>CM077299.1:14305000-15542500 GCA_039654925.1 Anguilla pacifica
TCTCTCCCGCTTTAGTTTTGGGGGTGGCGATGGCGAACCGCAAATCATTTTTTATTTTTATTTGTATTTTTTTTATAAATACGGAGGCGCTCTGAAAAAACCAGCGCGGACGCTTTGGCTGTTGCCTCTGTGCTGCAGAGACCACATGACTGAGGGCCGGCGGCATTAGCGTAGCGTGCTTGTTACGTCTGTCCGTCCATCTGTCCGCCCACCCACCTTTCATCTGCTCTGTATTTGTCCCGCCCCCTCTGAAGCCCACGGACCGCCAGTGGCACGAGCGTCTCGGGGTTTTGTGAAGCGGCGCGCTGTCGGCCCGCCCGCTGGGCCCGTGTCAGCCGTTTCCACGGCGTCCGCGGGGAGTCCCCCTGCTCGCGGAAAAGCCGCTTGCTCCGGAGCGGGTTTTTTTTTTTTTTTTTTTCCTTTTTCCGATAAACGCGAACTCCACCTCCCTGACCCGACTGCCGCGCGCTGTTTGTGAGTTCTTGGAAGCGGCGTATTGTTATTTGTTACTGTTGGTAACCGCACGTCTCCGGGTAGCGCCTGTGTGTCACATTGTAACGAGCCTGACAGAAAGAGCGCCGGATGTTCGTCACACTCACCTGGCTCACGTCCAGAATGACGATTGATAGGGGACTTTCATGACTTGAACGTAAACGCTAATGGCAGAAAACAAGAGTGATATCCGTCGTTATCTTTTTTTTATCGAGGTGCTTATCTTGACTGAAGAGGCGGGTTCTCTTGCTTAAGATCTGAAGGGCCCTCGTTCCAAGGCCTGCGATGCGATTAACGTGAGGCGTGGGAGTCGGCCACAGTGGTTTTTCTGCCACGGCCTTATTGAGCGGTTGTCATCACTCAGGAAAACCATGTGACTGTTTTTGACCAATGGGCCGTCGGTCATCCTGACCACCGGAGCAGTTCATGATCTGACCGCAGTACCGCAGGCTTTCTGAGCGCCGCTCAGATGAAATGCCATTGTCAAAGGTCACAGAGGGGTTGTGCTGTAGCCACAGAAGCCCCTTGTGTCCACAGTAACGACATTTAGCAATAAGACGATGTGAAAATGTTCAAAGAATATTAATGGCGTGAGGTTTCGGTCGTGGAAATTAAAGGTAGCGATAAGGTGGTGGTATCGTTTTGTCAATCCACGTGAGCGCAACCCAGGTTCGAAGCCGGAAAGGAAACTAGCACAGGCCCGTTTTCTCAAGCGGAGCAGGCCGTCCGCAGGCTTGGCCCGGGAAGGCCACGGCTGTACGCTGGCTTTTTATTATTCACCTGAAAACCAGCAGAAACGGCTGAAGGCCAAGGAGTCTGGTAGGACAGTTAGCTTGGTTCAGGCTACTGGAAACCGCTTTAATTGTCCAACTAAGCGCACCAAAGGAAACCAGCAGACCCTGCGGCCCTCCAGGACCAGAGTTTGGGATTCCTGCCAAGAAGATTAAACTTTTTTTTTTTTTGAGCGGGGGGGGGGTGTCATGAGGCATGCAATAAAAGGGGCTGGGGGGGGGGGGGCAATTGTTGCTTAGCAGTCCGAGGCTATCGAGTTAAAATGGATAATTGCTAGCGTTCAGGCCCGAGACGCTCCCGGTTAGTTCTTTTAATCGCGCTGCAGCCCGTGAGACTCGTCACCCCGGTTCTAACTCTGTTCACCAACGCTGAGGGCATGGGGGGTGGGGGGGGGGGGGGCGGGTGTGTGGCTTGTTCAGGCCTGGGATGAGGAGAGGAACCTGTGATGCAATTGGGCAAGAAGAACGAGGTCGCGCGGGCCCGGAATTGGTAAAACGGCCCCCGCAGGGCGAAGAAGACGGAGAGAGGGCCGCAGATGGGGAATCCGGGCGAGAGTTCGCACGGCAGATTGGAAATGGCGTCAGCACTGCGGGAGAGTAGCAGTGCGGCCGTCGTTGGGCCTCATTTGTGAACCCAACCCTGCTGAACAACAAAAAATATGCCTGGCTGTTTGTCTGCATAAGCATAGTGCCTTTTTTAACATACTTTATTTTGTTAAAAAAATATATTTTTTAATATATTTATTTATATTTTTACATATTTAAAAACTTCACAAAATAAAATTATTTTATTTACTTTTTTTGGGGGGGGGGGGGTATCACATATTCACAAAATGGTATTTTCATGTATGCCAGCGTGAAGATTCATTTAGCCGAAGAAAATGAACCAGGGTGGAAAATGGAGGCTACGATATGCTTGCATCTGCATTGTAAATACATTTTTAAAATAATAAAAACCTTAATGTGGATACCAATGGTCTGCATTGTGAATAGCTTTATTAAATAATAAAATCATTAATATGGACACTGATGGTCTGCACCGTGAATAGCTTTATTAAATAATAAAATCATTAATATGAACATTGATGCTTTCCATTGTGAGTAGCTTTAGTAAATAATAAAAACAATAATATGGACACTGATGTCATTAGTCACCAGGGCTTAGAGTTAGTATATACATATACACTCCATGGCCAAAAGTATGTAGACACCTGACACCCAACATCTCATCCAAAATTATGGGCATTAATATGGAGTTGGTCCACCCTTTACTGCTATAATAAACTCCAGTCTTCTGGGAAGGCTTTATACTAGATGTTGGAGCTTTTTCAAATTGCTTCAGACTAATTCACCCGAAAAGTGTAACCTCAGAAGTACGGCAGGCTCACTTCAACTTGAATTCTGTCAATCTTCGTCCTTTAAATCAAAATCGCAAAGATTAAATTCTAAATGTTTTTTTCCACAAAAAATGTTTTTATCTTCGCAAATGCAGTTGTAGAGTTTTCTTTCCCCCCAACGTAAGGCTTAAGGACGTGGGTTGATTGAATTCAGCAGAAACACTTGGAAGGTTATATTTCTACTCCAGTGATAAATGTTGGTTACTTAAATCGAATTATCAATGTTTTCTGACCTTCCTGTTGAGTTAGAAAAAAAGCAATGCATGGTATCGGCAGTGGTTCTAAACAATTGCCCATTATGACCTGAAACCTTATGTTTCAACTAGTGGGATTGAGTTGAAGGAACAAGGCAAAAAAGACAATATAGCAGCATGTTGCACGGCTATGTTTCACATCTCAAAACAAGCGTCCTTAATGCGACTTGTCGTTTAGCTTGCGGAGTATGAAGTACAGCCCTTCATGAGCACAGTGCGTTAGCCACAGAGGTAGACCCGAGGCCGTGACCTACTTAACGCAGATCTACTTCCTGTTACCCACCGCCTATTGAAATGTGGACTCGAACCTGAACAAACATGGACTTTAAAGGTGTTTTTCTTTATTCCAACGCAACTGCGTATGCACAATGTAACGCACACCATGCTTTTTTTATAATCATAACTATATTTGTTGCATGTGTGTAAATACAGCCGTGTCATGGGTGTCTCAGTGTTTCCGTGTCAGTTTCCTGCGTCTGATTCGCTGGAGCCCTTAAATTGTCCATAGGGGACGTCCCCAAGTACCAGTGAAGTGAATTTAATTGTAGCTAACTAGCGGAGTGTTTAATACGACTGCAGTGATTGGCACTGTACGGAACGCGGATTCTGTAACAGGAGTCATCTCTGTCATGTGCACCGGCCGCCTCAGCCCTGCCCACGACCCCCCACCCCCCCACCCCCTCAGTGAAAATTCTCCCGTTTTGGAGGCCCCAAGCCTCTTTTATGCCAGTTCCCTCTATGACTGGGCAGAGTACCTGTACTCACAGGACTGGTGAGGTATGCTCTGGTGGAGGGAGGTTTACCGCCCTTGCTGTCTGCTGTCAGGGCGGGGCACAGGGCCTGAGTGACAGATGGAGAGGCGTCGCTCTGCTATAAAGAGGCTCTGTGATATCGGGGTGACTGTGCGAAACCGCGTGGGGCGTAAGGGGTTAAAAAGCCTGCTCTGAGTGAGGACCTGTTTCTGGGGGGCTGCTGTGTATGCAGGTTTTCATTTAGCAATTCAAGAAGCTAAACTTTCTGATCACACATATAATTGGGCTCATGAGCTAATTAACACTTTGATGAGTAGGTTTTTTGGAATGTTATTTCAAAATTCTAAGACAGCGTTCTAGAACTCCACTGCTTTCAGTGACCAGTAGTGACTGTGACATCAGCATTAGAATGTTCAGTTAGGAACATTCTTATCACATATTTGTCTTATTTAGAGCAGAATCTGGTATGGAATTCTGAAAAATAAAGTTATGGTGGATACAGAACACATGCACCACAAGCCAGATAAAGAGCTGTCAAGAAGAAAGAGCTGGTTCCTATCCCAGCATGCATGTGGCAGCAGTACACAACTGACAGGTCACCAGTGTATCGCAGAGTATTTTTGTTTAACACTTTGAAGAGTAGGTTTTATTTATAATTCTTAGGCTGTGTTCTAGAACACCATTACTTTCAACTACCAGTAGTGATTGTTACATCAGCATTAGAATGTTCAGTTAAGAACATTAGAATCACATATTTGTGATCTTACACCTAAAGGGTCAAAATGCGTATTGTTTAGGACTGATTTTCTGTTTCCGTATTGTTGGGAATCGCTGCTAAATACACCAGAAGTTGAACTGCGCTACCTGTTCATTTTGCTCGTTTGTCTTGAGAGTGAGCGAACCGCGCGGAACCGTGCTGGGCAACGGGCGCTTGTAATTTGGATACACTGACTCACATCCATTACGTCGCCCCGACACGCTTTGAATCCTGGATTCGCCCTGCTGCGGATCGATACGGGAAAGCAGGTCCAATAAGACGGCTTGTAGCCCACTGTCCTTGCAATCAAAAACAACCACAAACGTGTAGAGCTGTTTCTTACTCCGCTCTGTCTTACTTAAAGGGGAAACTTCACCCTAAAAACTGTTTTTCGATGTTAGTCGATTCGTCCGCCGATAATACGGTGTGATAATTGTGACATTTACAGCAGGCAATCCGAACATTTACACCGAACATTTTACTGCGAATGTTGATACCTTTCCCTTCTACGTGCAGTATTTTTTTTCACCACCTTGGTGAGCGATTTGCTCCAAATTGACTGATTGCCAGAGTAAGATGCGTTTCCCACTCTTCAGGTGTACCAGGTCCGTGCCAATTGGAAGGGAATGGCTCTGTCTATTACAAGAGCCTGACCGTCTAGACAAGATGCACAGCTGTAAGGTGAAAGGGCATCCTGATTGAATTCAGAGTCTTTCTGAATCCGCGCTGCATTGACTGCGTAAACGGCACTGCCCAGTCTGGAGCAGAATACCACAATCACAACACATCTGAGACCTTTTGAAATGGCAGCAACACACAAAAGCAAGGAATTGAACATTTACCCGTGCTTTGCCATACGTGAATGTTATTCAAAACCAAAATAAGACAGTGTTGCATGGGACCTCGAAAAGTCGGTCATAAAGCGGACATAAAGACCTCCACGAAGGAAATAATAATCTTGTTTACAGAAAGCGTACAAAAGATATTAAAGATAGTCGTGCTCGATATAAAAGGCCTTATTAAAAACTGAATTATGCATTCTTCAGATTGCGCGGAAACGTGCTAGATAGAGATTCATACCGGAATGGAATTTGCGTAGCCAAATTAGGAGCCATATTCTACTTCCATAGTGCGAGGTTGTTTGTTTATAGAGAGAGAGAGAGAGAGAGAGAGAGAGAGAGAGAGATGTTGGATACAGGGAGATAGAGGGGTAGAGAGAGAGAGAGAGAGTATCGTGGAAAATATTTGTGTTATGGGAGGCAGCATTGCGAGGTGCTGGAAGGGCGACCCGCGAAGTCGCAATTAAATCTCGTTTGGCCGCGGGCTCGTTATCCGGAGATTGCTAACGGAGGGCGAGCGACGCCGCCGCCGCCTCCCCCCCCGCCTCATCAGCGCGCATTAGGCTTCGTCTCCCGGCGTTGGCCCGGGGGCGCGCCAGCTCGCAGCCTCATTACTGGCTGCTTTTCAGCCGGGGAGACGGCCTTGGCGACTCGCCGCCGCGTGGGGGATATTGGGCCTGGGGCGTCCCTCTCTCTCTCTCTCTCTCTCTCTCTCTCTCTCTCTCTCTCTCTCTCTCTCTCTCTCTCGATCTGAACTATCACAGAGCGACGGCGGCTCTGGCCATCGCGCTCGGCTTTGAAATTCGAAACCCGTGGCATTTCCCTCGGCGAAGCGGCACGCCGGGACCCCGGGGGGGGGGGTTCGGTCGCACCGGCCGCGGCCGAGGCACTCAGATTTTTACGCGGCCCTTATTTCCCCCGGTTCCTCTTATTTCGTACCCCGTTCACCTTTGCCGCTGCGCCCCTGTATCCCTGATTTATACCATAGCCTGCTTCAAAGTCCCCTTTTCATCCAGCCAAATGGCCCAGTAAATGTGCCGCAGTTTCGGGCTTGGTGCAATTTTCCAACAATGCACGGAGGATCGGTTGGAACTGCCTCGAAAGGTTTAAAATAGTCAATTGTGAATAAAGGGGGGGAAAAAAATGAAAAAGAAGTCGACCGCAGTGAAATTCTTGGCGACAAAAATGTCTCAGTTCATTTAACTCTAACAGGATTTATGTGAGCCTGTAGGGACTACACGTACTCTGTCGGAGTTGATTTAAACTCGGGGGCGATTTACCGTTTGAAACGATGATGTCACTGTAGTACACCGCAAACCGCGGAGCCCCGATGTCCCCGCCGCTGTATTCCCAGGTCGCGTAAGGACGACGCGCAACGCAATGTGAAGAAGCAAAGTCGTCAGAGAGATAAATTTTAATACATAAAAGACACCGTGCTGTCGCGATTTGACAAAGCCAAACTTGTTTTAAGCGAGAATGGATCGTGCTCTCACGTCAGCCTTTTGGGCTGAAAATAGCAGCGTGCGGAACGAAGCCGTACTTCAAAATGTCAAGCGCTGTTCCCTCTGTACTTCACGGAGACCAGGAACAACACACCTGAGTCAAATACTTCTTTGACATTTGCTAAACTCTTCATATATTTGTCAAATCTGACAATGGCCCTAAGAGAATTGAAACCTGTTACTAACCAAAACCGTTGAGAACAAACCCCACGCACTTAGCCTACTTTTCTTCTGCGTAGCTGAAGGTGCCTTGACCTTACGTAGTCACGTGAAAATAGAGAAGGCCCGAACTCTTCAACAAAGAGTACTATCCAAAAACAAACTGTCATATCAAGAGATTTGTTTTGAATGTTGGTAAAAGTGTGAGCTATTGTTTAGTTTATAATTGGATGTAATCTGAAAGACTTGTACTGGTGTTTGAATGGTTAAAGTATTTGTCAGCTAGCAGGTGGGCTAGCTAGCCACCTAGGTCTGCAAAGGCAAGGCAAAGGGAATATCTCAACTGAGAGGGTTGTATGAGGACCGTGTCCGTAGCATGCTAGCTGCTGGTCCCTAAATCCGACCATTTTCCCGATAATTTCAGCTACTAGGAATGCTAGCTATGTGTTAGCTAGCATTCCTAGTTCAAACACAAGCTTGTAGAATTTACTGGTATTGTTTCACCAGCGAGAATGTGGGGAAAAAACTGTCAGTTCATAGTATGGTACCATGTTACAGTGGCATAAATTGGAGCTACTACATACAATTAACACACAGTGTTGCAAAATAATGCGGATTTTACACGAACATATAGTGTTAAAAGCATAAAGTCATAGAAGTTTTCAAAAATTCAGCTCATTTAACATGACTTCTAATATATATAGGTAAATATAGCGATGTGTACTGTATGTTGACCTAGTACTACCGACACACACCATATGAATGTGGATTTAAAATCTTTGGCAGCCGTCTGAAATTGAATGTGTTGCACTAAAAGATTCACATCATGCAGAGCAGTGAAACCAGCAATAAGACTTGGCTTAGTTGGAAACAGAATGGCAGATTGTAACCGGGGCGACATAGCTCAGGAGGTAAGAGCGGTTGTCTGGCAGTCGGAGGGTTGCCGGTTCGATCCCCCGCCCTGGGCGTGTCAAAGTGTCCCTGAGCAAGACACCTAACCCCTAATTGCTCCCAACGAGCTGATTGGTACCTTGCATGGCAGCCTTTCACCGTTGGTGTGTGAGTATGGGTGAATGAGAGGCATCAATTGTAAAGCTCTTTGGATAAGAGCCCTGTATAAATGCAGTCCCTTCACCATTTAGCGGACATACTCTGCACGGTGGGGAACGCGGGTCATATCTGATTGTGCGTGACAGGTGCGTCTCGGTCCGGCAAGCAGCCGCCGCTCCTGTGTCCGAACGCCGCCGTCTGCGAGGCTCGGCACGCGGGGGCACCAGCCTGTTTTCCCCTCCTAGTGGCCCTACTGCACGCAGGGTCTGGCTTTGCTCGCACGTACAGGTCTTGCCCCCTGGGAGGAGGGGCGGGACCTTGTTGAAACGCACGTGGTGCGAGTTGTGGTGACACATCAGTTTCTTAGGTGTTGACGTGTGGCGGTTCTCGTTGTTGCGGATATCATTCGGTTTTAAAACTATTCATGGCCTTGATGAAGATTAACAATGAGACTATAAAATGCACAAGCACTGGGCTAAAGTTTTAATTCTCAAACAGGTGGAAAATATTGTATTTAATAATGATTCTGTAGAATTATTTTTTTTGGGGGGTGGGGGGTGGGGGGTTGGGAGAAATGTTTGATCAGTCCTCCTCACAGAATCTTAAAAGGTCCTTCTGATCCTTTGGCCTGGCCTGCCCATATGTTTCATGTTGTAAAGCCTTCTTTGCTCATCGTTATCGAAGGTGTGAACAGTTTTGGAGGGAACGGCAACATTGCACATATGCCGCACGTTTCTGTGTGTCTTATAAATCGTCGCTGGAATCGTTAGTCGAGTGACATGAAAGAACGGCAGGTGCCTTTTAATTCTGATTAAAATTAAGCCAGTTGGCTCCCCTCGTGCTTCTTTGTAAACAAAATGTAAATTCCTTCCTGAATCGTGGCCAGGAACATGAGCTGCCAATCCAGCCTTCTAAAGTGACACTGCCTCAGAAGAAGAACACTCACGGGTTCTTCTTGTACTTTTACACAAGTCCGTTTGTGACAGCGTGACATTTTTTCTTTTTTTTTTTTTTTTGGAGTGGGGGTGGTTTCCCAGTTCACTTAGCAAAGTAGGGAAGTCTAATTGAATCACACTCGAGCAGACGCCTCAGGGAGTCTGCAGAGCCGCTGTGCTGGCCAAAGCCCTTTCCTTTGCAGGTTAGAGAGGAGAACGTTTTTCCCTGTGGGGGGAATGCCACGTCTTACCTTTTAGGCCCAAGTTAATTGAAAACATAAATTTGTAAAATGAATTTTCCATTTGTATTTAGAATTTTTAAATTTCCTCAGCTCATGATTTCATCTGAACGTAAAACGAAATTAAGATTTTCACGTTTTTCATTTCCATTTTAAAAGTGTTATGTGTATATATTCATACATAAAATGCATTTAAGACATTCATCTTAAATAAGCAGTCGTATATACATACTATTTACACGCTCACACTGTTATTTATGACATTATTACGTTTTCCTCATGACTATGACATAGTCACAGTTTACAGCTTTGCGTATGAATCATCAGACGAGGGACGGAATCGCTGCGCGTCGGTTGGTGCCTCTCTCTGCCCTTTCCAGGAGATTAACAATGTAATGAAAGCACGCGGAGCCACAGCCGCTGTCTGAAAAATAAACCGCATCGGGGTAATCGCGCGTGGCCCGGAGGCGAAGAGAAGGCCTCCGACAAAGTTGTTTGTCAGTTTTCTTTTTTTTTGTAAAATTATCTTTCCAGGCGCGTGGATTTCAGCGGTCCCAGCGTTCATTTCCTGTTTCCTGTTTGTGCTCGCAGGTGATCATTTGTATAATCGGTGTTTACTTAATAACCACGAGATTACGTGTAGCAAATGCCTGGGGGCTTGGGGGCCGTGCCGCTAGCATGGCTGCCATTCACAGTATTCCGCAGGCAATGGTACGCTAACCACCGTTGCTGGTAAGCGGCTAGATTACATTCCTGTGATACGGAATTAGATATTAGTATGAATATAGCCGTGCCGTATGGTTAGGGGTACGTTGCATCCGAGCTGCATGTCGGATGGGGGTAGATAACTGGGATAATGGATGTGACACTGTGAGCAAGCCTTATTTGTCATTGCAGTTTGGCAGGATAATAATGTTGAATAATGAGGGATCGTTGTGGGGCGTGCATTCTGTATAATGCATCTGTGATCTGACATTCCAGGTGAACAGAAGCCCTTATGCAAATGGGACATAGTGTAATATATTATAAATGTGTGGATTTTTCAATAATGCAATGATGGTTGGCACAGCGCTGTATTTTTAAGGACAAATATATTGTGATATCTGAAAGTGGCAATAACATGGACATCTGCGGATATGCCGTTTCAATGTCTAGTGTGACTGCATTTTATTTCAGTGTATTTTCAGTGTATTCCATTTTCGTAAAGGGACAAGTGGTCCCCCCCCGCACATACACACACACACACACACACATATACTAGTATTAGATTTATGAGACCCTAAAGACGGTTCCACTAATAGGCATTTTTGACATTGAGTGGGTTTGAATGCAAGTGGACTTTGGGTTGCCAGATTTAGAATTTAAAAAAAAAAGACAGCATTCTCCAATGACTGACCTAGCGGTGGTGGGGGGGGGGGGGGGGGGGGGGGGCGCTCGGAATGGATCACAGACCGGGGGTTGGATGAGACCCGAATTCATCACAAACTACTGGTAAATATCTTCCATCAATCACTCAGAAAAGGCAGGGACCAGAAAACGGACATGTGAAAATTATTTGAAAATCATACATTCCGGACGAAAACCGGAGGTCTGGCAACCCTGTGTAGACACCTGCCTCTTCTGACTAAATCCTGGTTCCCGTTCCCAGCCCCTCTTATCTCTTGTACGGATTCAGGTTATGGCATTCTTAAGGTTTTAGGTTTTTTTCTTCTGAAGGTTCATCATCGACGTGATCTGTGTGTGTTCACGTTTTGCATTTCTGGTTCTCCGTTAGAGTAGTTCATTTGCCGTAGCCTTTTTGCGACGTTGCATAAGCCCTTGCAGTTCTAGGCCGGGCACTACTGCTGATGTAAATCAGATGAAGGCACTAATTTTCTTCTACATTATCAGTCACTCTAGATAAGAGCATCTGCTAAATGAATGCAACGCACTGTAATTTTCTCAGACATAAACATTCTGAATGTATCCAGGGAGAGCACAGTGGAGGATTAAGATGTTTGCATGCGGTAGACATGCATATGGAACGGATGGCAGTGTGAGTATAGCGGCCCCAGAGACTTATGATGCTTCCTGCAATTAATAAAAGTCTGCACACTCTGAGTTTTAAGTCAACATGAGGCTAAGTGATTCAAAGGTTTTCAGCATACCGCCTTCTGAAAAAATAGTATTGGTGCCGATGGCCGATGGCAGTTTTATTTCATAACTCTGAAGTGTCACCACAGGTTTCAGAACTACCAATCAGGGCCTTTCATGTAGGCAGAACTACCAATCAGGGCCTTTCCTGTAGGTGGAACTACCAAATAGAGCCATTCATGTAGGTGGCACTACCAATCAGGATCTTTCATGTAGGCCATCAATGAGTGCTTAACTGATGGCGGAAGATCCAAAAGTGTAACAGAAAATGGCGGTGCTCTTACTGCACACCGTTCTGGGCTAAAAAGCAGTGCTTAAATTTTGTGTGGTGACCGCATTCGCGATTTCTCTGCCCTCACGGTTTCTTAGTTCAGATCAGAGGGAAAGATTCCGATGCTTTTGGCATATCTCCTGCGTCACTGAAAAGGTGTTCCACGTGGGTGCCGGTCTTATCTCTTGTTTTTTTTTTTTTTAGCTCAAATGGCTGCACCAGGTGGGAAAAGCAGTTATGTTTGTTGCTGAAATATGAATCACAGTTACAGTTATTTGCTGATTTTACTTCCATTTTTCCTTCCTGAAGATTTTTTACATGTTATCCTTATATCACTAGCATGAAATAACATAATTGGCTGTGCATTGGCATACATAGCTTGCTGCCTTCATTCGTACATATTTGCTTCTAGTTGTTGCCCTCATTCGAAATGTGTTTAGGTTTAATCTGATATCTTGTCAGTTGCTTTTTTTTTTGCAGATAAGTGTATGCAACATTGAATCCAATTATTTTCAGTGTACACACACACTGGTTAGGATAAATTAGTGTGCAAAATGTTCTGAATATACATATTTATTTACTCACCAAATTTAAACTCAATCACGTTCTCATTCGCATTTTTTTTCTCACCTTATTTCATAATGAGCGCCACATGATTTTAACAGAGTTGACCTACGAAAGATTTTCGTATTTTCATAGGTTCTTAGAACCGAAGAACAAGAGGGCAGATTGTGTTGGAACTTGCCGGAAGAGTCGTCCTATTTGAGTACAGCAGCCGTGCTTAATGTCATACTGGGTCGTTAGTGTAATTGCAGAGAAACAATTCTTCTCAAAATGATGCTTAAAAGTTTGGTCTGCTTCTGATGAATGCTGCGCTGCCTTGAGTGTGGTGCAGCGATCAAGCCTTTCAAGAACAATGCAGCCATGGGTCCATATGTCCTTTTGTTCCAGAGCGATCCTTTCAGGACTAAAATGTTGAAATACTGGATATTACAGTAGAGTACTTGTTTTCATTATGTTCGGTCTGTGGTGTTTCAGTGCCATTAAAGCAGTTAGGGAGTTGTTAAGGAAGTGAAGCGCGTATTCATTTGTCTGCAGCGGGCAGTAGCACAGTATCGATTGCTCGGTGGAAATAATTGTGTGCTTCTGCAGGAAACATGCTCCCCCTCGCACCCCCCCCCCACCCCTCCCCCACCACCACCACCACCGCCCCGGCTTCCTCACAGTATGTGGTGGACAGGACACGAGGCAGGAAGCCAAAAGCTGTTCCTCCCGTCACTGATAGGAAGGTGTTTGATAGAACATTCTAGATTACGGGCCAGCGATCCAACAGGAGAGGTTGGGAAAGGGCAGATGGGCTGATCGAAGCTGATTTATGTGCCTATAATGATGTGGTACCTTTAGAGCAGGTAACTCAGTTCACATATTGCCGGAGAGAAAACGAGCCTAGCTATGTCGTCATGAAATGATGTAATAACACTATTTGTTCTGCATTGTCGTGTCATCTTAGAATTTAACTTTTTTGTCTATTGTTGCACTATATATGGGATAAGATGGGGAAGACACTCCCTTAAGTAGATTTACTGCGAAATTAGAACATATTTAGTATACATAATGTTTTTTGTTTAAACCAGTGTGCTTTGGAGGGAAATAGCAACAGTGAGCAGCTTTGTTATTACAGCATGTAAAAATAACATCATCTAAAGGGGCTTTCTGCTCAAATTGCCTTCTGATTTTTACTGATTTTATCAATTATATTAATTTATAAAAAAATTTTAATCAACTGCACCTGTCGAAGTTAGTGTTATTTACACGTAGGCCCACGTCACTTAGGCTCAGTCAGTTTAATGATAAAAAAAGCCATGAAATCAGAGTAAAACAAACATTTGATGAATTAATGAATTTAGAAATGGTATACAACTTAATGTATTAATTAAAACAAGAAGTTCATTTTAAGTTCATTAAAATATTGTTCAGTGCTCAAGCTAGCTAGTTAGGGACATAGCTGAATAACAAATTATATTCACTCAACTAGACGTTTATTTCCATAAATCTATGGGTGCTTGATGCGCATCCACCAATAAAATCAAGGAAATACTTTAGTTATTTTGGGCCATGATACTCCCGGGGGCTTTTTACCCCAAACTTCACGTTTTGCAATCTAAAAACATAAGAATTTCTCTATCCATGAATCCACCACACACATTTAAAAAAATAGATATTCACTCACATACAGGTTAATACAAGTACATAACTATTGTTCAGTCACAAAAATTCTAACAATTTACCTCAACATGGTTCCTGTGCAATACATCGCAAATATGGTGAGCCTGTCAAATTTCAGAGCAGAAACATTCAATAAATCTAAATTTGGAGCAATATGTTATAAATATCTAATTCAGCATTTTGAATTTTGATACTAGAAATGCTGGATCCAAAAACTGACCGTCTCAACATTTTTATCTTCGTTTATGGTTTTCGTTTCAATTTACAGACGGAGGACTTGTGGCTAAGGCTGGATTTGGAGGATTTAATCGATTACTTAGGCAGAGTTTACTGCCTTTTGTGCTAAGGCCCGTGCACTGCGATATTAACAGGACATCCAGAATTCCTCAACCTTCCCAATGCAGCAACGACCGAATTATAAACTGCTCCGCATAGCCAGCCTACGTGCGTTTCGACGATGTGCGTCAATGAACTCCGGTTCCAACGAGGGACCAGTCTTCCGCTGTGAGCCTGCAGGAGCTCCTTCTCCCAAGACGCCGGGGCTTCGTGAGTGAAGATGACGGGAAGTTGGCAAACTGCCACTTTCCCCCGCTTGTGATGATATTCTCAAATACAGTATAAACATATGGCGTCAGCTGCGCCGCGAATGCGCTTGGCACGGTACAACATCAAAACAGCTTTTACGCTTGTTCAGTGATCACACCTGCATAAATAACCATTGTGTTAATTATTATTAGTAACCCGTTTTCTGAAACTCCGCATCTTAACGACTGGATTTTATTCTCATTTACATTAGGCATTTTACCCACGTGTTGGTCACAGTGCTTTTGCATAGTGCTGTTGCTGTATGCAGTGTGCTCATTAAAACACTGTCTCTAACAATTAAACTGAAATAGAAAAAGAAAAAAAAAAAAGCACCAATGCAGCATGAAGAATCACACAGGCTATTATTCTATTTACAGTGCTCTTGCTTGCTGAACCCTTCATTGCAAATCTGAATTTATATTTTATTTATAATTTTGGGGAATATGACTAATATCCCATACAGAGTGCAAATGGAGCAGAGTGTTAAAGTACGCTTTGATGTGTGAATTGCAGTCATTGGTTAAAAATATACTGCACCTGTCACATTTATGCTATTACAACTACTTTCACAGCAGAATATTTTGAATACATTATTACAGTATTACTATTAGCAATAGTATTAGCGAGCTAATTTCAGCAAAATTCCACTAGCATATGGTATACAGTTGCATAGTATTTCACACCTCTACTCCATCCATAAATATCATTTTGTTACCAAGTGTCCTTTTAGAGTTTCCAAATGGCCTTTTTGGAAACCCGCCTAGTCATAGCTGAAAAAAAAAAAAAAAAACAATGCAGAATGCTCATTTTTGGTGGTATTGTCATCAAATTAGAAACAGGATTTGTCCAGTGTCGTGGCTGTGTCTCCATTGTGTTCCTAAACACACCAGGCACAGGCATCTGTATCCATTTTAAAAAATTATCTTTTAGGTGAGAAAGAACTTCCACTTCCATTGTGTTTGAGCTTCGGTTACTTTCTTTCAGAAACATTTAGAGTAATTCTGACTATTGGGAAATACACTCCCAAGGGTTACCTTTCAGAAAAGAACAGGATTATGCCTGTCGTCAAGTGTTCAAGAATAGTAACCACCTTATTTTGGTTATGTTATTTTCAGGCTTGTGTTTAAAAAAAGGGGGTGATACAGAAGGGGTTAAACTGCCTGTGTGATATGTATTCTCTGCTTGTTATCTGTGAACAGAAAACAAAATCTGAAGTTTTTGGAAGTGTATATTCCTCATTTCACGAATAAACTTTTTCGAGATGTTCCATCACAGCTGTCATCGAGTGCACCCTGTCTCAAAATCAAACCCAGTGCTTCAGAAAAAGAAGAAAAGGAGGAAAAAAAAGGCATATTGAATTCTTCTCTCTGAGGTTATTTTGTTGTTGGATTTGGCGGATGGCTTGCGCGCGTGACGTAAAAGCAGCCTGCGTTCTGAAAGGCTTCCCGCTGCTGGGGACCGCGCAGCGGGCCTGGCCAATAGCACGCTACCTCAGGTTACCGGACTCCTCAAGGCTTTTCTCATTCGTTAAATTCCAAGGCAGGAGCGGAGCAGTCACTTAAGTCCGGCCCCTGTCTATTAGCGAATTCATATTTATCAAATCAGGGGGTCTGGAGAGAGGAGAAGCAAGGAGACGCGCGGTGCTGTCACCATAACCTGACTCCAGGACAGAGGGGAGAGAGAGAGAGAGAGAGAGAGAGAGAGAGAGCATGCATCATTGTGTCAAATTATGCGCGGCAGTGACGGGCGGCAGTTTATCATTGGTTACTGAGGGCACTAATATTAGGGGAAGGGCGGGGCTGGGTTGTAATGGGCTATTTACTTCACGCTCGGAAGTCAATAGGCTAGGCCGGCGAGCGGGGCTGATTCATTTATCAAAGCGTAAGCAAAATGAATTTTAGCATAAGTCAGAGCTGTGTTGCGAACCCCTTTGCTTTATGGAAGCGTGCTGTTTATAGGCCTTTCCTGGAATTGCCTTTCCAGCCCCTTAGATTCCGGGGTTCATTTTGAAAAATTATGATTGATGTTTCGTTTGGGTGTAGCCCAGCGAGTGTGGCATTCATAAGGACCGGTCTGTTGTCCTCTCTCTCTCTCCCTCTCCCTCTCCCTCCCTCCCTCACCCTCTCTCTGTCTCCCTCCCTCCTTTTAAAATTCTGACTGCATGGTTCACACTGTTTGGTTCCCCAGGACTGATATTGCCGAGTTAAGTCGGCCGGAAAGAAAAAAAAAAAGCTTCAGAAAAGCTTTTTTTTATTTATTTTTTTTCCCCCAACAGCTAAAAATTGAATCTCACTCGACTTTTTTAAAGGCGGTGACTCACCCAAAATTATTTTTGGTTACTTGAGCGATTGCTTTGAAAGGCAGCAGGTGTCGACGGCAGAAAAAGAGAACTCAGCGGCATCCGAAATGGCATTCATTCTCCCGCGCCCCAGTGTGGGCTCGCGCTCTTGAGTGCGTCTAATTTGGGAACGCGATAGATTTTTCAATTCCCTCCATTTTCACCCGGCGAAACGCCGGCAGTCGCGTGTAATCCGATTGCTCGCGTTATTTGGGCCCTTTCTTTACATGTGGCCCGGATATGTTCTCCGGTGCTCGAAAATGTACAAAATTTCAAAAGGGCTACGGATGTGAGAAGTGGCTGTGCACTGAGCTCGAATGAAACACGGGAGCCACTCGAACCCTGGCACGCCCGGGTCCTTGGGTTCTGAATGCAGGAGCATTGACGTCGCCCTGCTGGCAGGAGGGAGAGAGCCTAACGAGTCCCTCGTTCAGACCAGTCGAGGTTTGAATCGAGGGTATTAGGGAGCCTTTAAAAGAACCAGAAGTGGGCAGAGAGCGTAATTAGAAACGTCTTGAGCGCTCCGCTATCCGACCGTGCCAGAACCGCGTGGGCCCGACCTCCCTTTCACAGACTCGGGGGGGGGGGGGGGGGTCTGAGCGCGGTCATCCGCTACGAACGTGACCCGCTCTGAGGTCGTCACCTTTACCTGAAGAAAACACTCTTTAGTCCTCCCATGGTCACTGTGGCCTTCTGTATGGGCACTTCTGAGCACTGCATAGTTCCCACTCTTTATTAAGAATGCGTTTCTGAATAATAGAATCTACGCAGAAGTATTGCACAGATGCACTGGTCAGTTGACGGTCAGTGTTGCAGCATGCTAAAACTGGAGACGTAACACTTCTCCCTCATAACAGCTGATGCTGAATGACACTGGCATGTCAGCTTTACTGATAAGAAATTCCTTCGTAAAAATGGCGGATACTGTCAAATTTTTTAAATCGACCTTCCTGTAAAAATATAATCTGTGGCCTACTGTGCGTAGCAGCCATACTGAACTTTAAAAGAAAAAAAAAAGAAAACATTATTGAGCCAATTAAAAAATGCATTTTATTCAAAAGTTGTTTTTCTTATACATTCTGCAATAACTTGATATATATATATATATATATATATATATATATATATATATTACATCACTTGCTCTATCTGTAATTGGTTCCATAATTTATGTGCTCTGCTCCTCTTGCTAATTGGCGAGATATATTGCAATTGGCCAGCCAAGAAGTTTGAAATAAAAATGTAAAAAAAAAAAAAAAAAAAAGGTGCTGAGTCAGCATAGCTCAGAAGTCTTGTTTCACGGGCAAACAAGCACAAGCGTTTGGAACGAACAAGCAAAAAGCAAACGGTACAGAGAAGGTGCTGTGAGGCCGGACGCCTTCCGCGTGGACGGAACATTCGGCTTCTGAGCGCAGAAAGGGAGGCGTGGCCGTCGTCGGATGCGAACGAGCAAAGCGGAGGGGGTACCCGAGGTTTCCCTTTGGGGGCTACCGCTCCGCTCGTTTTTGGCTGGACCGCAACGGCGGGGCCAGCCCTACAAACGCGAATGTCCGTGACTGAGTCACTGAGTGATGAAGTTACACCACTGGTCAGCCGGTCCAGCCATATACTAGGTTTTGACCTGGTCTTGTTGGGTTGGGGGGGGGTGTAGAATTGGCACGGAGGGCACGGTTCTGCAAACCGAAGTCGGCTGGAGACGAGTGAGTTAGAATTAAGACGCGGGAAGCCACCGTGCCGGGTTTTGGGCCTTTGTCCAGCCGAGGGAGCCTCACGTCCTCTCTCTCCTCTCTTCTGTCCCGCTGCAGGGCCGGAGAAGGACCACCCGAAGGCGGAGGCGGGCGTGATCTGGAGGGTGACGGGCGGCCTGTTCAACATGACCAGGGGCGCGGTGGGCGCCACCCTGGGGGGCGTGGCCTGGGTGGGCAGCAAGAGCTTCGAGCTGACCAAGACCGCGGTGACCAGCGTGCCGGCGGCGGGGGTGGGCCTGGTCAAGGGGGGCGTCTCCGTGGTGACGGGAGGGGTCGGAGCCGTGGGGTCAGCGGTGGCCAGCAAAGTCACGCCAAAGAAGAAAGACAAGGCCGACTAGGCCCGGCCCTTTCCTTTGTATTCTTTCTTTTTGTTGTTTTCTTCACCTGGGAGATCGACAACAGATCCTCTCTGAAAGGGTTTTGTTAAGGTACAACACAAGAAGCAACGTGAAAAGGATATAAAATCCATTACACCCTACTTATGATTGTAAAATTATTGGGGGTGGGATTAGGGAGATGATCTTATTTATCCACCAGAAGGACAAAGTATCCCATATTCCTTTTTATACCTTCAATAGATTAATAGTAGATAAATATTTAATGGTTTGGCAGTTGAATGCACTTCAAGTTGGAATAGAAAGGCCTTTGGTGAGATAGTTGATTTGTCTGTTATTGACAATAACTAAAAACTAGTGGTGTGAATGTTCCATAGTCCCTCAGCTTGGAATAGCAATCATGAAGGCATACTGGTGTAATATAACCAAGTATTGTGGTATAAACTGCATTTTCATGTTGTGGAAGACAAAGGAAGGTAAAGAGGTAAGAATTGCTACATTTCCAAAGATGAAGTTCTCTCTGTCACGTTGAATATTTTTACTTTTTCTGAAACTTTATGTTTTGATTTCGTTGACTTTGCCTCATCTCGGACAAATAAACACTCCGCAAACGCTGACAAACGCTTAAAATGTAAAAAACAAAAATTATAATAATAATGTATGTGTTTAGATACGTTCAACTCATCGCACAGTCTGAAATTAGCCTCTAGTCAGACGCCATCCATTATTCGTAAGCGAAAGAACAATGTTTGGATTTGGTGCAGCCCTTAAGTTGGAACAACTGCAGTAAAAGGACGCTATCCGTCAGTGTGAGTAAGCTCGCCACTGCAATTAAAGATAAGGAAGGGAGTTTGAACAGAGGCAGCTAAATGATGTAATGATCACTTTCGGTACTTACCCGCCCTTAGAGGAACGGATGTTCCTCATTTGATGCCTGAACGACTAATATAGACATACAGTGTTTACTAATGATCCTCAGATGTGTTTGCGTTGTTTAAAGTGTACTCTCCTCCCATTTAAATCACTGGGACTGCAGCCTGACAGCATTATTCCTTGATGCATCTCCAGCGAGTATAGAGGGAGCAGGCCCGGACCATCCGCGCTGAGCCGGAGCCATTTTCGAACCTGCTCGGAGACCACAGGCCTTTACCGACGATCTCCACGTCAAATGAATTCCACGGGGACTAACTCGGACCTTACCGGGGTTATTTTGGGTCCAGCGCCATGCGGGCTGCAGTAGCCTACTCGCTAGTCGAGTCGAACTTGAAATCCCACGTTTTCATTTTAGCTCGCGAACAGAGACTCCGCCAAGTATTTACGGAGTGCCCAGGATTTTCCGAGCGTTAAAGTTTTGGGGGGGGAAGGCAGATTATAAAGTAATTACGTAAGGAAAACACTGGGAAGTAAAGTCGCACGTTACGAACCGCGGACCGTTACAGGAATTAGCGGACAGGTTTAGTATAGTGCCGTCTGAGTGCATTTCTCGCTCTTACACGAGCTCCGAGGCACCCGATAGATTACACACAAGGTCCCGTTCGCTGTCGTTTCGTATTCCGGTCCTGGCTGCGTATTATGGATTAATTTATTTAAAATTGAAAATTATACGAATGCTACACAACCTATATTAATAGAGGTGACAGTATTTCCCTTAGGCGGCTGTACCGGTTTCCATTACGTTATGGCACAAATAGACACATTTAGTCCATATTTATAACTAATTAAGACTCACTTGCCGGTTGCATTCTTACTAATGCACTGGGCTTTTTCCTCGAAACATTAGCCATTTCCTCTCTGGGAAGAAATGTGCTCGAACTTCTAGAATGCATTTGGGTCTCCTAGCAACGCTCCTCCCCCCCTGGCGTCTGAAGACGTGGAGCGGAGATGTCCGTCCCGCCCGGACGTCCAATCGCTCGTCCCCGGGTGTGAACTTAAGAGTCAGTGTGAGTTTGCCTCCATGGTGAAGTTTCAATAAAAAAAAAAACCCCAGCGCTTGGCAAGGTTAGTTGTGTCTGCTAGAGCGTTGCATGCTGCAGGCAACGGTTTCCCGTACACACCGGTGTTCGTTTCTTTTATAACGTTTTCTGTTTTTCATTTGTTTGCCTTTCGCTTGCTCTTTTTTTCCTTCAGCACATTCGTTTCTGGTAGGCATTTAAGGTATTAGAGACTGTTACTGTAAACTGGACTTTGAAGACCGTTTTGAATTTGTCTATTATAGAACTATTTTTGCAAACTTGATGCTGTATTCTTCTTGAAATAAAGTATCTCTGTATTTTAATATACCATTGCACTTTTGACACTTATGTTCTTTACAGTTGAAAATGCACTTCAGTCAATAGAAAAGGGCTATTTTCGTTGTTGGCAAACAATGATGCTCTTAATCCAGTTGGATGTCTTCAAAGAGACAATTTCTGGAATTCCTCACAAATTAAAGCCTCTCGAGACCCCTCCCCCTCCCTTCCTCCCCCACAAAACTCCGGCCCATCTATATTTCACTTCCTGTATATCCAGCCATCTGACCGATTCTGTCTCCCGGGTTCTACTCCTCTCACCCTCCCCCCTGACCCCCCCCCCCCCACACTCCCAGACTCACTCACACCCGCCCTCTTTGTTCACACAGACCAGCTAGATTTATGACTGCCTCCCTCTCACTCTCCCACACACACACACACACACACACAGTCCCTCAAGCATATACACAGTGCTTTACAGACGTCCCCCCCCCACACACACACACATACAAACTCTCTTCCTCACACACTGTACACACACACACTTGCCATAACAGACATGCACACACTGCTTTACAGTCACTACCCCCCCAAACACAAACACTCTCCCTCACACACACATACTCGCCATAGCAGACATGCACACACTGCTTTACAGTCACTACCCCCCCCCCCCCCCCCAACCCAAACACAAACACTCTCCCTCACACACACATACTCGCCATAGCAGACATGCACACACTGCTTTACAGTCACTACCCCCCCCCCCCCCCCCAACCCAAACACAAACACTCTCCCTCACACACAGTGCACACACACACACACACACACGCACCCACACACACCCACTGACTTTAGCAGCTTTTTTAGCAGTTCCGGGCCTCCAGAGACCCCGCCCCGCCCTCTGTCCTGTTCTTGGCGCATGATGCCCCCCGCCAGGCCTGCTGTGCCCGCTGCCTCCCAAATTGAAGCGCCAGAGCGCCGGAGTGCCACCCCCCCCCCCCCCCCCGTCTCCGTTTCGCTGCAGCTTCGGTCACGCCTCCTAATGCGCCCGCTGAGCTGGCAGAGCCGGAACACGGACCCCCCCCCCCCCAATACGGTTACAACGCCTCAGCCCCGCCTCTCCGCCACGCTCTGCGCTGCCAATCCCGGGCAGGCGTGACACCCCCCCCCCCCCCCCCCGCTTTCGGGCTGGCTGTGCCAGGGTACAGCGCTTCCCCTCCCCTGCCTTTACGAGTGCCCCCCCCCCCCCCCTGCTTTTTGGCTGGCTGTGCCAGGGTACAGCGCTTCCCCTCCCCTCCCTTTACGAGTGGTGCCCCCCTATTGGGCACGCCGCGGGGCGGCCGAATCTTCCCCGCGGCCCCTCACGTACCCGCCTCTGACAGGGAGGCCCTTTTACGTGACGTCGGACCCCCTCTGCGGCGCCGCGCTCACATCCGCGCGTAGGCCCCTCATAATCAGATGCGCTAATGCGGCCATTTTTAGCCGCTCCTGCTTTTTGAGGTGAGCAGAGGAAGCTGCAGGCTGCTGGATGTGAGGTGGGGGGTGCTGCTCGTGTGTGGCGCGCCTCCAGACACACACACACACACACACGCACGCACGCACACACACACACACACGCACGCACACACTCACACGCACGCAGCAGGTCTGCGTGCTGAAAATAAACCTTTTTCCTGCGAGTCCCTCTTAATGGTCACAATGATTTTGTTTTACAGCGCTAGACAGGGAAGGGATAGGGAAATGGCGTGGATGCTAAAAATGCTTAACCATTACAGATCTGGGCCCGCTTTGCCGTAAAGGAAAATTATGAGGACAATGAAACAGAGACAGTCAAATAGACCCCAAAGAACGCATTTCAAGAGCAATTTTGATGTTTTAACTCTTGTTTGCAAAACCCTATGTTTGACATGTCACTTTATAATTAATAAGTGTAATGGTGAATTTTGCCAAGGACTCCTTGCTTTTCGAAATTTTTATAAGCACTTTGAGATCAAATGCACCAAAAGTTCTATATAAATTGTTATTATTTGTTATTACTATTTGTCACAGTCAGTTCTTTTGGGTTAAGGTACTTTTTGTTTGCATTTAATAAATGGAGAAGCTGATGGAGGTTACATTCATCTCAATGAGCTCGGCTCATTTATAACACGCTGACCTGCAATGCTTTATAATCAGTTTTAAAAAATACTTTTTAGATGAATGGCACGATGCCTTTCAACAAGAACATTTGTTTTGCCATTCCAATAAAAATGTCCTCTTTGCAGCTAAATAAAAAAAAATTTCATGCACTTTAATCTTAATTAGAAATGTATCGTTCCAGGGTCAAAATGCGGAGGGTATTGCATCGCCCGTCCCATCAAACATAAGAAAGGTCACGGCGGGCTTGCAGGATTAGGATCTAAATCCGTTTTTTCCTGAGTAAAAAAAAAAAAAAAAAAAAAAAAAAAGAAGAAAAAAATGGCAGATGAACACAAAGGCCATCGGTTTGCCGTCGCTAATCCTCTGAAATGCCTCCCTTAACTCTCTGAAAACCACTCGCCTCCACCATGCACACACACACACTCCCTCAAGCACATACACACACACTCCCTCAAGCACATACACACACTCCCTCAAGCACATACACACACTCCCTCAAGCACACACACACACTCCCTCAAGCACATACACACACACTCCCTCAAGCACACACACACACTCCCTCAAGCACACACACACACACTCCCTCAAGCACATACACACACACTCCCTCAAGCACATACACACACACTCCCTCAAGCACACACACACATTCCCTCAAGCACATACACACACACTCCCTCAAGCACACACACACACTCCCTCAAGCACACACACACACACTCCCTCAAGCACATACACACACACTCCCTCAAGCACACACACACACACTCCCTCAAGCACACACACACACACTCCCTCAAGCACATACACACACACTCCCTCAAGCACACACACACACTCCCTCAAGCACACACACACACACACACACACTCCCTCAAGCACATACACACACACTCCCTCAAGCACACACACACACTCCCTCAAGCACACACACACATACTCCCTCAAGCACACACACACACACTCCCTCAAGCACACACACACATACTCCCTCAAGCACACACACACACACTCCCTCAAGCGCACACACACACACACTCCCTCAAGCGCACACACACACACACTCCCTCAAGCACATACACACAAACTCTCTTCCTCACACACTGTGCACACACACACACACACACACAGGAGACAAAATTGTTTCCACGCCTCCGCTCCTGGAGTCGGACCTCGACCGGGGCTGAAGGTAAACAGGACCTGAGACGTCCCCCTCGCGCGCCGAGGCATCAAAGGAGCCCTCAGTGTGCCGTCGGTTGCCGGGGTTTGCCGACGGCGACGGCCGGGCGGAACGGTGAAAGGTGGGAGGACGGAGCGGGTCTCGCTGCCAGGCCCCGCTGAGCCTTAACGGCTGGCACGGACGCCTGCTTTCCAGCCGCGCTCCGGCACGACTCCGCCCGCCGCTCAGCCAGCGGAGGGACTTTTAACGCGGGGGGGGGAATGGAAGTACGCACGCCCGAAATGTCGACGGGCGGCGGACGGAAAAAAACGAATCGCGAAACGGCGAGTGTCCGCGCGTTTGTTGACATTTAGACATTTAGAGCAGTGTGCCGTTTCTTCGTCGGACAGAACGTTTGAAACACTTCTTGTAAACGGACTTCTTGTCGGGTGAACCGGTGCCTAAGGAAACCCGATGCCGTTTCCAAATTTGTTTTCTTTTATTTGTCTGGTGAAGAAAGAGCGCGTGGCTCGAAACTTCACGTCTTGTGGCGTTAATGAACACTTTTTATCTTTGGGGCAGTAGGGAGTGAGCGGACTCCACTTGTCTGTTAGGGTTTTTTGATGCAAGCTGCGGTTGGGGTGTTTGGGTGGACCGTGCAAATGAAACGGGGGAATGTGTTAAGGAAGGCAGTGACGAGCCCTGGTTGCCAGTAGTCCCGTATCAGCCCGAGACATCCAGCGCTGCGGGCAGAAACGACTCGCTCCATATGTCTGCGCGTAGAGCACTTGTGATAACATCCTATCAAATTTGGGCTGTGACACAGTAAAATGGCCAGTGTTAATTCAACAAGGTAAGGTACACATTAAAATGTCCAGAGTTAATTCAACAGGGTTAGATACACAGTAAAATGTCCAGTGTTAAATTCAACTCTTACGGTGTTAATTTAACTCTTAACAGAGTTGAATTAACACTGTTAAGAGTTGAACTGACACTGGGCATTTTACTGTGTACAGCCATACCTTGAAAATGTAATTCTTTCCTAAGCACCAACATTACGAGCCTCAGGGGGCGGTCCCCTGTAAACCCGCTTAACAATATGATCAGTACCCCCCCCCCCCCTCCATTAGCATGGTTGAATTTGGCCACCTCAACGTCCGTTGTGGCATTGTGCACTATATTTAGGCAATGAAACCCTCTCCGAGTGGGTATTTCCATTGACAGAACGCAGATGTGATTCCCGTTCAAGACATTCAGCCTTTAGCAGTTGATGTAAACCAGCGGAGGGGACGTTGAGATTTTATCCCGTCATTCTGTGAAACCGCGGGGAACGTGCCATGTTTCCGGCACAGAGCACCGCTTGCAGGATCCCCCGCCCCTAATCCCCCCCCCCCCCGCTCTTGAGCGTTCGCGCGTAGCACGTTAGCACGTTAGCTGCCCGTTGCAGCTTTGTGCCTCGTGGCTCGCGCCCATCTGTGCAGCAGGACCGGTCGTTCTGGCGTCACGGTTAGGGTCCCAGAAAAGCCGGGTAAATTCCTTTCCGGTAAATTCCGTCGGGCGATCCGCCACACCGCGCCACGGAGACAAGAAACGTGCAAGAAAAGAGGAGCCAACAGCCCCGGCGAGCGGGATCGCACGCTCATCGTGCTTTCGGCTGCTCCAGCCGCGCGCTAGGCCGCGGCAGCCGGGACGAGACGCCCGTTTTCTGGGCCGATGCGAAACGACCCCGTTTCCAATGGAACGGATGGTTCTTCCCGCTGCTCGAGGCACGCGTTTTTCTCAGGGAAACGATAAACGTTGCAGGCCGCAAACTATCCAACATGGCGCGTGGATTATATCAAAGCGCAAGAATGACCTTAAGGTCGAGGTGGACCGCTCAAATACAGAACCACTGAATTTACAGGCAGGACGTAACAACGGACAACAAAAATTACAATTTCTCAACCCGTAACTTCAGGTGCTTTGTGTTATTCCGTGTATGAAATATTTTTGTTTTGTGTTTAGTGTCCAGGTGTTGTTGTTGTTGTTTTGGAATAACAAACGCCCCACCGATTTAAATGCATTAATTCAGAGAAGGGCTTACGGTTATCAAGTATTCCGAACATGCCAGGCACCGTGCACATAGGCCTAATCGCAGTGTCTCGAAGAGGTGAAAAAAAAAAAAAACTGTTTCGGAGGTTGAAGAGGTCAGGGGCTAAACTCAGGTTGCCATGCAACTGCTCCTGCACACAAAATGTCTGATGGTAACTAGCAGAGAAAGAAAGAGCACCCTTATCTTCAGTCCAGCACCGAATACATTAGATCTATGAGTCAATCTACACTTACAATATCCACACACTGGCGCACAGCCCTGGCACCCACAGATGGCAAACCACGTGTACATTATGGACATAAGAGCAAAAATATATAACCTCCGTCCAACAAAGCGTGTAAATGAGATGGTAAATTGGTGAGTCCATGGTTACTTTATGAATGTCATACGCAGCTGGAAAATAAAATCTTTCCTGACACATGCTGAGAGAACCTTGGGTGACTAATTCTGAACATTTCAGGTATTGATGCAGAAACCTGAGGCACTCTAAGCCTCTTGCTCTGCATCCGAGCAGATATCCACGGCAACCGGTGCTAGGCCCTGAAAACCTGCTCGCACATTTGCTGCGTCTGCACAAGACCGAGAGAAGTCTTTCCCACGTTCGGTGCATCACTGAGATGGCTGCTGGCGTGAACTAGCAATTAACCTTTGATAGATTATACTTTAAAATGGTTATGCTGATACTCCTAAATTGCCTAGACAGAACTGCAATAGCGGCACAGGCTGAATGCAATATTCACTTTTTTATTGCACACTTGCTCTCGCACAGTTCAGTAATTCAGCCACAGGTGTTAAAATATATTTTCCGACCATATTGTGGGCCCAACTGCATCATATGGACGGCATGGCAACATTCAATTTTGTCAATGCAACAGCCAGCATAGAACGACCTTAAGAAAGGACCGCGCTCCAAGGTTCACTCCTATCCCTGAAGCGAAACGTGTTCTCCATCCGGTGGACCGAAACCGATCTGCGGCTAGCACCGTTGTGCCGGTTTCCCTAGTAACAAAGATACTGCCCGACCGTCATCAAGGTTTTTGTTTTTTTTTTGGAAGTTTAGTGCAAATCTGAAAGACATTAAGGCAACATTTATAAACATATCAAAAATAGGCATCCGCAACCACTTTCGTTACAAAAAAGGTACAAAAGTTCTGTCTTGGATGAGCGTGAGGGACATGTTCTTCAGTTCGTCCGAAGACTTGACGGCCTTGTACCCCAGCTGGCGGAGGACCTGCTGGCAGACGTTCTGGGTGTAGTCGACCATCTCGAACGACAGTTTCAACCTCCAGCTCTCGGCGTTGGCCGCCGAGTCCCTCACGGTGCCGTACTTGTGCTTGGCGGACAGCTCCTTGCTCCCCCTGGTGTTGGTCTGTATCCACTTGACCACGTTCTGGTCCATCGACATTCCCAGGAACTCGTAGATCTCCTTGGTCTTTCGGAGGGGGTTCCTGGCCAGGTCCTCGTACCTCACCAGCATGTACTTGCCCTTGAGCCAGTGGGGCCTGCTCAGGCCCGTGGAGACTGAGTTGAGGAAGTCCTCGCACACCACCGTCAGCTGGCTCAGGTCCAGGTTGTACGGCTTCCTGCCCGTGGCCCTCCAGATCCTCCACAGCCGGTAGGTGTCGCGGAAGGTCTCGATCCTGGAGGAGAGGATCCCGCGCGGGTCGCGCACCAGCTGGACCACCTTCAGGTTAAGCCGGGGGTCCTCCACCAGGGCCCGGAGGTCGCCGATCTCCGGCACCCGCACGATCTTGATGGCCACGTGGCGGCGCTCCCGGCAGGAGTCGGCGGCCAGGGTCATGTTGAGCGAGGCGCACTTCTTGACGCAGTCGCCCTCCTCCGCGGTGGCCTCGCCGGGGCCGAAGGCGTCGCACACCGGCGGCGAGCACAGCGCCCGGCTGGCCCCCCGGCGGAAGAGCTTGTCCGTGGTGTGGTTCACCGGCTGCGGCTTGATGTAGCTCTCCAGGAAGTAGAGGTCGCAGTCGTACAGGCTCCGCAGGAGGTCGCGGCTGGCCCCCAGCATCACCCGCCGCTCGGCCACGTTCTTGCTGTGGGAGAGCCGGGGGATGAGGGCCGTCTGCACGTGGTAGAGCGGCTCGAACAGGTAGAAGACGTCCGAGTGCTGGTTGAAGAGCTGGCCCACGAAAGAGGAGCCGCTACGCGTGGTGGCCAGGACCAGGATGTGGGTCTTCCTGGAGGCGTTGTAGGCGAAGTAGGGGCCCTCCTCGCAGGTGCGGTCGAAGGGCTCCGCGTCTGGCCCCAGGCCGCAGTTGGTGGGGCTGGGGACGGGGCAGATCTGAAAGGGCTTGGCCGTGAACGTCCTGATGGCCGTGTACTGGATTGCTATGGATGCCAAGGCTAACAGAATCACAGCCTTCCAGGAACAATGCATGGCTGGACAACTTCATTTAGACCCTCGCTGTCTGTTTTGACCCTTACCTGCGAATTGGAGAAGAAAATTTGTATTACATTTCGGCAAGTGGACGTCTAAACACACTGAGCATCTGTGTATGCTTTATGGTAAACAAGAGTCAGGAACAGGGAAATAAACTAGCTGTCCGCCTCAGGGTATCAGACTAATAGACAGCTGGTGTGTGCTGTAATTCCAGCCAGTATCAAACGCATTGGCAGGTTCAGGAATTCTGCAAGAAAACTTAAATTTTAGCAAACACAAAATTGTTAAATATTATTGCAACACATTGTTATATATTGAGAAGTTAAACATGCAAACCATTCTGAAATACGTATAATCCTAAACCAGTTGAATCGTTAAATTACATTTCTTTTCATTTAAAATTTAATATGTGTACTTTGTCATAACTTGGACCTACAGGAGATAGATGTCTTGATTTATGTTTAGTAGAAACTTAAACGCATCATTTGGTACGCGAATATTAGCCAACAGCATTCTACAATCATGACTGATGCATGACTGTAATCTATCATTCTTAATACGATACAAAACAAAGGCTTCTGTCTGGCATTAGCTGCTACCAACGCCCCGACAAAGGATGTCAAGCATCCGTACTGTAGCCTTTGACAGCATTAATTATTTCATTCTTACTCATTGGATCCATTTTTTGTTTGTCGAACTGAAGGACCAACGTTTTCGGCAATGAATCTGATTCTTAAATATATTCACTAATAATGCAAGGAACGAATCGCGGTTTCGAAGCCTTTGGTACATCTGTCATTTTTAAAATCCGTAACGTGGTATTACGTACTGGAGTTGAATTTAACTTATTTGATTATAGCATGCCGAATGAATTCTGATATTAATATAATATTAAATCCAAAAGGTGTATAGCCTAATAGCAGCGTTCAGTGAGAACTCAAATACAATTATTAATCTTGCATTCCAAAACATATTTTCAAAAGATTAAAGAAAATTAATTAAACAGATTGACGCATCCCTTTGATTTCGCGAGTTTAATGGCATAACGCAGTTACTGAACCCTCAAGTTTTCATACGCATCGAAGTAGTTGAAACGCGTCCACGGCACCTGTAGTAAAGTGCATTTGCTTCGCGCATTACAAACATGGCAGTTAGCAACCAATTAGACAGTAGCCACTGTGGAAATGCAATTCACCGCATCGCGGCAGAAATTTGTGTCATTTCGGATGATTCTAAAATAATTCGGTTGACCTACAGCCAAATAGCGACGCACAATGCTCGTAATATCCTTCATATGATGTGAGAATTTAAACTTGATCCGCGTTAGAATGAGACCTCGGGAGATGTAAAAAATGTAGCCTTGTATTAAGAGCAAATATCCTGACTGAATGTACATACCTTACTGACCAATTTGGAACGGAGAGAGTGACGAGGATTGCATAAAATGACCGCAGAATGGTAGTTCAGAACAGTAGTTGTAGTCACAAAGGTTTGGTCCCATTTCTTCTAAAAGGAATATCCACTGGCGGCATCTGTCCCGAATCCCCTCCTCTGCCATCGGACTAACGGTGAGAGGAGCAAGAAAATATCCCCACGCAACAAATCAGAGAGATGAGACTGTAGTCATGTTTGTGGAAGTTGTCGAAAAATAAACACGGGGTAAAGAGCGAATGCGTGGAAAGAGGACGGTGTGCCAGCCGACAACAAACCGCAACGCCCGCCGAACAGTCCAGATCTTAACTAATGCGCGTAGGTGGTGTTCTGTGAGGTATTTAGGAAACAGCCAGTTTGTTAAGTGTGGACCACCCCAGCCGACTATACCTCTCTCTCCCTCTCTCTCTCTCTCTCTCGCTCTCATCAAGCCTGCGCCGTACTGTTCGTGCAGCATCCACAGCCAACGACTACTATACTAACGCTGACGTTCAACCACATTTCGCACTGTTAAGGTTAGCCTGGGCAATTTATCTCAACATACGACAATAAAACATTTCTATCGTCTATCGCCGATTACTAACGGAGTGAGAGGCACAGCAGATGTCCAATTTTAAAATAACAAGCAAGGCTTCCGCTCTCTGTTATCTGGGCCGATTCCTGCAAAATGTAGATTAAAATTGATGAAACAATAATCCGGATATTGAACATTCGTCAAAACATATTGTGTTTTAGAACTGGTGAATGCACGAGCAAAATTGCCAGAATAGAATACATTTAAGGAAATACGTGATACGGCAAATAATAGCCTAATTAAACTATAATTAGCCTTTCAATAATCCTGTATCCCTGCTGGCAATTTAGGTCAGGAAAACCGATTCGGACCATGTTTCTATGCAGAATCACCTGTGTTCTTTTTTCTTCTTTTGTTCGTTCTATGTCGTTTCAACTGCAGAATGCAATGCCCTCATCTTGACATTTTCTGCATACTATAGCGTCACATAAGAACTTTCTATAACTTGGCTTTAAAGGATGCATCTTGTAACAAATAATACTAATTTATGTGAAGATATAATAGAAACCGAGTAGCACCTGTTCATTGGCTAATAATGTATAGCCTAGCCTATTTTAGTAAAACTATGCGAAAATAATTTGAAAACAGTTGAAAAAACTTCCAAATTCACTAGGGTTAAGATTAAAAATCTTAGTGGAGACTTAGGAATATTCTTTTCTAACAAAGACGTCTGAATATTTCAGGAAAACCCGTAGCAAAAAAAAAAAAAAACCCCAAAGCATTTCAAGCAAACGAGACAACCTATCTGAATGAAATTCTATGATTGAAAATGAATGTATGCCACTACAACTCTTCCAAAGGAATGAATAAACAACTAGAAAGAAAGCTTCCCCGGAAGGCTGTCGGGTCAGTGTACATGCACACGCTCGCTTTCACGCCTCTAAAACAGCGTCAGTAGCCTATTGCCCCGCCTACGTAGTTCATGCGGTCGGCTACTGATTTATTTTACCCCATAGTCGGTTACGTTAGCTCGGAACAGGCCCCGGGTGGCCGTAATGATGGGCGATTGGATTACACATTAATCTTCAAGTGCTCTTTTTATCTTTCTTTAAACTACGCCGAATAATAGTCACATTTGGTTACAATATGAAGAGTATTGTAGAGAGTTTCAGTCGAAAAGGAACAACAGCACTCGAAACGGGGCCCGATTCGTACTTTCACATTCATGTAGAACACTCCAGAGAATGGTGTGACGTCCTCTTTTATCTCCGCCACTCCAAAATCCTTTTGTATTCAGGGATAATTATGTCATCATGATTACATTCAGATTATGCATCTGTATATATTTCCATTTTAACAGACAAAATGGATCAACCACCCCATTGTTTCATTTTCAAAGTGGAATTGGCCTAATTATAATACGCTACTGATAATAATAAACAGGAGAATTGTGCGGCACAGAATGTTTTATTTATGTAGAGGAGGGGAGAACTATTTAAATTAGCAAGTGAACGCACGCGCAATTTGATTCTCGATGGATGTTGGACTTCGTCAGTCAAAAATCTTCCACTTTTTGGCCCTGAAAAACTCATTGGTTGTTTCAGCAGTGTGTTTGGGGGTATTGTCCTGCTGCAAGGTGAAGCGCAGTCCAATGAATTTTGAGTCATTAGGTCGGATCTGAGCAGATGAGATGTTTCTGTACACGGCAGGATCCATCCCGTTGCTGCCGTCAGCAGTCACATCATCAACGAAGACAAGTGAGCCAGTTCTGGCAGCCACACATGCATACACGTAAATAACTAATGCGCCTCTCAGATGCCAAACCCATGACTTCTTGTATTTGTTTTATTCACTGCATTGCCTGAATGTATCATGTCGGGATTTTTTCACACGTTTAGTGCAATTTAACTGAGTTAATATGAGTCCATGGGGTATTAAATGTACTGGAGTAAATTTTGCTCCATCAGTTTCGATTTAACACTGAGCATTTTACTGCGCATCGGACAGAAGTATGAAACAAGGCTCAAACGATACAACAAAGGATTGCCACACAACTCTCCATCTTGCTCTTTAACGTTTTGTTTAACTGTCGACCTAAAGTTAGGCCCAGACATCAGTAAAGTACCACACCGCCGAGTGCACTGCACAAATATGGTCCCAGCATATTAGTGAGTAATCCCATCACAATGCCCTGAGAACACAAATTACAGTAACATGATCCCATGCACGCCGTGTCGGGTTGTTTAAAATCACGTCTATTTGTTTTTAATAGCCCACCCCCAGGAATCAATGGATGGGTCAAATTGACCCTCTCCCAGCTTGACCGGGGGAGACGATAAACGGGATCGTTTGCATTGTAGCTAACTTAAGTAGCTGTGTTAACGTAACATTAACGTCACCAGCCGAAGCAGTAACGCTATAAAATGTAACGCGTTAGTCAAACGTAGAACAAACATTATCTATTTATCTAATGTCGTGTAGGCTATTCATATGGTAATTATTCAATGGACGTTGTATCACTTTGCTAGCTGGCATAAAGAGCTAGCTAGCTAGCCTAGCTTCACAGAAGCATAGCAAACGCGATTAGCCATGCGATGTAGACGATAAGGCTACAATAAACATAGTAGCTAATATTATGGTTCTAACATCGAGAAGCTTAAACACAATACAGGTCATCGCAATATAAGGTTACATACTGTATGTATAATTTAGGGACACTTTGCCATAGGCCTAACAGTTGCATACCTTATTGTAACGTTCACTGAAAAATGCTTTTAACGTAGCCTAACGTTAGCTAACATAGACTAACGTATTGAACAGAACCACACCCTAGGCTAGCTAGGTATGGATAACTAGCAATTAGTGGTTGCCATAAATGAGGGATTCGCGGCGGAAACTGCCAACAATACATCAATGAACAACAGTATAACAAAATAATGCTTTTTAAATGAGCTACACATATAATATTATTTTTGAAAACACTTACAGATATTGATTGGGCAAGAGCTAACGGACAGTGGATGGAGACGGTTGTCTTTTGTAGGTTTCTCTGTTGTCATGGCAACACATTTGACATACTACTTCATTCACACATTACTCAGTCTAACATAGATAAACGTAAGACAAAGTTCGTAAGTGTAGCCTATTTCACTGGCATTACATTAAATTAACCGATAGGACGTTGCTAGATTACTCCCAGGATTTACCATGGCAAACGCTGGTTTGTTCAACTGCCGGCAACTACTGTACATCGAAATTGGTGACCACCGAAAACGTCTGTCGCTGGAGGTCGTTGTTAAGCAATTCTAACCACTCGCTGTCGAGCGTACACTCCACTGCTCGTCTTGCGCTGGCTCTGAATAAGAAGAACCATCGAGGACACGCACGGGCTGACTACGTAGGGCTACGTCGGGCTTGTGAAATAGATTTTCATCCGTTAAAATGATGCTTCGTTTGCATCTCATTTTGTACAGAAAATATTCTGTATATGGAATAGGCCATGTAAATAGGCGACAAAAATAATAATTAGGGAGTGTGGTAAAATGACTTGTTACGTGCATTATCACAGCAAGGTAAATACTTGTTTATATCGTGTTGTTGTGTATCCTTGTACATAAGTACAATGCACGCTATACAATAGGTTCATAAAAGTATTCTTCTTTTGACAGTTTACTTGAAGATCATATATAGTTAATGTATGGGCACTATATACTAGGACTGTGGGACTGGTGGTTAGAAACTGGAACTATGACGAATGCATGGCAAAAATCAATAATTATTTTCAAAAATTGTGACTCTGCCCATTGAAACTAGTCAAACATGCTTTGATGTGTACAGACGTAGGAGAATAACATATCACTTCAGAGATTTTGGCTTGGGTGTACCTCTTTTTCCATGGGTACAGACAGATCACAGATTTTGTGAGCTGTACATGCCAGCTTATTGAAAATGGTGACCCCTTGTCAGCCTGTTGACACCAGTCAAACATGCTTTGCTGTGTTCAACCATACAATGATGACATCTCACCTCAGAGATTTCTTATGCCTAGATAATTGTGTTCATAATGGAGATAAGATGCTCTTAAGTGATATTCCTAAAAAAAACAATTTCTGCCTCATTTGTGCTTGAGGGAAGCTGAGAAGGAGAAGATTATGAAGGTCATGAACTTGGAAACACTATGGCTGGAAGTGGACAGCAAATCTCGACCAAATGCAAAGGTCAGTCTATCAGAATTGATGTTTCACTGCAAATTTCACAGTGTGGAAGAGGCATCATGCACTGAATAACCAACATACAGCCTTCTTCAAATAAATTCTTCTGTGTTGTTCAGGTTTCTTTGTGGTCATTGTAGCCAAAATCCATGGCAGAAGTCTTTGACGAGATCCTCCGGGACCATGCTGGAACTCGTTTCAAAAATCAAGATCTTTGTAAGGAGCCTAAAATGCATTCTGGAAGATACTGATACAATCAGACAGGGAATTTGGAGTGTGAAGTTTGCGTGTTCATCCCTGTGTCAGCGTGGGTTTCCCCCGGGTACTCTGGTTTTCTTCTGTGGTGCACAGACATGCAGGTCTGGCTAATTGGAGACTCTAAATTGCCCACAGGCATGAGTGTGTGAGTGAATGGTGTGCGTGCCCTGCTATAGATTGGCGACCCGTCCAGAGTAATTCTCTGCCAATGCATGCTCCAGATCCCCTGTGATCCTGACCAGGAGTAAGTGGGTTAGATAATGGATGGATGGATAGTGAAGGTCATTTCTAGTTAGATTAAGTGAAGTCTTTGGAGAGTTTGTTTTAAAACATCGCTCAGAAATTTCAGACTGGATTTCTATTGGGGTCCATGAGGATTCAGTTTATTCATTTTTTTTTTTACATTATCCCTGTAAGGTACAAATCACGGTTGTGTTTGATCACCTGATTTGGTCCATGGTGCGTGGTGTGTGTGCATTTTTGCCCACACTCAAAGAAAATCAGTAATCATTAGGAATTCTGTACCCTCCTCCTTCATACAAAGCACAATGAAGGGCTCACAGTAGGAAAATTACTGTAATCACAAATGCTTGATCATATTGCCTGCATAATACTAGATTCTTCTTGTCTGTCTACTTAATTACTTTCAGGGCTCCTTTTTAACAATCTTAGTGCATGGCACAAGTGCATTTAGGCTGTGTCCAAATCTAATTTTGCTTGTTTAACAGGACAGTTTGAGCACAAAGTAAGGTTCAAGGTTGAAATGGGCAGAATTAGTCACTTAATAATAGGTGTGTCTTAGGCATAATGTGCAATAAACCAATCAGCGTGTGATCTCTCATTCCCTTTAAAGCCACCTACGTTTGCACCTTGGTGAATTGCTTGTATAACAGCGGATTTAGCCAGAGTTCGAAAAGACCGATTTACCTCTGACAAAACAGACCTACTTGTGTGCACGGTTAAAGCGCGTGAGCAGAGAATGTACGGCAACAGCAGCATTCCCCCGAAGCTCCTGGAGGTGAATCGCGTGTGGGAGGAGGTAGCGGCGAGCATATCCATTGGGCCTCAATCACAAAACATATGTACGATCACATTTGATCGTAAACTGTGTGTAAGAACGTTTCCAAGAACATTTTGGCATTCATCATTTTTTTCTTGTCTGTGTTTCTTCATGGCCGTTTCCTTATGCTAATCACATTAACAGGATTGCACGTAACATTTACAAATAGACAGCATTCATCATCTTATACACCTGGGATATGCACAAAAACAAAGGTCTGCACAGTCATGTGTCATGAATCCCATATATATATATTTTTTTTGTAGGAACCCTTTTAAGAACGAAAGTAAGAATAATTTAAGGAAAGTTTTGTGAATGAGGCCCATTGTGTGCATACATTCATTGATGTCATTGCATTTCCTTGGACGCCCACTTCTAGCCCCCTCGAATCCCTCAACGTTTTTTAGCACTGAAGGTAGAGCCCCGTGGCCAGCCCCGTTGTGGTGCCACCCACCTGCTAACCCGAGGGGGAAGAAGACCAGTCCATTAAACTTCTCAGAATTGTGTAATCTGGTGCAAATTTTGTTTTCATTTCTGGTTTTTGAAAAGGTAATTTTTTTTTTAAATTAGACTTTTAATTCTCTTTAAAGTCATTTTGTTTGTTTATGTAATAGCAGGTGGACTCAGTGGGGCTTTTATTTCTCAAAGTATTGAAAACTGGTCAGTGTGATTTAAAAAAATGTGAAGAATGAAGAACGGGGATAAAATGGTATCTAAAATTGGTGAAATCTGAATTAATCTTTGTTTTTTAAAATTATATCGAGATATTTTAAAAAACGCACAATCCTGGAACCTTATGTGAAAAACATTTGTTAAAATGCATTGATGTGATTTAAAATTTCCAAATAAAATCAATGTTTGCTGGAGAAACTTTCGGACTTTCAGTTGAATAAACCATTCCATTTGGTTACCTGGCTGCAGAAGTAGCCCTTCAGCCAGCTGGTCCCTGTTCACCCATGCTGCCGCTGGTGTATTCAGTGGTGTCAGCACATGCAGCCCAGCACCAGGCCTTATAAATGTCCTCATTTACAGCGAGCTCCATAATGTTTGGGACAAGAATATGTCTTTGCCCCAAATGTTATGGAGCTTGTATGGGAAATAATGAAAGCTGTTTTATTATTGCACTGCATTATGCTATTTTTAATGTCTTGATGTTCTGAACACACTTTATTACTCACAGAACCATGAGACATTGACAGTATACAACTGATGAGTAAGCTTTCTATTTATCTGTCAAACTCAGAAATGGCAAAAGTTGAGATACAATGAATTTTTTATGATCTATCATTCTTGGCAGTTTTTATTAAGTGTGCCTTCTAAAGTAATATATTATTGTTTGTGAACTTAATACAACATATTTTACCTCCTGTATTTATTATATAACATACAATTATCTGTAATGTTTCATTCAAACTAGGAGGGGCTATTACAGTAGATCTCTACACACTTTAGAATCATGAAACATAATGCAATATTAATTGCTGGTACAGTAGGTGAACAGTAGTGCTACATGACTAGCCTTTCTTTGACATTTATTTCATTTTTTTCTGTTTACCATTGGCCATTTTGATAAACAAATTGCTACAAAATACAGTTAAATCAAGTTGTGTCACATTGCTGTGTTCTCATAAATAAATAAAACAAAAATGTAACGTTACAGTGAATGAAATAACATTGTATTGCTGTGTTCTCATAAATTACTAAAACAGAAAAAACAGTTAAATGAAGTAACGTCATATTGCTGAGTTCTCTCCTTTATATTTCATAAAGCTCCATTTATTGCTTTTAGATATTCCTCTTTTCTTTTTAGTATTTCTTTTTCCATATGTATTTTCAGTTTCCAGAACATGAACTTCCATAACCTCTGTAAAAACCAAGCTTTTACTAACCTCAGTAAAGGCTTACCATTCCTGTATCTTTTAATCTAAGTGGTTGCAACTCATGATTAGCTAAGCAATGTGTCTTGTCTCTTCACAGATGCTTGCATGGAAAATATGGTCTACCCTTTGTTTAAAAATCCTGATGAAGGATCTAGTGCTGGTCAAATTGTTGATTACATTAGTGTAACGAGTAGTGAACCCTAGAGCTCAACTATTGGGTGGCTTATCCTGTTAAGGCACTACTTTGAAGTATAGATGGGGGCAATGGACTGGTATCGAAACCAGGACTGTGCCAGTGCTGGCAACGCATAACTGGCTCTCGAGTTATCCAGGAAGGGAGGGTATCAGTCATCCAGGATCAGAGATCTTTTGACCCCCACCGTTCAGTCAGGTGGCTTTAGTCCCACCTGTTGAGCTGCAGGTGAAGTGCCTTCCTCCGACTCCCGGCCTGGCTTGTAGGCTGCGGTGTGGCTAGAAGCAGTGACGGACATTGTGTGCTTCGGAGGAGAGTATATGCTTGTCTGTGTAGGTTGATAGTGTAGGTTGCACCTATGGGAGCTGAAGAAAAAAAAAAAACAATTGAGCATTCCAAAGTGAGGAGAAAAAAGTATATTAAAAAGACCTTTTAAATATGGGTGTGTTAAATCACATCTGCATATTCTGCATCCCTCTCTGCTTTCTTCTTCTTCTATGCTTTATTTTGGCCAGCACCTGTGGTTACATGCAGTAGGCTATCTTTCGCCTCACTTCAACCCTGCATCACACAATCGCAGTAATCGCAGGTTATTTCTGGTCGTTTATCCAACAGTCAGTATTTTTCTGCAGCTTGTCTCTTCGGTTCTATTTCTGACCGTGTAACCAGGGCCCATCACCTTAAGATATCCCTCACTCACATGTTCAGTGCATTATTATACTATTAGAAGCCGACTTTGCAGCTAACAAAGCTAACCGCGCGCAAATTTTTTGCTGCTTACACAACAGTTTTATTCCTCCCCGCTGCCAGGGACCACGAACGTGGTCTGATTCTTTAAAAAGTGACTCTTCTTCCCCGTAAATGTGGTCAGTTTAAGGACAGACCACAAAGAGGGTTGATTTGAGGATCCCGCTCGCGGTGAGAGCAACTTGATAATGTGCTGTGAAGTCTGTGATCATCCTCTCCGTAAACCAAGAAATGAAAGTCGAAAGGAGCAATACTGTGCGGAAAAAGACCTGAAGGAACGTAACACGAGGAGAATGAACAGAAGAGACACAGAGGACGCACAGCGGTGATGTTTTAGCACAGCCTTGCCTCTTCCTGCTATGCAGAGTCCCTTGTCTATTAGGAATTCCAAGTAGGGCCCCTGTCCCTGGGGAACGGCTATATTAAGCCGCAGAGCTGTGGCAGTCATCTACTTCTGGTTCTGAGCCGTCTGGTCCATACATCAAGCACCGCGGGCTAATTGAATATGCGATGCTTCCTCCGTACGCACGTCCGTACGAGGTGATAAATGACCGCGGGAACCCGCCGAGAGCGATCCCCTCATATTTTACTCCCTCCACGTGTTTATGAATTCATAATTCGACACACATTGTTCATTAATTCTTTCGGTTATCAGTGCATCCGATTCCGAAAGTTAATTATGCAGATCTCGCGTCCTGATCTCGCGAAGGAGAGATGTGTTTTTCGATTCTCTTGTCACAGAGGGGGGAGAATGGTGGAGCTGACTACACAGGGGGTGTGGGTTTAGGAGCAGTGGGGGGGGCGGGGGAAGGTGCGCACTGGGAGTGCTCAAAAGGCCTGGTCTAAAAAGTTTGCTTTGGTCTACAATTTTAAGGGGGCCCACAGAGACTGCATAGGAACAGCGCCCCGCTCATAGTTGTATCTCGGATGCGCTGTAATGCCACACGCCTCCATTAAGCCTAGAGAGGCTTGCTCTCCCCAGGCATTTCTGCTCCGGAACCTCTGGCGATATGAAAAGGCCCAATTTCGGAGCTTCCAGAATCGTACACCCCCGAGAAATTAAGCTTGTTCTCAGAGAATTTGTCAGCCATGACCTGGGTCTTGGCTCACTGTGAGCTCTCAGTTGCAAAGCGTCTGGGACGTCTCAATTAACCAGGCCGTGAGTCGCATTAGCATAAATATAGCGTGTGTCATCTAGCACCACGCACTGTGCAATTTCAGATCAGAAAGAGCATGAAGGCCCTTCCAAAAAGACTGGCATATCCCTACAAGCCTCCCAGCTGCAGAGTCAGTCTTTCAGCGCATTGAAGTGGTTTTCGGTTAGTTTTTAAATACTTGAATTTCTGATGTTTAGCCACTCTCTAATAACGTATGTCTGTGGTAAAGCCATAGATTTAGGTATGTAAGACATCACCACAAAATGTAGTTTCACTTATGAAGGTAGTATGCCAAAGCATTTCAACATTTTACCCTCATCTCAACTAAAAACGTTGATCTTTCCTGAACATAGTTGGTGTAGTTTAACCATAGACCAGTCACAACCTGTTATGTTACAGCTTGTGTTTTCATCTTATTGCTGAACGGTATCTAAAGGGTGACTAAGGAACATGTTTGCATGCCAAAGGTCAGATACTGTGCATGGAGAGAGTTTAGGGGTCTTTCCTGAATAATGGCATGAGACAGGGGGGCACAGTTCTGTTTTTGGGAGATGGGTGTGTTTTTATTTCCACCTGTTACCCCAGCAAAGGTTGCTAAATAGCTGAATAAATCACAGCTGTTTGTAGATTGGACCGCAATCAACCAGTTCACACAGGGACACAGGAGCTTTCAGCTGTCATTTTATCGAGAAATATTAGGTCAGCTTATCAAGGGATTTAGCAAAAATGTCAATGAATAATTTATCGGGCTGGTTAAATAATTAAGAGCAGAAGCTGGAATGAGATCCAATCCCCCGCTGTAAGATCCGGCGTCTGGGAACGTGATTCAGAAACGACTAAGTTTCATTTTAACATCGCACTCTCCGCGTCAGCGTCGCCAGGTTTGCCCTCAAGCGTGGTTTACAGGAAGCGCTGATACCTGTCGATCGTTTGGGTTCGCGTTTAGCGTGGCGAGAAAACCGCACGAGTCCCGGCGTGAGGTTTGTGTCAGGTGGGGTGGGGTCACTTCTGCCACGCTATTGTTGTATTGCTTCTCTTCAACTGTTTATTTACAACCACCAGCGCCTCTGTCGGCAGTAATACGCTCCTAAATAACTGCTTCGGGTTTATGCAAATTTGTTTTGTCATTGAGTTTCCTGTAGATTAAAAAAAATTGTTCACATCAGATTGAGAGCAACACTAAACTAAACTGTGTGATTGTTTAACTATACAGGTAAATGAGACGCCCAAAATAGTGGTCCAACCACTTAATGGTGACACAAAACAGGGAAGAGCCTTTATCAAAGCACTCTTTAATGTATTGCATTTTCAATTTTCCACCGTCCTTTCAGATTCATCATTTTCGATGACGCGACAAGATTATGAAGATGGAAACTCATTTCCTTTGGGAAAAATTGTCCTCCTGGAGATGAATATGTATTTCGGGAGCTGAACTACCCCCCCCCCCCCACACACACACACACCCACATCTTACGAAACACGATTACAGAACTCATTTGGGAAAACTCTTTGTGTCAGTTTTACTATCTTGCCAAAATGTCAAAGGGAAGACCTTTGATGGCTCTGCAAATAAAATGCCGGGCTGCGCGTTTATAATCAGCCATGGGGGAGGGAAAAAAGAAAGAAACGGCATGGGCTCTAAAATGGCCGACCCTGAATCTCCGCCTCGTATTTTCTGCCTTGTGAAGTGCAGGTACTGTGAGAGAGCCGGGTTTACAATACGTGACGGACAATATCTCAGGCCTGCGGAAGAGGCAGAGACGGTCCTCGCTTGTAAAACGGGTGCAAAAAATATTTATGGGTAAATAGTTAAATGGAAGCAAAGGAGCGTAGTTGTTAGAGTTACGAAAATAAAGTTGATTTAAATTATGGATAAGGCAATGTTGGAGGAGCTCATGAAGGGTTGGTTTAAGTGAAACTTTTTTGAACCGGAGGAACTGACAAAAAATGTATACTTAAAGCTGTACGTCTAATTTAAAAGCCTCAGGGTTGTGTGGATTTTTGCTGACCCAGCATAGTGCCAAAAACACATAGCTTACTCGCTATTTAGTACAAACGTGTAATGCTTAAGTGCGAATTCTCCTTTCCCTCATAAACACATGCCGTTTGCGTATGTCTTTTGCCGCTTGCCCTCATTCTAAGTGTGCTGGGCAGTATTCCCCTCAAGCCATATGGATCTGTTTCTTGCTGATTAAAAGCCCCTAATATGTGTTTTCAGTCTCTTCAACCAAGGAAGTCATTCCAAGCTCCCCGCTGATTCTGGCTGACCCTGGCTTTCCCACCTCCACTGGGACTGGAACAGCGCCCTCTAACACACTGGAGGACCATGACAACTCTTGCAGCTGATAACAAGAGGAGAAAGCAAAAAAAAAAAACAACAGTGAGTGCCAGTACACGGTATTTAAATAGATTATTGATTAGAGTCGTGTAGTGTACAGCATCCAGCATTACAGTATGCCATGAACGCTCTGAAAATACGTGTGAAATTGAGGCGGGACATTTCCTTTTGTTCCAGGTCAGAGGTCATCCACCTGCATGCAAGTCAGGAGCGGGATGTGCAATTAGCCCCGAGGTAAAAAAAAAAAAAAAAATGGTGCCAAAGCCAAAGCTGGCTGTGACCAGTGCCAGCATCATCCACCATGCCGGTCCCCAACTGCAGCTCGAAAGCCTTACCAGATGCGTCCCCTTTATTGTGCCAGGCCAGTAGCTTCTAAATGCAAACTGTTTGCAAAAGCTGTTTACGGCGACTTATAACTGCAATCAATTCAAAAGGCTTCAGTGAGAGAATGCCAAATTTGGCAATGCCCTTTGCTCAATTTAGTGTCCGTGTTACATTTTTTCTTTTTAATGAGCAGAGTAATTCACTTAATTACGGCTAATGGACACATGGAGGGTGCAAAAGAATTCCAAAGCAAAGAATTTTATGCTGGGATGCCGTTGTTATTGTCACCTTGTAGCTCGCCGTCATATCTCCTAGTTTGACTTACCGTGACTTTCTGACTTACCCTATGCTTACTGTGTGAACTGTGTGACCTGATGTGTTCATGGCTGTGGATAACAGTTACAAAATGAGTATTGTACCTTATCGGACCTGTGTGCTGTAGTTGTTCCAGTTACCTTCGGTATGCGCTTACTGTACGTAGCTTTGGATAAAAAGCGTCTGCCGACTAAATGTAATGTAATGTAATGATGTCATTAAGAAGGAAAAAGGGGATCTGAATGAATATGGGCAGGAATACGGATCGTGTTCTGGCTACAGCAGGTCTGTGTTCTGGCTGCAGCAGGTCTGTGTTCCGACTGGAGGTGGTCTGCACCAGGCAGAGGGCGGTCAGAAGTTTACACATTATCAGGGCAGTCCTTTCTGCATTTCTCACAGATTGAATATGACCTCCATATCCAGTGGCCTGGCAGCCGCTATGGCCGGCTGAAACACCCACCATCTCAGGGGTTCTCAGACTGGGTTCTGGAGCCCCCCCACCCTGGCTGTTTCTTGCCCCAGCTGCAGTTGCACTCTCTGAATTGCAATGAGCCGGTAATTGCCCTTAATTAGACACTTTCAGTGTTTCATTTATCGTGACGTATCTTTTTAAGGACACTTTCCACCATAAATGGCTATGCATGCCACAAAGAATAAATGTCTCATGCATAGGAGTTTTCATCAATAAACAAAAGTATTTTTTTTTTGTGCTATATGACAAATGTTTCCTTGAGGAAGAGGTTGATGTTTTTTAATTCATCGAATTGCAGACTGAGAGTTCAAATCAGCGGGGTCTTAATTGCTGGAAATGTAGTCAATGTGGAAACATCTGGTCACTGAAATCGAACCGTTTATGGAAAATGATGAGTTTAGTGCAAAACCATAGCAGATGGCAAAGAGCCAAACCTGCACTGTATTAATGAAGCTTCTGGAAAAATATGGAAGACTAAGCATATGTTTCAGCAGACTTAATTGATCAAGAGATCTGAAAAAAAAAAACTATATCGTAGTAAACTGCAGCTGCAAATAGAAAATAAAACTGTGATTGCTATGAGTTGACCTTCTGCACTGGCTCTTTAGTACTGTACACAGTAAAATGTCCAGCATTAATTTGACTCTAACAGATAACATTTGGGTCTGGAGTGTTAACACAATTAACACTGGACATTTTACTGTATAAGTAGCCTGTGCAAACTGTAAATTGCGAAATAAGAAGGAAAAACAAATGCACACACACACACACACACACCTGCGCCAATGCAAAAACCCATCCTGATACGGACATATAGTCTTCAATTACTGGAACCCTTGACAATCCCTGAAATTGATATGGAACATTATTTTAATGCATTCTAAATCTTTTCGCTTAATGGACCGTTTAGCGTCCCGGTACCCCCTGAAACCGGTCTCGCGCGAGGGTGGGGTGGGGTGGGGTGGGGTGAGGGCGGCTCCCCATCCCCGTTCATCGCTGTGAAAACGCAAACGATCGGACGCTGGACCCCGGCGCTCTTAATGAACGCGTTTCCTGGCGGAGACGAGGAGGCCCCGTTCCTAACGAGGCCGCGGTTTGCATATCAAATGGAGCCGTCATTAGCGGCGGCGTCCCGCGAGATAACACAAATGTCAGGGAGGATACAAGACGGCGGGACGCGAAGGCGGGCCGGGGGGAGCAGGCAGACGTCTTTGTCGGAGGTACCCTAAAGCGCGTATGGAATTTCATGAATAGCTAATGCAAAACAAACACCCCGCTGTCTTAATTTACTGTTCTCGGGCTAAAAATATCTCCCGCGTGATTTTTTTACATTTTTTTTTTAAAAACCGATGCCATTTAGCGTCGCTGAAATGTGACAGCCACGATGAACGACGGTTTATGAAGCTTAACAGCCCTAAAATATCTCGGGAACAGACGTGTGGTAGACTCGAAAGATGCATATCGCTCGTTTAACACCGTTGATATAGACCGAGTTAGCTGCAGCGCTACGTACTGGGTTACTCTCAGACACCAGGGGCTGTTTTTATGAACCGTGTCAGGCTAGGAGTGCTGATCTAGGGTCAGTCTTTCCCTGCCAATATCCCAAGTTTACCCATTATGAGCTAAAAGGCAAGACTTGAGACCAGATCAGTGCTCCTCCTCCTCTGGGATGGCCCGGAGAACAGCAGAGACTGAAGGAAATGCACGCGGAAGCTGGATCAGTAAACTCTTGACTACTGAAAAAACTTGCCCCGACTTGACGCTTATCCGGCGTTTTAATGAGGGGATGCTAAATATGGCCCGCGTAAACAGTGTGCAGAAGCAAACGGCGGCACATCTCCGGAGAGCCTGCAGCTGGGGGTGGCCTCAGGCCAGAACGCTGCGCAATCCCCGGGAGATGAACAGGAGGAAGACAGGAAATAAAAACCCGAGGAAATTATGAGGCGACCAACGTCTAATTTATTGGGCGGCGAGTTATTATTTTCCCCTGGTCTCCGGCATACAAGCTCCTCATCAGCGGCTGATCCATCTGACTGCATGCATTCTGCGTTCTTCAGGGATTCCAACCCCCGAGCAACACACACACACACACACACACACGCGCACATATGCACACGCACACATGTACACACACACGCGTACACACACACACGCACACACACGTGTACACATGCGCACACGCGCTGCTCGTCCACCTCCAGCTGCGTTTGTATTAAGCTAGTCTCCCACATTCAGATTCACACCCCCCCCCCCCACCCCCCCAGCTGTTCTTCTCTTCCCGGTAATTTGCCTGCAACCGCTGCGCGGCCAGATTGCGGCCGGTTTGAGCTCAGACGCTCTTTATCTTCGCGAGATCCAACTCCGCTTTCAATCAGCGTGTTTATTCAAGCATCGGGGGAAACGTCCCCCCCCCCCCCCCCCCCCCCCCGTGCATGCGTGTGCGTGTGAGGCGGGGGTAACGGGTGACTGAAGGCGGGCCTGCGGTCAGTTACCCGGGTAACCCGGGGCCTGACGCGCATGGTAATGAGCTCTCTGGCGCGCGTGCGGCGGTCTGAGGCGCGGCCATTTTGACCGCGGTCTGCGCCACCCGCACACGGAACAGAAGAGCGCGTATCTGTGCGAATGGCCTGCTCGCTGTCGCCTGAAGGAAGGGTTCACGTGCGCAAGTGTGGAGTCAAAAATCATATACTGGATATATGTGTGTAGCGTGTGTGTGTGTGTGTGTGCGCGCATGTGCGTGTGTGTGTGTGTGTGTGTCTGTGCAAGAATATGGGCAATTTGGTAATTTGAAAGTACAATACTGTACTGCAGGTAATTCCATTGTTAAGGACCATGTTGCAATGTCATGGGGCAGTCATTGACTTTTGGATTGAAGTGCTCAGACATGCGAGATTATACAATAACAAATGATTTGAGAAAGCACATGACCGTCTATTTGACCTTTTTTCAATATTATTTTACAGCATACTTCACTAACTGTTAATCCTGAAACTGCCATTTTGTGCAGGACGAGAACTGTTCATGGCATCCATAAATAGTTTCATTTTATGAAATAAATGTCATTTCGGGTAGTTATTCTCCATCTGCATCAGAGACCAATTTTAATTAGGTGTCAATTTGGTATTGTAATTATTGTTACACTGATTAAGACGGGCCACCAAGGAACCTGGGACTGGTCTGGTAGCGCTACTCTGTTACCTGATTTGCATATTCCGTTTATAGAGAACCTCGTTAAATACATAAACTCTGAGTGTTACTGTAAAGTGCGCAGAATAATTAAGCAGGGCAGGTTATGTTTCAGTGAATTCACCGGTTATTAATATGAACTCCCGCATGCTGCGTGCAGTGTGTGCTCTTTGCGGTGCTCCGTTTCGACCAGCGTTGGAAAAAGCGATACGAGCTGACCAATGGGGATTAGTCTCAGGGGCGGGGGGGCGTGGTGGGGTTCCAAGCGGTCGTGGAATGGGAGCGTGGCCCGCTCGGTCGGCGGGGTCAACCCCCCCCGCTGCGTTCTACGAGGGCGCGGCTGTGATTAGCGATTAGCAAACAGGAAGCTGGCCGATCTAGAGCATTCCGCGCTGGCAACGGACGGCTCTGCCCCGCCGCGGAGGCGGTCAGTTAGACGGAACGGCCGCCCGGGGATCTGACACCACCGATTCCCCAATCCCCCCTCCCACAGTCGAAACGGTTAATCTTTATTCCGAGTAATCATATCAAGTTACAAAGAACAGGCTGCCTGCTATCCAGTTGAGTTTCAATTATTTTTATTTTTATTTAAACATTTATTTAACCAGGGGAGGTCCCACTGAGATGAAAAATCTCTTTTTCAAGGGAGGCCTGGTCAAGACAGGCAGCAGCACAAAAATAAAATTAAAACATCAGCGGTTATGGGGACGGGGAAGAATCTTCCAGAACGACGAGGCTCTGAAGCAGAGGATTGGGATGGGCGCCTGCTGCGTTGGTGAGAGCGTTGAGCTGCACCAGAGGAATGAAGGGGAAAATCTTTGGGTGCTCAAAGAACCTCAACACGAAGCCCTGAGCATCAGAAGCAGTGCAAGTTTCAATATTACTGCTTTGGACATACTTTACATACTTCTGCTTTCCAAATTGAATGGAGGATTTATAATAAAATTCTTATTTTGTTCTTTTCATGAATATCATGCAGATGTTCAGTATAAAGAGTTCATAAAAGTCAGATAGAATGTTAATTTATGTTTTATAATGGATTTCTCAGCTTTGTATTTGACTGTGTGACAACAGTGGCTGCACTGCTACAGACTGATCCTATATTGAAAAGATTTCTTTATGCAACAAATTAGCTCAATTTGTTCCCATATTTTCTGAGAATTGCATTCCTAGAAGATGACAACTCATTTAATAAAGTTCATTTCTTCAACGAGAAATAAAATCGAGTGTCTAAGATGTAGATATAATCATTCAAATGTTGGCTGCAATAGAGAATGGCCATAGAACAGGAATATCCATTTTCTTAAGAGACTTTAATGTGAATGGACAGAAAGCCTGTGCCAAAACAAAAGCTGGCCTATCTATGATGCATATATTTTGCAATCATAAACCTTCAGGGACCCCTAGATATCACCATGGCCAGAAAAGCTCCCATAAAATAAGCTATAAACTAAACTACACTGACTACCTTACACAGTATCACAGGAATATACAAATCTGGTCCTGCATGTTTTCATTCTTACCCTGTAACAAGGGACTGATCTGGAAAGCCAGGTGAGTGGGATCTGATCCCAGTTAGTGACAGTAATCAATCAATTAACTGCCAGGTCGAAAAGAAAACCAACATTTTTACCAGCTTCTGAGCATCTAGGCGGTATAAAATCCATTAGCCAGTTAATGCATTGAAGCCCAGGTTCAATGTGTAGGAAATATAAAAACCAATGCTTTACAGAGTATATTCTGTCTCAATAAATCTTTCAGTCATACTCTCAGGGCCGGCCCGTGGCATAAACGCTCCAAGTGGTTGTTTAGGGCCACAACCGCCTACGAGGGGGGGCCACACGATCCAATGTTTAGCTAAGGTAAATAATGTTATTTTCGTAATTACGTTATTCATCCCCTACAGATGAATAACGGATGAATTGTGGAACTAGCAGTCTAAATTTAAAATGTAATGGCAATGGAACATTTCATAACAATGTAATGTAAGAAGAAACCCCCCCCCCCACTTGACAAAATCCAACAGCACACCCCCCCCCCCATCCCCCCCCCCCGCTTGACAAAATCCAACAGCACCCCCAATCCCCCCCCCGGGTCGAGCGCATCCCATAGAATTGTTGAGGGCCACCAAAATCCTAGGGCCAGCCCAGCATACTCTAAAATATCATTAGTAGATTGAAATAAATAATAGTTTGAACTATTTTAATGAGTATTTGGACTCAAGTTTGCGCTCATATCACAAAAAAACTGTTATTTGGTTTTATTTGGTTTTAAAAACCACAAACTGTTATTTGGTTTTAAAACACAGGATGAATGCCTAAAAGGTTAATTTACCTGGCTCACCAATATTTGCAAATTTATGGTTCAGAAAGGCTATATTGAATCTGCCCAGTGTATTCTGCTTCTAGCACACTGGCATGAGTTTGGTCGTCTTGTGGTTTTGTCTGAATTTTTTGTTCTTTTTTTCACTCTCTCTTTCTCTGCAATTCCTTTCAGAAATCTTGCTCCACGCAGTGCTGCGTGACTATGCAGTTGTGAAGATGTTCCACTGTTAGGGCCTTGGTCTTTCAGTAACCATGTTTTATAGCCTGTAATTTGGCTCGATGCGTCCTCCTCATGAAGAGCCCGGTAGAACATTAATGATTGGGTATTGCACTACCTAAATTACTGGCTGCGCTAGATGCACCGTAATGTGCGAATACATTAACGTTTACTAGTAACAGAATGTTTATTGAGCTATTCTTTTTTGTATCTCGCCATTTTCAAGGAGCTCTGCTTGATTGCTTTTTAAGAGGTTGATGAATCATTTTTAGTTTTTTTTTTCGTCCCTCTATAAAATGTCCATTTGTCCATTGTGAACTACTGTGTGGCAACTGCTATTTGTAAATAGCACGATACAAAAACAAAAAATGGTTGATTGAATATAAATATGAATCAGAGATGATTCTCTTTGTCCTTATTATTGAGATTATTGTCCAATGTAGAGTTCTACTTGCCTACCTTTTACAGGATTTATAAATCTGGAGAGTGAATGACTCTAAATGAAATTAAGTTCAAAGTTGCTCTACATGTTGTTTTAATATTGCTATAACCATATGCTACTCATGGTTTCCTTGTAAACACTGCCACAGAATGTTATATGCAAGACTGCTGTTTTTAAAGTGTACATAAACCATATGTTGGCGTAATGGGGATGTCTCAAATGAGGATGTAGTAATGTGTGGCAGAACAACACGGCCATTTTGCGTAGCAAAGCTACTGAACACACACAGAAGCCTTGGCCAGAACAATGGCGAGTCTGAGTTTAGGACATAATTTGCTGCACTGTCGTTTCCTGGCTCCGGATCAACGGAGAACAAAGGGGTCAGAGACCAGCCATTGTTGTATTATTTAATAAACCTGTCGCTTCAGGACAATGCAAATGAGTTCATGATATTAGCTGGTGTTCCTCATCCACTCCAGCCTGACTACTGCTACGATCTGGGAACTCACTGAGGTAAAAATAGACAAATGAAAACCTGTAGACACACTATTACACTCTAACATTTATGACTGAGTCACTATTTCACTCACCTCTTTGTTTATTTTCTTTTTCACAACCTGACATGCATGTTCTCCCCGTGTCTGTGTGGGTTTCCTTCGGGTAGTCCAGTTTCCTCTCACAGTCCAAAGACATGCAGGTAGGCTAATTGGAGACTCTAAATTGCCCATAGTTATGAGTGTGTGTGAGTGAATGGTGTGTGTGCCCTGCGATAGATTGGCTGACTGTCCAGGGTATATTCCTGCCTCTCCCCCAATGCATGCGGGGATAGGCTCCAGCACCCCCTGTGACCCTGCCCAGGATAAGCGGGTGTAGATAACGGATGGATGGATAGACAACCTGACGTTAGATACCCTTAATGTGAGTTGTAATGCTCCAAAATCTTTACTCTTGAAATACTTGCATTCTGTTTCCTGCCCTCATGTATTGAACTTGAATTCTCTTTAGGACACTCAGTACGGGACTCTGGAAATGCACGTGCATCCTCTTGTATAATGCAGGAATATTCTGGAATGTGGATTTATTGTGATCGGTGTTATGTGTAGACTTCAGGAAGCTGAACTGGGATTTGAGGGAGACACAGCTGAGCCTCGGCGAGCATCTGTGAAATCATTTCTGCTCCGGTCTGAGAGGTGGAAATTCAAAGCCCACTTGACTGTCGTACCTGACGTGGATGTAGCAGCACAAAGGTTGCTGGACAGAGGGGATAGTTTACTCCACAGGTTTTTTCTCTCTTTCTGTTATTTGCCATGTGTTCAGGTGGTTCTGTGAATACACCAGAAGGTTTATTCTGGGAGTGAAAGGCTATTAGGAGGTTTTTTTTATTGACATCTGCATGTTGTGGAGGGGTTTAATTAAGCAACTCAAGGGAATTAAATCAAAGATTCATTCCTGTTGCTAATTAACCCTACAGGCCCAGCGAGCCATTCTGTTCTCACCTAAATTACGCGTGGAAATATTATTTCTGCCTACATGTGAGCGTAATTGTGATGTGTTTGACTTTTATGCCCACTAATGATGATCTATGCTGAGCAAATCTTTCTTCTAGTGAGAACAAATGTCTTTTTACCCCAGCACTGTTGTGGTTTCTCTAATTGAAAGGCTAGCCGTGAGAACAGAATATCGCTCTTAATTACTCCAAACTGACCCGAATGTGCCACACAGAAGCCCTACCGAATCAAAAGGAAATTACCCTAATCTTTATTATACCTCCGCGAACATTAAATAATTCTTGATTTTGCACGAGGCCATGCACTGCGGGAACCAAAAGATTTGTTATTATCAACTAAAACAGCAAAAAACAAAAAACAGAAAAACAACACATTAGAGCCAGGGCCTTGGCGAGAAAGAAGGTCAACAAAGAAGCCAAATCGGTTCAGCTAAGATGCGACTCTCCTTTATGCTTCCCTGAAATGCCTGCTTATCTCCTGTGTGAGACATGTCGGGGCACCATGTTTCGACTGGGGCCTTTGGCTAAAGAAAAGGTGGCACAAAATGGGGTGCAAGGTTTGATTTCGGCTGTGCAACATGGTTAGGGTTCAGTGGAGTGTCCGGTGTCCGATGGCTGGCCCATTGTTGCGTTCTCATGACCATTAATACCTCTTTGAGCATAATAGGCAGCGTTTAGGGAATCGTGTACCCTTTTGTCGCTCAAACCCTCTACCCTTTCAAAGAATTATGCTAATGATCTTAGCATAAAACGCTATCTGTTCAGCAGGTCAGGTGGATACAGAAGTGCAGTCCAGAATTACTACTGATCCAAGGGTATCCTTTACATGACTGGGAAGTCCTGCTCGTCCCCACGGACCCAGATCGGTGGCCTGCGCTGCTCTGGTTTTCGAATGCAAAGTCAGGGATCCCAGCTACGTTTTTTAGGGCGTCGCAATGATTTTTGTGAAACTAAGACCTGTTCGCGTTTCTCATTTCCATATTAAATGGAAAGAGATGGTGGTGCATGTGAATTTGCCCGGGTACCAACCGGAACATTACAGCTTTAGGCTCTCCACAACGTAGCCGCTGTATGTCCCTTTTAGAATGCTGAGACTGATGCCGTTTTTGGGACCTGGGGTGATATTAAACCGACACAAAATCAAACGATCCTGCTAAAAAATGTAATAAAAACAAAACAAAAAAACAAGATACTCAGCTTACAAAAATAGAACTACGCAGCTAACACAAAAACAAATTACTCAGCCAACAAAAAACAAAGCTGCTCAGCTAACATGAAATCAAACACACTGCTAACCTAAACTCAAAGTACTCAGCTAAAAAAAGGAGCTACAAGACTAATTCAAAGGCAAATTACTAACACAATACAAAGCTGCTCAGCTAACAAAAAATCAAACTGTGTACCAAACCCATAACCTCTACTGCATAATTGCAACATTCTTCTAAGGTTGTGATAACATTTTGACATTTTTTTTAACCACCCCAAACCATAACTTCTCACAGTCCCCATTTCCACACCAGCTCATGTGCTGTTGTTTGGGGAATGGTGGTGGATAATTGGAACACAGTATGCGTTGTTCTGTTATCCACTGAAACAGATTTGCCATCAATGCTTCACCACTTCAGGCAACATCTGAGGGGCATCTGAGGAAGAGGACAGTAGTAGCTGCCTAACTGGAAAGCATTGCAGTCTCTCCTGACATCAAGCAGACTGTAAATTGATCATCTCACAGATCCTGGTCCTATTACTGTTGGTCAGAGGTGTCAAACTCCTGGAGGGCCACAGTGCCTGCTAGTTTTTGTGATTTCCTTTCAATAAATTAAGGCCTTGAGAATAAGGTATGTGGATTATTTAGCCAATTAATGACTTAAACACTCTGAAAATCAACACTCTGAAGCACTCTGAAAATCAACACTCTGAAGCACTCTGAAAATCAACACTCTGAAGCACTCTGAAAATCACCAAATAACAGTTTTCTGACACACATGCTCTAGACAATGTATAGAGTCATTTATGTTAAATATTTTAGAGTGATTGATCGATTGACAGTACATCAGGAAGAATTTGAGTGGGTTGGACTGGCTCGATGAACCATGAAATAACTTTTTTGAGGGGAAAAAAATAGATTCTGTTATTTACATCCTATTAAACCTGCTAAATGGAGACTGCCTTGTCTTTTCACAATGCACAAACAGGCCCTTGGGATTTATGAACTAAAATAGTGTGTGTTTCACAGAAATGCTTCAGCTCATTTCACACTTCATAAAATTACAACAAGGAAGGAAGCTACAGTGACAGCCATGCTTACTGCCTATCTTTAGAACGTTCGGAGAGAAAATTTTTCAGGGGAAGTCAAGAAGGAATAACAAAACTTCACCCTCTTTACATTTAAAAAATGAAGAGGCCAAAATATGAACGCTAAAGTAATATTAGAGATCCATCGAGGCAGAGTTGACTGATACAATTTACAGTGGAAACATTTCCTATGCCCTTTGTGAATAATATGCTTTATGGAGGGGGTAAAACCCATTTAAAGTCATATTATAAGCCCTGGCGGTTCTGTGAAGTTTCATTTCGGAGTCCTGAGTAACGTAATACAGAACATTTGTGTAGAACTTTGTCTCATTTTGTATGGTTGGGAAGACTGTAATCAGTAGACTCTAGATAAACACGTATCAGCTACTGATATGTGACATAAATGCAGTACTGTAAATTGCATTTAAGCATTTAGCGGATGCTCTTACCCAGAGCAATTCACAAAGATTGTATTTTTACATACAATTAGCATTATGAAACTGAATGGCTGTTCTGATGCAACTGCGGTTACGTACCTTGCTCAAAGGTACAACTACAGCACCCTAACTGGGATCTGAAGCCAAAATCCAGTTCCCTAACCATTGTAGTACACGGCCGTCTTGCTGTTGCAGGTAGAAGGTATAAGTATTGTTTTCCATAAGCAAATAAAAGCTTTATGAGCCATACTGTATAATGCTTGACATGCTGTATATTTAAAGGAAAGTAAATATACTTATGAATAATTTGAAAAGTTTTATTCGTGGTGAAAATTGCTTTGGAGCCCACATTAGTCCACAGATTGCCAAACTGTGTGGAGATGAGCTAATGTGTCTCGAGACCGCTCTTAAAAAAAAAAATGTAAAACCTCAAAATGAGAAAAGGGGCACTGCTGGGATTACGAAAATAAAATATCTGGAAAAAGATTTGCAAGTTACTACAGTGACACATATAAGGTTCTGTGAAATGCTCTACTCATACCAAAGAACTCAGGTGGAACAAACAGAGCCAGAGCTGTGCTGACAACACATTAAGGAACATTTCCCCCGTAAAATTTGGAAATAAAAGCATATGCATATATCGTGGAATACTGAAGGTCGCTTCTATAATTTAAGTAAGATGTTTAGCATTAGTATTCAAGCACAGCTGCAGATTGTGTTGAATCCGGTATTACGCAGTGCCGCAGTCATTCAAACGGGAAAGACTAAGCTTCACGACCGCACATTTCCCAGTGCCATGGGATGACATGGGGAGAGCAACAGCTATGCATCAAAGAGGGCCGCCTGCAGTGTTCGTACGGCTTCTAAAGGGTGGGTCAGATCAAAAAGTACAAGTCAGGGAGACAGTTCTATAATGTTTTCAGACAAAATTTGTTCAGAACTACCAAGGGTTAGCTCTTGTGATGGCTGCTGTGCTCTACTGTAGTCTACCTGGCTGACCTTTGTCTGCTCTGTAGCCTTTCTGTGGAATGAACTTTCAAAGAAACTAGAAGAAATAAGTGCTGCAGGCAGCTTCAAGTCCTAATTAAAAATATGGCTCAGTACTTATATGTTTCACTGAATGCAATTGCTGATTTTTAAATGCTACTGCTGAATTGCTGTATAGGCTTTTAGTTTCTTACTGAGTTGTATTCTGTTTATCTATATTGAGTGTTGTGGCTGGCTCCACTGAGTTATGACGATACATATTTTGAGATTGTAAATGATTGTAGGAATTGACATTATTGTTGAACTATGGATGCAGGACATTTTGCCATGTCCACCCCCCTGGCCCCCACTCCCACCAAATCCCCCTGTAAGGACCACAATGGATTAAGCTTTTTAGCTTGCTTGCTATCCTTGATAGTTTTGAAGATTGGTACTTGTTCCTGCTTGAACTTCCTCTTGTATTTTTCTGATGATTATCAAATACATTTAATCAATCAATCAGTCTCTGAGATTCCCCAGACCACAGTTAAGCAAAAAGGATAGATCTATATTTAATCTTCTTAGTCTTTCTGTCTGCCTACTTTAAAAAAATAAAAATAAATAAATAAATATTGACCATTTCAAGCAAAGACAGATTTTTATCCTTTTTTATTATTGTTTTTAGGAGAAGATACTTTTCTTTTGTCCTAATTTAAATACAGCCGTTACTAATTGGGAGCATGAACTATCGCTTTGATTGACATATGCAAAGTGCTAGCCCAAGTTGTACGGCAGTGGTCACGATAAACGTTCCGCAACAGCGCTTAACATGTAATTAAACCTAGTTTAGTTTTTGTCGTTATGTTATTTGCAAGCTAAACATAACCATTGTGTAATATTTCCAAGTCATCTCAGCTGGGTGAGTTTTAAACGCGGTTTTTACGACGAACGGTAGCTTTCTATCCACAGACACAGCTGGCAATTTGAGATTAAGTTTTTTTTGCAAACGACGGAGATGTACAGTTCAAATTAAATGTTCTGTGCTGGAAAATAAAACGAAAACTTATGCTATGTTAAATGGAAAATGTAGAAAGCTGAGTTACCCAGGCAGGTACAGATGTTTTCATATGAATGAAATTGAAGTTAGCAGATTGAATTGCTATCGATATCTAATTTACTAGCAATGACATAGCTCTAGGTTTTGTTAGGCCTACTTAATGCGGTAAATGAGTATGCTTTGCCGAAAGCAAATGATGTATTTAAAGAATAAGCCACCTATTTCAACCTTTATTAAACAAAAAACATCTAAGTTAGATACGCGTTTGTTCCGAAGCAGAGAAATGATTTGTGTTATCCTTGTCGCTTATAAACTGGCACCATGCATACAAACTTGGCTGGGCTCAACTTTGGATATACTTTCGTCTTCTGACTTCCTCTAGTGCTCTATCACTGTCAACTGATGTTTTGTGGAAATCTCGCGAGCAGGAGATCTACTGCTCTCATCAAGTTCTACATCCGCAACATTCAGAAGTGTTCACTGGGTCCGAAGGTCCTACGCCAAGAAGGTAACTTTTACTGGGATTGCATTAAAAGTGTAGTTTTACGATCAAAATATTTATTTGGTCTCGTGCAAAGTAGTCATTTGTTTTCAACGAAATGCAATGGTATAATCTAATGTAGCAACTTTCTGTGGAAACTAATGTAGCAATTGCCATTTTGTAAGAGTGAAAAGGAAATATTCACATCAGACAAAATAGTCATAGGTCATACTATAACCATACCATGTGCTGCAACATCTGTGACTGGATAACAAATATGTTAATGTGAATACAAAGCTTTTAAAAGGGGGACAATCATTTTATTCCACCAAAACACCCAATATTCCATGAAAAATAAGAAGTATGACCTTTTTAAAAATGTCTGGTTTATGTGGAATAGGCAAAATGTTGCAAAAATGAATATAAACGGGCTACCAAACAAAAAGGGACCCAGCTGGAACATTCCTGAACGTCTCCCCAAAGTTCTGACCTTACATCCAAACAGGGACCTTAATGAAATGTCCTCAAAATACCACCTGAATGTTGTGATTAAATGCCATTTTGTAACCAACCTTGGACCCAACTAGGACTTTATAAAGGTTAAAAGAATGTTTCAGGACCTTTAGGGGACAAAATGTTGCCTAATGTCAAGACAATGTCCCTAGTTTGCTGGGGTGGAATATAAATAACTTCCTCAAATGCTGGAAGGCAGCATCCATTCAGCGATACACTGTTATGGATACATATAGGATACATCATTTATTGCGTTGATTTAGCCTACAGTTATGTGCAGTAATGGTTTTGTTTTTGCCAATAAAAGAAGGGGTAGGATTTCTTGCAAGCTGTGTGAATTATAGAAGTTATTTATTTATTTATTTTTGAGTACTTTACATGCCCCTATCTTTCTCCCCGATGGGAGAAAGATGCAATAACACGTCTGCCAGCTTAGTTACACTAATATGCCTTATATGGATTTAATATTGTTTTATTGCTATAAAAAATCAAATCAGCAGGGATTAAGAAGTCTAAAGTCAGCAGTGTTTTGCTGTACATTTTTGTCTGTACTCTTGTTTAGAACCACCTTCTGTAACTTCAGAAGAAGCATAATTTGTGGGGGGGAACATGTGTGAGGAACCTAGCTGCCAGCTGGCTTAGCTAACTAGCAACAGTGCAATATTGTTTTCTGATACTTAGCAGTGGACTCAGAAGACAAAAGTTGAAGCTGATAGAGACTTGATAGCTCCCTGCTCCCACAGCACATGTGGTGTCTTTCCTAGAGCGCTGTATACTATATAAGGAATTTGAATTTGAGATAAAAAGATGAATATGAGACAAAATTAAAGACAGTCAGAGAGACAAAGGGAGGGAGAGGGGAGAGAAAGAGAGATGGGGAGAGAGTGTTGTGGGTCAGAGTGTTGTGGGTCAGACTTGTTACATGTTGTTTATGTGGTTTCCATGTTTCTGTGTCTTGCATGTGTTGCTTTGGAAATATGGCCGTGGTTATCCTGCCAATAAAGCAAATTGAAATTGAAAAAAAATTGAGAGAGAGACAGGGAGAGGGACAGCACACTCATGTAGGCGGGACTACTATGTGCAGGCACGCTTGGCTTGTCAGTGTTGCCACCCACAAATCACAGCTTTGAAGGTATACGCCAGGAGAAAGCTAAGGTAGACAAAAACCCATTGTTTACTTCAATCAGTGATGCCAGTGCTTATATTATTTTACTCCTTGTCATTAAGAAATGTGTTCTATTGTTTTTAGTTGGAGGTCACAAGGGCTTGTTTGAAACAGAATCATAATCTTTGTCAAACTGGACTCGGATGGCTGAACTGTGAAGCCTTTTGTCTCAAAAACACAGTTTAGTGACAGTTATGATTTACATGAGCATATCTCGCCGAGATTCTCCTCTTCACAGTCATGCATTAAACACAAAATGTGTTTTTGGGTCAAAAGGACTCAAAGTTATGGAACAGGTCTTACTTTATCCAAAATGTTAGCATCATTTTCTGAAGGACATTCCCCCACCTGCTAGATTCCAGTCCCGCTGCCTGGTGGAAATTCGACTGAGGAAGATTGGCCAGGCTAGAACCTCTTGTGTTCAGCCAGGTGCATTGAATAATACATCTGAATATATGGAGACGCTGTGCTGTAGGAGGCATAGCCACAGGAAGTAGGGGTGCTGCGGGTGCTGCGGCCCCCCGCCCCCAGGTTCAGCACCCCCCTCCCCGCGCCCCCAGGTGCCAGGGTGGGATGTGGGAGTAAAAAAACATATTGCATATTTAAGAGAAATAAATATGTTTATTTTAAACTGTACGACTGACAAATCTTTTTTTATTTTATTTTTTATTATTATCGTGAGCATGACTATTTCCGGTCATTGGCTATGGCTAGCATCAAGGTGAAGGAACCTCAACACCATGTTCAACACCATGGCTCAGGCTCAGTCTAGTCCATCTCAGAAACAAATTTCTGATTTAAAGCTTATTTTTGTTCTTTTTTAAGATGTAAATTAGGATAGTATTTCTTTAAGGTCTGGATCTTTGTTTACATTGGACAGAACAAGCGTGGCTAGGAACTGTGTTGTTGAACTTGTTGAACTTTTGACCTCTTGAACTCTCGCGAGCTTGCTGCTGTTACAGTGGACCTGTGCTAAACTTCTGTAATTCATCCATGGTGCTACCTTCAATAATACATCCAGTTTAGCTAACGTTAGTTATTCTTATACATGAGGCAAAATGCCCAAAATCCATGGAACATTTATTTATAAAAAACAAAACAAAAAGGTGAAACCGGGAACCCCTGCCAGTGATGCAGTAGCAGCTGTTGTGAGTAACGTTACATCTACTTCGGTCCAAAGAATTAGCAACAATACAACGCCATCGTTGATGCTACTTCAAGTACAGAGGATAGAAGCACAGCCAACGTTAGCTGCAATGGTTCTGCAGACTACAATGACAGACACGCATCTCAAACCTGGCAATCCTTCAGATTGAAAAGGCTCATATACGATCAACATCAAAAGTATTTCATAAGTATGCAGCAACCAAGAAAGAAGCTCCAGTTCACCATCTAAAGGTAGAGTCGGTCGAGTTGACAGCGCAGCACCCCGTACTCAAAACAAGTTCCCGCGGCTATGGTAGGAGAGAAATGCGTCTCATCTGTTGCTTGACAAAGGGGTAAAGAGGCTATTGACAACGCGAGGTGTGACCCACCCATTCATAAATCAATAGAGTACTCCTGAGTAAATGAGGACTGCAGAGTCGATGGGAAACTCAGGCCTGAAATAAATGGAGTTCATCAGTAAAACATTAGAGTTAGCAAGGGGCAACAAAAATGCATCTCAGTGTTCTAACTGTCTGTAATACAGGGCTGTAGATACAAATGCTATTTCAGGATGGCAAAAAACGGTGTGTGTGCGCATATATATATATATATGTGGGACAAATGGCTTCACTGGCATTTCTGATTAGTCAGGTGTGCTCAATTGCTCCGTTAGTACAGGTACAAGAGCATACAGCATCTGGTCTTGATTCTATGCTTTTTTGATTATAGTCTGTTAGAGGCCTTTTTCAACATGCGGAACAAAGTTTAAAGTCAAGGAAGCCATTATAGGGTTGAGAAATAAATTTAAAAAAAACACAGAGACCTAGGCCAGACCTTAGACTTACCAAAATCAGCTGTTTGGAACATTATTAAGAAGAAAGAGAGCACTGTAATCACAAAGTAAAGTTACTGAAAGAGTCCTTAAAAGAGCCTGCAGAGTTCTGGAAAAAGGTCTTGTTGACTGATGAGACCAAGATTCGCTTGTGTAGCAGAGTGATGGCAAACTGTGGAGGCCAAAAGGAACTGCTCAAGATCCAAGCCCCCCCCCCCCCCCCTCCCCCCAATATGTGAAACATGGTAGCGGGGTGTTATGGTTTGAGCATGTATGGCTGCCATAGGTACTGGCTCACTTGTCTTCAGTGAGAGCAGCAGCAGAATTAATTCTGAAGTGTACAGAAACATCTTATCTGCTTAAGGTCAAGCAAGTGCCTCCAAACTCATTAGACAGCACTTCATTCCACAGCAAGACCCCGATCCCACACACACTGCTAAAGCAACAAAAGAGTTTTTCAAAGACAACAACGGGCCGTGTCTTGCATATATAGCTTAGCAAGAGTGTGGCTAAAACGTAATTAATAACAAGGCACCTGTCTGTCATTTATTGGAAGCCGAACACTGCAGTAATTGCCAAACCTCTCTGTTGAATCTTAAGATTACATCTCTGAGGCAGAGAGAGAGAGGTTAATGACAGGAACCAGAGCGCCCAGATGATGTGCTACAGTATTAATTATAAAATGACCTGTGCAGATGCACACAGCTGTAATTAAACCGAAAATACATCACCAGTAACCTGCCAAGAAATGTCTTCAGCTGAGCTGAGGAAACTTTGTAGAAAAGACGGACCCGTATTAATTTCCACTGGGCCATGGGGCCATTGCAAGAACTGGAGAAAGTGCAGCTTTGAAGAAGGGTAGGCGTGGCTGTAGCCTTTCCGCTGCCCTTGGTGAGACTGCGGGCTGGTGTGGGACGTGGTGGGAGTGGGAGGGCGGAGGGGGGGCGGGGGGGGGTGGTGGGGGAGGTTGCCGTCCGTCAAGGACTACAATTTTTTATTTTCTATTTTTTCCTTTCCATCTTCATTTGGGTTTGGTGCATCCCCCCACCCCCCCCCACCCCCCACCCCCCGATGAATGGCGCCCTTGGACATTTGGATATTGCGTTGTAACGGAATAATTGTTCAGAGATGCAAACAGTAGGTGAAGCTAAAATCACATTATCCTCCTAATACCGGGGCATGTGCAAATGTACATATCGTTTCGCATTAGAAATAAGGACTGGGTTTTCACCTTGTGTTGTCACTGATATTTTCAAATATAACACACATTTAAAACAAAGGCCTTCCATACATACATGTGAATGAACAAATGAATAACATTTATGAAGTAGTAGTAAAGTGCATTAGTCCGTGCATAAATAACACTGCATAAACAAACAAAAGCACATGAAAGTACATTAGTGCAAGAGTAAATGTCATGGCCTATAACACACTGCCCACAAGAACGCACATTAATGTATATATTAAAATTGTGTCGAGGGCCACTTACTGTAGGTGTACTTATGTGACAACATTGAAAATGCGCTGGACAAAAGCACAATAAATAAGCACACATCATTTTGAGATCATGCAGTGGCACACAGGCATCTGTCAGGGGATCCTCATTTAAACATCCATGCCTGTACTTTAGTATTCTAAGGGCTCATTATTGTAATACAGTGGTTCTGACAAGCAGTATAATGGAAAGCTGGCGAAGAACCAGCAAAGCAGTTAATTTTGTGGAATTACCAACATATAAAAAGGTAAAGGCCTGGATGCAATCGATGTTGTCTCCAATCTGTGCTCCTGACACCGGTACGGCTCAGCAATCAAAAATTCAACCTGGGTTTGTGAAGAAAAAAGTGTGAATACTTTTTTTCTAGATTCATTTGTAAGTCAAAGTTAAGGATGAACTGAATTTGAATTAGAATTCAGGACGCAGGTGTGTAAAACATTTTTTTTAACACAATCTTTATGTTGATCCGAATTCACAAAAGAAAAAGAAAATCTTTAATGAACACCTGAAACCTTAAGGCCGATCCCTTTTGGGTCTGTCCATCAAAATTCAACCGGGATTTAAGTGTTTTACAGGCTTATGTTTCCAATTTTCCTCATGCTTCCTTCAGGCAGTCTTTGCATATTAAAGTGAAGGAGGCAGAATTTTAGACATGGTGTCATGCATAGTTTAACACATACAGCAGGTCTAAAGATATTCCAAAATGGCTGCCAGTTTGGGTTAACACTTTTATCTGATTGATTTGTTTTTACGTGTTTTTTTTCCCAGAAATACTGACATCTGAAAATGATACCTCATTTTGGATGATCATTGATCATCTATTTCTCGGTAGATATTTTGGTATCTGGAGCTTTTGCTTTAGTTTTAGTCTTTACAGACTGGTAAGCAATATGTGTATTAAAAATGAAGGAATTCTGAGGGCAGGGCTTGACAGCCTAGTCCATTTTCCTTGGAGTGACACTTTCATTTCTTAGCTGTCTTCCCAGTTTCCCAGTTTTCTTCCCACTTTTCCCTCAACATATTGTGGACATGTTGTAACTGTTATGCAGTTGCCATTTTTCGATGATGTATGTCTTTGGTACACAGATCTGAAAAACCCATTTATGCTCTCACAGCTTAAACAGTTGGAATACTAAGAACAGTTTGCATCTGCATTGCAAACATTGCACATGCTGTGCCATAAAGGAATTTGAAAAGATCACCATTGTGGTTGAATAAGTCCTTGGGTGGCATAATAAAGGATTTGTTTTCACTGTTTTGTGCTGTATTCAGCAGGCTGCTCTGTGCAGGGGGACTTTAGAATAATATAAAAGTACAAAACATTGTGAAAAGTCGGCCCACATTCTGTTCGGCAAACAGCGAGGGCAGGGACAGGTCTGCGGAGAGGCGATTAATTAAAAGCGCGTAACAGACTGTGCGGCACGGTCCATATGGCGACTGACTGGCAACCCGTTTACAAATCCCCCGGCCGGGGGTGAGGTGCCCCACCACGGTGTTTTCTGTACGCTGATGCCTTCTCTAAGGAGGTCAGACTGTTTGCTCCCTGTCAACAAAAAAAGAAAAGAAATATTAAATAAGGAAAATGTAATATTATGGGCAGCATCCATAGATGGATATTAATTTCTCTCATTTCTTAGTCTCTTTCTTTGTATATTTGTGAATATATACGAATATGGTGAAGGATGACTCATCTTACCATACCACTTTTTTCTGTATCACTGTTGACTGGTGCGTATGGTTTCTGTACCACTGAACATTTTTGTAATAAGGGGTTTATGCACTGAAACCCTACTATAATATAATTCTCCGTGTAGATTGTGTCTTTCTGACACAGTCTGATCACACCCTGCATTGACATTCTCAGTCACCTGAAGAAGAGTTGCTCTTCCATTTTTCCTTACATTTCTCACTAGTGCACAAGCCTCACGGTCATCAAATGTCCGTTTTTGACCACTATTTCCAACCCTATTTACTGATCTCTTTCCCATCAATCTAAATTCAGATGTTACTTTAGTCACTGTTCCTATTGAAACAAGAGCCAGTTGAGCAGTGACTGAAGCTCCTGCCATCCATGCCCCAATAACGAAGTCACATAGATCTTTTCCCCTTGCCGTCTTGATCCAAAATCGAGGTCAGCTTGGCCTGTGCAGCATTTTCATGCATGCCACAGAGCATGATAGGATGTTAATTGCTTAATTGTTTCATGCAGCACAACTGCATGGAAACATCTGGATTCATTTCTTCACTCGTTCATTCAGGTTTTTCCTTTAATTTGTCACCCGTCTGCATATATAGGCTATAGGCAGAGAGAGAGAGTCCTTGGCTGGATAACAAGTTATTTCATTCATCCTCGGTCAGTGGTCACAGTGCATCAGAATGTGGACGGTGCGAAATCATATTAGAGGGGAGTACGGGAGGGGAAGGAGCATAGCAATTAAACATTACGGCGCAGCCGAATCTGGAAAAAAAAAAAAAATTGTCTGAGGGGATGCAAAATCCGTCCGCCGCGAAGTGTAACCAAGATAGAAAGCGAGAGAGAGAGAGAGAGAGAGAGAGAGAGAGAGAGAGAGAGAGCGAGTGAGTCTGCGGCGAGTCTCGCGCAGGGCGGCTAATCAGAGTATGAAGTCATCATCGGCGTCCCCCGGCGGCGCTCTCGCAGACTGACGGCCGCTGCGCGGGGGAGCCGAGGCGGAGCCGCCTGCCGTTACGGTGGCGTTACCGCTCGAGACGGGCCCGGCTCTGCCCGGGAAACGCACAGTCAAGTGGCGGCGCGGTGCCATCGGCAAACGGACTCTTTCTCTGTACAACCACCCCCCCAGCCCCCAGCCCCCTCCCCTCGGCCCCCTCTTCACCCCCCCCCCGGCCCCCCTGTCACCCCGGCCTCCCGGCCCAAGGTTAGCGAAATGACAATATTGACAGACGTGTTGAAAGGCGCCCGCGCTGGCATCGTCGTTTTTCCTTGGCGAGCCTCACCCGCCGATCTCCGGTTCGATCGGGAAAGAGCCACCGCGGGCCCTCGATGAGTCATCCAGCTGTCACCTTCCAGATTTAAAAAAAAAAAAAGAAAAAAAAAAAAAAAGAAAACCCAAAATATTTCCTGCCTCGCATGGACAGACTTTGTGCTGACAGAAAATGTTTACGCGGAGCAAATCCAGCTTTAATTACCTCAGTCGAATTAATAAGAAGTCTCTAATTATCTCCCGGATTTCCCTCGGTGAAGTGCATTTGATCTTCGCCATATGTCTATTCACTTGGTGTTTTTCACTCCAGCGATTTTTGATACACACACACACACCCCCCTCCTCCCCCCCCCCACACACTTCCCTAGTTTCCCGCCAGTCCTCAGGTGCACTTTGGGACGCGGCTCCTTAAGCGAAAACGGTCTTTAACAGACGCCGCGCCGCGACTTCCGCTTAAACCCCGGCCTCCTTCCCGAGGCGGACCGACGTACGGCTTCGTCTCGTCCCGGGGAGGGAGGCTCGAGGCACCGACGCGCGAAGCGTACGGCTGCGGACTCCCGGGACCTAACGCTAACGCTTCCCGCCCCGTCGGCCGCGGCGGCGCCGAGGCCTACTCCGGGGGTGACGCGCCGCTTCTGCGCTGAAAACGCCGTCGCGCTGTAGTAAAGCCAGTCGGGAGTGTGCCGGGCCTGAGTGCCGCGTTTCGACGAGGAGGCAAAACAGCCAAGAGCGTTTCAGCCCTTGACCCTGTTTTTGCTTTTACAACGTTGGAAATAAACCGGGAGGAAGCTGCAACCGTAGGAACTAGAGGAAATTTCCACGGATGTGTTTTTTGTGTGTTTGGCAAGTGAGTGTAGTTATTACTAATGTTCGCCTGCCTTTTGGCCTAACCCTCGCCGATCTCCATTTTGTGGCGAGCAGCTTCTGTCATTGGTCTGTTAAAGATTTGCCTTTGGCTTAGACTTAGACTTATAAATATATGATCTTGCCCCTACAGTTTGGTGTGTTCAGCAATCATCCAAATGAACTCGCTACACTGTGCTTATGAAAACACACGGTTTCATTTGCGAGTCAAAGATAAGGACAATCTCTGATTGAATCCAGGCTATTGCTTGACTTTTCCCCGTGTTTCCCCGATTTGATTCGACACAGACTGACATTTCGGCGGACTGCACTCTCCGGATTTCCCGCTATTGGAAAATGGATCTCGGCGGGAAGAAGCTCTCTCAGAATGCTGCGACCTTCCACATACCTCAGAGCTAATATGCTCCGCATCGGTTTTGCCATTCATTACACAAATCATACAAACATTGGAGCAACGATCATCTCAAAATTCGCCTCGCTGCCTGTGTGACCCGGGTTAGCCTCTTGGCCTGCTTTGAGGCCGCAGAGAGCATTTCTTTCACGGTGGGCCCGGGTGCTTGCGTAGGGGGAAAATATGCGACTACCCGTTTATGGTCACGCCAGCACCTTTTTTTTTTTTAATGCATAGGATAATGTACCTCCTCCATGCTCGAGCCGTCTTGATCGATGTCCTCATGAAAGCACCATCCATTTCGCTGCCGGCTGCGTCGTGAGGAGAGCAGACAGCACGTCAGGTAATACATAACGCGGCGGTGTCGTCGGGCTAACGGGGTTACCGTCACCTCGAACGAGCTCCGCTGTCTCGACGCGGCTGCACCGCGTCGCTCCGAACGCGGCGGCGTAGCGGATATATCCATCTGCCTGAGATGCGCCACGGTCTGCATCACGCCCCCCCCCCCCAGCCCCCCCACCCCGGCCCCCCTCCCCAAGCAAGGGCAATGCAGAGGATCCCCTCGGGTTCCTAATAATCCAGCCTGGACCTCTGGGTCACGCTTAACCTCAGCCGTTAAAAAGCTTTCAGCGCATGAGTCCCGACTTTGCATTCCATGGCGAATTCGTTGAAGTCATTGCATCTTCCCCTTGGAGAGTCGGGCAGTGGTTGAAGTAAAAAGGCCACCAAGAGTCCCAACGATATCCTTCAGCATCTGTTTGTTCTTTTTGGAAAAAGTAGTTTTACTGAGCTGTACTCATTGATTCCCTCGGCTTTTAGATTTGCATCATTCGCTCGGTGACCCAGAGGCACGCATTTACACCAGGTTCTCTGTAATCTTTCGATCGCGTAATGAGAGGGCTTCGTTCAGCAGCTTCATATTTCATCGCAGCTGAATGGAAACGCTGGGGCTGAGATCCTGCGGAGAGCCTTGGTGTCACTGCAGTCGGAACACGGGCCACAGAGCTGAGATCGCGGCGCATAGTTACCGAGTGTATCCGAGCAGGAGTGCTAACCTGACACCAGGTGAGTTATAGTGAAGAGTAGAGTCATGTGACCTGACTAGCGTTGACATCAGCGCTTCGTGTCGTGTCGAGACGTGTGATGACTGTGGGCCCAGATCTCGAAAACTCAAATATGGCCGTCAAGGGCAGTCATACCGCAGCTCCTCTGTTCTGCCTGGCAGCTCATTGGTTGATCATTTATTACACCAGTGACTCCATTCACCTGGTGTCCTGTGTCTGAATCAGTCCTGATTAGAGGGGAATGGGAAAACCAGCAGCGGCACTGACCTCAAGGGCCAGATCTGAGTATCGCAGCCACATAACAATCTTCTCTCATGTTACCCTTCAAGATCACTTCACTTTTAAATGGGTAATGCATGATTATATAGCCTTTTGTGATTTAATTAGCTCACGACTTTGAAATGTCATAATTTACTTGTCAAGTTATTTCCACCGACTGCGTATGCCATTCCATTGGCCCTCTGCATTAGTATACACACCAATCAGCAGTTGTTATGTCTGTAAATGTGGTGGGCCTGTGTAATCTTTGATACACGGTGTATTGTAAAGCTGTAAACAAATGATTCACTTAAAAAAATAAATGTGCTGTATCTTCTTAGTAAATCATTTGCTATGTTGCTACAAATTTCTATCTGATTTTATCTGGCTTAGATCTAAAGCACTATCTCAATGCTTCAAGTGCAGCCACAGGTAAATTTTCATGTTGAAATGAATGTCTCATTGTAGTAATTTAGGCCGTATGGCATTTTTTTTTGCCTTTTCTGTGTGGCATTTTGAGTTTGAAAGAGAGAACGGGTAAAAACAAAGATGAACAAATCATGCGTCTCCCTTCCAAGCCATATGTACTCTCTTGAACCGATTCAGAAAAAATAATTGGACCTGTCGACAGCCTTTATCTGGCGAATGGAGATCGAAATGAGTCTAATTCCACAAGAACAATCAGTCAGGCTCTGATGCTGAGCTCTCGTCCTTGTGCTTTTGTTTCTTACAAGTGGGCATTCGTGCAAGGAATGTGTGGGGGGGGAGGATCTCAAATATGTGAATAGAATCCTCTTAACTGAACATTCTACTGCTGATGTAACCATCACTACTGGTAATTGAAAGCAGTGGAACACTTAGAATTTTGAGAAAAAAACAACAACATTCCAACAGAACCTACTTCAATATAAACCCAGTATGCTCACCTGCTCGGCCTATGCCTGTAATGACTCAGCAAACCGGAACGGGGAGGGGGGTCTCCGCGAATTTCACACATTAATCAGTCTGAAAGGCTCAGCAGCGGGCGGGCTCGCATGTAGCGCTGCCGCCCGGTCGTCCCCCAGCGGGGGCTCCCTGCCCCCCCCCCCCCCGTAAATGAATTCAGCGTCTAAACAGGGTGATGGGACAGGACTTGAGCGATGACACCGTAAAGCCGTCACAAAGGCATTCCATTATCCTGAGGAACATGCACATTAAAGCGCAGTAATATAAAACATCACAGAGAAATAGCCCTTCTGAATGGCGGCGTGAAATGGCGGGTGATGAATGTCGGGCCGCGCAGGCCGGAGACGGGCGTCTTCGCTACGCCGCGCTGCGCCGCGCTCCCGTTGTATTTCCCGCCGGTGCGAAAACCCCGGAACTCTCAGTGCGGACGGAAACCCAGGCCCCGCAGCGGGAAGCATCGTTTCGCCCACCCCTGGGTTTTTTTTTTGTTTGTTTTTTTGTTTTTTTCAGATCGGCAACTTCTAGGGGACTGCTTTCGAGTGCTGGGTACAAATGCGCCACTTTTCATTCTCTCTCTCTCTCTCTCTCTCTCTCTTCATCCTCCACACAAAGGAAATGGCGCACGCACGGCAAAACCAAAAATCTGATCGTCCAGATGCCATCTCTTCATTTGTCCCGTTATCTCTGATGTGTCGTGCGCCCGTGCTGGAAAAATGGATCTCGATTGGTTCGAAAACGCCGCGCGAGATTGAAGGTCGTTTTGGAAGAGGGAGCGCTTCGAAAATGCCACGCAAGATTGAAGGTCGTTTTGGAAGAGGCTCTATGTTTGTATGTTTAGAACTGTAAAAGACAGACAGATTCTTGCTCTGGCTCATTTTCTCCTTGCCTTCTGGTTTCCTGGAAAAGGTAAGACACACCTATTGCCTAAAATGGAATGTAGTATTATGTTAACCTTTCAATGACCTTTGGTCTACTGTACGCTGGAAAAACCCAACAAAACGATCCTTTGACAAAAGAAAAACACACCGTTACAATTTGACTTTGACTAATAAATAAGCAAGAGCCTCGATTTGAATTCCTGCCTGAAGTTAAATGTGCTTTCACACGAAACCCTTGGACGGTGAGGCATGCCGTGGAAGGAACAGACTCGGCTCTGTGGACCGGCGAATCAACATGTTTACGCCCGAGCGTCTGCGGCTTGGGTGCCATTCGCCGGTTCGGCCCAGCCCGACGCGTTTCGCGGTCGGTGAGTCGCGGGCCTCCGAAAACGCGTCGGGCCGACCTTTCACTAAAGCTCGCCGGGGCTCGGCCCGAATTTCAGCCAGAGCGCCACTTCCTCCTCCTCGTTCCTGGAGAACCCGCCGTGGGATCGTACGAATCGAGGTCTCCTGAACTGAACTGAACTGAACTGTGTTCCTGGCTAGAAATAGCTGTGCGAAATGAGTATCGGACCTTATTGAACCTGTGTTTTGTAGTCGTCCGTGACCATGAAATGCACTTTTTGTATGTCATTACATTACAGGCATTTAGCAGACGCTCTTATCCAGAGCGACTTGCACAACTTTTTACATAGCATTTTACATTGTATCCATTTATACAGCTGGATATATACTGAAGCAATGCAGGTTAAGTACCCTTGCTCAAGGGTACAACTGCAGTGTCCTTACCCGGGAATCGAACCTACGACCTTTCGGTTACAAGCCCAGTTCCTTACCCACTGTGCTACACTCCACACATGTCGCTTTGGATAAAAGCGTCTGCTAAATAAATGTAATGTCATGTAATGTCTCTGATAGTGTCCCCCGCCCCATCTGTATTTTAGGAATGTTAGTCCCGTCCCAGCGAGTTTAACTCTCAGACGCAGTACCCCCCCTCCCCGTTGTCCTGACTGGCTGCCATGTTGTCCTTGTTTCTTGCTCTGTTGGTTCTACACTGAGCTGGGCTCTCAGGCCGAGGCTGATTTATTCGGGTCTCAGAGGGAACCCTCTGAGGCCTCGGCATGCTTACCAGAGGCACTGCTGCGCCGTTTCCCTGCCCTTGGATTGGTTAACTCTTTAACACGGCATTCAACAAGGACCCCGAGATAAAACATGCTCCTACAGCTCTGTTACTGACATTAGTCACACTTCTCCTCCTCTTTATCTCGTAATAATGTATGCATACTGTTTATTTTCTCAACTTCTGAAGAACAATTTTTAGAGCTCTAAATAATATAATAAAATTCACATTTAAGTAATTGTAATGAAGTAATCTTATGTGTATACAACGGGATTTTCATCATTCCTTTTCAGCACAAACGTGTGGGTGGGACTAACACACAGAACTGTCGTTCAAATTCAAGTGTTCAGTTTCATCTGCAATCACATGGTTGAGAGTCGCAAGTATAGAAGGAAGAAGCAACACCAGCTGAGGGCCGTGCCGCAGATCCCAAAGGCATTCTGGGAAGACGGCATGACGCGATGGCAACCAAACGCGTTAAAAATATAAAAACGGAATTAAGTGAGTGACATTTAGAGGCATAATTTTGAATAGTTCCACACCAAGATCCTCTTAACTGAAAAAATACATTTGTGGTGTGCTGTCAGTAGAACAAGGGGGCATATGTGGAGATTAGTTAAGGTGAATTCCGCGCCGATATCCGCATGTATTTTTCTCAATGAGAATTGTTAATGTACGGAACTGCCCGCCGGGTTTCACAGTAGAGACGAACCCTTGGGGCGGAACAGCTTCACACGGTGCCGAATACCCTTCGGGCCGTAGATATATGATGAGCCCTGATTGGCTGGGCGGCCTGCTCGCTCCGCCGTTTACTGTGCTCTCCTTATCTGGAATCAGTCGGTCTACATCTGCCATCTGGCAGACTTAGACACTGTGCCTGAAAATGGGCAACTTGAATTTGACACGAGCAGACATATTCAAGTCGCTGGCGGCAATTGGGTTAAAGTCTAAAACCGAATGACGGAACCGTGAGAGGAATGAGCATTTTCTCAGGGGGTTTATTAGAAAACGATTAAAGCCGAAAATGATTTTCCCTTATACAGAATTATACTTTAATTAACTGATATTTTATCATCCACTCTGCTGAGGTTTGAAGGCATTTTTAAGAACATCTTTTTAAAAAAAAAAGTGTCTAACAATTCGAACTAGAGCCGGGGGATGCTATTAAATCATTCGGCAAGTGTCCACATGTGACAAACATAATCCAGCAATTTTATCTGCCAGATCCTTCATTAGCTCACTGACCTCATGCACATTGTGGTTGGTAATAGACAAATTGAAATAAATGAATTGGAAAAAGGTTAAGTGAAAGAAACAGAGAGCTGGCGCTTCTATCTAAATTGAATAAAATGACTCAGCTCAGTGAAAGCAACATTACCCAAATTTAATTGTATTAGTTTATTTATTAGGGGATTTGTACATGCATGTCTATTAGTGGTCCATTGACGAAAACACAATTTGCTCTTCGAAGATTGTCCAAGCCTCCTAGTCAAACATTTTAACTATGCACATCATGGTCCTTTATATGAATAATAATGACGTGTCTTCATGAAATCAAATATTACCTATGCAAACAGTGAAGCAAATGGAGAATGTTGGCATAATTCAAGGCCAATTTCCAATTTCCATTTGCATCACATTCATATTCTGTAAATGATTAATTATTCTTCCCCCTAAAGTGCATTATGGGGGCTGCTTAGTAGTTTTGAAAAATTGGCTTTTTTCATGTTTGAAATATTGACAATAGTATGTTGGTCAAGTCTTAGGATTTAGTTTGAGATCTTACAATATGAAATTCAGGAATGCTTTCTATGGATTGTCCTTCAAAGTAGGGGCACCAGTTAACTTGGGCAGTTTTCTCACCTGCAGTTCAGTCTTCCCTCAGCAAGAGGTCGATGGCGCCTTCTTGTCAGTCAGTTATCACATATCATCTCCCCAGTCATGTGCAAGAATAGCCAGTAGTTAAGCAGAGAAGATGATTGACAGCAGTGTTCCCACGTTGCCACACGCTAGTTTCTGTACACAGAACTGCGGACATTTTTGTTAGTTTTGGGTGGTTGACGTAAAAAATGCGTTTATATTATGTGCACAGAAATTGTTAAATAAAACTAATCATAGCAGTGAAATATGAGTGAGTTTGCAGCTGTGGATACCCATGAGAAATGAAAGGCAGAAATGGATGAACTCAAACAGAATAAAACACAAGATTTAAACTCGGTGATTAAATTTGATCATGGCCAACTGTTCTCTCTCGTTCTTTAACGTTGCTTAGTGCAAATTTGTCCACAGCAGGAGACAAATGTTTTCTACATCAATGGGAGTTGGTTTGAACAAGCGAGTAATGTTTTGCCGTCGGCACAATATTTGGGATAATTTTCTCGCCTCTGTCCCAGAACATCCCGAGTGTCAGTGTTTTGTAATCGACTAGTTTGGAAGTACGCTGTAAAATCCTTAAATCCTGGAATCCGGTGGCAGTGTCGTGTAGGTTTATGGTCAGTTCTGAACCGTGCCTTATTGCACCTGTTAGAGCTTCTTAGCTGTACTGCAACTTTCTGCTTGGACAAAGCTTAAAAAAATCTTTTTGACCACTCCTACAAATTTGTCAGCTTCTGGGTCATTGCTATCCCGAATGCCGCCCGCGGGTGCCACAATGCGAGCGCTGCAAGTTAATGAACCGCATTTGGCATCAAGCCATTGAGGGTTTCATTGTATACTTTTAACATAAAACTTGCATTATCAATTGCAGTTACATTGCTGAAATGTACTTCAGTTGAATATGAGCTGTAACTTACGGCATCAAGGTACTCGGTATCGGCAAGAACAGCTTTTAAATCGGATGAAAGTGATTTTGCGAACATCCTTTTTCGAGTGGAACGTCTGCACTTAATTCATTCAGTCTATTGTTGTTTTTGTACTTGTACCGATTCATTGCAAACTGTGAGATAAATAGACTTGTATGGTGTTCACTGGACCAGGAGGGTACTGAAGCATCCGGTCACATCAACTAATTACTTTTAAAAGGGTCACATTGATCCGTACTTGTATAATTAGTCAGGTGTTTGCAACAATCCAGCGTCTACAGTTACCCCAGGGGAGTTTAGAAGGTTATGCAAGTTGTAATTATTTTGGGTCATGTGTCCTAGATGTACTCGAAGTGTCCTTATTCATAAGAGTTGTGTAACATCTTCCAATAGCAATATATTGTCCCTTCATAAGCATTATATTCAATTGCAGGAATGCTTATGTCAGTAATTGCAAAAAAACATGCAACTTTAATTTCAGCACCAATGCAGTAAGTGACATCGCCATGCCTACTTGTAGTTAAAAATATAGTTTGTGAAACTTTTTTTGTGTTTTTCTTTTGAAGGTGTTATCAGAGGTGACGTTTAATGCAGTGTTCTTCATTCTTACAGAGAAAAAATGCCGAAAAATGCAGGAAATAAATATACTGCGTTCTATAAAAGCAGACATTCCAAGGTCCTTTTTAAGATTACAACCCAGACTTGAACCTCAACAACATAATTGCTCCTGTTTCTTTGAGCTAATTGCCTTAGGTGTCTGACATTTGTGCAGTTTATAGATCACGATAGTTACACAGCCATTGCTGGCATTGTGAGACTCAGAGGACAAAGTGCTTCATTTGAATGAAAAGAAGAAACGATATGTCATGCTGTAGGTATCTTTTTTAAGATGATGCATTTCATTTGTTTTCCTGAGGTTACCTCCTCCACAACAAGCTGCCAATGGTAAGGTAGAATTATACGGCTACAGAACACCGAAACATTAGCTTATTTCATCCCGCTTCCATTACAAGTGTCACTGTTAAAGTTATGAGCGACATGCATTTATTGTGCCATTATTGCGAGTTGGCATACTACAGCAAACATAGTCTTTTTTTATTCAGAACACTAGTGAATTTGTGTTGCGTGGATTTTGAAATGTCCTGCATTCCAGAGATGCAACATTCCATGGGCTCGCACTGTGTCCAGCAGTAACACTGCGTTAGTGTAGTGTTATGAAGGAGTCGTGGAAATGACAGATCAGTAAAAACATTCAGCGGACCACAAGTACCTATTTTATAGCAACACAACCGAGGTTCGCATGAGAAGTGTCTTTCCGCACGACCCTGAGCTTTGAAATCAAGCAATGCTCTTTGTATTCTCCGATGTTCTCAAACAATGGCCAGCTGTCCTCCAGGCAGTAATCTAGTAATATAAAACTCTTCTCGGGGAAATGTTCAGTAAAAAAAAAAAAAAAACAATTCAGAGGTACAGCTACACATCTCCTCCTGTAGCAAAACAGTCACAGGTGCCTATTCTTAGTTGCCAGTAGAACATATTTAGCTATCGTATACAGTACTTCACAGTTATGTAAGGACAATGGTACATCTCTCAGGGCAAGAGCTTTTTTTTAAATGAAGTAAGTGTGTTTTTTTTTCTTTTCTCTTACACAATAGAAGGGGGCCAAAAGGTTTCTAGTTGGGTAGCTTCCTGACAGCATCCACAATCGTCCACCCTTTGGGTAAGATCCAGGGCAGTGGTTCTCAACCTTTTTGCCCCCAAAGCCCCCTATGTCCATGGAAACATTCCAGGATGTAATGTGCTGCCATTGCCCGCTATAACGAGTTATAACATGCTTATTATTGTTTGCGTAGGTTTTCTGGCAGAGTTGTGTTACCAGTTTATTCCCCCAGCAGCTGAGAGCTCAAGAAAATGGTTTCTTGAAGAACAAAAACGTTTCTGCTTCCTTGCTGATGTTCTTTGGAGTCTGCGAGTATGCTTCTTTTCTATCCACCTAGACGTGACTCAGACGTTCAGATACCAATGCATGATACATGATTCACTTCTGTGCATTTATCTGTGAAACCCAGGTAAATCGCCATAGCAACTATAAATTAAATCCACTAAAGTAACTAAAGCTTATTGTTTATTATGTAATTTGACTTTGTATTTAGTATTTAGCCTCATATGAAAGCACTGTTGTTTTTTTAAATTCCGTGGAGGTCTGATTGGCATCTATTTCAGGGTTTGGTTCATTGGAAGGCAGCACTCATATGAATTGCTACTAAGACCTTGACTTTCTTTACACAATGCTGCCATTTTCACTGGCAGTAGAATGTCGCCTAGATCGTGACCACTCCAGAGGGATGAGCACAAGCGAGCCTTTTTTAATATTTGGGGAGAAAATAGAAAAGGTTTGTTCAGTGAGTCAGTCAACTGTGGGTGGCATTTTCAATATGGTCAAAGGTAATGTGAACAGTGGAACTGTTTCAGTTTGTCTTTGGAACATATCAAAGTTTGCAGGTTTTAATTCCCTATTCCCCAATGTGGCATCTTTACTGCCCATTAGGTCAAGACCTTTTTGGAGTGCATTTGTCGATTCTCTTAGTCATACATGTCGTGCACACCTCCCCTGAAGTGCTCTCCTGTTTCAACGTCTCTGACAAATACAGCTGTACAGGTGTCGTGCAGCAAAGATACGAATGACCATGTTAGCAACACTGATCACAAAGTAAGTCTACACAAAGTGTACATACATACACAGGACATGCATAAGGATGACATACCGAAAACAAAATGGTGTTCGTGATACGCAGCGAGGCATGACGCATGCCATGGCGTTTTGCTTAGACACAGAAATTGCCAACAGTGTTATAAGTTCAGTGGTCACGCTAGCCCATGGAGTGCTGCATCTTTGCAACGTGGGATAGTTCACAATCTTGGTTTTACTCTAACCCACTCGTGTTCTGAAAAAAAAAAAATGGACCGTTCTTGCCGTAATGTGCCAGCTCACAATAGGAACACCATAAATGGATGACATTCATAATTTTATTATGACACTTGAGATGCGGGATGAAACGCTACAAATAACGTTTCGCATTCTGATCAAAACACATTTTTGAAACACAAACTAATGATATGATAAACCCTAGGTGGGATTTCTGTTTTAATTGACTCATTCTGAGCAAGTTAGCTCGAGCGTGACATCTCATTTTTGACATTTCTTTCGGGAGTCATGCGGCTCACCCGTGTTGCTGTCGCCCCTGTCTTTGCTTGAGAGACGAGGAGGAAAGGAGAGGATTGTGGGTAATTGCCTGAGATAAAACAGCAATGCCAGACGGAAGCGTGGAATGTCCAGTGCAAAGAACCAGTACAGCACTGCCAGATAAATAGTACGTTAATTAATAAAACAGAAGCCGGGGCTGTTGAAATCCGGTCAGTAAATCAACATGCGTGGGTGGAATTAATATTGATTGAGAAGGGCGAATGATAATTTGTGCCAGCAGTCACATGCTTCTTCTCATCCTGAATGACCTTTCTTGGTAACTGCTGGCCATCGCATTAGTGAGAGAGGGCGAGGCACGTCTCCCATACGCGAGAATATATTGCTGTATGCTGAAAATGGATTGTAGTGCATTAAATTGTACATTTGAATATTTGTAGGCTTTCCAAATACATGAAAATTATATTGCTAATACATTGTAATTTTCGCTTTATTTTTGCTTTCATGTTTTTTGGTTATGTTCAGGTATATCCCAGTGAGACCAAACCAGGAGCAAATTCATTTTAATCAGTTGTTGTATAAGTCTAATTATATTCATGCCAAACTAATGTGTGAACAGCAAGATCTACATGCCTCAATTAGTGTCTTTGTCTTGTACATATGCATTCCCTAGGGGGGGTCAGAGTCTTTATATGGTGGAGAACTTTGTACACACACGTGTTTCTAAATTATGGTGTCTGCATTTGAACTGAAGCCGTATGACAGGATGTGTTACACATACATGCTCTTATACATATGCACCCCTTTGAAATAGTTGGTTGCACTTTTGTTCATTTCTAACCCAAAATATTTTTATATGTATGTCAAATTTTAGCCACCTTCTACAGCGTTAATGGTGCTTTCCCGCGTTCTGTAATCCAGGTGGTGGTCGGGCAGTTGAACCGCAGCTTGTGCTGACTGAACGTTGTTGTCCTGTTTATTTAAACGGCTACCTTCGTGCCAAAGTCGGGGGTCTGGCCGCATTCAGTTCATTGGCCTGGAAAAAAAACGTCGGAGGAAGCATTGCTACGGTACCAGTCGCACGGAGAATGACACGCTGTTTTTTTTAAAATTTATTATAAATGAACAAAATATCCTTTCCTCAGCAGTAAAAAAAAAATGTTCCTGAATGTTAAGTGCATTCCAGCGGGGTCGCTGTGTGCTGCGCAAGACGTTCACTGCGGAAAAGCTAACCTGAAACGATCAACTTCAGTTCGCATGAGGGGTCGTTGTGCCCAGCATTGTCTGACACGGCGTGCCTTCTTCCAACTAGCTTGGCTTAGAGCCGCGACATGTTATTAAACCACTGCCGCAGCCGCGTTGGACTGTGATGGCGACTTCCCACAATTCTTTCACATTGTGACATTTATCCCCCCCCAGACTGAGATTTAGAACAAATCGTGTGGCTGAATTCGATTTTTTTTTATTTTATTTTTTTTTAAAGCGAAACGTATCGCGGAAACGTGACGAAATTTGAAAATGTCAGCGTGGCAACGGTAGCGCTGTAGCTTCCGGAACTTGACGTCTCGCTATTGGTGTGTTTTTTCTTTTTTTTTTCTTTTCCTTGCAGCCGAGTGCTTTTCGGTGGCGAGCGCGTTTCCGGATGAACGAGGGAAAAAAAAAAAAAAAAGGCGTCGCGCTGTCAGAGCTGACGCGCGGGATATGGAGCGAGGCCTCGCCGGGAGGGTCCGCGCCGGCTCCCCGCGATCTGACAGCGACACGAAGCGGAGTGACAGAGCCCTTTGTGTGGAACGGCGAGGCCCGAACCCAGACAATCCGAAAAACAGCCTTTGCCGGAAATTGAAGAGAGGGTACGTCCGCTTGTTAACCCCCCCCCCTCCCCCGCCCCCGCCCCCTCCGGTGCACAGGGCCGCGCAGGGAAGCTTCAGGCGTCGGCGACCTTCGGCACGCGCCCGTTGCAAGTCCCTGCGGATAAAAGCGCCCGTGAAAGAAATTGCGACGTCGCGCGTTCCTCGCGTCGGTGCACCGCTCGCGCGACCCCGAGGGCTCAGGCACCCGGCGACTCCGTCGAGCGGAAACTCTCGTTCGGAAACGGGAGAGCGAAAGGGCGGGGAGGACGCCGAAGAGAGAGGACAGCTCGCTCGAGCGCGACGCCGCCGCCGGTTTTCGACCCTTCTTTCCCCAGAGGGCCGCGCGGCGGAGCGCTCCGGGCCCGGCGGCGTGGCTGTCTGACTCAGAACCTCGGGACCCGGCGGGAGCGAGTGGGCGCCGCGGAACAGCGCCAGAAACCCGTTCCGTAGGAGGGGAGGTCTCGGAACGCGAGTGTGGAGGATGCTCGACGATGACAAACCGAAGCACGGCGAACGGCAAAGCTGCCGAAAGTGCCGAAGCGGTCGTTTATAGCTTTAGGGACTTTTTAAATAAAAAAAAATGTTTTCAACTAGACGTGTAGGCTTGAACGCTTCTAAATCTGGCCGCGGAGCTTGTCGAAGGTGGAGCCGCGCGCCTTGCTCCTCGCTCGCGGCAGATGGTGTTCGCGGCAGCATTGACGAGGGAAGCAAACTTGGCAAACCGACGGGGCTCTGCAAATTTAGGGTCGCGTCCTGAATTGCGTAACGCTGTGACTCACATGCCGAATTTGGGCGATGTTTCTACGTTTTCTCATGCTAATGCCCGTTGGCTAATAAATATTTACAGTTTTATGTACATTTGTACGTGCTGTAAAAAAAATCCTTACGGGCTCGATTTTTCTTGGATCGGTAATGTGGTACGTTCTGAAGCAGCTCTCTTCTTCCAGTTCCATAAATGCCCGTAGGCTTTGTGTCAGACAGTTGTTCCCAAAAAAAAACATATACTGTAGTAGGAAAAACAAGCAGTGATATTCCTTTTAAAGGGGTAATGCCAGCTAAAAGGATGATAGTAATTACTAACGATCGCAATAAAGCACCCAACAATCTGAAGGAGTGAGATAGATGGTTTGAGAAGTTTAATGAGAGAGCGCGTAGGCAGCGTCATGCAAAAATCTTCAATAAAACAATCCATTTAGCAATGTAGAATTATTGCTGAATACTGGAGGCGCACGGTTTTTTTTTTTCACGACGCGCCCTTTGTGTCAGCAGCAGCAGCGGGCGACGGGCGCGTCGCTTGGTTACGATCCAGCGACGGCCCTTGTACGCTTCAGTCCCGCCGTGACTGACAAGGCTGTCCGGCCGGCTTCAGCGAAAAGGGGGGGGGGCTAGCGGAGATTCGAGGAGTGACCTTGTTGACGGGAGTCACGTCAAGCCGGACTCCTCTGGGCGGGGGGGTGGGGGGGATGGGGGGATAGAGATCAGTCCCCGGACTATCCGCCGTGACACCCCGTCTCTCGGCTGTCTCTGTCGTACCGAGCGATGTCCCGGCACTCGCCGCCCCTGGCGCTTCGAGAGCTGTCGACGCGTCCCGTTCCTGTTTTTTTTTTTTTTTTTTTTTTTTTTTTTTGAGGGACGTCTCTGTCGTCTCTGACAACAGCGCGGATTTCCCCTTTGGCTTTGACACGCGGAGTACGTGATTATTTCTCTTTCGGTATGAAGCGCCACAAAAAAAAAACAACAAAAAAAAAAAACATCAAAGCCCCGGTCTCTTCAGAACTGCAACTGTCACTCGAATCAGCCATTCATGCTGATGAACAGCTGCCTTCAGAATTTTTTGGGACTGCGCATACTGTGTATAAACTAGTCCTGATGCGTACTTTTTTATACTGAATGTAGACTTTATGCCAAATTACTGTTACGTGCAGTGTAGGGCCTCTCAATATTGATTTGATTTGTGATGGCTGTGGTTTGAACCGTACATGCCCTATGAAGAGATATATTTTTGGTGTGTTGATTTACTGAGGTTGACATGCATATATTATGACTGAATTTGTAAACGCAAAGGCTATGTGACTAGCATTTCCCCTTAGAGCTTGTGATGGGGTTTGCAAAAAAGCAATGCACTACTTTATTTAAAGATTAGCTGTAACAAAAGTCAGCGCACTCACAATACTTGTAAACACACCACACACACAACATGCTCAGCTGTGCCTTACAGTGCACACACACACACACACACACGCACCCACACTCTCTCACACACACAGACACACACGTACCCCCTACACCACAAACAAACAGAAAGCACACACACCAGACACACACACGCGTGCAGACACACACACACACAATCTCTCTCACACACAGACAAACACAAAGCTCCTCCACCACATACAAGCAGAAAACACACACACACAAGCACACGCACTCTCTCACACACACAGACACACACATACCCCCTACACCACAAACAAGCAGAAAGCACACACACATGCAGACACACAGCACACACACATGCGCATGCGTCTGTGCCAACTCACACACACACACACACACACACAAACACACACACACAGACAGGACCCCAGTATTGAGCTTGGCAACCTCTGCCACATGGAATAGTCATTTTCACAGTTGGTCTGTTTGTAGGGTTAATTTCCAAAGCCCAGTTATGTTTGCCCTCTAGGTTTGCTAGATATGAGCCTTTTCCAAATCTGGAAGAGCACACCAAAACATGTGCTGGATTTTGTTTGTTCAATAAAATCAACAGTGGTTGGCTTTGCAGCTGGTGTGTGCACCTATCCACTCTAATTCCAGGAAGTAAAACAGTGGATAGCGGCCGGGCACAATCTACGCAGATTGGTTTGTGATGTCAGCGGTCTATGAATGCTGACTGCCACTGGCACCTCAGACACAGAGCTGACCATCCTGACTAGTATCATCCATGCTTGGAACCTCTGTAGGAAAGAGCATTGGGATTTACATGGGGGTGAATGGGGTGGAAGAAGCTTACTCCAGCAGTTCTGCAGGTTGACAGTGACATTCCGTAAATGCTGTTGTTACCTCCTGGTGCTTGATATGGCTTTGCAATCTGGGTTCTCTTTTTCCTTTTCCTTGTGTGGGTGTTTGTATGTGTGTACGTGTGTGTGTGTGTGTGTGTGTACGTGTGTGTGTGTGTGTGTGTGTCTGTGCGTTTGTGTGTACGTGTGTGTGTGTGTGTGTGTGTATGTGTGTACGTGTGTGTGTGTGTGTGTGTGTGTGTGTGTGTGTGTGTGTGTGTGTGTCTGTGCGTTTGTGTGTACGTACGTGTATGTGTGTACGTGTGTGTGTGTGTGTGTGTGTGTGTGTGTGTGTCTGTGTGTTTGTGTGTACGTATGTGTTCTACGTGTGTGTGTGTTGATTTACTCTAGACTCTCAGAAAAAAAGGTACAAAAAAGTGCCTAAAAAGGCACATAGGCACTGGGATGGCACCTTTTAGGTACATAAAATTGTACCCCTAGCCAGCGATACATAATTCATCTGTACCTTTTTTTCTTGTAAAAGGTACTCATTGGTATCTGTTTGTATCTATGGAACGTTATTGTACTTTTAAGGACCTTCCTGCCCTGAGGCAATAGAGCCATCCTCTGCACCACCGCGCCCCCCCCCATAAAGGACAGTCTGATAAGCGCGTGAGGAATGGAGCCTAGCGGTCTGCAGCCAGCATGCGCGCAGCAGGACGCAGCCACGTGAGCAGGGGGAGTCCTTTCAAACCCAGCGCCCCGTTATGCGAGTGGACTAGGGTGCGATAGGCGGACGTCATCAATCAGCTGGGCCGTCAGCTGATTCTGCGTTCTGAGTTGGGCTTGACGCCCGTGGCTGGCCTAAACTGCGCGATGCTCCACGGGTGAGAAAAGCGCCTATTTTAATACGCTGCTAAAATAGTGAAGAACTCGCTTTTTAAATTGTCCTGGCTGAAAATCAATAAAGTTAAATCCATGGGGAAAAAAGGCTGCGATTGTTGAAGGGGGCGAGGCATAACTAAAAATTTTGACCAAGTAAAGGACCCGGTAGAATGTTCAGTGTTAAGTTCACTCTTACAGAGCACCTTATGGTCCCTGTTGGACTCGTATGTTAGAGTTGAATAATCACTGGACATTTATACCGTGTAGCCTTGAAGTGACAAGGAGAAAAGCTTGTTTGTTAGCTGGAAGTGTAGGAAGTTGAACTAAAACTTTAAACTTGTTGCTCCCGGGCCTGTGTTCTTTCTCGGATGTGTTCATTGTCAGGGACTGCGAGTGCTTTTCCACGGCGCTCCACGACGTACACAGCATCGAAACGGCAGACTGCAGACAAAAAGTGCCAGTTACGCGAGTTTCCGTTAGCCGTTGCCAAAATGGCCGCTCAAAGCTTTGAATGTTACCGGGGAGATTTGTCCCCGCGATTTAAAATCTGATGGCTTTAATTACATTACATTACATTACAGGCATTTAGCAGACGCTCTTATCCAGAGCGACTTACACAACTTTTTACAAATCATTTTTACATTGTATCCATTTATACAGCTGGATATATACTGAACCAATGCAGGTTAAGTACCTTGCTCAAGGGTACAACGGCAGTGTCCTTACCCGGGATTCGAACCTGCGACCTTTCGGTTACAAGCCCAGTTCCTTACCCACTGTGCCACACTCCGTCCGTAATTGTTTAACTGTTCGACGTGAATACAGAGGACATCGCCGCGCGAGACGAAAGAGAGTCTCCGACGGGTAGCGCGGGTCTGAACGGCGCGTTCTCCCGCCCCGTCGTTTAAAGTTCAGGGACTCGGCCGTCAGCGGCTCCCGGACCGTAAATTATGAACGGAGCGGTCCCTTTCTGCGTCGGCGCGTCCTGCCGAGCGAATGTAAAATCTGAAGGACCGGCTAATTTTAAGATCGTTTTTTCACGGAACGTTTCAAGGCAGCGATAACGAGTTCAGGGTCGAGGCCGCTTTAGCGTGCGAATGCGCAATGGAAACACTCGGAAGGCCTTGTGAAGCGGAGCGATAACTCTTAAAGAATATGAATGCTAATATAGGCCTACCTGGGAGAGGAGGTAGAGAGGGAGGGAGACAGAGAGAGAGGAGAGGAGAGGGAGAGGGAGCGAGAAAGGGAGGAGAGAGAGAGAGAGGCGAAAGAGAGATAGAGATGGAGAGAGGAGAGGGAGAGAGAGAGAGGCAGCCCTGAAAACAGCCCAACTTACCACCACAGGAAAATTAAACAAGAAAAAAAGGAGGAAAAGACGTAAGGAGCTGGAACATTAAACAAAAACTGTGTACAAGGACGTTTTTTAGTTTTTTATTTAAAGTGGCAGCCTTGCAAATTTTGTGATAAAATGAAAATATAAAAAGCAAAACATCATTACTTAAATCGATACTTATTTCAGAATGTTTGCGCGCAAATTGTCGTACTCGTGACTGAAGCGAAACGCTGATCTATTTGGCCTCCAGGAAATGCCGGTGTGCGCGCGACACAGCGCTCCTCTTCCTGCTGCCGCGACTGCGTCGCCGATGTGCCCGTAGAGGCGCTTCAGACTGGCATTACCTGGCGGCCATTCATAGTATTGTCTTCTTACAGCGGGGAAACAGCAAATGTTACAAAAACGTGAAGCGCCGTGATTCTCAATGTTTTTGTACTTGGCTATTTTTTTTGAAAACAGTTTTTGGCTATTTTTTTAATTCACTTCTGCTGAAAACGCTTTGTACACACTAATAATTATAATAATAATAATAATTAGTACTTCCGTCTACTATGTGGGAAATGCCAGTCCTCAGTGTGGGTTCAAGATGGGCATCACTAAGCCCGGGCCTGTATTGTGGTTTACTGATGTTTGCGCTCCCCAAAGACACAAGATCCGCTTGAGCTTGAGTTTTTTTTTACGGACCTGGGAGGGCGGGAGGTAATTCTCTCAGAAACGGTCCAGTCATGTCCGCTTGCGCCTGTGCCTCTGAATTTGGCTTTGAGCTTAGCGTAGCGCCTCGGGTGAGCGAGCTCCATTTGTAGAGACCCCGGGGCACCGTCCCCGTCGATAGAGAAGCCGTCTTCAAAATGCCAGGAAAGTGGCGCGGCGGGTCTCGAAGTCATCGGGTTCCCGGCGTAACTTCTCGACCGCGGTAGCGCGCTCTTTACCGTCGAGCGCCGCCTCCTCCGCCCCCACAGGGGAGAGCTGCATGCTGGGAAATGGCGGAGGTTTTTTTTTTCTCGGAAAGCCTCGGCCGCGCGGAGAACGTCCTTTGCGCGGTCGCGAGCTGGCCTGAGTCCGCCGCCGCTTTAGGCTCAGGGCGTTCATCTCCAGCGTGGAGCGGCCAATGAGCGCCTGGCCCGTCGCCCCGTTTAAAATCACCGAGCTCCCGAGCCCCCATTTTGACTTCCGTTTGACGTCCTTTCAGACCCTTCACCTCCGCTCTCACCTCGAAAACCTGCGACGTTTCCCCCCGCCGAGTCTCGTCCTCTCCTGCCAGAATGATGCCGCCAGCCCCCGGGGACGTCATGTGATCGATGCACTTCGGCTCGACGGACGCCGCGTTTTCGCATCTGAAGCGTTTGCTCCAAAGTGCCTTTCTGGTGAGTAATGTAACACGGGACAATTGCAGGATCCGGATTACGTTTGCTGCCTGTTTTCTCCGATTCTGTGCTACCAGTCCGTCCTTTCTCCCCGTCATTGACGGGGGCGGGGGGAACGGGGCTGGGGGGTCGTCTGTGCGTTTCCCTCCCAGGCCCGGCCAGCGCGCGCGGCCGTGTCGCGCGGGGCGGGCGCGTCGGAATTAAACTGCGCGACTCTTCCGTCGCCTTAAAATGGCCGTTAATGCCCCTGACGTCTGAGCATCGTCGCTTCCGCCCGGCGCTCCGTTCAGGCGCCGGAAACCTAGTTGCGCAGCTGATCCCAAACGTCGCTATGCTAGCCCGTTAGCCGAAACCGCCGCTGCTGCACTCGCTGACATATATCGGTCTTCCTCATGTTGTCACTCCCCAACAGCAATCTCCAAAGGCAATTGCAAAGTCTAGAATCAAGTCTAGACATCAACAGCTCTCTTCTACATTCTACATTCACTAACGACACAAATGAATACACCTGCCTAAGGAAACACATCTGTGAAGCCAATTCAACATATACATGTAGTACCTTGAAATGGGGGGACCTTGTACAAAAGGTGCTGTCATTTCTAAACGGTTCATCAGATATGGATGGAAATACCCTCAAATTAAAGCTGACAGTCTGCACTTCAACCTCGCTGCCGTGGTATCCTTTCAAACTCAAAGTGCTAGAGTACAGAACCAAAATAACAAAAAATATGTCACTGTCCAATGAATTATGGTCTTTCAGAAACGCCCGTATCGATAAACGGTTTTCCTGCTTTGGCTGTCATCTCGCTCACCACTTAGCTCAACAGCCCCGTCCCGATTCCTCTCTTGTGCTCTGGAAGAGATTCTCCTGCATTGCTCGCCCCTTTCTTAAGCTTCGTGGCTCACCTCTCCCGCTCATCTCTCCAGTGCAGGTCAGACAGGTGCCATTTTCGAGTGAGTTTCGTAAAAAAAAAATATCCCAGCAGCCACTTCTGTTGAAACCGTCTGCGCTCCTGATCGAAATTCCTTTCAGGTTTGGGAAGATTACATTTTGTAAATCCACAGAACTCGGAACAAATTAAAATGACTCACCGTTTTTATCTTCCCTCATAAAAATAATAGTAATTTTGATTTATTGTTATTAAAATTTCACGGTGAAGACATCTGCCGAGCGGTTGTTTGCGACGCGTGATTTGCGTATTGACTTTGATACCACTGATAGTGGATATATGCTCATGTTATAGTGAGATTATTGGGCTGAAGTGATTGCTGTTGTCATTGCTGTTGTTGGGTTAAGGAAGCTGTTCAAATACAAACAAGGAAAACGGTAGGAAAAATTGGAAGGCAAAAAAAACGAACAAAAAAAATTGGCAGGCAAAAACAATGGCGGTATTTAAACCACCAACCAAGAAAAGGCTTACACTAAAGGACACTTGCATAAATCGGCAGCGGCTAATTCGATGACATTTTGAAAAGGGGTTTCTGTTCTCGGGTCGCACTTGTTGCGCATGCTGTGATGAGTCACGTTCGTAAATATCAAAGTGATTAGCATCGCGATTTAAATTACACAAACAATTACACTGACAAAGTAATTAAGAAATCCTCATTAAAAACAAACGCATGGGCCGTATTAAATTGTATTTTTGACATAAATGTGGAACTTGCGGGGTTTGTGAGTGGGCTGGGAGTTTGAGATTCCTGTCGTGAAGGGAGACCTGGAGAGACTCACCCCTGTGTTTCATTATGAGCGCAGACTTCACTCAAAATCCTCCTAGAAAGTTCGCTCGGCGACAGACCTGGGTCAAATACGTATGTGTTTTGCATTCAAGTACTTTTCTATGCTTTATTGGTCTTGTCTGGTGTATTGGAACCAATTAAATACGCTCAAAAAGTGCAAACCCCACCTTCTGGTAATATTGGCAGGCTCAGTTACACCAGGCAAGAGCAGTAGAGCACAGAAAAGTATTTGAATCCAAAACAAATACGTATTTGACCCAGGTCTGCTCGGTGAACGAAGGACAAAGGCCGCCCCCACACAAGGCAAAATCTGACTCTTCTAAAAAAAAAAAAATAAATAAATAAAAAAGGCAAGAAGATTTTTGTACCTGGTTCTCATGCTCACTCTTACGGGCCCCGATGCATATTAACTCGCATATATATATATCGTCCCTGGCAACAGCCTCACATCAGCTATCTGCCTCCCCGTGGTCTCACACGCGCTTATTTACAGCGGCTGTACGCTTCCCTTCTGTAAAAAACGCAATGGCTTTTATTACCGTATTGCTTAAACCGGTGACATTTCTGTAATGGAAGCCGGCATACGTTTTCACAGCGATCGCAGAGATGAGAGAGCGCACGTACGGCGACAGCATCTTTTGAGGTTTGCGTGACGGCGTGCGGCGAATCTCATTTCTACGCCCCGACCTCGTCAGTGCGGCTAGCCAGCGTGAGAGCTGAAAGATCCCCCCCCCCCAGCCCCCCAAACCCCCCTCAGACCCCCCAACCCCATCAATGTTCTTATCTCCCGGAGAGGTGAACATCAAAGGAGCACCCACATCAAAATGGAGGCTGCATCTGGCAATCAAGTGATCCGGAAGCAAATTTCAATGTTGCAGATGGCAACATGGTTATCAGAGAAAAGGAGAGGGGGGCTGTTATTCAGTGGGCGAAAGGCAGGTGCAATACACAGACATTTTGTTTATCTTTGCAGGTTCGACAGCCCCGAGCAGATGACCCGTGGAAGTGAAAAGCCTGTTTGAAAATGGAAATGAGCAAATCCCCATCTTTACGATGTGAAGTCACATAATAAAACGGCAAGCCGACAGAGAGTTCGTTCAGAAAATAGACTCAACCGTGGAATAGCTTTTCCTCGATGGCGTTGGCTGAAGTTCACCAAGGGGATGAAAGGCGACACAGAGTTGTTGCCGTGTTTTCTATTAGCCCAGTCAGCAACGTTACCTCTGGCTGTCCATCTGGCTACACTGGCTGCGCCCAAGAGTATTACTTGCCCTCAGCACAGGTGAGTGGACGGGGTTGAGGACGGAGGCAGAGACCTCTTCGATTGGAAACAAACAGACCGCAGCAGGGCTAAAAACCCTGCGTAGTACGCCTTTAAGATTCACTGACAGAAACCCATTTTCATTAAAAAAAAAAATTTTATTTTGGAAAATGGGAAACGAGCGAGGCCCCCAGCTGTCCCGGCACCTGCGCGTTTCCACTCCAGGCCTTTGTTGCCGGGACACATTTAGCGACGCGCACTTCCTCCCGCCCCTCGCCGACCGCCTCGCAGAGACACCGGTCACGCCGCCATCGCTCCACTTCCTGGATTTCCTGTCAGGAAATCTGAATGGGGGACTCATTACTTGGGGAGCCCTCATTGAAATCCGTGAATAGGCCATCAGACCGGAGTGGAGAGCTGCATAACGCACCCCGTCCCCGTGACTGTTCTGCTTCTCGGCATGGAAGCGAACGGCGCCCGGAGATGGATTATATCGCGTCTTGAGGGTGCTTGTGTTTCTCTGCTCCCCCTCGCCTCAGCGCGGTCGCCGTAGAGACTCAGACGTGCTCAGACGCGCTCGGCGCAGAAACGGCTGCCTTGCTCCTCGCGATTCCGTCTTTCGCCGACGTGCGTTTGCGCAGTTTAAGCAGTTCCGCCGAATTGCTGTGGATGGCTGACGTCAGAGATGTCTTTTTTCTATCAAACTGCTGGGGTTCCGTAGCCCTTAAAGAGGGTGATATTGCAGCTTGTTGCAGTGTGAGATGCGTTGCGTTTGTGAAAACGTTTGACGCTTCCATTTCCTTCACTTCCTGTTCCTCTATTCATTCCCTACTTCCTGTCTTTAAAAAAAATAAAAGTATTTACTCCAAGTTAACTACTTTAGTTGCGTCACATCGCATTTAGTTGCACCATCTTCTTTTCTAACATGAAGTACCTTTTTATATTTTTGCGACAGACAGAAGCTGCCTCTGCACACTCGGTACAAAGTAATCTGAGAATAGGGGTGTTTTTCTTTCTCACCCCCCATTACATAAATAGCGGCGGTTTCCCCGCTTCCTGCACGGTAAATATCGATCGGCGTCTTTGATTGCGTCCACGCGAAAGAGAAGCCGGGCGCGGAAGCCATCGCGAGAGGCCGCGGGGAGCCGGCGTTTTGGCGAGGGGAGCCGGATCAATGGCGTTTAGCTTCGCCGCTGTTTACTCTGGCTCCCCGAGCGATCCGATAAACCGGGGGGGGGGGGGGGCGCGGGCGCCATCAGCCGGCTTTCAGGGCTCATTATCGGGCCCCGCCGCGTCCCCGCCCCTCCCCTCCCCCCGGAACCGAGCCGCCGCTCGCTCGTTCCCCCCGGCGACGGCCGGCGAAAGGCAGCGTCAACGCGCGGCTGTCCGCTCCTCGAGCCTTCGGCGCGGCGGTACGGACGGAGCGTTACTTAGCAACGCCCCTGGAGGAGCTTTGAGGAAGCCGCCCTCAAACCCCCCCCCCCCCCCCCACCCCCCTGGAAGAAAGTTTGCTGTAGCCTCATAGCCCCAAGCGCTAGGTTCATACATCTCAGCTAGATGCCTGACAAAGGCATTTCGGTGCAGTGCTGTAACCCCGCCTACTTTTCTGTGGCTAAGTATCTTGCGAACAAACTTGTGAAACTCGGGCGACGGGGCTCTGAGATGAAAGTCGTGAGCGAAGTGAGCAGTTCGGGCGTGCGAACTGAGGTGCAGGCGAGGAGCCGGTGCGTGTCAGACGCGTCGCGTTCCCTGGACCGCCCCCTAAGACACGCCCCCTAAGACACGCCCCCTAAGACACGCCCGGCCGGGCCTCCCCTCCGGTGCGCTGTCAGAACCGCGTGGCCTGAGCGGGGCGTTGTGCCCGAGCCTGGAGCCTGTGGGCTCGCTGTCGGTCAGTGGACTTCACACCTCTCCTCCTCCTCCGCCTCGATATCGTCATCCTCCTCCTCCTCCGGTAGACTAAAGAGGTCACCTCTTCTCCCAGTCCTCTCTTTGCGCCCCTGTCTTTGGGTGTCAGGCTGTTCCTCAGTTTCTTCATCAGTTTTACGAGGCAGGTTTCAGACGTGCCCAGACATGACCCCGTGCTGCATTCCGAGCGCTGGGGAATAACGCCCCTTCATTTTTCATTTCCTGCGCTACTGCTTTCCCACAAAGGCCAGAGAGGCCCCCGAAAGGGCTCTAAACGGGGGCCGTGTGTGAAGCCGGGGCAGTGTAAAGATGAAGCCTCTGTCGGTTTGGAGTTAGGCACACGCGTCGCTTAAGCTACGGCGACCCCCGTTGGCCCGCGTAACGTCTGTCTTACCGGGGGTCCGAACGCAGGGAATCGCTACAGGATCTCTGCGGTATCGCATCACGGTATGATGTGCCCGAATGCGGTCTGGGCCGCCTCCGGAGCTCGTCTGGGCGGGGTTCTGCTCACGTCGGACGCGAACCTTAACGTCACGGCGCGCCCCTGCTCCCGTCACTGAAATTGTACCATAGAATGACTTCTCACAATAGAGTCACGAGGCAGATGTGATGCAGATGAGCCGGTCGCCAGGTTGGACAGTGCAGCGAGTTTAATCTCCTGTGATGTCATCGACACAAAGGAAACGCCTGTCATTCTGCCATCCTCCCGCACAAATTGAGTAACAATCTTGTCTGAAATGAGAAACGTCAACATCTGATGACAAATGCATGCGGTGCCAACAGAGCCGTAAGGCACTGGTACACGCAGTATGTTGTTCAGTGTTAAATCAGCTCTGAGTTATTGAGTACATGCGGTCCCTATAGGAGTTGATTAACGCCCGGTGTCTTACTGTGTACCGGCCGACCTGCACCGTGCTCAGTAGCAACCAGCTTGGGAACAGACTTATTGCACCTGAAATCGATACAAAGGTGGTATCTGAGTAGGCCCCAAATGAATTTGAAACCTGCCAAGTCACAAGAGGTTATATTTTTAAACAAAAAAAAAAATCCATCTTCCCTAAAAAAATCTATCTATTCAAACGAGGTACAGAAGGTGAATACGGACCTAAGCTCCACATTATCAATGAGATATTTGCTCATTTTCTGCACCATTAAGTGGCTTATTGTTTCATATCCATTGTTTTCCGATTTGGGCGATATCAGTTCCCTGACAAAGGCCCATTTAAAATCATTTAGAGAAAATGGCTGTTTCATGTTTAGCCATGATACGGCTCTGCCGCTTCCATCCTTTCTCCTTACCTTCGCGAGCACAATTACCGTTAAATGAGATTTAAAGTTCCCTTGGGGATAAACAGCCCTTTCAAAATCCTGCGATGCATTTTGGTCTCTCTTTTTTTCTTTCTTTCTCCCCCTAGAAGGAAATATTCACAATTCATTTCCCGAGAACAGCTCTCAACTGTAAAAAATTCACTTAACGCGTTTTACGCAGTTACCTTGTTTATTTTTGAAGATGGATGAATAACCCAGCAAACAGTATGCTCCCCTTACTCCAGGTACAGTAACACAAAACAGCAGATTAATTATACCGGAAAAAGTAAGAGAGTTGCTTCGGGAGGGTCCCTGGAGCTTTCTCACTGGCTACAGTTTAATTGCACTCAAAGGGACATTTAGCAGTAAAGCTTGTACATTTGTCTGGGGGTGTCTTCTTTGCTAATAACTCGCAGGACAAATGATAAATCAGAGCAGAGTAAATAGCTTAGTGGATACGCTGCTTTCCGTCTTTTTAAAAAAAAAAAAAGGTGTGGTACTGTACGTGGGGAACAAATCCGGTTTCGGGCGAAGCTGTTTGTGCCTCGTCCTCCTGTTTCTTTTTTCGTTCGGGAGCTCGCGGTAGTCATAGCGATCCTCAGGAGTCCGCTTAGTGCCGGGTTCCAAAATGTGGGGCAGGTGTTGAACTAGATTGCCTAATTCCTTAATCCGTCCGCAAACTCCGTTACCGTTCTTCAAGAAAAAAAAAAAAAAAAAAGATGTGAAACTCGCCATGAAGACTGAGGTGGCTTTAAAACGGCAATTTATTGCGGGGAAATGTTTTGGGATTAGAGTCTGTACGCCAGAACCTCCGATCGATTTTGGCAAGGGGCGCGCGAGGCTGCCCTGGATTCATTGCAGAAAAAACTGCGGCGTAGTTCCCCTCATCTCCGGATCTGCTCCCGCTAATTTCATCGCGTCCGTTTGTTTCGCCGGTGGTGCCTTGCGTCTAGTTTGTAGAATACGGCATAGGAGAGAGGGAAGGCACGCTTTGGCGTAGGTCAGCTGCTCCTTGCAGTGTAATACTCCTACAAACAGGCCAACGCCCGTTTCTTGTGCCCTCCTCCCTGTGCCGCAGTTAAAGTAAGAGGGTGATAATGTGTTTATCGCCCGTAGATAAATAATGGCTATCTGCTTGACTCTGAGGCTTTAACGCTGTCGTTGTACCCTTGAGCAAGGTACTTAACCTGCATTGCTTCAGTGCATATCCAGCTGTGTAAATGGATGCAGTGTACAATGCTATGTATAATGCTGTGTAAGTCGCTCTGGATAAGAGTGTCTACTAAAGGCCTGCACTGTGATCTGAAGGTCACAAGTTCGATTCCTGGGTAGGGCACTGCCATTGAGCAAGGCACTTCGCCCTGCATGCCTATAGTGTAATATAATGCAATGGCTGTACCACACAGGTTCACTGTAGACATTTGGGTTACTGTAGCCGCCGTAGCAAGTTGAGCTTTTATCTTTCAATAAAATGAGTAATCTGAGTCATTCGCTTGAAAACATCAACTTCTTTGGAACAGACATTTTCCAAGCTGTTCCAGATAAAATTGGGCGTCCGCATCCGTTGCTATTAAAAAAGCACCACTTTTTGCCTGAGAGTGGATATCTCAGTACTCTGTAAATTTAATGTTTACTTTTTATAAACATCATTTAAATTGTTGGAGGCTGGAATACATTTAACATTTTTATTAGAAGTATCCTGCAACTGAGCATAATTACCTCCAAGCATATTTGTGTTTGGTCTCCTTGAAATGAAGCTGATTCAGTTAGACTTTTGACGACTGAATTACTCTCATGAATAGTGATTTTTTTTTTTCAGACCTTAGAACAGCCAATCACTGTCACAGATGAACCTGACCCCCTTCAGTGCCTGGGCATCAACCAATCAGGACTAATGTCCACAATCCATTCTGCCTGAATTATTTTTGACTGCCTAGGAGAAAGTGTTGTTGACTAGTGTAAAACGGTGTATTTATTGCATCATAATTTTTCTACTTCTTTTTGTTTTTGTTTTTTGTTTTACTAAAGCTGGAAGTGGGTAATTCAATGGCAAGGCATGGTTTACTGGTCTCTCTCTCTTTCTCTTTCTCTCTGTCTGTCTCTTATTTAACATCTTGTTAAATGTTAAAAATGTAAGTGAGACTACATTGGCTAATGAGTGGATAATTTCTCATTTTAATTCCAGTTTCAAATGTCTTCATAATTTCCTGCTGAGAAAAAAAAAACTAAGGAAAAAAATACATTAAACATTTGCAAAAGATCGTTTTTTTTGTACCACAGTAAGTGAACAAGGAGGGGAAAACTACAAATACCAGACCTCACCCAGACCACAAATAACATTTTTTTAAACTTTTCTTTACTCTTGATACTAATTTCGCTTCCCTTTCCCTCTCTTCTGATGCTTGATTGAAATTAGGTGTGGTCATCAAAGAAACCCCAACAAACCTGCTGAATCAGTTGATTCTGCGCTTTGAATTTGAATGAGAAGGTCGTTGTCACTACGCATTCCGCATGATTAATTCATGGGCCTGTCTGTCTGTGGCCAGCTAGAGTCATAGTCGGAATCGTCAAGTACGTTTGACGTTACAGTATGAGGAGGAAACTGAGGCTTTAATACGCAAGTGGCAGTTTAACATCACAAATTTAACCCTCAATCCCTTAAAACAGCGAGAAGTGAGAGCAGTACATGTATGACTCATTCTGAATTAAGAGGTGCGTTCATAATTAAAAGGTCGAATGTGGCCAAAGGACGGGACGATTAAGAGGTAAGCCAATTGGGATTGGAGAATTTCGATTGGCGTGTGGGTAGAGCAATGAACGCAGAGCTGTCTTAACGGCTGAAGTTCATCTTTCTCTGTAAAATGACTTTCCTTTTCTGAACAGTATGTGTATGTGTGCTGCGCACTATTATGTCAAATGCACTGAGGATGAAGTATGTGATTTCCTATGCCCTGTGTGACTGACCTTCTGAAAACAAGAGCTCAGAGACCGGAACGTTCTACAGCAGAACAATTGTTCAAGGGACTTTGTACAAAATAAAAAAGTAACACTTTATACTTAAAGCAATTCAGGACTGACAAAACTAGAACACTCTTCATAAAAATGGCCTTTTAAAAGCTGCACACAATTTGCTACACCAGACATGTTAGTTTATTAATGGAAATCTTTGGTCACTTTCTTAGGTACACCTATCTAGTACTGGACCCCCTTTTGCCTCCAGAACAGGCTATTTGCTTTAATGAGCAGGAGTATCTGATAAAGTTACCAATGGTGCATGGAGACTTTATTAATGGTGGTGTACTGAACAAACTGTGTGTGTGTGTGTGTGTGTGTGGATATATTCATATTTAAAACTCTCCAACAGAGGAACACTGCATTAATCTTTTTTGAAAGGTGTGTAGAAGGTGCATTATCCGTAGATCAAAGAAGACCACCTGTTTTTCTTCCCGTTTTTTTTTTTTTTTTTTTCTTCTAGAAGCCCTTCCCTTTTTGAAATGATATAATTATTGTTCCGGTTGCGCACCGTACCGAAATTTCCATTTTCGCGAAGGGCCGTTAAACAAAGCTTTGTTCCGTGCCGCTACTCGCGAGTTCTGTGCCAAGCGAGGAAGGGGGGGAAGAAAAAGAAAACTCATTCAATTTCTGCGGCCTGTGCTTCAGAACTTGCGCCCGAATCTTCTGCCGCTCTTATCAGCAGCAACAAAGGCGTATCAAGCAGCCGGTTCAGACCGGTTTTCAAACAGCAGATCAATCCTCGGTGGCGCGGAGCGTGTGCCAGCGGTACTCTCCGAACTTAATGTAGTGAAAATTACAGCCATATTTGTTTCATCGCCTCACCGGCGAAATGGTAATTTTGTAAAAAAAAATATTTCCGGACGGCGGCCTTTCATCCTTAAAGAAATATATATATATTTTATTTTTTTCTCTTCCTGACAACCGATTACTAAGATAAATTTGAAAAGCTCGATGGACTAATTCCTGCTGCCTCACTGTTGTGATCACAGCGCACTAATGAAAAAGCTGGGGGGGTGGGGGTGAAGACATTTGCAAATTCTAATTCGATTTGCTGAAATGCCACCCACAAGCAATGGAAATCAATGCATTTGCGTTAGAGAATCTATGTAAGGAAAAAAATTGTAAAGTACACATTGGCTTATATCTAAAGTATGAGCTTTCAACCACTACTATAAATTCAGTACATATTTATTTCATTATTATATAACTATGATCATATATTGAATGGTGATTTTGCATTCTTAGCCATAAGTTATGTTTGTAGTAATATTCATATTTATGGATACTACATTTTAAAATCCTCTCCATGACCACACCTATGTTGTGCTGTGATATAAATTGCATCAAATGCATCAGGCCTAATGCGTACGATCACAAATGATCGTGAGCTGTGTGTGGGAACGTTTCCTCAAACATTTTGGCATTCATTATTTTATTTCATTTTATCTGTATTTGTTCATGGCTGTTTTCTTATGCTAATCGCATGAACAGGATTGTGCATAAACTTTGCATAAAGTCAGCAATCATCATCTCATACACGTGGAATATGCACAAAAACAAAGGTCTGCACAAGTGTTTTGGATCCCATGTTGGTTTTTTGTAGGTACATTTATAAGAACTGTGGTAAGAACAATTCAAGAAAAGTTTTGTGAATGAGGCGCATTGTGAGTGTTATCTTGTCCACTGGAAATTATCAGTTTTTAAGGAATTAATGAAACAAATTTAACAGCATATCATGATTCCCCTTTACATTATGTGGCCCAAATACATGTGTGATATCTCTATAAATACAGCAGTACTACTGTAAGTGCAATTGCTATTTGTGCACCTTGTTACATTGTGCTAACGAACATAAAAGCTGCCTGTGTTTGTATTTGAAGTGCAGTTTGTCATACGTGCTAGCCGGCTAATTCATTCGGGTGAGTTTGTTTATTCGTTCGTCTAATTTCTAATTCACCTTGCCTACAACATTCCCAGCCCAAAGAGCAAACATGAAGTGTCGCTAAAACACTATGCAAGTTAAACGAGAACAAAAATACTAATTCTAAATACATGCAGACTATATCCGTAACTTGCCGTATGAAGAGAAACATAAAACCATAAACCAAAAACCATGAAAAACCTCAAAAGTGTTGGTAAGACTAATACTGGATTGCACCCAGAGCACCTCAAAAAAAATGCAAACCGCAGTCGCACATTTCAAGCACACAAATATTTAAAAATCCGTCCATTTGTAATAAAGGGCCAGTTTTCTGTAAAAGGAGACAGGAACCAGTGGAGTGACTGTTCACTGACTGATCCAGCATCTGGTGGTATCAGCCCAAGCCTAATTCCATATTTTATTTTTGGCAAACTCACTTTCTGAAACGACTGCAGCCCAGCCCAGCTGTCGCAGTGATTTAGCAAACAAGCAGGTGTGCAAACCTGCTCATCTTTCAAATATAATAATCCGACTGAGAAAAATAAGGAACTTTCAACATACTAGACGAGCCAGTGTGTTCTCTCCAGGCAGTGTATTCTGGCACGACAATATCACACCATTAAGCGTAGCCTGTGTCAGTAGTATAACACATGTATAATATAATAACAGTAGTAAAATACACACAGTTGGCATAGGTACTGTCTATATCTATTTATGTTTATTGTCTATGTCTATTTATGATGTTCACTGTGAGTACCAAAGAAAGGGTGACAGTAGAAATTAGTTGTGCCGGTTCTGTGGTCTTGCCAGGCCGGGGTTTTCCACATCGATTGTCCGCGCTTAATTTATTCGAATTCGGAAACGATCGCTTTCCAGCGACTGGCAGCGGTCTACCTCGCGTGCGGAAGCTGCTGTCACCGGAGACTTCAGCGTTTAGCGAGGCCCGAGCTCCTCTGCCAGACCGCGCTTCGGAAAAACGAGCGTCAGCTTTATGCAAACGGGCGTGCGAAGCGCTCATGACTTATTCAGCCGGCGGAGCCGTGCTCACGGCCCCACAGCGATGCGCGCGGTCCGGGGGGCGGTGGCTCGTAACCTCGTGGCACCGTGAGACTTGACCAAGTACCGTGTGGCGTGAGGATAGGTCAGCCCAACTTCCTGGGATGTGCTGAGCCAATAAGCTCTCACAGGTCAAGTACCGTGCGATGTGAGGATAGGTCAGCCCAACTTCCTGGGATGTGCTGAGCCAATAAGCTCTCACAGGTCAAGTACCGTGCGGCGTGAGGATAGGTCAGCCCAACTTCCTAGGATGTGCTGAGCCAATAAGCTCTCACAGGTCAAGTACCGTGCGGCGTGAGGATAGGTCAGCCCAACTTCCTAGGATGTGCTGAGCCAATAAGCTCTCACAGGTCAAGTACCGTGCGGCGTGAGGATAGGTCAGCCCAACTTCCTAGGATGTGCTGAGCCAATAAGCTCTCACAGGTCAAGTACCGTGCGGCGTGAGGATAGGTCAGCCCAACTTCCTGGGATGTGCTGAGCCAATAAGCTCTCACAGGTCAAGTACCGTGCGGCGTGAGGATAGGTCAGCCCAACTTCCTAGGATGTGCTGAGCCAATAAGCTCTCACAGGTCAAGTACCGTGCGGCGTGAGGATAGGTCAGCCCAACTTCCTAGGATGTGCTGAGCCAATAAGCTCTCACAGGTCAAGTACCGTGCGGCGTGGAGATAGGTCAGCCCAACTTCCAGGGATGTGCTGAGCCAATAAGCTCTCACAGGCGGGGCTTCCAATGCAGGTGGCAAATGAAGGCAACTCAGAAACTCGACTGATGTTATGACGCTAGGGAAAACTTACAGCCAATCAGGCTGGTTTCCTACAATCTCCGAAATACGAAGTGGAGTGGGCAACCGATAAGAATGAGGGCGCTGTGCTTTGGATTCAGTCAACATTTGGCCTTAACTACGGCTTCCAATTAAAAGCAGGTCTTGGTGAGCAGAGACGACCAAAGCCGAAGGGCAAGCCACATTTGGCTGTTGGGTGGGTCGTCCTGCTCAAACGCTGTTTCATTCGCTCCTGATTCTGCCAGTGCTGCCTGTTGCTGATAGGCTCCATGTGACGTAATATGTTTATAAGCAACACCTGGCAGCATACAATTCTGAGAATGTGTCTGTACTTTCCTGAAATGCTACGCAGTAAAAGTTTTGGTTAAACTTTGACGAAGTCGATTTTACACTGAACATTTTACCGTGTAGATGACATCGTTGCAGCGAGACGGGTCTACACATGTGACTGATCACGTGACTGAAGAGATTTAAAAAACTGCATTGAGGAATGCTGCACTTGCACGTACAGTGTAGTATAATGGCTCAGGAGTTGGTCTTGTAACTTAAAGGTCGCAGGTTCGATTCCCCGGTAGGACACTGCCGTTGTACCCTTGAGCAAGGTACTTAACCTGCACTGCTCCAGTATATATATCCAGCTGTATAATTGGATGCAATGTGTAAGTCGCTCTGGATAAGAGCGTCTGCTAAATGCCTGTAATGTAATGTAATGTAATGTAATGTAATGAAGGTCAAGGTACAGATGCAGTCAGAGCGTATGTGAGAGTCGCACAGTAGGGCAGGCAGAGTACGCGTCAGGAGGGAGAGCTGCTCTATTGTTCATTGTTCTCTCCGAGCGGGCCGGTGGAACTGAGGGCCGTGCCAGCCTTTGCTGTTCCGGTAGCTTTATCAGCACCCGGGGAAACGTTAAGGGCACTGCTTTGTGCTGTAGCTACGTGGAGAGTGCCAGCATTAAGAGTGCTCTCTGTCTGTACCGCTGAACTTTCCTTTGTGCTGGTGCTGTCTGTGTAATGTAGGTTCAGTTTTTCATTTCAGTCGCTGCCTCCCCCCCCCCTTTTTCTTCCAAATTTGGAAGACGGCGGTGCAATGACGATCGGCGCTCGTTGTTGCGACCCCTTGCTATCGACAGGCACGCGCTCTCTTCCAAAGCCCAAAGTGTAGCTTTAGGGTTTCTTTGAGGGGATGAAATAGATTCCTGAACTCACATGGTAATTTACCCCATGACAGATTTTTTTTTGGGGGGATGTAAACGCCCAGGTCTGGGATACCTTCAAAGCGCTGGCACATAAGGTACAGGTCTCTGCTGTTGTGCTGGTTCGTGCTAAAGCTTAAGAACCACGATAATACACTTGTCATGGTTCTTAGGAAGCCCTGCGGTTGTCACAGGTCAACTTCGTACAAATCCCTACAGGCAGCGTGCTTCAGTGCGTTCCTTGAAAGCCTCACCTGAATACATACATTAACAATTAAGGCTGTCGTCTGCAAGGCCCAGACGGAGCCCGGTCACCCTCCTTTGGTGTCACGGTGTGGCCGGCAGGATTTGCTCCTGCCTGCCCAGACGTTTTAATCGTGCTGAGGATCGCTGACCGGGCTCGGAATGCTAATTGGCGGCTAAACGAGGATGCCGTGCGGCGGAGTCGGAGTAAAAAGCCTTCCTCGTTTGTGAGTCTTTAGGAGTATATACACCTCCCCTCAAAGTGCTTTTTCTTTTTTTTCCAGAGCGAGCCCGCTGCCTGCAAATCAAAGAACAGAGCAGGTGCGGATGGCGCAGTTAAAAGCTCCTTGTTGCTAGCTCGTCTGTAAAAAAAACAGCCGTCGATCTTAAAAGCATCTGCCTCGGATCAAACAGACAGCTTTGTAAACTCCTGGTGGCCTTGTTATCTTGTTTCTTTCTCCGCTCTCTCAAAACTCTTTCTCCCCCCCGGCACCCGCTCGCACCATCGGCGAACTTCAATCTGTTTGCTGATCTGCCAATCGCATTCGCGAACGTCCCCCTGCTCTTCGACGCTTGAAACGAGCAACCGCTATTGGCTTCGGCGGATCCATAATCCCGCGGAAGGCGCGCCGAAAAGTGGCAGGAGGAGCCGTTTGGAAATCGATAGAACGTTCAGCTGCATTTAGCATCGACGCGCGATAAGGAGGCGACCTGAACTCACCTTTGGCTTTGGGCGAGAAAGTAAAGAGAAACCGCGCCGCGTCAGGACGTGCGCGTTACAAACGGCTGGTCAGAGCCGCGAGCGGCGTCGGCGTAGGCCTTCAATAACCGCGGCCGGTGAATCAGCCGGCCGGCCGGCGGGCGTAAAAAAAAAGGATGGCTCCGGTCGCCATGACAGCATCAGACGGGAACCGGTCGAGGAGAAGTGCGAACCGCGCGGGCAGGAAGCGATGCGCGAAGCGAGCGGCAGAGCAGGCGGTGCGGAGGCATGGCGGTCATCACCTTTGAAGATCATCTCCCCTTCGTGTCTGGAGGAGGCAGCGGAACAGCTATGAATTCTCCCTCCTCCTTCTGGGTCTCTGTAGCCGAGGAGACAAAGCAGCAGCCCACTGGCATCTTCTGGGAGATCTCAGATCTCAGTCTTCCCACGTTGATAAGAAATCTAATAAAAACACTAGGTTCTAAAAGATGGCTGATGATAATACTAGCTTCTGAGATAGCAGCACTATCTTTTGAGTGGCTTTCAACAGTGTGGCTGAAAACAATGCTAGCTTCCCAGGTGCCCAATAGGATGTCTAATAGCAGTGCTACTGTAGCTTCCCAGGTACCCAGTAGGATGTCTAATAGCAGTGCTAGCTTCCCAGGTGCCCAATAGGATGTCTAATAGCAGTGCTACTGTAGCTTCCCAGGTACCCAATAGGATGTCTGATAGCAATGCTAGCTTCTCAGGTCTCTAGTAGGGTTTCTGGCAGCAGTGCTAGCTTCAATAAGGTGTTTGATGGGATACATGGTAGCATTGCCTCCATAGCACCCCTGCCCCTGTGAGTCACTTCACCTGGTCTTTATTAAGCCCTGGCACCATGGCAACCTGAGTGCTCTTCTACAGTATGTGAGGCAAGGGAAGACCCCACTGAAGCCTGGCAGTACTAAACACCCAGTCTGCGGGGGGAGGAGCGAGGGCTCATTGCTGACTGTTTTATTTTCACCTTTCCAGAACTTTCCCAGACTACAATTATTACAATCCCGAACTGAAGTGCGACTTTTTTTTTCATGTTCAAATTTTTCAACATTGGCCTGGCTCATCATACTGTGCTTTAAAAAGTAATGGGTCAGTGCAGCCATTGTGTGAACGGAAATTGTCTGAAAGCAGAGGGATGTCAAAAACAGCAATTATGTTAGCTAATGTTAGCTAAGAGGCCTGCTTGTTTGTTACACACAAGCAATCTTGAAATGAAGTAGCCTACAATGCTATAAAGATAACGATTGAGATAATGTTGCCATGAAAATAATTGTTAAAGTAGTCCACACTAAGTTGCTGCTATCTCCCGCAGACGCTTTTCTCACGAGCCCCGGGAGGAGCCGGCATTTTGTCTTCGCCCGTTCGTTAGGAACTCTCGGCCTTCCTTCCTCCCTCTTGACAGCCATCGCTTTTCCTCCACTCTCTCTCTCTCTCTCTCTCTCTCTCTCTCTCTCTCTCTCTCTCATTATCTCTCTCCCCCCCCTCTCTCTCTCTCTCTCTCTCTCCATCCATCCAGCCCTCTGACCTTCCCTTTTCACGGGCCACTCAATAAAAAACAGAACTGTTAAAAATAGAATTTTTTTTTTCACGAAGCAAAAAATAGAAAAATTAGCCGTCCTGTTCCAATTATTTTCTTCTTCTTCGCAGCATGCTTTTCAGTCAGTTATGATTCAGCCTTTCTGCGGAGTCTTTCGGTTGAGGCTTCCTTTCTGGCTGCCCCCCTGCCCGTCCTGATGTACCGCCGTGGAGAGCCCGGACGCGTTCACGGGGCGCGTGTCTCCGCAGCCGAACCGAAATGTGCAGCCGGGCGGGACGCGTGTCCCCACTCGCCCCGTGTGCCTGGGGACTTGATCTCCTGTCATGGCACCTCTGTCACTCGCTCTTATCTGTCGCCCTCTCTCCTCTCTCCCCGTCTGAATAAAGCAAAGATTACAAAAGGTGGATGGATCTTAAAGAAACAAGTTCACACAAGCTCACGCGCACCACCCACCCACACACACACACACACACACTCAGGCACACACAAACTCATAGACACACACAGGCACACACGAACACATGGACACACACACACGCGCACACAGGCACACTTACACGGGCAGGCACACACACACACACACACACACACGAATATACACACACAAACACACACACAGGCACATGCACACACAAGCACACACACACAGGGACATATGCACACACGTGCACAGGCACACGCACACACACATACACACACACACAGGGACATATGCACACACGTACACACACACACACACAGGGATATATGCACACACATACACACACACAGGCACGCGCACACACACACACACACACACACAATAAGCTTTAGGGACAGCAGCATGGCAGAGGTCTTGTTTCAGTGCTGTGGAAGCACCTGTGCCTGAGGAAGGAGGAGGGGTGACGCAAATAAATGTGTGTGCGCATGCCTGTGCGTGTGTGTGTGCTCGCCTGTGCGTGTGTGTGCGCCTGTGCGTGCGTGTGTGTGTGTGCGCGCGCCCATACGGCTAAGCGAGCTCTGGCTCAGAGAGACTGTAGCAGTGGGCTGTGCAGTGCGGGGACCTGAGAGGAGTCCAGTTAGATTAGCGGGGACCTGGAGACCCTGCCCTGTGGGGCGGAGCCTCACGCTGACCGGGCCCTCCCTGTGCTCCCCGCGACTCCTCTTCCGTCCCGCAGAAAGGGGCCTCGCTTTCTGCTCCTGTGACCTTGAAACCTGGGCCTGCCCATTAATTATCCCTCCTTCTAGGCTGATTCTGGGGGAGGAGGGAGGGGGAGGGAAGGGGCGGGGGCGCAGGTCTGCCTCACAGCTCCTGCATAATTAAAATTTGCTTCTTGAAAGAGGAGCATGAAATAATCATGTCCCAGGAACTCCCGGTGTCAGAGCTGCAGCGTGTAAAACCAGCAGCGTTTTAACAAGGGGGCACTTGGACGTGTTCCCGTGGCGACGGGGGTCCCCTTATGATGAGGATACAGAGAGTGTGTGTAACATATAAAATATAATATGTATACGTGTGAATGTGTGTGTATGTAAGTGCTTTTGTGTGTGTGTATGTGTTTCTGTGTGTGTATTTTCTTTTGTGTGTGCGTATGTGTGTATTTGCTTTTGCGTGTACATAGTTTGTGTGTGTGTATATATTGGTGTGTGTGTATTTGCTTTTGTGTTTGTGTGTCTATATTTGTGTGTGTGTATATTTGTGTGCGTTTACTTTTGTGTGTGTTTGCATGTGTGTGTGTGTGTGTGTGTGTGTGTGTGTGTGTGTGTATATTTGTGTGTGTGTGTGTGGGTATGTGTGTGTATATTTGTGTGTGTGCTTGTGTGTGTATACATTTGTGTGCGTGTGTTTGCTTTTGTGTGTGTTTGCATGTGCATGTGTGTGTATATTTGTGTGTGTGTGTGTGGGTATGTGTGTGTATATTTGTGCATGTGTGTTTGTATACATTTGTGTGTGTGTGTGTTTGCTTTTGTGTGTGTTTGTGCGTGTGTGTGTGTGTGTGTATATTTGTGTGTGTGTGGGCATGTGTGTGTATATTTGTGTGTGTTTGTACATGTGTGCATGTGTAAATATGTGTGTGTGTGTGCACGCGTGAGCAGTTCCGCGTGCATTGCGGACAGAAAGTCCGATCGCAGGTCACAGCGCCAGCTTGTTTCCTCCGCACCATCATCGTCTCCGATGGCACCATTACGCGTCACTCAGACCAGCTCCGTCCACTGGGCTGAGTGGCTCAGATGACAGACATTAACAGCAGGAGCACCGCACGGACCAGCACACCACCCGCCCGCGTGGAAGCGCCCTCTCAACTCCTTTAGCAGGAAATTGCAGGGATAGTGTTTCCTCTCCGTGTCCCTGGAGCAGGGTTTTATGTGATAGTCTATCTCTGGATTGCGCAGATGTCCTTGAAGATAAGTTTTGTTCAGACGTAAGTAATAATTTGTGCGATCTTTTACCTTTACAAACCCTGGCTGTGATCCCGAAGAACTTGTTCTCCATTTTTTTTGTGTTTTTATATATATATATATTTTTTTTTTTTGTTACAAATTTCATTACATCAAAAAGCAGAGATTAGCCGCGCTTTAGAAATTCAGCTGCAAGCCATGCGTCGTTTTCTTTTTTTTTTATTTATTTTTTTTTGCAGGCAGGCAGGCAGCGTTCAGGTCAGTTCCATTTATGATTCGGTCAATTCAGGAAATGAATCGCCGTTCTATTAACTAATGGACAATCCCCGTAGAACCTCACGGGCGCTCTTCAATTCGCGGAGCGAATCTCATTTCATTTTTCACCCGGATTGGCTGAATTGGAACGGCATTGACCCCCGCGAATCCATTTGCAGGCCGGGCAATCAGGGGATGACTCGGTTCTTTTGTAAAATTTCGTCGGGGTGGGGGGGGGGGGGGTGGGGGGGTTGGAGAGCCTTCGACTTCGCCTCGGGTGGACCCGTCGAGCTCGGGGCCGAGCGAAAGCGAAAAAGGCGCGTTTGACGGCACGCTGCCGGCGTGAAGCAGCGCCCGCTTTGTCCCGGGGCACCCGTTCTGCGGGCTGTCTCTGCTGAGAACTTTCCGGAAGGAAGGACGGCACACCGGAGGACCGCCCCTTTTTACGGCTCGTGCAAGAGCCGGTTTCTCGCGCGATGGGAATTCGACAGGCGCGTTACTGTGTAATGGCGTCCGATGGTGATTACACACCGCTAGTCTCTCCTTCGCAGAAGCACCCCTCTTGTTCTGTTGAATGTTTTTTTATATCATGTTTGTATTTCTTTGGCCTTAACTGGCTAGAATGAAAGGTGTTATAATAAAACGGTATTAGTATTAATATTATTAATGTGCAGCGTACGTCTGGAGTCAGTTTTCTCAACGTGAACACGTGCATTGAGAACCAATTCAGGTCAATGTAGGGCTTTCGGTCGAATTGGCCGTGGCCCTCTCTGCTTTCCTACTGTGTGCCTAGGAGAGAGAGAGAGAGAGAGAGAGAGAGAGAGAGAGAGAGAGAGAGAGAGAGAGAGAGAGAGAGAGAGAGAGAGAGAGAGAGAGAGAGAGAGAGAGAGAGAGAGAGAGAGAGAGAGAGAGAGAGAGAGAGAGAGAGAGAGAGAGAGAGAGAGCCGACTGCCCACCCTCCTTTAAAAAAAAAAGAGGCCCCTGTGTGTTTAATGCTCAGTATTTACCAGGCCTGACATTTCACAAGATGGATCTGGGTAATCGCCCGTGCCCGAGCGCCTCGCTGACCGACGAGGTTACGCGGCGCTCGCGCGGCGGCCGAGAGCGCTTCGCCGAGCGCATCGCGCCGGCCCTCGCGAACGAGCCCGTCAGTCAAACCGAGGGCGAAACTAATAAACATTCAATAAATCCGCTCGCTCACGCTCTCAAAAAAAAAACGACAGAGAAGGAAAAAACAGGGGGTACCCGCTTAAGCAGAGCAATACGTTTCGCCAGACGCTCGGTAAATTCGCACGGCCGAAGTCTCGAGCAAATTACACTCTGGATTAACTCCCCGGGGCTGGAGAAACAAGGGGGTGGGCCGGGGAGAAAGAGTGGGGGGTGGGGGGTGGGGTGGGGGGGGGCAGGGGGTACATTTCAAACCGAAAGTGGACTCCTCAATCTCCAGACGCTGTGATTTGCCAGTCAAGTGCGCCTGGCTTCCATGACTTATTTATCCGGGGAGCAGGCGTGAGAAATTGAGTTTGCGCGCGCGCGTGCGTTAAACATCGCGGGCGCGGACCTCGCGGCGCAGCCCGTACGGAAGCGCCGCCGGGCCGACCCCTCCACCCGCGGCTTCCGGTCCCGATCGACGCCGCGGAGCCGCGCGCGCGTATGGAGTCGAGTCGGCGGGGCTAGGGGGTTGCCATGGTTTCGTTCGAACCGTAACGCGGTTCCGGCTCGGCGGTCCCGGGGGTCGATCCGTCCGACCCCGGGAGACCGAGCCGGCAGTTTGAAGCGAGTGATGGGGGGGAGGAGGGGGGGAGGCGGAGACACTTCACCGTGACTCAGCTTCCGAATTAGCCCTCCGAAGTGTTTGCGCTCGGCTCGGCTTCGATTACAGTACATACACATCTCCGGCGGAGCGAAACGTAATTAGCTGGGCGGCGGGTAGCCCGGGCCAGCTCAGATTGCTCTCCTCTTTAAATAGCGGTCGGCAATTCGGTAATTTAAAAAGACACGTCGGGCAATAGTCTAGACCTCAGTGTTAAATTGATGCGCGAATCCTTTCAAGCCCGGTCATTAAATTGGACATGTGAAAACTATTGGCTGATAGTAGTAGTCACTACATATAAGGTCCTGCGTGGTATGGCTGTTTCTGCAGTAATGATTGCCCAGACAGGAAGTATTGGTTTTTTTTTAGAGATCAGATTTTTGCAGAAGTTTTGAGCTATACTTTTTTTTGCAAAAAAAAAAAACCCTTATGCTGTTATCTAAACCTATTAAAGCAGTCTTCTCTACAGATATATATATCAAATGTATTTCCCCAGAGTAAAATGCACTCTGTCAAAACGTTTATTTAGCACTGAGCATTTAATGGCACGTCTTCACTCTCAAGTCAGTATCTCTTTATGTAAAAAAATATTAAATATATTGGCGGTGTGGGGTTTGGAGGTGTCGGCAGCCTCATCCTCATAGCCAGGCGATCCAAAGCCATCCCGGGTTCGGATGTTCCAAACGCAGTTTCAAATGCAGTGCGGTGTGCAGTCCTTATACAACTCACGATGCGCGTTTTCTCTTTGGAAACATTTCCTTCAGAGGAAATGTTTATGTTCGGATGAAGCTTCCTTTTCATATTTGCATACACCCCCGTTCAACCCATAAAAAAAAAACTTGACAGATGTATAATATTTCCGGTATTAAAAAGTACTTAATTTGCATTGACGCAAACCCAGTGCTGTGAACTGATAAAACAATTCCCTCCGTGGAGCCATTTTCAAGGAGTCACTGCTAGGAATATTAACCATGGCTTAAAAAGAACGAAATGAAAATGAATCACTCGGATCGTGTTTGTCTCTGCCTGCGTTTCTACTTTGTATTCCAGTACGTCCTCCATTTCGACGGAAACGAGCGGCACCGAGATAGACACCGTTCTCTGAAATGCATTTCAGGAATACGAGAGAATGTCGTAATAATAATAGGCTTTCCAAAGATTAGAGTCCATCTGAGCTCAGATATGAACGCTAAATGCCAACTTTAGTATGGAAGATCACCTGATCTCTCGACTTACTTATTGAATCTTACTGTGCAATTTATTGCAGCAATTACAAGTAGGTGTTCCTGTGTGGCTCATCCAGTTTAGGCACTGTTCTAGTGCATGGAATGGCCCCACAGTCTGGTATCTGTTAAGGCACTGTTCTAGTGCATGGATGGGCCCCACAGTCTGGTATCTGTTAAGGCACTGTTCTAGTGCATGGATGGGTCCCACAGTCTGGTATCTGGTAAGGCACTGTTCTAGTGCATGGATGGGCCCCACGGTCTGGTATCTGTTAAGGCACTGTTCTAGTGCATGGATGGGCCCCACAGTCTGGTATCTGTTAAGGCACTGTTCTAGTGCATGGATGGGCCCCACAGTCTGGTATCTGTTAAAGCACTGTTCTAGTGCATGGATGGGCCCCACAGTCTAGTATCTGTTAAGGCACTGTTCTAGTGTATGGATGGGCCCCACAGCCTGGTATCTATTAAGGCACTGTTTGTGTGTGAGATCTCCCTGCAACGGGTCTCCGGGCGCGGCCTTCGCAGCGAGCGGCGGAGAGCGCAGGAGAAGCAGGAAGTGCGGGCCAGGGGGCGCCGGCGCAGCGACGCACGTTTAAAAAGGGGGCCAGAGCCGAGCGGCCGTCTGAGGCGAGCGCGTTTGAGCGGGTTAACGAGGCCCGCACCTGCCGGCGCGTCTCCCCCCCGACGAGCCTCGTCACCGTGACAGAAGCCTTATTACCGCGGCCGCACCGACCGGGTCACGGGGGGGTGGGGGGGGGGGGGGGGGAGTGGGAGTGCGGGGAGGAGATCCTTCGACTGACAGGATATGAGTAGACGCTGCAGACTCCCTGAGAGCGGAGAGCGCCGAGGTTTCCTGAGCGCTGGTCTTCTGAACACTGCCCTGAGCCTCTTGCCAAAAACAAACGGTTCTCGCGATTGGACGTCGACGGTCAGTTTGACGTCTCGGGTCGAGAATCCCACTCAGGTCTCGACTGAGGTGATCAGCGGCCCGAAGACGCTTTTGGAAGGAGTCGGGGGTTTTAGCCGTGGTGCCCTGGTCAAATTCCCACAAAACTGGCTCTGTACTGTACGCCCGACCACCTGATTTTTCCCCTGCATCTGATTGGCCGAACAGTCCTCAGCATTCCCTGCCCACTTTGATCCCTCTGGTGAGCACCTTTATTTTTTTACCTTTAATCAAGTCTTCCAAAACAAGAATTAGGTTCCTGGTCTGGAATGCTCGATTAAAGGTAAAGTATATACATTTTTTTTTTAAAAACAACGATAAAGTTATAAAATCTGTATGCGTATTTTTCATTTTACATGTAAAGGGAGCTCAATATGACAGGACTGTCAGTGTGATTCGGCGGCTTGGAAGAGAAGCCTTAAAATAACGAGTTACAGTTTGAAAAATGTAACGAAGTGTAGAATTCCCCAGCGGGAACATTGTCGTTGCGCATTTCGGCGAGGGTGTAGTCAGCCCGAAGTCCTTACGTAAACAATCGGCTGCGAAAGCAAATTATGAATAAAATATCGCGCGTGGAATTCACTCCGGCCGAGGAGGGCCGTGCATCAGATAAATATTACTGCCGGCTTGAGCGCACCGGCCAATTTCCGAGACAGAGGAGCTATCAGCCGCCAGTAAGTACAGTACCATGTAGCAACAGCACAGTCCTGAGCTCGCTGTCTATTCCATATCAGTCTATTTTCCATAAACTCCACGTGTTTACAATGTACTGCAGGACATGCCCTTTCCATAAGGAGTCATCCATAAGGAAGAAGAAAATTATAATGAAGTATTCAGACCCCTTGAATTGCTGTCAAATTTTTCTGCACAGTAAAATGTCCAGTGTAAATTCAACTCTAACGGAGGCCATTGTGAACTCATATAAACTCTGCAAGAAGTTGCTTTTAACATAACTGAACATCTTATTGTGTGGATTAGAAACGATGCTTACCCTAAATTTTTTTCCAATCTGTATTTCTGTTGTAAACTCACGTGCTCTAACATTATATTTTCAAAGCCAAAATTGGTTATTTGTCAGCAGATATTCTAAAGAAATTGAAAAACAATGAAATATGCTGCTTGCATAAGTAATCAAAGCCCGAACATTAATTTGGTGGAGTCGCGTGCTGCAATAACAGCTTCAAGTCCTTTGGGGTAAGTATCTACCAGCTTTGCACTCTGTGTGAGAATAATTTGTACAGACGTTTTTATGGACAGATTTGTCCCAGAATGTTTAGGTTGGTGAAAAACATGTGGAACGCGATGTTCAAATGATGTCCCAGGTCCTCAGTGGGATTGCGAATCCGTTTCATCAGCACGGGCTGGGCATCTTGTTCAGACCGAAGGAAAACTTTGATGGATCAAAACACTGGGAAGTGCTGCAAGAGAACCTGTTTATATAAGAGGTTCCAATCAGGAATTGTAATGTACTCTGTGAGAGTATAACGCACTCTGTCAGAGTCGATTTTAACACTGAAAAATGCGCTGTGCACTTGTCCGTAGGAGGAAGAAAATGACATCACATTTGTGCAGGACTCAGTGTTCACCTTGACGGTCGCGCGAAGGTTGGTTTTGACAACCGCTAGCCATTCGGTTTGTTTCCTTTATACCGGGGCTGAAAGAGAAGACATTGCAAGATAAGCTTAACTGACAGGCTCTCCTGTAAACTTAAGGAAGGGGGGGGGGGGGGGGGCTGAAGACTGCAAAGAAGTGAGAATCGGGGGGAGGGGGCCGTTGGCGGTAAGAGATGGCGCCGGGGGGACGGAGGCTTTTCATTCCCGTCGATTTGCAAAATCCAGCGGAGCCGAATCAGAGCTTTATCTCCGGCTGCCACGCCGCGGCGTCCCCTCCCGCGGGGACCCGCCAAGACGCCGCCGCCGCCGCCGCCGCCGTGCTCCGCTATCTCCCGGTCCCAAACGCCGCCGCCGCCGTGCCTTCCGCACAAACGCTCAAATAAACAAACAGGCGAATAAAGTCTCACACCCCCCCCCCCTCCCCGATTCCGTTCTCCCCAGAGTCGCTCGACTCGTCTTGTTATTGACTCGACCCGGCGGCGCCTCGGTTACGGCGGCCCGATTCATTAGCCTGCGCGCCGCACTTCCAACTTTCCCCTCGGAAGCGAGGTCTGCTGAACAATGGGGCTAAAGTAATGAGAAATCCGCTTCGGAAAGGAAACGCCGACGAGCACAATGGCGGATTCGGAAAGCGCCTCCCTTACGTTCTCTGGGGGGGCCGAGTTTAGAGAGCACTTTCCAAATAACCCCCAAGAAAAGATGGAAACTTTTCATTTAAAGCAGGATTTCTACCGAGATGAAAAAAGGCTTCTTTTATGTCCAGCACAAAGCATGATGCCAAAGTTGGCGAGAGACTGGTGATTAACGCAGCATGGGGGGAAAAAAGCCTTCTTGGTGAAAGTGATAATAGTACACAACTTTTGTTTGTCAACAAAAGTGGCTGTGAGTCAGTATTGGTAACCTGGACGCTATATTGGAACATTTATTGCCAATTCACCTGCCAATTTCCACATTCTTTTAGTTATCTAACATTTCTTTGGTGGACAGTAGAGAGTCAAATACACAAGGCTGTCTCCAAAACAAAATTCATTGGTTAAAGCTGCTTATCTCTCACAAACCAAATATTTTGAATCTCACATGTTCTTGTATTGTTCGACCCAATACTGCATTTTTCTTTGTTGGATTTATTTTTTATTTGTTTGGTTTGTTCTTTGCTGGTGGTGTATGGTTTTCAAAGAATTCATTTGTACATATTTGAGCACCACAGAGAGTTGGCAGATGGTGGACGACAGGGGGCGACACTGTGGGGTGTAAAAGTAATGGTTTCCTCTGGGAGGATGATTGTACGTGCTGAATTTCCACCAATAAGTGAGGGTGGAAGTGAAATGGGGGTGTTACAGTGCAAGAGCTCTGTCACGGCTTCTGCCTCATGTATTGCCAAGCAATATGCCCACTTTATGCTATTTTATGTTGACAATTTTTGTTTTACGGCAAGAATAAAATGTAGCTTCATGGCAAAGGCTTTAAACACTGTAATAATAATAAATTAAATATCAGTAATAAACGACTAGGCTGATATTGCTTAGTGCATACATTAACACGGCATCCAGTGTAGGCTTGTAATCAACACAGCCTGCGAATCTTCACTCTTTAATCTTCACGCTAGATGACTGCAGGCATTTGACTTGGCGTTCATGAAACCACTATAAAAATTGTTTGGCAGTGTGTATACAAGCAATATCATCTTGGAAAATAGGGACATCTTGGAAAATGGCTTCCTATTCATTGGCCGTTAAACGGCCGAAGAGATGGCTGCCCATACTACGACAGATCAGCCAACCACACTGAACCGTCGGTGACAGGAATTGCGGGTTGAAGGTTCCATTTGGCTTTCTCCAAATGTGAACCCATCCCAGATGTAAGCAAAACAGGAAAACACGACTCACACTTTTAAATAAAAAAAATTTGCTGTCAAGTATAATCGTTTCTTCCTGTTGGATGTACGATTCAGGTTACCTTTTCTCCAGGCTAAAGCTGCGCTGTCTCACCTGCAACCTCATGAGTTGCAAGCCCAGTTCTATTTATATATATTTTTATTCTGAAAAAAATGACATGTCAAAAGACCCTTTAGAGATTTTAATAAGACTGGAAGAATTACAGTTGTCCTTATTTGAGGCTTAGATAGTAGAAATCGACCATTTATGACAGTAACATTGAAGTACTTCAGCTGGCAGAGGTGAAATTGAGCACCTTGAATTAAAACTCAGTGCCTTGGATAGGGGGTTGGTCTCACGTGCACACCTGTTGCTAATTTGCTGGTAATTTGCACAGGTGTTGCTCTGTCATCTCTGAAATGGCATATAATTTCAAAATAATGAATCTGGTATTTATGTCCTTGGAAAGAATGAAAGCCAGTCTGAATCGTCAGTGGCGATGAAACAAAGGTTATCAATGGATATATTCCTAAAATCCTTGTTTGCTTTAAATGGTAAATACTGTACAAGCCTCAAACTTTTACAGCATCAGACTTATGTATACTGCAGTCCTCTGGAATGCCCCAAAGTTTTAGAGGTCTGCATGAACTGCAATCCTTCTGCCCTCGTCTCAGACAAACGTGTCTGTTTCTAAAAGGGTTTGAGCATGTCTTTTCTCCAGGTTGCGTACATATCACGTATCAGTCCAGCATCTTTAGCAGAGCAACATTGGACAATTAGACAGTAAGCTTTGCAACAGGAAATGCCATAACTGAACTGTGAGTCATGTGGTCCTTCTTTAAGATTAAGCGTCCTGGAAAAAAAATTGTCATTCTAAAAGCCAATGATGTCACTGTTAATAAGGCCCATCCCCCCAGTTCACCTACTTAATCCACCTCTGCTGCCTTAACCCCAGCCGCAAAAAATACATACCATTTGTAAGACCTTTTCACCTTGGAACAAGTTGCTTTCATAAAACAGCTTACTTTCCATTTGGAGCATTTTAAGTATCCAAGAACCAGGTTTGTCTCAACAACGAGTTTAAAATATTTTTGCTAGAAAGACCTGTCTATACGAACCAGGTCCTCATAGGGCTGTTAAAATCTATTAAATGTCTTCATTATGTACCGTATTTGTCATTCTCAGAAGGGTATTATAGCCTACGGGCATAGATTTAATTTTGCAACTAGAGAAAGTCCTCTGGGAAGAATAAAAAATGTTGACCTTTTGTTAAATCCCCAGGTATAGGTCTGAAAATAATCTCATATTCTTTCAATATCAGGAGGGAAACACAAAAACATGGCAGGATGCTCTTCTCGATGTGGGTGTATATTTTGCATTAGCAGGTGAGTAAACTCTGACCTTTTGATTTTATATGATAAGTACTCAATGTCGTTCAAGGAAAAGTCCCAAAACAAGACTTTGGTATTCAAGTTGCGGGCACCTCATCAGTTCCATAAATAAATGGAGAAGTATATTCAGGGTTGAACACCGTTCACTAACAAGGCAAAGCAAAGCCATTGAGCTTCTAACAAAAGCGTCCAGTGCTCACAATCGCAGCTGAATAGTTCTGAGTGTGCAGGTCATAATATCCCCTCTCAGTCCTCCAGACCCGCGTTTGCCCATTCAGTGTTTAAATAGATGAAGGGCAGCTGGACCCATCAGTCTGCCTCTGTGCTCTTCACTGGCGAGGGGCATCGCATGCCGGCACACTCGACAGTCTGAGGCAGTCCTCCGCCAAGGTCATTCTGGCCGTTTTGCCATTTTTCCGAGCTGCGCAAACCATTCTGGACGGCGAAGCAAATACCGACCGCCTGGGCTAACGGTTTGAAACAGTCTACGCGGCCCTGCCAAACGATGTTGTTTCATTTGGCCCGGCGGCGCTGCCATATTGCGCCTTGGTTGTAGACTCACGTTTGTTAGTCGGAATTGAAGTGAAACGGTGGTGCTGCAGATCAACCCACCCTAGCTCCAGGCATTTACTGTAGCAGCCTGGGTTTTGGATAAAAGGGACGGTGTGGCAGGGCTCAGTTTGTGGGGGGGGGGGGGGGGGGGGGGGGGGGATGAGGGAAGTCAGAGGGCCACGTCTACCGGTGGAGAGAGCACACTCACCTGGGTTGTGCTAACCAACCAGCCCGGGTGCTTAAAAGGTGCGTTCTTCTCCACGGTACGGAGCCAAGGCCGGGAGCACACGCAGGAAGAGAGCGAGTCTGGTTTTTTAGTTTGGGCTTGTCCCAGCACAGAAGGTGGAGAAAGAAACTGGCAACTGAAAAGCTGGCCCGCTGAGACCAGCGGCATTCTGGTTCTCTCACCGTGTGGATTTCCCCTGGTCTCAGGCACCTTCTGGGTAGATAGCACACTTTAAATACCCTGGAAATATGTAATGCACTTTAAATACCCTGGAAATGTGTAATGCACTGTAAATACCCAGGAAATGTGTAATGCACTTTAAATACCCTGGAAATATGTAATGCACTTTAAATACTCTGGAAATGTGTAACACACTTTAAATACCCTGGAAATGTGTAACACACTTTAAATACCCTGGAAATGTGTAACACACTTTAAATACCCTGGAAATGTGTAACACACTTTAAATACCCTGGAAATGTGTAATGCACTCCAGGCTCACTTAACCAATAGACGTGGTCCTTCAGTTGCCCTGACCTTCCCCCACAAACTGAACCCTGCCACGGACAGCTCTGTAAGCAACAAAAAAAGGGCTTTTCTTCAATAACCTCCAAGGACTGATCCTGAATCTGCAAATTGGTTGAGGTGGGAGAGTGAGAGTTTGCGCTCATCGTGGAGCAGTTCTTGAAGACGTGGGCAGGCTGAGTATTAGCATTCAACGAATACATAAACTGATCTGAGGATGTTCAGTACCTAAGGGGGTAGCTGGTCTACGTGTGTTATTCCAAGGCACCTCGAAGAACCTCTTGAGTCACTTTGAAAATCCGCGGTAGCCCCCCTCGCAGTCGTCGCGACAGCCGTCGAGCGCTTCTCAAGATGGAGGAACCACCGAATTAGCGAGCCTCCGTGCTCCGGCAACACGAAAAAAGTCGACCGCGCGAGCCTTTCCGCTATCTCCCAGAGGCAGGTGGGGGACTCAGCCAGACCATATGAGAGCCGGCGTCAAAGCGAACGCAAACGAGGGGAGAGAACACGTGACATGACACATGACGGGTGTGACCGGCACGCTGGCCGTTCAGAATCCGCGTCAGCAGTTGTCGGCGTAACGTTTCCGCACGGGTAGGCTGTTCAAAACTCCGAAACGTCAAACAGTGGAGCTCTGGGAAGCCGTGGGCCAGAATAGCTGCAGCCCCTCCTCGGGGTATACGTCTCATTATCGCTGCTTTAAAACAGATGTTTGTTTGTGCCTGCAAATAGGAATGGGAGTTGAGAATAGCGGCATTCAATTAAGCACGCTAATACACGCTAGTCCCAATTCTTGCCACGAAGCTCAGTGATATTTGGCCTGTGTATGCTTGCGGATATCGAACAACTTAAAATGCTCTCCAGTTACCTTTCTGGATGCCAGGGTGCGCAACAGAACAGCCAATAAAAAAAGCAATTTTAGGTTCTCACCACCAAGGTGTGTGATTGTAAGGGTTTACTGACTAATTAAATAATTCAATCAACTTCCAAAAAGATGTTGACTGAATGAGAAGAAGAAGAAACGGCCGTTTTCTTTAAATGCTGATCTAGGGTTTGAGCAGCCCTGTTCTGGAAAAGAAGCAAAAGACATTTATTAAGCACAGGCAATTATGACAGCCCAACAGCAGGTGGCCGGATGCTGAGTATTAGGCTATAGTCTGCTATGTGCAAGTACTATAGTGTGTGTATAATTACTGCAGTGTCAGTTTAAGTATTTTAGTGTGTGTACAATTACTGTTGTGTATGTTTAGGTACTGTAGTGGGTATGTATGTACGAAGTACTGTAGTGTGTGTAAATAGCGTAGTGTATGTTTAAGTACTGTATTGTGTGTATAGGTTCTGCAGTGTGTGTAAGTCCAGCAGTATTGTTGCTTGTGTGTACATTCCAGAACATATACACTACGGTATATCGTAGTGTATATGTTCTGGAATGTATTACGCGTACTGCGGTCTGCTTGTATGTCTTGCAGTGTGTGCATAAGTTTCTTTTCATTTTTTTCCATATTTATGTCAACGTAGTTTGATTAAAAATCTGAATCTATGAAAAAAATCAACTTTTATTTCAACACCCCCATGCCCCCCGACCCCATCAACACCCCCCACCACGCAACCACCCCCCCGTTCCTAGGTGTCCTTTTATTGGCTTGCTCCTGCACACATCTTCCCTCTCTCATTAGCCTCTGGCTAGCCCAGAGATACCAACTACATCAGCATAATGAAATGTCTGCGCATCACGGCGGGGTAGTTTGGGAAATTGTTCACGAATAATAAATTCATACAGGAAATGAATTTTACCTCGCACTACAAAGGCACCGGTGAACCCAACCGGGACGGAATGGTTTTTCAATAAAACGGCGCGGGCCGTTTTAATTCTCGCTCACACAAAGACAATCGTACCGGCTCCGGAGCCGCGGCTCCGCGTCGCCGCGGCGCGCGTAATCATCGGGAGTCGAACAAAGAGAAAATACGGAGAAAGGGACGTCGCTTTTCCTCGGTCCCTTTGCCACGCCGCGTGCGTTCGCCGTATAAATAAGAGAAGAGGCGCGCGTCGCACTCGGACGGAGTTAATTTGCGAGGTAATCTGCGCTCGGCTCGGACCGCGCGGGAGACTGCCGCGGATCATTAACTCCGCTGATTCGGTGGGATAACGAGCGCAGCCTCGCCCCGCCTCAGCCGCCGCCGCCGCCCGCTGCATATTAAATCTCGGGGGCGTTAAAAAGCGCGGGAGGACGAGGGTTCGCCGCCCGAGCGCGGCGTCCGAGAAAGGCGGCGAGGACGACGCGTTCCCCCGTAAATCGATGACGGGCGGAACCCCGTCCCAGTGTTTACGCGGCGAACTGCGACGAGGGCGGTTTTGATTTATGCCCGTTTGCCGTTCCCGCAGGGGTCCCCCGGTAGACCGAGAGCGCCATATAAATCACCGAAGGCTGGTAAACCAGAACGTCATTTGGACACGGTCCGGGTTTTTTGACGTTTGCTTACAGGCATAATTTTCAGGCCCAAAGAAAAGTTCCAAACAGAATAAAAGAAAAGCGGTCTTTCGGACCGGCGGGAACGGAGAAGCACGTGCGACGCAAGCCAACTTCCCCTTACTCAACATTTTAACAGCGTGAATAAATCACCCCCAGCAAGAGTTTATGCCGTATGCCTTCTTAAACCCACTCTGATGAAAAAGCAGTAGGAAGAACAATGGAAATTCGGGGAAGAAATTCACTGTAACGGATGACCTGGTAAATTACATCTGATGCAAAAAAAAAAAAGAAGAAGAAAAAAAAGTTGACGACAAAACGGCGTCGCTAAATCACAGCAGAGCGACGCGGTGAACTCGCCTCAGCACGTGCGTCTGCCAGGTGCCCAAAATATCACGGGAAGGCGGGGTGGATAATGCATTAATTATGAATGTAAAAGCAGTGTACCGAAGGGAACTGTTTTGGAAATGTCACGCTCGACAAAAACAATTGCAAAGCAGAAGCAGCGACGTACGCAGCGGTGAGTTGTGGCGAGAGTCAGACATAATGCGTAGTTTATTTTCCCTTCACATTGTCAACAGGGGAGCGCCATGGTCAGGTCAAGTCAAGTCAAATGTATTTATAAAGCGCATTTAAAAACAACCCAGGTTGCTGTGCAAACCAGGCAAGTAAAATCACGAAAAAAGACTAAAAACAAAAACACCTACATAAGCACTAGCACTAAGGTATTGCGCTAGCACAGTCATGGAGGCCTTCTCTGCACCTTTCCTGCCCAGGAAAAGCTAGCCTGCTGTAACGGGGCCAGAAGAGTGCTTAATGGAGACCGCTATGCATTTTTCAGCAGTCAGAAAGACCAACCCCCCCTCCACTCCCTCCTCTCCCCCCTCCCCCGTCCCCCGTCGTCGAGACATGGCGTTTACCGCAGGGGCGACGCAATCAAGCTCACCTTGTAGAATAGCGACTTCGGGGCCCCGTCGAGTCGCCCGTGACGACGGCCCCCGAGCAGTTTCTCTGCCCGCGTTACGCCGCCGCGCTAGCCGCGCGCTCGCCGCACGCTAGCCGTTTAGCCTTCGGCCGCGACGGTCAAGGTGAGGGACTCGCCGGAAACCTGCGCGGCTGCGCATTGAACGGGTTTTTGAATTTCCAGTCGAGTGGTTTTTTTTAATCGATCTCTCCAGCTAAGTGGATAATTATTTAGTCGTTTTCTGGAGTCAGGATGAACGTGTGCATTCGCAGCTGTATGGATGAAAGGTGCTCAAAGTCCCCGGGCGGGCAGAGCAGTTCCGTACACAGCGAGGCAGCATTCTTTCAGTGATTGCGTCATCGGAACTCACGTGGCTAAATTATTCGTAAAACCTAGGCTTACGTTTCATCGACACAGAGAATGATCCGACTGATCATTGGCGTCACCAGGGACAATAATCCCAATTCAACGTAAACGCTTTGTTCGAATATAAAAAAGTAGGTCTTCGCAAGGTGACCTCGTTCTGTTAGTCTTTGTTTCCCGCCTTTTCTTTATATGTTAAATCTCAATGGATATTTCTACTTTGCAAGTAGGAAACAAGAACGAGATCGCTGACCGGCTAGTCTAAGAGCCACACAAAAAGATCTGGCGGTTCATCTATTTATATTTCACGTCCTGGAATAATGGATTCAGCCTACTGCTAAGCTCATTAGAGGCTCACTGTTCTAAAATGCATGTGGTGCATTTTTCTTAAACACCTGCGCTTGCATATAAAATCTGTGTTGTTTTTTTTCCCTCTTTCCCTAAGCTCCTGTTTTTTTTCTCCTCATTATTAATGGCCTGCCCAGTGTACTATTGGCAGTCTGGTCTGCAGCAGTAGTCAAAAGGTCAGAAAAATTGCTTATTTGACACAACCCAGTTCATGGACACCTTCTTAACTCGTTTAGTGCAAATGAATTCACCTCAGTTTCTGTACTGGGAGCATTAACTTTGGAAAAAGTGAACCCGTGTCATCACAATTAGCAATTACAACGCTCGATGTGGCCCAATCAATTTTTTTCTTTCAGTTTCTGGGTGAGTTGAATTATGACAATATGTTACAATTTGCACCACAGTGGTAGTGTTGGAATGGAAGCATTTCATAGCTCCCAATAGAATTAATCTAATTATTTATTGAATAAAAGTGAACAGGTTATTAAACCTGTAACCTAATAAAGAATCTTTTTTGTGAACTGTATGGTCTGTTGGACAAATGAAATACTTGTACTTTAAAGGACAACTTAACACTCCACAAATCTGCTCCAGTTCCAAAAATATCCAGAAAACGTTTTTGCTGGTTCTGAAAATTAATTTGATATTCACATCCTGAGCACGCTGTGATTGACGCTCAGTGTCAGTCCATCAAAGGCTAGATATCAGAGGTCAGAAAGCATGTACATGAATATGCAGCGTTTTCCCTTCTTTCTGCCTCTAGAGAGCTTACGGTCATTCGTTTCAGTGGTTAAGTCATCGTTCTCAACGGGAGATGGGAGAGGCATTTCATAAAAATAAACGCCTAACTGGAAGGCTTCTTGAAAACCTTATTCACCTTTTCAGAAGGCACCTCATCTTTTTATTTTGATTGGCCGCCTCCCATCAGCGGCCAATGAATATGTAACAGGAGGGCATAGGATTAATCACCGTAAGGGTGCATTAGACTGTGTTTCTCAAGGACGAGTCGCTCCATTGATGAACCCGGGGACAGATCCATATACTCTGCGGCTGACAGCGAGATGTGTCCCTGCCCCCCCCCAGTCTTCCATCACGGTCACATTAAAACACCGGTCGTTAAAGGCTTCGCCCGTGGAACAACATGTAAAACGGGCGGCTAAACGCCAGGCACGGGGCTCTTCAGTCGAACCGAACGTAAATCCTGGCGGTCGCTGGTTAACGGAAGGCCCGGATGTGAATTTAAGCAAAATGGCGCCCTTATGAAATTTCACTTGCCAGTGAGTCTGCGGTGAACGTGTGAATACTGGTGCTGAACCGTGGGTCAGCGTAGCCCGCGTTCTTTGTTCCAATTCTAACATCAATAACAAAACGGTTCTGCGTACCTTCCTTTCTTTTCATTGGTTAGTACGTCGTGGCAACCGTACTGGCAACAGATAGCACAGATTTGGACGGTTTTTACCACATAAAAATCACAATGTTTGTTATGTTTGTAACTATCCAGTCCAGCGTGGAGTAGTTTGGTTTTCAGCTGATAAATTAAGTAACTTAAATATGATTGGTCCTCTCATGTATGTCTGCCCAACTCCTGCATATATTGCTGATATATTTCTGAAATCCAAACCATATGGCTCCATAGAAATAATCCAAATCATGGTTTGGATATTCGACTGTAGATATTGGCATGATTATGGAAACCGTAGAAGCTCTGTTATATAAAAAGGAGAATGTTAGCAGCGTAGCAGTGAACCTGCAGAAGCTCAGCATTTTAAATATTTTTTGAAAGTTTTGTGAAACTTTGAACATTGCTGTTTGTCTCTTTTTATAGTATGTTAAATGTTGAAATTTTGTTGTCTGTAATCGACTGCTGCTTTCTTGGCCAAGTCTCTCTTGAAAAAGAGATTTCTAATCTCAATGAGACTAACTTGGTTAAATAAAGGTTAAATAAAAATAAAATAAAAAATATATTAAATTATGTTATATATAACAAGGGGACATTCCACCTGCTGTGACTGAGCCCGCAAAATGAAAACAGATTGATAATGTTGATAACTCACACTGAGGGAAATTTTGGAAATGAATGCACCAGTAATCCTGCTGTTGTCTGCTAGCCATTTGCGCTACATTGAAATAGCATGGGGGTGTGGTTTAAGCCGTCTGAGAGGTGCTCAGGTAAATGGGAACCTTTCTGATCCATGCCGGATTCATATAAACTCTATGAGTTGATATTAATACTGAAGAAGTCACTGTACTGTGGTCTATGGCTATGGTGACTACCACATACTACATACACTAACCCCTCCATCCATCCACCCATTATCTATACCCGCTTATCCTGGGCAGGGTTGCGGGGGGTGCTGGAGCCTATCCCAGCATGCATTGGGGAGAGGCAGGAATACACCCTGGACAGGCTGCCAATCTATGGCAGGGCACATACATTTATTCCATTCGCTCACACACTCATACCTATGGGCAATTTAGAGTCTCCAATAAGCCTACCGGAGGAAACCGGAGTACCCAGTGGAAACCCCACGCGGACACGGGGGGAACACGCAAACTCCATACAGAAAGGCCCAAGCCGAGACTCGACAACCCTCTTATGCTGTGAGGTGACAGTGCTACCCACTGCACCATCGTGCCGCCCCAACCCGTCCGTTTGACACCACATCCTATCGATCAACACCATTTCCCAGATCCGATGTCATGGCGAACCTCAACCCTTCACACACCAGTCGGCATATTTACCCATCTCCATTAACGTAAAGCAAGCAAGCCGGAGACAAGCACCTCATCTTAACACTTTTGAAATATTTCAGAGGTGTCTCTCCCGTGGAGAAATATTGAGTCTCTGTGCTCCCTCAGGACCATATTAATATTAATGCCTGCTATCGCATTCCCAAAGTGGTTTCTCACCGCCACATCATTATCAGGGCTCAACCTCCTGTCCACAATGTCCCAAGTTGATATTTTATGTGGTTGTAGTTCATTTGCTTTTGGATATTTGCTCCCTTATGTGGCCGACGGAGGCATTTTGCATAGAATACCAACTAACCCCGTGTGATTACGCTTTGGAGAGCGTAAATGAATTGTGTGTGAACAGCTGGGTATGGAGAGGAGGGAGAAGAATTGGATTCCATAGATTTTTGACACACGACGAAATTCATTGTAAATTACACTGAGAGCGCTGTAATCAAGTGCAGCAAATTTACACAGCTGGCTATTGATGAGGACCACAGTTTATTCGAATGTACATAAGTACACCAAGACAAGTTAATGCTGCAGTTTGCTAGGAGAAATGACTATTCTTAGGGTGAGATTACTGTATGCAATGCATATTTCTTCCCGGCAAGGCAACCAGAGTTTGTTCAACTCTGAGGCTCTGACTTTAAAAAAAAGAATAATGTGAGTGAACTGTCAAAAAGAAAATGTTATAAAAAGCATACATATAATGTACTAATCAGTCTGAATGACTAATACTTGAGTTGTCATAAATGCATATATGAATAAAATACAGTGCTAGTGTTTTATTACTGTAATTGAGCCACTAAAAATCTTCTCTTCATAGGCACAATTATCTGTAGCTAGTGCACACTTCAGACAGAAGTACTTTTACTGAGAATCTGTAGCTAGTGCACACTTCAGACAGAAGTACTTTTACTGAGAATCTGTAGCTAGTGCACACTTAGTGTGCTCCTCCTCCTCCGTAGCTCTTGTCATATGTTATCCTGCCTCCCAAACTGTGGGACGCCTTCAGAACCATGGACAGCAGCCTTGCCCACAGTCGAGCACAGCTGCTGCTGATTGGTGTTGCGGTCTAAAGGCGTAACCTGTATTATTATCATCCATTTTTTTTATTCCCTAAAGAAAGGGACCCAAATGACCACTGGCTAATTTGAACATTCATTAAAATAAATCTTTCGGAAAAGTATAATTACAAGTACCATTGTGATGCCTGAACACACCTATATGTACGTTTTTATCAAGAAATTCTTCCTTATTACTTTTTAAGTAATTACTTCCATCCAGTTCCTGAGCTGTTATTACCATTTAATTAATTACTTACTACTAATTAATAAGCTGTTATTACAATGTTATTAACACTGTAATAGTGTTAATTTCCTTCCATTGAGTGCCACATTTGTCCCTTTTGATTAGATTGGATTTTTTTGTGCTTTCTGATATCTTCTCATATATTCAGATTACGTTCTCATCTCTGATAAGTTTTAGCCTCATCAGTATTTGTTTGGTACTGTAGGTCTCTTCAAAAATTGTGAACAGCAGTAGTTATTGTGATCAGTTCTCTCCCTGCATTGCAAAGGTAGCGTACTTGGGTAACTTAATCAGATTCAGCTGGTGCCTGCAATACCCTCATCATTAGTGATCAGTATCTAAATCGTTGAAAAAAATTGATCATCAAAATCGAAGTTCATGTTTCAACCCCCCCAGGCAGAGGAACACGAACCAATATTTTGAGTTCGAGGCATGTTAATTTATGCAGCCTTGCATATTAAAAGAATCAGCTAAAGCAGGCTTGGGGTTTACTAACAAGCACCATGGGTAAAATTACAAGTCTTATTTTCAGGATGCTGTTATTTCCAGCCTCATATGCATATATGCAGTAATGTATTGTATACACTACATCCATAACGTATGGGTGAATGTGCTTGACTTTGTTTTGATTTTATTAATTCGGCCAAAAATGATTTGTTATATTTAAGACTTCACAAAGGGTAAAAAATGTTTAAATAATAAAAAATATTTCACTTCAGGCAGACTTTATATTGCCTTACATGGAACTGAATACACGGCTCAGTGTTCCTTTATTTCCACTGATTTGTTTCATTGATTTTTCTAGAACGATGACATAGTGTGCCAATGGGTTTGGACTGCATGTTTCATTCATTCAAATAGACAGGTCTTTTCATGGTGGTTCTGGGCGTTTTGAGGGTTGGCATGTGATGCAGAAGATACACTACAAGTGGCTCCAAAGCAGCTTCCACAGCAGTGTTATGTTTTCAGAGGCTGTGTGTATATGAACAGATCGTTTTTATAGCCTTTTAATTACTATTATGAATATAAATCAGCTGATGATTTACAGTTGAGGCCAAAAGTGTACATACACCTAGGCTCAAGATATTCAAACTCAGTTTTTCATGACTCACACATTTCATGTTACCATACATTTGTTCTGGCAAGTCAATTAGGGCATCTACTTTGTTTGCATAAATCACGGTGATTTTAAAGCAATTGATTAGAGACCGATTTATTTCAGTTTTAATTCACAATATCAGAATTCCAGTGGGTCAAAAGTTTACATACACAGGGTTGACTGTCTCTCTAAGCAGTCTGGGAGATTCCAGAAATTGATGTAATGACTTTTTATAAGCTTCTGATTGGCCGATTGACATAATTAGGAGTTAATTGGGAGCTAACTGGCACCTGTGGCTGTATTTAAGGGCCTACCTTTAGAGCCACTGCTGTTTTGATCTCAGATCAAAATGGGGCGGCATAGCTCAGGAGGTAAGACCGATTGTCTGGCAGTTGGAGGGTTGCCGGTTCAAACCCCGCCCTGGGCGTGTCGAAGTGTCCTTGAGCAAGACACCTAACCCCTAACTGCTCTGGCGAATGAGAGGCATCAATTGTAAAGCGCTTTGGATAAAAGCGCTATATAAATGCAGTCCATTTACCATTTACCATTTACCAGAAAATAAATTGTGGACCTCCACAAGTCCGGTTCCTCCTTAGAAGCAATTTCCAAACAACTAAAAGTACCACAAGCATTTGCACAAACAGTTGTATGCAAATATAAAAATCATGGGCCCACACAGACACTGCATTGTTCAAGAAGGAGGCACAAATTAACTCCCAGGGCTGAACAAACTTTGGTCCGAAAGGTTCAACTGAACCCCAAGACAACAACAAAGGAACTGGTGAAGGAGTTGGAAGCATCAGGTACCAAAGAGAATTCTACATCGCCATGGTCTGAAAGGCTGTCGCGTAAGGAAGAAGCCCCTACTCCAAGACCGGCATAAAAAAGCCATAATGAAGTTTGCAGGTGATCACCAGGACGAAGACCTAGCCTTTTGGAGGAGTGTTCTCTGATCAGACGAAACAAAAATGTAACTGTTTGGCCATAATTATCAGCGGAGGGAGGAAAAAGGGTGAGGCTTTTAATCCGAAGAACGCCATCCCAACTGAGAAGCATGGGGGTGGCAGCATCATGTTGTGGGGGTGTTTTGCTGGAAAAGGGACTGATGCACTTCAGAAAATAGATTGAATCATGAGGAAGGAAGATTATCTAGAAAGACTGAAGCAACACCTCAAGACATCAGCTAGGAAGTTAAAACTTGGTCGCAACTGGGTCCTCCAGCAGGACAATGATCCTAAGCATACCTCCAAAGTGGAAACAAAATGGCTTAAATACAACAACGTGAAAGTATTAAGTGGCCATCACAAAGCCCTGACCTGAAACCCATAGAAAATGTGTGGACTGAACTGAAAAAGCGTGTCCGAGCTAGGAGGCCCACAAACCTGACTGAGTTACACCAGTTCTGTCAGGAGCAATGAGCAACAATTCCGGCAAAGTATTGTGAGAAGCTTGTGGAAGGCTATCCCAACCGTTTGATTCAAGTTAAGCAATTAAAAGGCAATGCCACCAAATACTAACAAAGTGTATGTAAACTTTTGACCCACTGAAAAAATGTTATAGTACATAAAAGCTGAAATAAATCTGTCTCTTAGCTATTATTTTGAAATTACATTTTATAAAAATAAAGTAGATACTCTAATTGACTTAACAGAGGAAATGTATGGTAACATGGAATTTGTGGAGTTGTGAAAGATTGAGTTTGAATGTCTTTAAGTGTAGGTGTATTTAGGTGTATGTAAACGTTTGGCCTCAACTGTATATTCAGCTGATATAATCAGATGATAATTAAGCATGCTATTTTGAAGAGTAATCAGGTAAAATATATACATACAGCCTCTGGAAATGTAATATTGCTGTAAAAAAATTTTTTTACTTTCCTTTCATATTTCTTTGCACAATTTAACGTCTCCCTATTTCAAATAGCAGATGGTAGAAATCTGATTTTAGTAGAAGTTTGAAGGATTTCTTAGTTTTCTTAAGAAAATAGATTTTTAAAACATGATTTCATGGCGCCCATTTTAAACACGAAATGATCAGACTTATAAATACGATTCAAGGGACATTCCCCATCTTGTGCGGCGAAACAATGCAAAGCCAGCCTTGCTTTCACAATTAACTGGACTCACTTGAACTGCGTTAGAGTTGATTTAGAGAATCCGGCCGGCATTCACATTTGTGTCCGGCTGCTTCGTCTGTTTTTTTTTTTCAGTTGCAGCCGAAGCCTCCTTTCACATGAGCGATTAGCGTCTTGCTTCACGTTGCCTGACAACCACTTGAGAGGCGTTCGATAATGCCGCCGAACGCTTTTATTTTTAAGCATCCCCGCTCTTTCTCTTCTCCCACATTATGACACGCAGGATTCACTTCCTGCCGTTTACTGAATAATAATAGCATCCCGGCATACGCTCTGGCTCGGGCAGCTCGTGAGTAGGCTCGTGGAACATTGTGTGCCGTTTACCTTTAGTCCTGACCACAGCGAGTCCTGTGCAATCTTAGCGAAAGACGCGGTTTATCTTTAGCGGCCGAACGAGCTGCTTACAATTTGCGGAAATGGGAACGGTTGTCACAACAGAGCCTTTATCGCTAGAGTGGCCAATTGCCACGCAGATCAGCGTCGTGATTTGAAGTTTAGGATTATGTGATCGGTGTTCATGCTGCGTTTCTGCCTGTGCCGTGACTTTTTCTACATAGTAACACTACGAACGCCTATATTACAAAATTATGAAAGTACACTTGAAAAACCGGATTTGTTTTTCTTGGTTTTTTTTGTTGTTTTTTTTTGTTCACTTGAAGGACCATCCATTATATGTTTGGCAGAAGTAATGCTGTCGCACATTGGCACCCAAATGTGAATCATTGTCTCTCTCTTCCAGTAGCCACGCTGACCGTATGCACATAATAGACGCATGATGTGCCACCACCTGAAAGGTCAGTGGGTTTCTGAAGAGACAAGCATTCTCTGGGTTTCATTGATTAGTCTTCAGGGGAGCACGATGGCCACAGGCATATACATCTTTAAAGGGTGATGTGAATCATGTAATCTTGCACAAGGGGGAAGCAGGTTGGACATGTCCTCTGTTGCGCAGTGAAGTGGTACTGTAGGTGTAAAATCAACTCTCACAGAGTACTTTGAACCGCGGAAGGGCGCATACGGTTCCCATCGGCTCTCTGGTGATAAGTAATGGATTGGGCGGCCGTGCTCTGCAGGGAATACGGAAGGAGAGATGAATGGCTGTGAGCCTGCTGTTCTATAGTACTATGCTGTACTCTAATATACTGTTCTACAGCACTGTACTACAGTACACTGTTCTACAGCACTGTATTCTACAGTACACAGTTCTACAGCACTGTATAAGAGTACACTGTTCTACAGCACTGTATTCTACAGTACACTGTTCTACAGCACTCTATTCTGCATTACACTGTTCTACTGCACTGTATTCCACAGTACACTGTTCTACAGCACTGTACAAGAGTGCACTGTTCTACAGCACTGTATTCTACAGTACACTGTTCTACAGCACTGTACGACAGTACACTGTTCTACAGCACTGTATTCCACAGTACACTGTTCTACTGCACTGTATTCTACAGTACACTGTTCTACAACACTGTACTACAGTACACTGTTCTACAGCACTGTATTCCACAGTACACTGTTCTACTGCACTGTATTCTACAGTACACTGTTCTACAACACTGTACTACAGTACACTGTTCTACTGCACTGTACGACAGTACACTGTTCTACAGCACTGTATTCCACAGTACACTGTTCTACTGCACTGTATTCTACAGTACACTGTTCTACAACACTGTACTACAGTACACTGTTCTACAGCACTGTATTCCACAGTACACTGTTCTACTGCACTGTATTCTACAGTACACTGTTCTACAGCACTGTATTCCACAGTATACTGTTCTACTGCACTGTATTCTACAGTAGACTGTTTTACAACACTGTACTACAGTACACTGTTCTACTGCACTGTATTCTACAGTACACTGTTCTACAGCACTGTACTACAGTCCAGAGAAAGAGAAGAAGAAACAAGCTAATATGTAATTTAAAGGATATTATCGTAGGTTTATTTTGTTCATTTGTTGCAAATCTGTAAGCTATTTAAGCTATTTATTTTCTTATTGTCATTTTTTTTATTTGTCTGTAATGTATTTCTTCCTTGTTCTAATGTCAAGAATTCTGTATTACTGTTGCGATTATCACTTCATTGCTTTTCCTGCGCCTGGGACCGCGGATGGAAGTTACGGATGCAGTTATGGAGTCAACCCTGGCACATCAGTCGAGAGGGGCACGGTCCCTGTTAAACTGAATAACAAGGTAATTTACTGTACATACGCGTCGTCATGACAACAAAGCACATTTGAATTTCAATTTACGAGAGAGCAAGAAAGGGAGAAGGAGAAAGGGATGGAGAGAGAATGGGAGAAAGAGTGAGAGAGGAAAGGAAGAAGAATGTAAAGGGAGAAAGAATAAAGACAGGAAGAGAGGTAAATAGAGAAAGGAGGGAGAGAGGAAGTGTCTGTCTGTACAGGGAAGGTTTGGGCTGGCAGTTGAAGTGCTGAGTTCCGCTCACGGGGGGGAAGAGGGGGAGTCCAGCTGTCTACCTCTGGCGGTCCGTATGGGTGGGGTGGGGAGGTGTTGGGGGGGGGGGGGTGTGAGGGAGCGGTGACCGCGGCGGGGCCGTCAGTCCTCATCACGTCCGGGGAGCCGGGCCCCGGGCCCCGGCTATAAATACCACGGAACGGCGACACGGAGGTGCTCGCACTCGCACCCGCTCCCCTCCGAGACCAGTCCCGCCCGGGCCGCGGCACAGGCGGGGACGAGCCGTCCCGGATTCAGCCCGCGGCTCGTTCGCAAGGCGCAGCTGGGTTTGTGCCCGCGGGGAAGCACCTGAGGAAAAAATACCCCAGTCACCAGCTCGTCTTTGACCTGAGCTGTGAAGTTCGCCGCCCTGATCAATTTTTAGTGCCTTTGAAGAGTTTTTTTTTTTTTTTTGTGGAATGTTCTTTCAAAAAGTCAGTGTTCTAGAACATTGCTTTCAATTACCAGTAGTGATTGTGACGTCAGCATTGGAACATTCGGTTAAAAACATTCTAATCACACATTTGTGTTCTCACACCTTAATGGGTTTAATGCATGTCTGCAATACGCTTCCTGTATATACCATATCCTCTGCCAGTGCAGCTTCAAGACAGGATGCCCTGATTTCGAACGTGTTATCGATGTCATTTTTAAAAAAAAGAAATAAAAGGGCAATTTCGAGTACGTAGCACCAGCCACCCCTTCCTGCAACTCTTCCGCCTGCTGCGACTTATTGGAGTGGTGGGCGGGGCCAGGGCAAACGCAGGGCGTGTCAGGAAGGGTTTTTCGTTTTCCCGAATGAGCCGGGCCGGCCTCGCCCGTCACCCAGGTGCGGCGGCGCGGCCGTCTGCTCGAAACGATTTCCCGTCACTCTCAGCCGGAGGCAGGATTTAAGCCCCAGAATCCCCCCGCTGTGACAGGAGACACGTTATTTCCCCCCCCCCCGGCGAGTCCCCGGCCGCGCCTGTCACTTTCTCGCCCGTCAGGTTCGGTCCCCGTCTTTCTCCGAGGGCGAGGATTCTCCTCCCGGCGCCCCGACCGCCTGCGGAAGTCACGTTCCCCCCCCCTCAACCCCACCCCCCCCCCCCTCAGAGCAACGGCTGCGCTCTAAAAATGTCACCGCGGCGCTCTCCCGGCTAGGGGAAGGGACAACGAGGCCACGTTGCCCTAAGCATTTCACAGGCCGAGAGCGGACATTTTGTGACACCGTGCGCTCCCTCCCAGCTGTTTATCTGTGCGGTTTTTATCCAGGCAAACAAGGCCAACAGAGTGGAGTTTCTGTCGGTCGGCAACCCTTTCGGCCAATCACAACACTTTGTCCGCAACGGGAGATAACACCCGTTTGTGCTTGTGTTGACTTTCGCGCAGACACAAAACCCCCTGGCATGTCACGGATTAGGCCTATACCTTCAGCCTTTTTTTTGAGAATATTATCTTTTGATTTTGGTTTATTTTTGATACAATGACTTGGTATTATTTAACCTTTTTTCATAAATGTGTGGTAAAATTGTTGTTAAGACCGAAAAAAATAAATAAAACTAACTAACTAACTAAATGTCTATGCTGGACTATAATGCAACATGCTGAGTTTTAATGCAGCACAGTACGCAGCTTTAGGGTAATGACAGTATGCGATTTTAACGTAGCAGTCCTAAATTTGAGTGCAACAGTTTTCCCACTTTTTAATGCAGGGGGACACACGATTTTAAAGTGGTGTCCAGTATTCATCCTGTTCATTTCCTGCTGCTGCTGAACACATTATTCTGTGTGTGCCCTTCATTCGGAATGCAGGAGCTGTGCAATGCAAAGTGAAACGGTGTATGGAAATGAAAGTGAGCACACTGAACCGCAATACCCAGAATCCTCCCATGCATCAGTCTGAAGCAAAGCTGAAGGCAATTAGTAGATTTACCCTCTTAGCAGTTTCTTGAAGGTATGAAATAAAATGTCTGCATTATTAGCAGCTTTTAAAATGAAATAATTACAGTCAAAAAAGCAGTCTATGGTGAAAATAGAAAGGGTCATGTTCTCATAGTGTTAGGAATAATAGTGATGCTTATTTTTTAAATTGTTTTTTATGGTTAGAAATTAAGTATTTAGAAGGTGGGAAGTAGCAATTAAAAGTTGCAATTAAAAGTGTTCTCTAGTCATAAATGAGATGTTTTGTCATAACATTATATTGGTCTCTTGATCAAAAACACTAAATATGCTTCTATGATTAGATGAAAGGAGATGGTTCTTGGGGGATCTGGACAAATGTGAATTTATTGAAGTATGTGCTCTAAGCCAAGAGAGTATCCAAGGTAAAAGCTGTTTTTCAAAGGTCATTCACATAATGTACAACTCGTACTGTGTGCAAAAAATAATATCCTGGTACTCTTTAAATACAATAAAAACAGCAGTAAAAAAAACAAAGCATTCACATTCATTTTGTGTATGTGGGTCACTATGATACAAGGTAAATTAGAAGACCATTTTCAAACACATTGCAGACATCCCCAAAGTAGTATTTGTTGAATTATTATTATTTTTTCTTCTTTTATATAATGCTTTAAAACCATCACATGCCCCTCCTTTTACATAGTATGACCTTGAATGCAAATTGAATATGTCTGCAATGCAATATTGATGTTGTGGAGTGTGGACATTGGTTAATGTTCATTGATTGGCAGACCTACTGTCCAATGGGAATGCAATTTTAATGCATTCATTGAGCATTCATTTTTTTATAAATCAGGCTCAAGAACCATGACTTGTGAAGGTAGAAAGTAATGATATGGTCTTACGGTGAGCTCTCCACAGTGACTTGCCTTGTGTTTCTCAAGAGAAAATCATAGAAAATCCCTCAGGGACTGAACTGCTGTCAGAGAAATGGTTTGTTTTTTACTATTTTTGCATCCATAAAATATTGGCAATGGTGCCACCTCAGTGTCTGGCTATAAACATGCTTGTTCCACTTAATAAGCCTCATAGCTCAGACTAGTTTGAGTTTACCTGGCTGTGTCATTACCCAATTATAATAGGGTTTCCAAAGAGGAGGGACACAGTTGGCCAGTTGCTGCTGCATATAAAGTACCACCTAGTTATTCACCAGGCTCCTATTGGTTGCCACTTGTTGTAAGTTAGAGATGTGCCTGTCCTCTAAATGGTGCCCTTTTCTGATTGACCATTATTGAGGCTTGTTCCCCTTTGAATTAGCATGTTCTCAAGGTGCTTGATAAATAAATACACAATGATTTACAGGTGAACTATAATAACTCAGCTTGTCAAACTCCATCCTGTCACAGTGAGATTGATTCTATTGTAATCTAGTGAACAGTTGCCCCTCTTTCTAAGCCATTTGCCTTATAGCACATTACAGAAGATGGAAGCATTGTCTTGGAACTCAGCTGACTTATTAAAAGTCCATGGGATGTCCATTTTTTCCCAGCATGCACTGCTATTTTTGCCAGGATGTGGCCTTAAGAGCACTCTGTGGACAAAAGTGTCTTATTATCAGTGTACAGGAGGGCGTGTCCACAACTGAGTTTGCAAGGGCATGTATTATATAACCTGACACACGGGCAATGTAATTATTACAGAGGGGTGTCCAAATCGATGTGTCGGTTCAAAGGGCAAGGATCCGATCCAATGGATGCAACATGAAAAAAACATGCAAAAATTGATCCATATCATTATGAATCAGCAAAATATATATTTTTTCTGTCTGTAATCGTATGGCAGTTTGCTCTCTAGCCACACTGCCGACTTCACTCTTTACGTTTCCCCCTTTCTGCCTTCGCTTGCGCTGGTGCCGTTTTTCCTTCTGCTAAACATGATGTCACGTCCTTGCATTCTCAACCTCGTTTTGGCTGTATGTGTACACTACAACAGGATTGTGTTAGCTGGGTCATAGATATTCATATTTTTAATTACTGTGTCGGATTGTTTTGGATCATATCGTATCAAAATTTGTGATATTACCAAATGTCGAACTGTTGCCTCGAGGATCGGAATTTTATCCTATCACGGTAAAGCCTGAGGTTTACACTCCTAATATTGTATTAGCGTCGTGGTTCGTTGCTTTATAGTCAGCATTTAAAAAACGGAGGCTGTATTTTGTGTCTTCGCATTTTGGATATATTTCCTATGACCTCCCCTCAAAAAAAAGAAGAAAATAAATAAATAAATAAATATATAAATAAATAACTTTGTCCCATGTTGAAGAATTCTGGCTTACTTTCCGCCTCCTTCATTGTGATTCGATTGTACCCTTCCCTTGTAGCCAGAGGACGCAGGTACGCGCGGCACTGTTCAGAAAAATCCCAAATTGGAAATATCGTCTCCAGCTCCGCACCGCTGGTACGGAGCGCAGCGATCCGGAGGGCACGCGCGGTTTTATTGGCTGCTGGTACACGCGCGTAAACATGACATGAAATATAAGCGAATCGTAAGCTGACACAACGGCGGTAGTAATTTGCAGGCCGACGTTAGTATTCAGCTAAGAAAAGCCTGCATATTTTACAGGATGCATAGACGCTACTGGCAGCATTTTTATTGGGTGCTGTTAATATTTATCTCGACAGAGGCACAGGAGCTTTGCGTGGGCTTTAAGACGATTCGGCGGTTTTTGCCGTTTGATAGTCAAATTCGTACGAGACTGTGGAATGGTGGAATTACGTAACATACTTATTAATCCCTCCTGGCATGTAACGTAACAAAATGTTATGTTATGTTATGTAACAGGGTTCCTCCTCAGACGTCTCTTCTGGGAGTATTTCCATAACACTGTTTGTGTGTGTGTTTTTTTCCCCCAATGGGTTTTTTACACCCTTACTTGCTAGTTTATTGAGGACTCAGGCCTGAACTTTTCCAATTTTTCTTTTTTTTTTTGCTTTCCCATTTTCATATTTCACCTATAACGCATCTTTGCGACGGTGTTTCTGTACAAAGCGCTCGGCGAATAAAAATGACACATTCGGATTAACACGTGTGAACACGTGCACTTAACAGTAAAACTAAAGTTCAGCTGAACCAAGATACTGTTCAACGTAATTCTTGATATATTTTTACAAATGAAGAAATGGAAAAGGATTTTAAATTAGGAAATGTGACCTGTGGAAAGGCCAAGGCACCACAAATGTATGGATGATTCTTCAGAGTGCAGAAATTACCTGAAATTATTTTGCCCTTTCCCAAATGGTTATTACAGTTTCCCTGCAAAGTTCACGCGCTGCGGTTTGACTTGTTCCGGAGGTAGACCTCGTAAAGGCCACCGGTCGTGACTCAGTTCTTTTCCCCCTTTTCTACCTCCCAATCAGGACTATGCTCATTACGGCAGAGGTGGAAAATCCGGCATAACCCAGCTTCCGAATGTGAAAGTCCTCCCCGGTATTTTGTTCCAGTCTCCTGGATTTGCTAATTAGCGCAATTCTTCCGCCAGGAGGTAGCAGCAATTTGTGACATCAGCTGGCTGTGTTCATGAGTGGAAGAAACACATCGCAGGACATCCCACCTCTGCATTGCTGTAACCTCTGCTGGAGAATTCTGTCTCAGTCAATCAGTCACCCCTCTCCCAGTCACCACCCCCCACCCCCCACCACCAAAATAAGTGATGTCATCCAGCGCTTCTTCTTTTCACTCTGCTGTCAGAGGAAGGGAACTTCATGTGCAGCTTGAGCAAGTGGACTGGGGGTGGGGGGGGGAGTGGAGTGGAAGGGGGGATGGGTGCAATCGACTGACTCCCTCCCACCCTGGCCAACACGACGACCAGGTGTGCACCGGTGGGAGGCCACCATTGGCACCAGACCGCGGGAGCCATTTGTGATTCAGGTCAGGGGAGAAAGTAAAATAACCGAATTTGGGCACTTCCATTCGAGCACTGCCTGGCCTTTGGTACAAAGGACACACAATTAAGAAATCTCCATGCACATAACATGAGCTCCCTGTGACCGATAACCGGCTGACCTGGCTTCAGTCAGACCTTATTATTAATTTTAGTAAGGAATAAATGCCAGCGTTGTGGTTTTCCTCTTCACTAACACAGTGAAATTTGTTCATTTTGTCGATGGCTGACCTTGTCAAGCTGCTAATGAAGGCAGAAGCATGCATTTGCATTGTTCAAATCGAGTCATTGTGGCGCGTTCTGACTGAAACTAAGTCACTATGACAGGCTTCTCACAGGAAAACAAGGTTAAAAAAAATTGGAGAAGATTGAACCTGAACTCCCTAAAAAACCAGAAAGAAAAAAAGAACACTCCCCAGTGGGGGGAAAATGAAACAATCAAACCCCATTGCCTGCCACTTAATAAGGGACACGAGTGCCTAGTTTCATACGGTTAGCGCTTCAATCAAAGCGAAGCAGCCGACGTTATAGGATGGGCGTCTGTTCCAATCTCTCTGCTTTACTCTCCCGCCCCTGCTGCCGTCGGCCAATTAGGATGTTCCGAGGGCTCGCTGACGACGTGACGGCGCTGCGTTGAGCGCTCCCGTCGCCTCCCCGTCCTGCTCGCATCGCCCGGGCCGCAGCCTTCAGCAAGCCCTCGCCCAATCTAATTAGCGTTCCCCCGTTCCTTTACCGGGAGGCGCCAGGCACGGTCCAAATTCGATTCGCGGAACGTCGACGCCGGGGGTGTCAAACGGGGGAGAAGTCGACGCAAGCTGTTCGCTGGCGAGGCTCGCAGATCGGGAAATTCGCCGCCGAGATTCTTGACGACCCTCCCCAGGTGCCGTGAGAGTCCGGGTAAGAATACTGTTAGTGGGACGGATTTTGAGATTTTGTGTCCATCGCGAAAGGACCGATGCCTTCTCAGCAAGGCTCGTACGTTAAAGTACGATGGGGCGAGCAGAGGGCTGTGTGCATTTTTCCTCTTGTGGCTCTGTTCGCATTTTTACCTGTTTTCTGCTCATTAAAAATGTGGAATGAGCAGAAGACGTACACATGGAGGAAAGTGAACAGGCGGACTGCCGTGTACGTAACTGTCCACAAACTGTTCCCTAGCCAGTGTTGGACCCTTCCTGATTCCTTTTCACTCCATCAACCCCGCCTTTTATTCCGAAATGGCCACGCCTCGACTACATGCTCTTGGAAAAAACAAATTGTGGCAAATGGCGATGCAGTTTTCTCAAAATCTCACTGTGGCCAGGCCCCTAAACATTGAAAAAGTTGAACAGTTGGTAGATGGCTTGTTGTGCATGTGTTTGTTCTCACATCGGGACGTAGAAATGGAAGATGCAATCTCCATATCGTCTCATCTCATGTCTCCATGCAGTCATCTCAAATTATTTTTCACCTGGACAGGGCACAAAGCAGAATAGCAACATAGCAGAACAATAAAAGCCTCGAGTCCTCCACAAGTAGTCAGACCTTCTTTAACCCTTTGAAGAGTAGATTATTTGAATTTTTTTGGATTATTTGGAAATGTTCTAGAACTCCATTGCTTTCCACTACCTGCAGTGATTGTTACATCAGCATTAGAATGTTCAGTTAAGAACATTCCAATGCTATGTGAGCATGGGGTGTGTTTTAATTCCAAACACTTGATTATACGTTTTCCTTGTTTACATTGGTCTATGTCTACCTTACATTGTTATTCCGTACCAGTAAAATTGTGTAGAACAGTCTATTTTCTATTTCACACACCCCTCCTCCCCCCCTTGTACATTCGTTTACGGGGCTGAAACAAATCTTTTCTGTCGTTATGCGTAGAACCTGCACTTTAAAATCGCGTCACTCACAGACGCACCGACTACTTTGTAAAATCAGATGTTGCCGAATACGCGAAACAGCCACCGGTTGTGCTGATACCCGGACGCCTAAATCTTTTATGACACCACCCGTTTTCCAGCAGTGCTCAAATATAGCAACGCCTTGATTTATTCAGCACTTAGAAACCGAGAGGAAAATATCTTCATCGCAGCACGCCCGCGTCGATGTTCAGTTTGCATTACTGTCTAGCGTGCATTGTATCAGTAGCTTTCCCTAAATTTACAGGGAAAAGTCCTTATAAGGAAGCTGCACGTTCGAACAAACAAGTGTGCCCAAAAGGCGTACACGTGTACAGAAGAGCTATTTTGCACGACAAGTGTTACCTCACCAAAAATAGTCCTCGTAAAAAATACATTCATTTAAGCGCTGATTTGACTTCACATTTCAACACAATTGACATGGTTTTTTAATCATTTATTTAAGCTTTATATAACCAGGTCGGTCAACTTTTTTTTGCTGCGGTGACCTCGGGAATCGGTATCAGTAGAGAATGCAATGGATTTGCGTGGCCAGCGAGAGGCTGCTGGGGATTAGGCAGCCGGATGAAGAGAACCAGTTTTCGTGGGAATGTGGCCAAGACGCCAGAGTTAACGCCTCCGCTCTTCTGATAAGGGCCCTGGTGTCTTTAAAGACAGCTGTGAGTCGGGCCTCGGTTTGCCGTCTCTTCCGAACGGCGGCGGCTTCTACTGCGCGGTGCCTCCATCGCTGCGCGGGGGGCTGTTGGTTTTCTGCTTGGTCCAGAAGAAAGAGCCTTCCCTACCGACACCTCTTCCAGCAGCAACCTAGGTTTGCCAGGAGGTCACCCATCCAGGCACTACCCATCAAGCCCACGCCTGCTAAGCTTCATTTTGCTGCAAGAAGAGTACAGGATAGTATTGCTGCTAGTATTAAAAGTTTTGAGTTTTATATATTCAAGGACTTCCTAAGAATAATAGATTTCTGTTCATCATCCCTCTGGTTTAACGGGCAATCCCCTGTAAAATATTCAGTTCCCCCACAGTCTTAAAACAAAACAAAACAAAACAAAAAGCAACAAAAGATCAATTGCTGCATCAATTGACGGGCTAAATAGTCAAAAGGGGAAAAAAAGAAGCACACATTATGCAGAGGTACCTGGTGTGGCGATGACACTAGTCGACTGGGATGAGCTTTGACAGAAGAATAGCGCGGGACTGGATTTGGCTGGAGGCCATGTTGTGTCGTGCCCTTACGAGGACCTCCCTTGGGGGGACCGCAGGGGACACGTCCTCACAAGACAGCAGAACAGACGACCTAGCGCGACGCGTTCCTCGGGCAGAACAGCACCGCTCCAAAAGCCGAACAGGACAGGGACCTTACAGCTCAGATGTAATATATGCACATTTGTTCTGACACGACCTGTAAAATAGTCCTTTTAGGCTGCATTTAAAAAAAACCCCACAAAATATGACTTCAATAAATCATTCAGCCCTGGTCGGCAAATAGACCACGGTGAAATTGATAAAACGGTTTGTGTTATAGGCAGAAAAACACAAACCACTACAGTAATAATGAGAAAATAAGCTTTCAAAAGTTCTGTGATGAATGTCTTAACTTAGATAACAGTAGAAATTTGCAATGGTTGAACAATAATTTGAGATATTTATAATTTGACATAGAGTACGTCCTTAATTTGACAGGTATAATCAGTCTACAGTGATGTTATTATCTGCTTTGGTTGGATGATAATTAAATGGGCCTGAAAATGACTAAATATGCCCATGATGAATACGTCATTTATCAAAAGTTTTGCCAGAATGCTAGTCTACACTCTCTACTCTCATTTAACATCTGTATCCTGCTCAGATGACACACACTGTCTTCATTAACATTAGTGCGGTTTAGTCAAGAACGTCATATACTGCATGGTTGTGCATCAGTATGTTTGCGTGGGTGCGTGTGTGTGTGTAATGGTAAATGGACTGCATTTATATAGCGCTTTTATCCAAAGCGCTTTACAATTGATGCCTCTCATTCGCCAGAGCAGTTAGGGGTTAGGTGTCTTGCTCAAGGACACTTCGACCTGCCCAGGCCGGGATTTGAACCGGCAACCCTCCGACTGCCAGACAATCGCTCTTACCTCCTGAGCCATGTCGCCCCTTTGTGTGTGCGTGTGTGTGTGTCTGTGTGATTTTGTATGTGCAATATGTGTTTATGTATATGTTTATACGCATGCATGTGTGTTTGTGTCATTTTGTATGAACACTAAGTGTGTGCATGTCTGTGTGTGTGTGTCGGTATATTACAGGTGTGTGCGTGTGTGTGTTTATTACGTGTGTGTATGCGCATATGCCTTTCACATTCCTATTCTTAAATGATTGTAATAACTGTTCTGTCTTGAGGACTTAAAAGTTTCCTCATGATTAGTAATGAACTAACCACTTGTGAGTCTATATTACCAAAATAGATCCAATATGTAGCAATATATAAACTGCATTTATAGCCATTAGCAAGACTACAAAATCCTAAGATTTCCCCCTATTTATGAAAGTTGTTTTGCTGTCATCAGTTTCATTGCCAAAACCATCCAACACATCTCACATGGTGTCACGCGAAATACTGCAATCGATGGACTTGTGAGCGTCCTGAGAGCTCTTCCGAGGCCACACGCCGCGTTCTTCCGAGTTTACATTTCAGCGGAACAAATGGTCTGACGCAGGCTGCACAGAGATGCAGCCACAAAAGCCAGAGAACCGCACCAAGGCTGAAATCCTCCAATCGGATTTCGAACCTGCGCAGCTGGTAATGAGCCAGAGGTGGACGTGTAGGAGTGCGCGTAATTGTTTGTGTTACAGCGCATTCCTTCGTCTCATGGTAGAAGGCTATTGCAAATTCCGGAGCAATCTAATGAAGGGAAGATAATAGAAGTGTGCTAGGTATATAAAAGCTGTCAGAGGAGGGCAACGCTCACAAATTCAGAAGCGGGACTGGGATGAACAAGGACATGTAAAAATGTAATTTCCCCAAACAATACAACAAATGTATTGTGAAAGATTTTGTTGTTGTTGTTGTGCCAAACAACATATATACGGTCAAGTCCAGGTCCAGTTATTGGCAACCTTGATAAAAATGAGGAAAACTGGCTACATAAAATCATACTTTCTTATTGAGCTATGCCGTTTTCTCAAAAAATGGGAAAATTATGTTCTTTTCTATTAACATTATTGTTAAGAGAAAATTTTTATCTAATTTTTTTTTTTACAATTGAACATTTTCTTTTCAAAAATATATGGAAAAATTTGAACCATTATTATCAAAGTTGTACACTCTCCCTCTGCAAGGTTAAGCTTCCTGTCATCTGAGTTTAACAGCAGTGAAAACCCGCAAAATTACTTATTTTCAGTATGAAATGTGATGCCTTACCATTATAAAAAGTTAAATAGTGCCCCTTTTTATATTTTTTATAAAGGTGGTACACCACCGGGGTACAACGATTGTCTTATGAGTAAAAATAACATTCAAGGGGCATCTAGGAGACTGGACAGATGTGCATTCTGGGACAGTTCACTCCGGCTTTGCCAACATTCCGGGAACGTCCTGAGAACCAAAGATTTTCGGTCGAGGATGCAGCTCTTCTGTTTGTCCACGATGGTTATTTTCTTTTTGCTAAAATCCACCCAGTTCCTTTCACCTAGCAGGGGTGTTATCATGTTAGGACACCGCTGCCTTCACTCTGTCACCTGACCTCACTACGCGGCGTACTCTGACAAGGCAGGGTTGCCGAAACGCGTCCGTAGACCGCTGGGTACATTTGGGATAAACTGTGTACTCTGTTGAAACTACTGGTGTGCTGGCCAATCATCCATCTACCAGGGCTTTCAGCACCCAAAGAATTGTACGTTCTCTCCTTTTTTTAGTAGAGCGAGGCGTAGTATTAGCGTCAGTTTCCCCCATTGATTTCAGCACGCAGAAAACATGACAGTCAGCGGAAGAAAGCGGCTCGGCGAAATCTGACGGAAGGGGCGCAGAACAGGCGCCGGGCGTGTCCTAACCAGCGCCTTCCGAAGCACGTCCCGCCGGACGCCGCCGTATCCGCAGTTGCGGAAATACCGATTATCGAACAATCACACGCGGTTTAGTTTAGCGGTTTTCGGCGAGGCCGGGCGATGCCTTCCCGCCGTTACTCGCGGCGCACGTCCCCGGCGTGAAACGGCGTGACAGGATCGCGTCGTATCGACTGAGGTGATCTCCCCCGAGCTCCTGCTCTGCGGTCTCTCGGAACGGAGTCCGCGGTACTGAGCTAATTACCCAGGAGGAAAAAGAGAACGAGAAAAAAACCGAACTGCCGTACAAGGACAGCTGCACCCCAGATAGATTTGTCCGCGCTCCAAGTGTCAGCGTGAGTAACCCAGCGACGTGGAGGCCAACGACCTCACTCAGAGCGAGAGCGATCCGCGGCTCAGATCGATGCGGCCACATCCAAGACGTCCCCTGAATTTCTGGGTCAGTGTTTGCCCGTGCGGGTGTGTGTTTGTGTGTGTGTTTGTGCGTGTGTGTGTGTGTGTGTGTGTGTCCATGCGTGCGTGTGTGCGTGCACCGAGAATTGATGTCGTAACAGGTTCCATCATGTTCAAAGCTTGCATGGCTTTGCAGATGCACAAACAAGATTTCCCCTGTGCAGTCCAGGCTGCTGAGAATACAGGGAAGCGTTTTATAGAACAAGGCTCTTCACTCTCTTCCTCTGCCCCCCCCCCTCCCTCTCCTCCTCTGCCCCCCCTCCCTCTTCCTCTCTTCCTCTGCCCCCCCTCCCTCTCCCTCTCTCTCTCTTCCTCTGCCCCCCTCCCTCTCTCTCTCACTCTTCCCTCTCACCCTCTCTTCCTCTCCTCTCTCCCTCTCCCTTTCTCTCTCTCTCTCCTCTCTCTCTTCCTCTCCTCTCTCTCTCTCTCTCCCTCTTCCTCTCTTCTTCTTCCTCTCTCTCTCCATCTCTGTATCTCCCCTCTTCTACCCTATCTAGGTCATCAGCACAGCAGCACTCCATGCCTGCAATAGAGGTTAATTCTTTCCCCAGAAGATATGCATAAAGACTTACAAGATGCTGCATGTCACTGGGAAAGAAAAGCAGAACGCAGCATCCGCGCGCGGTCGCGCTGCCGAGGTGTCGCGTGCACCCAGTACCGCCGTCACGCCCCCTGCCCTGGACACGGCCAGGTCATGGGAATCCACAGGCGTGTGAAAATCTATGGAAACACGAATTTGGCGCGTGCCATATTTGATCACTCACACTGACTGTTTGTGACTGTCTGAAAACTTGGGAGAAATGTAATCATACTTCAGCCCTCTCAGAAATCTGAGGCTGCAGGAATCAGAGATGATGGATTTTTTCCTCAGAAATATTGATTGATCTCGACTCTCAATAGTGGAAGGCCAGCAGGCGTATATACCGGGTAGTTGTCAAGTCCTGGGATGCATAAGGGTGGTGATGGAGAGATTTAAAAACCTCACCCTTTTAGCTGTGTGGAGCTTCCAGTCTGTGTTTGATTGTACTTGATTAGCCTGCCAAAATACAAATATGCAATCAGAGGAAGTGGCTGCCTTTGAATTTTAAAATGCAGGCATTACAAAGGTAAGAGGACAACTTGCTACTTTGTTCATGTATATGTATAAGCATATATGTAATCAGTGTAATCATATGTAATCAGTCCCTCCAGGATGTTGTGATTATGTGATCCCAAAAATGAACCCAAATTTAGCTGATCCCAGCAGTGACTGAGATATCTTCCAATATTGTCCCGTTCCTGCAATATTTTCGCATATAGTGGTCAAGTCGGAAGAATGTTTAAAAAAATAAAAACCCCAATTGTAGTTCTTGCCTAAAATGGGGGTCGTTCCTGTGTCCCCAGGGTCCTGTGTTCCCCAGATTTATATGGCACATAATGGGAACATGACAAAGGGTCCTATGTTCCCCAGATTTATATGGCACATAATGGGAACATGACAAAGGGTCCTATGATCCCCAGCTCTACATATGTGCTCTCCCAGGGTCCTATGTTCCCAAGGTCCTAGACCCTGGGAACATTGGACCCTGGGAACATAGATACGCTCCCCTAAAATGGTCCAGTTCCAGAGTCATTATTGTTGACTGTTGTCCAATTAAATCATGTGTCAGCAAAGACACTTCCTTTCAGAGAAGTTCACTGACTGCATTGGCATGAATAGAGCGAACTATGGGGCAACATGGCTCAGGAGGTAAGAGCGGTTGTCTGGCGGTCGGAGGGTTGCCGTTTCAATCCCCTGCCCTGGGCATGTTGAAGTGACCCTGAGCAAGACACCCAACCCCTAACTGCTCCCAACGCGCTGATTGGTACCTTGCATGGCAGCCTTTCACCATTGGTGTGTGAGTGTGTGTGTGAATCGGTGAATGAGAGGCATCAGTTGTAAAGCGCTTTGGATAAAAGCGCTATATAAATGCAGTCCATTTACATGGTAAACATAGACAAGATCAGATGAAGAATGATGACTGACCTATTGTAAAAATTGTTTTATAATAATTATATATATTGATAAACCAATATTTACATCTCTGTAACCCAGAGCAGTTTGTTTGCATGCCTTTAATGGGAAACAGCTCTAGTCTTATCGTCAGTTTATTTTACCAACACTAATTAGATTAATGGTGTGTTCAACAGTAATGTAATGCATAAACACCTTTTATCTTCAGGATAAAGGTGCTACCGTTTGACACTGGGTGTGTGCATCTGGTGCTCACTGTAATTCTTCAGAGGCCTTAACGCCATAGAATAAGCTGCAGAAATCTGTCGGCCCCTATCCTGATGACACCTGGGACTGTGTTTCTATGGTCAGATGAAACCAGATCTGGGGTTCACCACCATGTTCATCTGAGGCGTTTCTCTTAAACCAAAAAGATTGAACTCATGTTGGGAAGAGTGTCGTCCCCTGCCATGAAATATGGAGGAAGGTTTGTTTTCCCTTGCAGCCTTGCTGCCTCTGCAGGAGCCCAAGCAAAGGCAGATTCAAATTCAAACCGAGTAATTTCAGCTATGAGCATGGTGCTCCTTCAGAAGCTCTGACTCGGGCAGAGAATGAACATGGCAGTGTGATAACGATCTAAACATCCGAATCTATATACAGGGAACACATCATCGATATTCGAGACTGCCCGTCACGATCCCTCGACCCGCAGTCTGATTTAGAGATTTGTGTTTCGCTCTCAGAAAATGAACTCCCTGGCCCTGCGTTAAACAACTACGTGAAGGAAAAAATAAAGTTAAAAAAAAGAATTAGTCTCGCGAAGAGACCTGCCGCGAGACTGCAGGACACACATTCCCAGTGTCATGAAGTGTGAAGATAACAAAAAAAGCACATCTTCATTTGCTGAGGTGCTGAGTGGTGTTTAAATGCAGTAAAGCTCACTACCCTCGTGAACTCCTGACACACACCTCTTTATTGCACAGGAACACAATGAGCAGTTTTGAACAGAGGTGTGTGTGTCAGCTAACAAACATTGCGTTTGGCATTTAAAGAAAAAAGCTAGGAATATGGATAGTGCACAGTGTGAATAAATACCATTGTCTTTTTTTTGTTTTTGTTTTTTGAAGTAATGCCAATTGCATGTTCGGAGGATTAAAAACGTTGGAACATTTTCGTGTATTTGCGCAAAACTGTGGAGTAGAATAGCATAGCGTTCACATTTCCTCTGTCAGTTCATCTTTTTGTTGCAGTCAAGAGCAGGGGTGTTTGGAAATAGTTGCCTCAGGTTGCATTTCTGTACGGTTGTGGACACCTGGAGTGCCGTGTAACTTGGTCAGAGAAGGGCTCGGTTGAAGGGTAGACTGGCAATGTTAACAGAAAGGTCAACGAACTGACTCAGCCCCTTAAAACTAGGAACCGTCTCTGTGGTAAAAACCCCAGGCCAGAATATCTGGAAGCGGTTTGACGAGACACAGGGGGATGTCGTCGATTGTCGAATGCAGCTCCATGTGCCTTTCGATGACCATTCTTTTCATTTTACGAGCGACTTAACCGGAGAGAATTAAATTGCTTGAAGAACGATGGCAGTTTACGCTTACTAGCAGTTAATATCCCGAGCTGTCTGTAACAAATCATCTGATGTATCTGACACAGTAGATCCTGAATATGCGTTCTCTACGTATCTAAAAAAAAAGGAGGGAAGGACTCTGTCAGAAAATGTTTAGATGGGGGGAGGGGGATTGAAAAAAAAAAAAAACAGCTCAAATTGTCTCCTTTCCACTGGAAATGCAGTGCAGCAAATTCTGCTCACATACTCTGCCTGGTACAGTGTTTGTGTTCAGCTGAGCCTGCGGTACAGCAAACCCCAATTACCAAGCCCTGACCAGCCCTGACCAGCACACCCCAGCGTGACCTTCACTAATTCGATTTCTAGCATTCTCCTGCCATAAAAAGGACACTAGACAGCGATTCATAATATTTTTCATATTGTTGTGGGGGACGGTGTTGTTATGTGTCCGATGTTATGTCTTTAATGGCAGTTAGTATAAAAATTTGCAATTGCAGGACAGTGTTTATACAGTGAATTATTTTTGTTTATGTGCCTCAGTGACCTGCAGTAACCCCCAAGCTTGCAGCAAAGTTGTTCAAACAAAGGTCCACTGTGAGGGTCTGGAGGTGAGGTGCTAAAATCCAAGGGTTAGAATGACAGAGGATGGAACAGAATGGTGAAGACGGCGAGTTTAGGGTGGAGGGAAGGGTCAGGGGCCCCATATTTTTATCATGTCTTCTGGGTCCCGAAGGGGTACCTCCCCGTTCGCCTTGACTCTGTTTGATGAGAACCTGCTTCAATAATGCATCTGCTGCAGGGCTAATGCCCACCGCTGCTACCCGCGATCATTCATTACGAGCTCGGAAGGAAATATTCTCAGAACGCCAGTTGATTGTCGGTTGCCTGTCAGTGGATGAAATTTCATTTCCAATTTCTTGGCAAGAGAGAAGAGCCTATTTTGTAGCACTAGTGACTTTGTTTTGTTACAACGAAGTCGAGGAGATTTATTGTTTTATGTCAGGACAGCGAGGGTTTGTTTGTGGTTTCAGGCATGTTAAATTATTCTTTACCTTCTCTGTGATTCTTCTTCAAAAATGAATGCGTTCCATTGACGTAATAAAAAAAACATATGGACCGAGAAATATAAAATTCCATTTTTTAAGATCGCGCTTGTGAGCATTAGCAGCGCGAGGTAGCATTTGGGCAACAACTGAATGAGTCAAAGGATTTTTGGTGCCGTTTTGCCATCGATTCCATCCTTGCGGCAAAACACCGCGATATGAAATATTAAACGACCCGGCGAGGCAAAGAGGCTCATGGGTAAGGTGTTTCGTGTAAGCGAGGAAGGGCTTTTTAAAGCGGCGAGCGCTTGACGGAAACGCGCCGGGCGCGTTGCGCGCTCCGCCGCGGTTGCCGTGGTTGCCGCGGTTGTTTAGACGCCGGGCCCGGGCTGACAAACGGCCTCGCTTTAGGCGGCTGGAAAAGGTCGCGCCCGCGGGAGAGCAGGCGGCGGGGACTCCGACCAGAAATAATTGCCGCGAACGTTGGCCCGTTGTTTATGTGCACCCGGCCCTCCGTTGGGTGAATCAATCACTGCAGGTAATGACATTTTCACTGGGAGGGCAACGGCTACCCAAGGAGCGGGAGCTGGGGTGGGGGGGGTGGGGGGGGTGGGGGGGGGGGGGCACGTGTAACCTTAGAGACCGCTCATTCGTCACGGCGGCCAAGCGGCTTATGAATTATGTGCGCTGACACTACTCACCCACTCCCCGCAAAAATCCCTCATCATCAGAAAAAATACAATAAAATAAATGTGTAGTGGCAATTTCGACGGGTACTTCTGGAAAAAGACAAGGCTCTGTGTTTTATATGTATGTTTTAAGCATTAAGCATGTATTACAAGTCAATGATTTTATGTATGTATGCTTATTATATATGTATGCTTATTAATAATCATTGAACGCATTGAAAGAATTGTAAAACCAGCATCAATAAGTATTTAACAAATGATAAGATTCAACTAGATTGACAGGGAGTACAAATATAATTGCAGTAATATCAGTTATTAACAAATGCCAATTCAATTTTTTTTAAATGTCAAATAATCTTTTTCAAAATTAGTTTCTTGTGTCCTTTTCAATAAATTATGATCCATGGTATGAATCATCATTTAAGAAAAATAATGGTGAAAAAAACATAAAATAATGATGTACAAGTAAAGATTACCTACAGGGAACTGAACTAGTTAATGCGAGTGTATGAATAATTTAGCTTGTGTCAGGGAGAATGCAGACAGAGCTTTCTGCACGTAGCGGCTATTCTATCTAAACTATTTTCTCATTCTTTTATGTTGCCCAAAGCAAAACATTTTTAAAGGTAGGAAGCATTGTGATTTCATTTGACATGGATCATATTTCATAACCAGGAGGCTCGATCACAACCGAGTACAGGAATGTGCAGTTTTCAGGAGGAAGTCAGGGAAAGTGTTCAGAGAGTCATGATCTCCATTGTTAATAAAATAATACTGGGGGGGTGGGATGAACTTGAACACTGATGTTACTTTTGCAATTCTCAGTAAAAACTTAATTTTCAGAAAGCCAAATTACTCCTAGTTCCCAGATATATTTTTCATGGATTCTGATCCAGCTCATGTCTGCACTCTAGGTACAGTACGTCTGCCCTGGAGATCGTCCAGCTGACTGTGGACCACAACACTGAGCTGCTCCTGATTCTTCCGTTCCCACTGCAGACTTACGTGGGGACACTGTTCCCACCGAGGTTACGCTGCTGTCTGCTTTACACGAAACACCTTACCCATGAGCCTCTTTGCCTCGCTGGGTCGTTTAATATTTCAAATCGCGGTGTTTTGCCGCAAGGATGGAATCGCTGCTGTCTTCTTGTGCTTTTACTCTGTCCAATCGCGCGGCCTTCTCTCGCTGCCCTCTGTCCAATAATGCCGGCCGACCCGTGGCGTTCGAACGGCACACGCGACGCCCTTTTTCGTCCCACCGCCCAACGGCGTGTCCAAAGTCAGACGCTCAGTCAAAATAAGAAACTTTATACGAATTTAAATTCAAAATGAAAGAGGAAATTTAACGGTGTTGTCGGCGACGGCCGGGGAACGCTGCCTCTTCCCAGCCCGGTCGAGGTCACGCTCCTTTTCATTTTGCGGTCCGTTTTTCTTTCTTTTTTTTTTTGCGGCGATGCCGTTTGACTCCCGCTACGTGACCGGCGTTCAGAGCTCGCCCCGCCGCGATGGATGAAAAACAGATTCCCGTCGACGTGAAAAGTTGAGTAAGATTTCGACGTCGGAGGCACGGCAGCTGGTTCAGGAAGCGAGACGTACGATGTCGCCGGCAACAGCGTTTCACCGACATTTTCTTACCGAGTGAGAGAGAGAGCTCGTTATATAAACGGACAATCGATAAAGTCTTCTCCTTCCCCCCTCATGGGATCCGGGTAGAAATGATAAACTACAACAACAAAGACAAAGTAAAGCAAAACACAGGCGGGTTTCTTGTAGCTGGCTCGCTTTCTGTCAGACGCGCTTTCTCTGGGGAATTGCAGTCTTAGACACCGACTGTGGAAAGAAGTGCTCTTTTAAGCCCTCATTAGTTCATTGGTTAATGCAGCCCGGGTGTGTGTGCCTACTTAACCTGTAGGCGTGGTCCCAGATTTATCCGATTCCCTCTGCCAGACCAAGCCCTCCCACAAGTGGAAAGGTGCTTTGAAACACTTTCCAGCAGTTGGCAGTGTACTGTATATAACCAAATTTGTAATGGGAAACCATGCCAGCATTAATTGTATACTTGGGTAACACTTTGCAGTAGACTCACATGAATTGGCGTTAACTTACATTAACTAACATGCATGAATTGATGATGTACAAATAGAATAATTAAGCATAAAATTAACTCTTCATCAGTAAATACATCTGCTAATGTATTAGTTAAATGATTATCCACACATTAACAAAACATAGGATGAACTTATAATTAGTTAACCATTAGCAAATACATGACCTGTTTTTTATTCCAATATGCATTGGCATTACCTCATGTAGTTGTTAGCATGAATTAATGATGTCCAAATATATGAACAAAGCTGTACAGATGAACTTTTCAGTAGTTTGTAGTTAACTACTGCATTACTTTGTGCCTTAGTGTAAATGTTACCTTTAATTATATTGCACTGGTCATGTCATGTGGTTTAGATGCACTACCTGCAGTTCTCCGAAGCTTAATGCATCTTATCTCTTCCCTGAACACACTGTAAGTCATCTTATAAAGGAAAAGCATGGCAGTGCTGTTAACTGCTTAATTGCATTGCAGTCCTGTGATTAGACATCCCGCCTCTTACTAATACGCACCTCTATTTTTTGCTCAAGAATCAGTGTAGGCGGTTAGTGAAACCGCTGTTGCCGTTTTATCTACGCTTGCATTTACGTTTTCCCCATTTGCTGTAAAGGAGTTTTTTTTACGGTGTGGAGGCTGTCCATCTCTTTCTACTCAATCTGTATATTTGAAGCACTGTCCATCCAAAAGCCATTTGGGATTTGATAGCAGTCACTGCACTGGAAACCAGTGTTTTTATTTCCAGGGTGGGTCACATGGAAGCCCTTTCAGAAGAACTGTTATGCCATGTAGGTTGATGCTGCTTGATTTTCTACCAACACAGTGAATAACACCAGTGAGAAGGTCCCAGCTGTCTAGTTTTGACCAGTATCAGTCTAGCATTGAAGTGGAACATACTGAAATAATGATCTTGCAGAATTTCATACATGAACACACACATACACACAAACATACATGCATACATACATCACACATTCACTCACTCACCCTTGCACATTCTAGTGATTGGTCCAACAGCTAAACCTCTTCACCATGTCTTAATGCTTTATATGTTGAGTAGCAGGCACATTCGCTGTTTGGAGGAGCAGGCTGTGTTAATGTCAGCTGTACCTTATAAATTGGCCACTGAGTATTCATTCATGCGTTCATTCATTCATTCATTCATTCATTCATTCATTCATTCTTGCACTTTAAAACAAACTGCTTTGAAGGTTGCAAAAGAATTGCAGTTGGACCACATCTTTACCACCTATGTCCATTTTAAGTATTTTTACGACAACCCGCATGGTTTTATGTCTGAAAACATATCACATGGTCCTAAGGGAGGCATAAACACCCTAATTACCCAGGTTCAGAAACTCACATGACTCTGTTCACAGTATTTCACAAGCGCATATAATGCAGAATTAACAAAGTACTATTTTGCTGTATACAATATGGGTGCTATGTTAATGTTGATAAGCACAGCCTGTTCAGGGAGAAAACCATTAATGCGCATTATATGAGAGTGATTCATCTTCACGGGTTACGCCGTTTTCATAACATATTATGAGTTTTTGATTCATAATTTTGTAAACCCGTACACCAGAGGGCACCTCGAGCTTTACACGTTTACTGAAACAATTTGAGAATACCGAGCCTGACTTTCTTTTATCTAAGAGTCGCACATTTAAATTTCATAAGCACGCCCGGTTCGTTTTACATCCCATTATCAAAGCTGAAACAAAAGTGATACTGAAATGAGTTTGTGCAGTAATGCGTATAGTGCCTGTTACAAAATATCAAAAGTTTAGGCCACTATTTTTATAGAGTGCATTTAAGCTAAGTTTTAGTGTGCATTTAACATCAAATCACGCAAAAATGCTCATTAGATTCCAAAATGCTTGCGAAGTACATGTTTATCCTATTTATGCAACGTGTTACATTAGGTGTTTATATCAAGCGCTGAAGTACACAAAAGTTGTTTGGCATTACAGTTCCAATAAAAAAGAAACTTTAAACGTCAGAAACGTTTCATAAAATGCGGTGAGTCACCGAGTCACCAGACGGGCTCAGGCTCTTCAGAACCCCGCGAGGGAAGTGCCGATTTGCCGGTGCGACCGCTCGTCGTACGCCGCGCGTCGGCCTGGCAACGGGCCGCTCTGCGTCGAGGGCCCTGCGTCGCGGACCGGGATTAACGAGTTCGCTGGATAACCGCGCTGAATAAAACCCGGAACCCTCCCAAATCTGGAACACGGAGTGAAGTAAAATGAGCTGTTCCGGGTTTTTACTCCAGCTAACTCGGCAATCCTGCTTTGTGATACAGACCCCACTAGTGAACAATTCACTTTTCAAAATTTGAACTAGAACTAGATGGGTCTTTAAGGATTAAGAATGCAGGATGCACACACGGATCAAAGAACTGGGGTTTTTTTTTTTATTGATGAAATAAGCCACGCCCGCATTAGCATTGCCTTACATTACATTACATTGGTTTAGCAGAAGCTTGTAGCTGGAGCAGGTTACAGCATAAGAGACCGTAGGTGCGTCCAGCTGATTAAGAAGGCCAACAGGGCCAGACCTGCGAGCGTACGCGCGACACTCATAAAGCACTAATGCAAATGAACTGTGGTGACCAAATACAAGTCCTCGACGCATACCGATAGCGTCCATTAAAAAAACAAAAAAAAACATAGAACGAGCACAACAGGCCTCTTCAGTGCGGGCGATGGGAGAACTCGTGGTGGGGGGGGGGTGGGGGGGTGGGTGAGGGATGGGATGCAGCCTGCAGGCGGTGGGTCCCCTCTGAGCTGCCCGAAAACGGGGGGTCCGTACCCCTGCTCTCGGAGCCACCGGGCCGGCTTCCGTTTACACTTAAAACGGGCAACGGGCACGGTCCCGCGACGCCAGCGGGGCGAATCAACGGGGTGATTATCCGTGGGGTTGCAGAGCTGAGCCGTGGCCTAGAAACCACCAGGCTGGGGAAAAAAAACAGCCAATCACTGCCCGCTTCAGATGCTACAAAAAAAACAAAAAACCAATATCTCATTTTATCTCAAAATGCTACATTTTGAAGGACAATTAAATTTGTGCAGAGGGCCCCCGGGGTAAAGTGTGAAGGCTCTTTATAAGGCTGCTTTTAAATGCTTGTAAGCCTGCCTGGAACATTGAAGCACAAATAGACGCATTTAAACACACACATAAACGCACACACAAGTAATTCTGGCCAAATTTGTTATTAGTGTGTACAGGATAGACAGGGATGCTTAACACTACATGACAACATAATCTTGCCTTTTTGGATTTGCCTTTTGGAAATTATTTGAAAACAAAAAAAAAGAAGAAATATTAAATATGTGTATAAACGTATTCTTTACACAACAGGATGGCTGTTTGAAAAAAAGGCTGTTTGTATCCGTGTATTCAGTGTGTGTGCACCGACTGTCTTTCTACAAAAGGAGATGTCATGATCTTGCATCATGAATGGTTTACTGAGGCATATTTTCCCTCTGAATAATAAAGAATTGTCTCTTACTGAATAAAAATGGGGGGGGGGGGTGGATCTATTGGATGAATAAACGCAATATCCGCCGTTCACCATGGTGAATGTGCCTATATGTTAAGCAGACAAAGCATTGATTGTATTTAGCCTGCAATGCAAAACAGTGCATTTCACAACAAGCCAGTAAAACAGTCTGCTGATTATATGATTTATCTGCAAGGAACCCCTCGATTGTCGCTAACATGAACTCTGGATAATATCTGCTATTTATATTGCATATTACTCATCTGTGAACTTTGAATATGAACAATGAGGCATGCAGCTATATGTGAGAAATTATAATGGGATTCTCAGAACAATCAATTAAAGAGATAGTTCAATTTGTGTATGGATTTGATTGGCCGTGAAGTACATTTTTGATGCAGAATTTTCTTTAGATTTGCTAGCTTTATTCTACCTCTGTAGGCAGTGCTTTAAAGCAAGAAAATACACTTCAAAAGTATTTTGTACATAGAGAGTATGCCTTGAGAAGCTGTACATTTGTATATCAGGTTATTTTTTTTAAAAAAACAACAAAAAACATTTCAGCTATTTCCTTTGACTCATGCAACCCCAGACCTCTGCATCAAAGGAAGACGTATCAGTGCGGTGTATGATATTTGTGTTTGTAATTGGGAATACATGCTGTAAAACTGATATTTTCATATGCATGGCCTCTGGTTACTACACAAGCTGTACAGCTGTACGCTAAATCGTAATTTAGAGTTACAACTGCGAAAGTCCCTATACCAGGCATTATAAAGCGATCATGACCGCGCAGGGCCGGTGTGGGTGCAGGTTTTTGGCTCAGCCCTGCACTAAGATTCAACTCATTGACTAATTATGGCCTTCAAACAACACCTTCATAAATAGAATCAGGTGTCTTAGTGTTGGGTTAAAACAAATACCTGCGCCCACACCAGCCGTTTTCGGATAAGACTGGACATCGCCGACTTGAACAAATGTTAAAAACTCAATTCTGGGGTGGAAAAAGAGGACAAATTAAGAGCACGTCACCAGAGGATTCCGGACTCTGATTTTACTAAATCCGCATTTGCCCTTTGACTCGGCCGAGCAGGAAATGACCCGTCTGCCCTGTGTGCGCGTGGAGCCGCGCGTTTCTTTGGCTCGGAGTCTGACGGCTTCGGCGAACGGCGTTCGCCCTCGCCGTGAAAGAGGGGAGGGAGGGGACAGGACCGCCGCGTGACGATGGAGAAGCGCGACGCGCGTTACGAGCGCCTCGGCGGGCGGAGGTTGCGAGCTCGCGTCCGCGCGAGCCGCTTTAGCGCCGAGTTCCCGGTCAGTCGCGCGGCTTCCCCTGGAGGAGAGGGGCTCGCGGGCTGTCCCGGCGGCAGGACGAGCGCGTCCCGTCTGAGGCCGCTTCGGCAAGCCCGAACTTGGTTTGGAAAGGGGAGGAGGGAGGCAGAGCTTAAGCCCCTCCCCCCCTTCCCCCCTGCCTCCATCTCGCCACCGGCGAAGAAGTCAAGAAGCGGGAAATTTGCTCCCGCCGCGGGTCTCTTTAAGAGCCGCCCCCCTCCCCACCCACCCCCGCCGTGTCTCTCCGGCTGGGCCCGCGGGCAGTCCCGGGCGGACCGCTGCGTTCTCCCCTCGGGGAGGCGAACACTCAGGAACCGCCGTGCCGGCTGTCATTTGATTCGCTCGCGCCCGCTGCGGAATCCCCCCCCCCCCCCCCCAGAACCCCCACCCCCCGGAGCGTCGGGCCGTTGCTGGCGGGGTCCGCCCCGCCCGACCGTCAGCGAGTCCCCGCTCCTCTACGCCCGCGTGACGAAGCGCCGCGGCTGTCCGCGATCCTCCCGGGCGATCCGTCCAGGAGCGAGCGGCTCGTTCAGCGCGTCACCAGAAACGCTTCCCCGGGGGGGGGGGGGGGGCGATCCCGCTCAGGTCACGTGACCGGCGCCAGGAGAAATGGTGCCAATTACCGGCGGGAGATGCAGCCGACAGCCGGGCTGAAGGATGGCCGCGGCAGGCCGGCGTGAGCGGGCTGCAGAGCGGGGCGAGGGAGAGAGAGAGAGGGGAGCGCGGGGCGAGGGAGAGAGAGAGAGAGAGAGAGCGCAGGGCGAGAGAGAGGGGACCGGGGGGTGAGCAAGAGAGAGAGGGGGGAGCGCGGGGCGAGGGAGAGAGAGAGAGAGGGAGCGCGGGGCGAGGGAGAGAGAGAGAGGGAGCGCGGGGCGAGGGAGAGAGAGAGGGGACCGGGGGGCGAGGGAGAGAGAGAGGGGAGCGGGGCGAGGGAGAGAGAGAGGGGAGCGCGGGGCGAGGGCGAGAGAGAGGGGAGCGCGGGGCGAGGGAGAGAGAGAGGGGAGCGCGGGGCGAGCGAGAGAGAGAGGGGGAGCGCGGGGCGAGGGAGAGAGAGAGGGGAGCGCGGGGCGAGGGAGAGAGAGAGGGGACCGGGGGGCGAGGGAGAGAGAGAGGGGAGCACGGGGCGAGCGAGAGAGAGAGGGGACCGGGGGGCGAGGGAGAGAGAGGGGGGACCGGGGGGCGAGGGAGAGAGAGAGGGGAGCGCGGGGCGAGCGAGAGAGAGAGGGGAGCGCGGGGCGAGCGAGAGAGAGAGGGGACCGGGGGGCGAGCGAGAGAGAGAGGGGAGTGCGGGGCGAGCGAGAGAGAGAGGGGGAGCGCGGGGCGAGGGAGAGAGAGAGGGGACCGGGGGGCGAGCGAGAGAGAGAGGGGAGTGCGGGGCGAGCGAGAGAGAGAGGGGACCGGGGGGCGAGCGAGAGAGAGAGGGGAGTGCGGGGCGAGGGAGAGAGAGAGGGGAGCGCGGGGCGAGCGAGAGAGAGAGGGGACCGGGGGGCGAGCGAGAGAGAGAGGGGAGTGCGGGGCGAGGGAGAGAGAGAGGGGAGCGCGGGGCGAGGGAGAGAGAGAGAGGGGAGCGCGGGGCGAGGGAGAGAGAGGGGACCGGGGGGCAAGGGAAAGAGAGGGGGGAGCGCGGGGCGAGAGAGAGAGAGAGGGGACCGGGGGGCGAGGGAGAGAGAGAGGGGACCGGGGGGCAAGGGAGAGAGAGAGGGGAGCGCGGGGCGAGGGAGAGAGAGAGAGGGAGCGCGGGGCGAGCGAGAGAGAGAGGGGACTGCGGGGCGAGAGAGAGAGAGAGGGGACCAGGGGGCGAGGGAGAGAGAGGGGGGACCGGGGGGCGAGGGAGAGAGAGAGGGGACCGGGGGGCAAGGGAGAGAGAGAGGGGAGCGCGGGGCGAGGGAGAGAGAGAGAGGGAGCGCGGGGCGAGCGAGAGAGAGAGGGGACTGCGGGGCGAGAGAGAGAGAGAGGGGACCAGGGGGCGAGGGAGAGAGAGGGGGGACCGGGGGGCGAGGGAGAGAGAGGGGGGACCGGGGGGCGAGGGAGAGAGAGGGGGGACCGGGGGGCGAGGGAGAGAGAGGGGGGACCGGGGGGCGAGGGAGAGAGAGGGGGGACCGGGGGGCGAGGGAGAGAGAGGGGGGACCGGGGGGCGAGGGAGAGAGAGAGGGGGAGCGCGGGGCGAGCGAGAGAGAGAGAGGGGACCGGGGGGCGAGGGAGAGAGAGAGGGGACCAGGGGGCGAGGGAGAGAGAGAGGGGAGCGCGGGGAGGGAGAGAGAGAGGACCATGGTGCTCGCCGCTCTCCTGCGACTCATCGGTCACATTAGCTCCATGATTGCCAATTATTCCGCCATCCATCCAGCCACGTGCCCACGCCGCACAGAACAGCTCCTTACGGTCAGCGGGGTATGGGCGCTGTGTGATGACCGCGGAAAGTTCCGGAGAGAGACCCCGCCGCGCTGCCTGTGGTCGTGACGCTAGTACGGCTGGCACGTGAATCGCTGTTGCTAAAACGCAGGTGGAAATATAGCTCCTAAGGAGCGGAGGACAGTCAAACCCCAAGTAGCCCAGCTCACAGAGCTGTCAGCGACTCTAACACACCTTCAGCCGTATGGGGGTGATTCATTTTCACTCTGCGTATTTCCCAGCCTAATGAAATGTCAGAGCGGCCGTCAGAACGGGACGAGTGCGAGCGGAACGCCAGAGCGGGCCGCCGTCGCCGGGGCGGGAGGAACCCTCCCCCGTCGCCTACGCAGAGCGCAAAACAAACGCGCGTCCGCCCCTCTGTTAGAGTTGAATTAACACAGTTATTGTTGAATTAACACTGTTAGAGTTGATTTAAGAGTTATAGCTGAATTAACACTGTTAGAGTTGACTTAACAGTTATAGTTGAATTAACACTGTTAGAGTTGATTTAACAGCTATAGCAGAATTAACACTGTTAGAGTTGATTTAACAGTTATAGCTGAATTAACACTGTTAGAGTTGAATTAACAGTTATAGTTGAATTAACACTGTTAGAGTTGAATTAACAGTTATAGCTGAATTAACACTGTTAGAGTTGAATTAACAGTTAGAGTTGATTTAACACTGTTAAAATTGAATTAACACTGTTAGAGTTGAATTAACAGCTATAGCAGAATTAACACTGTTAGAGTTGATTTAACAGTTATAGCTGAATTAACACTGTTAGAGTTGAATTAACAGTTATAGTTGAATTAACACTGTTAGAGTTGAATTAACAGTTATAGCTGAATTAACACTGTTAGCGTTGAATTAACAGTTAGAGTTGATTTAACACTGTTAAAATTGAATTAACACTGTTAGAGTTGAATTAACAGTTATAGCTGAATTAACACTGTTAGAGTTGAATTAACAGTTATAGTTGATTTAACACTGTTAGAGTTGGATTAACAGTTATAGCTGAATTAACACTGTTAGAGTTGAATTAACAGTTATAGTTTATTTAACACTGTTAGAGTAGAATTAACACTGGTTATTTTACTGTGTAGGTGTTGGGGAGCACGTGCCAGCTCTGATCCCTCCTCGCGGCCCTTTCTCAGAGACGCTGGCGAACGGAAGCGGGGGAGCAAACCCCCGAACCGTGGGCAGAATCGAGAGGACAGGTGGATGACGGAGAACGAAAAAAGAAAAAAAAAAAGAACAGAGAAAGCGCCGGAGCTTTGAACATCCGTCAGACGGCGCGACGCGACGCGGCGCTCTGAAGTCCTTCTGAGGTAAAAAAATAAACAAAGAACCGACGTGGAGAGCGGCGTAGCTCGGTTTTGAAAAGGAAAATTCGGCTCCAGAAGGGATTTCATTTCCGCTGTGTTTTTGTCTCGCGCCGCCGGAGTTTCGACCGCGCGCTCGTCTCACGCCTCCGTCAAGGACCGTTCCGCGGCTTCTCCTTTGTTTCGAAGGCTCTGCGGGGCGCACGGAACAGCCTGTGCTATTCCAATGGGTGGCCTCGCCCAAAAAAAAAGCCTCCTGGTGGAACAGAAGTAAATTCCGTTGTTCTTAGTTCCTTCGCAAACGCTTCTGTAGCTTTGGTTCACCGTGAACGGGGGGGGGGAAAGCACATTAATTTGTCCTACATCGCCTTGGCTGGATGTAGCCCTGCAGTGCTGCTGCGTGAAATGCATTTCGGATCAGTCTGTTCTGGTGGACTGGCGGTTTGAAGCCATAGTGCTGGATGACTCTTATATGATACCTTGTACCAAGCAAGTCTTTTGCTTCCTCTTTATGGATTCCCCTCCTGTGGTAGATTGACTCTGCAGTATTACTCAGATCCTCTGACCCTCCGAGCCAGCAGTGCTAATTGGTTAATTGGTTAATTGAGTGCTGTCACCAATTGGCCATCGTTTCCTCCCACCTGGTGTCTAAGGTCTATATCAGTCCTTTGGAGGGGAAGAATGAAAACCAGCTGTACTGCCAGCCCTCAAGGACTGGTTTCGAGTATCTCCGTTCTACAGCCTTGATTGAGGAATTGATTGAGGAATCCAAACAGTGAGAACCAAAAGATTAGAAATTCCCAGAACTACCTGTTCATTTTCCCCGGCATTCAATTCTACCAATAAAGTAGAAAAGAAACTAGAGGCAATGTGGAATGACATGGTGGATTCATGCTTTGGTATTTCATGTCCAGAATGCACAATTCTGAAGACATTTCATGTGTTCAAGGTGAACTGGTACTAATATAGCGGGTCTGTTCACTACCAGAGAGTTTCAAAAATCCAAGTTTCTTTATTTATTTTTCTTCAAAATTTCTAGTCAGTGTTCTAGAACTCCATTGCTTTCGATTACCAGTAGTGATTGTGACATCAGCATTAGAATGTTCAGTTAAGAATCACATATTTGTGATGTCACACCTTGAAGAGTAAAAGCATCTTGCTATGGGAGTGCTGATCCAGGGTCAGGTTTCCCTCGTTCATGTCCTAACCGTATCCCTTATGAGCCGAAAGGCAAAACTGGTCCTAGATCAGGGCCCTGTTCATAAAGAATCCCCAGACTTCCGAAACTGAGATTTAAGCAATACGGAACGAGAGGCAGTGCCGTATCGTGAATACAGCCATGGCGACAGGGCAGTTCTTAGGCGCGATGCAAAGCGATGCACGATTTTATTTTTATTTATTTTATTGTTTATTTTTACAGGGACAGTGCACAATTAAAAGGTAATTGCACCAGTTAGCTAGCAGCTAATTTACATCTGTTGTCCCTGGGCAGGTATACAAATAACAACCACAAAACAGCAAATACACTACATAAAACAGCATAATACATAAAAGTCCATCAATATGAGATAGTTAAAATCAGTATGATATGTATGATAAAAACAAATCAATCATTAGTGGTGGCACATTTGTACTGACTTTAGGCAAAGCCACTATTCACAATACAGCGTGGCCTCGAGTGCCGTATTACAACACATAGAAACAATGAATTGGTGACACAACATCAGTTGTGTAATATTATTCGTATGTAGTGGCTTGTGCACATTTAGTGATACTGTTTTCAAACCGGCTGTTTGACTAACTGTTACCGCATCAGATTTACAATCACACGGTCTCAGCCAATCAGCATCCAGGATCGCGGCAGCCCCGTTTCCATGACACTAATTCCGGAAGATTAGAATCATTGTCGCAACATTCCGAATGAGCGAACGGTGCCAAACCATAATCCCGGCTTTTAATTTTGTTTGATTAGCACCGGGGCTCATTCATCTCCGCAGCTTGATTAGCACACTGTAGACTGCTCATTAAAGGATTAATGGACGGATTCGCTTTCTCTCAGCTCTCTGATCGGGATTCTGGCGGAAGGCATCCATTGTTCGGGACAGCCGCGATGGAGCGGCCCGACTCCAGCGACGCGTCGCCTCAGAAGTGAAATTTTAGGCGACGAATCTCGAAACGGCCCGAGCCTTTCACCCCGCGAGGGTTTCGGATGAGAAACAACAGCTGATCTGACCGGAGTTTTTTTGGAAGGCCCGCTTTTACAAATAATCGTGTTGGGGAAGATGCACGTGGGCGGGAAGGAGCGATCCTTTACGCGGAGGTTGTCAACCCCTGTAATGTGTGGATCTCCAGTGAGCCATCAGCCGCCGACTTGGCTGAGCGGAGACCGACGCCTCGGCTGTCCACGGCCGTACGCGGGTCTGGGTTGAGTCCGGTGAGGAACTGGGTCATGTGCGGCATCCCCGCTCGTTGCGGTCGCGCGAAGCCTCGCTAACGGCGTTTTTACTCCCTGGGAGTTGACAGCACTCTGTCAGAGTTGATTTTACACTGCGTTTCGCGCCGCGGGTTACCAACGATTAACGGCGTCCGTTTGGGTGGAAAATACGCTAACGTTCCACCTCAGGGCTGTGTTAATGACGGCAAGGGGTGGGGGGGGGGGCAGAAGGGGGGTGGTCTGTGTTGCCATCGTTTAGCTGAAGCCCGCTGCTCTCCTGCAGCCGAAACATTTTGGCGCGCCCCCGTCACGGATTCTCGCCGCCGGATCGATATCCCCGTCCGCCGCTCGGACGGGAAGCCAGCGCGGCCGGGCGTTTTGGGGGAGGCCTCTCGCGCCGCGCCCCTGTCCGGCCAGCGTCGCGTCGAGTGTGAACTGAGGCGCGCGGCCGCAACACGCCGGTCTGTCAGTCAGTCAGGAAACCCCGCCCCCATTCCACCCCCCCTTCCCACAAGGTCAGCCCCCAGCATGGCCGATTTTTAATGCACCGATTGCTCTTTTTCTCCCCAGAGACGAGCGATGCGTCGGTATCGACGCGTTACAGTTTTGAACTCCAGCCGGTGTTGACGGCGCACCGGAGGCGCGCGAAGGCCTGCTTTCGTTGCGTTGGAAACGAGCCCACAGTCTCCCTGGCGCGGCGGACGTCGTGCCGTAGCTACTTTCCTGTGTGTCATCAGATTCTGCTGTTTCACGCGGCAGCAGCGCTGTGGAATAGCGCAGTCACACGTGCCGCTGCGTGTACTTTCGTCCCCCTGGGCGATATCAGACTGTCTTTAAATAAAAAAAAGAACGCTATGCCGCAGAGCCATAAATGAAAAAACGGGCCCGGACGACAAATAAAACGACTTTGGTTGGTGTTCCGTTCTTAAAATTCAGATCACACTGGACTTTTTTCGTTTGGCGGTTTCTGTTTACTGTTTGTAACTGAGTGCCGCCCACCACCCCCCCCCCCCCCACAAAAAAAAACATAAAATAAAAAAATACTAAAGGATATCCCGTGTGCTGATATAAGGCTCATTCTACAACTGTAGCTAGTAAGGGTCTGCAGACCGCAATGTATCTGCATGTGTTCCTCCAAAAAATAAAAAAACTTTTTTGTATGCATATTAGTATGTATAATTATTATGTATATGCATTATGTATATTATAAAAACATAACTGGGCGTGGCTTAAGCTGGAACTTGTGCAAATTGGAATACCAGTTTTTCAGGCTAATGTGCACTGGCGTCACTACTGTTGTGCTTTCAAAGCGCGCGGCTCATTCCTGACGCATCGTTAATCGTGAAGCATAATAGCGGGCCCATTCTTTTTAAAGCTGTTTCTATAAACAACACGGACCCAGATGTTCCGAACGCCATACAGAGCTACGTTGCGTAACAGCGTCTGTGTAGCGGTAGAGCTAGCCGCAGCTGCACAGCGCAGGTGACGCAGCATATTTTCCAGGACAAACGTACAGTACGGATAACCGAAAGCAAACAGCAAAAATGCCTTTTGCTTTAAAGCTCGCTTGACCCTTGCTGATTTTATTTTTGGTTGCGATCAATTTGCTGTCAAAGTCGTACCAGTGTAAATAACCTGGCAGAATCACACAGTCCCCCCCTACCCCGGTTGCATGTGTCTGAGTGACCTCAGCAGGCCCGATTCTTCACTCCCAGCTACAGTACAACCTCAGGGATACGGGCCCATTGGGAATGGGGGGTCATCTGGAACTCCGGAATGTTCCGAAGTTTGAAAGTGCAGTCAAATTACACACATTTGTTTATTTATCGGTATTTATTGGACTGCCGGTTAGGCTACTCTAGAAAGCAGGCCCTTGTTTCTATTTTTTAGATTTAAAAAAAAAAATCATTTTAGGAATAAGATGCTGGATGCTTTTTAAAAAACAAAATTAATTCAAAACTTTCCCTCACCAAAAGTATGCATCAGCAATTTGGAATGCTAAACCTCATTCTTTTCTTATCAATAATATATATCTACTTCAATAATAAATACCCAGGAGAACATGAATTAGGCATTACGGAACAAGCATGCCCTTATGAATGCATTCTATGGGAAAATACACAATTCCTCAGATTTGTTACACTGTAGCCATATTGAAGCATGGAAAACCCTTTGTAAAGAATGTATCATGGTCCAGGATTTGGGTTGTCAAATTTTCAAGCAAGAAGTACCCACTTTCTATAGCAGTCCTGTAATCGTTCAACAGAAAGAATTTCAACTCAATGACAGTACCAAAAATGAAATCATTTCCCTCTCCTGTGAATTTTGGAGGGTAGCCAAATGTTTATAGCTCTTTTGTGTTTGTCACAGTCTGTGCTGAAGTCAGTGTTAGGCGAAGGGGGTAGAAGTGTTGCGTAATGGTTAAGGAACAGGGCTTGTAGGTTGCAGGTTTGATTCCCAGTGGGACACTGCTTTGTACCGGTGAGCAAGGCACTTGACTTGAACGTGCGTTGGTATATATGCAGCGGTGTGAGTGGGTCCTGTGTAAAAAGCTGTGAAAGAGCTGGGAATGCAGCTCTAGATGAGAGCTTCTGCTGAGTGCCTGTGATGTAATGTAATGCATCACAGGCACTCAGAACACCAACATCTAAGAAGGGATTCATATTTTTGAAAAAATATATATTGAGGTCCAATCATTGAGCTATACGACAAGATACAAAATTTTATAACAAAGGAATCTGACTAAAATTGAATAGATTGGGCAATAAATAGAGAATAAAAGAGAGAATGTTGTGGTATGTGCTGGTGTGTTATTCTCATATGTGTTAAACGCATATGAGAATATATACAATAATACGCATGATTATAATAGACGGGTACAGTATGTCCAGTTGGTACACCATGGTGATTAGTGGATGGGTAGGTTTAGAATTCAGAAACTGTTCCAAAACATATTCAGCACTTTTTGTGCTATTTTTCCTATTCAGAAAAGGTGTCTCTGAAGAATGGTCATTAATAGCAATTATTCATCACTAGGTTTAGTGTGCATCTTGGAAGGGGGCGAAACAGATGGTTCTGTCACCATCATCTGAAGGCAGAGTTTGTGATTTAGTAGCAACAACCCAGCTAGCACAAAATGTTATTTGTGGCTTTTAACGTTTAAACGATGCTGCAGTGAGGTCATGTCGGGTCGAGGCGAAGAACAAGATTGAAACTATGTTTTTACAAGGCTTCCCTTTTTTTTACTACCCCCAAGCCACATTCCTAGACCTACAACTACACTGTAAATAGGACCGGATCAATTTTTTAAGCGGGTGAACATTTTAAAGATGTGTTTTCAAGCCAAAAAAAAAATTAATCGCTAATGAGACCACGGCATTTGCAGAATTGGTCTCAACCTGAATCACGTTTTGGACTGGACTGAGGACTTGACCGGAAGCCTCCCTGAGGTGGGTAAACAAACACCATTTGCAGAATAATAGAAAGTTCTAAAAATATGAACATTGATACTTTTCCTTTAATACAGTATTTTTTTTCAGCACGCGGTATTACGTTTACGAAATATTTGTTTACCCCCCACCCATTGAAAAATATGTTTCATAAGAAAGATTTTAATGAGGAACTCTCTACAAATGGCAGTGGAGTTCTGAATGAAGCTTTCGTGTATCGTGTCCGTATCCTACCCTCATCAGTATGTGAAATTAATCCAGGGGTGTTTTCAATTACTTTCTCAAGCCGTCTGAGCATACGATATTAGATTGCCAGTGTTTATTTAATGCGACACGGTTCCGCTCGACAATCAATTAGCGCCAGATGGTGCCGCCGGCTCGCCGTCCCGCCCGCCTCCCGCCCGGCTGAGAACCGACGAGCCGAAGGGGCTCGCGAGCCCGACGTGCCGCCGGCGAGCCGGGCAGGGCGCCCGCCTGGCGAGCCGCGGGCCGCGCGACGGCACGACGCCGCGCGGCTGCGGGGCGGGGCAAGAGAGGACCGAGAGGGGGCTGTGCTGGCCGAAATGTCCTCGTCACCGGTACCGTTACCACCCTCTGCAGCCCACCCCCCGAGAAAAAGGTGCAGGGCGTGTGTGAATTTGAGAATAAGTAAGCACAGCAACTATTAGTTACAGAGTGCAAAGAAGATGTTGTATGTGCATATTAGAGACCGCTGACGTAACGCGTAACATGTCCGGCTAATTACTGCGTTGGAACCAATCAGGAGGCCCGACAGACACACCCCTCCCCCAGGGTAAGGTAATGTAAACAAACCTTGTTAACTGCACAGAACCGGACTGAACCTTATCTGTGTGGGACTTCCGTAACACGTTTGCGTTCACTTGGCCAGGTGTGCAATTAAACGTCCTTATCTTCCGTTAAAAAAAAACATCTGGTTCGTCTCTTCAGCGCAGACGCTATTTTATTATTCGTCGATTCGGATTGAACGGCCAATCGGTTAACCCCCGGCGAGGAAGGAGAGCTGTTTAAAACGAGCGCTGTGGGTGTAGACCGAGGCGCGGCCTTTGCACCCGCCACCTCTTCCTTAGAATCGACTGACCTCCATTTCTCATACTGACGCAGCTATACAACATTTATTGAAGCTCCGGTACTAAAAAAAAAAAAAAAAAAACGGTTTGGGTTTGAATTATGCTGGCTGGTATTGTGCGTGCATCTTGCACAATAGAGATGTGAGATAACACTTAGCTCAGCGCCATTGGCTAGCTCACCCTCATCCCCCCCCCCCGCCTTTTCTTTCCCAACCAAGGTCCGCAGCATAAGGATCAGCCTCATTCTCTAAATGCGCCAGAGTACACATCAGTTGTATTTCTGTTTTTGATTTGGTTCCCATGTGAAACAAATAGTACACTAAGCACACTTGACATGAACTTGAATTATACTTTATAAAATAGTATGCTTAAGGCAATGGTAACCAGCCCTGTTCCTGGAGATCTACCGTCCTGTAGGTTTTCATTCAAACCCTAACAAAGCCACACCTCATTCAACAGCTACATACCTTGTTGAGCTGCTAATTAGTAGAGTCAGGTGTGCCATATTAGGGTTGGAATGAAAACCTACAGGACGGTAGATCTCCAGGAACGGGGCTGGTTACCACTGGCTTAAGGTATACGTAAGCGTACTGTTTGACCGCACAGGTTAACTTTCAGAACGAATTGTTTTGGGCTGAAATTCCTTTGGGCGAGCCGGCGTGCCCTTAAACCCCAGCGGGGGGGGCGGTGTGGGGTTTCAGACTCTGAGCTCGGGAGATTGGGAGCTGTTGATGGCGACGTGGCTGGTTTATCCTGGAGGGATTCGCGTTTTGATGGTGACATGCGCCTAACCTTCCCCCCCCACCGCCTACCCCACACCCCACACCCCACCCCAGTTCGGAAAGAGGCCTGAACTCGGGCCTCATTGTCCGTGAGGAATCGCGCGGTTGCTTTCTAACTGCCGGGGTCACCGTGCCTGTGAGGTTTTCCGAAATCCGCGGCTCGGGGAAAGAGAAAATGAACAAGTCCGAGCGGAATTTAAAAAAGGGACTGTCTTCAGCTGACGCGGAGTTTCATTGTGTGGAAAGAGGGATGGGAAATTTGCTCTGATAGCTGGGAGTTATCCTGCAGTGCGTCATCAAGCCCTGTTTCACCACCCCCAGTGCTGCGATATCTGCGTTTCATATTTAAACCCGGTCCAGCCTATTACACTAAAGGCTGAGAGTGCCACAAAAAATTTTGTGCTGAATTGTTTATTACTGATAATGGCAATTGCAGAGCGTGATTATTCCGTTGTAGAAAGCCTGACGGGATCCAGTTTAGCTTTAATAAGACTTTTATTGAAGATTAATAATTTGAAATAATTTTAATTCTTATTAAAGTAACTCATTTCGGTATCCCGAAATTAAGCTGACTTTACAAATTTAAAGAGCTAGACATTTGTCTTTAACTTTGTTTTATGATTCAAAGTAAGCACAAGTTTTTTCTTTCTTTCTTAAGCACAGTTTAGCAGGTCAGTTTTAGTTATTGCTAAATGCTAGACTGTGCGTGTGAAGAATCCTGATAGTGTGGCTCTGGGCTTCCTTGTCATGCTTTATTTTTCTGTCGATCACCTGCTTTTCCACACAAGTGATGATGCAAGAAATCTGTCTTAATACTGATTCGCCCCATTCCTTTCCTTACTCATCCCCTTCCTTACAGACTCATCCCCTTCATTATTGACTCATCCCCTTCCTTACTGACTTATCCTCTTCATTGCTGACTCATCCCCTTCCTTACTGTCTCATCTCTTTCTTTATCGACTCATCCCCTTTCTTACTGACTCATCCCCTTCCAGCGTGAATACTACAGAAGCTGCTGAGTCATGGTTTGTGGCCTTGCATGCATTTGGTTAATTACCCATTTTGAGGTGTTGGCTACTGCGTCATATCTGGCCTAGAGGTGCTAAAGCCTCAGGGAACAGGATAAATTTAACACCTTCGTCATCCCCCATTCTTTTCTGAACTCCCAAATCCTTTCTCAAATTTGCCATCAGTTCTTCTACTACATACAAAAACTGATCCACTGCTGTTTTCTGCCCGGGCCAAAAGCGGGATAACCCATGAATTGAGATCGGTTCAAATCCGCAGCCTTTATAAGGAAGACGCGGCGCAGAGCAGCGCAGCGTGTGAACGCGGTTTCCGGAAGTTTCCGGGCCCTGACCCCTCAGCGTTGCCGGCGGCCCCCTCTCCCCGCATTCGCACGCCGCTCACGCACCGCGGCTCCCCTCCTCCTGACAGGGTCCGCGGCCGCGGAGGCGGCGCCGGGGTCTGAGCCTCGCTGTAATTGAGCTGACATTTTGAAGGGGGGAACAAAGCGGAGAGAGGGCTCTTTAAATATTCAGCGGACAGGAGCCCCGACGCGGATCCGGGGGGCATGATCGGGGCGCGTCGCGCGCGGACGAACGGCCGCTACCCCGTCTTTCAGCGGGGAACTCCTGCCGTGGCTTTGTGACAGCTGCGGTTGCGGTGATTTGCGGGGGGGGGGGGGGGGGTTGCAGGTTTGAATCCCAGGCGGGTCGTGTCTGTGTGTGACCTTGGGCGAGGGTCTGGTAGCGCCTGCCTGCTGCGACGACAGAGATGTTTCCTCCGAAAATTGTGACTTTTTGGAAAAATACTTCACTTCTCTGGAGGTTTCTGTTCAGGCGGAAATGACTGCCAGCTAGCAAAACATAGCAAAGATGTTAATGCTTTGGAAGGTTTTTATGACATTTACAGAACCAGGAAAACATTTTAAAAGCATTTGCGAACAAATCGCAAATGCTTTTAAAACAAAACTAAGAGGTTAAAACATTTGTTTTCACCATCTTAAAATATTAAAATAGGCAAATTAATGTCATTTAGCTATTTCTGGCTGTTGCTTTTACTCCATCTGATCTCAGTGTCCAGATTCTACTGATTTCTCGTCAGTTCAGCAGTAAATCTTTGCAGGTTGTAGCTTCTGGTAACTTCTGTAAAACAAGACAAAAATGACTCTTCATTAATTGCTCTTTATTGACTTGCATGACCCATTGGTCAGTTGTACGCGCACATCTCATCTCCAATATGAAAACGAAGTTATGACCTTCTGTTGTAGCTGTATGATAAGTGAAGGAATATTAATGTATTCCTAACAACAAGCAGATGAATGCCAAATATAGTAAGTGGTCACAGAACCCAGTCCAATCTTAGATTTCCCCCCAAAATAGGATTTAGCTGCACTTAATGGAAAATGGAAAATGCGATCACTCGTCACAAAAGACACAGACTTCTGGAACACGGAAGTACTGTTTCAAAAAGGAGGAACATCAAAAAAGGCTTCTCTCATTTCTACCATATCAGAATGGTCATGTTTCATGGTAAGATGAATAATTTATTTATTCTTCGTCCGGACCTCTAAAGATTTTGAGACCGTTCTCTAGCCATGCCGATCAATAAAGTTTTCTGGGTATGAAGACGCAATTGATCAGGCTGAGAGCTCCACAACCCCACCCCACCCCACCCCTCCCCCATCCCATCTGTCTCCTCCCACCCCCCCCCCACCCCCCCCGCCCCAAAGTGCAACCAGCCTCCAGTCCGTTGCCCCGATGGCCCCTCCTTCGTTTCCGCGGGCACCCACAGCCCCAGCCCCGCCCCGCCCCGCCCCGGTTCTGCTCGTCTTCCCCCAGACCCCAGACCCCGACGCGCCGAAGCCCAGGGAAGATTAAAGTCTGGCAGGGAGGTCGCTTTTTGAGCTCCCTTTTCGAGTGGGCGACCCGGCCGTTCTCCAGAACATTCCGCGGCGTGTAGTCTCGAGCGCAGACATATCCGGGGGAATCAAAGCTTGAGGACAGAACAAACAGACCTCAACCCCGACAGCAACTCTCTCTGCAGCCCGCAGGGCTCTCGCTCCTGTTTTCTCAGATGTGTGTACCCAGTGCAGTAAGAGGCTCCGCTTCAAAGCTGTGCATGTTTGCCTCACCATACCGCGGTTTGTTTGGTTATTTCTGGTGCGTTTGTACGCCGGACAAAATAAAATTTGTAAACAAGAATAGCTGTGGACTCAGGAGTAACTTAGTATGGATGGCCAAAGCACAGTAACGTTTTCCCACCCTTTCCTTCTAGCACTCCTATCGTTTGTATTCATTTATCTTGTTATCATATTTTCTTGCTCTGTTTTTCTTCATCCTTTTTAGGGCTTGTTATGGATAAAATCTGCACATATTCAGGAATTGTTGATTGGTTCTTGCTTGGCGTCGTTGATTTGTATTAGTGCTTTAGTGATGCTACATTATATACTCAACAGTGCGGGAAAGTTGTTAGCCAGGTTTGACATAATAACCTGTAATTCAGGTGAATGTACTTATGGGGTTACTTATAATTTCACATTGTAAGTCACTCTGGATAAGAGCATTTGCTGGATTAATGTAATGGGCCACAGTCATTAAGTTCAGTGTAGAATTAACTCTGAGAGAGTTCATTTTATTCTGATAGAGTATATTTGTCCCCTCACATAAAGACTATTTGAATTGAACTATGAAACATTTATTGTGTATACTCTACTACAACGCAAACACAAATATATCTATAGTTGTCACTCTAATTTATTCGAGTTGCACAATGTGTATTATAATTACTTTATATTCATGGTTCCCCTTACTGGTTATTTTCAAATTAATGTAAATGGAAAATATTTTATAAAATAATAATTTAAAATTTTTTTTTATTTTTTAATCCAGAATTAAAATTAGAAAGCTAGAACGTCATATGCATTAAAGCTGATGGTAGCTCCATTGAATTCTATAAAAATAAATAAATAAATCAGTAAATAGTACAAAATACACTGTAGGTCAGATTTGCTTCCATCCTCCTTCAGTGTGGTCAGTTGAAAGCTCTGAGAATGGGTCACATCAAGACAGATGGATCCTGAGATAGAATGGTCACAAAATGCATACGTAGTCCTCTTAGGATCTACTGTACCTTCCACTCACAGTCAGTTCTGAACTGACCAGTCTGTCTAGAGTTATGGTTAAATGTTTGGCACATACAGGCACAAAAGGCAATCTGACAGTGATTGTATGGTGAGATTATGAGCTTTCGTGAATCCGACGATGGTTGGACCTACAGTGAGTGCTCAACCTTTGACTTGTTTGAACCAATTAAAAGTTAAATGTTAATCTTCGCAGTAGAGCCAAACGATTGGTCATAATGAATGAGTGACGGATAGCATACAGTAGATCGTGTATTTGTTTCAGGAAGCCTCATTCAGTGCAATGCTTGCATAAAAGCTCATTAAAATTATGCTTTGAATGTATTGATGCATGCTCATATATTTGACCTTTGTCCAGATGACTGGCTAAGGAACCGGTCTTGTAACCTAAAGTTTGTGGGTTCAATTCCCAGGTTGGACGCTGTCATTGTACCCTTGAGCGAGGTACTTATGTAGACATTATGTAGTCGCTCTGGATAAGAGCGTCTGCTAAATGCCTGTAATGTAATGTAATGATAGAAAATGTGCCTGCACGAGCTATGGCACCGGAAAGCATCTCTCTGTGTGCTCAGCATGGCTCTCTCGGATATAGCCGGGGAAGGCCGCGCAGAGTACATCTCTGACATGTATTATCTCCACATCCGCTAATGACGCTCCTATTTTTCAAGCGTAGTGCACTTTAGAGGGATAGAGTGGCTTTTTCAGCCTCGCCAATTTGCCTTTCAGGAGCACGCCGGGTCCCATGTCATTATAGAACAAAATGGACGCAGACCTCATCTAGTATCTCTTGTCTGCTTCACGAAACTTCCCGGGCAATTTATGGTTTTGTCAAAAGAGATCTCAAAGAAGACTCTTATTGCGAGGGCAGATGATGCATGCGGTTGAAATTCGAGGAGGATGCAGACCTTTACCTTGTTTTCTTATCAGGGCATCTGAAAGGGGACAGGGCAAGACAGGCCAGCCGCCATTTTAAAGTCCCAGCCGTTCAAGTCGTTCTGCAGCAGATTACTCTGGACACGGGATATGGTGGCAAGGACACAAAAGTCACAAAGGGAGAAAAGGGCTCAATTTTACCTGTGGCCTTGCTTTAAGGAGCGAAAGAGAGCAAACAAAAAGAAAAGCCCGAGAATTTCTTATTGATTTTAAAGTCTGTGCCGGAGCAGTGATATTTACAGAAGGGCCATAAAAAAGGGAGAGGGAGATGGACAATAAACCTGGCTGAAAGAGAGGAGAGAGAAAAAAAACTTCATAACACACCTTTTCCCCTAATGGGATTTTGTTGTGCCGGTTTCATTCCTGGTGTAGACACAAGGATTAAGCTTTGCAATATTTCTTCCTCTCTGCGAGGTGAGTGCAAATCAGTAGATCTGATGAAAGATTTCCATTAAGGGACAATGTGATTTCGCTAGTTGAGTGGAACAGCCTCAATTTAAAATCCATTCAATTTCCCGGTGACAAAAAAAAAAAAACGAAGGTGCGATGGATTTTAAGCTTCCTCCAGAGGTAATTCAATCAACCAACCTTTATACACTTTTATGTGCCAGCCAAAAAACAGCACACGCATTTCATTTAAATCAAATTGGCGAGAGTGAAATTGCGAAGGTGGATGGATGCAAAAGTACGGTGAAGCGCCTTTTGTTACAAAATATGGAATGCTTCCCAAATAAAGGTTTCCGTGAACCACAATCAAAATGGCGGAGGAGTGGTTCTCTTTGCTGGTGGCACAGAGGGGTAAACCATCCAAGTAATCCATATTACGCACAAATTGCATATATGATGCCAAGTATTTTTTTAAAAATAGAGTGTGAACCTCTGTTCTGGTAGGATTTGGGCCTTCATTAAGCATAATTTGGGTGTCAAAAAGTCTTTATGCTGGATTCACATGCTCTGTTTTGTGCTTAATTGTGTTTCCACTGTAGCTAAACTCCCATGTTCTCCGTGCATGTCATTGGTTTTAAAAAGTTGCATTTGGCTTTTATTTTGGCCTTATGCACTTCACCTTCCTCCTGTGGCAGGACTTCCCAGTGCTTGTAATGGCCACAAACGTTCTCATTACTAAGCAGCAGCGGCTGGTGGTCTTGCCTGCCTTTCATTCATATATTTTTTTTATTCTGTCATTCATTTTCTTTTTTTTCTTGTCAGTAATATGCCTTTATTCTTGTCTGCTGTGCACACGTCCCATCTCACAGCATGGGTTACGATCCCGTCCCTGTCCTTGTCTTTACCCGCTGAAGGAGGGGCGTGTCCCTGCTTTGGCCCACCACCCCCCTAAATCCACTGCTCTGACATCACCGGACGGCCGACCGAGCTTCGCGGGAGGCGTTGTTGCGGCCGCCCAGTCCTCGCTGGTTCTCCGTCCACGACATCAGGAGGACCCGCTCTTTCCCTGAGCCAATCGGCCGCTCCGTTACTCATCCGGGCCCTCGTCGTTTCTCATCCGGACCGCTGCGAGGCCCCGCTGGCCCAGCTTCCCGGCCAGCTGCCTTGTCCACGTTCACTCATGCCGTGCCACCTTTTCGGCTCCGTCGACCGGCTCCCGGTGGCCGCCAGCATTCGACGCGAATCTCTCGCCCTGGCAACCCGAGGTTCCTGTCTTCAGGCGGCGCTCCGAGCAGGCCTCTCCGTTCAGCGTCCTCTCTCCAGCTGGCCGTCCCGTCTCTCTCCGAACACCTGGCAGCCGGGGCTAGGCTCCCCCCCCGCCCCCGTCTCTCGATGGCAGAACAGCCGTCCCCAATGGGACAGGAAGGCCGATTCACTGGCTGCTTCCTGCAAAATCTGCAACCCCCCCCCCGCCCCCCAACCCCCCTTTTTGAGTCCAAACCTCAATATTTCTGTTTGAAAAATGCACCCTCTGCTCCTTTTGCAGGCATTCAGGCGGGCGCCTTGACGCTGGCGAGCGTTCGGCTGTAGCTTTGCTTATCTTCGGCTGCAGCGGCGTTTTTTTTTTTTTTTACCATGCTACATGCGCTTTTGATAGTCGCTTTGGCTAAACGTGTCTGCCAAATGAGCACATTGTAAACTACGATGAAAATGCAACGTGAAGAAAGTTTTCGAATGCGTGCATTTCAGATACCGCCTGTCCGTTGCTGTAAAAAAATAGTAACAAAGAAACCATGTTAGCCCGAAGAGAAACAGCGGAGCCCGCGTTAATAGAAGGATTTAGTGATTGTCATCGCTCTAAGCTTGTAAATACATTTAAATGCCTATATGTTGTGCTGAATAATTTAGCATCTTCATGAATGTCCTTGCGACATGAAATGCATATATCAGCAGGAAATGAACGGCGGAGGCAGCGGCTCAATATTGTATTTTGCCTTCTAATTTACCCCAATCAATTGTACACGTGTTCTGTACCGTTGCATTAATAGGCAATTGATCCGCGAGTGAAGACTTACTTCCATAATCTCTTTCAAGGGAGCCATGATTTTTTTATGAGTCCTTGCAAATGTGTGTCGTTTGAAATATGGAGGCTTCTACGCGCGGGGAAGAGGAGGGATTGTTTCTTGAGAACCTCTTTGAAAACCAGAACAAAAAAATACATTGAAAATGACCCACTAAACCCACTACTGAAGCAGTGAATATAGAACTTGATGGTGTCCAGGGAGGAAATGCAGCAAGTGAAGGATGAGCCATTGTACTTTGTTCCCCATGTAGATGAAGAAACAGTAACTAGATGCAATGCAGTTGCTCTGTCAATAATGCCTTAATGCAGCCTCTTCAGACCCAGCATACCTCTGTCATAGGAACACAGAACTTTGCCATCGGGGAGATGGAAGAAAAACAAAGATACCAAGGCACCCTCCGTTTCAAAAAGACTTTTGTTTTTGGCGCGTGCAGAAACGAAAGGGATTTAGAGAGCACTTTCAAAACAGCGTTTTTGGTCATTTCGAGAACGAGTTCCCCATCATTTTCAGCATTTCTTCTGTCCTCCCACTGCTATTTTGAAAATGAATCTTCAGCCGCATTTTCAGAAAGAGCACGAGGGGCGGGTTCACCTTGTGAGACAGAAGCAGCTCCAGCGCAGGCCGGGCGTGAAAATTAGCATTATTATAAAAAAAACGGGGGATTCGTTGTTGACCTGCTCGGGCTGGACCCAAACGCAGAGGAAGGCGACGAAGCTCGAAGGACGCAGGGCCGGCGTATCCCAGGGTGCACGGCGAAGGGAATTGTCATTCTCGGAAGTTCTGTTCCGAGGCCTGATGGGTTTTAGCGCGCGAGGAGGAGGAGGAGGCGACGGGTAATCCACCGCCGGCTGCTGCGGCCGCCTTTCTCTGCTATCGCATGTTTAAAATAATAGAATCCCGCATCCTGGGGGGGGGGGGGGGGCTGACTGATACTGCATTAGCTCAAATGAAATGAGAAACCCTATTTGTTTCCCGTTACTTCGGGCCACGCCAGGAGCCGCCTCCGAATTATCCGGGCGAAGAGAAACTTCTTCGGCTCGTTCGATCGCGTTCCCGGCGACGGAGAAGCTTCCGAGCGACGGCTCGGAAAAAGTTGGATGTTTTTTTTTTTTTTTCGGTTTTCGGCGTCCGTCGTGGAAGTTCGTGCGGCGCGATTGTTTCGCCCGACAGATCTATCCGGCCCAAATGGCGTTTCCCTTTCGAGTGACGTTCGGATGTGTGACCCCGGGCTGTTTGAGAGAGGAAGCTGTGTTGGGAAAACGGAGAACCGTTCAACAGGGAGAGTGTGGGTCCTGGATTGAATACATTTTCATCCTTAAAACTTTGAATCACATTTAAATACAATGGTTTTTAAAAATTTTTTTATTAAACTGCATTGACCACAATGCTCACCAAACTATTTTGTTAAAAAAGAAACATTCACTTTTATTCTGAAATCACAGGCAAGAGCAAACGATGGCATCCCCTTCTTGCTTTTATTTAAGAACCAATGTTGATTGAATTCAGGCCTAGGTGTCTTCCTCCTGACACCTTAAATCTCAAGGTCTGAACAATTTATCATCATTACCTACTGCTGTGTTTTTATTCCCCGGCTGTATTTGAGTTCCATTAAGGGGGAACAAGCGCTTATTTCTTCTCATTAATACAGCGCCGATAATAGGACATCACTCATCCCTCAAGCATTTCAGCTTTGGGCCCCCTTTGCTGTTGGAAAATTCCGGAACTGTGGCCAACTGTTGTCCATTTGGTCCTCGGGTATCAACGCCTTTGGGTGTCTGGTCTGGAATTTTCCGGAAAAAATGGCAGCTAAACAAACAACAATATTGCTCAGCCAAAAATGCTATTAAATCATGCATGTATTGAAAAGGGCTATGTTTGTTTTCCATTGTTCTCCTTGTCAAAACGGACGTACATTCTCAAAACAAACGCTGAACAAAGCTGCTTTCCGAAAATTATAATCAGCCAGTGCCTGTGCTGGGTTATGCCTATTCAGTGAAATTTCTTTGTTTTACTTCTGGATTAGTAAATGCATTGTTATAGCATCTGACAGTGGCATTTTTCATGAGTAAATACCAATTTCTGAGTATGTCAAGAATGCTTCATCCTTTGCTTGGGCAAAATCACAATACACCATTTCCTGTTGTGTTTGAAAGTGCGAAAGTGTATCATAGTTCTATTTATATTCCAGTTTTAAATATTCATTTCTCTCTCTCTCTCTCTTATTTCTATTCAATATTTTATTTTGCATTGCTGTTTGTTGAAGTGATTCATCACTGGTGTTTCCATTTTTTTACTTTTTGCTTTGCCATCCTAAGAAATAAACCGCGCCCTCTCTCTCTCCATCTCGTCCCGTCGAAAGATATATTCGGACGCCCCGACAGTAAGCTTTCTCTGAAGGGGTGCTTTTCAGCCAATGGCCTTGCAGGAGGGGCACGCCCCCCTGCAGACCGGCGGATACGCTGTCGCGAGCCGTTTCCAGGGACCTTGTCGTCTCTTCGGGGGATCCAGGTGAAAATGCGAAAGTGGCACAAAACCCCCTACCGCAGGAAAACTCGCCCTTCGCCGCAGTTAATTAGAAAGTGGGACGGAGAAGATGAGCTTCGGCGGCTCCGCTCTCCGCTCCCGTCGCATTAATTGCGCCAGCCGACCAGGAAGTGAGGTCGTTTCAAAGGAATAGCGGGGAGCCCGGATCGATCGGGTGGCCGTTTTTATCCGTGTAATCGCTAAATCACACTCCTGTTTCGGCCGACGCTCTTATCTTTCGGTCTCTCCGGGAGGGGAAAAAAAAGAGTGTCATTAAGTTGTCTGAAGTATTTGCTGGGAAGGAATAAAGGGGATCAATTTACTTTACACGGCCTGTGAGATGGCTCCATTTATTAGCTTTGAGTTCCTGTAGACAATGCAATATAAGCTACCGCCCACAACGGCCTGCCGTTTTATCTTTCTTTTTTTCTTTTCCTTTTTCTGCCACTGGTTCCACTGGTAGCGCAATGTATTGTTTCAAAATTTGACATGAATTGCAGTTTTTTTTGTATTGTTCTCTAGTAATATATAGGTAAAATACAGTTTTTTTCCCCCATGTTTTAAATAAAAGCTATCTGCCATATTTATGCATTTTTATACATCTATACAACCATTAAATGTCAGAAGCACCATGTGTTTTATTATTCTTTTAATGTTCAGGTTATTAGCCCAGACACAGTACATTGGATCAGATTTTTTCACTAAGTGAAAGCAAAGCTGACTCGTGCATAAATAGCATCTTCCCATTTCCATTTTCATATGAAAACAATTGTTTCATGTATTTATTACAGGTGAGATTCTGGGTTAAGGTTGCAAATTGTTGTTACATTTAGTGCCTTTATGTCTCTATTTTAGTTTGGGGAATTAACAGTGCGCGAGTACTGTCTATTGTCATTTCGAATGTCATGCTTCCTCTGCTCAGCGCCCAGAACCTCAGATTTACTAAGGTCAGTGCTAATTAGAGTCTAGTATGCATCCACGCATATTCCATTTACCCATACTAACTCAGATCAACAGTGATGCCGTATCTGTGTGAGGAACGCACGCTAAAATCCACTTTAACGTGGGTCGTGAGCGGAAGCTTAATTGCATGAAGAGGACTTGGAGGCCCCGGTAGAGGATTCGGTAAACCTGCCCAGTAACGAAGCCGTGATGATCATCGCCGTCCGTCGTCGAAGAGGGAGGAGCCACCTGCTGTGCTCCCCTGGGTCCTCCAACTGCGACGTGCTGTACGTCATGATCTTCTTTATACTGCGGCGTATTTCTCACCGTGCGGCTTGAGCGTTCGGCGAACGAGTGCCCGGCGAGAACGGCGTACGATCTGATGTGCCCGGAACGTTCAGAAACGGCGGGATGACGTAAGAGCACCTCTTCGTCTCCTGAAGCGCCTCACTGTTGCCCGTAAGTTTAATTTATGCGCCGCCATGTTCGACGCATTGGGTGTGGCTTCTCAGACTCCGAGGTCAGCGCTCTGGTGGGTGTGGCCGCTCAGACAGCAGCCGCAGTCACCGCCGTGGGCTGAAAGGAGCACGAGGCCTCAAGGTCGCGGTGTGGCGGGTAGAAACACGGGCCTGGGAAACAGTCAGAGGCGGAAAATCCAGGTTCAGGAAGTAAAAGTCCTCCCCAGTGTTTTGGTCCAACCACCCGGATTCGCTAATTGACACAATTATTTTTGCCAGGAGGTGGAACTAATTAGTGAAATCAGCTGGCTGAGTTCATGGGTGGAAGAAACACACGGCAGGACTTTTACTCTCTGACCCCTGGACTTTCCACCACTGGAAACAGTGGCAAATAGATCGCTGGCTGTAGGGATTGCACGGCTTCCAGTCCGTGTCTGGACACAGATATAGCTCCTGGAGTTTGCTGAAGACCACGGCGACGCGATTCCGTTCTTACCGTTCCTTCGCACGCTTCGCAGATCGTCGAGGCGCGTTGAGGGTCGTCTTGTCTTGTCACGGCCTCGCCGCAACACCGATCTTTCTTTCCTCCTAACACCCATTACCGCCACCGTGACAGCGTGATGGAACGAGGATCACGTCTGCCTTCCACGGTCGTTAAATAACGGGTTCGATCATGTTCTGTTTGCAAGAACGGCTCAGGCACATGGTTTACATTCTTCTGTGCTGTGTTCCTGTGGTCCTAAATTTGGAACTCCTGAAATTACATAGGCTATGCTTTAAGACAAACGTGTAAAAAAGGAGCCTTCGCCCATTTTTACCATTTCACCTCTACAAAAGGCACTAAAAAGATTCTTCTGATTTTTTTTTTCTTTAATGTATAATTTGTCCCAGTAATTTTACAGCATAATTACATAGATATGAGTAATACAGTTGGAGAGAGAGCCGAAGCTAATCTTTGCACAGTGCACAATGTCTTCATGGATTTGAAATGTTTTTTTATGGTTTAATATTTGTGCAACAGGGATGGTTAGATATCGGTGTAGTTTATCTTTAATCTTCTCCGGCTGGGTTTTAGTGAGGTCTGACTTCAGCGGTGACTTCGGGTGGTGCATCTATTTTACTTTGCAGTCACGCTTTGTCATTTTATTGGCTTTGTATCCGGACCCAGAAGGTATATCTACCTTTGAAGTTTAAAATGACTTCCTGCCAGACAGGCTCTTCTAAAACACTGTATGTCGTCTGCATTCTCGAAAATGTACGTCTAGTGAAATATCGAACTTAAAAAAAAAATAATAATAAATAATGTTATTTTATGCTGGTCTTTTGTCCATGCGACTTACTTTGCTGCCCTTGTGTACTTTACGCAGCCCGGACTTTCAGCGAATGCCCTCCTGCTCAGCCTGTCTGTGGCAAGGTTTTCCTGGGGGGGGTCATCTCCCGGTTGCCTGTAGGTCGACCTACCCTTCCCTCCCCCTGAGCGTTCCGTGTCGGGACCCCGAGCGCGATGTCATTGGCCGGTTTGCGCAGGGCGTGTCCGACGCACCCCCCCCCCCCCGGCTGCTCTTAGTTTGTCCTTTGCTTGCTTCTGGTTCCGTGCCTCTTCAGCCCGTTTTGCTGATGGCTGTCCCCTGGGACTCGGCTGTTTCACCTCTATCGGGTCGGCCCAGGTGGAACAACCTTGGTGGGGGGGGGGGGGATCTCGCCTTAGATTTGGCCCGCTAGATTGGTGCGGTCCGTTAGAAGTCGAGCGGCTTTGTCCAAATCACTGAGGTAGAAACAGCCGTCCCAGGCCTGGTGCTGTCCCGTTTGGTTTCATTTAGTTCTGCCATTTGAAGTCTGTGCACAAAGCTGCAATTAGAAGAGACTCGACGAGGCAGATTTTTTACTCGGCTACAAGAGGGGAATCTGATTGCCTCTTTCTGTTGGTTGATTTCACAAACGAGCTGTAGCCATCTGTTCATAGGTGGATCAGTGCTCATAATAGTCAGCACTCACATATCCTGGCGTTCATCATGTGAAATGGTGAGATGAGCTTTTATTGTAAACTGCAACATTACGTAACTCCTAGATCTTAAATTAACTCTGAGTGTATTGGATAGTGTGAGGTAGGCGTTCTCGGGTCAATTCCATTTCAGTCATATTGTTTCAGCAAATTATTTTAAGTTAAATTATTATTTTAGCTGAAAGGATATTTTCAATTGATCACAGTTCAATCCATGTGCTGAATTCGCTGATATAATAAAATGTTAAGGGACAGTTTTATCCAGGTCCTTCAGAGCTCTCAAAACATTTTGTATCCAGAAAAAGCCTTTTCATTAGTTTAAGAGAAAAGCTTATTTTTGTATGTTTGTTTAAATGCATGCTTAATTTGAGTTACTGACTTAATTTGACTTAATGTTGAACCGTAAAAACTATAACGCAAAAGGATAATGTAAAATGTGAGCATGGGCCATTGAATTTGATTTATTGAGGATGGTAACAATAGAAGATGAACTGAGGGGTATTTCATGAAGCAGGATTACTGAGTTAGCTGGATAACTCCACTGAGGAAGACCCAGAATCGCTCATTTTATTCCGGTCCGTGTTCCAGGTTTTTTTTCAGGGGATGGGGGGCTGCGGGTTTTACTCTGCAGCTTTATAACAGTTTTACCTGTTATTTGGCGCCTGTTGAAAGCAGGTGTGAACGTCCTTCAGGCACATGGACGTAGCAGCTGTGATGGGGAGAAGGTCAGTGTGTGCTGGCTGGGGAGCGGAAGAACATCCTGAGCTTGCCTCACACTCTGATGGGCGTGAGGAAACTGCAGTAACGCTCAGGCCGTGCTGACACACGCTCATTCAGTTCAATTCAACTTCATTGTGTGGAACTTTTTACAGAGAAACTGGCACAAAGATGGTTTACAGAAACGCAAGAAATAAGAACAGACGGGCGAGGCTGAGCCCGAAACCCCCAAAATCCAACATGTGGGGTCACTGAATGTGCCCCCTCCAAAATTGTAACTCTTAATTCATAAAATTACCCCCCAAACCGAAAACGTTGAAGGTGCATTGAACATAGAATACCTGATGCTAACGGGTATATTGGCTATTAACTGTGCTATGTTTCATCTATGAGCACATTTTAGCATGATCTTCTGCTGCTGTGATCCTGTTAATGAAGTCTTTGTGTTCTTGTTAATCCTGTTACCCGTGTGATGTATGTGTTTTAAAGCATCTTGTTAGTCATCCTGGATATGAGTGTAATACCGCATTAAAAAGGCAATAATTGGTGTTGTTGTTCCGGAAAGTGCTTAATTGTAATTAACAGCGAAAGAACCCCATCTCTGCAGGCTCCCAAAGGCCACAGAAGTATGCTTAATTCTATCTTCAAGGCATAGATCTCTCCCGGCTTGATTAGTTTAATTATTCAATCGCGAACATGCAAATTAAGCTCCCGCAGAATTTTTAAAAGTATACTTCAGATGATGTAATTGGAATCTAAGATTGCAATTAGAGTCCAATTAGGTCCATGTTAAATTCAAATTCTGGTGCCTGCTCATATGTTCTGCTTGTGTACCCCGGGGGAATTTTAAAGGCTATTGAAAGTTTGCGATGGTTGAGTAGGCTACGCAACGTCTGAACAATGACTTTTAGGGCAGTTCCCATATGTAAGGCAACCCCACTTAGACTCTGTTGTCCCCATATTGCAGAATTTCCCTTACTAATAATACATTTGTCATACAGTATTTAATCTGGGCTAAAAACGTTTCAGTAGCGCCACTGTAATATGCAGTGCCTGTATTAACCGCTCACTGGGAAGTGTAATTTTTGTAGTGTATTGATGTCATGAAGTGAGTCATTTTTGGACCCTTAAATTATTTTTAAAAATTGAAAAAAGAATTAGGATCTTTTCATATTGAAGGGAGTTTTTATCTATTTGGATATGCTAAATAAATTTTGGAAATTACAGTCCAGATGACAGCAAAATGGAGAACCTCTAGCCCACCCAAAACCGTCTGCACAGTAAAATGGCCAGTATTAAATCAACTCTGGTGGAGGACAGTTTGCTCCGATAGAGTGCGCTGATCCAAATTAGACTTGTATGAGCTCGGTGTTGAGTTAACGCGGTGTTGTGTTGGCAGTGACGGGATTAGATTCCCTGTGTTGGGTGGCTTTGTCTGTGTCAAAAAACCCTGAGAGCAGTTTAATACTGTGCGAGAGCGGGGGCAGGCTAAACTGGTCAGGCATGAGGAACGCCTGTTTAATTGGTCGATCGATGACGTTCTCACTCCGAGGGACCTGATGCTTTTGCAATCCATCTAAGAGCTGTGGACCTCTGGACCGGCCATCGCATCATCATCATGTCACCGCGCTAGAAATTTCCATTTGATCCAACCCAAGGGAGCAGTACACTTATAATTTCTGTATAATTATAAGTGTAGCAGCAGCAGTTGTTTTGTTTTTGTTTGTTCTCCTTGTCCTGATTGTATTATGAATCTTACACCATTATGTAGTTAAAATGTGTGAAAAACGTAATGTCAAAAATCTGGTGGGTCTAAATAATGGGGTCGATCTCATCAAGCCAATGTCATGATTGTTAGAGCGAGAATACGATTAAATGTAGAATGCATTTAGCATAATTCATAAAATAACATGAGTAATTGAAATCAGTGAAATTGAGAAAGTGTGCTTTATCACAGGTGTAATCAAAATCAGACAAGAAGCATGAATTTTATTAAATTAAGATGGAATTATCCAGAAGTGTTGTTTACACGTGGGTGCTGTTGAAATACAATTTAAAAGTTTCCCTTATAGAAAGGAATGTACTGACATACTGCAACATACTGTAAAATTGTATACCCTTTCTGTAAAATATAATGATAAATATTTTTCATTGCAGTGTATGTTTTAAAAGATACAATATTTTTTTTTTCTGAAATGAGCAGTAAGTTGTATCTCTTTTGCAATATCTGAACTTGATTATATATTTATTCCAATACATGGTAGTATATTCCATTAATGGTTCAGTCAGCAAGGAAGTATACAAGGAAGAGAAGATAGAGAAGTTAAAGGACTGATCAACAAGAATAACAGTGAGAACAAAAACATGTAAAGGTCCATGTGAAGCTCTTCCAGTGGACAACGACTGCAGGAAGTTGGGGGCAGTGTATGTAAAATGGCAGACTGAAGCAAAAACAAAAAGACACACTATTTACAGTGTTTTGCAGTGAGTCTCACATGCATCCTGGCATCTCAAATGCAACAAGCTCACTGAAATTCGGCAAATAATCTTTCAAATGCTGGAGTGCTATATGCTCCACTGTATATTATCAATCTGTACTCTGGTGTATTCAGTTTAGATGACGGTGTATTTTAGTCTGAAATGCACCCTGTGTACTACACTCTTTGTGTGTGTATTGTATGTCTACAATGACGACAAAGGAGACTTTACTCTTTTTGTAAAAAATAAATAAATAGATAAAAAAAATAAATAAATAAAAACAAAATGGATTCTGTTATATTTACAGGGCATTTCAGTGCCAGCATGCTCCATGATGTGCCGCAAATAATTGTACAGTAGATTAAGCGAATTATAAAAAAAATAATGTCTCGCGCATCAACAGTATCGCACATCAACATTTCCAATTTGGGCCTCCCGATGTGGCACAAACCCAAAAGGAGTTGTCAACGTGGCCTCGGCCTGAGGCAAGCGAAGAGCCTTCAGATGAAAATGTTGATGCAGCGTACGTGACCCTGCAATATCTGCGACGCGAGCGACCGCGTCGTGCAATGCTGCTGCGTCAACATTCTCATTCCAGGCCCCGTCCGTCGCCACGGTGTCGAGCCACACGCGCGCCGACCGCCCGTCCAGAGGCTAATAAGATTTGTGAACTTTTAAACCCCCCCCCCCGGGAGGCGAGAGTGCTTTCTGCTCCGGCGCAGACGGTACCGGGGGCCGGATTCGAGGCCGTCCGGCGGCGGATTTCGGGAGCGGGTCGCAGAGCGGAGCTTTCGACCGGCGGGGCCCAAAATGAAAAATTACGGCACTTCATTGCGAACGCCGCGGCGTGAAGCAGCTTATTTCATGGGCCGGTGGCCAATGGCGCCCGTTCCCCCCCGGCTGACTGAACGACAGGCCGAGAACGATGCTGTGGAATCACAGCCTTGCCCCCCCATCTCCGCCTCCCCCCCCCCACGCCCATCCTCCGATCACATGATGCAGCACACAGTGTGAGAGAGAGGCACCCTCCCTGCCTCTTATCTGGGGCTGGCAACTCAGCTCACACTTTGATTCCCGAGATCAAGAACTCAGAGTGTGGCTTTTTAACAATAAGCTTTGAAGTCTTGCCAGAGTAGGGTGAAAAAAGAAAAAAAAAAAGAGAGGGAACCTTCGGCTGTGTTTGATGCTGAAAAATCCAGATCTGTGTTCCAAAGCAGAAATGGGCTCCGGCCGAATCGCTCCCAAACCCCGCCGAGGCCCGGGCCATTCACAGATCTGAGGGCGATATCACACATATTCATGTCAGCTGTGTTTGCAGGGCGAGGGGGTCTCTTGTAATCCTCCCTCGCTCTGAGAGGGGATGAGCCGCCGTGGAACCTTCCAGAAAGGGCCCCTCCTATTGCAGCAGTCTGATTTTGCGGCACATTTCGATTTTGCGGCCCCATTTTTAGCCCTTCCCTGAAGGTGTGGAGGATTTAAATCAGTAGTATCCATCTTGACGGTTTAAAGTTTTATGTCGTCCTTGTTCCAAGAGCGCTGCTTTACCTTGGGAATTAACACAGTTCATCTGGGCGGTGGACCATAATGGTTCTTGTAAACCTGAGCCATAAAAAAAAACAATTTACATTAGAGCTGTACAAGCATAATTCCCGTTATTTATTTATTTTTTTAACAATTGAGCTAATTTTCTATAAAGTGCTTAAGCACATAAACAGAGAACAAAAAAAAAGTAGTTTGTGGTTTCCGTAGCCTGATTAGCTCCGAGATTTCCGTCACCGAGCTCCAATTCCACCGTAAACATGTCCGCAGTTCATTATCTGTTAAAATTTAAACAAAATATCGACTTCTGCGGCACGGCTGGCAGAGGATCCGCGGAAGTTAATTTCCCTCAGTTTTAACCTCTGTCTCGCCGACAGTATTTCACGTCACCCAAAGCTGCTTACTCTTTCAGACGGGAAGTGCAGAACTGTTTTTGGGATCGTGGCGGGGAGGGGAAAAAAAAGACGTTTTGAATCTGCGGTGTGAAGCAATAAGAAAACCGTTTTTTGTTTTTTTCCGTTTTTTTAATGGGTTTCCGGGCTTGAAGGACGGCACAGATCAGAACGATGCTTGCGGCGTGCTATCGGTACGTGCCGCAGCCAGAGCGTGCGCCTGCTCGAGCGGGCAAACAGGACCGCGCGAAGCCTATCGGGCGGAAACACCTGGAAGGCGAGGGCCAGATACGGCAGCCCGGAACGGGGCCCCCCGGTTAATCTGCGTCAGATGAGTGACATCATGTCTCGCGTCTCGAGGACGGGGAGCCTCCCGGGTTCGAACGAGCGCAAAATATGATGGGCCGACGTCAGCTTTGCGCTCAGATTGATCTGCGTCAGACACAGCCGGTCCCTCCTCCCGGTCCCTCCTCCCAGTCTCTCATCCTGGTCTCTCCTCTCGCTCTCTCATCCTGGTTTCTCCTCTTGGTTTCTCCTCTCGGTCTCTCATCCTGGTCTCTCCTCTCGGTCTCTCATCCTGGTCTCTCCTCTCGGTCTCTCATCCTGGTTTCTCCTCTCGGTTTCTCCTCTCGCTCCCTCATCCTGGTTTCTCCTCTTGGTTTCTCCTCTCGGTCTCTCATCCTGGTTTCTCCTCTCGGTTTCTCCTCTCGCTCCCTCATCCTGGTTTCTCCTCTTGGTTTCTCCTCTCGCTCCCTCATCCTGGTTTCTCCTCTTGGTTTCTCCTCTCGCTCCCTCATCCTGGTTTCTCCTCTCGGTCTCTCATCCTGGTTTCTCCTCTTGGTTTTTCCTCTCGGTCTCTCATCCTGGTCTCTCCTCTCGGTCTCTCATCCTGGTTTCTCCTCTTGGTTTTTCCTCTCGGTCTCTCATCCTGGTCTCTCCTCTCGGTCTCTCATCCTGGTTTCTCCTCTTGGTTTCTCCTCTCGCTCTCTCATCCTGGTTTCTCCTCTTGGTTTCTCCTCTCTCTCTCTCATCCTGGTTTCTCCTCTTGGTTTCTCTTCTCGGTCTCTCATCCTGGTTTCTCCTCTCGGTCTCTCCTCCCGGTCTCTCCTGCTGGTCTTGGTTGAGCTGTAATTAATGTGCCGTGGTCCCCGCTCCTCCAGACTGTGAAAGCCCAGCTGATAGTGAGCGCATCTTTAAAAGAACATTAGGGTGTACTCTGCCTGGCAGCCTCAGTGTATCTCAGACCATAATTACAGTGGGGGGTGGAGGTTGTGGGGTGGTGTTGTGCTCATACTCTAAATATGTTTACAGTATAATTGCATTTTGCTATGAGCACCCGTCGAACAGACCAACCTTATGAACATTAGCTCGATGGTAACCGATCCTGTTCCTGGAGATCTGCCATCCTATATGATTTGCACTTCAACCCTAATTTGGCACGCTTGACTCTACTAATTAGCAACTAAACAAGATCTCTGTTGAAAGAGGTGTGCTCTGTTAAGGTTGGAATCAAAACCTACAGGATGGTAGATCTCCGGGAACAGGGTTGGTTACCACTGCATTTGCTGAACCTTTTCCCGGGGCCTGGGAATGGGAGTGGGAGCGTATGGGCAGCAGCATTGCTCGAGCATTGCAATCAAGCAATTATCCTGGGGGTTGCGGGTTCAAATCTTGTGCGGAACACCGCTTTTGCAGTGCAGGCTCAACGCAGTGCGAGGAGACGCATCTTGCACGCGTCTTGTCCGATGGCCGACGTCAGGCCCGCAGGAGTTTCCAGACCTGATATCTCCAGCCGATCGCAAAGCGAAAACGCTAATACTGGCGGCACAGCTTCGACAAATCAGCCGCCTGCAGCCGTCTGCCTTCGCTCGCTCTCCAGGGCGGCTCCCCGCCTGACTGATCCCAGGCCGGGGAGAGACAGGGCAGAGGGGTTATTGCATTCGTTGTTATTTTTTGTTTCGATTCTCCTCAAACGTTTACCTACTTCCAGAAAAAACTTGCGTATTGCGAAGGATAATACCCGTTCGTAATTGCGATCGATCCCGAGTCCCGGCGCGCGGTGAAACGGAGCCGATGCGGGAGGTTCGGAGGGGGATCGGCCGGCGAGCCACGCAGTAAAACCCCTTTTACACCTCCGCTGATTGCTCCGCCATCAGGGGGATATACTGAGAGGGCTTTATGACCGTCCCGCTAATTCCCTTTTTGCAAATCCCCCCTCTCTCTCTCTCTCTCTCTCTCTCTCAGGCTCGGGGAGAGAGAGGCCGGAGCACCGCGGCGGAGCGTGACGAGGCGAGGCGCCCGAGCGGGCGAATTAATCGCCGTTGTCACGACGTTCTGGCGCGGGACGGCGTCTCGGCGACTTTGGGCATTTATCACGCGCGCGGCTTTGGGCCCTGGGTCCCAAAAGGACGCGTTTTCTCTCCTTCAAAACCCACCCCCCCTTGCTAAGTGGATTACCCTGGGCCTTTTTACCCGGGGTGGATGGAGACTCTGATGGAGACTCTGGGAAACGTAGGCTCTGAGAGTTCCATTAGCGCTGAAACAGGAAGTCCTTCTGTCCGCGTTTCCTGTGCTCCTGTAATCAGCGTCCGAACTCCGAAATAGCAGCGGGTTCAGATGAAGAGAAATTATGAGGATTTTTCAGGCTTGGCTGTGAACTGTCTTTAGACCCCGTGGGGACTACGGAGCGTCTGCAATTTGCAGTCATTAGACGCCGTCATGGAAACACGCAGTTCCATTGGGGGGGGGGGGGGGATCTAGACAGCGAGCTAAACGCCCCTCCGTTACCCTTTACCCTTCGGGGCGAAAAAAAAATATATGTTTATGCGTCACGCCTGATCATATTTCAGTCAGTAGCGTTGATCCAAAAACTGGGTGACAGAAGGCGAAAGTGGGTCTTCTATTTTGAGAGGGTAATCGTTCTTGAGAAGGAGCCGGTCTCTGCCGCGCCAGCACTGGCCGCGTTGCCGGGGCTAACTTTTCGGAGAAAAGGCGCTAAGTGCTGTCATGAATCTTGTCCTTTCCCCCCAAATGGGGGGGGATGTCAGGGCAGAGAGAATTAATGGGCCTCTCTCCTTGCATTACCCTTTCTTCTCTGGGGCCCAAGTTTCAATCCAGCCCCGGCCTAATGCAAATTAAATTCCTCTCTCCCGCCAAATGAGTCCCGAGGACTGCGGACCGCGCTCCTGTCTTTGAGGGGGGAAGGAGCTGCCTCGCGCTGGCTCTTCGTTACGCGCCCCTGCCCCCCCCTCCCCCCCCCCCACCCCCCGTCCAGCGGCGTCCATCTTCGGGGCCGACCGTTTGGCAGGGGTTTGCGTCTGCGGCAGGCAGGTTTGATTTCTGTGCAGCCGGATTTTTTAACCACGGCAATTCGGTTACAAAGCAATAACAGCAGGGTCCTCCAGAAACCCATTTCCTATTACTGTTCACACTGTTTCCCTGTTAAAGCAGTGAACACTTCTCTGGTGAAAAAATCTGACAAATGCGGTCTAGGCATTTAGGTGAAAACCCGGCTACAGTTTGTTGAAAAGTTAAGCTAGTTTTCTGAAGAAAGAATAATTGATGGTAATTAATAATCAAGAATGAAGAAATTCTTCATTTTTAATTATGAGGTTAAAGGTTATACTTTATTGTCCCCGTGAGGTATTTTGTCCTCTGCGTTTGACATATCCTGCTTACTTAGGAGCAGTGGGCAGCCACAGTGCAGCGCCCGGGGGCCAACTCCAGTTCTGAGGCCAGTGCCTTGGTCAAGGGCGATGGCGAGAGTATACTTAACCTGACATGCATGTCTTTGGTGTGGGAAGAAACTATACAGAGGTAAGGAAAATATAGGTACGGCATGGCCAACACAGGAAGTCAGGAAGACAGGAAGTGTTTCTACATCCTGCCAAGCACCTTTTAGAGATAATTAATAAAGGGGTGCCCAGTGAGTGGCTGGAGCCTGGTGCATACGCACAGCGTCTGCAGCGTCTGTCTGACGTTGGGAGATAAGCGGTGTGTCAGAGGCTTCAGAACGAGTCGCGCGTCGCTGCCTTCTGCGTTTCCCCTGGAAGCCGGTGAAGAAGAAGAAAAATGCATAACACAGAACTCCCTGGAGGGAGGGAGAGGAGAGGGAGAAAGGGGGAGAGGGAGGGGGAGAGAGACAGAGGGAGAGAGAGCGAGATGGATAGGGAGAGGTAGAGAGAGAGAATGAGAGAGGAGGGATTGGGAGATATAGATAGAGAGAGAGAATGAGAGAGGAGGAAGAGGGAGAAGGAGCGAGAGAGAGAGGGATAGAGAGAGAGAGGGGAGGGAAAGGGTGATAGAGGAGGGGAGAAAGGGAGAGAAAGAGAACAAGGGGAGGGGAGAAAGAGGGAGAAAGAGAACAAGGGGAGGGGAGGAAGAGAGCGAAAGAGAACAAGGCGAGGGAGAGAGAGAGAGATTGCGTTCAGTCGCCCCAGAGTCTATTGGTATTCCGGCAGTGTGCTCCTGCTCTGAGGAGGTGCTGTGGTCAGGTGCTCCTTACCTGTAGTTCCCTGCACCTCCCTGCACCCATCGCGCCGAGCGTCGGGTACAGGTCTGCCCAGATCAGGGCCCATAGCCCCAGCTCGCGGGCGTAATGGGCCCGTAAGGCTGAAAGGGCGAGAACGAAAATCTGCGCTTTTCCGCACCCCGCCGCGTGTTTCCGCTGCGTTTGGCGGGCGATGGCGGAAAACAGGCCTCGCTCCGTTCACGCGGGAGCGTCCCGCCGGGCGGGAACGTCCCAGTCTCGGAGTCAGAGGGCGCAGCGCGGGTAACAAACGACCCCTCGCCGCTATCGTCGGGCGGCCCGCGATCCCCGTCTTTGTGACGAGACGGTATCTGTGGGGAAATGCATCACATGACATTACAGGCATTTATCCAGAGCGACTTACACAACTCTTTACACAGCATTTACATTGTATCCATTTATACAGCTGGACATATACTGAAGCAATTACAGTTAAGCGCCTTGCTCAAGGGTACAACGGCAGTGCCCTACCGGGGAATCGAACCCGCGACCTTGCGCAGCATCCGTTTGGGTTCGGTGGCCATCCATTGTTCGGCGGCCAGCGGAGCAGAGGCGAAATCGAAGGCGCTCGACGGCGGAGACGCCGCCCGCGGCCGAGCGCGCGTCGGCTCGACGGCTTCGCGCAGGACGTCTCGGGCTCTCGGAGGCTCGATCGTTAGCGCCGAGCGAAGGCGGCCGAAGCTTGGCGGAGCGCGCGGATCCGATCGGCCCCTTCACCGCCGGAACGGAAGTGTCATTTCCATGCAAATCGCGCTTCGCCTTCGGACGCCGCCGAGGCGCGGCGAAGACGCCGGGCTCGCCGAGATGAAGCGGACGCCGTTATCGGAGCACGTGACTGTTCTCTCGCACCGGCGGCGCCCGCGGCGAATTTAATGCATAAACTCAAGACTACAATACGCCGCTGTACATCCAGACACAGGAGGGGAAAAGCAGCTCATTTCCCGCCGTGATGCTTCATGTTCATTTGCGGTCGCGTTTTCTGGCCCTCAAGACTACATCTCGCCGATTCATTATCACGACCGTTCGGTGTGAAATCTTACCGGCTCCCGTCCCGCTTGCCCGTGACTTTCTCTTTCAGACGAGGCAGTTCGATACCTCGATCTTTCTGGCACCTCCCTTGGGTTCTTCTTGCGCGGGAGGGGTTCACTTCTGGACTCTGCCTCCCAGAATCCTACCCACCATGACAAGGGCCGCCACCGTGACAACCGTGACTCAGGAACCCCCTTGGTGCTCTCAAAAATACCAGGATGGGCGTGTGTTCTGGGAAAATCCTGATACAAAGACACTTCTATTTGTGCAACTGAATAGATTTGAAATGTTATTCTTTCCATTAAAAATATAATGGAAATGTGCTGGAATACTTGGGAATCCAGTTTCTAAATATCCATTTTTTGGTAAATTCTTTCACCTTGTTGATGCAAGTGAAATTCCAGATCACCGGCTATTTAAAAAAAGAAAAACATTTCCGCCAATTTTCTGAGAAAAATGATTTAGTTTCCAGCACTAAGGCCTCACGTCCTTACTGTGTACAGTATTCATTCTAATTTTATATTTGCATATTCCTCTGTCCAGGTGAGGGGGATATGGGGGGGGGGGGGGTGTTTGCCAATGGGCCAGGATCCAGAGGCTGTCAAGGTGGCTCCTGTGTGATGGAGGAGAGGAAGGCCTGCTGTTCTGCTTCTGCCAGGGAGTGTTTAATTCTCACCTGTGATCAGATTTATCAGGCAGGCCCTTCCTGCTGTGCAGCTGGGAATCCGCTCCTTTTCATCTCTCTAAAAGGCATGCCAGATGCAGGGGTCCCCAGTGACAAAAGACATACACACACACACATACACACACACACACACACACACAAAAGCACATTTACACATACTCACACACACACGAAAAGCACATTTATACATGCACACACACACCTACACACACACACACACGAAAAGCGCATTTACACATGCACACAAACACCTAAACACACACACACACACACACACACACACGAAAAGCACATATACACATGCGCACACACACCTACACACACACACACACACACACACTCAAGAAGCACATTTACACATGCACACACACACATGAAAAGCACATTTACACATGCACACAAACACCTACACACACATACACACACACACACACGAAAAGCACATTTACACCTGCACACACACACACAAAGCATATATACACACGCACGCACACGCACTTAGACACACACACACACAGACACGCGTGCAGGCCACATTTATATACACATACACAAACCACTGTGTGTGTGTGGTTTTAGAAAAACAGGAACATAGACATTGAAGGCTAGATTAAATGATCTTAATCGGTGACGTTTTTTAATGGAGACAACACATTTTCCACATGCTGAATCTTTACTTAATATAAATACAAGTTATTATGGCCTAGAGAACCAAAATTGAAGGCAGTTAGAGCTTGTCAAAGAGGTTAAGTTCCTGCAGAAATTGGAGAAAGATTTTTCATGGCGTCTCTTAACCCGTCGTCATGTCCGGTAGTAGCCGTTGCAAAATTAACAATTACTTATTACTTTAACCTCATTTGTTACCTGAAATTTAGCTGACATTGGCTTGCAATGCCAGTGCAATTACTTTATCTGATTTATTACTTCCTTGTCTTCCATATTGTGGTAGAATGAGAGGGTGGGTTTGCAGAATGAAGTCACAGTCGTGTTTGCTTATTGGGCGTGTGCATTCCTGCACGAGGAGGAAGTGGCGTGATTTGATGGCGTGGAGTTTTCCCGTGTTATCCTGAAAATCTGAGGAGCTCCTGCAGACGCGCGTGGAGTTGGACAGCTTTGTAGTCCCCTGGGGGGGGGGGGGGGGGGGATGGTCCAACGGAGACCGGCTTCCTGTAGTATATGATTTTCACTGGAAGCTAATCTAATGCTAATCTAAGCTAACAGAAGCTAATGGAAAAATCACATTCGTATTTTTTTCTTTGGAAGATACAACGCAAAAAAAATATAGGTTTCTATTTATAGTCATGTGACCATTAGCTGATACAGAGAAATATAGTAAAGAGGATGAAAATGTTCACAGGCACTGGGAGTGTGACGGAGACTGGTGACGATGTTCATTCACTCATCTATACTGTAGCTATATCTGTGGAAGACCTTTATAGGTTTAAACATGGTTCTTTGGGAGCGCTGGATACAGTGTGTAGGTATTTTTTCACCAAACAAACATTCAAAGCCTTGAAAACATAGCAGCAGCAATAAGAACACAACCGTAGATACAGAGTAAAAGTAAACAAGCAGAACACATATAGCACCTAACAGTCATTCTAGAAACCAACCTACCTGTATAACAGATAGAGGCCTGGATTTATACAACATTCGTCCTTCAACTTCAACATTATTCAACTTTGACATACAAAAAATTAATGAATAAATAAGAAACGGCAACTTTTTCTCTTTATTTTTGAAAGCAAACAATGTTTTAATTGATTTTTGTTGATTGCTAATCTTTCCAAAACTGTTTTGCACATTTCGTTGACGGTCAAAGTTAAGGACAAATCTCGATTGAATCAAAGCCAAAATGTTGAATAATCTGTAATGACAACGTATACCACAGAAATAGAGTAAACATCATCTGGTGGAAGGCAAATAATCCAAAGGATTTTGAGTCGCGTTAAGATGATGTCTTTTCTCATTCACTTCCGATGAACCGGAACGAGTACATTACAGATATCAGATATCATTCCCATTGGGGCCTCCTACAGAACCGCAGGGGTCGACCGGTCCTTGTTCCCGCCTTAAAATCAGCCCAGTTGCCCGGATCTAACTACCGATGTAAAGCCAGCACGGCCTGAGGTTCTCCTGGCCTGAGAGTCAGGAGGCTTTCACATCAGGGACCCGGGCCCGGATCCGAGCACACTTGACCCAAAAGTCCAGTTCGTTTGATTGGTGTGAACACTGTGTACCGTACCCGGGCACGGATCAACGAACCGCGCCCGGGTCCACTTGAAAAGGTGGTCTCGAGTACGGTTCATGTGTACTCGGGCACGGTTCGCATCAGGTGTGAAAACCACTGTACCAAAACACGGAAGTGGACTGCTGTTTAGAATGGGCTTGGGGTCTTGCGATTGGCGCGCTTTTCTACACTGGAGCGACAACATAAACAAATGTAGTTGATGACGCAAGTGTATGGAACAACGGGTACGGAACAACATTACTAATGTGAAAGCTGAGCAGCGGGGGAGTGGAGGGGGGGGGCAATCGTACTCCAACACGGTACGAAGCAGTCGTACCTAATATGAAAACGCCCTTAGATGCAGACAGGGGAGCCAAACTCAAGTCCTTAGAGGTCCGCGTCTGCGGGTTTTTGCTTTCTTTCAATCAGCAGCCGGTTTAGGCCTGAGAAACAAGGTGTGTGCGCTTAATTTAATAGCGCGTGTGCGGCTGCAAACTCAGAACCAGCGGACCACGGTCCCTGCAGGACTGCGCCACCGGCATCCCCGCTGTAACGCATGTCAGACATCCATGGCGTAAGACGTGGTCTGAAAAACGCGTGTTTCTGGGCTATTCGCCATTCTTACGGGAACAGGCCCCTGCCTCATTCCACCAATAGGAGGCCGGGGAGGGATATGTGGGCTTTGTAACCGTAGAAGCGAGGATGCTTCCACATTGCCGAGGGATTTCACAAGTTCCGACGATTGAGGGTGGGAACCAGGACAGCCAAGTAGGCTAGCCCCTGGGTCCATTGCTGAGCAGTATATGCGGTTGGCTTTCCAGAGCTGAGAGTGGCTTATTCCCATCAATACTGTAGCCAAGCACTGATCTCTGGGGTTCCCAACTGAAAACAAAATGGAAGCCCTTGCTTTTCCCTGCTCATTTAAGGAGAGGGCTGCAGTGGCTGCTGGTTTTTGGTTCCCTTCAGCATGTGTGGTTCATTTCAGTCATTGGTTGGCTGAAGAGTCCAAACACCTTGTTCCCAAGCCCGTAATTGACTGATGATTGAAAGGAAACTACAAATACCTACAGACACTGTGGCCCTCCTGGACTGGAGTTTGACACCCCTGTATTATATGCTTACAAGTGCCACTGTTTTAGTGTACACTATTTTTAAATGTGCAGAAATAACATTGTATTATTGTTTACAATTTGTATGTTGTGTATTTTATTGTATAATTATTGCATATGTCTAGAAGCAGTATTTTTTTGGGTGTTCTAGTTTTTTAATGTGCTGCAAATTGGTTATGTCGTCTTTTTGGTCTTTAACCAACCTCAGAATCATCTCACTAAACAGTAAAAATAACGGGTAATAGCAGCGGATAATACATTAAGACTGAATCTGTAAAATTGTCTAATCAGAATATTAGAAGTATCATTTAAAGGCCAATCGTGTTCATATATGATAAGTCACAAGAAATATTTTTTTGTTTTTGAAGTGCCACATCACAGAAAGACGCGAAGGCCATTGTGGACTCTGTCTCACCCCTATCATCTCACAGAAGGCCGAACCGATAGAGTTGAGACGCTTTTTTATCACGGTCCCCTAACTCGCTTCACGCAAACACGCCAGGGCTTATCTGACGAAGGCCACACAACGCAGTCAGAACGGAGGCAATCAAACATGACAACAACAAACATTTACGCGCACCTCGAAACACGCCAAGCGTGAAAATTGCTTTAATTATTTTGGCCGTGTTTTCCATAAATTAGCATTGATCAGTTGGCTTAGTTCGGTTCCCCATCTCTAAATTTGAATCTACTTCTGTGATGCCGGCGTCGAAACACGCGCATTTGGCAAGAAGTGTGTCTTGACGGCCGTAACTAGCATCCGTTGTATTTTTATACCGTACTATACGATTAACTGCTGCGTAAGGCGTTCAAAATGTGGCTGTACATGGGTGACAGTTCATCGCAAGAAAAAATATATCCCTTTTCTTATCATATTAGCATTCGGATGCACTCCTACGTGCAGACAGGTCCTTACGTAAGCGTAAAACACGCATAATTTTATCCTTTATATCCCGTCTTCCGAGCAGCAGCACCTGCAGTAATCTGTAATTAGTCCCGTAACCTTCCCGGTGTGTGTGCACTTGGCGAGCGGCGGTGGCGGAAACGAATACAAATTCTGAGCGATTGTTTTCAGAAGGCTTTGATCTCCGCCAGGGCTGGAGCGACACGTCGACATGCGTTGCTTTCCTCCTCCTCCTCGCACAAACACCGCATATAATCTCCCGCACGGGCTAACGCTTGGGACAGCCGCACAATGTCAAATAATACGGGCCGGTTCTCCGTAGACAAATGTTCTGCATTAGCATTTGAATATGTATTGTGGTATAATCTCCTCACGCACCGGCACATTTTAATTTGAATATAAACCAATTTCCTTCCTGCGTCCTGAATTAGCCGTTTTGAATTTCGCGAAGGGGCGCGCTTTAATATTTAATGCTGGGTATTTATATCTCGTGAGTTTCCAAGGTTATATTTGAGCATTAAGCTATAATAACATTTGAACAAAAAAGTATAATGCAGGAGAATTATGCTGAATTCTATTTTCACCTCTGTGTCCTTATTAAAGGTGACATGATAGAGGAACAACCATTTTTTTCCCCTTCTCACAAACCAATTTGAGACGTTTCACAGGGATTTTCGAAAGCCTGTATTTTTCTAATAGGTGATAAGTCACTACGAGACACCTACATTCCTAACACACCTGAGCACTGACTTGATAGAAATATTCCTCTGTCCAAATTGTGTTACAAAAAGCCAAGAGAACAAACCTGTCACTGGATAAGCACTGAGTGCTGGCAAAGATGGTGGAGGAAATGGCACGAGTGTTACAATGAAATTCCAATAGCGACTAGTGTCTGAAGTCAGCTGGCTGTCTACCAAGGACAAAATTTACTGGACGTACGTTGAGACCAACAATATTTATATCATGAATATTTATATTCATATTTACGTAGCATGTGGTCATTGAGTAAAACAATGATCTTTGAACTAGCTCAAAAATAAGCTGGCTAACTAATCATATAAGAAAATGTAACAGCAGGAACCGATGAATTAATTAAATCCAGCAAGGTAACTTCCTGAACAGCTGTTAAACCTGTTTCATACATATGCATGAGAAACCACTGTGGGTAAAACGTGTTGAACAGGGGTGATATCATGTAAAGTAAAATTTCATAAAAACTGGCTTGTTATGTTTCCTTTTTTAAAAAATATATATTTCCTTGATCGCCTAGGAATTACTAATCAATTATTCCAAAAGTTGTAACTCACTTTGTGAGATAAATAGTTCACTGGTGGCAAATGAGAAAACATGTCATTGATGCATATTCAAACGAGAATGCTACCACTATATAATCTTATATTTCCCATGGAGAGAAGAAATTCCCCTGAGCAGGCACTCTCACTTCCACTCAGCTTCTCCGGGGTGATCAGCATTGGGCGAGACACATTTTTAAGGTATCAGGAGGTCGGTACGTGATGCAGCACCACAGGGATAAACAGGGCACTGTTAGACAGCTACCGGTATGTGGTAAAGAAAATAGCCCCTCAGGTCTCCTTACTTCTGAAAACCCCAGAGGCCTGGCCAACACCAACTTGACCAGCAGAAACATCTGTCTTACTTTAGTTCTCAAAAGGAAAATGAAACGGGACTTTTCTTTAGGAAAAAAAAAACTGTAGTCACATTGTAGTCCTGTACCGTACATCACAACAAATAATGTATGATGAGTCTGACCTGATGTCTGAGGTCAAGAATGCTTCTGAGCAAACCGATCAATTTAAAAACACGTCATGTAGCCCTGCCACTCAACTCAGTAGTTAAGCGTATGCTCGACGTGTCGTGGAATGACCGGAATGAAATGGCGAACAGTGGAGACAGGAAATACCCGAAAGGCGGTCTTTCGAAACGGCGGAGGCTGTTTCTTCGATCGCGAGCCGAGGCGTTTCCCCGAAGACGGCAGGTCCAGGACGTTTTCCGCACAGCGGTTGATATGCAGGGAAAGGCGGGGTTTCGCTGGAAGCCTCCACAGGGTCGCAGTCATTAGCCCATTGTAGCCGCGGAATTAATGGCTTTAGACTACCTCTGCATTATTCCATTTCTTCACAAATTACCTTGCAAATTAGCTGTGCTGATGTCGTAGAGTCAATCGCTCCTCCATTCAGGAAGCACAAACCCAGCTTTTTGCACAAAGTGCTTATCTCAACAAGGGGTACACGAGGCGTAATTTGTTTTCAGCTGGTCGTTTCTTTTTCTTTAGCCCAAAAAATAACTCTGTTAGTGGCCATTTTAGGAAGCGGCACTTTTGGCCTTTTTGTGAACACTCTCTGCATGACCTAAAAGATGTTCCTCGGGGCTGTTTAGAGAATTTAGAGGCCTCCCACCACAGCCATGGTTTTGGCCATCTTTTTGGAATAAAATTAATGTCAACCTTCCAATGGAGAGATGATGTGTGAATGATAGCGTGGCACTGGTGACCTACTGTAAAACCACAGAGCTTTTCCGCCCCGGCACCCCAGTGGTGGAACGAACTCCCCGTTCCTCTACGAACCCGCTCGGCCATCTTCCGCCATAGTCTGATGGCACATCTCTTCAGACTGTGGGCCTACCCGGACTAACTATCGCTACTCTGCTGGGCACTCGCAATCTAGGATCACTCTTGATCACTTATGATGTGAATCCTTCCAATTTCTTTCAGTAGCACTTCATTTTGCAGTTGCATCTCCATCCAGCACTTGTATCGTTATCTTGATGTTGTAGCTTGTCATCATACCTCCTGGTTTGACTTACCATAACTGAACATAACCTAGCCGATGCTTACTGTGTGAACTGGACTTAATGTGTTCATGGCGATGGATAACTGTTACATAATGAGTATTGTACCTTATTGGACATGTGTTTTGTAGTTGTTTCAATGACCTTCGGCATGTACTTATTGTACTTTGGATAAAGGCGTCTGCCAAATAAATGTAATGTAATGGTACTGTTATCCTGTGTTGGGCTGTATTAACTAAGTTAGGATTCAAAGAAAGTATCTGCAGGTTTATTATATTGTTTGCTTGCTTCAGAACTCTAGATAGTCTTTGATATCCTGAAAGAACTGGAGGTCATATGTTTCCTATTCCGCTTGAAGAAACGATCTTCTTGCAATAAGTAACAAAATAGAAGAATAAGAATACAAAGGTTGCAGTCCGGAACAAGCTTGCAGCAATCTTACCCCGGTACATTACCTATGAAATAGTATTGCCCCTTGAGATAAAATATGTTTTTTTACAGCCCTTTCATGCTTACTTAAAGGGAATTTAAGTTAGTTTTCTAACTGTGCAGCAGGAACACATTCATCAGCAAGCCAATATTTACTGCCCCAGTTTGAATTATAGTAAAGCCAGTGCTCCTGCTGAAATTCTGACAGTGGAATCATTTCCAAAATGAAATGGAACCTATTGCTTTGTGGCCAGACTCCTAAAAGGATATTGGCCATTCAATAAAAACACAGTGGGAATTTTCCTGTTTTCCTCCCATTTCAATAATGTATTACAGAAGTATTACAGAAGCATGAACAAAGGTATCTTAACTGCGTAAAAGAGAACCACGCCTTGTACTTGAACATTTTTTATGACATGATTCTTTTGGTTTAGCCTGATTCTCGCTACAACCAAACCCTCTGCGTTGAAAAAAAAACACGCTGGTGCACGAGGGTGCTTTGCTTATTTGATTTTTTATAACATTCTCGTTTTCCCACAGCCAGCAGTACCGTGTAAGTGAAACATTGTCCATTTTCTGCTACAAAACTCGGGTCCATCTCTTCCTTACCACAAATACAATTTTAACTCTGTTTTGATATTTCCCTAAACCTCTGCTCTCCTGCTGTGTGGGTCGGGGAGGAAAATCCTGTTTGGCGCCGGGCCAGCAACCAGCTCCCAGGCTCTCCTATCTCCCCTTTCAGAGACTCTTTCAGCAGGGTTATCGGAACTCACACCACCGCGGGCTCCCCGGGACCTCACTACACCGAGGACCTCACAACACTGTTAAAAGCTCGTCGACGCGTAGATAGCGGGCATTACTTAAAACACACCAGTCAACGAGGCCGGGGTTGTGTTTTATGTTCCCACGGCTCCCACGATATCTTGCCACTGCAGTGGAGGGATTGTTTGTTCTAAACTGTTTAGCAGAAATGCCAGATCTGGTCTCACCTCGCACATAAAGCAAGCTCACCTCTAGAATAAAAAAGGTGCTCTATCTGATTTTGTCCCGAGGGGTGATGGACTTGCAGGATCCAGGCACATTGGCCCTGTTCATACTCTGGATCTGGGTACCTCTGTATATCACATAAAAAGTGTAAGCTGGTTCTTGAATAGAAACATTTTTTTTTATTCTGAAGCATAAACTTTTCTGAGTGCATTAGCACTCATGTCACTATATTACATAACATTTGCCAGGAACATATGATTAGGCGTGGTTTTATTCTGGTTGTGCTGATTTCTCAGGAAAACTGGAGAGAGGTCTCGAACAGAAGTGGGGAGAGGTCTTGAACAGAAGGGGGAGAGTTCTTGAACAGAATTGGGGACAGGTCTCGCACAGAAAGGAGAGAGGTCTAGAACAGAAGCGGGGAGAGGTCTCACACAGGAGGGGGAGAGTTCTTGAACAGAAGTGGGGACAGGTCTAGAACAGAATCGGGGAGTGGTCTCGCACAGAAGCAGGGTGAGGTCTAGAACAGAAGCGGGGAGTGGTCTCGCACAGAAGTGGGGTGAGGCCTGGAACAGAAGTGAGGAGAGGTCTCAAACGGAAGAGGGGAACGTGAGCAGCGCTAGGTGCGCTAACAGAGCACAAGCTTTACAAAGAAGGCTCCACGGACAGCGCTCCCGCTCCGTGCCTGCGCCGCCTCCTCGCGTATGGAAGCACGTGGGGGGTACCCCCACCCACCCCCTCCTGCCGTCGCTCAACACGCCGCGTTAACAGCCTCGCCTGGACCCCCCTCCGCCGGGATCGGGCTGCGGTTTGGCTCTCCGTTCCGCAGCCCGCTCGGCTCTGCCGTGCGTTATTTAACGGCGTCTCGCGCCATCGATTTCCCGCCCTCCCCGTTTCCTCCGGCCGCGGCGCGGAGCTTCAGAGAGCCGCCCTTCCGACGTGTCACAGCCTGCGCGGCCCCGACCTCCAGCAGCTCCGCGGGACGGCCTAATCGAAGGGTGACGTTCCCCCGTTAAAGCAGTTCATTAAGCCCGGCCTTGAGAGCGGTCATTGTCCTCTTAGCTCACCTGCTCTTTTTTTTTTTTTTTTAGTCCCGGAGCACTCGAGAAGCAGACAGGCCGGTTACCGTGGAAACGATGATTCTTCTCACCTTCGTATGTCAAGGAGCTGTCTCCGGAACCCCCTCTCTTTCACAGGAGCTGCCGAAGCCATGCAGAGGTGTGGTCCACCGGGATGAGGGCCAATCCTTCAGACCCTAGGCCCGAAGGCCTCTTTAATTGGGGTGGCACTGCAGTATAATGGCTAAGGAACTGGTCTTCTAACCTAAAGGTCACAGGTTCGATTCCCAGGTAGGACCCTGCCGTTGAACCCTTGAGCAAGGTTCTTCATCTGCATTGCCTACGTATATATCCAGCTGTATAAATGGATGCAATGTAAATGCTATGTAAAAAGGTTGTGAAAGTTGCTCTGAGTAAGAGTAAATGCCTGTAATGTAATTGTGTTTATTTCACAGGGTAAAGTCATGAGCTACAGTTACAGAATGCTCTGTATCCCTGGTGAAAACTTTTTTTTGTTAATTTTGAGGTTCCATATTGAATTCAACCAACACTGATCTGTGGAGCAGTCCGGAAAATTCTTGTGGCCGGTACAAAAACCTGCATGAACTCTGGTTGTGCAGAATGAAGTGCAGCTCTGCCTGTATTTAATACATAATGACACAGGGGATTGTGGGTAAAATTGTTTGAACTTGGAGAGAAATGGACCCTGACAACTTGGGGGTTCTTTCTTGACAAATAGGTTTGAACAAAATAAGCAAATATTTAGAAGTAAATATTTGTGAATATGAGCTGAGGTGAATATGTTAGCCTTCAGGGTTAAAACTGAGATCTGTATTCAAACTGCATTTACTGTCCCTTTTCAATTCAATTCAATTCAATTCAACTTTATTGGTGGAGCGCTTTTTACAGAGAACGGTCACAAAGACGCTTTACAGAATACTAAGGCAAGAGACAGCGCGCAAAGAGCAAACACCAGACCTGAACCTCCAAATAGCAGGTACATGAGGTAAAAACTGCCAGTGGGGAGAAAACCCTCAAACGGCGGTGAGAAAAAAAACTGCCCAATGGGAAGAAATCTCGAGAGGAACCAGGTTATAGAGGGAGGAGCCCATCCTCCCCTGGCCAGCCTGGTCCCCCCCCCCCCACCCACCCCCTTCCCCCACGTTTTGGCTCTCCGTTCCACAGCTCAGCTCCCCCACGCATTATTTAACAACGTCTCACACCATTAAGACGAGTCCCTTACCCTGCTACCTTTGCGATTCAGAACACCTGCGCTCGGTCCAGAGCAGAACAGGAAATAAACATTACCTTAAGCGTGAGTCCAAAAATGTTCTGTTTTTTTTTTTTTTGTTTTTTTTTAAAACAGCTTGGGAAAACGATACAAAGTCAAGGGGACCGCTGAAGATGTTCTCATAGATATGGCAGAACGCAGCGTAACATCAATGAGGTACATATCGTATGATGTAATGCACCATCTGTTAATGGCCTAACTATATCACAGTGCGTCACAGTCACTTGGCAGACGCTCTTTGTCGTCCAGGACCACGCCGAGATTCCCGGTAGATTACGGCGACGTTTTGGTGCCGTCCGGGGGTGCTGGTTTTTGGAGTGCCGGTTCACATTCTGGGCCTCAGAGCTGCTCTGTGAGTCTGTACCTCCCAACTGAATTAAAACCCCTCAACTGTCTGGGGATAATGGATAGTTTCGCTCTTAAATAATTCCTCCAGGTAAAAATGTCCGCTCGCTGCACGGCCTGTTAAATCAGGCACGCCACGCATGCATTATTTATCTGGGAAGAGGAGAATGTGAATGACTGCTCATTTAAATTTGTGTTACCGCGAGGAGCGGTCCAAATTTATACCCCATGCCTTGCTCGTCACAAGCTTTAAGACTTTAAGACCGTCTAGGTGTAACCAGTTTTTTCTTTTTCTTTTTTTAAATTTTTTTTTTTTTAAATCCAGGTGGTAGGACAGGTTTAAATTTTACGTCCGACTTAAGTCTCCGTTGTAAGACGAACGCGGTTCTGAGCAAAGCGTACCTCCATCCGGTTGCCAGGAGAAGGTTTCCTCTTTTTTTTTTTAAAAATAAAAAATGTCTCTCTTGTCTCTCGTGGGTCTTTGTTGTCGTCTTCACGGGTATGAAATTGGGCCTCATCGAAACCAATCTGCGATATTGGACTGGGAACGGCAGACCGGTGATTGCACGCAATTTCGCCGCGAGTAGGGAAATCGCTGTTCCTGGCACGCCGCGCGAGGGAAATAAACCGAATCCCCCCCCCCCCCCCCGCTACATCATAAGGCGTAAACAGATGCCTCCGCACGACGAAAGCGGAGGATTTTAACGGGCGGTTTGCGACGGCGGTCATGACAGTTTACCCAGCGACAGGGCTGATGGAGAAATGGAGCTCGCCGAGGTGCTAAAAGTGTCGTCTCCGCTAATCTAGTGCCCCCACACCCCCCCCACCCCCCACCCCCCCCCAAATTCCCATTTGGGAGGCTTAGCAATAAACAAGCTTGTAGTGGAGCATCCAGGGGAAGGAGCAGCTTGTAAATTAGCACCAAATAGCTGAAGTAGGCCAAGGCTGCACATCCATTTCACTTGAGAGAAGCCCGGCTCTCTTCCCCTTTATGGGAGCTGGATAGCGCTGCCCGGGGCAGCCGCTATCGCTCCTCGTTCGGATGTTTTAAAAGTGCAGAGAGCACCGCGGGTGGCTTTATCTTCTGTGGAATATGGGCTCGGCGCATCCTCCTATTTGATTACAAGCTTTCGCTCCCGTCTTTATTTCTCACGGGGAGAGCCTGCCGCGGTTACGATGACCGAGCGAGCGGCGGGAATGAGGACTGAGCGAGCGGAAGGAACAGGGACTGAGCGAGCGGCGGGAATGAGGACTGAGCGAGCGGAAGGAACAGGGACTGAGCGAGCGGCGGGAAGGAGGACTGAGCGAGCGGCGGGAATGAGGACTGAGCGAGCGGCGGGAATGAGGACTGAGCGAGCGGCGGGAATGAGGACCGAGCGAGCGGCGGGAACGGGGACTGAGCGAGCGGTGGGAATGAGGACTGAGCGAGCGGCGGGAATGAGGACTGAGCGAGCGGCGGGAACGGGGACTGAGCGAGCGGCGGGAATGAGGACTGAGCGAGCGGCGGGAATGAGGACTGAGCGAGCGGCGGGAATGAGGACTGAGCGAGCGGCGGGAATGAGGACTGAGCGAGCGGCGGGAACGGGGACTGAGCGAGCGGCGGGAATGAGGACTGAGCGAGCGGCGGGAACGGGGACTGAGCGAGCGGCGGGAATGAGGACTGAGCGAGCGGCGGGAACGGGGACTGAGCGAGCGGCGGGAATGAGGACTGAGCGAGCGGCGGGAACGGGGACTGAGCGAGCGGCGGGAATGAGGACTGAGCGAGCGGCGGGAATGAGGACTGAGCGAGCGGCGGGAATGAGGACTGAGCGAGCGGCGGGAATGAGGACTGAGCGAGCGGCGGGAATGAGGACTGAGCGAGCGGCGGGAATGAGGACTGAGCGAGCGGCGGGAATGAGGACTGAGCGAGCGGCGGGAACGGGGACTGAGCGAGCGGCGGGAATGAGGACTGAGCGAGCGGCGGGAATGAGGACTGAGCGAGCGGCGGGAATGAGGACTGAGCGAGCGGCGGGAATGAGGACTGAGCGAGCGGCGGGAATGAGGACTGAGCGAGCGGCGGGAACGGGGACTGAGCGAGCGGCGGGAATGAGGACTGAGCGAGCGGCGGGAATGAGGACTGAGCGAGCGGCGGGAACGGGGACTGAGCGAGCGGCGGGAATGAGGACAGAGCGAGCGGCGTCGGCATTTCCTGTCTCTACATTTTGACTGCCGCCGTTCTGCATTCGCCACACGTTTTTGGGTCTAAATTGCTCACTACTAAATCATGCATCATTTTTTTTTGTGTAATAATTTCATAAAACACCTCAGACAGAAATACAATTAAAATCCTTGGTCTGTCATGCCCATGAATGCAAAATCATTCTTGCAATGCATTTATTAAAGGACCGTGCCTGCTGTTCTGAGTAATGTCCTTACAACACCTTTTCTCATAAAATATTGACTGCTTCAAATACACAATTCAATTGTTGCACTTCCATATCATATATATGTAGCATCCAAGAGGTACACTGACCTCCTGATTATAACAGCGTGAGAGGCCACAATTAGGAATAATTTTGTCTCCATCGCGGTGTCCTTTACGCAAGCATTTGTCAATACACAGACCAAGCTCCGACAGTCAATAAAGCATGTGCTGAGCTGCCATTTGAGTGCTATGCAAATACGGAGAGTGAAAGTAACTGGGTACGCAGCAGAATAATTAAGCCACAATTGCAACTGGAAGGATGCCATTAACTATGTTAGAAAACTGTGTAAATGAGCTTGAAGAACACTGTAAGATTATTGTAATGTGTATTGGGTTTCCAAGCAGAGGCAGCAGTCACAATGGGCAGAGGCTCAAGTTTTTCCAAGCTAAAAGCTTGCTTTTAGGTAATTTACTTGGCACTGGAATGTCTAATTGAGATTATTATCATATTTTTTTCACTGTTCTTAAGGTAAGAATTTGATTCTTTAAAAAAAACGGCCTCTGAAAATGCTTTCAGCTCAATGGAACTGATGCACTCAGTTTTTCTAGCCAGTGTGAAAAGAGTGGATTGATTGCTAATGGCTCAGAAGGGCCTTTTTGCGATGCCAGGACCATCACTGTACCATTAGCAGTTGTTTGACTTGTATGAAGTTATTGGATTATAAAACGGCATAATCATCAACCTGGATGGTCAATTCCAGGCCTCCTTTGGGGACTGCTTTGTTTAAAAAAAAAAAATCTCTTGTGGTTTTCCCGATCCAGATGGGTGTTTTGAATCAAAGTGCGAAGAGTGTAAGCGTTACAATGGTGTACAGCTCATGGCGCTGCTCCTTGAATCAATGGTTCAGATAAAAATTAATCGGATGAAAGCAATAATTTTAGAGAATGTTATTGTTAGACGCCGGTGTCTAATTTCTTGGCCAATAGACTTTAAGCATTTGATCACCATTTTAATTTGCAAGACCAGCGTTTGAATATCAGCGGAAGTTTTTTTTTTGTTATGCATTTATTTTTCACAACATGAGAAAGTTTGTATTTTTAATTGAATGTCAATACCATTTTGGCCTTCAAAAACAAAACGAGTAATATAATTGCTACATTAAATTTTGTCTCCACCCATAACATTTTGGTATTTCCTTAAGCCATATAAGAGCTTTCAATTAACAACTCAGGTGCAGCTCATTTACTTTTACTGAGGAGTGCTGCCAAAATGTTAATTAGTACCAAAGTACCTGTGGGGAAAAGCATTGTGAATTGTGGATGGTGGATTGTGTATTTTGGATTTGGTTCTGGACTGAGAACTTCACTTTCTTTCTGGACTGGGCCATTGATTATATAACACAATGGTACCTGCAAAGTCTAAAATACTCGATCACCACAAAATCCCTGAGCATACAGAGGGCAAATTTAAATGTATTACAACTCTGCTACTCAGTGAAAACTCCTTCCAACAAGTTTATGCATATTAGGGCAGGCCATGTAAAGTATGTTAACTGTTCAAGAAACAGAGTATAAAGTATGCTACTTTTTATGTACATGTTATGAATAAAATATGCACAACAGCTACTGCGGTAACATTTGATATTATTACAGTTTTACTACACTAACAGTTTCTACTCAGTTCTACTATATGATTTAGCATATCTGCTCGGCCATTACTTATGACTGTTAATTTTGTATTCTTCACTCATTGCATTAGAATCCAGTCTTCAATGGAAACTGCCTCCCTTATATAAGCCCCAAAAAAGCACAACGTTTAGTAACTGCGGGCAGCGACACGGCTTTTCAGCTGCTTCTGCCTCGTCCCCTCTTTAAATGATTTTGCTTTCTACGGAATGATTCAAGCGTGCGTCTTTTATGTGGATATTTAACAAGCGAGGGCAAGGCTTATTGTTTAATTCTGCCAGCATATAACTTGCACGCCATTAAACCCACGCTTTTAAAATGTCTCTGATGTCTAAGAACTTAATAGTAGAGACTTCTCAAAGTTTCCTAACTGCCGTATTTCGGTGACAACACAAGCACAAGCGAAATTGCTTGATTCGTCTTGCGCAAATTGAATGTTTTTCGCCTGTACCGGGTTTGGTAGTTTTGTGGTCTGCAGTAAATCCGTTTGCATCAACTTGGGTTAGGCAGTGCAGTGGAGGGTGTGTCAGTACAAACGTTTTGCACTTTGCAAGTGTGGTGTTCAATAATGAATTTGCACAAACAATTAAACTAATTAGAATAAAATAATGAATATAATTATAGAAAATAAAATAATTCAATATTTTTTAAATTCAAGTCAAATAAATGAAATAATTCAAATAAGATAACTAAATTTAAAAAAAAATAATAAAATAACATAACTAAAATTAATTAAATAATTACAATAAAATAGTCAAAATTAAATGATTAAAATAAATGAAGAGTGTATGGGTGTATAAACATGCATCAGTGTATAAACACTGAAGCCTTTATAGGCCTACACATGACAATGGGAGTGCTGAATTTACTTGAATGCATTGGGAGACAAGCATCAGCGCTGGACTGGTTGAAGATACTATTACAGGGACAGTGAAAACACAAGTGTGTTCTACAAAGTCAGACCTCCGCACGGTTATACACAAACTCATTGTTTTGCACTCAATATGTGTGGAAGAGGAGCTCAGCTTTGATCAACAATAAGGAAGCTCTCCTATCTTCAGTTTGTCAAAGGGATGCCAGTGCCATGGGAGATCAGCAGGCACCTCCTTGGTGGCTGAAGGGGTCTGGCGTATGACATCCACTGAGGTGCCACCACAGAGCTCGCTGAGAGGGGTACCCCCGCACGCGGGCACGGTGCCACCGTGGCCACTCAACTGTGAGAAGAAAAAGAGAAGAAAATCTGTGGAGCTGGAAGAGCTGGAGCTGGTCGTCCACCATTTTGCTTGTCCACCATTGTTCAGTGTCACAAAAGAAATGGCAAAAAAACTGAGAGGGAAACAATGATGACAGCAGGAGCAGGAACTCTTTGTGATTGGTTTTTGTTTAACGCAGTACCATTCTCTTTGTTAAACAATTTTGAACTAGCCTGAATTTAATAAAATCAACGTAATCGTTACAAAGACAACAGCTTCTGACACTGCCTGTAAATCGCAACATTAGCCGCACAAACTTGAGCTGGAAACATCGGCCGAACGCTGCTTATTTTAGCTTCGTTTTTCTGTATCTTAAACGCCCAGATGAAAATGGGGCTCATAACCCAAGCGTGTGACCTGGGTCATTTCTTTCATATAATTAAAGTTGCTTATGCCTTGTAGTGCTGAATAATGATTTTATTATTATTTTTTAAATAAAGGAAATGGCAGCGGATTGGGAACTCCAGGCAAATTCGCATTTTCCATCTGTTGGGGGCCGGGGGGGGGTTGGCTAGGGCAAATTAATTATATTCAGCGCAGCTCTGCGTGGATGACCCATTTCAAATTTCGAAGTTACGCAGCTGTGTAGCTCCAGTGAGGAAACCTGTGTCTCGGATGCGCGTAAAAAGCACTCAAGCTCCTCGACTCGGGCTCCGGCCCTGCGCTTCGACGTCCAACGGCACGCCCGTTCCAAATCCGAAATCTCCACTCCCGAGGAGCTTTTGGATCCGCTCTTCAAACTGGCATGGTGCAGCAGTCTTCTGAGTTTCTGAGTCTTGCAGACGGGCTAAAAAATAAATAAAAACTCAGCCAAGTCCACGGCCACAGCGGAGGGAGACAATTAGACACGTTGCTGATTTTTTTAAGGACCATCCAAGAGCTTGTCAGCTCTCAGACGGCCACAGAGAAGCTGTGGATTATCTCGGCGTCCCACGCCTTTCGGCGGAAGCTGATCCTCTGGCAGCAGCGCTTATCCTGCACTTAGCAAGTTAGCCGCTAAGTACCTTTGTGTGCCTGCGTCCTCCTGTCGCTCTGTTCAGTGTTGGGGGACGGTTGTCTGGGAGTCAGTGGCAACTGTGGGCTTTTCCACTACTGAGTATTTGCTTTAAGTGAGAAACGGACCCAGCCGGCAAAGCACAGTCCAGGTCAGACAGTCCGGATCCAGGAGGAGTCACTGCACTGAGAAAAAAGTTCTGATCATACTTGATCATACTACCCACAATTCCACACACCCAACCCCGCATTTTTATTTTGGGACAGTAAAGAGGAGGGAGAAGTGCCCAAGTTTTTGTGCCAGCCTGTGTCACTGTGAAGAGTGGAGTAGTGCAGCGCTTACAGCTTTCGTTGTTGATGGGATGAGGTGGAGGCGTGGCCACAGCAATGACACACTTATGACACCCTGGGCCTGAGCCAAAAAGCTTTTCATGAAAACATTAATAGGAGAACATTGCTCCAATTAGAGCTAATAGATTCATGGTTGAAAATAACTCTCCATTTGGCCACTTCCAGGGGATCTGGTGTACGTGGAAACAAACCCAACCACAAACTAAGCCTTTCGGGCCTCTCAGCTTTACTCTGCAAAGATATAAAATAGTCAAGGACATTCCTGTCAGCTTGTACCCTGCAAGCTCATAATATAAAATGAATAATTAAAACGGGGAAATAATAAAATCTGAACCTTATTGGACATTGAGAGGAACATTTCTCAGCTCCATCAATCATTTAATAATACAGTTTTTAATATCCTAGTGCAGAAAAGTTTATAAATATAACTTAAGTATTTACAATCTGAAAAAGACAACTAAACAACCGCAGCCAAAATTTAAGCTTACTATACATTAAGTTAAAAGAAAAAAAATGAGGATCATCTATGATAATTGCATTACGGCAGATCAAATAATAACCTAAACATGGGAAATATGAATGTGTGGTTGTGTACTGTACAATGCATATTGTAACGTGAACATTATTACGTAGGTTGCACAGAGAAAATTGAAGATACATTAAAAATGAAATCAATGGTGGTGACTGAACACTTCATACAAGAGGTATGTTAAGAATGGACACAGTAGATCCAAGAGCTCTCCACGCACAGTGGGAACAGACAGTGAGTGCATCTAACCCACGTATGTGTTCTCGGTTAAAATCGTATTTAACCTGCAGAACCTTTCTCAATTTATTGAATCAGAAATCTGTTTTTTTTTTCAGAACTTCCGGTTGTTATGCCTCAGTTATTCTAGATCAGTGTCCAGAATAGTTTTGAATAGTTGTGGGTAGAATTGTGGTGGGGGAAGCTAATATGGGATAATATAAATATAAGGGCTAATGTCCACAAACTGAAAGAGCCGAAAGAACTATCACAGCCTCTCTGTTTCAATCACCAGCTTGATCATACTAGCTCAGCATTACTGTGCAAAGCTACATTTGGACAACATATGGACAATATAGGCATTGTGTTATCCTAGCCAGCAGAACAAATTGGCGCCCCCCTAGTGGTAGACCATCAGCACTGCTGCTGCTCCCCATACCCGTATGGGAACTGAAATCAGAAAAAAACAAAACTTTTGCCCAGCGTTACATCTGTTGCCCATCTACGAATCGATGAGCAAATAAGAAGGGCGAGTGGGCAAGCCGAAGCCGAAAGGTAACCATGGCGACAGCACACCGCACTCGAGCCTCCAGAGCGCGGACACGGCCTCGTGCCTCTGGCCGACCTTACCGCTGAAAGCACTGCTCCAGGGGCCCCACCCTGCAGGGAGCAGCCAACATGGAGATAATGAGTCCCCAGGTCTGCCCCACTGCGACCTACCCTCCCCCCCCCCCCCCCCCCCCCTCCCAGGCGACATGCTGTCTGGGTAGGCAAAGTGTCTCCACATGAAAGTTGGCCGCCATGATTATTTAATACTCTGGCACTTTGAAATTACGAGGGGCGGGGGGGCGGGCGGGCGGGGGCGGTCGGGGGGTGGGGGGGGGTAGAGAATGAAGTCTTGCTATTTCCATCCTCTTTGGGTGTGTGTGTGTGGGGTGGGGGGGGGGGGTAAATGGATCAAAATTTCAGCAGGGGTGCATTTCCGCAATGGCCAAATGCACATACCGCTTGGGGGGGGGGGGGGGGTGTGCTATGTAGGGACACACTGCGGAAAAAGAACTCCTTAAGAGGAAATCCTGACAGCTATCGGTGCTCTTGTACTTTTACCTTGAATTTCTTTCTCTCCGGAACTTTCTGAAAGCACTTTAAGATTAATGGGCAAGGTTTCTCTTTTTATAGAGAAGAGAAGTACCAGTGCTTCCTCTTTTAAAGTGATTTAAGCCTTTCAGGTTTCGTTTTTCTCTTGAGTATTCAATGCACGTTGAAATGAGCGGTCAAGACATCTATGAATTTATCTTTTTCTCTTTCTCATCCTTTCTTGCAAACATTCGACAGTAGGCAGGGATATCTTTAAAAACATCATCTGCTCAACATTGAAAACAAGCAGAGAGCATTGGCTGGCTCGGTGTGCAGGCCTGTTCACTGAAAATGACTGAAACGAGCAAGTCCTTCCAACAAACGTCAGCAAAGCTGAACCTACATAATACCTACACTCTCCCAAGCGATGGGTAATTGAACAGAAGCAAATTCCACACACTAAAACCAACTCCAAGTCTTGAAATCTCTTGGTGTAAACGGCAAAACGAGGGATAGCTGGTGAAAATAAGTCCTCCAAATTTTCATACATTGCCCTAAGTATCCTCCACAGGTCCCGTCGCTCTCAACCTCGCCTGTGCCATCTGAAAAAGAGGGTACTCTGCCATTTGACAGAATGGCAAAGAGAGAGCACTTTGCCAGTTGATAGAATGGATAAAGGAGAGTACTTTGCCGGTTGGCAGAAATGGATAGTCTGAGAACACTATTCTGTTCTGCTGAACACACCCTTTTGGAGCACAAGCAAAATCACCTGCAACTTTTAGTCTTAAGACCCCATTCTTGAACACCTCAGCACCCCTCCAACAATATCTGACGCAGCTGAGGGAGAATACTCCTTCACAAAAACCTTCAAGGTTAAGAACAAATGTTGATTTAGCTCAACCCTAATTCAGGTAATGGCAAATGTTTGCTTTACATTATGCAGAATTAGTGTTTTGGTTCTTGATTAGCATAGTTAACTTTCTTTGGTGCGCTAGTGATTTTATCCACATAATGGTCCCTGGCCTGGGAGAGCTCTTAGCCAAGTCTGGCACAGTTGCTAATATACTGCTGTTCTTAAATTCTGGGTCGCTCTGGATAAGAGCATCTGCTAAATTAATGTAGCAACTGTATCCAGGCATTCCTCTGTGTTCATTAATGTATGCTGTAGCTACCCTTTGAGTTTCACTGCTAATGTGACAATATTGGCCTGAAATATTGATAATAAAAATGAGTTCATAGCCCGTGGTTCACTGCCTTTTAATGGACCAAAATATGACATCCAGCATCTGCACTGGTTCAGGCATAAATCCAAATCTGACATAGCAATGGCATGCTATGTATTTCTCTGTGTAATAAATATAAACGTATGAACTGTGAAAATAAATCTGATTGATGTAAAGGAGCTTCAGTCCCATAATAGATTTAAAACATTTTTGAAAAGTTGTTTAATGATTATTTAATTACAATTTTTAATTTATATCCTCTGTGCTGAAGGTGTTGCATTGTGGGAGAACGCATCTGAATGGGAGCTGTGTCACAAACCCCGCTGAGTGCGAACGTGAGAGGTCAGCTGACGCCAGTGGACTGATCTGATTTGCCGAAGGCCCCGGGCCTAAACGAGCCGCGATGTGGCTGTCAGGCCAAGCTGACGAGGAGTGAAAACTACAGTGATCATGACCACGCATTCATGACTTGGTTTTTATTACCGTTGCTATAATATTTCCATATGACTGAGATAAGGGCCAAATGCTTACAATTCCTAAAACAGCTGTGTAATGATTATGGTATAACTGAGCTGATGAAGTCATAATGTTTTAGCACCGCACTCAAAAGACTGAGGAAGGTTATATCCACCCACACTCACACACGTGTGCGTGCACACACTTGTGAATCCGCACACACACCTAAATGCACCGCATACACAAATGCAGTTACAGTGTGTGGTTATAAACAGAATAAAACTTAATAAATACAAAACCGTATGTTCCTCCTCTTCATAATACATATCTAATTCAAAAGCCCTTTCATTTGCTTTAATAATAAAGGCACACCAGCTAATCTGAAATCCATTTGCGACTATGTGACCTACTTCAGGCTACCTAATCCTCATACAATAGCTACAATCCTACACCTTTTCTGTTGTCTGCAAATCACATTAAAACTACACTATTTAAAAAAAAAAAATACCCTTCTGGATCACTGAAATGGTCCGGTAAAGCCACCGTTAACGGTGGGGATGGGAAACCCCATTACTAAAGGGTTTCTGCTTTTTATTTCCGCCGACTACCAGGCTTGCTTGGCTGATGAGCTGTGTACACCGACGCTGGGTCCCACACAGCTTAGACCACAGTAAAATATATGATATACAGGGCTGGAATGCTGAACAGTTTGAGCTCATCCACGCATGCAGGTCAACTGTCAGATCGCTTTAAGTAAGAGATCGGTCCGGTTTGATTAGGGATCTCAAACTCAAATCCTGGAGGCCTGCTGTGTCTGCTAGTTCTCGATGTGTTCCCAAATTAAGCAATTTAAGTCACTGCCCGGCTTAAAGTGTCTGCACAACTTGTTTCCAAGGCCTAAATTAGCTGACATTTGAAAGGAAATCAGAAAGACCAGCAGAGACTGCAGCCCTTGAGGACTGAAGTTTGAACAACCCCCTGAGTTAGACAGTTAAGTGCTGAAGTAGACGTGAAATCCAGAAACGGAGTCTTGGTCTCCAGGAGTGGAGTTCCACTCCCTGGCTTTTAGAGGCTGATGTGGATAAAGGCGCCTTGCTAAGGGGAGTCATAACTCAGGGGCCTTTTTAAGATTCTGCTTATGGAAATGGAATACGCTAAAAATTTATGTATACACTTCTCAATGTATCGACCTCCAAAATATTTCTACCTTCAGCTATTAAAATATATTGTATTACATACTATAACATTTAAAAAAAAATCATTTTCACAAATGCACTATATATCTACAACATTACTCTAAATATGTGTAATTTATTTCACATTATATTTCACAACCATGTTTTTTAGAATGTAGCTTTCAGTATCTGAAAGTGGAATCCTCCATACACTGTGCTGCTGTATCTTGACATCACTCTGTTTAACTGTAGTTTCAGCACATTCTATTGAGCGAAATACTGAATCGGGGTGACCCAATGACAGCTCTCAGTGCAAGCTTCACCGAGATGAGCTCTTTTCTTTCCCAGAATGCATTTCGCATTCTTGTAGCTCTCACCCTTCACTAATGAAAGGCGGTTTTTCATCACACTGCTGTGAGATTTGTCACTGCCCCTACAACTGAGCCTCAGGACTCAATATAAGAGAAAAAGAGAGTGTATCTTAAGGCGTGTGTCAAACAGCCGTACGGTGATATATGCGTTAGACACTCCGGTCTCAATACCGCCATCCAACCCTGACGTTGAAGAATACGTGATCCGCTAGCAGCTTTGAGTTTCTCTTTACACCACAAACAGGAGCCTTGGATTGCAGAAGATTCACTGTCAACATTCATTACACGAATGGTAATTGAAGCTGAGAGCTAATAGACTCGGAGGCAAACTGGAAGCAACTCTCAAAGTTTCTTCGGGAGAATTCAAGCAGGGAAGCAAACGGCGTGGAGGTACAAGAGGTGACATCACCTCCATCGATCGCGGAGGCAACGCCCACAAAGCAGCCGCCATCCCTATACCGGTCTGCATCTCAAATGAATGATTAAACCCATCGTTTGGTGGAAGGGGTCGAGGAGGACGTCTTTCAAAGCGGCATTCATAAAAGCTTGAGCAAACGCGCGCGTTTCGTTGCGGTCGCGCGGCGCGTAGCGCTCTCCGTCCGGTTAGCCGCGGCACCCCGCGCCGCGTTTCCTCGCTCGCGGGTTTTATATCGCCCGCCTGGGGAGCGAGCGGCGACGTTGTTCGGGAGCGCCGCGAGCAGATGGGTCTTTACACGCTCACGTCAACGCAGGGGTGTGGGCGGGCTTGTCACAGCCGAGGATAACCGGGGGTGGGGTGGGGGGTGGGGGGTGGGGGGAGGGGGGGAGATGCCGTCTTTGGCACGTTTACAACAACTTCGCAGTATCCGAATTAAGCTATGTTATTCTTTAGCATAGCGTAGTCGTGTGTACTAGCAATGGCAGTGCAAGCAAGTGCCAGTTGGCAGTATTTGTCTGGGTAGTGCTTACATGCATGAATTAGAGAGGAAATTTAACTGCAGGGAATGCTTCTTTGTCACGTTCCTGGTTTTTTCCAACACATTCAGTATGGTCCCAGGTGCATAATATAATCTATCAAAAGGAGCCAGGCCTCCAAAGCCAAGTTTATTCATTTTATATGCATCTATTGATAAGTCTAATTTAATTATGTCAGGGGCGATAAATCTGGCCATTCAAATGTCTGGAATCAATCACTCTTGGGACCTATGGAACCAAATTACTTTTTTAAAGCTGTAAAGAACCGCGCTAATGGAAATTGATATTTCAGCGTGAGGAATGAGGACTTGGAAATGGCCGAGGGGTCGGGAGTGGTGATTAATCTCCTCAAATGAGCTAATATCATAAACACTGGATTATGTGTGCTCCAAAAAAAGGTTGAAGTTTTTCTTTAAAAAAATGGGTTTTTTTTTCTTCACATTTCTTGTCCTGTCAAAAGTGAAGCATGTCAAGTGTCAAAAGGGGAAGCTGGTATGTAAGATGGGACAACCTGTATACCCATCTGTTTAGTGTATTGTTTTATCCACAAAAGCAGAGAGATCTGCCTGGACTCTTCTGGAAGGGAGAGTGTAGCACAGGGATCTGCAACCAGGGGTTGGAAGCATTTCTGCGGTAAAATCTTCTGGATGTCTGGATGAATTTATTCTGAAACATATAATAACTGCCAATTAAAAATGTACAAAACGTCCACAATGTCCCATAAATTTGTGCTTGTCATGAAGGATGACAGTGCTGACCCCTGTCTGAATCGCTGGCTCTGGCTTTGCTTGAAGTCTGTGACCCACAGACATCACCAGGTGCAGAATATCTTCCCTGGTGATGCTCTGCAAAGCCTGTACTGCAGCCATCTTCAGCTCCTGCTTGTTTTAGGGGGTAGTTACCTTATGTTTTCTCTTCAGCATATGAAATGCATATTCAATCGGATTCAAATCAGGTGAATGACTTGGCCATTTCCCAGTTTTCGGCTTTGAAAATTTTTGGGAGTATGTTTGGGATCATTGTCCTGCTGTAGGTTGAAGCACCGTCCAATGAATTTGGAGGCACTTGGTTGAACTTGAGCAGATAAGATGTTTCTCTACACTGCTCTCAGCAGTTACATCATCAATAATTTAGACAGGTGAGCCAGTACCTGTGGCAGACATACATGCCCAAACCATAACACCCCCATCACCATGTTTCACAGGTGGGGGGGGGGGGGGGGGGGGTTGGATCTTGGGCGGTTCCTTTTGGCCTCCAGACTTTTCACTCGTGCCATCACTCTTATACAAGTGAATCTGGGTCTCATCTGCCCGGAAGACCTTTTTCCAGAGCTCTGCAGGCTCTTTTAGGTACTTCTTAGCGGACTGTAGCCTGGTCATCCTGTTTTTGTGGCTAGTGGATTGCATCTTGAAGTATAGCCTCTGTAGTTCTGTTCATGAAGTCTTCTGCGGACAGTAATCATGGACACACAAGGTTTGGCCTATGCCTCTGACTGTGTTTTCTTATTTCTCCACCTCATAATGGCTTCCTTTACTTTCATTGGCACAAATCTGGTCCTCATGTTGACAAATGCCAATAACAGACTCCAAAGGCAACTAAAAGTCTAGAATCAAGACTACATACTTAAAGCTCTCTTCTGTCTTCATTAAGGGAGCAATTGAACGCACCGGACTAATCAGGAACACCTGTGAAGCCATTTGTCCCAAATATTATGGTGTCCTGAAATGGGGTGACAATGTATAAAGAGCACTGTAATTTCTATATGGTGAGACCAAAATGTACAAACATACCCTTTAAAAACACCTGATAATCTGTAGTTCAACCATATATGAATTGTTTGGTTACAATTCAGATTTGTCCCAAACATTATGGAGCTCACTTTATGCATGTATGCTTATAAATGCAGTGACAGAGTGCACCAACAACAGCAGAGTGGAAGGAAGAAGGGATCTGACAACAGCACCATAACTCACATGATACTATTAACACATCCATGTAACACCCTTCCACAAATAAAACTGCCTTGATTCTCTCCTGGTTGGCATACCTTTGAAGTGACACATGCAAGTGCTAACATATTAGCACAGCACACTTCACAACGCTTGGGGGGCTACAGTCAATTCAATCCCTTTCTCATGCACGTATCAAGCAGTGGAAGACCAAGGCCCTGGTAAAACAGGCTTCTCACAATTCACCAATTTCAGTCGTTCTATGAAGGTAATTTTATGAAATTTTGAAAAAGTGTATCCGTGATGGCCTTCAGCGTCCAAGGTGACCGTCCTAGCTCTAAATTAATCAGAGGACCTGACTGCTCTCAATGTAAAATTGCCAATATGTCATTGGCTACGCTTATACGCTCACAGTGTAATGGTAATGGGTAATGGTCCTCATCCTGGTTACGGTAATATTCTTGATAAGGGGTTTACATGCACCGAAATGTGGGGGCCATTGGTATTCCTGTTTACATGGTCATCGGAGTATGCAACATAAGCCCTGTAGAGGACATGTACTAAATTTCCTGCTAACTCACACACACACAGACACACGCTCCTTCACACACACACACACACACGCATACACACACAATATGTTATTGCTATACTTGTGAGGACTTCCCATTGACTACATTCATTCCGTAACCTCTAACCCTAACCCTAACCCCAACCCCAACCACTACATGCCTAACCTTAACCCTAACCTTAACCTAATTGTAAACCTAACCCTAACCCTAAGTCCTAACCCTAAAACAGCCTCTTTAACTTGTGGGAACCAGCAAAAGGTCCCCACCTTGCATAATTTTCCTCATCATTCTATCCTTGTGGGGACATTTGGTTCTCACAAAGATAGTAATACATTTCCCCCCACACACACACACATCCCACTGCTGTAGTGGTGTTTTCTTCTATCCAGAAATTTCATTATATTCACCACTTTTATAACTGAGAAGAAAATGGATCCACCAGTCCAGGAATGGGAGCTTTTTGGATGTGTTCTGATGGCAAGCTAGTGAATGAATTATGATTCAAGATTCAGCCAAAAAAAGAACATACAGATGTCTACATGACTCAGTACTCGGTTTAATAAAAGGAAAAAATAGATGGCTTGCACTCATAAACAGGATGCTGTCTTTTTTTATTACTGTCGTCAGGATAAGGTGTTATCATGACTCATGTCATAGTCAGGAAACTTGAATATTCAGATTTAACACCAAAGAATCAGTGTGAATGGAAACATATTCATTCCTGTAATTGTAACAGTATACATCTTTGTGTTCGTAAGGCAATCTGGGAACGCACAGTAGGACCAAAAAAAAAAACCCTTAGCAGTCATTTGTATTCCTTTCAAACAGTTCACCATTTAGTCATTTGGCAGTAGTTCAAAAGTACACTGAACATGGTAAACAAAGCTTAGTTACAATCAAATCATTGTCACTCGAGTTTCCTTACAAGGAACTTTAATTTAGGGTCTAGTCTGAACAGGTGGGTTTTTAGTTCATGGAAAACAGGCAGTGAATGTGTTTAAACCAACAACCATCTGGCATAAGGGCAAATTATCCGTTGGCCACAAAATACAATGCTGGACCTTCTGCTGCTGCTGCCTTCTCATCTCATCTCATCTCATTCCTGGGTTGGCTAGTTCCCTCTTTTATAGAGACTGTTAAAAAAAGTGGTGCACGGCACCACATGGCTTTAATTGTTTTCCCAAGACCTGAACTGAAATGCGCCTTCCTCCTTATAGTGATGACAGCGATAAACGCACTGTTGGCGATTCTCACGGGAGCGGCGATGGGCCTCGTTGGACTGCCCCCCGGCCCGTCAGCATCTGCCGCGCGTCCGCGCGTCGGACCGCGGTCACGCGGCGACGACGGCAGGGCTCGGAAAACCGGCCCGCCTCCGGTCACCACGCCCGACAACCGCACCCTCGCAACAGAGCATTCTTAAAGGTAAACCGTCCCAAGAAATTAGGAACACGCCGCAAATCGTGCATTAAGATGTGTCGACCTCGAGCCGAGTGCTAAAGGTTAGGTGCAGAACTGTCCTTACACTGTAACTCAACAAAATATAAAAGTAAAATGCAAATACAAAAGTAATGCTGAGGTAAAACATTAGGTATGTGAAATGCATCGGGTCAGATTTCCCCAACCCCCTGCCCTCCCCATAGATAATTACTAATGACTGCTCCCAAGTCAGATAGGAGCAGGTTGCTTATCTGTGCTCACCATGTGGCTGCATGCGTGTGGGTGCCTGTACTTCCCTTTAAATTGGGTTTTGGTTCTGTCCCCTGAATGCCCCTGGAGCTGTGTATCTTGGATTGGATTTTCTGGACACATAGAGCTTTTCAGGTTCCCATCAATGGGAAACCCTCTGCATTGTAAGCCAATAAGTGATATTGTGTCCCGGTAAACAACTCCTGCTGTCTGGGCCTTTTAACCTGGGTAATTACTGCCAGCTGACCAGGGTTTGCTCTTGTGTCCCAGTTCTTTGTTCATGTAATTTCAGACGTGAACTTGAATGTGCCACGCAGGGCTATTGTTACTATCCTCACCTTGTTTTTCCCCTTTACCAGGGGTGACGTGCAGCCTACCGCCTGCACTTTGATGAACGAGGCTCTTTTCACAGGCACACAGCTGGGTTTATGTATATCTCTGGGCCGTTTCAGGTGCATCCTGCCCGGTCCGGGACAGGAAGCAACCACTTCAGCCTCCGAGCAGCCATTTTTGTTTTTCACGGCGTGAGCACAGCTTTGTGAGTGGGCCAACCTTTTCTCTCGTAAAATGAAAAGCACTTTATATATGAATTGTATTTTTTATAGTTGTTATTTTCTTCCTTCCTCTCTGCACCCCACCCCACCCCCCACCACCCCCTTCATAGGCCAACTTTATTTTTCCGTTCTATTGATTCATCTTCTCTATATCGCAGCAGTTTTATGTCCAGCCTTCTGCCACTCTCATTGTGTCCCATCTGTCCTCATACACAAAGAATCCACTGTTTTTTGCACAGCAATGTACTCAATTGTGCTATGATGTTTTACAAGCATCTTAAATCTCTCTGTTTTAAAGGGTAACTTTTTTGTTTTGACTTGCCCACGCTTCCAAACTGACTGTTGATCAGTCACGATAATGAAAAGGCTCGTTTTTGTTGCCCCATTAGAGTGAACTGCAAAGCAGAGCACAGCTGTTCTCATGGTGTCCAAAGCTCCACAAAGAAATATGTGACAAAGTTATTATCAATACCGAGCAGCATGGTGAAATTAGTTAAGTGAAATGGGTCCAAAAAACCAAGGTTATCCTTTCACAGTCTCCACAGAAGTTTTTGTAATCTGAAAATGAATCATTTTACCATGAATACCACTGTTTGGGTATGACTTCTTAGGTCACCTTACACTGTGTGCAAGTAATGGAGAAAATCATACCATTACTATCATAATGAATCCTAATCCAAAACGGGCCATAAATGGACAGTGCCAGAACAAATGGGCCATTGGCTCAGGCTCTTCTGCACAGAACCTGAATATGGGAGACTTGTGAATATCCCAAATATTGAGAATCATTTGACTAGCTAAAAACCTTTTGATTTAAATGTTTCCATTTAAATGTTTACATTTAAATCATAAAAATCTTATAGATGAGTCAGTTGTCATTTTAAAAACCTGTTTTTTAGATAATAAACTCTTGTCAAATCTGGGCAAGTAGGTTTCTTACCAACTTTCCAGACCAGACATTTGTAAAAAAGGTTGAACACGGAACTATAAACGATATATCATTAAAAGATTATACAGTATATTAATTATTATATCATTATCATTATCATCACTTCTTCTTCTTCTTCTTCTTCTTCTTCTTCTTCACATGACCACATTCTGCTTGTTGGTACTCTTTCTTTTAGGGTTCGAAAATAGGATACAAAAAAATACATGAACCAAGTACAAATGCAGTAACCAGAGAAAAGCATTGACTTAATGAATAAAATGAAGGTTACTCTGTAACTCAACCAGTAAGTACGTCAACAAAAATGAACACACAACACGTCTAATTTCAAAGAAATAACGCAGGCAAACAACACGGTTGGCATGCTTTAGAGCAGCGTTTCCCAACCGGTGTGCCGTCAGGCGAGGTCAGGTGTGCCGTGTGAAAAATCCTTTAAAAAAAATTTTAATGTTCAAATGAATTTAAAAATCTTAAATGAACAAATCCCATTCACAAAAGCAAAAATAAATGTCATTAAAATATGTCATTAAAATGCATATCGCTTAATTAAAACCCCAAAAGAACATTTAGGCCTACCGTTGGCACGTCACATCAATGTCAGTACGTCGTGTAGAGGGGGGCTGCAGAGTGTTTATTTTTTATGCTTTTGAGAGTGGTGTGCCATGAGATTCTGTAAATTTGGGAAGTGTGCCGCGGAAAGGAAAAAGGTTGGGAAACGCTGCTTTAGAGAGGCCTGGCTTTGATTTTTTTGGGAAAGCTGTGACCCTGTGTGCAGTCCAGTGAGGGCCTGGAGCGGTGTGGCTCAGAGGTCCATTTGGTTCACAGGGCCCGGGCAGCGGTACACGCAGAGCCTGGAGTCCCCGCATTAAAGCTCTAACGCAGCCGCGGCTCGACCCCCCCCCCAGCCGCTGCGACCCGTGGTCACAGCTCCGCCCCTCCGCCGCGCCGCGACCTCAGCGGTTCACACGCGGGTTGGGTAGGTGTACCTTACACCTGGGAGGAGGGGGTGGAGAGGAGGAATTTTTCACCGCGCCTCCAGCTCCCGAATAAAAAAGAAACCGAGTCCTCGGACTCCGAAGAATTTTTTCAGGTCGCGGAATGAAATTAAAGCGCACAAAAACGCCGCTTGTGCTGTGGGAAACCCCATCACCTCCTGAACCGAACGCATTGCGTCGTGCCGTCACCCGATACAAAGATCAGCACAAAGCAGGCCAGTGTTGAGCCAGCGGGCGGTGTACGCGCAACCGGGCAATAAATCCACCCCATTCTTCCAGGAGCCATCTTGGATCCATCGCCAGACACTGACTCCGGGACTCTGGGAGGCTATCGTCTTGCCCTCTATCAGGTGACTCTGCTTTAACCCGGCGACTCTGAAATGATCCTCGTGCTGCGAAGACGACCGTTATGCCTCCAAGCCAAGCGACTCAGGAAATAACAGGTGCATTGTTCCTAAATGTTATGAGCACCTTTGCCTGAAAAAGTGTCTGGTTACTGCATTTAAAATGGGCCCCTGAGCACAACCTTGCTTCCAAGGACTTCTCAAAGCTATTCCGTGAATTCCATAACCTTGCTGGAGCAGCAACCTATATGATGGTTTTGCATAATCAATAAGAAACTGGTTAATGACCTGTCAATAGCTCTTTCTGGATCTACTACCTGGTGATTTTGCCATTAGCCCGACATCAAAATCGAACTAAACTGAACATAAAATGAAAAAAACGCAGGGTGAGAGTTTAACGAGCCACAGCATACAAGCCTCGCACGTGTAAGTCAATGGATCTGAACCAGGACGTACCGAGAGCGGCAAAAGCAGACAGGGTAGAGAAGACTGAGAGCGGAGCTGGATGCACTCCAATCTGAGCAGTCTGGAAAGGAGGCCCATTAGCCTCTCGTTCTGGAGGGTCTGCGAGAGAAGATTCAACGAGCGTGTTCCCTCATTAACACAATTACTTCAAAGCCCCGCTTCTCTAATCGCGCCAAAAACAGGGCCTCCTTCCAGCCAAGGATCCTAATAGATTAGCACGTTAGCACGTTTTTTTTTTTTCCGGCACCGAAGGCCTCCGTACGCACCCCTTAATCTCTCGCTCGCCCCGCCACCGTTTTATTACTGTCACACGGCGGCGTTAATTAGAAAGCTGGGGAGAGACGGCGAACGGGCCGGCCCTGCCTCCCCGCTCCCCCTGCTCCCAGAGCCCTGTCAGCGATAGCTAGCCACCCGTAGCCCGGGCTGGCTGGTCGGCTGTTTAGCAAACAGATGGAGGCCCAGGAGCGGCGCTTTGTTCAATTAACTTTGCTTAGAGCGCATCGCCGCCTCCACTTCGTTTTGGAATATTACATTTCCAGTCGAGCGGAAGCGCTAACGAAACAGGAACTGTGCGCCCCCAGAGTCGCCCAGAATTCGTCTTTATCTTTGACTTACAAGTCAATATGAGAAATCGTTAGGGGCCATTTTGCCTTCTGTTTGGAAAATGCAATTACCGGTTCACCCAAACTGTGACATTTGCCCTTCACGTTGACACAAATAAAATCGAGTTCATTTTTGGCGATTGCTAAAATGCAAAACTGTGTTTGTGAAGAAAAAAAAAGACATGCCTTTATTTGTTCATCAAATATAAAGACAATAGTTAATGGAATCAAGGCTAAGGTTGTGGATGTTAAATTTTCAGTGGTTTGGAATTCATTGAAAGATTCCACTGATGCCATTTTGATTCTGAAGGCATTCTGTTTGCCAGTCACATATAGCACAGTAATAAAGAAGATACTTCATACTTAATACAGAATTGTGTTAGTGAGGTGATAATAGGGCTAATTTCAATCTGGCTTATTAAGGGAGTAGATGCGCATGCCTGGCTGATTACTAGCTAGTGATGAAGGTGTAGAGAACTTCAGAAATCCAGTTATGATGCATGAACAGGTACAATTTTCTAAAAGGATTTCAGTGAAAATGTAGGAGCAATCACATTGACCAAGAGTACTATTTTCACGATCCTTTAAAATGGACTTAAATTCCCCCATGGTAATCATTTCTGACAATTTCAGGTCCTTCTGTACATTATTCCAGGAAGAAGGGGCAGCGTATTTAAAAGCTTTTTTTTTTTTTTTGCCAAATTCTGTTCTAACTCTGGGGACTAACATCTGTAGAATATCGTGAGACTTTAGGAAAGGGAATGACAGCACATAGGTATAAAAGACGCCTACAATCTTATCTCCCTGCAGTGAACCATGATCCCACCTCCTAACCCTAACTCTGAACCTAACCCTTAGCCTGATCCTAACCACATGGATTCTAAAGATTCTGATTTTGATGAGGCCACCTTCTCTTCATAACCTTACAGATGAGTACGTTCTTGATCCTTCCTCAGACAGATAAGAAAAACTCAAAAAACATGACGCTTGGAATACCATCCCACTGATCATAACTTACTCTAAACCCCAAAAAAATGAGGCAACTACAAAACATCTCTCCGCTCGCTCACTACACAGAGTAAAAGTACATATTGGAATACAGCAATAGACTAATATAGAATGGAAAAGAATGTCAGACTGTGAGAGTAAAAAAATACCTATTCAGTCTAGTTAAAACATCACATTAAAATTAAACTCTCCGAAATGAATACTATTCCAAAGGTCAACACATACCTAACCAAACAGAATCTACCAATAAACACCAGCAACTGCATACATGCTATACAGTTCAAAAGCTGTAGACTCAGATATATGGAGTACACAAAAGGTTTACAATGATTTCATAACAAGATATATAACATAAAAAACCATAAGGACACCCACACACAGGTAATGGTGCACTTTCTGATGGAACATGTTGCAGTCTAAGCCTGTGAAGAGTCCGACTCTCCAGCCACACAGGAACCCCCCCATGGGGTTGGGGGTTCGATCCCTCCACATGGTGCGATATATACTGCGATCCCTTTTCCGTGTGCTGCCCTCTCCATTTCGCCTTGACTGCTGAAGTCATGAAAGAGAAGGCCGAGACTGTCTGCTCACATTTTAAAAATAAATAAATAGAAATAATCGCACACTTCCTCAACCACAGACTTGTTGGATCGCAATATTAAACACAAAATTCCCAGAGGGCTTTAATGAGTTCATCTGCCGCACATGTAAGGTACAACACCTTAGAGAACAAGTTCTTCTGTTAAAGACTCAGACTGAGTATCCAGTGCCAACATTTCTTTCTTCTGTATGGAGGGCAATTTGGGAAACAAAAAAATCCTTCCTCACCTTGATCTTAATCCTAACCCCCAAGCAGAGATCCTGACCCTAACCGACATACAGAGGTGTGACACGTCCGCCTCCTGAACACAAGCGCAGAGCCTGCCCCTGACCTGAATAGACGGATGCTGGGAAAGGCTCTGCAGAAAAGCACGCGCGGGAGAAAAGTTTTCTCTCCGTCTCTCTCGAAGAGGGCCGAAGTTATCACGCGGAGAGAAAGCTTCCTCGGCTCCTCCTCCCCTCCTTCCGGACGTCCGGACCGCTCGTCTACCGGGAAGCGCGCGGTAAAAAACCGGCCGCCATTAATCAGCGGCCCCTCGTTTCCGCCGTCTGAGCCGCGGCCCCGCCGTCTCCTCGCCCGCCGCCGCGGCCCGGCGCTTTCGCCGACCTCAGCCTCCCGCCATCTGTTTTCCCCCTGCTGTTTCCAAACCCCCCCCCCCCCGTCCCCCCGCCTCGCACGCGAATCCCGCTTCCCGTCGGACGCGAGGCTGGCGAACGAGCCAGGTGCCCGCAGCCTGTCGGGCCCGCCGGCGCCCTCCATAAATAACCACTCGTAGCGCCCGCCCGGCCGCGCCACGCGGATGTTGCGCACGGGCACGCCTCCACCTTTTCTTCGCCACCCAATTAAAAATTACCGGCGCAGAATATTATTCTAATTACATCCTGGCGCCTCGGGCTATCCGTACCTGGTATTGCTCCATATCTCATCAGCGGCCGTGCTGATTGTGTGCGTAAAAGCCGACCTGTAAAAGTGGCGGATATACCTAGTGCCATAGTTCAACCGGCCGCCAACGCTGTGCGGTGGTGACTATAATTGTATCATTTTTGCATGGAATTTTATTTTATTTATTTTTCATTTCACAGCCATTTAATCCTGGCCCCTTGGAGCCAGTGAACTGAATCCGGTTAAATTTTCAGTCTAAATACACCTGCTGCTGCTACAGTTAAACGTCTAAATGAGGAAGTAATCAGGATAGGTCAAGGCCTTATTCAATGTAGATGTGACTCGAGTAAATGAGTCTTCTATACAAAAAATTAGCACGGCTGTGCACCTTGTATCTGACCAGTTTGCGAAATCACAACTAAGAGTGCAGGAATGTTTGTGTTCCAGTGTTGTGTATCACTAACAAGGTCAGCAACCTTCCCCAGCAACAGCTCGATCAAATCCAACAGTTGCTTGGAAGACTCTGAACTCCTGATCCTTCCTGGTTTAGTGGTGTAATTCAGCTAGCTGAAGGGAGGAGAAGGTGTTCCACTGCTGCTAAGGGGTCATGTAAACTGAGTATGTTTTAGTGGCAGTGAGTGGCTCTCATTTTTTATGCTACTCATATAGAGTTCAATATTTTCTGACTGCAGAGAACATTTTGTCTGACCTGTTCTTGAACAAATCAATCAAAAGGCCTTTCTTGGGAAAGAAACAAATATTTCATACGGTTCAATATGTAAAGGTTGTGTTACACTGTTAAACTCTGATTCAAGATGTGTTTGTTGTCAAAAGAATAACTTAAAATAAAATCACAAAATAGCATAGTTTTTGCTTGGGACTACAATAGTAACTACGAATGATCGTTAACTTGTATTCCACATGAAAATTAAATGTGCTTATCAGATTCCTTCTACTCTTTCATTACAGTGGCTAGCGAAAGCAGAACAAATCAAAATATTATTTTGTTTTAAGGTGCCTGATCCTTATCTTGAAAAAGAAGTGATCAAGAGCTTTTCTGTCTGCTCATGTCCTCCTAATCTGACTACTTGCATTATATTGGTTCAATGTATTCATTCACCTGCCTGAAATGAATCAGTTAATTTAAGACATCTGGGAACCTACGGCATTGGCTGTGTCTCTCCAAGATGAGAATCTTAAATTATTTCCATGAAGAGGTCTGGAGGGAAAAATAACAGTACCTTATTTCTTGAGAAATCCATGAGGTTATCAGTATAATTTTGGGCGTTCAGTGGAAGGCTTCAAACAAAAGTGATCCCTTTTTAATCTTTAGTTGACAAGGTCTCACATACCTTTCAAATTTGAACACGATTCAATCTACCAAAAGTACCATTAAGTGAAGCAAGTGCTGGAAAGTTGGAAAGGAATTTGAGGTGCAAAACTGTTTCTCAGCATCAATAGTGTCATGGTGCTTGCTGCTGAGTTTCCCTGTTATCCTGTATTCTGCTCTTAAAATGAAATTGATCAGCATCGTAAAAAAGGAAAAAACCCCGTACCTCCAGAACGACTGATTCCATGGAAATGAGACACAGCCTCTTCATCAACGGCAACGGAATGTCTGCCTTCGAACTCCCCTCAGCACAACAAAGCCCAGTTTTGGCGCCGATCGCCAGTCAGTGAGCGCGAGATTAGCGGCCTGGCCTCGCCTGCGTGAAGGCGGAGACGTGCGGGAAGCGGTGTGCGGTTCCAGAGGCAGACGTCCTGTACCGTGGCGCCGCACAGTAAATCACCAATGTGTTACCTCTCAGACAGTGTCCGCCCTGGCAAGCACTGAATTGGAGGCAATGTAGCGTGGGACACCAGCACCTGTTCTCCAGCGGCTCGACGCTATTTGGGAGTCCAGAGGTCGCTTTTTACTTTCAGGTGTGGATTTTAAGGTCGCCGATGTAGACAGAAATGAATATGGAGCCCCGTGTTGATAGGATGCTAGCTTCTTGCAGTGAAACTTGTGGAGTTTGATTGTAAAAATGCGTATCGCTAACGCCAGTCCCAAACTATATAAATGAACGTTTTTGTTTCCCGTAGCCTAATGCGATTTGTGAGACAAAGAGGCCACTTTAGTAAACGGCCATTTTGGGAAAGGAATGAAGACTAAGAGAAACAGGGGACGGGTCTCAATTGAGCTCTGAATTCTAAAACAAATTCCAATTTGTTTACAATTCCCATTCACAGTCTTGAGACATACAAAACATGTTCTGCACTATGGATATATACTTTTATTTTTTAAATAAATAAATAATACCGACCTTTAATACTCATTAGGTTTCTGGTGTCTGTTTCACTAATTGATCACTCCTGATTGTGATTGGTTCATGTGACTCTAATGTTACACCAGCGATGACGTCACCTCATTAGTCAGACGGGTGATAGCTGGGCAGAGCCAGTAAACAGGCACCTGCTGAACAGCCCTGGGCAGCAGCTGGCAACCTCCTCATCTCAGCTCCTTTGCCCAGGCTCTCTGCTATGGCACCACTGCATTGCCAGGCACCAAAAGGCTCAAGGGCTGCAGGGTGTAGTGCTAGTGCTGGGGAGGAGGCCATCTTAGCAGCTGAATGTGAAGGCTAGTGAAAGCCAAGTTGGAAACATACGGAATGGAACATGCCCTGTTTGTGAGGAGAACAAAGCCATTCCTGTCACTGAATCACGTGACCAGACGGAACCTGAACTGGGTCAGCGGCACCTTCGTCTGCCATCCGGAACGATCCAGGCCAGGCCAGCTCCTAACCTGGCAAAGTGTTGCGACCATAAGGCCGCGATCCAGGACATGGTGGGCTGCAAAGGCAGACCGAGAACAATGCATCCTCATGCTCCGCATTTAGAGGGATTCCAACAGAAACACCAGCCGGGAGAAGCCTGCGCATCTGCAACTTTTCAGCGAGGAGATCATCTGCGCACATGTTATTTGTGGGTGAGGTGACCGCAACATGCCAATCCAATGTTAAGTAATGCAACTGATTGATATTTGTCAGAAGCACCTCCAATGGGCTCCCCTTGGAGTCAAAATGGAGACAGGGTACCCTTTTCATTAGCATTGAGGTATTGTGCAGACTAGCATGCCATTTTGGGTGCTTTCCTTTCAGTTGGGTGCAATACTATAAGCACTAATTGATGGGAGTCTTCAAATGTGATGGTCGGGTCAGGAGTGTATCCACACTGCAGACACAGTTACACGAACCGATTGGAACCTCCCAGAGAACTTCTCTGAGGCAGTGAATGTAGAACAGTAGTGCAAAACCACAAGATACAGTACCATGATACAAGATACCATATCTGTCTTGCCAAGTTGCAACTTGTAATCTCCCTGATCGCCAATCTCACTGTTTATTTCACTGAGTGCTGTAGCCCTTCTCCAAAAACTTTCAAGTCATTTGCTTCAATGCTCTTTCCTATGCAGACCAGGGCCCTCGTAACTCAAGCTTAAGCTTTGAAGTTTACTCACATCTATGCCCGTGCTTTATTGCAGGTTCCCAGATGTCGAAGGAGCATCAGTCAAGATGCGCCTCTGTATCCCGATGCGTTTAAACTGCTCGCAGCACCCCGTTTTACGCTGCACCGTGGGTTTTTTTTCTTTCTTTTGATTTGACGGAATGCAGAATGAGGACAGGGGCAGCAGCCCTACAGTCCTGTTTAGATCTGCCCCACAGATAATGCAGAGGCGGCGCCCTTCTCCCGCACGTGCCGCGGCGCTGGCAGCTGCAAAACTACCCGTGTGAATCCCGGGGTTTCATCTCCGAGGCGGTTAGGTGCGCAGAGACGTAGGCGTGCGGATTTTATCGAAACGGAAACCGCCTCCTCACTCCACTCGCGTGGTCAATGACAGCGACGAAGGGAATTCACGTGATCGACATCTCCAAAATGTTTCGGGTGTTGGAAGGCAGTCCGTCTTTCTAAAACAATGATCTGTGGTTGATGGTGAGCGTGAGCGGATTTGGTACTATGTGTTTTCTGACACAACCGGCAGCTTTTAAACCTGATATCATTCCCGAGAGAGGCCGATGTAGGCTGTATTGTTCTCTTGCTGGCCCTACGGGAATCGTCGCACATATAATAATCTGCTCAATTTATTTCAAACGGTTTGGCTGTAATAAAGATAGGCTTTGTGGAAAGCGGTATCACATTCATGCCTCCACAGTGGTGGGGCTCAGAATAGCGTGTCAGCTCTTTCTGTCCCTGCTAGCGAGTGGTCGGATTTAATCCAATAGCGCTGAGATGAGACCACGCTTGATGAGAACGTTCTTGACAAACCGGTAGAATCCCCATGTATCACGAACGGCCTGTTGCAGCCACTGCACTTAAAATAATCTTAGACGCGATCCCGGGTTCACGATGTGACTGAAACAGAATTTTTAAGGCAGCATCTGCGAATCATTATCTGTATATTTTCACAGGGCATTTTGTCCAAAAGCATTGGGCCCAGATCGGCCAATAATTAGGCCTATCTCTTACCTGATCTGACATGCAAATTAGTTCCCTTGAAAATGCAACTCTACTGAGAAATGAGCCTTGCACTCGATCTGTTTGAACCCAGTTAACTTTGAAGCTGTAGCACAGTTGAATAAATAGCTCTACGAGGTCTGTGATGGGTATAACAAATTCTAGAGAAATATTGCAGAACTGACAAAATCAATATTTCTGTGCGTAAAACACAAAAACGGTGTTGTCTAAGTTAAGAATTTTTAGTAAAAATGTAAACAAACAAATGCTATTGGGCCTTACTGGGGGGAAACAACCGTCCTTGTTTCCTAGGTGATCCGCTACCTGTCCAACTAACGTCACGACCAACCACTTGTTATTAAATGTGAGTGACCTCTTAAAAATTCAATATAGAGTCCAGTTCTTAATCACATTTCATGCTCATAACATAGGGACGGAACAAACTATCATCTTGGCAGCTTCAAGGCATTAGAGCCTCTTATTAAAGATCACTTATTTACACACAATAAATACAGTGAGGATTTTTCTTTTTGTTGCCATAAATAGTTTGGATTTACTCAGATTTTGTGTTGATTTAGTCAGTGGAATTGGCCAAATAAATAAAATATTGAAAGCAGACATAATGACCACAGCGCCCCCTAATGGCCAGTTTAGGTCATGTCACCACAAAATGTGGTGTGAGGCTGGGCCCTAAGATCGGGTGTAGAATCTGGAATATACCAGGGCAGTTCTGGCCGTTCCACAGGGCTTGCATAATACATTACATATACATTACATAATATACACTATATGACCAAAAGTATCTGGACACCACTTGGTCTGGGGCTGTTTTTCATGGATTGATCTAGGCCGCTTAGTTCCAGTGAAGGCGAATTTTAATGCTACGCCATACAATCACATTTTAGACGATTCTGTACTTCCCCAGCAGTTTGGGGAAGGCCCTTTCCTGTTTCAGCATGGCAATGCCCCCAGGCACACAGCGACATCCATATAGAATTGATTTTGTCGAGAACAGTGTGGAAGAACTTGAGTGGCCTGCACAGAGCCCTGACCTCAGCCCAGTCCAACAGCTTTGGGATCAGTTGGAAAGCCAACTGCAAGCCAGGCCTAATCGCCCAATCAGTGCCCAACCTCACTGATGCTCTTCTGGCTGAATGGAAGAACATCCCAGCAGCAATGTTTCATAAAGCCTTCCCTGAAGAGTGGAGGTTGTTGTAGCAGCAAAGGGTGGACCAACTCAGTGTTAATACCCATTATTTTGGATGAGATGTTGGATGTCAGATGTCCACGTGCTTTTGGCCATGTCGTGCAAATAATAAATATATGTGATACATAACGAGTGCTACCTGAGAAGAGAGGTTTCGGTCAGTGGCGTGTTTGTGTCTCATCGCACATCAGTAATGCCTCCCCCCCCCCCCCTCTGGACCCATGTTCTGTCCACAGGAGCTCCCCATGACCTGCCATCTAATGACTCAAATCCTGCTGGCACTTAACTGGCAGGTCAGAGTGTGGAAAGAAGCAGTGGCTAGCATCCGCTGTTCCAGACAGTGCGTTCTCTCCCAAAGGTTTCAGCAGTGAGCAGAGGTAAGCACAAACTGGCCATTCCAAAATGGGAGAAAATAGAAGTAAAACTTCCCGAAACGGCCCATAACTAACAAAACCAAAGATATAAAAGAAGTTATACGCCAGTCGTGGATTCGGTGTGACTAGCGATTGCGACGTGCATGCAGCGACTCAATGGTCGGTGACATCTTTGCTAGCTCTCTCACTTGCTGTTCAATGTGAGCTATCATAACAAGCAAGATCAATTACAAGGCAGGAACCATTTAAAGCCAGAGGACCAATCAGAGGCAGGGAAAATCAATCGCACCATCTTGTCAGCACATATAAACGACCCAAGAGCAGCTCCGCCACACAGCGAATGGTATCAGAGACTCCTGCTTACTCATCCTTTCACAAGTCACAGCTGTCAAAGTATTTCAAATATATATGCTAATGTGCTTGAAAATGCTATTTTCCACCAAAGAACTCAGTTCCCTGATGGAAATTGCGTGAGTAATCCCACAATCCTCTGCAGCTGTGCCCATTTGCTCATTTTGTGTTTCCTCCCTGAATGTACCATCAGCCGAAAGGATATTTCACATCCCCTGCATTCAAACCACCATGCATCCTTCCCCTGGTGCCTCCCACACTCCCACACACACTCCCACACACACACACACACACACACACACACACCTGTGATTCGCATCACAAGAGACTCTACTGGAAACCCGAAATGGAACAGACACGGCGTTGCATCAATAACATTCTCATTTCAGGTTGCAAATTATGATTGTGTTAGGGTATGACTGTTTATCATGGTGTGACAGTCATCTTTGTTTTTGTTGTGTTGCTAAAACTATATCTGCCCATAGGAAAGGTGGGTCTTCACATTATTTTTGGTTTACTATGTGGGTTGAGGTAATTTCATTGTTGCTTCTCATACAATACTTCTTTTCTACACCATTTCTCTTTGCAAAACTGCAAGAAAAGACTCGATAATGTAGATCCTACCCGTAAGTGTAGTGTTAGAGGACGCACGCACAGTTATTCACAAGGTACTGTCTCTCAAGGCATCCGTTTGCTTCCAAGGACGAAAACCGTCATTCATACACAGAACAGTGTCATCATTCCCTTCTTATATACAGTCTTCTTTGAACTGACAAAATTCCAACATTTCATTGTCTCTATAAAAAGTACACCTGGTTTGTATTACAATACGTTTGTGCTATTCCACTTGTACACTTAAACCTGCCAGCCATTTGTGTATTTTTTATGAAGACTTGCCAGTCATTGTGTGGCTGCAAAGGTCACACAATGACTGGCAATGGGTCCTTTTAATGAAGAACAGTAGCTTGTTATTGTGAAGTCTCTTGGTGCCAAGTAAGCACAAAACCAGTTCTTTTTTGCAGAGACTTCATTCAGAATTAATTTTTAAAATCCTTTTTTTGGAACAGATTTTCAGTATGAATGTGGAGTTCAGAATATGTTAATAGTTTCAGAAGCTACCTTTTTTACTCACCTGAAAGCCACTGTTGCTACAGTTACAGTATCCTAATTTGCATTGCAATGAAACGGATGTCACAAGTGTCTTGCAAGGTGTTGATCCAAAAGCTTAAAAGCCTGTGGAATCATGAAAAAGCCTGTGTGCATCAAATAGGTGCACCTCCAACCGAACCAGTATGGAATAAATAAATAACACACGTTAGAATGTGTACTCCAGGAGAACCAGCTAACATGGCATACCTTTCTCAAAGTGATGTTTAAGTGTTCAATCAAATTTTTGCTTTATAGTCTGGGTTCTCCATTTGGAATAAATTACCTAGCCTCCTGTCTGGAACTACCTTGAACGTAAGTGAGCCAGCAAGCAAATAGCATTCTTTTTTTTTTTTTACATTTATCAAGACTGCCAACCCGAATTTGCTTTCAGGCCAGATTGTCGGCTCCTCCGCTTGGAAGCGACGGACTCTGAAGGTTCCGTACTTGTCAGCCGTCGCGCGTGGTTTGCGTCGACGCTTGCTAGACCGCGGTGTTCTGCAGGACCGCGATCGCGCATACTTACGCAGCGTTCATGATGACCGACAGTTTTGAGAGACCCCTGAAGTGAGTGAGCTGACGCGAGCGAAAACGGTTGCATTTTAGAAGTAGGTGAATTTAAACAAGGTTGATGATGTTTTCATTCGTGACAGCTTGATCAGGCAACTGCTGCCGTTACTGTCCCCCTTCCCTGTGTTGAACTTTTGGACCACGCGGCTCATGATTGACACAAGACAAGCGCCTCTCATGCTCCGGGACTGGGAGTCGATGTAGCGGCTTGATATACGAGCTCAGGTGAGTTTGAGTACTGCAGCTTTTTTTGATTTTCTGACTCTGTGTGCATGGAGCAAAGTACCTCCATTTCCCCAGTTGGGATAAGCAAGTAGTGGAAATATGAACAAACTTAACATAGAACCCATCTAGACGGTATATACATTTATATTTTGCTGTTTCTGAGTTTGATACATAAACGGAAGGCTTGGATCATCGGTTGTGTACTCTGTGATGTAGTAAAGCTTATTCAAAACACTGTGTCACTAAAACTTGTCTAATGTAATGTATTGATGAAGCTTTTCTTGTGGTTTCCTGGAAAGTTGCCTTCTTGGAGAGAAGAACACTAGTATGCAATACAAAAAAAGTAGAAATGTTAACTTGCTCAACTGTGTTCCATTTTGCAATTATCAAAGGCTGCACACTCACTTTATACACCAGGACAGAATATAATAGAATAACTTTATTTTCCCGGGGGGAACTTAAAGGAAATCTTTGGCCAGGACTTCTTATCTTCAATTCAGCAATTCAAGTCTGGTCTGGATGGTTCATTTGTGGGGTGTGCACCTCATCTGAGAGCATTAGCTCGATAGCACATTGCTGTTCTCTTTACCTATATGTCTGGAGCCAGAGCCTACTGTGCATGGTTCCATGACTGCTAGAGCCTCTGGGTCTCCACAGCTTAACAAATTGACCTTTTTTTCTGGAGGTGAAATGAGTGATCAATGTAAACCCAGGCAAAGTCCCAGGCTGCCTCTCCTCCGATTCCGTCAGGAGGAGATGTCGTTATCTCTGCCTGAAATCTGAAATTAGATTGTGGTGGTGGTGGTGGTGGTGGTGGTGGTGGGGGGGGTGTTATCATTCCCCAAAGGCATCTTGGAGCCATCATATTTTCTTCTCATGTTTGTGTCAGCTGAGGCCTATACCTTCACTGCTGGGGTAAGTCATGGCTCTCAATCAGCAATGTGTGCTACTGTTTAATCACAGTGCCCTCCCTCTGCACTGCACAGATCATGGGCATGAGAATACAGTCATTCAACACAGGCACTGATTGGCTGAAGAATTCACGCACCATGTTCTCGAGGTTGTAATTGGCTGCTGATTGAAAGGAAACCCCAAATACCTGCAGACATTGGACCACGGCCCTTCAGGACTTGAGTTTGACCCCCCCTGCTCATTATTGGCCTCCTCCATTAGCAGTCAGAACTTAAAGCAGTCTTATAGCACATGTAACCTGGACTGGCAACATAAATACTGCATTATTCTCATAAACCATTGACTTTTACCATTTAGATCTGTGTTGGAGTATCATTTTGCCATTTGGGGAGTCAAGACCACCCCCTGTTGGAATCATTAATATGCTACTCCCTACATACAAGAGTGGATGAAAGATTTAAGAGCTTGCCTCAGCTCATTTTTTCCTTCTGTGGTAGTTTTTTTCCCCCATAAATGGCACACACTGCATTGTACAATTTTGTATGTATTTATATTCAAGCTAATCACTAAATAACGCAAGCCTTACCCTGGAAATGGAGAATGTGGTAATATATACCTGCAGAAAAACTACTGTTGACTTTTTAAAAATATAATAAAATAAATACATGGCAATGTGGCATATATATAGCCTGAACTCATGGTGACAGAACTGTATACAGTGTGCTGTGTGTGTGTGTGTGTGTGTGCATATATATATATATATATATATATATATATATATATATATATACCTGACGTATGACAAATTAAAGAAAGAACCTGAATAAATGAGTGGAGAAGCATAACAAATCCAGATGCTAACATACAGGTGTACTGCACGATACAATTAAAGCAATTAACATCCTGTCATGCTCTCTGGCATGGATAAAAATGTTAAACAGGCCCAGTTGACCTTGATTTTGGATCAAGATGACAAGAGGAAAAAATCTATGTGACTTTAAAAGAGGGTTTGTTATTAGGGCATGGATGGCAGGAGCTTCAGTCACAAAGACTGCTCAACTGGCTCATGTTTCAATAGGAACAGTGGCTTAAGTGACGTCTGCATTTAGATCTCAGGGAAAGGCATCAGCAAATGATCGGAAAGGGTCGGAAATTGTGGTTGAAAGCACACATTCAGTGATCGCAAGTGCATTAGTGCGATATGTATGGAAAAACAGAAGAGTTACTCTTTCTCAGGTGACAGAATGTCAATACAGGACGTCACAACTACAAAGAGAGGGATATTATAGTAGGACTGTGGATCATAAACCCCTCGTTACAAAGATGTTTGGTGGTGCAAAGTTATGTGATCACCTTTATCCTATGAAGAAACTTTTCTATCCTGATGGGAGTCTTTTCCAGAATGACTATGCCCCCATCCACAGGGCACAAGGGGTCATTGAATGGTTCCATGAGTATGAAAATGACGTGAATCATATGCTATGGCCTTCACAGTCACCAGATCTCAACCCAATTGAGCACCAATGGGAAATTTTGGACCAACGTGTGAGACAGTGCTCTCCGCCACCATCATCATCAAAACACCAAATGAAGGAATATCTGTTTGAAGAATGATGTTTTATCCTTCCAGCAGAGTTCGAGAAACTTATAGAATTTATGCCAAGGTGCATTGAAGCTGTTCTGTTGGCTCGTGTTGCCTCAACACATTACTAAAGCCGCGTTTCCACCAAATTACCCGGAACTTTTAGTCCCAGGAACTACTTTTCCAGGAACTAAAAGGTTCCTTCAAACAATGGTTGCCTGCGATTCCACCGCGGTCTAAAGTTCCGCGAAGATTAGGCAAATTAGCCCACTGACGTATGAAAAAGCGAAGTTGTCGTCGGCCCATCTGTCCTATGATTTCTTCTGTAACCCCATACTACCACCGAAGTAGCCTACATTATTTTCTAATAACCGGGACAGCCCGGAGGGGTTTATTCCACTTATATACAACGGGTTACCAACAATGACTATATATGGTTACTTTTGTATTTGTTGATTTTTATCGATTTAATCACCTGGAATTGAAATATTCTTCCGCAGCTGTTTGGGCATATTTTACCGTTGTCAAGCAAAACTGTCGTTGGTAGTTGAACTTGGACCGTTGTTATGCAACAAATAGGATATAACAGGCCGATAGTCAGATTGTAACTGTTTTATATATCCTCTCAAACACATTCATTATGTTTTTATGCGAACATTCACTTTCATGTCTTGACATCCGAGGCGACAGAATGCATTCACATTTCCAGTATAACTGGCAACAACAGCAGAAAACATGCACACGTTGTAAACAATTTGCTGTTTTATTACTTTCTCATCGTCAATTCCATATAGGCTAATCGCAAAATGACAAGAAAAGAACGAAAACTCGGACTTGCGTGAAAATTTAAATTAGCAGTGGTACAGCCACCGTTTGCTTTCCTTCGAAGTTACTGCTAGCCGAGCAGCGAAGTGTGCCCTCCAGATGCGAACCATGCACCATAAATTAGCCCATAGTCTTCCTGGTCTTTTTGTGGAATTGAAGAATGGCAGAGTAAAATCACGGCAGTGTGAAAAAGCTAAAGGGACGACTACTAGAATTAACCTGTTATGTTACCATGACAAAAAGTGCGGAAGGTGATTTCCAGTTTGCTTTTACTGTATCACCAATGTGAATTACGCAGAACTACCGCATACCTCACATAACTGTATCAAACGTTTTGAGTCAATTACAACTGGCTAACAAAGAAAATCCGGAAGAAAATATTCAGCAACCGAATTAATCCGTTTGAATGTTTTGGTACGTAATATGCTGTCCCAGCACGAATGCTTAGCATTTTATAAAACGAATACTAAAGCAAGAAAACAACAGAAGAGCACACGTTATAATTCAAAGACGTTGGCAGGCTATAACCAAAACTAGGCTACTGCGCCGCATAACATACAAGTTTGATTTGAAGTTATTATGAAAATAAATCGGTTTGCGGCTGCATATTTTTAAACATGGCGGTTGAAAATAAACACAAAAAAAATGCTGCGAGTACTCGACCAATCAGAAATGTTCAGCGCTGCAAGCTCCACCCAAAAGGTTCCTGTACTTTCGGAAAGTACTACCCCCCGAGCAGGAACTTTTTGGGGGTAAAATAAAGCCCCCGGAACTAAATTTAGACCCTAGTTCCTGCGGTGGAAACGCACGTAGTTCCTCAAAAGGTTCCTAGTTCCGGGGTAAAGTTCCTGCGGTGGAAACGCGCCTTAAGATACTTTATGTTGGTTTTTCCTTTGCCACCAGTCTGCACATATTTACTTCTGTCAGATATATTCTTTGAACAAGACTGCCATCTAGTGGTCAAATTTACATATGTACGTACACTAAAGAAAACCTAAATGAGCCATCACTTTGCTCTGACAAAGTCCTTGAGCAATTCAGTGAACAATTTACTCTCTTTGTGAGGTGTGGGCACAAGGAGCAATCCTAACCTGAAAAATCTAATCACCAGATTGCATAAGGACACCTTTGTCTTTTATGTGAAAAGAAGTAACAAAAGCACAAATTCCTCTTACATTCCTAGTCAAATTAAGGAAATATTCAATATTACAGTCTGGAGGTCAACATTGGAGGGATTGCCAGAGGTGCATGCTCAACATTAACTGTGCATGGTCTTGCAAAAAAAAAAGACAAAACATTTATCTCCAGTTCTACAATTTCTGAGCTTGATACAAAAATAGAAATCTTGCATCACCGGCTGCATACTGCTGATGTTGCATGGCTTTATGACTAATGGAATTCTTTCAAATACACCATGTGAATAAAATAGAATGCAGTGTATAATTAAAATATAAATATAAATATAGCTGCAAGCAGCAATGAACATGTCCAAGCCCATTTAGGGTTTAGGGCTCAAACTAGGGTACAGCTAGGGTTAGGGTTAGGGTTAGGGTTATGAGAACTGTAAGTCTGAGGGTTGAGGCAAGTTTACGGTTGTGTTTAGCAGCTTGAAGAAAGGTTAGGACATGGGTTTGTTAATGATTTTGAATGAACCAAATAATTTCTCCAGTAGCATGTATACTCATGACCATACAAAAGGTGTAAAAAAATGCATGTTTTTTTAGGGAGAACATTTATGTATTTTAAATGACCTATAATATATTATTTTGTATTTGTATTATTGTCTTCATGATATTTAGTTTGTTTTCCATCCATTTTAAATGGGTTTTCTGATGTTTTCAAAGGTACCAATGGCTTCAATTCAGGGTTCAGCTAGGGTTAGGGTTAGGAAAACGGTAAGTCAGAGGGTTGAGGCATATTTACGGTTGTGTTTAGCAGCTTGACGAAAGGTTAGGACATGTGTTTGTTAATGATTTTGAATGAACCAAAAATTCTGTCGTAGCATGACCATACAAAATTTCTAATAAATGCATATTTTTTAGGGAAAACATTTTGTGTTTCATAAATGGCCTCTAATATATTATTTTGCATTTGTATTATTATATTCATGATGTTTATTTTGTTTTCCAACAATTTTAAATGGGTTTTCAGATGTTTTCAAATGTACCAATAGATTCAATTTGGGTTTAGGGCTCAAACTAGGGTTCAGCTAGGGTTAGGGTTAGGAAAACGTTAAGTCTGAGGGTTGAGGCAAGTTTACGGTTGTGTTTACCATCTTGAAGAAAGGTTAGGACATGGGTTTGTTAATGATTTTGAATGAACCAAAAATTTTCTCTAGTAGCATATGTAACTATGACCATACAAAAAGTGTAATAAATGCATATTTTATTTAGGGAGAACATTTTTGTTTTTTTAAATGACCTCATACATATTATTTTGCATTTTAATTATAGTATTCATGATATTTAGCTTGTTTTCCACAATTTTAAATGCGTTTTCAGGTGTTTTCACTGGTACCAATAGCTTCAATTCGGGTTTAGGACTCAAACTAGGGTTCAGCTAGGGTTAGGGTGAGGGTTAGGGTTATGAGAACTGTAAGTCTGAGGGTTGAGGCAAGTTCACGGTTGTGTTTAGCAGCTTGAAGAAAGGTTAGGACATTGGTTTGTTAATGATTTTGAATGAACCAAAAAATTTCTCCAGTAGCATATATACCTATGACCATACAAAAAGTGTAATAAATGCAGATTTTTTTAGGGAGAACATTTTTGTTTACTAAATGACCTTATACATATTATTTTGCATTTGAATTATAGTATTCATGATATTTACCTTGTTTTCCGCCAATTTTAAATGGGTTTTTTGGTGTTTTCAATGGTACCAATAGCTTCAATTAGCGATTAGGGCCCAAACTAGGGTTCAGCTAGGGTTAGGGTTAGGGTTAGGGTTATGAGAACTGTAAGTCTGAGGGTTGAGGCAAGTTCACGGTTGTGTTTAGCAGCTTGAAGAAAGGTTAGGACATGGGTTTGTTAATGATTTTGAATGAACCAAAAATTTTCTCTAGTAGCATATGTAACTATGACCATACAAAAAGTGTAATAAATGCATATTTTTTTTAGGGAGAACATTTTTGTTTTTTTAAATGACCTCATACATATTATTTTGCATTTGAATTATAGTATTCATGATAATTAGTTTGATTTCCATCCATTTTAAATGGGTTTTTTGGTGTTTTCAATGGTACCAATAGCTTCAATTAGAGATTAGGGCCCAAACTAGGGTTCAGCTAGGGTTAGGGTTTGGAAAACGGTAAGTCTGTGGGTTGAGGCAAGTTCACGGTTGTGTTTAGCAGCTTGAAGAAAGGTTAGGACATGGGTTTGTTAATGATTTTGAATGAACCAAAAAAGTCTGTAGTAGCATGTGTACCTGTGACCATACAAAATGTCTAATAAATGCATGTTTTTTTTAGGGAGAACATTTTTGTTTTTTAAATGACCTCATACATATTATTTTGCAGTTGAATTATAGTATTCATGATAATTAGCTTGATTTCCATCAATTTTAAATGGGTTTTTTGGTGTTTTCAATGGTACCAATAGCTTCAATTAGCGATTAGGGCCCAAACTAGGGTTCAGCTAGGGTTAGGGTTAGGGTTAGGGTTATGAGAACTGTAAGTCTGCGGGTTGAGGCAAGTTCACGGTTGTGTTTAGCATCTTGAATTAAGGTTAGGACATGGGTTTGTTAATGATTTTGAATGAACCAAAAATTTTCTCTCGTAGCATGTGTACCTATGACCATACAAAATCTCTAATAAATGTATGTTTTTTTTAGGGAGAACATTTTTGTTTTTTTACATGACCTCATACATATTATTTTGCATTTTAATTATAGTATTCATGATAATTAGCTTGTTTTCCACAATTTTAAATGCATTTTCAGGTGTTTTCACTGGTACCAATAGCTTCAATTCGGGTTTAGGGCTCAAACTAGGGTTCAGCTAGGGTTAGGGTTAGGGTTAGGGTTATGAGAACTGTAAGTCTGAGGGTTGAGGCAAGTTCACGGTTGTGTTTAGCAGCTTGAAGAAAGGTTAGGACATTGGTTTGTTAATGATTTTGAATGAACCAAAAAATTTCTCCAGTAGCATATATACCTATGACCACACAAAAGGTGTAATAAATGCAGATTTTTTTAGGGAGAACATTTTTGTTTATTAAATGACCTCATACATATTATTTTGCATTTGAATTATAGTATTCATGATATTTACCTTGTTTTCCACCAATTTTAAATGGGTTTTTTGATGTTTTCAAATGTACCAACGGCTTCAATTAGGGTTTAAGGCTCAAACTAGGGTGCAGCTAGGGTTAGGGTTACGGTTAGGGTTATGAGAACTGTAAGTCTGAGGGTTGAGGCAAGTTCACGGTTGTGTTTAGCAGCTTGAAGATGGGTTAGGACATGGGTTTGTTAATGATTTTGAATGAACCAAAAATTTTATCTCGTAGCATGTGTACCTATGACCATATAAATTTTCTAATAAATGCATATATTTTTTAGGGAAAACATTTTTTGTTTCTTAAATGGCCTCTAATATATTATTTTGCATTTGTATTATTGTATTCATGATGTTTATTTTGTTTTCCACCAATTTTAAATGGGTTTTTTGATGTTTTCAAATGTACCAACGGCTTCAATTAGGGTTTAAGGCTCAAACTAGGGTGCAGCTAGGGTTAGGGTTACGGTTAGGGTTATGAGAACTGTAAGTCTGAGGGTTGAGGCAAGTTCACGGTTGTGTTTAGCAGCTTGAAGATGGGTTAGGACATGGGTTTGTTAATGATTTTGAATGAACCAAAAATTTTATCTCGTAGCATGTGTACCTATGACCATATAAATTTTCTAATAAATGCATATATTTTTTAGGGAAAACATTTTTTGTTTCTTAAATGGCCTCTAATATATTATTTTGCATTTGTATTATTGTATTCATGATGTTTATTTTGTTTTCCAACAATTTTAAATGGGTTTTCAGATGTTTTCAAATGTACCAATGGATTCAATTTGGGTTTGGAGCGCAAACTAGGGTTCAGCTAGGGTTAGGGTTAGGGTTAGGGTTAGGAAAACGGTAAGTCTGAGGGTTGAGGCAAGTTTACGGTTGTGTTTAGCAGCTTGAAGAAAGGTTAGGACATGGGTTTGTTAATGATTTTGAATGAACCAAAAATTTTCTTTCGTAGCATGTGTACCTATGACCATACAAAATGTCTAATAAATGTATGTTTTTTTTAGGGAGAACATTTTTGTTTTTTTACATGACCTCATACATATTATTTTGCATTTTAATTTTAGTATTCATGATATTTAGCTTGTTTTCCACAATTTTAAATGCGTTTTCAGGTGTTTTCACTGGTACCAATAGCTTCAATTCGGGTTTAGGGCTCAAACTAGGGTTCAGCTAGGGTTAGGGTTAGGGTTAGGGTTTTGAGAACTGTAAGTCTGAGGGTTGAGGCAAGTTCACGGTTGTGTTTAGCAGCTTGAAGAAAGGTTAGGACATGGGTTTGTTAATGATTTTGAATGAACCAAATAATTTCTCCAGTAGAATATATACCTATGACCATACAAAAGGTGTAATAAATGCATATTTTTTTAGGGAGAACATTTTTGTTTATTAAATGACCTCATACATATTATTTTGCATTTGAATTATAGTATTCATGATATTTACCTTGTTTTCCACCAATTTTAAATGCGTTTTTTGATGTTTTCAAATGTACCAACGGCTTCAATTAGGGTTTAAGGCTCAAACTAGGGTGCAGCTAGGGTTAGGTTTAGGGTTAGGGTTATGAGAACTCTAAGTCTGAGGGTTTAGGCAAGTTTACGGTTGTGTTTAGCAGCTTGAAGAAAGGTTAGAACATGGGTTTGTTAATGATTTTGAATGAACCAAAAATTCTGTCGTAGCATGTGTACCTATGACCATATAAAATTTCTAATAAATGCATATTTTTTAGGGAAAACATTTTTTGTTTCTTAAATGGCCGCTAATATATTATTTTGCATTTGTATTATTGTATTCATGATGTTTATTTTGTTTTCCAACAATTTTAAATGGGTTTTCAGATGTTTTCAAATGTACCAATGGATTCAATTTGGGTTTAGAGCTCAAACTAGGGTTCAGCTAGGGTTAGGGTTAGGGTTAGGGTTAGGAAAACGGTAAGTCTGAGGGTTGAGGCAAGTTTACGGTTGTGTTTAGCAGCTTGAAGAAAGGTTAGGACATGGGTTTGTTAATGATTTTGAATGAACCAAAAATTTTCTCTAGTAGCATATGTAACTATGACCATACAAAAAGTGTAATAAATGCATATTTTTTTTAGGGAGAACATTTTTGTTTTTTTAAATGACCTCATACATATTATTTTGCATTTGAATTATAGTATTCATGATAATTAGCTTGATTTCCATCCATTTTAAATGGGTTTTTTGGTGTTTTCAATGGTACCAATAGCTTCAATTAGCGATTAGTGCCCAAACTAGGGTTCAGCTAGGGTTAGGGTTAGGAAAACGGTAAGTCTGAGGGTTGAGGCAAGTTCACGGTTGGGTTTAGCAGCTTGAAGAAAGGTTAGGACATGGGTTTGTTAATGATTTTGAATGAACCAAAAAAGTCTGTAGTAGCATGTGTACCTATGACCATACAAAATGTCTAATAAATGCATGTTTTTTTTAGGGAGAACATTTTTTGTTTCTTAAATGGCCGCTAATATATTATTTTGCATTTGTATTATTGTATTCATGATGTTTATTTTGTTTTCCAACAATTTTAAATGGGTTTTCAGATGTTTTCAAATGTACCAATGGATTCAATTTGGGTTTAGAGCTCAAACTAGGGTTCAGCTAGGGTTAGGGTTAGGGTTAGGGTTAGGAAAACGGTAAGTCTGAGGGTTGAGGCAAGTTTACGGTTGTGTTTAGCAGCTTGAAGAAAGGTTAGGACATGGGTTTGTTAATGATTTTGAATGAACCAAAAATTTTCTCTCGTAGCATGTGTACCTATGACCATACATAATGTCTAATAAATGTATGTTTTTTTTTGGGAGAACATTTTTGTTTTTTTACATGACTTCATACATATTATTTTGCATTTTAATTATAGTATTCATGATATTTAGCTTGTTTTCCACAATTTTAAATAGGTTTTTTGATGTTTTCAAAGGTACCAACGGCTTCAATCAGGCCTGGCTCCTCCTTTCCGAGTCAGGTTGGGCCGAGTGGAATTTTGGGGGGGCAAAATATCATTAAGAAATACTATCAACCAACGTTTGTTTTTATGTGATGAGGATATATCCAAATATGAAATAATCATGGCTATCACATCCTAAACTAATTTAACGATGAACTTACATACCGTGAATTTGTTTTTCATGATGTCAAGTTTCAATATGTAGCTGCAAGCAGCAATGCAGGGCTCTACGAACATGTCCAAGCCGGGTGAATACTAGGCAAAGGAGAAAAGAGTCCTAGCGGCATAGATTTCAGGATTTTGGACAATCTACATACTTGTGCATGAGACGTTCCAACTTCCGGTTCATGAGAAACCTTACTTCGAAACATGAATGTGCATTAGAATAAAGTGCTAATTTTGTCACGCCACAAATCACACAATTTTTAACGAAACGACTTTTCCTTATCACCCTTGATGGAGAGAATACCCATGAGTACACATGTGCGATGGTGACGGAATCAGGCGTTCATGAGAAGATGAGTTTTAAAGTGTTATATTAGCATTAGCTTCCTGCCAAAAATTCAAATGCCTGTAATTTCCATGTTTTTTGAGATATCTGCAACTGCTTCGACATGGTACAACATGGTAGTGCCCTTTTCATGGCCAGTCCGCTTCAAGTCCCTAGATTATTGTTGTAAAAAGTTGTAAGCGTTTGAAATTTGTGGCCAAATTTAGTTTTTTTTTTAAATATGAGTTTCTCCGCCATCTTGGAATGGATCTCTGGTTCCTACTTTGTAGGGCCCCTGATGATGTTTAATATAATGCAGTAATAAACTGGGGGTAAAAACTTCTGTAAATCAGAAATGTAAGTCCTGCATCATTAATCTGTTGAATTTGTGTGGGTGAAAGTGGAGAAATGTGAAAAGGATCAAGGGGGTTGAGTGCTTTCTCAGTGCAGCGTGTCTATGCTACAATGTGGAATCACAGAAAAGATCATTTTGCTAAATATGCAGTTTGTCCTCAGATTCCCAGATTCCTGTGGGTACAAACCAGAAGCTACATCTGACTAAGAATTACTGTTACTATATTTATCATTTCAACAACACTTTTTAAAAATGTTTTAGGCCAGGAAATGCATTTTATTGCTCTGGAAATTCGATATGCCCCCTAGTGGGTCACTGTTGATTAGCTGCTGTGATGGACTTCATTTCTAAGTTTTCTTAAATGATAAATCAGACTCCTTTAATAAAATTTGTGATCCTTTCTTGATGTATCTTGTTGTGTGAACTTTGAGAGTAGGCTTATAAGGACTAGTCTGGGTGAAGTAAATGTAACCTAAGAGCTGTATAATACCAAATTATTTTTTAATGAATTAACTGTTTTTTGTGTCCTTAATCTTTGCATGGACGTGTTTTTTGTTTTATCTGGTACTACTATTGTTACCATCTGTCAGTCCATTCACAACTTTCACAATTTTTTGTGAGGAAGAAATTCATTGCATGCTTTTCATGCCCCAATGCACGACAAGTTAGCAATCTTTTACTACGTTACAGTGGAAAAAACCCTGTGTTTTTTTGGTTGAATATTATCCGAAGAAGAGTTAGATGGTGGGGTAATCATTTGCAATAGTTTGACCAAGGAGACTTTCTTTTTATTTCTAAACTTATGAAATTAACACCAAAGTGATACAAAATTCACTCGAAGGTATTAAACCAAGGTGTATTAAATGCCATATACTAAAATTCCAGGTCATAATATTTTGTGATATTAACATATCAAGGTATGCAAGGAAAACAATGTTGTTGTTTTTTTTTTTAATTCAAATGCATATAAAGTAAAATGATGTTGCTGTACATGCTTAGCTCCTATCCAAACCCCAGAAGCAAAGCTTCTGCTCAACCCACACAAATGGAATTATGACAGTAAGTCAAGACGCTAAAAAATATAGCAGATAGGACTACAATATTAAATATATACGCTACTCCTAGTAAATGGTATTAAAATAAAAATGTATCGATCACAAAGGGCTATAGAATAATTGCTGTTTGCACTGTATCAACAGAAGGGATATAACAGAACATCGTGTACCACAGTACCAAGGGCTTGATTAGATGTATCGAGTGTAGCCTACTTCAGACAGAACACATTAAACCCGGATCCGGCCACGGGTGCCCAAGGGTTTGGGAATCATGGATGTACCACATTGTGAATTGACCATATGTCGCTATTTCAGTTCAGTGGTTTAGTTATCACGTAAATATTTTCCATCTCGCTTTATTTACTTACTCAATTTAGATCTGTCTGAGATATGTACATAGGAGATATACAATCAGTGATATCTACAAACGTATCAGCCACTTTCTCAAATATCTATCAATTGTGCTCAGTTGCTAGTACGCCCCACGGTAAATGTAGTCCTGTCCCTTTAATAAACCTCATTTTGTTTTTTTTTTGTAGGCGGGTAAGGAAGCAGACTTGAAGACTAGCGTTCATGTGTTATTATTTAGTGGCCGGAGCCGACTGCTACTTTGCGATACGTTAACGTGTCGGATAAGTTTTATTGCCTCCTCTTTATTTCTGTTCCAAACATTATGAACCGGGCACAACTAAAACGGTCGAAAATTCTCAGGATGGCGCTCGTCGGGTCCGACTCAATGAATCGGGACGGGGAAATGGACACATTTCTACTGACAGCCGTCAAAATAGCTTTGGTGGTGGCTCTGTATTGGTTTGTTTCAATCACCATGGTTTTCTTAAATAACCATTTGCTTGACAACACTGATCTCGATGCTCCTTTATTTGTGACCTCCTTCCAGTGCCTTATTACGGTAGTGCTTTGCTGGTGCTTGAGCCTTTTGTCTCGATCATGTCCAGGTGCAATTGACTTTCCATCGGTAAAATTCGACTACAAGATCTCGAGAGAGGTATTGCCGCTGTCCGTCGTGTTTGTCGGAATGATTGCCTTCAACAACCTGTGCTTGAAAAATCTGGGAGTCGCGTTCTACACTGTTGGGAGATCACTCAGCACAGTCTTCAACGTTATCCTTTCCTATGGGATACTCAAGCAAACCACGTCATTCCACGCACTTTTGTGTTGTGGAGTCATTCTTGGTGGGTTTTAGCCTTCGTCTCATTTATAATTGATTACATGCACTTTTAAAGTATGACGGTCAATTTAGTGTAGGCTACTGGCCGCTTAGGTTACTTTTTAGTATAAAAAGGCAAAAGATAAAATTAATTTATTCAATGTATGTATAGTGGCTTTACATGCGCAAATACAGTGTGCATTTTTTAGAGAACCTATTTGGAAAAGTTACGCAGTATCTCTTATGTGAGTGAAGTCTGTGTCATCATTTATTTGATAGAAATGGCACAATTTATGTAAACCAGAATATACATTTCCGAGTTTTGTGCATTTATCATTTTAAAATGGAAATAGTGTTACTTTTAAACTAGAATAAATTGTCTCCTTCCTGATTTGCAAGAAAGAAAATAGATTGAAGGAAATAGGGCGGTTAATACTCAGGTATAGTGTGCAGTACTTTCTTATCATTTATATGGATTGTAAACACGGGAAGGAAACGCACAGACGTTTTGGCTGTCCACTTTATTCAGTGTGCAACGCCATGAGGAAATTTTTCTTTAGTTGTCAATGAATTACTGAATAGTAAACCTGTTTTGACTGTGGACCAACCCCCTCTTTGTAGGTATCCTTTTTCACCAGTGTAAGTTCACCTTTCACAGTGTGGTGTCAGGTAATCCTTAAAATGAAACAGTTCTTCCACCTAACTCGAGTCGGTGGCCTTAAGGGTACCTTCTGACACAAACAGAAATATGATCACTTCACCCAACCCAAAATCCTTACTTTGTGTTTTGCGTGAAAATGACCGCTAAATTATTCAGGAAGAACTCATGGAGACAATCTACAGCTGAGGTTCTTTGGCAAACCAAACTGCTAAACAAAGCAAGCAAGTTTTCTCCAACAATGATTTGTCAATAACATTATTTAATTTATATTTAACGTAACATAATAAAATGACGAGAACAGGCCATTCAGCCCAACGATGCTCGCCATTTTCATTATTTGTATATGAGGGCACAGTTACATCTGAAGTTGCTTGCCATTCATCTTGATGTGTGACAGTGGTAATCCTTGAATCTGGGATTACTGCATACAGTATGTGTCCCATCTGAATCTGACACAGTTATATGCTCTGGATTTACCTTTTTTCCCCCAAGTGAATATTGTTGACAGTTTTCAAAAATTGAATATTGTCTGTTGGTCTGTATGTGACATGTAGGTCTGTATTATGTATGACTGGCTAAATGCATATCCACAACATAAGGGCCCCTTTTTTTTTACATGCTCAAAAAAATACCTTTGTCTATTGGAGGGTTATTGTTCTGAAAATTCTGCATTATTATTATTATTATTATTATTATTATTATTATTATTATTATTATTATTATTATTATTATTAATAGTAGTAGTAGAAGTAATACTATTTGTAGGAGTATAATTATTGGCACTGTTTTTAAATCTGTCAAAGTACTTTATACAACGATAAAAACAAACATAATGCTTTAGTTTTCTTAAAGCAGCCTTAACCCCCTGTACTCTTCTTATAGCTAACTGCTAATGTTAAGCAGGTGCGGGCATAAGTACCTCGGCCAATGCGGTTATGTGATGATGTCTGTCTGTCTGTCTGTCAATCCTTTTGTCCATTGGGCTGTGACAGACATATCTGCAAAAGTAATGGCTGTGTACATCCATGTTCACAAGTGTTAGAAGCCTATTGGTGATCGCATCACCTTACCTCTACCGCCACCATCAGGCCAAACTTTCAATTTGTGATCGACATGTCTCAGAAAATACTGGCTGGATTGCCATGAAAGTTAGATTTTGGTGGCCCAATGACCTTTCATCTAGCACCACCATCAGGCTAAATATATATCCAAAAGTAGTGACTGGATTGCCAAGACATTTGCAATGCATATTCATGTGAGGGAAGATTGTTGTCCCTTGGTGAAGGTCTGCATTGACTGCATTGTTTCTAATTATTACTTAGATGGGAGACCAAGGAAAACTTGGTTGCTGTTGGAAGATTTGTTTGTTGGCCAGTAGGGGGCACCCTTACCTCTTGATTAAACAGAAATCCAGCACCCCAGTACAGTGATGGGGCACTGCGCTGAAAAAGATCCCATCAGATGAGACGTTAAGATGACTCACTGAGGCCATTAATAATCCCATGGAACCTTCGGAAAGAGTAGGGGTAGGGGTGCCTTGGTCAAGTTTCTCCAAACATGGCTGTTTATATTTGACCACCTAATCAACCCTTTATCTGATTGCCCACATAATCCTTTGCTTTCCTACCCATTGATTCCCCTGGTTATTACTGCAAAAGAGAATTTAGTTCTCAGATGACAAACCTGATCCATCCATCCCCATCCATCTATTATCTATACCCGCTTGTCATGAGAAGGGTCACGTGGGGTGCTGGAGCCTATCCCAGGATGCATCGGTCAAGGGGCAGGAATACACCCTGGACAGGCCGCCAATCTATCACAGGGCAAAACCTGATGCAATAAATGTTAAATAAATTCAAAAGGGAAATAAGAAATATATAAAGCAGGGTGTTGAGAGGAAGTGTAACTGGTGAGCGGCACAGCAAAACAATGTTGAGAAAAATGCGACCGAATCCAGTAACCACTCAGTCTAGAGGATATTCATAAGCGCTCGTTTTTAGAAGAGATTTAAAGGAAGACTCTCTTAGACATACTCTTATTTCTTCAGACAAAATGCTCCAAAGCCTGCGAACCTGTTTTTGTCACTGATTGTTCACATTATGCAACTCATTTACAGCCTTGTACATTCAGGGAACCTCAGTTTTCTGTAGGCAAGTCCTCATTAGAAAATGAAACATTCTGTTTTCATCCAGTTAGTAATATGCTTCTTATACTCCACATTAAAAGGACTACAGTTTGTGCTGACATGGTTTTTAATAAAAACCAAAGGAAACTAGTACTGAACAGGACCATGAACCGTGGATCCTCTTTAACTAGAATATATTATCTGTGTCATAACTGGCATAAACGTTACAAACTCACTTTTTGGGATTTTTAAATATTATTTCTTCTTTGATTATATTTTTGATTATCCCTGCAATGTTATGAATCCAGAGGTTGTAGGTATTCTTGCTCTTTAAAAAATAAATGTTGTGTAGTCTTAGTTTTGGTTGGAACAATTTCCTATGACACAAAACTGCTCAAGGACAAAAGGAGTGGCACAATATAAAGTTATGTTTATAATTGTGAATGCACACAATGAAATGTTTCTGCTCATATGTATTGCCTCTGGAAATGTGACATCATTGTTATATCACAGTCACTCCCAAGCTGCTATTTTGATGCCTGATGTGTGTTTTCTTTAGTCACAAACCCTGAATGGCCTTATAAGAGCCATTGTAAAGTGGCTGGTTGTCATAAACTTCTGTACGTACCTAACATATCCTTCATTGCATATACAAACTGAGCCAATTAAAAAAAAGTAAACTAACACTGAAATTGAGGTGAACTATCCCTTTGCATTGATTTCTGTTTAATTAAAAAGTGCTTGTTTTGCAGGGGGCTTCTGGTTGGGTGTCGACCAGGAAGGGGCAGGAGGGTCTCTCTCCTGGTCTGGCGTTATTTACGGGATACTGGCAAGCATGTGCGTGTCTCTCAACGCCATCTACACTAAGAAGGTGCTGCCAGTGGTGAACCACAGCATATGGAAGCTATCCTACTACAACAACCTCAACGCCTGCTTCCTCTTCATCCCGCCAATCCTCGTGTTCGGCGAAGTGCCCAAACTGTGTAATTTTAGCAGGCTGTCCGATTTGAATTTCTGGGGCGTGATGACCGTGGGCGGCGTGTTCGGCTTCGCCATTGGCTACGTCACGGGCCTTCAGATTAAATTCACCAGCCCGCTGACGCACAACGTCTCCGGCACGGCCAAAGCCTGCGCGCAGACGGTCCTCGCGGTCGCGTACAGCGCCGGCGCCAAGAGCGCCCTCTGGTGGACGAGCAACACGATGGTGCTGGCCGGGTCTTTCGCCTACACCTGGGTCAAAGGAAGGGAAATGAACAAGCTGCCGACGGAAACGCAGGCGAAAATGAAAACGGAGAAAAACGACTCCGGCGTATAGACCTGTCCCTCAGTCAAACCGCAGGGAAAGAACAAAGAGTTGGCAAAATTGTTTATAAGGCTGAAGGCAAGTTATTTTGTCAGTGCAATATGTGTACGGAATAAGTGCGTGGAACTGTTCCAGTTGCCGTGACTGAAGAGGCTGTCGTCTTTGTTTTTGCATTTTTTCCCCAACTAAACTCATATTCTTTTAAGGAATTCATGTGGACCAACTACAAACCAGGAGGCAATGGAATGTAGGGCAATTCTCATAATGACAGAAAAAACTGATTAAAATATCATTTACCACATATTTGTGACTGGGGGGCTGAAATTTGTGTTGAGGTGTGTGGGAAAAAGTTATAATTTGGGAAAGAAAAGACTGCAAGTAAGGAGAAAGATGTTTTGATGGGACCTTCAGGGAACCTCCAAGCCAGTGGACTTTACCAAGTTAATGAATGATTTACATGAGGTAAAAAATTTCCTCAGGTGTTCTTTTTCCATGTAATGGCACTAGTCCTCATATTGAGGCCTGGCGTCCTCTATCAGAGTGGCTCATTATTTTGTTTCCACATTGGTGTAAAGGAGGTAAACACACATTTTAGAAAGTGTTTTTATAGCTAGTATTTGTTTTGGACAGTATTTGTTTACACAAAGGACAGTATAAGACTTAAAAATTAAAAAAAAAACTTTAACAGTGGGTGGAAATCACAGGAGAATACACGTTTATGATATTGAGTGGCACTGGAAGCTGAGGGCCACAAACTGAAGCCTGTATGGATTTGCTAGTTTAACTGAATTGATCCAAATAGTTGTTTTCCTATTTTCAAAAGCTAATGTAACCTGTGGCAGGTTATTTATTTTTAGGAAGTGCAAACCAAATATAGTGTGTGTGTGTGTGTGGATAACTGAATTACATAATTAAATTCATATATTTAAAAAAAAAATTTAGTTTATAAGCTGATAAATTACCTTTTTCCTAACCAATGGTTGTTAGTGGTCTCTGCTTTTAATTGGTCACAACACAGTTGCCATGCAGGAAATGTCTTTGTGAATTGATAAACAAATTGTGTGATTTTGAAACTCCAGACAATGTGTTACAAGGAACCATCGAAGCAGTGCTGGAGGTACAGGCTCAAAGCAGCAATCTCATTATTTGGACGTTAGTCACGTTTTCTTCTGGAGAATGGTTTCAGCTAACAAAGGAGGAAATGCACAGGGTTATTTTTAACATTTAAAGGAGGACAACCTCTGCACATTTTCTCCATTGCAAATTTCAAAGTTTGTTGAAAGTGCTGAACTTTCAGTCAAAGACCTTGTCACAGAAACACAAATTTTGCCTGTCCCAGTGGTTCTCAACAGGGGGGTCCGGAGCCCAATTGGGGGCCCCAGGGAGCTGCCAGGGGGGCCTTGAGATGATAGGAAATTACTGAAACTTCAATCACAAAGCATCACGACTTGAATACTTATTCATCTAAATCTATAACACAAAGCAGGAAATAAACAGTATAATAACCTTTTCACTTTCTGTAGATGTTGCATGAATGGAGAAAAGGAAATGCGTTAGTGGGGGTCAAATTGAATAAGCTTGAATAATTTGGAGTGTCCTCCCTATATGGAGAGCGTCATTCAGTGATCACATCTGTGGTTAATCGGCTTCATATCCATATGTGCATATAACATAAATGACAACTTTATGTAAGATTATGTTCATTTGTATGGTTAATTTTGATCCCCTAAAATGAGGGAGGCTATGTACAGCTATGTATGGCTGTAATTCCTTAATGGACCACTTTATATGGATGTTAATACCCTGAAATTCAGGCTGACAGTCTGTGGAGCACAGAGCCAAAACAACAACAAAAAAATGGATTGTTGTCCAAATACTTACGGACTGCACTGTGTGTATGAATATATGTAAACAGTGAGGAGTATAGATTAGATCAAAAACAATTCTCTCTGACAGAGCTTTTTGTCCATGTTACCCCCTTTTGCTAAATTAATATTTTCTGTACCCGGAGAGGAGAAACACTATTACAGCAATCATTGAAATTGCATGCAACAGGATGGTTGTCATCATCTTTGCATCTAATGACACTCACTCTTGCACTATCTGCTCTCAACAAGCAACGGTGTGTATCTGTATTCGGATAGAAGACAGGAAGTGAGGATGGTTTATAACGGAAATCACATTAAATCGGGCAAATGTTGTATTTTCCAGCCTAATATTCATTGGCAATGCAATTGTTGTGCCTTCAAAGCATCAAATTTATTTAATATTGGCATATAATTAATTATGAAATATATTTCCGCAACCTCACACTGTACTTTTCATCTCGCTCTCTCTCGCTTTATTTTTATTTTTAACTAAACTAAGTTTTATGAACTCTCTGAACCCCACCCCTTTTGACTTATTTTTACAGATAAAATGCCACATAAAATGAAAATGCAAAACATATCAACAAAAGCCTCGGCCATGCCCTAGCTATAACATTTAAGAAGTAGTATGTAAAATCGTGTAGCTGTATCTATTGTTAAAGATGAGGTAAACTGAATACCCTATGGGCAATATACAGTTTTGAGAAAATGGCTGTTAAAGGGAGCTTTAACCGCTAGTAGCCAATGAATTTGAAGAGTTCTGCTTGTCTTTCGTCCATCCTCACAGTGACAGCAAAGGAAATAGCCACATATGCTCATTCTAGCAGTACACTCCAGGAAACAAGCTTTTTAACGATATATGATTCAACCCGGTCAGTTTTTAAACTGCATAGGCATTTAATCATAAAAGATGCTATTATAAGCTCATTTTATGCTTTGTGTACTTGACGATGGTGTTATATTATCATCTAGATTAACTATTTATAACGATTATTTACCTTTAGTTTGTTAATTTTATGAAACTATGAAAGTTATAGAAAAATATCAAAAAATATCAAAATTGACATATGGAACCAAAATCATCGTTTTTGATGGTGGGGCTTCCCCTTAAACTGCTTTAGAATGCTGGATTTTGTAGCGCATTGATTTTAGAACTATTAAAAGGCCAAGGTGTCCCTTTACTGGAAAAAAAAAAAAAAAAAAACAAAAGAAAAAAAACCTGGACTGGAAGATGAAAAAAACTGGACTGGAACAAAAAAAAAACCTGGACTGGAAGAGTAAAAAAAACTGGACTGGAAGAAAATAAAACCTGGACTCGAAAAGTAAAAAAAACTGGACTGGAAGAAAATAAAAACTGGACTGGAAGAAAAAAACTGGACTGGAAGAAGAAAAAACCTGGACTGGAAGAAAAAAAACTGGACTAGAAGAAAAAAAAAACCTAGACTGTTCCAAAAATTTAGAAATGTTTATTTATATTTATTTATGGAAAGAATTGGAAATTATTTATTGTCCAACTGATTTACCACTTCTTATTAAGAATGATCCATTTATATTACAAAAAATTTGAAATGCTCTGAAACCTTTTTCTGACACTTATTTGTGCTGCCCAATCCACATTAACACAAATGCATTTATTTAAAACCACAATACTACCAAAATGGATATTTCTGTCCATTACAAGAATTTTGTATGTCCAAAATTTACTATTTGCTAGATACTCTTTAAGCAATTAGTTCGCTACGTAAAATAAAAGCAAGCTGAAGTGGTAGCAATGTTTCTGTTTTACCAATAAACTTGGTTTAAGTTTGCTGGTGTACTAAAACGTAAACATAAAACGTAGTGGGGACACAGTTGACTCGTGTGGCCAAAGGGGCAGGGAAAGAATTCCAGGCCTTCTTCAAACTATGATTCTTATGAAATTATTGTATTCCTGTGATGGAAGGGAGTGGGGAGGAGTTTTATAAGAATCTATGTATGATGTATTCTTGTTTTATCTTGTGTTATTCTTTTGTCTTCTCTTTCTGTAAAGCACTTTGTGTTGCAGACATGCATGAGAAGTGCTATATAAACAAATGAATATGATTCCATGACCGACGGTATAAGCATTACATTTCAGAGGAGCAACCCCCAAAATCACATCCTAAAAGATTATGGAGAAATCTGCTGCTCTGACAAGTACTGTTGTGGCTCTTAAAAGAGCCTTTGTTATTTTGAATGCGCACTTGGGAACCATTTAAGCGCGCTCCCCACGGATGCGGCGGGCCAGCTGGATATCCTTTGGCATGATGGTCACCCTCTTGGCGTGAATGGCGCACAGATTGGTATCCTCGAACAGACCAACCAGGTAAGCCTCACTAGCCTCCTGCAGAGCCATTACAGCGGAGCTTTGGAAGCGCAGATCGGTCTTGAAATCCTGAGCAATCTCCCTCACGAGGCGCTGGAAAGGCAGCTTGCGAATCAACAGCTCAGTAGATTTCTGATAACGACGGATTTCTCGCAGAGCTACAGTGCCAGGCCTGTAACGGTGAGGCTTCTTCACTCCGCCAGTCGCAGGCGCGCTCTTCCGCGCTGCCTTAGTGGCTAGCTGCTTCCTGGGGGCTTTGCCCCCGGTAGACTTACGTGCGGTTTGCTTGGTTCGAGCCATAGCTTCTTAGTCAAACTCTGCTCCGTTCTGAAAACAAGCCAACACCGTACGGCTTTAAAGCATTACAGAAATAAGCTGATTGGATAGGCTTTTACGGATTCTCATTGGCCCTGAGCCTGTTTTCGTTCCCCAATGCTATTGGATCATGTCTTCAGCTTCCTCTGCCGCCAAAAATTTAAACTTTCCTCTTCCCGCTTTGAATTTTAGTCCAACCCCCTCCCCCGTACTGCAACATTGCTAAAGGGATACTTACATCAGACAGGTTAAATAAATTCCTCGTGGCATTTAGTAGAATCATCACATAGGCCTACGTTTATACTATACAAGGCACCCGCTCATCACCCCATTCCCGAGCACATGTGTTGTTTTATTATCCTTAAAATGTATATTTTATGTAAGTTATGTCTTAAAATAATTGTCGTGTGATTATTAGTTAAATATATGTATGGTTGTTTGTATTAGGTTTCCTCTTTGAGTGTTTCTTATTTTCTTGAAATTTAGTTAATGTCTATGTTTACAATGTAATGTATTTTTTGTTCCTTTTGACCTTTTTAAAGGAATTATGTTTTTAAAATGTAAAATGTAAAAAAAAAACAAATAAAGATATATTCATACTATACAAGGCTTTATATGTACAACAGAAAAACGATGTTTACTGAAAACAAAGTAAGATATGATTTAATTATCTAGCGTTTCAAGGGTTACGTTTAGCATCCATACTTTCATAAATAAGGAGCCAATCGAATTAGCTCACTTGAGCTCAGCTAAACAGTAGTTATATTCTAAAATAACTTGCAATCTACTCCTCGTGGTTATTTCTGACAATGTGGGCCAGTGTAATTTACTGAAATGATATCTTGCAAAAAATTCAGGACATAAATTGTGCTTTGAACTACAACGGACATACGCAGGGCTCCCCAGGACCGAATTTAAGAACGGTCAAATTAATTATTGTGGCAATGAGACATGCATGCTTAGTGTGCAGACACTGCATGACACTTCAAACTGTTGTGAAGTCACATACGATTCAAATGGCAGTTTCGTTCTTAATATAGATGTGGGGTGGCTCTTAAAAGAGCCTTTGGATTAAAGATGCTCGTGTGAGCAATGCAGGAATTACTTGGCCTTCGCGGCTTTTTCGGTTTTCTTGGGAAGCAGTACAGCTTGAATGTTAGGCAGAACTCCGCCCTGAGCGATAGTGACGCCTCCAAGCAGTTTGTTCAACTCTTCGTCATTACGCACAGCCAGCTGCAGATGTCTGGGAATGATGCGGGTTTTCTTGTTGTCTCTAGCCGCATTACCAGCCAACTCCAGGATCTCAGCAGTCAGATACTCGAGCACGGCGGCCAGATAAACTGGAGCACCGGCACCGACACGCTCCGCATAGTTTCCTTTACGAAGCAAGCGGTGAACACGACCTACCGGAAACTGAAGCCCAGCTCTGGACGAACGGGTCTTAGCCTTTGCTCTCGCCTTACCACCGGTCTTTCCCCTTCCGCTCATTTTTTTTTCAATCTCCACAAAACTTGAAGAATAACTGGACTGGCAGATCGGGGTCGTTCTTATAGCAACGATCTATTCACCTATTGGCTGCCGCGTTTATAGAATTTTGTCCAATCAGATAGGAGGAAATTTTTTTACGTGGCCCCCGCAGTGCAGAACAAAGTAATTGAATCAGTCTCAGTGGTGCAGTGCTTAAAAACGGAGAACTTGCATCCGTAATGGTGATCACTATGTGGGAGAATAATTGTAATGGGAGTTAAAAAACAGAACACAGTGATGAGTGCCCTAACTGTCCCCAGTAATAAATTTAAGCACAGAATGATAAACAACATCAAGAGGTCGTAGAGTGATACAATCAGCATGTCAATAAAGTACATCCCCATTATCACATACAGAAAGAAAAGTAGAATCAAAGTATTTAAGTTGGGTGGCCCGTTCTTTTTGTAACAAGAGATCACTATTTGTGTCTGTTTATTTATAAAGCCTTCACAAATTACCATTCTATCTCACTTCACTTTGAGTCATGAAACATTTTTCTTTTCACACTATTTTTGCCAACATTTTGCCAAATTTTTGTTGAGATTTTCAAGTTCCTCAAATTTGTTCTGACTTGAGCAAAAGTTGTTTTAAATGTTGTGCCCCTCAAACCCTGAATGTATTACATAAGGAACTGAAACTATTTTTGTTCTTGGTCATTTTAGGTTTCTGATCTCAACTTTAGTTACATTACACTACATTACAGGCATTTGGCAGACGCACTTATCCAGAGCAACGTACAACAAAGTGTATAACTATAACCAGGAACAAGTCTGTCGAAAACCCTAGAGAGAGAAAGAGAAGTACCGTTCCAAGTGCAGGGAACAACCGCATAGCTTAACTTGGACCCTGTAGGTTAATCTGATTAACACTAACACAAGTTACAATAGTGTAATTTTTTTTACTATTTAGTTTTAATAATTGTCCTAATAATAATTGTATTTATTTTATATGTATTTAATATTACTGTTATTAATGTTATCATATCATTCTTTTTATGTGTGTTTTTTTTGTAATAATAATTCTATAATATTCAAATTATATATTATTCTATCACAGGACACACACACCATTCACTCACACATTCAAATATAGGAGCAATTTAGACTCACCAATTAACTTAGCCTGCATGTCTTTGGACTGTGGGATAAATATGATATTATATGATATTATATTGCTGAGCTTTATTGGCCGAGGTGGGGAGGGGGGACAAGGACGTTATACAGTTCTTATTTGGGGCAATCTGGTTCTCTGTGTACGTATTACACCAATACCACATTGTTTGTTTTTCCAGGTTATTTCATTAAAAACAAACTTTATTGATCTTTGGTTTAAAGCACTTACAATAAAGCAAATTCATAAAAGAACAAATAATTATAAAATTATATAAATTGTGTTTAAAAATATAAAACAAAAATCACATTAAAAGTTTACTATAGTGTTTGTAATATGAAATCAAATTAGATAAATGTGAAATGTAAGAAAATAAATAACATTTAGAAGATTAAAAACAAATGCCAAAATATGCAGCTCTAAAATGTGTGTGATGTGGATGGCACAGATGGGCCCTCAGATTACATTCGTTTTGAGATGGCCTGTTGAGTTTTCACAGGCTCTGATATGTGGAACTTGGTGGACAGTTGGGATTCTGTCATCCATTGCGCTACCAACACAATTTTTTACCAGGCAAGGAATGTGTTTGGCAGTATTACAATATTTCTGTCTGGTGTTCGTCTTTCCAATAATGTTTTAAGTCCCACGTCTTCCAACCCAATTAGGGTTCATACACCCAAGTTAAGACGACCTGGTTGAAACCCGGCAATAGAGAAACAGGCGCGCAAGCAAAAGCGGGAAGCATACTTCTTTTGAAATATGCTGCCCGCTTAAATCCGCATCCCGCGCTTTCTTTTAGATAATTGGCACAAACATACTCCAGTAGTTGTCAGCAAGAACATCAAAACCAGTGTATAGTGTAGGACTCGTCGAACGTCTTGCTACAACAATTATGTGTTAAGTGATTTTTACAAAGTATTAGGTTGTAATAGCCTGTCATGGTTCGGGCTCATTCAAATCAGCCATAGAACATACACGACTGCGGATATTTAACTGAGAAAATAATGAAATAGACTACTGAACTGAGTCGAGGTTGGCCCTGGTCTATAGTATACGAAGTTTCAACTTTAAAATGCTTCCTTCCAGTAAACATTTGGAATGGAGTTTGAGGCAACGCACTGAAGTGGTCTGCCCGAAACAACTCCGGGTCATCCAGAATGATAGGAAATTCAGCTCATTATCAAGTAACTTTTGCACCCATATTAATTAATCTGTAATAAATATGATTTATTATGGACCATGGAGTTATACAGCTTATGTTCGCCTCCAAAAATACATATTAAGGTAAAATCTTACAATCGTGTGATTTAGCCACACACACACACACCAATATACATACATTAAATAAACAATATTTCGCTAAAATGGAACGAACTTGCTCTTCAGAGAAGCTCTGGGTGGCTCTTAAAAGAGCCTTTGATGCTTGTGAAATTAGCTTACAGTATATGAGCTCACTTTTTCTTGGGAGCCGCTTTCTTGGCTTTGACGGTCTTGGGCTTGGCAACTTTCGGCTTGGCTGCCTTTGTTTTCTTGGGACTCTTGGCCGCCTTCTTCGCTGCCGGCTTCTTGGTTTTCTTCGGACTCTTGACCGTCTTCTTAACCGCTGCTGCCGGCTTCTTAGCTTTCTTTGGGCTCTTCTTAGCCTTCACTGCAGCCGGTTTCTTCTTCGGCGACTTTTTGGCCGCAGGCTTTTTCGCTACGGCCTTCTTGGTCGCAGCTGGCTTCTTAGCTTTAGGAGCTGCTTTCTTAGCGGGCTTCTTCGCGGCAGGCTGACTTTTGTTGAGCTTAAACGAGCCAGAAGCACCGGTTCCTTTGGTCTGAACCAAGGTACCCTTAGTCACCAAGCTTCTGACTGCAATCTTCACACGGGAGTTGTTCTTCTCTACGTCGTAGCCACCGGCAACCAGAGCCTTCTTCAAGGCAGCCAGAGAAACTCCGTTCCGCTCCTTAGAAGCAGAAACTGCCTTCACGATCAACTCTCCAACGCTGGGCCCCGCTTTCCTGGGCTTACTTGCGGCTTTCTTCTTAGGAGCCTTAGCCGGCGCGGCTGCAGCTGGAGCTGGAGCAACTTCTGCCATTTCTTTAAGTCGATAGATTCCCCTCACACACGAACAGTCGGAAAATAACGTTCCGTTTCAGCGGCTAGTAAGTGAGGGGGCTGGACTTAAATGCAACATGAGGACCGTATAGACTCAACCAGCCCGCACCGCGTCTCTCGGCTCCTGAAAATTTGCTCCACTGTGTTTTCTTTTCGCCAATATTGATCAAATAGAACACACTGCAGTCATTTTACGAACGAAAAACGCATCGAATGTTCAACAACAGTTCTTGTACCTGCAAATTATCTTCTGTATCCTGAACAATATTGCAGTATTTTCTCCAGCTTATGCAAAACATAACCACTTGACACGGACATGTACCCGTTAAAGGTGCTTCTCCCACATTATTTACCTTTTAAAACTATCAAACATGTCACACACTTTCAAATTGTTGGCTGGTTATTCACAGAACAACCGTGTGAAAACAGGAAAAACGAAAAGACTCATGAAATACCCAAGCGAGACTTATAAGCAGGAGTTCCATTTTTGGTAATAAAGCACAACGCACATCGTTGCTGAGATTTCATCACCGTGACAAATCAACGTTTGCTGAACGAAACATTGCCGTTCAGAAAACATCGATCTTGATAACAAGCTAAACAAAGTATTTTCTAAATTGTCATTTGTTGTGTGAATGGTTTCGTTATTTCACGTACAATCTTTGGACTTGTTCTGTTGTTTGGACTTTGTTGTTGTTTGGACTTGTTTGGACATGCCCATGCAGTAACTAAACCTACCCTTTACGGATATCCACCTTGGATGTTTAGCTTTTTGGCCATAATGTGTGGAACCTGCCCTTGCATCTGTGACATTATTTGAAGAAATGTTGCCAATTGTTTTAAGTTACTGAAAGCATTTATCCAAGTTCCATCATTTCGTGCTGTAAGACACTGGAACATAATTCAGGTTTTATTTGCCTTGGGTGGGATTCAATCGACATTTGTTTTTAACTTTGACAGTTGTTTTTTTTAAATGTTGATTGAATACAGCTTTTTGAAATATAGCATGTTTAAAACTGGTTTCCTCCGCAAAATCTATTTGTATTTAACATGTACAGTGGTCTGCAAATGTTTTGCCACCCGTGGTCAAATTGCATATTTTGTTGAATCACTAAGTGAATACAAGTTACCACAACCTGTGAGGTTAAAAACTTGAACTTTACATATTTTTGCTAATTTAAAATTAAAATGAGTTATTATTGGCAGTTAAAATCAGTAAGAAAGGGTTTTCATATTTGATTGTGGATTTAACTCCCCACAGAAGTCAGCACAGCAGAATCTTTGGCCATATTAAGAGAATGAAGATGAACATTATTTTTTTCCCTCTTACTCATACTTCCATATGTAATTATCTCAGTTTTATTTTTGATTAGTCCACAAACCAAGAACATTCATTTCGATCAGAATGAAAAGACATTCATTACAATTCAACTATGTTTGATAGCCCTTTTTATTCACAGACACCATCAGAAAGATGGCTGAAGAAAGGGGGTGTACACAGCCATGAGAGGAATTGTGTATTGGTAAACAAATCACCCAGTCACAATGACAGCTGGATAAAATACTGAACAATGAATGCTGAAGTCAGATTAGTCTTAGACAGCACAATCGCCCTTGGCATTGTTGCAGGGGTTTAAATTCCAAACATTTGACCTGATATGCTGGAAAACAGCCTACAAATCTTTCTCTTCTGTGAAGGTAAGAATTCTTGCTCAGTTCATGCAGGACAAACTGGATCCCCTTGAATGTGTAGAAACTAAATCAGGACGAATCAAGAAGGGTTAAGTTTGCCAGACAACGTAATGGAAAAGTAAAAACAGCAAGCAAGTGGGAGTCTTCATTTGAACATGGCAACGTGGAGCCCCGATGAAGGCCATAACATGTAGGTCCAGCACATTTGAACTCGAATACAAAACATAAAATAACAACATATCATGTGACACCTACAAAGTGAGCTTTTTGTAAACAATAGAGTGACACTAAGTAACACAGGTGACATGAGTAATACCTTCGGTGGGAAAGTTGCCATGGAAAAGATTTTAACAAATAATTTAGTCGAAAATAAGTAGATAAACCGCTATGACCATAAGCAATAACAAAACAACTAAGCTGTTCACATCACTGTCTAGTAACACCTGCCTAGACAGTAACATGAGTGACAGTAACACCAGAGACAAAATTGCTAAAATGGAGGCTTTTCTATAATGGCTCCCACGTGCCATCATTTTAATCTTGAAATTAAAATTATCTTAAAATTATGTAAAAGAGTGATTTATGAAATTCATGTCATAAAAATCTAATTACTGAGCATGTAGTCTACATGTAACATGAATGGCAACCATAACAAGACGCATGGAGGCAGAAACTTTTATTTTGATTTGACAGTTCCAGAGGAAACGAGATATTATTAGATAGTTTAGATGAAGTGTGGACATTTTAGGTTTTTGTCAGCTAACCAGTAGCACAGCCTATTGTGCCACATTCAGTCAAAAGCCTTTTCAACATAAATAATGACAGAAAAGTATGTTCTTTCTTTTTAAAAATTCTCAGAATGCTTTTTGATAGTCTCGCAATACTGTTGCTGACCTTTTTCTCTTGAAATCAGCTCGGAGGACACCCGGGAGCCCCGTGTTCTCCTATGTGGCTGGTTAGTCTTGAGGTGAAAACTCTTTCAACAAATTTCCCCACTTGACTTAGAAGGCTGATTGGTCTGTAGCTAGTAATATTATATGGCTTTTTTTCCGGGCTTGTGAATCATTGTGACTATCCCAGTTTTCCAGAGTTCTGTGAAGTGGCCAATGGTGTGGCAGATAAAGCACTTCCATCCTATTTTCTTTTTTTTTTTTTTAAATAGATCTTCACTTCTGTAGAAGTTACTGAGTTACTGATAGTCTGATAGAGCTGAGACAGGGGCAGACTACCTTGACCTTGTGTGTTCTTTTGACAGCTGTTGATCTTGTCTTGACGAATTAATCTTCCTACTTGTTCTTTAGGCAACAAGTCCCCATATACTCTGAAGGGTAGGAGTCCTGGAGGCGGGCTTTACCTAGAGCCGCCTTTTCGTTCATACTTGTCTTCAATCAGGTCGTCTTTGCGTATATGTGTTCGTGTCGTTACAAAGGTTAGAAGTAGTATATTTTCTATCTTTTTAAAAAACGTCAGGGCGCAGGATATATATATATATATATATATATATATATATATATATATATATATATATATATATATGAATGAAGTCTGGGGAAATGCGTGAACAATGAATGGCAGACTCCCCTTAAGAGCAGTGGTGAAGCGGAATTGTTTTGTGAAAACACTTCTCAATTGATTGCTATAGGTCAAAAGAAGTATGGGACGAGTTAAAAAGAATTGGGCTAGACATACGTGACCAGAAAACAATTTTTACTTGCAGATTTGACGAACATTTTAGTGACAACAAAGGAAACCATACTGGTTGTGCATTTGCACCACTAAGTAAATTGTGGAAAACCAGATATAAAATGACAATGGAAAGTGTCTTCATAAGTGATACTTTTTTAAACTAATTGTAACTGCCTTGAGAAGGAAAATAACTCTGAACCTTAAAAGAAAACCCAATGATTTGGAATGGACTGAAATCGGGATATAGCTTTGTGTGATTTGTAAAGGGATGTATGTTATGTAATCTATTTTTGTATGCAAGTTTTTTTTTTTTTGGGTGTATTGTGAAATGTCATCACCAACAAATCTAAGTCGGGCCCAGTAACGCCCGACTAGTGTTTGAGGCGCCCCCATTGGGGCCATCTTTGATTTAAAAACTGCAAGAGTTAGGGTGTCTTTGTTAAAACACTTATTATGGGGGGGGAAGAGATAATTAGTCCGACCAGTGCACCGCAAGGTACAAAGGTACTTTTTCCCCTCTGACTACACCACTTATTTACCACGTTTTCCCCGTCCGAGCAGAATTCGCGCGGGTTTTGCTGGGTCCTTATTTAAGGGTAGAGTCCTTCTTTCGAAACCGAGAGTTGCGTCACAGTGTTTAGCGTAACCTGTGATTTAGGGTAACCTGCTACTTTACTGCACCTCTATGTGCTTATTGGTGAACGCCCATTGAAATAAACCAAAAGGCTATATGAAATCGATGTGGAATAAATTGGCTGACTTAAGTGGCGATAAATGTTGTATACTGAAAGGTACCTTTAATGTTTGTAGAAAATCCTCTTTTGTGATTTTGTTTAGGGGGGCACAGACAGGTTCCAAAAAAGTTCACGTTTTTAAGTAAACGTTGTTTTGAGCAACTTATTGTTCAAAGGGAGAGTGTAATGGATTTAGAATACGAGTAACGGCAATGACAGTACATCGAGATTTATTATTAATTTAACAAGTGTATAAATTTAATACACGCCGGTTAAAAAGAAAATGTTAGTGGGGGTCCTTTGTTCCAAAGAAAGACTGAAGGCGCGTTTTTTTTCGCCGGACCCGCCGTATTGAACCAATAGATTTTGAATATAATTTCATGGACAAACAGCTTCCAATGAGAATTGATCTGACGTCACCAAAAGAGAGAGCATGTAAATTTGCATACATCTCTAGCCAGACACTTTAAGTGCGAGACAGAATGACGTTTTTGACAGAACAATTTGCGAAATGCCTGAAGCAGCCAAGTCCGCGCCCAAGAAGGGCTCTAAGAAAGCCGTAACCAAAACTGCCGGGAAAGGTGGGAAGAAACGCAGAAAGAGCAGGAAAGAGAGCTATGCGATCTATGTGTACAAGGTGCTGAAGCAAGTTCATCCTGACACTGGTATCTCTTCTAAAGCAATGGGTATCATGAACTCGTTTGTCAACGACATTTTCGAGCGAATTGCTGGTGAGTCTTCTCGTTTGGCTCACTACAACAAGCGTTCTACCATCACTTCAAGGGAGATTCAGACTGCCGTGCGCCTGCTATTGCCAGGAGAGCTGGCTAAACACGCGGTGTCTGAGGGTACAAAGGCTGTCACGAAGTACACCAGCTCCAAGTAAACGGTGGCGCATTACTACTTGACCAAAGGCTCTTTTAAGAGCCACCCACATTGTCTACAAAAGGCAGAAATTCATGCTGTATTACTGCATGTCATAAAAAGCATCTCAGCATTTCACGTTTCAATTACATTATGGTAGATCATAGTACATTTACTACATTAGATTAAATTATTTTAAATAGTTCTGTAGGTTATTTTCAGTGTCATCCTTCAATAGAGCTTGTAATTCTTTCCTTACTCGTATACGCCTTAATTGTACAGCTTTTCTGACTTGAATACTTTTTGTACGTTAACAGGATGATGTATCCTGTATTTCATTGCACCAACATTACATTTGGCCTGTCTAGAACCCAAATCAAACAGCCAGCATGCATATAGTTGGACTCACGCGTATTATAATTATCAGTGCTGTGCTTAGTATTTGTAAAAATGGGACCTACAGCTGCAACCAGTGAATCACTAGGTGCTTAAAGTGGTCAGTCAAACTAATTTACTGGTGTGAAATGAAGGGTACAGAGAGAAAAGCCTGTATTCAATCAACATGTGTCCTTAACTTTCCCTTAAAGTAAAAGCAAGTATGACAACTTTTCTTGAATCAGTTAGTTGAAGTGATGAATGTGAAGGAAAAAAAACTTTTACTAGTCAGTCAAAGTTAAGGACAAATGTCGACTGAATCTTAACCAAGGGAAATGGCAAATAAACGTGCATTATGTTCTAATTTGTTACAGAACAAAATAATTTCAATAAATGCTTTCAATAACCCTAAATAACCGGGTGGAAATACATTCAACACTTCCAACTCTTGTTAAAACAACATCTTTGGAGGCTCATGATTCCTGCAAGGACGGTCTTGCTGTTTTTTTTTTTTACTCACAAACAAATCTGCATTATTGAAGTTTATATGTAAAAATTAAAATTAAATATGTAATATATTGATATGCGTGTGATTGTTTCTCGCATTTCCAGTTTTTGTGTATATAAACTTTATCATGCCTAAACCTTCCATTAAGCACGTTTTAGAAAGGATCGCTGCAGTCCAGCTTTTATCTACAGTTCTTTGTTTAATTTCGGTCGTTCTCGGGCGTGAGCGCAAAGGCAAAATTATCCTCATGTTTGATTGGACGACGTCCCACCAATGCTGCAGCCAATGGGTGAACACAGTGTTGCTATAAGTAACTGTTGTCCGTAACTGGTATTACACTTTCATTTCAGACGAGACAAAACGAGCTGAAAATGAGCGGTAGAGGAAAAACCGGTGGTAAAGCCAGAGCAAAGGCTAAGACCCGTTCGTCCAGAGCTGGGCTTCAGTTTCCAGTAGGTCGCGTTCACCGTTTGCTTCGCAAAGGAAACTATGCCGAACGTGTTGGTGCTGGTGCTCCAGTATATCTGGCCGCCGTGCTCGAGTATCTGACTGCTGAGATCCTGGAGTTGGCTGGTAACGCAGCCCGAGACAACAAGAAAACCCGCATCATTCCCAGACATCTGCAGCTGGCTGTGCGTAATGACGAAGAGTTGAACAAGCTCCTTGGAGGCGTCACTATCGCTCAGGGTGGAGTTCTGCCCAACATCCAAGCCGTGCTGCTTCCCAAGAAAACCGAAAAAGCCGTGAAGGCCAAGTAATTCCTTCATTGCGCACAGGAGTATCATTCACCCCAAAGGCTCTTTTAAGAGCCACCCACATCTATATAAGGTGCAAAGCTGCCATTTTGAACCAAATAAATTTAACGATAGTTGGTTAGAATATTTATAAATTTTCTGGCACATAACCTATAGTTTTGGTAACATTTTGACATGTTAACCCACAATATGTCACGCGCCAAATTGCGAAAGTTGGTGATAATTGATGTTTGTTGCCATCTTACTGTAAAGCACCACTGCAATATTCAAGATGGTAAAACTGAAAGTTTATTAATCATTATTACAATACATTTTATATCTAAATATCACATTAAATCATAGCACGTTTACTATATTTTATTACAGAGCATTTTCTGTAAAACTTCATTTCGAAGTTTTAACTGTCCATCGTTTAAATTGTCCGGTTTTCGTATCATGTGTCCTTTTCAACTCTTATTTGTTTAAAGACCACCGTATTTGAAATAAAAATGTTGTCAGTACAGGCTTTACATTTAGTTTTCCAAATGTTCATTATTCGTTACAATTTTGGCGGCAAGGGAAGATGATGAAATTATCCAATAGCCTCGGGGAATTAAGGCAGGCTCAGGGCCAATGAGAATTCGTAAAAGCCTACCCAATCAGCTATTCGCTGGTCTGCTTTAAAGCCGTATGTCGGGCAGTATTGGGCCACATTTGACAAGCAGAAGTCTAGTAACTCGTGATGGCTAGAACCAAGCAGACCGCTCGTAAGTCTACCGGCGGCAAAGCTCCCCGTAAGCAGCTTGCTACTAAAGCAGCGCGGAAGAGCGCGCCTGCGACTGGCGGAGTGAAGAAACCTCACCGTTACAGGCCTGGTACTGTAGCCTTGCGAGAGATTCGTCGTTATCAGAAATCTACTGAGCTGTTGATTCGCAAGCTGCCCTTCCAGCGCCTCGTGAGGGAGATTGCCCAGGATTTCAAGACCGATTTGCGCTTCCAAAGCTCCGCTGTCATGGCTTTGCAGGAGGCAAGCGAGGCTTACCTGGTTGGTCTGTTCGAGGACACCAATTTGTGTGCTATTCACGCCAAGAGGGTGACCATCATGCCAAAGGATATCCAGCTGGCCCGCCGTATCCGTGGAGAGCGCGCTTAAATGGATTCCAAGTGCGCAATCAAAACAAAGGCTCTTTTAAGAGCCACAACAGTACTTGTCAGAGCAGCAAATTTCTCCATGGTCTTTTGGCACGTTATTTGAGTTTGCTCTTGCCTTCTGAAATGTAATGCTTAGTCGTCGGTCATTGTGGTTTTTTTTGTATATCGATTATATAAATTTGTATTTAATGAACAAATTTAAAAGAATAGCGGTTAAGATAAACGGATGTAGGTGTCCGAATAAAGTAAGTGCACATTACGATCTTTTTAAACTGAGGTTTCAGTATTTGCTATTTGAACCAATAGTTGTCAGATTAATTTTGAACATTGAACAGTAATATTTTACAAATACAAAACAAACGCGCGTTCGTGTCGGATTAACATAAACCCACAAGGTGGTTCAAGCCAGAAACTACACGTTACTGACTCGAATGCATGATCAAAATAGAGTGATTTTCCGATACTCACATTAGTTGCATGTACGCACAAGCAGCAAACAAAATGTGCATGTGCGCTCTGCCAGCGCACATGCCAAACAAAACCAAAAGGCTGTTTCATAGAAGAAAAAACCCACGCCAGGACACTAGGCGTCGATGACATGCTTTCTCACAGTTGTTTTAAGCAAACTGTTGCTCAAAGGGCGAGTGTAATGAACTTTAGAGCGTGAGTAATTGCAATGAAATTACATTGAGAATTTCTAAGTGTAACATTTTAAGACGCTGGTTAAAAAGAAAATGAGGGGGTGGGGGGGGGGGTCTTTTGTTTCCAACAAAGACACGTTATGTTTTTTTGCAGACCCGCCGTATTGAACCAATAGATTTTGAACATAATATCATGGACAAACAGCATCCAATCAGAATTAGTCTGACGTAATCAGAAAAAAGGGAATAAAAATTTGCATACATCGCTGGCCAGACCATTAAAAACCGACACAAAATATGTTTCCTTCACATCAGCCTGCAAAATGCCTGAGGTTGCTAAATCTGCGCCCAAGAAGGGCTCTAAAAAAGCCGTGACCAAGACCGCTGTGAAGGGCGGAAAGAAGCGCAGAAAGAGTAGGAAGGAAAGCTATGCTATCTACGTGTACAAAGTGCTGAAGCAAGTCCATCCTGACACTGGCATCTCTTCTAAAGCTATGGGGATCATGAACTCGTTTGTCAACGACATTTTCGAGCGTATTGCTGGTGAGTCTTCTCGTTTGGCTCACTACAACAAGCGTTCTACCATTACTTCAAGGGAGATTCAAACCGCCGTGCGCCTGCTGCTGCCAGGCGAACTGGCCAAACACGCGGTGTCTGAGGGAACAAAGGCTGTCACGAAGTACACCAGCTCCAAGTAAACTAGCGCAATACTACTTAACCAAAGGCTCTTCTAAGAGCCACCCACATTGTCAACAAAAGGCAAAAAATCATGAACTCTTTCTAAAAATGATAGAAAAGTAGATTAACCAGATTCAGGCCCCGTGTTTAATGCGGGCGAGGCTTCTAGGTATTCTGAAAGGGGTTACAATCTAGGAGGTGCGTGCGTCAAAATGGCACTTCCTCGTTTGAAACCTTAATACAGGCATGTCAGCGGCACCTAGTGTCCTGGCGTAGTTTTTCCTACAAATCGGTCTTCATTGGTGATGTGCGCTGGCAGAATAGTAGCCATTTACGGAAATTCACTTTTATCCAGAATTTTGTTTCGCTGATTGTGCATCTATGCGAATTATTTGAGTACCGGAAATGGCTGCCTTATTTGATTACGCATTAGGGTCCGTCAAATGTGTAGTTTCTGGTTAAAAGCGCGTTATTTGTATTTGTTAACGCGATATAAAAACAGTTCTCCGGTCCGACTTTGTTTCGTACTGTCGGCATTTTTCTTGTAATTGAGAATCACTTTGAGCTTACTCTTGACTGAATGTAATGTGATTTTGTGTTTCAATTTGTATTTCTTTTCTTGATCATCCTAATCAGATGCCCAAATTCATCAACTGGTTTCTTACAATGTGGAGGAGCAGTGGCTCAACTAAGATTTTACTGATAGTTTACCAATATGTTTATTCATTTAAAAAATTACAGTAAATATTTCCACAGTACATGGTGACAACCTCCTGTCAGAACAATTTATTTTCAAGATCATTGGGTTCATGTCCAGCACCATGGGAACCACCTGTGCCTTACACTTAAAAGGGCAATAATAAAAATATAACATTCTCCTGAGTTGTCCAAGGAAGAGGAGTTATTAAAACCATTTCGATCATCATTCCTAGAAAGGACATGAAAAGGTAAATGTGTATGTTAAAAGGTAAAGACAGTTTATTACTAATCTTATAGCGAACATTAGAATTAATTTGCTTTTGAGCCCATGCTTAAAAATAGTTGCTGCTGTCCATATCCTGAATAACCTGGATGTGCTTCTGACAGTCACCCTATAGCTTTTTTTTTTTTTTTTAAAACAAAGTTATGTGCCTTTAAATATTTGATTAACAGAATTCCATGAACAGTGAATTCATTGGCACTCACTGCACACACATCCTTCCACAGAAGCCCACCTGGGAGAGGGTTTAGTGCAGTGTTCTGCACCGATACCACTCTCTCAAGCACATAAAGGCATCCTGTGAAGCCCCGTACTTACATGGCTCTATACTCTGCAGTAAGAAGCAAAGATATGCTGACACCATTTCAGTAATCCTTTGGACACTGAAAAATGGCTGAAAATACAACTTTGGCTTAAAAACAACCAACATGCTGGCTTTTTTAAATTAATGTAAATCAAACCTGCTGGGCTATAACCAATCACATTTTGCCCAGTCAGAACAGGATGTAGCTTTTTGTAGTGTATATTTTCCAGCATGCACTTAAAAAAAAAAAAAAAAACTGAAATGCTGACATAATGCCAGAAACCGACGAATAAGAAAATGCACAAGAGTATATTGCAATTGTGGAAACACAGAAGCAATCTTGGAAATTATAACATTTTTTTTCTGTACCACAGACCACGGAAACCTGAAAAAATATATAAAACAAGGCATTTAAAAAAATAAGATTACAGTGCAGATATGGCAGCCATAAGATACAAGAGGCCGGAGTCAGGAGTGTCACTGTACAGGTTTTCAATGCACTTTGGTCTAAAATGGTGGACATGTCAGCAATCACAGAAAATTAAAAAAGATACAAGCTCTTCAGTTAGAGCAAACAACCCCCCCCCCCCATCCCCACACAATGTCAGCAGATTCACACAAGTACGTAACTTTTTTAGGAACTATGCACTACCATTTCAACAATAATTCAAAAGACCATATCCTTTATCTCCCTCCATTTCATTTCCTGTGAGATGCACAGCACTCCCTCTCATTATGTGACACTTATGACATACACACAGATAATTAAATTATTAAATATCAGGCACTGTTACAGTAACTCAGTAAGGCCCCACCCCTTCCAGGCGACTGTGCTGTCAGAATGGCTCCGCCTTCAAACTCCGATACAGACAGCAGGTAAACACCATTCCCACAATCTGAGCGAAAAGGAGAGAGAGAGAGGAAGAATGACTGATGAGTGACAGACATCACACTCCAGCCTCCCTGGCTTGTACGGTTAATGTGTTTCAACATAACATAACTTAACCAAGAGCAGGCCTTTCGGCCCAACAAGGCTCACCATTAGCTTTTGCTAATTTTCATATTTGTGACATGCATTCACACCAACAAAAGGTCACACCTCACATTATCCAGTAGCGCACAAGATCGAAGTTAAAGAGCAAGCCTTTGCATTGACAGACCAATTCATTTATGCTATCAAATGTTGAGGTGCGGAGTTATTTTTGTTATACAAGAGTAAATTAGAGATAAGAGTTGTGTGTGTGTGGTGAGTGAAATGCATTATTGCATGCACACTGCTTCATTTATTCAGTTTGAAAAATCCATAACTACAGAGAGTTAACAGGCAAATGGAGACACAATGGGCTCCTACAGTGAAGCCTTCTGGTGGCTCTGTAATGGAGTGAGGATTTCCCCGGCCTGGTTTTTGGGTACGTCACACCCTTAGAAGGAAAGGTTGAGGTCAGTCATTACATAACGGTGCTGAATGATCATGACTACCCCATGCTAAACCATTTCCTTCCTGCAGAACGGGGGCTATTGCAAGGTGACCATACTCCTCACGCCCACAGCCTTCCAGCAGTTTGAGGAGAGCAACGGTAACACTGCCCCCATTTCACAAGCCTTCTCAGTCTTCAGATATAAACGCAATCGAGCCTTCATGGAATGTTCCGGACCACCACCCGAGATAGCGCCTCTTCCACTTCCATCCGCTAAAGTGGGAGATTGACTTTCCTGTGGAGGAGTGATGTCCTATTCCTCAAGATGCCAATGGACTCTACACCACATTGCTTTCGGGTGATATTGGACACATGGGGGGGGTCCACATCCTCTTAACCCTTCGAAGAGAATGTTTATTGGAATGCTTTTTTTTCTTCTTCCAAAATTCTAAATCAGTGTTCTAGAACTCCATTGAGTAGTGATTGTTACATCAGCACTAGTATGTTCCATTAAGAACATTCTGATCACATATTAGTGACCTTCCACCTTAAAGGGCTAATGACTTTTCATTGGAGCTTCCATTTTTTGTTCACTGCCTGTAGATCAGAAAAGCAAACAGATTTAGAGCTTTGTGAAAACACACCTGCACACCAGCGATCCCAATGCCAACTGCACTGATGATCTTCAAGTGCTCAAGGATGACGTTCCCCAACTTGGTGATGCAGCCACCCTGAAGTAATCGGCACATCAATCATTCAAACATGCACTGCTGTTTAAACAAACACGCCTCTTGCTCTCATTGAATGTAAGTGTCTCAGGACATCAATTCAAAGGAAAAAGACCATGGATATTATACATCTGATATACGTTTGTAAATGTATACAATAAAGCAAGTGAAAAGCATTCACATTCACACTAATGGTGTTCTCTATTTAATCGACTCTAGTGACATGTTTACTGCATCCGTGAAATGATTAAGTGCTTTTCTGAATTCAGCTCTGACTCGGGTACCATTACGGAAGTTCTTAGATCAGAACACACCAGCAGTGGTGCGTTCAAGTTCGGCGAACAGAGGCGAATGTTCGTGGCAAACATGTTTTCTTTGAACAGTTCAATTTGAACGGCTTTTTACGAACATTCCAAATTGTTTGCGTTAAACATGAACAGACATGGCGACGAGAGCGTTTGTACTCACAGCCACTTCTGTGATCATCGATGATTAAAAAAACAATAGCTATCGAACAATAATAACATTGGCTAGTGTTAGCAATAACATTATTTAAAAAACTGATCACACTTAACGGCATCTTCAATTGAAATATCCATCTGGGAACACTTCCCTCAGTCCAGCGTCCATTTTTGTTCGTGGTAAACTACCTTTTCAGACCATTCGCTTATGCTTGCAAACATTCGCGGTGAACAAAAAGCTAACAGAATAGTTTGAAATAGTTTGCGAACGTTTGCAAATGTTCACCTTGTTCGCTGAACTTGAACGCACCTCAGGTCTGGGTTGCTCATGTGACAGAGCTCAGCATTCAAAGCAAATGTCAGTGACCCGATTTCATGATGTGGAGGATCCACAGTTCACAATTTCTATGTCTTCATAGATTTTGAATGGTAGAATAAAACTAATAAAGGCATACTATGCAGGGTTTATTAGCCTGTGTTTACAATCAAAGAAGTCTCCTCTTCCATCTCAAACCCCACCCAATCACGTCGAGTAAGTTACTCTACCTAATGTAGCTAGCTGGATAGCTAGAGGTAACGTTAGTTCCAGATTCAATTACATCTTAATTGACGGCATTATGTTGAACGTATTAGTGGTATATCGCTGGAACTGTAAAATTGAAATTTTAGACCCTCGCCTAAGACCTTGTTGTCGCCAGCTTCACAATGCCGCCAATGTTACTTACAGGTCCAACAGAAAAAAGCCAACTCCGCATTGCTTTAAATCCTCTTGGAAAACTTCAGTTTACGCCACCACGGAAAAGCAATCCCAAAGTTAAAGGCATACTATGCAGGATTATTTATTAGAAAATATTGTAAAGGGGAATTTTTCTTGTAGTACTCGAGGTTGTGTCCTCAGTGGAGGTGTGCTTAGAGTTGAGAATGAAGGTGGTTTGAGAGGGGTTTACAAACACAGTCCGCAAGGGCCGCAAAATCCTACGTAGTATACGTTTAACTCTAGTTCTTGAACAAGCTCTGGTCGGCTTGTCTTGTAGGCTATGCCTTAGCATGGTAATTTTGTAATATTTTAAAGGTAAAAAAAAAAAAAATCACAGTATGCCTTTAATGTTCAGTTTAAGCATGTGCTAGTTTAAAATATTGTAATTATTAGGGGATTCATTTTTCCGTCAGGGTAGCACAGAGACTCCTCATGAACGGGCCATGTCCATGTCTCCCTTGCATTTCATTCAGCCCCTAAAATCCTGCCTCAGAACGATTGACCTGTGAGCTCGCTGATTGACACACTGACCGATCAATCAGCCGGCCGGTTCACCGCCCGCCTCACCTCAGCGCTGTAGATGTTGGAGGGGTGTGGCCTGCGGCCGCAGCCTCCCGTCGGGGTCTTGCAGCAGCTGTCCGGCACCGCCCGGCTCTTGGCATCTGCCGACCGCACCCACTTACTCTCCAGCCAATCAGAGGAGCTGTTGCTGCCACAGCACTTAAACTGAGACACAGACCGAGAGGCAGAGATGGAGAAATGTGAGACCAGGACAGAGGAAGAGAACGAAGGGGGAAGAGATGAACAGGAGGCGTGGCCGTGGAATACAGTCAGAGAGTCAGAGGGCAGCCCTCATTGGATAATGTCATTAAACGCATAAAAATGGTTTATTACACAACAGGAATTATGACTGGAACACAAACTAGTCCTCCCTTCTTCCTGCCTTCCTCTCTCTTCCTATCCTCCCTCTTTCTCTCCCTCACACTCCATCTCTCTCCCTCCTTCAACCCACCATCTCCATCTCTCTCTCCCCTGCCTTCCTCTCTCTTCCTCTTTCCATCTCTCTCCCTCCCTCTCTCTCTCTCTTTCTCTCTCCCCTCTCTCCTCTCCCCCTCTCTCTCACCTCTTGCTGTAGCTTGTCCACAGCCTCAGTTACAGGCTCCTGGCTGGGCTGCCTGTACTTCTCAGTCATGGTGTGTTTCAGATTGTCCTTCAAGTCCTCGCTGAGCTGGAAGCAAAGAGATACACACAGCTATACACACATGCATGCTTATATGCAGACATACACATATCACACACACACACACACACATGCATTTATTTGTAGACATACATATACCACACACACACTTGCATGCATGGTTAAGTGCAGACATTCATATACCACACACACACATGCATGCTTATTTGCAGACATACACATATCACACACACACACATTTGCATGCATGCTTATGTGCATACATGCACATACCACACACACGCACACACACATACATGATTATGTGCAGACATACACATTCCACACACACACAAATGTGCACACACACACACACACATGCATGCTTATGTGCAACCCTTAGAGCCCAGTCGTTAAGTTTTTGGTGAGTTTTTATGCTGATAAAGTCACTGGAACCTGATTGATGGATTATTTTCAGCACAGAAACATTTTATTGGCTCATGGTATTGCAGCAGCCAATCAAACACTGATAGATAAACCCTTGATTGCTGCTTTAATGTTTAAGCGTATTAAATCAGGCTCCCTATTTCCTCCTAAAAGGGTTGTTCCTGCCCCAAGCTGGTGGCTAATTGATCAAGCAGTGAGTTTATAGCAGAGTCACAGGAGGAAGGGGACAGGCGCGTCATTATGCCTTGGTTGACCAGGAAAAAGGTTAATGGTAAACATGACTCAGCGGAGGGTCAGTCCCGTGGTCAGGAAGCCAGAGGCCGCAAACGTCACTGTGTAGTTATATATCATCACACGGTGAATCCCCTGAGATCACACTGATGTAGTCTCAACTTTATTTTATTCTTTGGCACATCTATGCATAAATGCTGGGGAGTGTTCTCGATCTCTTCGACAGTTGAAAAGGGATTTTTCTCCACAATTTAAAAAGTATTATTCTGTCATCCGCTAGCATCGTCTTTTGTGGTCTACCAGGTTGTGTGCTATTGCTGAGCTTACCATTGCATTATTGTTTCCTAAAAATGTACCAAACAGTTGTTTATAGCTCCATATTCACTGCAGGAACCTTTTGCGAAACTCAGGTGAAACCTCTTTTCCACCGGAGGATCCAGGGCCGATTTTGGTTCATGGGTCATGGTTCCTATTCTCCTTTTTGGTCCCTGCTCACGAGGTAGTACTTTTCTAAGTTCTGCAAACTGTTAGGGGGGGGGTTGCAGCACTGAACATTGCTGATTGGCCGAACACAATAGTTGTGAGAACATTTATCAACAGCTAGAGGGCAAGCAAGTTTTGAAATAGAAAAACAAAATCAGACAAAATGGTGGACCAACAACGAGGTGCATCTGGTCAGAAGGTGACGTTCAGAGGGAATCTGAGTTGGCAACCAGCACTGATCACCCAATAAGTAAACCCATATGAAGTGTTGAGTTTAGTGCTACTGCTAGTGTAAGATGCAGTGCAAGCAGGAGAGATTTGACTCTGCGGCACAAGTCAGACTGACGCTGCTGACCTGACCATAGTGGAGAGCTCATTCCACCACTGGTGACAGAGTAGAGACATGGCTAAGAAGAGTGTAATGCACACAGCTAGACTAGCAGGAGTGTAATACTGACAGCTAGCCTAGAATGAGAGAAAAGTTAAAAGCTAGCCTAACAGGTGTGTAATGCTCACAGCTATCCAAGCAGTAACATAATGCTCACAGATTAACAGGAGTCACAGCTACCTCGCATCCAAACAATGTTCATTACCTTCTGGTAGTAGATGTAGGCAAGAACTCCAGCAACCACCTCCAGGAGGAAAATACACAGCAAAAGGACAAAGTACTGTGGAGAAAGAGACAGACAGACACACAGACATGGCATGAGCCACACAACAGAAGCCACAGCGCATATCAAATACCAGCGCAGATTATATATACTTACCAGATACTCAGCTCTGTTTTTAACACCGAGAGTTCAGTTTCCATTCGCATTACAGTGAAAACATTCTGGTTCGTGTAAAACCGGATAATGTTCATGTGTGACCACTCGGTGCTTTATTATAACAGAAAAACCAGTCAATGAAACAACAGCACAGCAATCTGGGTGATCGCACAGAAGGCAAATAATGTACTGGCCCTGTGAACTTTCAAGGTCTAATGAATCACCACTGGCTACAACCCAGTGCAATGCGTTCAAAACCCTGGAAAAAAACAGCAAATCTGTGGAGAAGGCCTGCTAGACAGAGGGGGGAAATCATGTCATTCCCCTTCAAGCAAACGTGTTTGAACAGGGCTCAGCACAAGCATTTTGCAGGACGTGTCAAGCCATGTCTCCCAGCTAACACAACACTTTTTCCAGACTTCTGGAAAAGTTTCTGGTTAGATTCCCATTTGGTCCCCATTCCGCACATCTGGGTTGCCAGATGTGCGGAATTTTGACCGGAATGTCCAGTTTTCAAATTATTTGTACATGTCTTCAGCCCGAGTGCTTGCTGGAAGAAATTCAACGGTAGGTTTTAATGAATTCAAGTATTCAAGTCTCAGTCACCCCGGTCCGTTATCGTTTTTCAGACAGCACCCCGCCTCGTTCGCGATTAAGCTTCCGGCTATGCATTTTGCCCGGTATTGACTAATATTTAAATCTGGCAACCCTAGGTTGTGACATGAAGGTAAGTACATCACATAAAACACTCCAGGCATTTTACATACAAACATACTGGGAATATCTGCGTGGGCTACCATTTAATCATGATGAAAACACTGAATAAGAAAACTGAATAACACTCCAAGGCCATCCTGCTATGTTACTTCTATGTAACTCATAGATAAGACTCAAAGGAGATCCAGGATGGTGGAAGCATTTATCCAAGCTGTAACAACATTCTGGGAACATATAGGCAACCAAAAACCTGTTAGCTTGGTCAGGCAAATCTCCACTGAAAATTAAAAGACACATTCATCCATGCATGTGTGTGTGTGTGTTATAAAATTTTGTGAGAGAGTTGTGCGTGTGTGTACCTGTGTGTGCGCATGCACGTGTGTGTGTGTTATAAAATGTTGTGAGAGAGTTGTGTGTGTGTGTGTGTGTGCCTGTGTGCGCGTGCACGTGTGTGTGTGTGCACGCCTCTGTTTTATCTCCATACTCACCACTCTCAGAAGTCTTCTCTGTTCCTTGAAGGTGGCACAGCAGCCCAGAACACCTGTCACCATGACGATGGCCCCAGCCACAATCAGGATGTAGGCAGAAGCTGCATAGGTAATAGAGGGCAGCAGGCTGATGTAGTCACTCTTCTTAAGCAGCGTCCACAGCCCCACGGCCATCACAGCGCCCCCTGCCAGCTGGGAGGTAACATCACAAGCAGGTCAACTGAAACCGATCATTTTACACAAAGCTTATAAAAAATGTATTCTTGCTCATTTATCTTTTCAGAAGTTAATTTAGTGCATAGCTAAATTTAATTAATACAAATTTCACCATAGCCCAGTGTCTTAGCAGAATGAGCCACCCCAATGTATGTGTAAGGTCTTAAAACATAAAAATACAAAAAAACCAATATTCTTTGACAACACTTGCTAGATTGGCATGATTTATGTACTGGTGTGGATAGATTGCCTATCACCTGTCTTACTGTGACAAATGGCAAGGAAGTCACCGTGTTTGCCATTTTGAAGTCTCAAAAAAGACACGCAAAGACTAAATGTTAAAGAAAATCAAAGTCAGATGGTCATTCGGCCATGAGCAGAGCTGCCAAGGCCCTGCAGGCAGAAACACAGACAGGCAGACAGACAGACAGGCAGACAGGCAGACAAGCAGAAACACAGACAGACAGAGAGAAACACAGACAAGCAGAAACACAGACAGACAGACAGACAGAAACACAGGCAGGCAGAAACACAGACAGACAGACAGACAGGCAGGCAGACAGACAGGTGTGCGGACAGACAGACAAACAGACCTACAGGCAGACAGTCAGGCAGACAGATAGACTCACCCAGAAGAGGAAGTTGAAGGCGAAGAGTAGGTACTTCAGACAGATCGTTCCACACGCTTCACTCTTCTCATCATTTGCCCCCATGCTGAGAGAAAAACAGATTTTTTTAACCCTTTAAGTCGTAAGATAACAAATATGCGATTAGAATGTTCCTAACCAAAAATTTTAACGCCGATGTAATAATCACTGCTGGTAATTGAAAGAAAAGGAGTTCTAGAACACTGCGGGAAAAATTCCAAAAAACCTACTCTTTAGAAGGGTTAAAAATTGCTTAAAATATTTCACCATAATTAATTGGACACAGTTTTGCATAACTGACCTTTGCATAAAAGGTTACTGCTTTAAAGATTATCTTCTAATGTTGTGGTTTGAGGAAAAAAAAATACTCTCTGTATCCAAGGAGTGTTTTAACAGTCGCCGTTTTCATTTCAAGCCAAGGCATTCTGCCGAACCAAGTACATTAATGCAGATCAAAAACCATGAAAATCAGGCCTCTGCATACGAACAACACCCAATACTCCTTCACAAAGGGATGACTTTGGAGCCAGCAATCCCATAGCGCATTTCTCTGCTGTTTATAATCAAAGGCCACAGCCTTTTTGAAAATCAACAAAGCAGACCCTTTTGAATCGGCACATATTAATGTCCTGTGTTCTGCATGTTGACTCGATGTTCTTTTCTTCATGTGCAGTATTTTCCCACATCCGTCTTGACTCGGGAACCGTTTTCCACAATTCTGGTCTTCGGGCGTTCATCAATTGATCGTAAATTTATTTTTCCTGCCATATAGCTGGGTCGCAAGCTGGGGCCTCAAAGTAGCGTCTTAACTTTAGCACAGTTACCTTACCTGACCTTACGAGTTAAGGAGAAGAGCTCTCAAACCTGCTGCACTGTGTCATCCTATGGTGGGTTAATGCTGATGAAGATAATAATGTAACTTCTGACCTGAATTTCACTAGTACCTATACTAATATAATGTACTAATATAAATCAATTGAATTTAGCCTAAACCGCTAACGTTATAAAGAACGAATCTCCAGCTGTTTGAACTCCAAACAGCTGGAGATTTATATCAATCACCATTACTTTAAAATGAGTATCAAGCAAGAGACAAACCGCCCAAGAAAATGTTTAAGCTGAAGTGAGACTGACCCACAGAAGCAGTCGAGAAAGCTAGTTCTGTTTCATGACATAACTGAAGACATACTCAAATGCAAAACGGTGTTAAACTATAATACTAAACTCATAGAACACCTATAGCAAGGAAATTATGTTCTTAAGAAAACCGTGAGTACCCTCTAAAAAACAACACAAAACCCTCAAAGGAAACTAGGAAAATGAAAGCTAAACTACATGACCTGAAATGTAGAAGCATGCAAAATAATATTGTGGTAATGCGAGTGAGGGAGTAGGGAAACAAAAAAATATCCTGTGACTGAAAGCCTGCCAAAGTAGTTCATGAAAAGTGAACTTAAGATGTCCAACAAGCAGGTGGCAGAGACTGGAATCGAGAGAGCCCGTAGGATGTAGTGATGGGCAGTTTGCAAACTCAAACAAATCTTTCCAATGGACAAGTAGACCAGAGTCTTCTCTATCAAAGATTTGTTCATTTGATCCTTATTAGTGCTAAGACTCTCGCACCCGCTCTTCCATTGTCTCCTTATTGCACTCTCGCCCAATGCACTCTGGGAAAGGCTCCAGAACCCACAGACACCCTGCCAAGGATAAGCGGGTATAGATGATGGCTTATAGAGAACATTGGTTCTGAAAATGTATTTTTTTGTTTATTCCTGCCAGTTTGAAAATCAAAAACAGTTTGAAATGGTCTATACTCCCATATTTATGAATAAATATGGAGAATAAAACTATCTTTTGGTTTACCTTTAAAAATGTTTAGTGCTTTAGCAGGTGCTCTTACCAGCTTATGTTTTTAAGCTCCAATTTGCAGGTCCAGTTCCCTGACCACTGTACAACATTCTGCATGCATGGTGAGCTCAGTAATGTTTGACATGTATTTATTTATTTATTTGGATTTGGCTCTGTACTCCACAATTTTACTCCAAAATCAAACAATTCACATGTGGTTAAAGGGCTAATAATTTTTTTTTTTCTAAAGCTGAGTATCTTGTCATTTTATTAATAATAATAAAAAACAAATAATAATAATAATATTATAGACAGGCACTGTCACTCAAAGGTGGAAAGTTCCATTTCAGCCGAGCCCACACCTGTGACATAGAAGTAGATAAAAATCTTCTGCATAAGCAAGTCAAAGCCCCATCTCCACCCCTCTTCTTGATAGATGGGTAAGTATAATGTATTCAGACTGATCTGTGATGACTGCACAAAATGACTCATCTCAAACCACCTGCGGTTCAGTGACAGCCTGGACAGTATTTTTTCTCTTCTCTAGATTAGTTTGTCTAGAAATACTTTTTAGTCCATTCCAGTTCCAATCCTTTTTCTTTGTTCTGTTCCGGTTTCATTCTTTGTGTCGTTCTGTAGCTCTATATATGGCATTTTAGCTGTTTTCAAATTTTAGCTGAGATGGAAAGCATGGATTTCACTTGTCCATGGCTGTCAAAGCACCACCAAGTTACATCAGTAAAAATTAAGATGGATTCTGCACCTGAATGTTCAAAGTGAAACTGATTATATTCAAAGTGAAACGTTTCAGCCAGCCAAGGTTAGTCTAGTTTTCATGGTCATGGTCACAATGCAGTTGATGTGGTTCCTTATCGGGGGAGTAAATAAGATAGAACATGTCAGGAAATTATACAGTTGGATGATTCATTTGTCTACTTTGTAACCACATAAGGACATAACTGGAGTCTTACTTAGTTCATTTTTCCGAATAAATAAATAAATAAATAAATAAATAAATAAATAAATAAATAAATAAAAAACCCTTTGTTTGTCTTTAGGCTAAAGATAATTCAGACTTGCTGAAAGCTTGATGAACGGTAGGTCCCTATTCAGATCAGTAACAGACTCATTATGAGGCTGAGAAATAAGGAAAAGCAGGCTAGAGACACAGGCCAAAAGCAACTGTTTGGAACATCGTTGAGAAGAAAGAGAGCATAAGTTAGCTCAGTAATCGCAAAGGACCAGGTCGGCTAAGGAAGAGCTCTGCAGTTGACTGAAAAATTCTCACCATAATGAAACCCCCAAACAACTGTGACAGCTCCGATACACTCTTCAGGTGGCAGGCCTGGATGTGTCAGTGCCTGCTGTCTACATAATACTTCACGAGCAGAACTACAGAGACTACACCCTGCAAAATACAATCCAGCAGTCAGCCCCGATAACATGGTGGTTACGATTTGCTAAGAAGTACCTAAAAGAGCCCGCAGTGTTCTGGAGAAAGCTCTTGTGAACAGATGAGACCAAGGTTCACTTGTATCAGAGCGATGGCAAGAGCAAAATGTGGAAGCCAAAAGGAACAGCCCAAGATCCAAAGCACCCTTCTCATCTGTGAAACACGGTGGCAGGGGTGTTATGGTTTGGGCATGTATGACTGCCACAGGTACTGGCTCACTTGTCTTCATTCATGATGTAACTGCTGATAGCATCAGCAGAATGAATTTGAAATGTACGGAGGCATCGTGCCTTCTCAAGTTCAACCAAATGCACTCAAACTCATTGGACAGCGCTTCATCCTACAGCAAGACAATGGTCTCAAGCATACTGGTACAGCAACAAAGGAGTTTTTCAAAGCCAAAAACTGGAAAATTCTTGACTGGCCACATTATTCACCAGATCTCAGTCCAACTGAACATGCGTAAAAAATAATTGGTATGTTTTGCGATTTTAAAAAATATTTTGTTTTCCTATACATTTGCCAATCTTACAATATTGTATGTTTCAAGTAGCATTACTATTTAACAAATAATCTGGGTTTTTATTGGTATGTGTAGTTAAAACACTTCATAAAACACTAAATATTACCAGAACCGTCTTACTTTTGTCACAAATATTTAGACTGACCTCAGACATACCGGGCCTGTCTATTTTCACATTGAAGCACAAAGAGAGATTACTAAATGCCAGGCTCCCATCTTTCGTGACAACACAGCGAAATGCTGGGAGACTAGAAACAGAAATTCCACTGAGACATGGCTAATAGTTATTTTTCCAAACGCGTAGAGTAATGAACTAAAAACATTAATAAAAATAACTTTAAAATGAGCTGAAGAGAGTTTAGGGCAATGTAGAATGTTCAATGCGGGAGTGAAGATCCCAAATCCAAATTCAAAAGTCGCAGTAAACACAATAAAACTGTCATCATTTTAAGTTCACGTTCAACAATGCAAAATTGCGGGTTATTTATGATTTGAGACAACCTGTTGTTCATTTCAATTATAAAAGTTTTTAAAAATGTAATGATGTTCCAGTGGCGTAGAAACGTTGGGCCATGTAAGTTCACTTAGAATGGACAATGCTGATTACTTTGAATCAAAATTCAACTCATAGTTCAGCAAAAATAACTAGACTGCACTTCCAAGAACTCGAACTGATCTAGGTAGCTGATCTATTATTAAAACCAGAGGCACTAATGGTAGACATCTGAATTTAACCCGATTACTAGGTAGCTGCAGTTCCCTTTCGCGGTAGGCTGGCCTTTGTGAGGTTACACCAACTATTGAAAACGTCATGTCCCTAACATCGAAAAAACACCAAAAGAGTAATCACACATATTAACGTTTTCAAATATGAAGTTTACCTGCTGCCGGACCTTGTACCCACGCGCACTTATTCCTGTGGTATCAAAAGCCTCGAGCGCAAATAAGAAAAATGGAACCGTTTAATTATTTCTCCCTGTTTTCTCCTCGATGTCTGTCAGTCAGAAAAGGATAAAGAATGCGACGGTCAGAGCCGAGAGCACTGTCGGAGGAGCTCCTCCCATCACGGTTAGGCTTTCTGCGCCTTCTTGGCGAAACTACACATTTGTTCCTGAAAGAAACAACGATGTTCTCCACCGTATTTCGCTCGTTAAAAACGTCTGCCACGCGATCGCAGTGTGCCTCGAGGGGCAAGACCAGAAAATAAAAGGAAGGTATTTAGGTAAAGACTCGGAATGCATTCTTCGCGACAAGGCTGATTTGGGATCAGTGCAGTTCAACCTGAGTTTTTATGAAATAATCCAATGAACGCGACATTTGGTAATACCTCATTTATTGGCTGCGGCCTTGAATACCACGCATCAACATCTCATCCATTCATCTCCTAAATACACAGAAACTTCCTTTTATATATATATTTAAAAAATACATTTAATGTTATTTCTGTATGCATGCCTAATTTGTGATTTTTAAATAGTAAAGAACAATGTTCTTAACAATAAGACAAGGATCTGAGAAAGCTTTAGTGACAATAGGCATCAATATAAAAAATTGCAAGCTGAAATGTGAATAAAAAATTGTATATTGTATTAAAGTTTGAATACTAATGCAGGTTCCGATTCTTTTGATCTTTTCATGGCACATTCGCCCCTTGTTCTCCATATGTTGAAGTATTCAGCGTTTCCAAAACCAAGGCCATTCTGTCAGGATATAAAGAAAAATATAGGCTACTATATAACAACGCGCAATAACAAGAGAAGGCAATCATGGTAGCTCTCCAGAATACTCGTCAGAAGTCTTGTAAAACATGTTGAAAAAATGTTTACCAAAAAAATAATTATATTCTATTCATGTGCAAACGAAGGTCGACGACTGCCGATTTCACTTTTCTCACATCGAATATTACTATAAAAGTGTTTTATTACGTATGTGGCTGGTAGAAGGTTAAAAATTCGGTTCTTGTAACGGAGTGATTTATATCTAGTCGCAGGAACAAGAAAAATGATCAAACTTATTGGTCAGTTTGTGGGTTTATTTTTACATGCATGTTCACGTGGGCGATGCTTTCCTAAAAGAATGCGATTTACTTGTGGAAAAGCGCGTGTTCTTGCCTGCTTGGAGACAAAAGGCGGGGCTCCATTTGTGAGTTAAACTAACGCGGCATTTTCGTGTTCAGATCTGTTAATATCGAGGAAAGTTTTCGTCTGTTCTGCTGCGCGTTGCGTGAGCGCGCACGCACTGCACAGAACTGGTGAGCAGTGTGGAACTTCTCGCATGTAAACCAGCAAAGGAAGTGAGAGTGAGGACGTGATTAGACGTTTACTCACGGCGAGCGGGTAAATCATTGTCGAGGAAGGGAGGGTTGTAAATCTCAGGAAATATTAAGTGAATGGGCAATGAGGCTAAATAGGGCAATGCAATTTATGGGGAGTATTCAGAAAAAATGAACGAATATCACTTTAGAATGAAATTCTACTCTTTTTACATTGTTTCTTACACAATTTTAAGGAGGGGCAGGGCTTCATACCGCTATCAAAGAGGTAAGAAGCTCGCATTCAGGACAGCAGCTGTGTGCTTGGAGGCTGATAGCCACGTGTCTGCATGTACTGAGGAAATCTGTCCATTTTAAAGGTACACCTTTTTTTGACAATTTGATATTTACAGATCAGCAGACTTAATAAAGCCTCTTTATTCTCTCTATCCCGTGTGGTCCTCAGTGTTAATTGACGCAGTGCCGCGCGTTTTGGTGCTGCAGCACGGCACTCCCCGCCTCTACTTGCAGCAGGTCCTGCTGCTGTTGGAGCTGTCGGCCAGGCAGAGGGCGCTCTCGCACTGCCGATCCTGCAGGGCTGCCAGCAACCTGACAGAGAGAGAGAGCAAGAGAGACAGAGTGAGCGAGAGCGACAGAGAGTTTTTGTTTTGTTAGAAGTTTCTGTTCTTATTACTGTACTTATTAGTGTTTGTTATTCGACCTGTATGCTGTCTGCAGGTTTGGCTTTGATTATTTATTTGTGTATATATATTTTTAAAAATATTTTTCTATATTTTATTATGTATTAATGATATATCTTCTATGCAAGTGTTTTAATATGAATAGCTTTAGCAATATTACTTGTATAGTCATGCCAATAAAACACTGTTGAATTGAAAGAGCGAGAGAGAGAGAGAGAGAGAGAGAGAGAGAGTGTGTGTTATTGTATTGTCATTTTATGTTCTATATTTTGAGAAAATATGTATGTTTCTCAGCTAGGAAATTGAAAATAATTGACAGTGTGTAACACTGGAACAGGGCTCCAGTGTAGGGTACAGTGAGAAAGGTAGGGTGATAAATTACTGAAGTTATCCTGCAGATCATTGACAGTGAGAATCAAAATGGAGGCAAACCAGGTGGCGTGTCTACCTGGCCAGGTGTGTCATCGGCTCCTCGACGTTATGCCCAGTCTTGGCACTGCACTCGTAGAACATGGCCTGGTACTCCTGCTCGCACATAGCACATGTGCACGCAACACAACCCAAAACAGCAGCGCAACGCACAACATGACGCAGTGGACAGCAACACAACACACAACATCCACAGCACACACAGCGCAAATGGAGACATTTGTTTTTAAGACAGGTTTAGAAAAGCTGGAGGACATTTTGTCACTCTGACAGGCTTTGCGTGTAGTCTACTGCTCATCTCACTCAAGGCTCTCGCAGTGAAACACAAATGAAATGCATTTCTAAGGCATTAGTCATTTTTGTGTTGACTTACATGCAGTTGTACTTTCTCCAGTGGGTGAAACTAATCTCAAGCTTTTATTTGACATTTTAAACAAACGTTTTTTAATTTGTGACTTTAGCTGAAACCTTCGCTTCAGTCGAGGCCTAAGCTTTAGTCAAAGCCTAAGCTTCAGTCAAGGCCTAAACTTCAGTCGAGGCCTAAGCTTCAATCGAAGCCTAAGCTTCAGTCGAGGCCTAAACTTCAGTCGAAGCCTAAGCTTCAGTCGAGGCCTAAGCTGTATGGGTGCCCGTCAAAGGCAAGACATCACCTCTGCCAGGCGTCGTCCCTCTCTGGCGGTGACCTCCCTCTCGCTCCCCTCCGCGATGTCAGCCTTGTTACCAATCAGCAGCAGCACTGTGCCTTCAGACACCTGGCCCTGAGTCACAGAGGAGACACAGAACTCTGTCTCAGACACCCGCCCCAGAGTCACAGAGGAGACACAGAACTCTGTCTCAGACACCTGTCCCTGAGTCACAGAGGAGACACGAAACGCTGTCTCAGACACCTGTCCCTGAGTCACAGAGGAGACACGAAACGCTGTCTCAGACACCTGTCCCTGAGTCACAGAGGAGACACAGAACTCTGTCTCAGACACCTGTCCCTGAGTCACAGAGGAGACACGAAACGCTGTCTCAGACACCTGTCCCTGAGTCACAGAGGAGACACAGAACTCTGTCTCAGACACCCGCCCCAGAGTCACAGAGGAGACACAGAACTCTGTCTCAGACACCCGGCCCTGAGTCACAGAGGAGACACGAAACGCTGTCTCAGACACCTGTCCCTGAGTCACAGAGGAGACACGAAACGCTGTCTCAGACACCCGTCCCTGAGTCACAGAGGAGACACGAAACGCTGTCTCAGACACCCGTCCCTGAGTCACAGAGGAGACACGAAACGCTGTCTCAGACACCTGTCCCTGAGTCACAGAGGAGACACGAAACGCTGTCTCAGACACCTGTCCCTGAGTCACAGAGGAGACACGAAACATTGTCTCAGACGCCTGTCCCTGAGTCACAGAGGAGACACGAAACATTGTCTCAGACACTCGTCCCTGAGTCCCAGAGGAGACAGAATGCTGTAGCGATTCCTCTCATTTGCGGCGCGATAAAGCACATTGTGGAGGGACAGAGAAACACAGGTGGCGAGACCATCCACAGAACAAGTTTTTACAAGACCAAGAACACGGTGTTACAAGAACAATTTTTAAATGAAAATTTGCTGCTTTGGATGCCAGCATCATGGTTAATGGACCATCTCACAAGTATTCTGTGGGAACATATGATGAGCAATACCAGTGAAGAAATTGCAGACTGTTTCAGAATGCAATGTGTGCAATTTGTTATCAATTATTAGGAGAAATAGATGAAAACACATTACTTCAAGTCATTATGTCAAATGATGTAATGAAGCAACAGTAAAATGTGTGATGATTTATAGTCTGTTGAAAATGAAGAGAATGAGAAAGAGATGCGAAGCAAACAGAACCAGTGCATACGTGCGAGAGATGTGCTTTGCTCCTAGAACTAGCTGCTGATATGCAATACGTGCTGCATACATCTGCTGAACAATTCATTTTTGTGAACCAATTTTTTTCTTTTTTTATACTGTGCTCAGTCATTTTCTTATGTGAGCTTATATCACATACACCTGCACAGCCAACCAATGGGCTGACAGCAGACAATAACAACAAGCATGAATCTATAACAGTAAAACTATGCATTACATTTATGTAGACGTTTAGCAGAAGCTTGAATCCAGACTTTCACAGCCTGCTTGTTTACATGCAATACATTTCTACAGCTGGATATTTACTGAAGCAATTCAGGTTAAGTACTTTTGCTTCTTTAATTTGCTCAATCATATCTTGATCTGGGTGGAACAGTGGTGCAGTGGGTAGCACTGTTGCCCCACAGAAGAAGGTTGTGGGTTCAATTCCAATCTGGGCCTTTCTGTGTGGAGTATGCATGTTCTCGCCAAGTCTGTGTGGGTTTCCTCCGGGTACTCCGGTTTCCTCCCACAGTCCAAAGACATGCAGGTAGGCCAATTGGAGGCCCTAAATTGCCCATAGGTATGAGTGTGTGAGTGGATGGTGTGTGTGCCCTGTGATAGATTGCCAACCTGTCCAGGGTGTATTCCTGCCTCTCACCCAATGCACACTGGGACAGGCTCCAGCACCCCCCGCGACCCTGACCAGGATGAGCGGGTATAGATAACGGATGGATATCCTGATCTGACATTTGTATAAGCACTATCTATGGCTGCAGACTGCAAGTGTATCCTAAAGACTTTACTGTGATCGAGTACAGGAGTGAACCAGTGCAGTACACAGAGCGGTCAGAAAACAAACGCTAAGGTAATTGGTCGGAAACAAAAGCCAGCACTTATTGTACGGATGGGCCCGCGTTGGGGAAACCACATCTGGCGTGTGCGAAGGGGGTCCCACGGACGTACACGTGTACTTCCGATTAACTCCCAGGACCACCGACGACCTGGATGCATGTACCACCTCCAGAGACTGAGCTCGACGCCCCTGAAGCAACACTTACTCTCCTCCCCCATTTATTCAGACAATATCACTTCAGACTATACCTGGATTAACTAACTATCACCACACTGCAGAACATTTCTATCACTTAAATTCCCCCTCTTTCATGCTACACGTGTACCTCCTGTGCCACTCATGTTACATGTACCTCCATCCAGCACGTATTGTGCCTTGTATCATTGTCCTGATGTCGTAGCTTGTAATGCCTCCTAGTTTGACTTAGGATAGATTAAGCCAGAGTAATGTTTGCTGTGTGAACTGGGCTTAATGTGTTCATGGCTATGAATAACTGTACAAAATGAGTATTGTACCTTATCGGACCTGTGATTGTAGTTGTTCCAATGACCTTTGGTATGCATTTATGGAACGTCCCTTTTTTGTTATAAAAGCGTGCGCAAATAAATGTAATGTAATGTTATTCGTCAGAACTGAGCAAGTGAACCGGAGTAAGAACAGAGAAGTGATCTGTAAAGCAATTCGTTTCAGGTGAGTTCTGCAGGTGAGTTCTGCAGGTAAGTACTGCAGGAGAGTTTGCGCTTACACTCACCTTTAGGGAATCCAGCCACTCCCGCACTGCGGTGAAGGAGAAGTACATTGTGATGTCGTACATGGCCAGGATTCCGTCCGCCTTGCGGAAGTACTGCTGGGTGATGCTGCGGAACCTGTTGGGGAGGTGAGGCGGGGGTGAGGGGAACATGCCAGGACCCAGGAACCCAGGAACTTCTGGGCCCTGGTTCACGAAGCGGGATTACTGAGCTAGCAGGATTACTGAGTTAGCGGGATTACTGAGCTAGCAGGATTACTGAGTTAGCGGGATTACTGTGCTAGCAGGATTACTGAGTTAGCGGGATTACTGTGCTAGCAGGATTACTGAGCTAGCGGGATTACTGAGTTAGTGGGATTACTGAGCTAGCAAAATTACTGAGTTAACGAGATTACCGAGTTAGCAGGATTACTGAGCTAGCAAAATTACCGAGTTAGCAGGATTACTGAGCTAGCGGGATTACTGAGTTAGTGGGATTACTGAGCTAGCAAAATTACTGAGTTAGCGAGATTACTGAGTTAGCAGGATTACTGAGCTAGCAAAATTACTGAGTTAGCAGGATTACTGAGCTAGTGGGATTACTGTACTAGCAGGATGACTGAGTTAGCGGGATTACTGAGCTAGCGGGATTACTGAGCTAGCAGGATTACTGAGCTAGCGAGATTACTGAGTTAGCAAGATTACTGAGTTAGCGGGATTACTGAGTTAGCAGGATTACTGAGCTAGCAAAATTACTGAGTTAGCAGGATTACTGAGCTAGCGGGATTACTGAGTTAGCAGGGTTACCGATTTAGCGGGATTACCGAGCTAGCGAGATTACTGAGCTAGCGGAATTACTGAGTTAGTGGTATTACAGAGTTAGCGGGATTACTGAGTTAGTGGTATTACTGATTTAGCGGGATTACTGAGCTAGTGGTATTACTGATTTAGCGGGATTACTGATTTAGCAGGATTACTGAGCTAGTGGGATTACTGATTTAGCGGGATTACTGAGCTAGTGGTATTACTGATTTAGCGGGATTACTGATTTAGCAGGATTACTGAGCTAGTGGGATTACTGAGTTAGTGTTGATTATTGAGTTAGCGGGATTACTGAGATAGTGTTGATTACTGAGTTAGCTGGATAACTGCATTGAGTAAAACCCAAAAACCTCCCAAATCTGGAACATGGACTGAAGTGAAAAGAGCAATTGTGGGTTTTACTCAGTGCAGTTATCCAGCTAAATCAGTAATTCTGCATCATGGAATACCACCCCCACCCCCCCCCCCCCCCCTTGTGATTTTATAAGCAATCTGCAAACCTGCAGATTTAAGACAATTTCATTATTGATGGATTAAAACCAAAGTAAAATCTTAGTTAGTATTATTGTGGTTACAGTACATCAGCTCAGGATGTAGAGCAGTCGTCTGGAACTGGAAGGTTCGTCTTCTGAGCAAGACACCTTACCCCTGATTGCTCCCAGTGAGCTGGTTGGCACCTTGATCGCCGTTGGTGCATTCATTGTAAAGCACTTTGTGCAGATGTCGCTGGAAAATCCGCTATATAAATGCAGTCCACTTAGCCCTATCGGTGCTACATCTAACACTATACATCCTGGCACTACAGCTAGGTTTATCAGATTCCAGTCCTAGAGGGCCACATCTCCTGGCTATTGGTGTGTTTGGTATTTTAAGTCATCAGTTATTTAAAGTGCTTGTTGGTGAACAAAACGTCAAAGTTCTATAAAGTAAATATTTCTCATAATTCTATTTCACAGGGATCTTAAAGGGGCGGGGCTAACCTCTCCTGCCCTGCAGTGTCCCAGAGCTGCAAGGCAATAGGGGTGGAGTCCAGCATCACACTGCGCACCTGGAAATCTATACCTGCAATCAACACAACACATTACACCTGAAAATCTATACCTGTCATCAACAAAAGACATTACACTCGAAAATCTATACCTGTCATCAACAAAAGACATTACACCCGAAAATCTATACCTGCAGTCAACACAAAACATTACACATGGAAATCTATACCTGTCATCAACACAAGACATTAAACCTGAACATCTATACCTGCAATCAAAACTAGACATTGAACCTGGAAATCTATACATGTAATCAAAACTAGACATTACACCTGGAAATCTATACATGTAATCAGAACAAGACATTACACCTGGAAATATATAACTGTCATCAACAGCAGTAACTGAGTGGGTCTCTTTCTTGGTCTTTCTCTCTCTCTCTCGCTCTCTCTCTCTCTCTCTCTCTCTCTCTATCTCTCTCACTCACCCACAGTTGTGTTCAGGTTATTGGGGAAGTGCCCGCTGCAGTACCGATGGATGAAGGCGGTCTTGCCCACACCAGAGTTTCCCAGGAACACGACCTTGAAGACCCGCTGTGGACTGCCCAAAGACTGCGGGAGAGACTGAGGAGGAGAGATACAGACATGCGGTTTCTGTAATATTCATACATTAATATTCATTCATTAATAACCCAAAGGTCACAGGTTCAATTCCCGAGTAGGACACTGCCGTTGTACCCTTGACCAAGGTACTTAACCTGCATTGCTTCAGTATATATCCAGCTTTATAAATGGATGCAATAATAATAATAATGCTGGATAAGAGTGTCTGCTAAATGCCTGTAATATATAGTGCATTAGTATAGGTTTTATATGCCCTTGTTATTATTTACCTAGTTTTAAAATGTCCAGCTTTATTCTGCAATTATGTTATTGTGAAGCATTCTTAAACACCTACTTGCACGTCTCTTCCTGTGACGACAACAGCCAGTTTGCATCACAAAAAGATTTATCACGACAGGCCCTGTTTCAGTGAGCTATACTCTTCACTACTTCATGAAATAGGGGATTTACACAGTTATAATACTGATGGAATCATTTTTGAATTTGGTATTTTTAAAATCTGTACTGTCTTTTAGCAGCTTGTGTCAATGGCTATCTCTGATTGGTCCTCAGAATCCCGTTAAAGGCGCTTTAACTGTGCCGCACCCCTCAAACTTACCGTGCCCACAAGCTGGCCCACAGATGACCTTTGCACCGCCTCTCCCTGTCTGTGCCTCGCCTCTTCCTGCTGTCCATCAGCCTCATCCCCACCCTCATTGGCCGCGTGCTTCTTCCTGTCAGGCTCCGACATCACTTCCTCAAAGGCATGATCGCCTTGCCCAGGGACACTGAGCTGTCTGTATGAACAAGGGGACATTGCATGTTTCCCTCAGTCTAACCAAACCCAGCTGCATCCGCATTAATCTGGAACATTCCAGGAAATATACGCTGTGCTGTGGTGCAGCAGCCTGTGTGTCCAAGCCTCCTTTCCGTCCCCAACATATACTTTATATCAGAATCCATTTTTATTTCTCTTTGTTTAACCATGACTTTGACCAAGAACTCAGCCATCTTTTTCAGTGAGGGCATTAAGAATCAGATTTAAATGCAAGGGACTGTCCTGCCAATCAGATTTAGATGCAAGGGGCTGTCCGGACAATCAGATTTAGAAGCAAGGGACTGTCTGGCCAATCAGATTTAGATCCAAGGCACTCTCCAGCCAATCAGATTTAGATGCAGGGGACTGTCCACCGAATCAGATTTAGAAGCAAGGGCCTGTCCGGCCAATCAGATTTAGATGCAGGGGACTGTCCAGCCAAACAGATTTAGGGGCATGTTTCAATTCAGGTGCCATGAAGCATAATCCTCAGATTGCACTGGCACTTTGCCAAACAGTTACATAAAAAGTACCTGAAATAACTAGCAGTCACTTAAAAACTATTCCCATAACACCATCACATACATACCAATATAACATCTGCAGTTTGTATCTAGCCAACGGTTCTATGACTGAACAATATTCAGTATCAATATTCAAACGCATTCTAATTTCAGCAAAATGGCAGAACGTGTGAAAATAGAACGTGTGATTGCTGAACAAATTCACATACTTTACATGGGCGGGGGGTTACGTGGAGAATCTAACAAAATGATGTTTGTAAAAAAAAAATAAAAAAAAAAAACTAACCTTTTTATTGGCTTGTCTTCCATTAAGTAGTTTCCTATTATTGACCCTTGCTTCTGCAAAGGCCTCCTACTAATAGAAGTCTAAGAAAAACAGAGAGAGAGAGAGGGAGATACGAGTGTGTCAGTCAGGCTCGATATTGTACAAGTGCAGACTTACTGAACACTGTTCTGAACATTGTTCTACATAGGTATCACGACGGCATGTGTTGAGCACAGAAGTGCTTACAAAGTGTCTTGCAACTGAAATTTGAAAAAATATAATAAGCTCATTGTTAACAAATACTGGGTTATCATACCATAATGTAGATACATGTTGATAGATAGGACATCACACATGAATGTTACGGTGGTTAAAAGCATTCACCTGTGTTGGTTTTCGATAAGCCTGTGACTCTTTCTCAGCTGTTGGTTCCGGAAGATTCCTGAGGTCTCCCCCAGGCTCAAAGTAAAGCTAATGCAGCTCTGTTAAAATGTAGCCAGCATCATTCCATGGAAAGTTGTCTGTATTAGGTCAAACTGCTTATGCACTAAACTGTTTCCTATAATGGCATATCTTTCACTTGTAAAATAAATAAAAATGAAAATTTAGTCACAAAACTTAAATAGCTGTTTTATGACTGCTTGGTGCTTCCACAAAGCGACGTGCCAATTAAGTAGTTTGTAAACCCATGAAACTTTAGAAGTCTGATTGAGACCTGATTAATCTGAACTCGGTTTTTTATTCAAACAGCTCCAGGACATGGATCAGGTCACCAGACAGGAATGGCACTTGTACAAAAAATAATAATAAATCCCACATTCGAAGAAGGAATAATTTACATTCGCTAGAAGCGAGGATGCTCTAGGACAGGGGTGTCCAATCTTATCCGAAAAGGGCCGGTATGGGTGCAGGTTTTTGTTTTAACCCAGCACTAGGTCACCTGATTCTACTTATCATTGTCTTGATTGAAGACCACCATCAGTTAATTAGTAGAATCAGGTGTCGTAGGGCTGGGCTGAAACAAAAACCTGCACCCACACCGGCCCTTTCTGGGTAAGATTGGACACCCCTGCTCTAGGACATACGCAAGCGTGTGAACGTGCATGCAGATGCAATGAGGGGACACAGAGCATCAGAAAAGTTCAGTCAAGTTCTTTTATTCGTCTACAGATCGAAGCTCCACACCGTTTTGTTCAGAGGCCGAAATTCACACCACGCTGCAAATTCAAATTTAGAGACAAAAATTAATTTGATCTCCTCTAAGATTATCATTGCTATGGACCAACCAGCATACGATAGCAAACACCCTCTAACAAAATGAAGCACACACACAGGCAAAATGAAGAATATTAATGTACAAAAGAATATTGCATGCAGACATGTCTGCATGCACACTTTGAAACGGATACACTTGTAATCACATTCAGGGATTTACAGACAAATAAGAACGGATGGCTGTTTGTTTATTAAACGAGTGATTGTGTAAACAATTTGTCCTTACCTTTGTTCAAATGTTTGTGATAAAAGCATTTGATCATTCATAAATATATTCCAAATATTCTGGAATTAGCGAGAAAGTTCATATCCGGACTTATTGACAGATTGAACATTAATATGATTATTTTTTTCCTTTTCAGCAAAGAGCATTGTTCGTTGAGTGTGCTTGTGTATTAAGCCTGCATGAAGCTCTTTACCTTGCAACAAAAAGATTGAGATTGATCTATTAATTAATTTCCCCAACTGTCTTTTGTGATAAGAAATGCATTATAGGCCACATTATAGTGTCAGTAAGTGTCATTTTTCAGTCAGTATTGTCACAATGGGGATTGGTGGATTGTTCATCTTAGCTCGGAAATTTCAGATTTATGCAAATGTTCTTTGATTGCACTTTGGAAAACAAAGTACTAGTTAAAGACAAAAAAATTTCTTGGAGTAACAATATTAATATAAAATAATTTCCCAAATTTTAACATACAATATAGCTCAGTACTTGTATTGTTTATTTTCTACAGTTTTTGTGTGCAGTGAAGAATATTTTAGAAAATATAATGGCCTTGCATAAAAATATGGGGGAGAGGGGGGCGGGCTAAGGTAGTTTGACCTGTGAAACCTCAGCAACAATCACATGACAACTTGAGCATGTAATGACTTAAGATCACACTAGAGGGCAGTCTAGCTCAACTCAAAACACATGAGTGTTTCTAATTACCTTATCTCATTTGAAACGAGGTAAGACTAGGAGGGGGGGTCACAAATCACCTGACTTCAGGAAAGCTACTGTCCATGAGAACTGGTACTGGCTTTGAATATACAGTCTATATAAGAGTTCGTAATAATAGACTAGTATCTGTTCATCAGTACTGCATTCACCGGATTAGTCAAACACATTTACATTTTGTCAACAGTAACATCTGGACTGGTGTACTGTGGAATATTCCAGACCTTGCAAATCAGTGTCATTACCTAGCATTAATTTAAGGACCCACACCAACAGCTTTTGATGGACCAAATCACTACCAAAAAAAACAAAAAAAAAAACAATCAATAATCACACTTTAAGGACACATGCAGAGAAAACCCGGGAAAAACAAGACCGATGTTGATCAGTACGACGCGTTATTATTGACCTTCCGCCATCGACATAGCGGCACGAAGGCCGCCATCTGTCTAAATTCATGCAGGATCCATTTTGTGTTTCCTGCCCGTTCGTCTGAAATCTTCTTGAGCGGTAAACCGTTCACCAGAGAGAGACGTCGGTAAGCTGCTATCGGCGAGAGAGAAATCTTCAGCCCCAAGCGTTTAAACACAAACCCACAGAGAAAGAATTACACTGGACTCTCTACGTTAAATACACTCTTAGAAATAACGGTAGAGTGGAGGTACACGTCGGTTCATTAAGGAACACATTTCCAAAATGTACCCTGAATGTTCAATAATGTCCTATTTGGGTACTAATAAGTTATGTTACACAAGCAAAAGCAAGGTACAAATTAATTATGTATTGCTGGCTAGGAGTACAATAGTACCTACAGGGTGCCACCCAAGTGACAAGCGTTTGCACCTTTTTAGGCACGTTTTCCTACTTTTTCCCCCTGAGAGGCTGCCACTAAAAAACTGCGCTTTATGTACCCAACTGCGTACTTTGGATGAGCACAACTCCACTCCTGAAGATCCGGCGTATGCTTGCTGGTTTTCACTCCGACCAACTGTTCCGGCGAACTTTTCTAAATTGCTGTACACGGTACACCAGCGTCCGGTTCGTTCTTCTGTTGGGCCACAGTGACACGTTCTCACACGACGATACACGTGCGATTTGCGACTGTGGCTCATGACCTCATCAAAAATGTCAAAACAAACAGATTATGGGGACTAATTAAATAACCAAGAGCAGAAGCTGGCATGAAATCCCGGAGCGGATTTTACCACGTTAAGCACGCTCCCGGTGGACTGTTTCTAAGTCCTGCTTGGTTTCACTGTGGGCAAAGCTGGCTTCAGCACCCAGCTCCGGCAATCTGGCATCCCAATACATTCTGGGCTACAGTCGTGGCGGAGATAACTCAGTGGAAAATCTGCATGCTCGTGCCAAGCTCCGTCTTCGAGCTAATCCACACGCTTGGATGACCGTTGGTAGTACTTCATCATGTATGCACTTCATACGTAATAGGGTTTTTTGTTTTTGTTCAAATCGTTGTTGCTATGGTTACCTCTGCGCCACCAGCAATGCAATCTAATGCCTCCACCATTTTGATTGTAGTTCAAGGCTGATTTTGTATTTTTGAGGTTTTTGTAATTTATGTTAAATACATTCTGCAAATATTTGCCGAGGCAAAAAAATAAATAAATCAGCTGCGGGGCCTCAACAAACAATAGAGGTGATTGATGGGTGTGGCATAACCTGAGAGAGAAACGTTTTTCTTTCCTTCTTGAAAGACGAGAGGCCCTGACAAAGTACATGGGTTCTCAGTCCTATAGCTGTTTACTCAAGGCGAACAGGTTAAAATAGCACCGTGTTATTCCAAGCGAGGCCGGCACATTCAGCGGTGGACTAGTGACAACGAATGAAGCGCATTCCCAGGCGAGAGCCAAAATGAACATCACGTACGTCCGGAGCAGAGCAAAGCAGCGCAGGCTTGAAGGGTCAAAGGTCAAACGCAGGTTCGGAGCAGCCAGTAGAAAGGCTCTAAAGGCTCCAGGCCCCAGGCAGAAGTTTCTAGAAGGGCTGAGCCCAGAAAGAGTGAGCACGTCCACAGTGGCATTGTGGGACGGCAAGTGTGCGTCTGCAACTAACCCTCCTCTGCGGCTGCTGGGAGTCCTTCTCATCGCGTAGCCTCTTGTTCATCTCCCTGAGAGAAAGACAACACAGGGCGAGAGGGCATGTTAAGCAATGTTGCCTGATGACTACAGTTTGGCAAATTGGTTTTATTTTTTAGTTCAGTTCGTTAGTTCTAGTTAGTTAGTTAGTTTTAGTCAGTTACTTAGTTTTAGCTTGTTAGTTTGTTAGTTTTAGTCTGTTAGCTTTAGTTTGTTAGTTTGTTAGTTTTAGTCAGTTAGTTTTAGTTTGTTAGTATTAGTCAGTAAGTTTTAGTTTGTTAGTCACTTAGTTTTAGTTAGTTTGTAAGTTTTAGTCAGTTAGTTAGCTTTAGTTTGTTAGTTAGTTAGTTTTAGTCAGTTTTAGTTTGTTATTATTAGTCAGTTAGTTTTAGTTTGTTAGTCAGTTAGTCAGTTTTAGTTCGCTAGTTTGTAAGTTTTAGTTAGTTAGTTTGTTAGTAAGTACTGCAGACAGTCTGCCCTCCTTTTGAACTTTTCCAATTTCTTTGGGGATGGGGGGGCAGAGAGGGTACAGGTAAAGACAGACTCACAGCACAGAGACTGGCACTGATGGGAGACAGACCCCTGGCCACACAGGGGGGTGGGGGGGGGGGTCATCGGCTGCCCCGCTAGGGGGTGCCACAGTCTCGCCCGAGGTGTATGAATTATAAATGAAGATGAGACTCATATTACATCAGCATAAATTAAATATTCATTATGAGGGAATTGGCTTTAGGAACAAAACCCCTTTCAATCAGTCACGTGGCACCTTTTCATCTTTCTCTGACAAGAAAAAGGCCACCAGTACCCTCCTGAGACCTAGCAGAAAAATGTTTACGTATTTAAATTAAATCCTATTAAAGTGAAAATATTTTCTAAAATGTTATTTTGAATGTTATTGAATGTCCCTTGTAGTGTAGGTTTCAGCATAGAGGAATATATGGTTCTTTAAATTAACACTGCAGACTCATGCTCCATACTGGGGACAAAAATGAATTGCCATGCCCAAAGAGGATAGCGTGTACAGAAGAAATTTCTATCAATTTGGATATATTGCAATATGTCAACAGAAAACCCATTTGACCTGACACTGTCTGTTTCAGCAGAGAGATGTAGGCACACCCAAACTAAAGGACAAAGACACAAATACAGACAGACATACAGACAAGCAGGCAGACAGACAGACACAAATACAGACAGACAGACAGGTAGACAGACAGACACAAATACAAACACAAATACAGACAGGCAGGCAGACAGACAGACACAAATACAAACACAAATACAGACAGGCAGGCAGACAGACAGACACAAATACAAACACAAATACAGACAGGCAGACAGACAGACACAAATACAGACAGACAGACAGACATATGTACCTGAGAAGCTCTAATTGTCTTAGCAGGCTCTCCTTTTCTTTCTGCATGTTCTTGGACACCTTGAGCACATCCCTGCGGGGAGATACAGACCCGTTAGTCCCACCCCTGGATGTCATTTGAAATGGTAGCACGTGGGATTGCACCAAACCCATTAAGACTGGAACCTCTGCATTAAAGGGATATTCCACCCTTTTTATAACATAACAGAGGATACTAGACCAATGTGATATTATCTTCTTACACAACAGCATCTGTTTTCAGGTTTTAGGCTAGCTATAAACAGAGGCACTATTTTCAGACTGGCTACCGCGTAGAGTTATGGCAAGCTGTAGTTTGATTCATTGTAATGCACACGGCCCCTGTGGCATGTTCCAATATTAAATGAAAGCACAGCACTGGATAAGTCAATGGAAGAAGCAGCCTATCAGAGGGTAAGCTTTTGTTTCAAGCTGCAGCTCAACTGATAGTCATCAAGTGACTAATTGAGATAATTAAGGAGACCTAAAAAATGACCTTTTTTTAGGATCTGCAGTGTGAAGCTCACGACAGTAAGGACTTTTGTGAGGGTCTAAAATTTTCAGAATAAAAGTACCAACGATAAAACCACTATTACACTGGAATTAATTAAGCTGTACATTCAACATATTGGAATTAATGAAGCTATAATCTTACAATAACTGAATCTGCCTTCTTACTGTCACTCACAGTTGCTCATTGCATAGTACAAACTTTACCTCTGGCTATCCAGCAAGCTAGTTAGGGAAGGTACTCAAGGTGAGTTGGCAGGGTCGAAGATGGACACGGAGACTTCTTTGATTGAAAACACAGGACCACACCAAGGCTAAAAAATCCCGCATAGTATTCCGTTAGGGGCTTTTTACACAGAACCCACCAACCGCCTGGTTGTCATCCATCTTCAATGAGACGCGAGCAAAGGAGAAGCCGAATTGGCAGGCGGAGTGGGAAGTGGGCTAAAGTATCATGAAAGTATCACGTGCGTCCTCATCACACGCACGTGCCCTCTCGCCTGCCTGTTCAGCCACCATTTTACCACAGAACTGGCCAATTAGTGAACAGCAAGCTGCCAGACCAACAAAATCATCGTTTATCCTGTTCTCACTTGGCTTTTAAAAACGATGAAAAAGCTCGTTATCGCAGTGTGTGATTTCCCAGAGCTGTAAGACCCCTTTTCAACTAATTGCAAGGACGTCAACAAGTGAGCTTTTGCATGGACACGCATCTGTGAAAGAGCAGGTGGATCAGTAACGTACCGTAATTTGATGGATCTAAAATTTATTCAAAGTAAATGTACGCTAATGTTAGCTAGTTAACTAAGTAACCGTAAAAAATTGACGTTAATTGTCCGAGGCAGCATTTTTGCCCCACGTACTATGATGGAAGAACATTCACCATGTCTCCATGGTTACGATGCGCTGTGTTTGGCAGTTTTGGTCTCTTAGAGTGCCACTTGCAGTTTTCACGTCCCTTGTAAAAAGCCCTTCACGCAAAAGATTTGTTCACAAACGTTACAAATTGAAACCCAATATATTGCTTTTAAATGCATTTCTACATTGAGACAACTTTCTTCTTTAAAATTATATTTGGCACCCAATGTGGGGCTGAACATGGCCGATTCCCATTCCAATTCGGAATGGCCGGCTGCCTGCAACCTCAGCCACGGTCACGGGCGAACCCCGCCTCCGATTCAGGAGAGGGCGAAGATCCGGTTTTCCCCCCGAAACACGTGGCGTCACCAGCTGCTTCCTATCCAGGCTGCAGAGGGAGTCGGAGGAAGACCGTTCACATGCAGCTTTAGGGTGCAGTCCACAGGCACCCGATCAACCAGCAGGGGTCGCTAGAGAGCGATTAAACACAGACCTCTAACAAACCGAACCCTGGCAACGCAATTGCCAAGTGCTCATCACCCTTACGGAGCAACCAGCCACAGTCTGTACTGGCACTGTCTGGATTTGAGCATGGATTTAAGCATGGTGGTTGAACGGAATGAGCCATCCAGCAGCCCTATTTCATGATGTTTTATCACGTTCAGAATACGGTTCAGCACGGTTCTGAAGCGTACAAATTATAGCAGGAAAGGCGGTCACTATGCTAACAGCAGACGCTTAGCCCAGCTTTACTTTTTCACTTGAACCCCTTGTCCCGGGCGTTGCTTATAATTTGCATGAGCTCCATTTAAACAGCTGGGGATTTACTGAAGCCATTCCGGTTGCTTAGCTACCTGGCCCACAGGTGCAGCAACCACACCCAGTATTCAAATCAGCGGTCCGTCTTGGCATCCCATCCTAACAAATATAATAAACTGCGGATGTTATGCACATGCATTAGTTCCATCCCTGCAGCAGGGGGTATGTACTGATGTGATCTCAGTTTATATCCGACACCCTAGATCTGAAATCCCTCAGGGTGAATGTGAATCTCTCTCCCTCCCTCCCTCCCTCTCCCTCCCCCTACCTCTCTCGCCCCCTCTGCTCGGAGGCGGTGCTGGCCTGGATGTGCTCCAGCTGCTGCTGTGTGCTCTCTAGCTCCGCCCTGCTGGTGTCCAGCTGCTCCTGCAGGTCTGAGTTGTGCCGCTGCAGACGCTCGTTCTGGTCCCGCGTGTAGCAGTGCTCAGAGTTCAGCGATCGTATCCTGCTCTCCAGCTGAATACAATAACAAGAATCATAACAACAACAATAATAATATTAACAATAATAACAACACAACAATAATAATAATACTAACAGGAACAGCAACAACAGCAACAACAACAACAACAATAATAATAATACTTACTATTATTATTATTATTATTATTATTATTATTATTATTATTATTATTGTTTATGTATTATTTTGTATTATTGTTTAATTTTCTTCTTGAATGTACAGAAACACAAAAAAACTGTAAATGTAATATTCACTGTAAAGGATGAGATACTCTATTATGTACTAGGGGTGTATCCAAACGAAAAACCCAGGTTTGGAAATGTGCACACAGTTTAAATACTAAATAAAAGTACCTCTCTTTCTTTATGGTCCTCTATAGTACCTCTCTCCCTGTATATTGTGGTCTACAGTACCTCTCTCTCTCTGTTTACGGTAGTCTACAGTACCTCGCTCCCCGTTTATGGTAGTGTACAGTACCTCTCTCTGTGTTAAGGTGGTCTACAATACCTCTCTCTCTGTTTATGGTACTCTACAGTACCTCTCTCCCTGTTTACGGTGGTCTGAAGTACCTCTCACTCTGTTTATGGTGGTCTAGAGTACCTCTCTCTCTGTTTATGGTACTCTACAGTACCTCTCTCTGTTTATGGTGGTCTACAGTACCTCTCTCTGTTTATGGTACTCTACAGTACCTCTCTCCCTGTTTACGGTGGTCTACAGTACCTCTCTCTGTTTTTTGTGGTCTACAGTATCTCCCTTGTTTATGGTGGTCTACAGTACCTCTCTCCCTGTTTAAGGTGGTCTACAGTACCTCTCTCTGTTTTTTGTGGTCTACAGTACCTCTCTCTGTTTAAGGTAGTCTACAGTACCTCTCTCTCTGTTTATGGTGGACTACAGTACCTCTCTCTCTATTTATGGTGGTCTACAGTACGTCTCTCTGTTTTTGTGGTCTACAGTACCTCTCTCTGTTTAAGGTAGTCTACAGTACCTCTCTCTCTGTTTATGGTGGACTACAGTATCTCTCTATTTATGGTGGTCTACAGTACCTCTCTCTGTTGGGTCGTGATGCTTTCCAGTTCCTGCTCTTTGATCTTCAGCTTCTCCTGCAACTCATGGCTTCTGTCATTCTGTCGCAAGCTGTCCTAGAACACAAGGAGCCGTATCTGTTGTTAGGAATATATTTATTATTATTATTATTATTATTATTAATAATAATAATAATAATAATAATAATAATAATAATAATAATAATAATAATAATAATAATAATTATTATTATTATTATTATTATTATTAATAATAATAATAATAATAATAATAATAATAATAATAATAATAACACCAAAATATCCATCAGCATCATCACCAACATCCTAAACATAATGGACCCTATTTTAACAGTCAAGGTGCAACTGTCAACGCAAGCGGATGAATTAGACTCAATTTCAGTCATTTCGTGACAGGCTTTCGTACAACTATGACCTAAGAAAAGGCTTAAATTGAATTATCAATGATGAAATCGCCCCATTTCTTTCCCTGTAAAACAGTGTGCTAACGCCACAGCCACCTGCTAATTTTGTCATGGTTAAAAAGCAAGTGTTATGAACCGCTCCATTATGAGCCTATGTACAAGCAAACGTAAGACTGAACAGTTTTCATTTTCATATTTATTTCCCCCTCAAACAACATACATTTTCCATTTACATGCCAGTGCGTTTTTCTTTGTTTCTTTTCTGTCAATGTTTAATGCTACTTAAAGTAAACAAACGTTCCTCATAAGACGAACGTATGCCGACAAGAGGAACAACTCCGCAGCCAACTTGAAACCGCTCTCTCCCTCTTCACATCCGTTTATACAGCAGGATGTTTACCGAAGCAGTCCAGCTGGAGCACCTTTCTCAAGGGCACGGCAGCGACGTCCCACCTGGGCCGCAACCCCAGCGAGTCCACCGTCGCGCTGCGGTCGCCGCATGCGCAGGACGCGACGCACCGCAAAGGACGCGCCGGCTTTCCGAGGGCCGTACCGACCGGCCCAAACGTCCGAGACGCATTTTCAATATTCCAAAGTCTCCCCTGCCAAGCTCGCGGATGAAAGAGAGCAGTCGGTGAGTTTCTGGGCTCAATAGGCGGAGACGGTAGCCAGGATTATAATGGAGGGATAGCCACCGTTCCCTAAAGACACACAGTAACTGCGGCGCATGCAGCATCCCATTTTGTACTCCATGTGACTGTGGTGACAGTTTAAAAATATCGACACGAACAGAACCTGTGCACGTGTAATAAGCGCGTATCTCACCCATTTGACAGGTGTAGAGCCAGTTTCCCACATTCCTCGGGTCTTTCATTCAAGCGACTTAGACTGATAAACTCCATACATGCGCAATGCTCAAAGAGCCAACATTGGACTGAGTAACTGAACAAGCTCGCATATCAGGGCGTCAAAATATTTCTTGCATCCGTGCTACGCGTTCATGCGTTCATGCGTTCATACATGCGGCACATTCATAACGCCACCATTGTAGCGCAACGCGCCAGCGTTTGCATTAAAACCTGGTCTGGGCTGATTTAAAACGGAAATGGACCGTTCGATGCCAAACTTGCACGGCGCCAAAACGTTTCTAATTGACACGCGCCACATTACGCTGCCCAGCCCGCATCGACGCAAACAGGTTTACCGCGAAGTACGCCGCCACCAAACCTAGCGCTGGCAGCAAACGTTCCGTCTGCAGGAGGCGGGGCTACCGATTCCACCTGCGCCCCGGCGCACATGCGCTCGCGTTGTCACTAAAGAGGGCCCAAAGTCTTTAGCATCATCAGTATCATAGTACTCCTGCTCATTGTGTTCATCAGCACACTCATCCTCATCATCATCATCATCATCGTCCGTCAGGCTGGGTACCTGAGCCTGACGTTTGGCCCTCTCCTCCCTGATCTGACTCTCCATCTCCTCGTATATGGAGCGCACCACCTGGTCATGATCACACTCGCGTCTGCAGAACATAGAGAGGATCACACTCTGAGAGGGAGAGGCCAGACAGGCTTAGAGCACCACACACACACGCTCTCACACACTCACACACACTCTCACACACTCACACGCACTCCCTCACTCACACACTTACACACACCACACACGCACCACACGCACACACACACACACACACACTCACTCACTCACTCACACACACTCACACACAGTGATATGGGAACACACACACACACACACACACACACACACACACAGTGATATGGGAACACACACACACACACACAGTCGCAGGCGGGCAGTGAGTACCTGCGCAGTGCCTGCTCCAGGCTGTCTCTCTCCTTCAGAGCATCCTGTAGGTGTGAGACGGTGTGAGACAGCAGGTCCTCCAACACACACAGCAGCTCAGGCCGCTCTCTCCTCAGGCCACACCACAGAGCGCGCAACTCCCACTGACTGCAACACAACACAACAGCGCTGTCACACAACACAACTCCCACTGACTGCAACACAACACAACACTGCTGTCACACAACACAACTCCCACTGACTGCAACACAACACAACAGCGCTGTCACACAACACAACTCCCACTGACTGCAACACAACACAACACCGCTGTCACACAACACAACTCCCACTGACTGCAACACAACACGGCTGTTACACAACACAACTCCCACTGACTGCAACACAACGCAACACAGCTGTCACACAACACAACTCCCACTGATTGCAACACAACACAACACTGCTGTTACACAACACAACTCCCACTGACAGAGACTGCCCGCGCATCATAGATATGACTAAGCATGGTTATTTTATAATATTTTTTAAATATATATTTTATAAACTGTACATATTCCCGACAGTATTGCATGGCCTGTAGGGTGTAAAACAGCCACAGGCTCTCCTGTAGTACTGTGTGGCCTGTAGGGTGTAAAATAGTCACTGGCTCTCCTGGTGTACTGTGTGTGGCTTGTAGTACAGAAGTGGCATTGTGGGAATTAAAGAAAATTTCTCCAAATTGGGGGGAAAAAAACAAAAGACAACGGAGGTGTAAAAACGGTACACATCCGAGCCATTTCTCACCAGGAACGCAGACAGAAGGACACACTCACTCTTTGAAGAATTTTTCAGCTCCCAGTTCTGCCAAGATCTGTGTGAACTTCTCCTCATCTGGGTCAGGCTTCTCCATCCTCACCTGCCCTCTCTCACACTCAGTCTCTTCTTCCCCTACAATCTCCCCTGGACAAGAGAGAAGGAGAAGAGCTTATTCTGCTGAAAACAAGGCACCACTTTCGCCTCCAACATACAGTGAGCTCCGTAATGTTTGGAACAAGGCCACATTTTTTTTCTTGATTTGGCTCCATAATGTTACGTTAAAAATCAAACAATGTATATGCGGCAAAAATGCAGTGTCTCTGTCATATATGAGGGTATTTCTTATATGCGTTGGTTTCACCATGTAGAAATAACAGCACTTTGTATACACACAACTCCCATTTCAGTGCACCATAATGTTTGGGACAAATGGCTTCACAGGTGTTTCTGATCAGTCAGGTGTGTTCCATTGCTTCTTTACCGCACGTGTAAGACAGCTTTCAGCATCTAGTCTTGATTCTAGAATTTTCCTTTGGAGTCTGTTATTGGTGTTTGTCAGCATAAGGACTAGAGCTGTACCAATGAATGCCAAGGAAGTCATAAATAGCCTTTAATAAACGCTGAGAATCTTCACTTTAGCCACATGTGCATTGTTTGATTACAAATCTAAAAATTATAATAATGTCTTTGTCCCAAACATTATGGAGCTCACTGTAGCTTTGCCCCAGGATACACTCCTTCTACAGTATCTTAAAATGAATTCCCCTGTGAGGGTTTCTGCAATATAACTGGTTGTAGAAAGTTTAGTCAGCATTATCTCAAATATCACGTGCTAGGCTTGATTTAATCACCTCCAACTGGAGCCAACACAATTTCCTGATTTGTCAGAATAGGTTTATTTGCGGTTGCTGAATGGCTGATTCTGCCAAGACACTGTTCTAGTGCATGGATGGGCCCAATGGTCCGGTACTGAACCCAGACTGCTCCAGGGCTAACTCTGGCGTGCTCACAGTAATGAATGTGCAACCGCATAGACATTTGTAAGCTGTACTTCAATTATTGTATTCCATAATTCAGAGAGGGATTTTTTATGTATTGTGGTCATAGTACAATTTCAATTTATGCTATCATAATGGAAATTGTAATTCGTATTGCAGACTTGCTTAGCATGTATTTGGAATGAGTTTAAAGCTGTACATTTGATAAAAAGTGAAGTAAGTGAAGTAAGGTCATTAACCTGCATAGCTAATGCCATTAGCCACATAGATACACAGCCTAGGAATCACAGTTGAGAATGAGACTTTAATTAGCACACTGACCTAAACCCATGTTGAACTCCAGTGGCGTCAGGAAGCCATTTCTCTCTCTGTCCAAACTTTCAAACACGGACTCCAACTGCTCTGGAGAGAGAGGCAGTTCTCCCTGCAACCTCTGTGAGAGTGAGAGTGAGAGTGAGAGAGAGTGAGAGAGAGAGAGAGAGACTGTCAGTAAGTCATTAATTAAAACTTGCTAAATCTAGAATACAAATTTAACAATCTCTATTCCAAAGCAATGCTACCTAGTGTTTCCAAAATTATTTAATGCAACTTGTCCCAGCATTTTTCCATCTTACCACCTGAACAGAATGTGGTCATTCAAACTTTATGTGAGCCAAACACTTTTAACAGCAGGACTAGATTTTGCATGTCCTTTTGCCTGTGTATCCGAGTGTCCTGCAATTCATTACTTTTATCTTACTATTTTCATCAGATATTGTAATTGTAAGATGCAGCTAAATGTCCAAATGGGGAGAATTATTGATTGTGGTACTGGAGCATTTGTGATGATGTAATCGGCAGGAAAACAAAGAAGGAGAAAACGCTAAATAACCCAAGTTTGGGGCTTTATTTTGTGGACGTGTGAAGTTGTTTGTGAATTCTGTCTGTTTACATGGGTTCAGAAGGTACAGAAGTTAACGTTCTTAAGAGCTGAGAGTCTGTGGTCCTTGTGGTCACACACACACACATAGACTCGCACAGAAATGCAGAAACACACACACGCGCACACACACACACACTCACCTGCATGTCCCTCTTGGTGATAAACCCCTTCTCTTCTTTATCGCAGAGCAGAAAGAGCTCCCTGGCCTTCCCCAGCCGGTCCTGCTGCACTGAGCCCAGCTCCGACATCCTATCCCCGGGGTCGGGGGACGCCGTCGGCCCCCTGCTTCGCCTGGGCCTGGGGCTCACCCCACCCCTTAACCTGGGGCTGGAGAGGGCTGGCGCCCCCCTGGCTTCCCCCACAAACACCTCCCCTGGATGCAACCAGCCAGACATCCCTGAGCAGGAGGAGAGAGACAGACCTTCGGCCACTCTGACTTTAAACAACACGCTGCACCACGCCAATCGCCACCCAGCTTCTGATGCTCAGCATTGTGGTACAGACTTATGCTTCTCAGATAACTCCAACAATTTAAACACACTAGAGAAGAGCAGGTAATAGAGCAAAGGAAAGCTGTTGAAAGGCAATTGGACTAAAAATATATGTACCATATATACAGTATAGGGACCAACCTTTGTAAAGCAAAAAATATAAAAAATGAGTTTGCAGATTCACGAAAGCTGTTTATATGAAATGAATCAGCAAACAAACCAAAACCGATATTAAGCAGTACCGATCCTTCTGATCCTGAAACACTGTTTTTATATATACAGAAGTAGCTCAGTGAACGGGCTAACTGATTGGATATGTGTGGGTATTTGAGTAGAGTAATGTAAAGAACCTGCACCCTCAGTCCACAGGAGAATGACCAAACTCCAGACCCCCCCCCCCGCCCCCCGCCCACCGCCCACCGCCCACCGCCCAAGTCTGATTCCTTCCAAGGTTTTTTCCTACATGTCTTCAGGGGGTTTTCCCTCGCCACAGGCTTTGGGCCAGGGCAAACCGTAAAACATGTTGACACAAATCCTTCATAAAATGTTCAACATCAATAAAACTTGATTGACCGATTTAAATGGGGGTAGTCAGGTCAGCTGCTCCTTTCAGAAAGAGCGGGAGGAGGAGAATAAACGTTATCGTTAAATTCGGTTGCACGCCGGCCTTGTTTTGGATAGCAGCGCTCGCTGTGGTGTTTACAGACTGCAGTTATCTCCTTCTTGAACTGTAGTTCACAGTACGAGCAGCGTTTTATACGCTTGCTTCCTGTTAGATTTTTATGGCCCTTGAGCGTCCACGCAAAGTTAGCGTGAGGAACCGCTCCTCCAGAGTTAATGAGTAATGTGTCTGTTCCGCCTCGGAGCCTCTGAACAGAGGGTCGCGCCGGGAATGACACCGGACAGGACACGCCTCTGTACTGAACCTGCTGTACACACGCTTATGCACCAGCATGAGACACACACACACACACACACATACCAGTATGAGACACACACAGACACACACACACACACGCTTATACACCAGCATGAGACACACACACACACGCTTATACACCAGCATGAGACACACACACACATATACACACACACACACACATACACACACTTATACACCAGCATGAGACACACACACACACGCTTATACACCAGCATGAGACACACACACACATATACACACACACACACACATACACACACTTATACACCAGCATGAGACACACACACACACACGCTTATACACCAGCATGAGACACACACACACACACGTGCGCGCGCGCTTATACACCAGCATGAGACACACACACACACACACACACACACACACGCGCGCGCTTATACACCAGCATGAGACACACACACACACACACGCGCGCGCGCGCGCGCGCGCGCTTATACACCAGCATGAGACACACACACACACACACACACACTTATAAACCAGCATGAGACACACACACACACACACACACACACACACACTTATACACCAGCATGAGACACACACACACATATACACACTTATACACCAGCATGAGACACACACATACACACACACACACACATATATACCAGCATGAGACACACACACACATATACATCCACACATACACACACACACACACACACACACATACATACACCAGCATGAGACACACATACAAACACACACACACACACCCACACACTTAAGCAAGACACACAGACACACTCATATACAGGCATGAGACACACACACACACACACACACACACACACACACACACACACACACACACACACACACACACACACCCACACATATACACGCATTGCACACGGACACACAGGCATGACGCACACTTAAAGATATGCAGGCATGCGATCAGGCGCACAGGCACACACACACACACGGGCGCACGCGTTCACGTACGGCACGCGCGCGGTTATCTGCAGTTTTCTGGAAACCACCTGCTCGCTGCAGAACCCACTCAACCGCATGCTCCTAAAATACAAAAGCAGAGTTTTTTTTTGGTTTTTTTTTCGCGATCCCTTCATACCGCCTTCAGGCACGGAACAGAGCGACGAGCGACGTCTCGGAGCGCGTCGTCCCGCGAGGGCCAGGGAAGACCGTGCGAGCGGAGATCTCGAGGCTGAACAGGGAAACCCCGCCTGCGATTGCTCGCGCCGGGTTCGAAGTTTTTCGAGCGGCTCGCTTTCGAGAGCTACGCAGCGGTCGCTCGGAGACAGCGCCTCATTGCGCCGCCTGCCTCCCCTTCACCGAGGCATGCCCTGGCCCGACGAGTTTTGTCCTGGCCTGGAACGAGAAACAGTGAGCTCGTAAATCGGCTGATCCCGACCCCAACCCTTATCGAGAGTGACTCATTGCGTATTTTTCGCTGCTAGACTTTTACCGGGGGAAGAACGATAGCCTTTCGTTTTTAGTATATAACAGCGTGCTGAATCAATATCAGGTACAGAACAGGTGTTCCCAAACTTGTCAAGGCTGTGACCCAGTTTTACCATTTTCCTCTTTGTATTTTAGCATGTGAATATACAGCACAGACACAAACTGTGGAAGCACTTCATAAACACGGTTTGATGACTGATGCAATGTCTTGCAACAATTGCTGCTTTTGATAAATGCAACGTAATAAATGTAAGATCATCATAAAACAAAAATGAAGAAATTTGCATTCAAGTAAAACAAGTAAAAATCATAACACCTTCCTATATGTTTTAGTTCATACCGACATCATTAAGCAGTCTAATGTACACAACCAAAAGTATGTAAACACCCCTTCTAATTTGTGCTTTTGGCTGTTTCAGCCACACCTGTTGCTAACAGGTGCATAAAATCAAGCATACAGCCATGCAATCTCCATTGACAAACACTGGCTGTAGAATGAATTGTACTAAAGAGCTCAGTGACTTCCAACATGGCACTGTCATAGGATGGCACCTTTCCAACAAGTCAGTTTGTCAAATTTCTGCCCTGCTAGAGCTGCCTCAATCAACCGAAAGTGCTGTTATCGTGAAGTGGAGACGTACAGGAGCAACATGACCTCAGCTGCAAAGCGGTAGGCCACGCAAGCTCACAGAATGGGACCGCTGAGTGCTGAAGTGTTTAGTGCCTAAAAATAATCTGTTCTCCAGAGCAGTGGAAACGCGTTCTCTAGAGTGATGAATCTCTCTGGAGTGATGAGTTCTCTACAGCACACAGTGGCATTCTAGAGAATTGCGTGCTCCCAACTTTGTGGCAATGGTTTGGGGAAGGCCCTTTCCTGTTTCAGCAGGACAATGCCCCCACGCACCAAGCAAGGCCCATAACGAAATGGTTAGCTGATTTTGGTGGGGAAGACCTTGACCGGCCTGCACAGAGCCCTGACTTGCACCCCTTTGGGATGAACCGGAATGCCGACTGCGAGCAAGGCCTTACTCTCAACATCAGTCCCCTTGTGGCTGAATGGAAGCGCATCCCTGAAGCCATGTTCCAAGCTCTCCCAGAAGAGTGGAGGCCGTTACAGCAGCAAAGGGGGGTCCATATTACTCCATATTATCGCCCGTGGCTTTGGAATGAGACGTTCAACAAGCACATATGGGTGTGACGCTCAGGTGTCCATATACTTTAGGAAATGTAGTGTAGCTTACGGTCGGAAATTTTACAATCAGCCTGAACATTTTTCTATCTTAGTTCAAAATATGCATGCAGTGAAAAGCATTTTTTTCTTTTTTGGTTTTTTGGCTTGTATATTTTATTTCAAATTACCGATGGTCACAATGGCATCACCACTCGAGAAGACGATAACCGTTTCAAATACATTTTTACGGACAAAAATGGCTCCGAGAAACAACAACAGAAAAAAGGGCACAGACGGAAACTATATCAAATTCAAGCGCTTTCATTTCCACGCAGGGTGATGTCATTTGTTTTGCCATATAGCTCACAGAAATCAGATATCAAGAGGATAAACGCTAGTAGGGGAAACAATTGTTAAAAAAAACTACAATATCGAATTACCAGCACACACACTGGTCATTGTGGAGTTGATCGGCTTGATTCATATCACTTTGGAAGGGATACACCACTGGACTGGGCTCAATCCCTCCCAGCGTCCACCAGTCCTGGCAAGCGAGCACCAATCAGAGCGCCAGCTGGCTGCGGTGGCCGTCAATTTGGCACTCCAGCGGTCGGCTAGCGGTAGCGTCTTTACCGACACTCCCATTGACATTCGTCGCTGGGAAGTCCACATCTCGCAGGTGTTCTAGGGACAAGTCAGTCCTATGATCTTGTTTTTTTTTGTTTGCTTTTTTTTCCAGATGGGTGGGTCGACCTGACCCTGAGACAGGTTAATCCAGAACGAACAGAATATTAACTGAGTAGGCATCTCTGAGGAATGTGCGTCAGGGACGTGCAGTCATGGTCTGTCTCACTGTGTGTGTGTGTCTGCGTGAGTCTGCATGTGTGTGTCTGTGTCTGTCTGTGTGTCTGTGTGTGTGTGTGTGTGTGTCTGCATGTGTGTGTCTGTCTGTGTGTGTATGTCTGTGTCTGCATGTGTGTGTCTGTTTGTGTATGTGTGTCTGTCTGTGTCTGCGTGAGTCTACATGTGTGTGTCTGTGTGTGTCTACGTGTCTGTCAGTATGAATCCTAGACTTCTTCCAGAACATTGATCTGATCCATCTATAATGGACTTCAACATTTGTCTCAGATGTCACAGCAATTCATAACTATAGGTCAGTAATCCTGCTTAGAAATACACTCGGACTATTATTATAATTATAACTGCTATTGTTGTTGTTATTATTATTATTAGCAGAAGTATTTCTCTCCCTCTCTCTTTCTCTCTATCTCTCTCTCTGTCCCTCCCTCCCTCCCTCCCTCTCTCCCTACAGACTGTCATATGACAGGATCCTGCTGAGCTGTGTGTGAATCCGGGGTTGTACTGAAGGGGTGGGGGGGGGGGGGGGGGCATGCTTAAGCATTCCTCCCTTGTCAAATGCAGGGACCTTGACTACAAGCACCACCACCCCCCCTCCCCCTACAGGTCAGGGACACTGCACTGCGTCACCTCTCCTGGAAAAATCCCCCCCCCCCCCCGAGCACCTGGATCCCAGCAAACTCTCTCATACCTTTGCTGAACACAGTAATTAACCACAGCCTCTAAATTACTGAACACAGTAATCACACAGGGCCTCTATTTACTGAACACAATAATCACCCAGACTATCCCGCCTTCACTGAACATATCAGTACCTCAGACTCTTTCGTACCATTACTAAACACAGCAAGCCTTCACTGAAATCAGTAACCTCTCAGGACAGGCAGAGGGGTGTAAACCACACAAACGCACGCTCTCTGCCTGGCGATAGGCTTGTTTACTCAGCTATTACCAGCAGTTTACAGAACAGCGCCGGGAAGACAAACACACGCCACCTTACAGCAAAGAACCGCCAAGAACAGGGAACAGAGAGAAGACACAAAACAATCTGCACAAACACAGAGCTCTCGCACGGCCAAACTCACCTCATCCGCCCTGCACCCGGAACAGCCTGTGTAACTCAGCTCAGACGGTACAACCGGGGCCCAGAGCAGGACCACTGACCTGGGATCAGCCTTCCTCCAGCCATATGCTAACCCTGTTCAGAATGAGCTTACAGGCATGCTGACCCTGGATCAGTGTTCCTCTAGCCACATGCTAACCCTGTTCAGAATGAGCTCGGAGGCAGTCTGACCCTGGATCAGTCTTCCTCTAGCCACACGCTAACCTTGTTCAGAATGAGCTCGGAGGCAGTCTGACCCTGGATCAGCCTTCCTCTAGCCACATGCTAACCCTGTTCAGAACGAGCTCAGAGGCAGTCTGACCCTGGATCAGCCTTCCTCTAGCACGTTAACCCTGTTCAGAACGAGCTCGGAGGCAGTCTGATCCTGGATCAGCCCTCCTGCCCCGAGGGGCACTACATCGCAGTCACTCAGGAGACGCTCATATCCAAGGCCGTTTACAGTGGAAAACAGCCGCGTTACTCTCAGAAGCACAAACATGCCGTATCAGCAAGAAGGCCGAGAGGCCCATTCATAATCAATAAATGAAATATTAACCTAAAAAATGAACCATATGCATTGCAACAAAAAATAGAAGTCGATATATAACCTAGGTTTACGCAGCTATCTCTGTAACATGGCTGCGTGAAGATAGGTTACAAAAACTCATCCTATTTACTCTAGGATCTTTACCACCCCCCCCCCCCCCACACACACACACACATCTCCACCCCCACCACCACCCTCACCCTGTCAGCCACTCTCCAGGATGTGCTGAGCGAGGAACAGGATAGTGTCAGGTGATGTAAAAGAGAGAGGGAAGGAGGGAGAGAGGTAGAGAGGGAGAGAGGGAGGGAGGGAGAGGGAGAGGGAGGGAGGGAGAGGGAGAGGGAGGGAGGGAGTGAGAAAAGTCTGAACAGACAGACGCATGCAAATAAAGCACTCAAAGCCATTTGCATTCCCACGCGCGTCGCATTAGTGAACAGATTACAAGGAAGAGGGGAAAAAATAGAAATTAGGGGAACCCGGACAAAAAAACTAAGAGGGGATTCCACAGTGTAACCACCGGAGGGGTGTGAATTCAAAATTTGTATGTAAACTGTCCCTAAAGCCCTGTACATATAATTATTTCACGTGAGAACTGCCCTCAGGCCAAAAGCATTAGTCCACCTGTAGTTTTTTTTTTTTTTTTTAAACCTTAGGTTGAGAAGAGTCCAGTCAATATATGCGCATTTATTGAATAACAAACCAAAGTATTAACTTTTTTTCCCAATTTCTACCTACAATAATACAAAAAGATGAGTTTTACTTAAAAATAATGATAGACACAGCTTTCCTCAAAAAAAAGCCTCCTTTGGCCTTAATTACAATTTCAACAAATTGTAGGAAGTCTATACAGTCATTTTGCAAATGGGGGGTGGGGGTGGGAGGGAGGTGGAAGGGTCGTTAAATTGACTGAAATCTTATCTACCTGAAGTTGTTTTAAAACTCCAGATAGCCTAATACCATTGGCTTATAGTGTAAGTAAAATAGGCACTAAAGCTGCACGAAATTTGGCAAAGGCGGTGGCGTTAGGCTTAGATGTGTTGTGGCAAGGCTATTTCCTCTGAGAAATTGCAAAGAAGCTTAAGATTTCCAGGTGCAGTGTTCAGTACACACTCAGAAGGGTCCAGCTGATGGGCAGTAATGTTAACAGGAGAAGACCAAGGAAGATCAAGAGGCAGTAGACAAATATCTTCTGGCATCTAGCAAAAGCAACCATTGTAAAATTTCACCACACCTACAGAAATCACTCAATGCAGGCAGAGAGAAACTGGTTGCCCTGACTACAGTGAAACAGTAACTATGATCTGCTGGTCTAAAAGGATGTGTATCCGCCTTTTCCCAATCTTGATGGCCCAGTGTTGATGGTGCTCGGCCCACTGGAGTCTCTTCTTCTTGTTAACAGCAGATAGCAAGGGCTTTTCGCAGATACACTTCCTTTTAGATCTGAAGACTGTAGTAGCCATTTCATTGTAGGCACGGGAACTAGTTTCCTTCTAGCTGCATTGAGTTCTTCCACACAGGAGGCCATCAACCACACCACAAACACCTTGTTTAGACAGATTTAGGTCAGAGTAGAAAAGTTATTTGCTGGAAGACTCACTTCTGTTCCTTTCCATTAGTAGAGAGGGATAGCGGACTGTGTTTTTAGGTTGGGAGTTGCTTAGCTGGCCTGTCAACTGCCCAAACCATCCTGTCAGCTTAAGAGTGGTAAAGTGTTTTTTTCCCCCCACAGTGTTTGTAATTATTATTAATCTTGTCAATGATATTCATAGACCCACCACTAGAGCCAGTACAACAGATTTTGTCCCTTGTAAGTTTGTCCGCAAAAATTCATTGGCAAAAAACACTTGTCCATACTTGGCAGCAATTGAACAGGATCAACTGCCATCAAATACTAAAGTAATGGCCACTGATAACCGTTTCAAAATAGCGGTGAATTCAAGGCACTATCAGTTCAGAATATGAGGATACAGTGGTAATATTCATTATACTACATTACAGGCATTTAGCAGATGCTCTTATCCAGAGTGACTTACACAACTTTGTTACACAGCATTTAAATTGCATCCATTTATACAGCTGGATATATACCGAAGCAATGCAGGTTAAGTACCTCGCTCAAGGGTACAACGGCAGTGTCCTACCTTACAAGACATTATACTACACTGATTATGAGGAAACAGAGGTCATATTCAAAAGAATATGAGGCTACTGTGGTCAATGTACACATTGAAAGCATGATAGGGTAAGAGAGTGAAGAGGGATGAGTCTTACTTTCGAGAATTTTACTGAAGCAAATCAGGTGAAGTACCTTGCTTAAGGTACGACAACAATGGCTCACCTGGCAATCAAACACACATTTGACTTACAAACCCAATACCCTATTCATTATGCTAGACTGCTGCCTCACGAGGAGCAGGAAATGAATCACTTCAAAGAGAGAATAACTTATAAAAATCTGCCGCTCGATATTTCTAGGTGATCACATAAAGCTGTAAAAGCCCACACCAGCAAAACCCCATTCCAGCAAAGCAGCTGCGTAAACAGCGTCCAGCTGACGCGCAAAAAGCCACGAAACACAATCAAACATAGAAATGTACAAAATAAGATGATAGCTTAAAAATGATCTGTATACTTATTTTGTCTATATATTTCCCCCCTTGGCTAAATTTGAAATCTGACATTCGACTCTGAATCGTTACCTTGCTGATTTTTCCTACAAGTCATCTGTTTAACACATGCATTCAGTTACTGATGCGAAACTACTTGCATACAATGTAAGTAGCTTCACGTCAGTATACATACTTCACATACAATTTTCAACAATCAGCCACATGCTTTAAAACAGGACAGACCTCCAAAATCATAAGATTATTCCAGCTTTTAAAAGCTGAACACAGCACAATGTACCACAAACACCCCCATTCGCTGTCAGTTTCAGGAAAGCTCAAACATGTTCAATATAAGTGACCTTGACCAATTCATTGCCGAATTGCTCGTTACACTATATCTTATTTTTCACAGCAATGGAACAATTATAATAATACTGGTCGTGTTGTCAATCACAGACACCCCTGGCAATGAACTGAATTATAGGTAGGCCTATACTAAGAACTTCCAAACAATATCCGCGTCAAATATCCTTAAAAAAAAAAAAAAAAAAAAAAAAAATATATATATATATATATATATATATATATATATATATATATATATATAATACAACGCAACATACAAAAAAACGGAGTGTTTTATGTAAGTTAGCGTTGGGTTTATCTGCTGAACTACCTCAGACGAGGTTATTATGTACATTATACATAACAAGACGTTTAGGGTTAATTCAGCTCAGGGTACGTTTTACCCCGACATGTAACATTGAATTGGTTTGTCAACTCACAGTTAGTGTTCTACTGTAAACTGTATCGCTGAAGCTCGGTGATTTACAGAGCCTGAGTCATCCAACTGTCAAGTTAATTTGATTCTGGTATATTTGACGCCGGGTTGACGTCCCATTTTGAAAGATACACGATTAATGTGTGAATAAAAAAATATTTAAAAAACACTATATACAGCATCTTTCAGCATTCATTCAAACTTTGTTCATGTGTCGTGTATGTATTACAGCGTGAGCGCTAAAGCACATTCATGCATAGGAATGACAATTTGTTCAACTCCATCAAAAAAAAAAAGATTTCTTATATCTCAATATATAGCTATTCTTATTAATTGGCATCATTCCTAATTTTAACACCGTCATCTTCAGTTTTGATAAACGGGCAAATAACCGCGTAAAACATATGCCAGAAAAGTATAACGTGTTCCAATTGGCTCAACATTGATGGCATAATTTAGATATATAGGAGTTTAAAGCCTACAGATTGCATACTTACATATGAATAATGCAGGCAACTATAGACTAGTGCAAGGTCCTAATCCTGTTCTGATACTACCCTCTGAGTTTTACGACATGTATGCCCAAATAAATGAGTTCTGTTCAAGGAAACCTGATCTTAATTAAGTTATGTGTAACCTTCAGCAAGAATAACTGCGTCCGCACCAGCTTGTTTTGCCAGATGTTTAGTTTGAGCACTATAAGGTAACGTGTCGAATTTGGCTGCATTATACAGCTCAAGAATATTATTATTATTATTCCCTCTACACTCTTAAGTTATTTATTGATCCCAAACTGCGTATACGTATCAAAAGACATGTATGTGGAGGGTCATTTGAAACTATGTAGCCGAACACGTAGCCTACTGCTCTGAAAGTTAGAGCACAGGAGTTCCCTTTCGGTATCGCCTGTGCAAACAACCTGGAGCCATATGCAGTTTAAAATTCCTTTCTCACACTCCAAAAACAATCAAACTTTTAACACACGCTTTAGCAGGAAATGAACCAACCGAGCGTAACAAATGAATAAATGCCAGTCGATATGGTAGACTCACCTTCCCCTTATCAGAATGTGCGTCTATTAGTGCAACCACACATTGACAGGTGTACAATTATGACGGCTATCTCTCCCCCTCTCTCTCTCCATTGGGTTGTAATCAAATCAAATAGCCAATGCGATCACTAATGCCTCAGGGCATTGTGACGACTAATACTAATATAACACGCCATTATGAAAAATACTCTACCTTTTTACAGACAGCCCACATTTCAGGGCGGCCACTTAATCTATACGCCAAACATTTCACCCTGAGCCCAAACTTTCGCCTTTTCTTCCACTAGGTGGCAAAGTGGAACACTCCACATATTTCTCGTGCACTATTTTCGGATTACCATATGTATTGGTGTACATGCACAGTATAATACCGTAATTTCATTTTATCTGCATCCTTGTACTCCACTCATATAGAATCAAAGTCCATATTTTTAGTAGTGCACAACACGTTCGGCGGATCATTTTGAACATAATTCCATATATCAAATGTTAGCTTTTATTTGTTACTCATTTTCTGTAGGGTGTTTATCAAAAAAAAGTGCAGAAACTGTATATTCAACAGTAGCGAAGCATTTATAGGCTGTTTTTATTTTATGTAATACGTAACGTGCTTTGTGCTGCTGAACATCGCATGGAAGGTTCTACTGTATTAAAAAAAGGCTACATTCTTATTATCATTTTTTATTTATTATTAATTACCATGATCCTGACCAGGTTCAACTTATAGTACTGTGAGCCTGACCAGGTTAACCTTACAGTACTATGAGCCTGACCAGTTTAATTTTACAGTACCATGAGCCTGACCAGTACTGACCTGGTTAATTTCACACTACTATGAGCCTGACCAGTACTGACCAAGTTAATCTTACAGTACTATGACCCTGACTAGGTATAAATGCTAATGTGAGACCACATTACCCAGGTTTCAGGGATGCGCTCTGCAAATAACCCCATTGTTGGTTACTTCTCCTGACGAATCTACTGCAATCAACACGTAACTGAGAGGGAACGCTCTTCTGACCTCGTGTGAGAAATATAAAGAAATTAGATTCGTCTCTAGCTGTCCCTACCTAGAGAGACATACCCGATAGGAGAGCCATCCCCAGGGAGGAGAGAAGATTTCCTTTATTTGCAGCTCGGGATGTGGCCAAGTGCTAAAGCCTGAGGGACAGTCGCTTACTGAATCCAGTCAATCATGCAATATTACCAAAAAAAATGTAATACATTTTCTCATATTGCAAAGTTATCTGATTTTTTTATTAGCTGCTCTTTCTAGATTTTGGAATACTGTACTTTCCTTTTTCGGATGCTTTTTTCATAAGCACAATGTATGAAAGATTTATTTCTCAAATGTTTTTTTATTTTTTAATATTAGTAATTTTTGGAAGTTTTTTTGGGGGGGGTGAAAGAAAGAAAGAGAGAGGGAAAGTGTGTGAGGTTTGAGAGAGAGAGAGAGAGAGAGAGGAAATGTATGTGGGAGAGAGAGAAAGAGAGAGATTGGTACTTTCATCTCCCATTTTGTGTCAATTTTGTGTCCTTTGTAGGAATTTTGGAGACTTTGACCTATGACATATTTTAATATACCACATCACCTACAAACCAGTAAATTTTCACAAGACTCATTCAAATAAATAAATAAATAAGCCCCCCTCCCCCAACTCTCATAGCCAACACACACCTGTCAGGGACATGAGGATTATGTGAAATATGTTGAATTTCTGAATCTATGGGTTTTAAGGAGTTAATACCCTCATTTGACGTCTGGCACTCTGAATACCAAACCCAAGAGTATCAACAGTTAAAACCCCTTAATTATCCAATAAGAAAAGTAAATTTAGTTGATTTGAATTTGTTAATTGTTATCAAATATATAAATTATTAAATAAATCACGAATTAGTTGATAGGCAGAGCAACCTGTTGGATCAACCTTTATCAAATGTAAAACTCACAACCAGATTCAAATTAAGTTGCATCAAGTATTCACATCTGATCCAAGAACAAGGTTCAGCTACCTTAAAAATAACAAATGTTTCAAGACATGGACACAGTCACACAAGAAACAAATGAAAGGAAATTGCAAACCCCAGCTTTCTCAAAATAGTGACAGACCAAAGGAGAGAAAACCTTTCAGGACACCCCAGTCAGAAGATGTCCAGGGTGACCCTACTTGCCCAAGGATGTTTGCCTTGATGTTTGTGGAGCAAGGAGGTGGATAGAGAATAAACATACATTCAAATTATCATACAGATGATATTGTCTGTTTCTCAAAGATGATAATCTGAAAACTATGTATCTGACTACACCTACAACCAACCACACACCATCACACACCCACAGCCCTTCATGACAACCCATGGGAATCTGTAGAAGACCTAGAAGCCACCCACAGTACATCCATTGTGTATAATGGATGAAACAATGCATGCAGGGCAGAATTAGGCCAATATCCTTGACTAATAAACAGCCAAATTCGGGAAACATAAAAACGAACGACCCCAAATCTTATCCCTATGTGCAATTCCAAGAGCTGAACACAGAAAGGAGTCCCCTCAGTCTGCTCGTCATGAGGTTGAGTTCACTTGCAGATACTGACACTACTAACATCAATCAGCCTCAGGGCAGCCATACATTATTTCAAAAAAATGAGACAAAAGCAAATTATGAGTAAAGAAAGAAAAAACGGTATCACTTATTTGAACAAGATCACGCAAACTTGAATGCTATTTGGACCCAAAACAACCATGGAAGACTATTTGACTATGGTGACAGCATGGCGATAACAAATTGAGAACAGCACCAACAATGCACAGATTCAGGGAGCACAGCCTGGCTGAAGAAACTGGCTGGCCAGAGAGGACAGGCTGTGCTCCCACAGCAATCAGGGGGCAGTGGAGACAGAGTTGCATTTCCTTACAGAATGGCCAAAATAATATATAAGAAAAAACTTTATTTAAAAAATTGGACAATAATCTAATAAAAACTCCCCTGGACACTGGGGGGTGGGGTGGGGGGGGAACAGAATGTGAGGTGTTGGCTGCAAAATATGTGGTCTCCTGTCACATAATGAGGGACAACCAGTGAGTCACTATATTTGTTTTGTTAATAGTTTTTGTCATTTTTACAGCTCCTGTCATTCAACAAGTTTGTCTGTAGGTTTGACTTTGATCATTTATTTACAAATAAATTTTTTTTTTAATTTAGATTTTTCATGTTAGTGTGTTAATTATATGTCGTATGGGTCATTTTTCATTGTTTAATTGTGAATTGTTTTAGCAATATTGTTTATGTACAGTCATGCCAATAAAGCATTATTGAATTGAATACTGAATTGAGAGAGAGAGAGCAGTGTGTAAAATCTAGCCACCATTCATCGTGATCAGGCGTCACAGTTGTCTTTATCCTATCTAGGTACTTTGATTAATGCTTTCTGTATTGACTACATTTATAATGACTGATTTTGTATTGAATGATTTATTAAATAAAAATGATAATAAATAATAAAATTAACAAAAAAATGTTTTTTTTAATTATGTACTTCGATTTACCACTTAGAAGGTATATAACGGTAGTGCCTCTCTATTAGGAGGTTAGTGGTAAAATGAGCCGAGTCTTTGTTTCCATGGGAGCCAATGCAGAGTCTATGGAACTTGGGAGCGACCATAACATTGACGATGGTGCTGTGCAACGGAGACGAGGTAGCCTGCATGTAAGCCTGGGATGAGCACAATTCAAGGTACTTTGCGATTACTTGATGTATTTTGTATTATGTTGCTAGTAGATATTAACGTATATAAAGCAGGGCCGGATGGTACGTTAACAGGCGCTACCAGAGTGAAGCAGTGTGTCGTAACAAGCGTGCATTAATTTAGCGATAGAGGATAACCTTGTTAGCGAAGAGCTAGCTACTGTTCTGACTATTAGAACGAACTCAACAGGCTAAAAGATATTAGTTTCAGTCGCAATTAATGACAGATATTTTCAAATGCAGTTTTTCTTGCGAGTGTCTTGCTAAATAACTTTTGCTAACATAACGTTTGCTGATTTAATAGCAGACATCACTAGCTTGCTATCTAAATGTTTTCCTATGCTGCTAACATGTAGTTCTTTTCCATCTCTGGGTGTGGTAGTGTCATTCGATGTGCCTTTACTAATTGTATATTACCTACTGGTCATATCAATAGCACAGCTGCAGCAGTTACGTTTCACTGTTTAGCTAGTCAGGTGCTAACGTTTGCTAATTCTCAAGTTTTGATACTTTGTGCACGTTAATGTTGGGAAGTTAGTCTACAAGACATAGGGCTGGCTGCTTTCCAAAGCCAGGGCCACAGGGACATCTGTAACTACTGTTTGAAAATGCAGATGTAACAAGATTGTACTTCCTGTTGCGATTGCTAAATACATACAGCTAGTTTAGTTGGCCAGGCTGTGGAGCTCAAGTTAGATAACCATTTCTTTGCTGGTCTGCATGCTGTTATAGTTAGCGGCAAGTGCAGTTAGTCTGTACTGTAGGAACAAAATAATTCAACTCAAGTTATGTTGGTTATCGGTTCGTTTTTAGGACAACTCATAAAGGGATTGTGAATTGTCCGTGAAAGAAGTCTGCAAAAATGCTGGCAGGCTGGCTTTACCAACTCCTGAGCCAGTTGGATAACCACCACCACAAATAGATTTTCCCTTGAACTATAACAGTGTACGCAAAATTAACTTTTAATACTCTTAATTCATCTTAGAAACAAAAAGCAGTTTAAACGGTGTGTCGTTTCCAGAAGATTGCATTTGCCGTTTCCCCCTTTTGAATGCGGGTCCCGAAATGGTCTCGACATTGGTCTAGATTATTGACACCAGGCCTAATCCGCTTCGCACTTTCCGCGGGTAGACTATTAATATCTGCCTTCTGCCGCCAACGTCACGGGAAGCGCTGGGTTCATAACAGCCAGGTAAACCGTCTCGCCCCCTCCATGCATTATGTTCAGCATTGTGCTGGTAATACGGAAAGTACAGAGCGTTAGAATGTCAGCAAGCTCCAGTCATTTAAAGTCCAATTGTATTCCATTGATTTGTGTTGCATCAATTTTAACAAAAAAGTAGTTTCAAATATTTAGTAATTTATTTTACCAAATGACGACGCGTAGAGAATTCATATTTTATTAACTTTAGTAACTGATTTATGTTGGAAACCTATAATTCAAAGCTCTCAAATGTTTCAGAGCTTCCTAATGTAAAGCTAACGTAGGATGGGGAAGGTGGCTGTGCCTTACCCATGTTAATGTAGAAAACAGGAGTTCCACAAATTAGGGGTGTGTACCAATCCAGTTTTGGCTCCACTCTCATACACTTTGCTTGCAAACTTCACTTGGGAGGATGTGACGCGCATGCCAATGAAACGGGAGCGTGCGCTTGCGTTTAGCGAGTGGGAGGGTGCGAGGGCGGAGCGGGTCATTTGAATTGAGACCCAGGCAGGATTCGGTTCCACTTGACCATATTCCCTTCATCTTGAGTGAGCTGTTTTGTCACAAGTGACCTTAACAGGCGCTCTGCAAGGGAGGATAGATGAGGAGCCGATCAAAACGGAGCTGAACTTTTGGAGGGCACTGTTATAAAGGTTTTATGGAGCTACACATACAATCGGTAAATGGTCAATTGTTCAATTATGTACTTTAGAACAAACATTGCTAGACAAAGTTGCAGACGCTTTTATCCAAAGGGACTTACACAACTTTTACAAAGCATTTACGTAGCATCCATCTTTACGGCTGGATATATACGGAAGCAATGCTGGTTAAGTACCTTGTTTAAGGGTACAATGGCAGTGTCCTACCCGGGAATCGAACGTGTGACCTTTAGGTTACAAGTCCAGTTCCTTACCCATTATACTACACTGTCACCCTATGCCTATAGTCTGTAGGGAATTCACAATCTTTTTGCAAACATAAAATAAATACGGGTGTAATGATGCCCTGCGATAGATTGGCAGCCTGTCCAGAGTGTATTCCTGCCTCTCGCCAAACGCACGCTGGGATAGGCTCCAGCACCCCCCGCAACCCTGCTCAGGATAAGCGGGTATAGATGATGGATGGATGGGGTGAAATGAACATGATTTTTCTACATGTCCCGTTTCTAAATCTGGTGAGTTTCATAATGCCGTGTAATCATACATATTGTTGGGGTATAGCCTACTTATTACATGGACAGCCAAGATTGGGGTCATTTGAATATGAGGCTTTACAAATCTCCATGCAAATGGTTTTCTCCAGCGGAAGCGAAGGGTCGTAACTCTGTGAAAGTGCGGTGGAATGGGTTCCTCAGAGCCCCCTGCGTTTCAGGTGCGTTTGACCTCGGAACTGTGGCGGGGTTTAACTACCGTACATTCACCCATATTTGCATATTAGAGATCACAGATCTTGCTTTCTTGTGAAGACAGAGGATTCCAACTCAGAAAAAACTTGGGTGAAATTGGTTCGTACGAATGTGTAAAACATGAATCGGATGAGTTTCAGACCACTGCATTCGCCCTAGGGATTGTGGCTGGGGTTTAACCTCTCCACCATTTTGGGTTGAGGTGCCACCTTTGCCTGATTTCTGAGCCAGGAAAAAAACCTGAATGGCATTTGGCGAAGTTCAGGGGCTTGAATTTTTTGCTTTTCTCATACAACCCTTCTAAAGAGCCTGTTGGTATGGAAGTGGCGTTTCATGCGCGATTCTGAGACGTTGTGACCCCGACATTCATGTAAACCCACAGGTTTTTAGCTATGGCCCTTTGTCTCTTCTGTGGTGGCTGCCAGTAATTTTGATGCCCGAATAAAACTATTGAGTTTTTCCATCTATTTGAGAATGAACTATAGCCTGTTATATGTGTTCTTTACACTGTCTGCTTTCCCCGTCATTTTCATCCAGGGTTCCAATAATTCGGGACCTGTCTGTGCTGCACGATGGGTGGATCTCTTTCTGTTCTGCCAGTTAGGCTTCACAGCTAACCCAGAAACTTCTGGAATCTTCTGTATGTGGGGAAAAAAGAGAATTGAGCAACAGATGATGTCATGTACATTTTTAAGCGCAAGCGTTGTTCTTGCTGACACTGTGTTGCCTTGGTGCCTTAAGTTACGGCTCAGTTATGGACTACATCAAACAGCGCCTATGGAACTGCGAGGTCGATTTCAACAGTGCGACTGAATTCGTCTCGATTAATGTAAGTTTCACGTAAGAAGCTTACAGCGAAACTCAACTCCTTCATGCCAAATGAAGTTCATTTAACAAGTAGTGCTTACATTGTAACGCTCCTGAGTGGCATTTGGGCTAGGAATTTCCGAAAAGCTGAAAAAAAATGAAAAAGATTTTCAAGCATTCCAGAAAGTTGTGCAGCATTGCGTTGGATTAATGCATTTGACAATTACTGTACGTCTGCTCATAAATTAAATTCAATTTTATTTGTATAGCGCTTTTTACAGAGAACTGTCACAAAGACACTTTACAGAGTAGCAAGGCAAGAGACAGAGCAAAAAGAGCAAACAGAGCAAACACCAGGCCTGAACCCCCAGATAGCAAGTACATGAGGTAAAATAAAAACTCCCAGCGGGGAGAAAACCCTCGAACAGCAGCAAGAAAAAACTCCCCAGTGGGAAGAAATCTCCAGAGGAACCTGGCTGTAGAGGGGGAGCCCATTCTCCACTGGCCAGCCTGGCATAAAATAAACAAGGCATTGTATTCCTGCTTTGTTATTTGTGGGTAAAAAAAGAGACAAAAAAGCTGATGTGGAAAGATGCGTCTTTTCCTATGGATAGATTTGCACTGCCAGACCATGACAGAGAAGACTGTCAAAAAAGCAACAACCTTGGATTTAATATTAATATGTTTTAGCTTTTCATTGTTATGAACCTACACCGCCGAACACTAACTAATGGGGCGATAGGTGACGTCAAACGCGACCACGAGGGAGGACTGCGTGTCCGACCCAAAGCCTGGCGCTGCCTCGCTAGCCCCTCTCGGTGGAGTCTCCGCCCCCGGGGTGCGGTTGCCAGGTTCTCCCTCCTAACCTGTGTGTTTGTGTGTGGCGTCGCCACAGCGCCCAACGTAGTCTGAGGGGAAGCTGGCTATTGTTGGCGTCCAAAATGTCAAGAGATGAGCCTCACATCAGAAACATAAAGGCTAAATACAGAGAGCCTAACGTTATATCATGGGTTGGAAAATTCAACATCCACTAATATGCTAGCTGGCTAGCAAACTAGGCTAGCTAGATTATTATCTGCATTATGCACAACACAACTGCCATTTCAAGAGCTCCGAGTTAGGCTACGTGTGATATTTTCACCACCTGGAACGAGCTAACGTCAGCAAGCGGCCATGTCTTTACACACAAAAGTACTGTGTATCTCTAAAGTCATAATTTATCAAAATACACCAAATGTTCATAACACTAGGATACAGAAAGCAAAATACCATCAGTAGAGTGTTCTTTTCTGTCCTGCTATAACCTTAGCTCACGAGAAGAAAAGTGGCCAAGTCTGTACCACCTTTCAGTCCTTCAACTCCCTCAGCTCCACCATCCAAAAGCCGGATCAATGTTTGCTCTTGTTTTCCCCAAGACTTTTATAATAGAGCTTTTGAGATGGATAGCAAGGGTTTGTTGGGTCTAGAGCTGGTGAGGCTTAGCTGGCTCTCTGGTGGAGCCGTGCGCTTACCAACAAAGTTGGCAATTTTTTCACCGTATAACTGGCAACCGGCTACACATTTCGTTTTGTGAGAAAAAGATGGGCGTGCTATCGGCTTAGGTGCGTTGTTGGAGGCGGTAACCTCGGTATCGGACGTCACCGACAGACAGCATGGTATACAGACCGTAGAATATAGGCTATTTCAAATAGCAAATTCATAGTCAATTCCTGCCTCTTACCCAGTGCACGTTGGGATAGGCTCCAGCACTCCCCGCAATCCTGCCTAGGATGAGCGGGTACAGATGGGTGAATGGAAATTCATAGTCAATATAGTTTTTCTGAGGAAATGCAGTGCAACGTGCAATCTTTCTGCAATCTCTGTGGGTATCTTTTTTATTTATTTATTATTTGTCTATGTAAAATATTTTGACATATTATAGTTGTTAATCTTGTTTCACAATTTTTGTTCAGGGAATGTAATTCCATTTTTATGTCTACTTTCTATTGCTTCGAGGAAAGGAACAAAATATATGCTACCGCTCAGCACTGCAAAGATGTCTGCCTTCTGTCTGTGGTTCTGTGCACTAGAGACAGAGGAGATACGAGAGCATTACTGTCAATCATCATGTTTGCTTAATTAGTGACAAATGATATAGATTACTGGGGAGGGGCGTTGTGATAATTGACACGCAGGAATGCTCTATCAACCTCTAACGGAGGACGACTGACAAAAAATCGCCCCGGCTGAACGACGTCCCCAGCAATAAAGCGCACGTAATGTGGTCATAAGCGTGACATAACAGTCGTCGTAACCATTCACGACGGTGTATTACAGTTTATGACCGATGTCATAAATCTGGACCCTTGAGCCCGAAAGCACGTTACGGTTTATTCTCGTATCGCAGCGCTGCGAGGAGAGGCGCTGGCCCGCTAGCGTGAATTCTCCAGACGATGAAGCGTTCATTCCGTCGTAAATAAAGATGCCGTGCCAATGTTTGAACTGCCAGGGCCCGATGGGTTTCCACAAGTGGCACAGGTTTCCCTGTGCCAAGTCTCCATTTTTAGGCAGTGGAAATATCATCTGAGGTCCCCGAAGAGTTAGAGAGAGAGAGAGAGACGGAGAATGCGTGTTTGTGTGTGAGTGTGTGTGTGTATATATATGAGTGTGTGTGTTTGTGTGTGTGTGAGAGAGTGTTTCTCTGCTGGTCTCAGTGAGTATAGGAGTAAGAGGGAGCGGGAGATTAGCTCAGGCACTGAGGATCTTCAGCCTGTGAAATTAAAGCGTAATCCCCGGGCTGACCTGCCAGCCTGCCTGTGTAAAAGTCTTACCTCCACGCCCTGCGTGCCAGCACGCCACTAAACCAGCATTAACTGCAATGATCACAGTGCTAGACATGAAACTGCGGGGGGGGCGGGGCCAGCAGACCTGTGTCTATAGGGGGGCGTGGCCAGCATTAACAGCAATGATCACAGTGCATAAGACATAAGACTGCTGGGGGGCAGGGCCGGCAGACCTGTGACTGCAGGGGTGGCGGGGCCAGCATTAGTCTGCTGGGGGGCGGGGCCAGCAGACCTGTGACTGCAGGGGGGCGGGGCCAGCAGACCTGTGTCTATAGGGGGGCGTGGCCAGCATTAACAGCAATGATCACAGTGCATAAGACATAAGACTGCTGGGGGGCAGGGCCGGCAGACCTGTGACTGCAGGGGTGGCGGGGCCAGCATTAGTCTGCTGGGGGGCGGGGCCAGCAGACCTGTGACTGCAGGGGGGCGGGGCCAGCAGACCTGTGACTGCAGGGGGGTAAATGGTAAATGGACTGCATTTATATAGCGCTTTTATCCAAAGCGCTTTACAATTGATGCCTCTCATTCGCCAGAGCAGTTAGGGGTTAGGTGTCTTGCTCAAGGACACTTCGACACACCCAGGGCGGGGTTTGAACCGGCAACCCTCCGACTGCCAGACAATCGCTCTTACCTCCTGAGCTATGTCGCCCCAGGTTGCAGGGGGTGGGGCCACATGTCAGTCACTGAGGGCCCAGGGGCTCTCACACCTGCTCCTGGCCTGTACAGCAGGCTTGTCGTACACAGCTCTCTCCATCAGTTTGTTGACAACGTGTGTTGGAGTTTCACCACCATTTTTCCCTCAGTACGTATCTTAACACAATGCAAGTTCTGCCTCTGATTTTTTTGCCTGAAATTCATTTTCAATGAGCAGGTATCCATGGCTACTGCAGTGTATTCTCCTGATTCACGTCTTTATACAGGAATCATTTGCCACTCTGTGCATTGCGGATCACAAGGGCATTAGGCTTACCTGATCCAAGTGATTGAAATTTCAGAGCTGGGACATTTAGTCTCTTCTTTTGTTGATTTGCTATGCCTCTTTCCAGATTGTTCCACTGTGACTGTTTTAATTATCTTTGCATTCTCTCATCTTGTTTTGTTTTTCAGAGGCCTCTGGCGTTCAGCTGGGATTGCATTCACTTAACAGATCGCATTTTGTCAAGGCCAGAAGTGCTGCAGCATCTCAAACTGTTAACCCGCACAACTGAGGGCCTAGGATGGAATAACCAATGCACTACAACTCCCAGCCTGCCTCAGTCAGTTGTGCATTAACAGTTGCAGACCACCTAGTCCACTTTACCTGCCTACTGTTTCTTTTTCAATGTGGTTAAGTTCCTCTCGGCGGTTCTGAAAGTGCACGATGGATTGGACCTGGTTCCGGCTATAGAAGATCCTGCCGCTGGTTTTAAGTTAATCAGAATCAGGCCTGAACACCTGGCAGTAGTTGTTTTCACATAAGATAAAACTGGCTGGGGTAAGATAAAAATGTTCTACATTTGGGCCTGCTGAAGATTAGAGCAAAGGACTGAGTGGGGCCGACAGCCGCACAAGCGCGCCCCCTTGTGTCTGGAAGCCATTGGCACCCACCCGAAGGCCATCCAGGCGAAGACGGACACATCCTCCGCGTACGCCGGTGCGCCCTCTTGTGTGCGGAGGCCGGAATGGCGCGGGGATTGGACTGAAGGCGGGCCCCGACTCTGCGGGCTGTCTCCTCGAGGCCGCGCTGAAGGGCGGTCGGGACCCACGGAGGCTCGGGCGCGGCGGCTGACGGGTCCGGCTCGGAGATGCTCCAGACCAGCAACTACTCGCTGGTCCTGCTCATCCAGCTGGCGCTGCTGACCTACGACCTCTTCGTCAACTCCTTCAGCGAGCTCCTGCGAGCCGCGCCCGTCGTGCAGCTCGTGCTCTTCATGTGAGTCCGTGCTGACAGCCCTGGGTCAGCTTCTTTTCATCATTATCGGGGGTGGGGCTCTGTACATGTTCTTGGCTGTGGGCCAAAATCTTACCTGTAGCACATTAGAGATTAAAGAGAGAAAATACACTCTTAAGGCAAGGAGCAACATCTTAAATATTGACTTTTCTTTGGAGTCCGCCTTTAAAATGTGCGCCCGCGTCTCCCAGCATCCAGGACATCGCCATCCTGTTCAACGTGATCATCGTCCTCCTGATGCTCTTCAACACCTACGTGTTCCAGGTGGGCCTGGTCTCGCTCCTGCTGGACCGCTTCCGGGCTCTTCTGGTGATCTCCGGCCTCTACCTGGCCCTCAGCATCGCCCTCCACTGCTGGATCCTGGTACTGCGACGCACCGGCGTTTCTGTGCTGGCCATTACCGCAAGCATGGCTACCGTCAGCCAAGTCAGGCTGATACAACATAAGTCCACCAAACTTCTGGGGATGTCAATAGAATAGAATAGAATAGAATAGAATAGAATTATTTTATTTATTCACTGGGGGAGCTTCAGATGATAATTTTTAATGTAATTTAAGGAATAGTAATGTCATTCAAATGTAATGTTTTGATATGCATTGTTAGTGAACTAATGGCAAGGTACTTCTGATTACACTGCCTAATAATTGTTAGAACCAGCGAGATTGCAGGATTTATAGTGGAAAGCAGTATCACTACAGTGTAACCCTTACAAGCACTTGACTAAGAAAAGGTTAAAATTATATTTTTATTAAGGTTTTGGATTATCTGTTCAGACACAGTTGTTATGGGTTGAAGTTTGTTGTCTGTTCTAAATTTCCAGTCTGGAGCAGGCTCATTTGTCAGCCCCATTGTAGGTGGATAGTGTCATTTAAATAGCAGGACGCTAAGTTCGCATAGCAAAATACTTAGCTAATGTTAGCTAGCTTCCCTGGATGCCAGACACCCCCAGGCTGCACCTTATGCTGTTCTCCCAGACGGTTACTTATATCTGCTAAGAGCAGACAAACATATCTGTAAGTTCACGGTAATGTATAGCTGGCATTGTAGTGGTGAAAGAAAGCATTGTGAGTGTGTGTGTGTGTGTGTGTGTGTGTGTGTGTTATATGGGGACATTTTTGAAACGCTTTAGTCTATGCACTCTATGAAGAGCATGGGTAATAGTAGATTTTTTTGGAAGATTTACTGCACATTTGAAACTTTTCTATTTCTGTCAATAGAACCTGCGTTGGGTGAGCTCACATCGATTTGTGTGGACTAATGGATTAGAAGCGTTGTTTGTTTTCCAGAGACTTGGTGAGTTTTTGCCATAACGCTCTTTCCACACCATAACACTATGCCTTCACACTGCAATACATGCCTGGTCCTTAACAGTTAATGCCACTACGACCCTTCGCACTGAAATAAATGCATTGCTCTTTTTGGATTATAATGCCACTTTGACCCTGCACAGTGGAATAAAAGAAGATTCTTCACTTCTTACCTTGTGCCATTTGAGGTAGATTACAGAAGATAAATGCTTATTAAATTGCACTGGGACATTTGCCCGGTAGTGTATTTTATTAGTTGGAAATTCCTCATAGGCCATAATCCGCATTATCGATTCCTAAATTCAATGAATTTAGGAATCAAACTGAATTTGAATTGACTGGACTGGGGTGTGATTGGCCCTGAAGTGCGTTAATTTCAGTGCGTTTCCTTCCTTTTGCAGCGGCTGTGCTGTATTACTACTTCTACAAGCGAGCGACGGAGTACCTGGGGGACCCCCGCTTGTACGAGGACTCCCCCTGGCTGCGCGACGCTTTCGCCCGGGCACGGCAGTGACCGCCGGGAAACTGCGCTGGGCGGAGCCGAAATGGCCTCACGCCCACGCAGAGCAAACTGATTGGATACAAGTGAGATGAGTCAATTGTGATGGAACTAGCCAAAATGGAGGCTCATACAGTACACATACGGTTCCAGGAACACGAGACACATTGGACATAGTCAGAATGGAGAAAGAGAGAAACTGTTATAGGCAGAGCCATAATGGAGGCTTATACAGACACAGTTACAGAACGATACAATACAAAGGACACTGAGAATGGACATGGATAGAGGCGAGAAACTGCGATGAGAAGAGCCATAATGGAAGTTCATGCGTACGCAGTTACAAAAAGAAACAATATAATGGACCCTTGTGCAAACAGATAAAGAGAGCCACGCCAGCTTTTCTCGAAGGAAATAGTTTATCAGGACAGCAGTGTGAACGATACAGGTTAGAATTTATTCCTTTGTAGGCCGGAGACTGGACCTGTATCTCACAGAGATGCTCGTGCACGCTGACCACTGAAGCAGCTTTTAGCAGCTCATTGTCGTTAGCGCGGAGTTCAGGAAGCTTCCGGTTTGTCGTGTGCGCTTTTGGAAGTTCAGCGTCGCAAAGCTACGCATATCCCAGGTGCACTTCTTAACCTCACGGCCCCTCATCGACGCAATGCCAGCACACATCCGATCCTTTTTAACAGTTGAAACGTACCAGGATTATAGCGGTTTATAGAATTCAGTTAGCGTTTAAATACACCTTTTTTTTATAGCCGCGTCAACCGATTTGACGCCGATCTGCCTTCTTCTGGTGTGACGCGGACCGGGCCCAAAGTGCCGAAGCCTTGCCGTTTGTTCTCCTTTTCTTTCTGGCGGAAGGATTTATTTTGCTTGAGTAAGTTTTGATTCTTTTTTTTTATTCAATAAAGTGTATTTAATACGACCGCTTTCGTCCGCCTCTTTCTGAACAGGCTTGCCTGGAATCGTTGGACAGGCGGTTGAGAGAAGTCTTCGTAACGGGCTCAACATCCGTCGTAAATATTTGATATTTAACACAGTGCAAATACACACAGACGGTGGATTTCACATCCCTTCTGATGTGGAGTTCTGCACACAAACATGTCTTAACTCGAGCGGAGAAAGAAATAATCTCACACTGTCAGCGACTCAGTCTTGTTTACACTCATATCCGATACAGCTGATAAAATGCTTATCTGATATACGTAGTCATCTATGACACTTCGTTGTTGTTTGTGCTGCACGCTTGGACCTTGATTGCGTTAATCCCCGCTTTTGTGCTCAGCGTTCCGTCCGCCCCCGACGACCGGCTGTGCGACAGGGAGACCCGCGACTCCCACGCTCTTATTATGGGATGTTGTGCGTCAGTAGAAAGCTGGTTACAGGGGAAGACTGCGCTGGAGGGTTTATATTCAGATCCGACAGAATCGGACCCAGGCTACCTCCAGATGCAACCTGAATCAAATCCGTGTTCAATTTCGTAAGTTCAGACCAGTGATTTAATGCAACACTTACTGGATTCGTCAAAAAAATTGGATATTATTGCCCAAGTAGTGGGGCTGTAAAAATACAAATTGATCATGATGCAATAAAATAGTGATACTCTGAACAACACCATTGCAATACCATTTCTCTTAATTTATGACAATATGATACGATTAACGACGATTAATTACGATGCGATGCAATTAGGTGCATGTTAATTAACGATTCATCGCGATACAAATCGATTCATACACGTCATATCGATGCAGTTATAACGTGACCTTTGCATCACGATGCACTGATGCATCAATGTTTCAGTACACCCCTAATAAATAGACTAGTTTACAAGGGTCTGTCACAGTAACACACGGTGAAAGTACAGCATAAACTCGCTCGCTGTACTCTCAAGACTGCAGAAACATAGACGATAATTTGAGGAGGGCAGGCTGACACTTACGGAGCAGGAACAAGCGCCGGTCACATGACTGCGGCCAGAGCATGAATGAGCTCACGACTCTGACCCGGAGCGCCGGTCCCATGACTGCGACCAGAGTATGAACGAGCTCCCAACTTGGAGCGCCGGTCACATGACTGCGGCCAGAGCGGGAACGAGTTCATGACTCCGACCCTGTAGCGCTGGTCACATGGCTGCGGCCAGAGCATGAACGAGCTCACGACTCCGACCGGGAGCACTGGTCACATGGCTGCACCCTGGAGACGTAGGTGGCCAGAGCAGACAGCGCCCTATTCTTATCCCCGAGATTAATCAGGGGATTGTGGATTTAGGCCTGCGTGCAGACTGCCCTCTGCAAATAGACACGAGCGTTGGGGGAGCGGCGGCTAGTCGCTACGGCTGTTAGCCTGCTTACCGGGTATTACATCAAAGTGCACGGAAACATATATAGCCATGCCTCCTCCTCTTGTACCCCTGTCTGCTCTGTATAACATATAATTTTTGTGTGTGGTTCTTTTCAGTTTGTAATGCCACTATGAAACTGCACACTGAAATAAATGCAGGGTTCATATCAGTTTATAATGCCACTATGACCCTTCACTATGGAATAAATGCAGGGTTAATACTGGTTTATAATGTATAGCAAGAAGTTAACGTCTAAGTTAAATGCTGGCACTGCAACACTACAGTAATCATGAAGCTGATCGCTAGGATCACATTATGGAAATGGGGAGACATTTTAAGCAATGTTGTGTGTTTTGTTGGAAAATGGGTATTAACTTGTGAAGCAGACACTTCAAGAAAATGCTATTGACATGTGGCATGTAAGCCTATTAGTAATGACATCAATACAGGCAGGATGAGCTATTCTGTGTATAACGTATGCATATCACAGCAATAACAGAATCTTACACTTACTATCCATTTTCTATGAAAATAGATAATCGTATAATTTGTACATAAGCACCCTAAATATGTAGTGCCATTAATGTATACATCACTGTTGCTGGAGACATTTTTGGTAATTACAAAAAAGAGTATTCCATTGTTACGTATAGGCAGATTTCCCAGTTTTGACTACACTCCACGGGCTAACACTACACTTCCCATCGTGCACTTCACCATCTCATGCCCCAGAGGCCTGCTGAGGGTTTAGGCTGCAGCTGTCTGTGTCTCCAGTCAGCACTGCTCAGTGAAAACAACAGCGCAATGCCAGGAGAAGTTAGCCATTTTGATGCCAATGATGGAACCTCATTCAGTTTCTTACTTGTTAGACGGTCCATTGGGTCCTCTGGGCTTTGGGTCCTTTGCCCAGTTTGTCTTGGCACTGCGGAAGAATGTTGGCAGCATGGGAACATCTAATATCTACATTTCACACCCATGGTTACCTTGTGCCACTAAACCATTAGTAACCATGGATGAGAAAAAGGGGTTCCTTCTTACACTTCAAAATGAGGGACCAGATAAAAAATTTTTAAAAAGTCCAAAAAGCCGCAACCTACAACTTTTTTGAAGTGACTTTGGGGGAAAAAAAGGAAGCCTAGTGTCGAGTTTTATAAGCAGATTTGGCAACGCTGCTAGGCTGGTGCACCATCTATTCTTCCTTAGTTTTCTAATTCCAGGTCCAGGTTCTCATTGATGTAGGCATTTTCGACCAAAGCTAACCAACTTCTCGACGCACCATGTTACCCCAATGGCCTGGAAGGGACAGCCCAGAGTTGTGTCAGTTGTTCTGGAGAAGAGCTTCTGCTAAAATTTAATGAATGGGTCAGTTATTTTAGCACATTTTTCTGCGGTCTTCGTCTCTGTGGTTGCACGGGCAGTGTGAAGTTCCTCAAGAGCCGTGGCCTTTTCTAAGAAAGTCTGGAGCTCCGTTCTTGATCTCGTCCCTTTGTTCCCTGTTCTGAACCAGGTTCAGAATCCTCAGGCTCTGATGTCGTAGCACCCGCTGCTGCTGGCTGGTGTGGTCACCCCCCCCCCCCCCCACCACCTTCTCAGCCATTCGCTGTCGCCATCCCGCATTCCGGCTCCTCGTTAGCGGCGGTTGAAGGAGTCGGGGGGTGAATGGGTCAGTTATTTTAGCACATTGTTCTGCAGCTGCCTTCAGATTTTTAATTTGTGTGCTGGGCTGCTTTTCCGCACCACCCTTGCTCTTTTTTCTGTCTGTTTTCTTGCTCCAGTGAACCAGCCTGACAGTCTCATGTTCGAACGTTATGACGATATAGGCCTGAGAAGCCATGTGCAAGAGAGAAATGAAACATTCTGGGGGCTGTCATTTTAATTTTTAAACTTAAAATACCTATACAGGGCCTACGCTTTTTAAATAAATTAAGGTCAGTTAAACATAACCCTTTTCCCATTTAACTGGCTATTTTTAGTTAATTGATCGTCAGGCCCACACAGTGTGGAGATTACACTTTTAATTCCTTAAACTAGTCTGGAGGTAGCTCTGTTCTTCCTTGAAGCAGGATTGGCCCTGAATTTGTAAAATAACCTAATTAACAGAATTTTTCAGGTACTAAAGGTCCAGTCTGATACAAAGTGTTACAATACTTGATGTGAAGAAATATTACACACGTCAAAGCACCTGAAACCACTATTATGCACAAGATAACAATGGCAGTCGTCACTAGCTAAGCTACTGAACTAAACTTTTAGCTAACATTAAGTTGCTAACGTGCTAGTTAGCGGTATGTTACTTACAAGCTGACTTGTGTAGCTTGGTACTATGGAGACAAAACTGAAGCTTCAATGGGGCTAGGCCTTGTCAGGTGATGAAGTTGTGATGTGACAGTGGATATCACAGGACCCTGTTACAAATCTCATTGGTTTGTTCTCAACCAATCAGATCAGTGCACCTAGTCAGCGCAATCAGATTTGTGATTTTTGGCGGCCTGTCCAGGGTGTTTCCCTGCCCTTCACCCAGTGCATGCTGGGATAGGCTCCAGCACCCCCCGTGACCCTGCCCAGGATAAGTGGGTATAGATAATGGATGGATAGATGGAAAACATCTCCCAAAAAATGATCTGTTAACGAAAATGAAAATTCTGGCAGTGAAGGTTGCTTTGCTGGTGGATCTAAACCATGCAACAACAAAAAAAAATTCTTAAAGAGGCGAGCAACCCCCATTACATGAAATACATCTGTGCAAATATTTGTCTTTGAAATGATGCCAATCCCTGATTCTACAGCTGTGACTCTAAGCTAAGCACTGGCAGTTTAATTTGTATCCATTCTATCCATTACCGCTCATTCTCAGCACTGAAAGCCATACAATTATGACTGTTTTTACTGTTAGCACAGTCTCACTCACGCTCTCTCTGCCATGTCCATTCCACTGCAAGAGGTGACCTGTGACATCACCATTCACCCTGGTTACGGTAAAGCATTCTGTACCGGGATTTGGCCACACAGGCACACAAACAAGCACACAAATGGTAAACATCTGGAGAAACACAGGCACACACACACACACATATTCATGTAAGTGCACACAATATACACATGCACAAATATACACACACACATACACACATATTCATGTAAGTGCATACACACCCACACAATATACACATGCACAAATACACGCATAAATACATTCACGCACTCACACACACACAGATTCATGCAAGTGCACACACACACACACACACACATACAATATACTGTACACCCGCACACATACACACATAAATACACGTATGCATTCATGCACACTAACACACACACACACACCCAGACACTAGCAGAGGAATGCTCAAGCTGGGAAAGATCAATCATCTACTGCAGGTTGTCGTGGAGAACTTTATTAATCACTGACAGGTTCTCACTTCTGTAAGCACCATTCCCTCCAAACGCTCCTGTAAAGGAGAAAGTGGGCAAATGAAATGCCCACAGATCAGTTACCATGACGCTCACTTCAGCTGCAGTCCCCAAATTAAAGAGTCAAAACTTTTCCAAGACTCCCAAAACTAAAGTCAAACAAGATTCCCTAAATTAAAGATCCAAACTTTTCCAAGAGTCCCAAAACTAAAGTCAAACTTTTCTGAGAGTCCCCAAATTTAAAGAGTAACTTTTCCAAGAGTCCCAAAACTAAAGTCAAACTTTTCCGAGAGTCCCAAAATTAAATGAAATAGTCAAACTTTTCCTCATGAGCGAAACAATATCTGTTCTCAATTTACAGGCAGATTATCTACCCCATCCTCTCCCAGGAGTATTATTTAGTATTTATATTTACATTCGGACCCTGGTACCGCAAGTATTTTGAAAACTGTTTTTGATGCATGTGCGCTTATGATATACCCAAGGTCTCAGCCTCTGGTTGAGATATTTAGGGTCTGAAAATCTGTATTTTGTCAAATCTGACAAAAGCAGGATGAAGCTTAAATGTGGTTTGAATGGCAGACAGAGTGGTCAGCTCTTAATTTGTGTCATAATGAAGGCAAAACAGAGTGCCTAAGAGCCTAACTCTATCCGTGATACATATGGCTAAAAATAATATTTTTTAGTAATATATCAAAGCGATAGCTATTTGTTGTCAAGACCAGAGGAGAACAGAACTTACGATAAACTCAGTATTTGTCAACCGAGGCCACAAGGAGTAAGTTTGAGATACATGCCAGTGTGTGTGTGTTTGTGTGTTTGTGCGTCTTTTTGTACCTGTGGTTGCCTCCTGTTGCTGGGTTACCCATTTGATCGAAAGCTAGCAACGTTGTAGAAGCTGAAACAAAGATGCACAATTGTCTCTTCATTTTGTCAGGTAATTCATTCATCTTAGAGCTGGCCACACAGACACATGATCAGACATATATAGGTTCATAATTGGACATAATTATGTGGTTCTAACAAATGTACACTGCATTCCCACAATGCACTCAAACTGTACAATACACTAGACATTTATCTCACATATACATATTGAGATGAAAATGTCCAACTATGTCTGTAAGTGAAACTAGTTTGCATTGTCCTATTTTGACCATTCAAATGCTAGCTACCGCCAGAGTGAAAATGAACAGAGATTGGTGTCTTGTCACGCGCCCATTTGTTTCCGATTGGCCGGTCCTTGGACCCGCCTTCGTCCACACTGCCAATCATTGCATAGGCGGGCCCTGCCCAGTATCACATCATACTTTTTGGGCTTCCACTGGTAAAGTACTTTGAAATACTTGTAACCACAACTGTTCACACAAGCAATTGCTGACCTTGATGGCGTCTTTAAAACAGGTACCACACAAACACATGCATGCATACACACACAAACACACACACACACACACACACACACACACTCACGTGCTTTGATAGTGTGTGAGGAAGCGCTGAGGGTCTTGTAGTGTGTCCCCAAGCCTCTGGAAGTTAGGCATGTTGCTGACAAATCCTGAGCGCTCCTGCAAATAAAATAAATAAAAAATGTCACACTGACATCATTTTTCTGGGACAGTTACGGCTTCTCCGTAAGCAAAACATCATAGATTAATCTGTCAGCATGACGTCATTATTCTGTGACACTTGAAGACCTCACTGTCAGTGTGACATCATTATACTGCGACACTTAAGACCTCACTATCAGTTTCATTATTCTGAGACACATAAGACCTCACTGTCAGTGTGACATCATTATTCTGAGACACTTAAGACCTCACTGTCAGTGTGACATCATTATTCTGAGACAGGACTTTGCTGCCAGCATGACACAGTTATTCTGAGACGCCTCAGTGCTCAGTGCCTTCTCATCATGTTGCAGCTGCACTGTAACTAAACCAAGAACTGTAGATGATAGTGTCCTATCTGCAGATGATGTTGCGAGATAAAAAAGCAGTATCTTTCTCTCCATCGTTTTTCCCACAAGCGCTTTATCACAGAACTATGTAGCGTCCCAGTTATCTTTAACAGGTGCTTAGTCTGTTGTGTGGCAGCAAATCTATGAGGGAATAAAACGAGGAGGAACGCGAGAGAGAGCGACCGCGAGGCTTAGCGTCACCTTTCGGCCGATGACTGGGACCTTGGGCACCGAGCCGGCCTTCGGGGCGCTGGGCCGAGCGTCAGAACCCACGCCGGGCTAAAAGAAAGAGAGAGGACCTCCATATCAGGGACCGGGATCGGAGATGGGGCGACACAGAGAAAGGAACAGGGAGGTAGAGGAGGTAATACCCCCAGTGTCGTTCAGTCGTTCTTAGCACGTTTGCTGCTGGTTTTTTTTGTATACGCGCCCTCACGCTTGGGCCCTGTTTGACTTAGCGCAGGTTAGGTCAGAGTATTGCTTACTGTGTGAACTGGAGTTAATGTGTTCATTGTTACAAATAACTGTACAAAATGGGTGTTGAAGGACAAGAGATGGATTGAAAGAGACGGGTAGACAGAAAGAAAGAGAACTGTGGATGACAGACAGAGGAAGTCAGAATCGGGGTAGAGAGATAGAGGGGCAAGGGAAATGGAGAGAAAGAACAAAGGCGGGGAGAGAAAAGGGGGGATGAAAAGCAGAAAGAGAGAATCAGGACAATAAGAGAGACAAGAAAAAAAAGGTGATGAGGAGAAGAGAAAAGGAGAAAAGGAGGATGAGAGACAGAAAGAGAGAGGGGAAGGGGGGGAGGAATACTCACAGGACCGGTCAGAGGGTTCCCGTTTCCTCGAGTGAAGCCGGACTCTTGGAGACCGTAAGGTGCTGGGAAAGACAGCATCTCATAGCCCCGAAACTCTGGTCTCATCTGGCTCAGAACGCCGCCATAACAGAACCTGGGGCGAGCATAACAACGCGGCCGTTAGCTAATTAATGCTTCCAGTACTGGTTGCACTGACGGGACCCTCAGTCAGAAATACACTCACACAATGTAGAGGCGAATGCACACAGGAGGACGAAGAAGAGCACACTACACTCAACACTCATAAAACTACAGAACTGCAGAACACGCTAACCAATGAAGGATATGGACCAACACACGCAAATGTGCGCACAATCACACATTACATACATACATTCACACGCACACACATACATGTACACACACACCCATTCCTGTACATACGCATACCGACACATGCATATACACGTAATTAAGCACACGCAGACCACACATACATGAATATTCACACACACTTCTACACGCATGCACATACATACACACACAGACAAAACACATATTTTCATACACACTACATACCTGTACATACGCAAAACATTCACATACTGACACATGCAGTTCTGCACATGTACACACACACACACCACACACAAACATATGCACGTACACACACTCACTCGCTGTTGTAGAAGGTGAGGAAGCGTTGAGGGTCGTCGAAGGTCTGGCCCAAGGTCTTCAGTTTTGACGTGTTGCGGACAAACCCGGACTCCTCCTGAAAAAGACACCACCTTGCACTGTCACCACGGCAACGTTACAGAGACACACAACACTCCTCTGTCGCCGTGACAACGTTACTACACTCAAAACTCAGCGTGACATCTTATACGTGGACACCCGACTCTTCAGTCCCGCCCAACATCATATCACAGTACCTCTGCAAGAGGTGGAATGGAACCGGCATTATGTGCTATAATATCCACTGTAAATTACTGTTCCCTCTCTCTCCCAGAAAAAAGTTGTGCCCTCTCCTCATTCTCTTGTATGCCCCCTCCCCCCTCACTCTGAAAGAGTTTATGGGTCATCTATCTCTCACTCTCTCTATTAAACAGTTTATGGGTCATCTCTCTCTCTCTCTCTCTCTCTGAAGAGTTTATATCACTCCTCCCTCCCTCTGTGGAAAAAGAGTACCTCTCCCAATACCCTATCCCAGAAAAATCTACTGTCTACTGTCTACAGTTAATTAACCACTGAACATTTTAGTGAATAGCCTATTTAAAATCAACCACCGTCCCCACACACCCCAATTCCTGATTTTGGCAAGCAAACACAGAGGTAGGACATCATCTATGCACCTTCTTCCCAAATACGAGGGTCTTCAGGGCGCGGGCAGGAGGTGGAGGTGGGGGACACGCCTGAGGCAGAGAGCAAACCAGAGTTCTGGAGCTGGTGTAAACCCACAGCATCTTCGCGCTGTTTTATATTTCCGCGTCGTTTGCGTGATTTGCATTGTGCGGGACACTCGATCGTGTCCAGCTTGTACAACGCTAGTGCAGCGTTGTACAAGCTGGACAGGCCATGAAATACGATTTCTGGTATAAAGTCTATATTAAATCGTTATTTATTTATTGAAAAAGTTACCGGTAAAACCTCTGCGACTAGCCTTTAATGACACCGCTCCATGTTTCTTGTTTTAAATTCGCACCAGGAAGTTAAGTGATGTTTTATTTATTTTTAAGTTAACTGTTACATGAGCGGCCGTCACGGATGCTGGTGGATGACTCACAGGCCATCCCAACGGGTCTCTGCTGTGGCGACTGTAGCCGCTCTCCACATTCTTTTGGCTGAAGTAGGGAGCTGGCAGGAACGGGCAGTTGAGTGTGCTGCTGTTGATCTGCCCTCTTGGGTTTCCAGCACTGAGGGGGGGCTTGTCTGTCGCCACCTGCTCATCCATTTAGGGTTCAACGGAACTCTCGTCGGACAATACTGGCATACATGAAAACGGCTGGAACACATGCGGGTAAATGTGATGTAACACCGGCTGCCACACGAGACCAAACAATAGCTGTGTTGAGAGCTCAACCCCCTTTAAGATGTGTTAAGCTTTAAAATATAATTGAAACGACTTATATCACTTCAGTTCTGGTTGTACTAATTATCAGTATTATACTATAGCAGGGTTCAACTGCATGCAGTATTATAGAGGCAACTTTTTGCTAAGCTTTTTTTTTAAACTTAATTTGGTGAAAAGTAATTACTTCAATCAAAACTTTCAGCTCTCTGGCAGGGCGCGTGTTTACCTGTTCCTCCGCCGTTCTGACTGCATAAACATTTGTACAAATAATTTATCGAACGTAAATAAGGAAAGGCGTGGACGGCCTTGTGACGCCACAGAACATCCTGAAGTTCAAAATGACTTCGCTGGAGTGGAGAATTCTGCTTCTTTATTTCACTGTTTAATATTATCGAACCGATCGACGAAGAGTCTAATAATGCAACAAAGGAAACGAAGGAATGAATTGAATCAATTTCATGTTTAATTAATGGCTTTGTACATTATTAATTGACTTTAACCACTACAATAGTTCATTTTCACGTGACCTTATTCTAAAGTGTTAACAACACGACATTATCGAGATTTGTTTTAAATCGTATTTTTTGGGCAACGCATGTCTAACTGGAGTTTTATTCTCGGGAAATTAGGGAAGAAATTAAATCGCGTACTATATTGCGTAAAATCAGAACATGCGCAGATTACACAGGCAAACTCGAACAGCCAGGTGTACAGGAGGACTCCCTCCTCCACGATGAAGCAGGGAATTTATGCCGCGTGTTTATAAAGGAATGAACTACTTCGCGCTTGGCTGGCTTGGGTGCTTTAAAAATGTATGTTATCTCCAGTGAAAAGGATTCTCTGTGTCTAACAGAAGACTACAGGACATAAAAGGCACTATTTATTATGTAGCTTAATGTTTTATTTGTATTTGTATGCACGATATCCAGTTGTACACTCTACTTTCTTTCGGAAACAAATCAATATTTACATTAGGTTTTGTATTTGCCTTGTTAGACACCCTTATTCGTGTGCCTTATTTAAACAGCCGGGCACTAAAGCATCTCGCCAAATCACCAAAGGGCAACACCGCAATGCCCCACCCGTGCTTTGATCCTGCAACCCCACAGTCACAAGTTCAGATCTGTGTCTATTATGCTACAGTGCCAGTTGTTTTCGCCCGTGAGTAGCTGGAGGGAATGACATTCATCAGCGGTGGCGGTGATGGTGACAGAGAGTGGCAGAACGCTTTGCCCCTCAACCTCAGATTCAGCCACCGCGCCCACATCCTGTTTATCACATACAGAATGCAGGGAAGCTGACCTACCAGCCAAACGCTGAAAGGATGTCAACCATGTCAACCAATCACTCACTTACCTAATCAGTAAACAAACCAATCAAATGGCCTGTCAATCCATCAACAAATCAGTAAGTCAATCAATTAAATATCATTGAATCAAACAGATTGCTGCACAATGCTTCACGACAGATGTTTTTCATGGTGAAAGAACAAACCGACAAAAAGACACCCCAATTAACCCTTTATCCAGCCGTCCTCAGTCCTATTATCTTTACTACTGATTTTGATTAGTTTTTATAAAGCTAGCTAATTTAGCTAAGATGCTACATTTTCAATGGCCTTCAATGGATGAGTTCTACAATATAATGAGCAAGCAGAGGCATTATCTAATTTAATATTAGAAGACATATAATATTCACCAAGGCTGTCACCAAGGAAGACTGCATGATGCAATCTGTAGGGCAACCAACCATTCATCTAAATATCAACCCCCTGTATCACCCTCCATCCCCATCTCTGTCTAACCCTCTCTGCTTTCCCCCTGCTTGAATGAAATGAAAGAATGCGAAAGGAGAGTCGACTGTTCGCTCTTTTAAAAAAAAATTTGAGGAGGAATGGGAAGGTTACACTCTGACCCCTGAAATGTGACAAAGACAAACCCATTGAAAGTAGCAGGGTGCAGAGGGGAATAGCAGCTAATGTATGGAGCCTGTATGACTCATGACTAAATTGCCGCAGGAGAGAGATGCAGGATCCAGAATTCCCACAGAGGGAGAGAGAGGCAGGATCTGGAATTCCCAAGGAGGGAGAGAGATGCAGGATCCAGAATTCCCACAGAGGGAGAGAGAGGCAGGATCTGGAATTCCCAAGGAGGGAGAGAGAGGCAGGATCCGGGACCGGTTGGTCATTTTCCTGCCTGGAATTGCAGGTTCCTGCATGTCACTGTGAGGGACTGAAATTTAGCATGTGACTGAACAGCAGAAAGATTTCCATTCCCTAAAGCACTGTAAATAAAAATGGATACATTCACCAACCATCATATTTATAATTTATTAGTGTGCATTTAATTCAGAATTTAAAAAATACATTTTTTTTAACCTTGTGACCAAAGATTCTCTGGTTGCAAATGGACAGCATGAGCACATCACTGTGGAGGCTGTTTTGTACAGGTATGCATATGGTGTGAGTGGTTGTTTTTAGCTGCCATTAGATGGCAGTGAATGCTCATGGAAATTTTAGCCCCATTTAGCCTTAGCGGTGTACAGCTTCTTTAGCCCCAAAATAGCATCAGCAAAGCAAGGTTATTTTAGCTACAGTTAGCATTAGCAAAGCAAGGTTGTTTAGCATTAGCAAACCAAGATAGTTTAAACCTCAGATAGCATTAGCAAAGCAAGGCAGTTTTAATCCCAGATAGCATTAGCAAAGCAAGGTTGTTTTAGCCACAGGTAGCATTAGCAAAGCAAGACTGTGTTAGTCCCATAGCATGAGCAAAACAGGGTAGTTTTAGCTCTAGTTGGAATCAGGAGTTTTCACGAGTCTCTTGCTGAAGCTTCTTTTCACAGGAAGGGAAATAATGATTGTGCCGGTGGAAAGGGTGTGAATCTTCCGACGGTTAACATTATTATTGATCTACCTTGATGTTTTGCTCACGAAATGGAAAGTAAACAAACTGATCCTTAGAGTTAAGCATATAATTTGGTGCAACTTGTTAATATATACCATCAATGCAAATGTACTTTTGGCATTTGTGTATTTATACACATGGAAACTGTGCAAACTAGACATTCAAAGTGCCAACAAACCCGCTTATTCCTGGTCGGGGTCGCAGTGGGGCTGGAACATATCCCAGCATGCATTGGGCGAGAGCATCACAGGACACACACACTACTCCCTTACATGCTCATACCACTGGGCAATTTAGTCTCTCCACACAGTAAAATGTCCAGTGCTAATTCAGCACTAACACAGTACATACAGTTTGAGTTCAATTAGGGCCATATGCACTCTGTAACAGTTAATTTAGCTCTGCATATTTTACTGTACAATTAATTAATTCATTCATTAATTAGGCTAAACTGCATGTCTTTGGACTGCGGGAGGAAGCCTGAGTACCTGGAGGAAACCTACGCGGACATGAAGAAAGCATGTAAACTCCACACAGAAAGGTCCCGACTGGGGTCACTGTGCCACCCCAATAAAATCAGCATTTAAAAAAATGTTAGAACAGCTGTGCTGTACACTGTAATCAGTGCAGTGCACATTCCAGGTGCTGTGTTTCATTTGACTGGTGTGAACGCCAATGGGAAATGTATCGTACACAGCGAGATTAATCTGCCACATCATAACTCTCCTCAGACCCTCCCACTAACACCTCTCTGAGTGTTACAATGGTGTATGTCACTGTGTGTATGTGTGAGCGTGTCTGTGTGCATATGTGTGTGTGTATGTGCGTGTGTGTGTGAGTGTGTGTGTGCATGTGTGTGTGTGTATTTGTGCACGTGTGTGTTTGTGTTTGTGTGTGTCTGCATGTGTGTGTGTGAGTGTGTGTGTGCGTGGGTGTATGCCTGCATGTGTGTGTGTTTGGACCTTCTTGAACGTGCCCTCACTTTCCCCAAAGGGAGCTGTGTACGGTCGATGAGGTTCGTCGCTCTGTACCAGCTTGTGCCAAACTGTACTTCCCATTTACAAACGAGGTTTTGCGTACCTCTAAACCTCCGGAGCCTTCCGCCTAGGCCCCGGTTCTGCTGTACCCGACACAGAGGCTTACTGACGCACTCAGAGGCCCCCTCCCCTGCCTTCGCTCCCTCCTTCTTCTGGGCCTGCCCGTGTCAATCCTCAAACCGCCTGCCACACTTCACCCTCCCCACTGTCACTCGCCCTGAGGAGCTGTGAGCCCTCGCAGGCTGTCTCTCTCTAGCGGGCCCTGACTCACACTCAGCTCTTCCATCCCTCTGTTCCTCCCTGACATATTGTATACATATATGCAGCTACATGGATGCTCTTTTTCCCTCCAAAAAAAACAACCCAATGGAAATGGCTTTGGGCGGAAAGATGCACTAATGAGGACAGAGATGGCTTCCCCCTTATTAAAAAGATAAACAGGATGTTGTTTAACGAACACGAGCTCTACCACCGGCCTCACCCTCCTGTGTGTGCGGGCATCTATTCGTTTGTGTGCCTTATTGTGCATCTTGCAAATTAGAGAAACCCAGTCAAAAACTGCTGTCAGTTTCAAATTCTCTAAAATGCTAATAAAAAACAATCAGTGGTTTGACTTTGGCCGTAGTACCAGAGCACAGGGAATTAAAATGGCCAGCTAAATGTACATAAGTACATAGAAAATGTTAATATTTTTAAAATGTGCATATAGAAATACATTTACATTTTTAAATTAAGAAATGGCATCACCAGCTAAAGAATGGCAGAAAGGATCAACAGACTTAGGGCTAAACTGCACCCCAACAAAAACAGAAATGTAGACCAAATAATCACTAAATAAGACAACTACCCCAGAGAAAATCATGCATTCCCCTCATCTCTCTCTCTCTCATTTGCACACACACACATAGACACACAGTAGCCCAGTTTGCAGCTGGCATCAGTGGGAAGAGAGGAGAAGTCAGAAGTGTGGTGGCTTTATTTCAGTAGCTGCATTGCTGTGACTGACTGTGAAATCTGTCACAGACAATTCTTTTAATAGCTATGTGAGATGAGACGTGCACCCTGCTGCACAATATACACAGAGATGGTATTGTCAGTGAAGGACAGTGTCCTGGTCTATACTGAGGTCAGTGAAGGACAGTGTCCTGGTCTATACTGAGGTCAGTGAAGGACAGTGTCCTGGTCCATACTGAGGTCAGTGAAGGACAGTGTCCTGGTCTATACTGAGGTCAGTAAAGGACAGTGTCCTGGTCCATACTGAGGTAAGTGAAGGACAGTGTCCTGGTCTACACTGAGGTCAGTGAAGGACAGTGTCCTGGTCTATACTGAGGTCAGTGAAGGACAGTGTCCTGGTCTATACTGAGGTCAGTGAAGGACAGTGTCCTGGTCTATACTGAGGTCAGTAAAGGACAGTGTCCTGGTCCATACTGAGGTAAGTGAAGGACAGTGTCCTGGTCTACACTGAGGTCAGTGAAGGACAGTGCCCCGGCCCAAATTAGAATCCTGCTGTCCTCCTTCCGCCCCACTGTCCACCCCGGGCCCCAGGCAATACAGCTAGCGCGGGGCAGTCGACAGGTGCAGAGTTTAATTTGACAGAAATGAATACCCTCCATGAACCGGATTGTATCTCCTCAACCCCTCGTCACCCCGTGGCACCGCAAGGCCCCAGCCCCAGCTCTGCGGAATGGTCGTGTTCTCCTCCTTCATGGACGCCCAGTGTTCCCACTCCTCCCTTTCCCACCTTCCTTTAAAGCAGACAGAGGGGAGCTCTTTCCTCCGCTCTTAAAATGGCATCTTTTCTTTTTCTGTGTAAACCCTCAATCCGACCCGGCGTGCCACAAGGGCTCAGGGCTAATCGATTTCGGAAAGGAGCAGTTAGGAGCTACAAGGGGGAATTATTTGCGACAGATTCCTCGTTCAGCCACGCCGCCGAGATGCCTTTCCGAGAGCAAAGAGGGAGGGAGAAGGAAATGAAAGGAGGGAAAGGGAGAACAAGGACAAATCAATGAAGAATGCAGTTTGAGAAGAAGAGGACACGGGCGAGGTGAGATAAAATGGCTGACAGTAATAGCCGAGGGTGTTGCGTTCAGGTTGCCAGACGTCTGAGCTCCCGTCTGATCGCCAAGTCAACACAGCAACAGAACTTCCTTTCCTTTCCCCAAAGGTTTTCTTCAATAAGAATAATGCACCACCTGTAACTAGTGAAAGAGAGAGAAAGTGTGTGTGTGTATGTGTGTGTGCGCACACAAGAGTGAGTGAGTGTGAGTGCCTGTGTGTTATTTTTTGTGTTTTTATGTATTTGTTCCATGTGGTTTCTTATGGGAACACACACCTGTAAAATACAGGATGCACGGATTGTTGCAATGAAGAAATTCAGCCACGTTGTAATAATTCTTATTTTGATGTGAATTCAACCACCATGAAAAACCATAAATAAAAACAGTCAGGAAATGTATTGTATTTCAACAAAATGCCATGTACTTAACACTTTTTGGATTATTTGATTTTTATTTTCTTTCTGCTTCATGCCTCCAAAATGAAGTGGAAAATCTAATTTGCTTTCACCTAACAATCCCCCCCCCCCAAAATGCAGCCTTCAAACCTGCGATTTTCTCATTATGATTTCATGCTTACAGATTTTTACAATCATAACTTGCTGAAGGTGGTTGAAAATAACCTTTGGTGGAATAACTGTGAAAATGACTTTTCAAAATTCTCAAATGTAAAAAAGGCTACAGGGTCAGTGGGTTTCAGCGATGAAGCACTGAGCAATTATCTTAAAAATAAATATTCTCTGCGATACAGAACCCATCTGACGTCTGTGTATTTCAACGCATTATTCTACAGTTGCACTTGTGATGTAAATGTCATGCTAACATTAGCACCATCTCCGTACAAATTTCAGCCTTTCTGATTTTCTCCTGGAGGGAATAGTGTGTCGATGATTGACAGCCATCGCACAAAATCTGTGTGTTTGTTACATCACATCTCTACAAGCAACAGAATGGCAATAGATTAAAAAACAAGTTCTAAACAGGTTGTTTTCAATAAAATATCTGAACTGTTTAGTTCCTGGGGAAGAAGAGGAGGGGGTGGAGGAGAGAATACCCTCCATGTAAGGAACCACCAATCAGAACAGCCTAACCCCAAATGAACAGCCCCACCCACATCCAGAATATAAAGATATGGAAAAATAGGGGTGTATCCCAACGTGGAAATGCACGTTGCATCCCGAAGTTGACCAAATATGATAGAGACTTTCTTTCTTCACTGGGAAGTCATGGGAATCCCATATTACCACCGAAAAGAACTTGTGATTTGTACAAAAAAAGTTAGCATTAGACAGATACAAATCACAGTTTCCACTCATAAAAATCCCGTAATGCATCGGACTCTGTAGCTGCATGCAAATGCACATCTACCTTATAACTGCATGCAAATGCACATCTACCTTATAACTGCATGCAAATGCACATCTACCTTATAACTGCATGTAAATGCACATCTGACTCTATAACTGCATGTAAATGCACATCCGACTCTATAACTGCATGTTGTCTTTATATAAAAATCAGATAGAAAGAACCCGGAAGAATTCCTTGTGCCTAATAAAGCACGTTTATGCTTCTCTCAACACATGGCAGATGCCTTATTAATGAACAGTGCCGGAAGCTGTTTAAGTTGAGCTGGGTTGTCCAAAGTAACTTTGAATCCACAGACCAGTGCTCACCTTTCAATATCCCCTCACCGGCATCATGTAGTACAATAGTAATGTTTTTTTTGTTTGTTTGCTTGTTTTTTGGCAGACCCTGAGGGCTGGCCAATGACAGTTGATGTCTCTTGACTTGTTGAATAGCTCAGTCGCTGGTTGTTTCAATGTGCATGAGTGGTGGTGTGCAGTAGGCGGCGGTATTAATCTTAAATGACTAGTGACAGCAGGTGACAACAATAATTCTGAAGGACAGAAAAACAGCGCAGCTTTGGATGTGAAACGGTGTTCCTGTTGTCAGGAGCTAGCTAGTAAATATTATATTAATAGCCTACAGCAGGTTGTATATTTGTTGGTAAGTTGAAAGCACACAAAAACATTCACTAGTTTGCTTGCCAGCTAACTCATTTCTATATTATAGCTAAATGGCTAGTTACAGGTAGCTAACATTTAGTAGTCTGCTGCAAGTTTAGTAATGGCTAACTAGCAACATTGCTAGCTTCTCTATTAAATGATCGTAAGCTAAGTCCAAGGACCTTGTTTAGGTATGACAAGGTATGGTGCTCACCATACCTTGGATTTATAGACTTTTTTGTTATTTATTAAAAAATATGAAAAAAGTGATATAATTTTTACTTTAAATAAAGAAGAATCACCTGGAACCTATGTGAAAAGAGGGTCCAGGACCATTTATGGACAAAAAAGCACGGGTGAAAATTTCCAGTTTCTGAGAGACAATGTTCCCCACAGGCTGTATTCAGAGTCCAGCTAAACTAGGCTTTTCTAGTCTTCTGACTGATAGCAAAGCAAATGATAAAATAGTTGGAAGACACTGACAGAGCTGGCTGCTTCTCAGTTCAATTTAAAACATTTAGCTTAGCGTCAAGGTAAAAATGTGTCCATGTAAAATTTTAATGTAAAGACAAATGATTTGTTATAGTTTTATGCTTCATAATTTGTCCGATCGCAAGTTTGGCTTTTAACAATGTCATTGTTGTCTATAAAACTGGTTTACACCACTTCTGGTTTAAGTGCCACATCCGCTTATGTTTTATATCGGACCACAAACACAAACACCCCCTCTGACATCAATCCACTCTTGAATCAACAAGTTGGAAAAAAGGGAGCGAAATACTCTCTTGATTCTGCAGCAGAAACACACAGACTAATAAAAAAAAGAACTGCATACAGTGTACACAGGTGTGTACACTCGTGTATCGTCCACACAGGTGTCCCAAAGTTAACTGAGTGGATGTGAATCCTTGAGAAATGCGTGGTTTTCTCACTAGGCTGAAAAAGCGAACAGTGACTATTATTCTGTCGCCCCTGTGTTTGAAGATGCCAGGTCCCTGATCTGACTCATCTACTCGTCTGACGCACGACTTTTAATGAGAGAAAATAGGGAGAAGAGACTGGGAAAAAAAAAAGCGAGATAGATCCGAAATGGTGGAGGTGCAGGCTGCTTTGCTGGTGGTAATGGGATGCACACCAGACAATAAAGAAGGGAGCAACTGATATCACATATGAAAAATGCAAGGCTCCGCATGGGCAGGACCTATCACTAGTGATTATTGGTGGGTGGAGTTTGAGGATCTGGGAGGAACGTGAAGCACGTGAATCAGTGGGAGGAGCCGACCTGCATGGACCAAGATGAGTAGTTCATTGGAAGAGTTTTGGCTGGCTGTACATATACACGCATAGCGAGGACTGCTTCAGCCATAGCATATCCACATCCCAGGTATTTCAATCAGCCAGAAAAACTAACTTCCATAACCAAGAGGATGAATGGAGAACAGATGGTGCAAATGGATAACTGATAGAGCGAATGGATAGCACAAGGTGCTTTTAAGTTACTTGAAGTGTATTTTTTTCAAATTATTTCTGTTTATTTTTTCATTGGATCACAAAGCCCTCATACCAGCCATTGTAAATCTGGGAGGTCATCAGAAACTTCGAAGAAAGTTCTGGCAATATCCTATCCAATCTAGAACACACACTAATACCAAAAAATAATAAAAAAAGCCAGAAGGTGAACTATGCCTCGACGGAAAAACTTCTGGAAGCACGTAAGCGCATGTTTTAAATAGAGACGGCTGCCACAGTAACCGGCCTACGCAGGTGGGCCCCGGGGCCGAGTTCAAAGGGCCCCGTCATACCGCACGTTACCGGCGCGCAGCTGGCGTGAGGGAGAGGGAGAGGCAGTGTGTGGGAGGAGGAGAGGGAAAAAAAACGTACGAGAGAGACGGAACGAGCGATCAAAGGACGCGCTAAGAGGCGGAAAAGCAGAAGGAGAGTTCACCTGATGAGTCTCCGTCTCCCGTGCCTTACGCACGCAGCCAGGGCCCTCGTTTAACGGCAAATAGTTTTCTAGAAAAATCTATCGCTGGGTGGAAGAAGCGGGGTGAGGGGGAAAGGAGACACGCAAAGGCGGAGGACGCGTTTCCCACCCACCTGTTTTGCGAGCCGAGCGCCAATAACAGCTCGAAAAAACGGCAGAAGTGGCTCACGCGCGGAAACCGATCGGTCGGTCGGTCGGTCGGTCGGTCGGTCGGTCGGTCGGTCGGTCGGTCGGTCGGTCGGTCGGTCGGTCGGTCGGTCGGTCGAGCGAGCGAGCGAGCGAGCGAGGGAGGGAGGGATGGAAGGAAGGAATGAATGGATGGAAGGAAGGACGGACGGACGGATGGACAAACAGACACCACATTCCACCAGGCTCCTGTGTTCCGGTTCAGAACTGTTCTGCATCTCTCAGAGACAACAGAAACGAGAGAAGAAAAACTAAAAGGACAAAAAGCAGAACAAACAAAAAGAGAGAGAAATGATTGATAAATTGATATAGAGAGATAATATTGTTGTTGCTGTTATTATTATTATAATTATTATAGTGTTGTGCATCATGGTTGCTGAATGTTGTACATGTGGGTTCAATGTTTCTGTTTATTAGAATATATGTGTTGCTTTGGCAACCTGACTGTAGTCGTCCTGCCAAAAATGCAACTTGAAATTGAAATTGAGAATCAAAGAGAGAATGAGAGAGGGAGAGAGAAAGAGAGAGTGTCACAATCACCTTTTTATTTTTAAATAATTTTTTGTATACTTTTCTTAATTATTGTTAAATTATATATATTCACCGTTTCGTCTAATTTACATTTTACATTACACCAGCTAACATGCACATATACCACGCACACATGCACACACACAAAGTTGTATTCTGTACATATATTTATTGTTTGTTGTACCTACGCTTTAGCAAAATGTATGTATATATACACATCATGTCAATAAAGCTTATTTGAATTTGAATGAGTGAAAGAGAGAGAGAGAGAGAGAAAGAGAGAAATGGGAGATGGAAGGAATAGAACAGTAATCTACAGGGATATAGGGGTTTATGTGACACATAAAAACAGTTAGGGCCTAGTCTAGTACCAAGGCTGTGGTACAGTATGTCACTTTCCTGACTAAGCAGCAGCTCTGCAGATTCATGTTCTATGTGGATCTATATGGCAATGAAAATTTAAAACCACCTGGAATGCCTCTTCAGGTCTGGTTTTGGTCAATCCCCCCCCCCCCCCCCCCCGCCCCCCGCCCCCAACTCCCCCCACTCTGAGTCCGTCATAAAGACATATTCCTCTTAAACGTGGTATAATGATGCAGTCCAAGGCCAAAATTAGTGCTTTTACAAAATATTAACTTGAATATTTCTTAAAGGAATACATTTAGGGGGGGGATGTACTACATTTAACAATATATTTTATTTATATTTCTTTTTTGGCATGGTTAAGCTAGTCAGATGAATGCACACTACTGTTTATCTACGTGCTCAATCTGATTCCACATGGCTTCACAGATGTCCCGTGGAATCTGATTTAATACAGATGCAAACAGTCAGTTGATTTTCTGGTGCAAATAATTAACCTTTGCCTCCTATTTGACAGATTGTATATTGCCAAGATCTGCCACTTGAAGTGAAGCAACCTTTCATTAATAAGGATAATGAATTAAAGCGAGCAGAGATCGTGATGCTGGGTACAGAATACTGCAGGTTCATACCGCCGATAATGAAAAGTCCCTTTTACATGGAGGTCACTGAGCAGCAGTGCTAATGCTAACAGCCTCGCTGAGTCACCATGTAATGCAATCTGCAGTCACTTCAGCGGGAATATACACCATATGACCAAAAGTATCTGAACAGAGCTAGGCTCCTTAGTTCCAGTGAAGGCAAATTTCAATGCTACAGCATGCAATCACATTCTAGATGATTCCGTCGTTCCCCAACAGTTTGGGGAAGGCCCTTTTGTGTTTCAGCATGACAATGCCCCTTGGCACATAGGGAGGTCCATATAGAACTGGTTTTGTCAAGAACGGTGTGGCAGAACTTGACTGGTCCTCACAGAGCCATGACCTCAACCCCATCCAACACCAAGCCAACTGCAAGCCATTACCCAATCAGTGCCCGACCTCAGTGCTGTTCTTTTGGCTGAATGGAAGCAAATCCCTGCATCAAAGTTTCAACCTCTAGTATAACACAGTCTCAGAAGAGTGGAGGTTGTTTATAGCAGCAAAGGGTGGACCAGCCTCATATTAATGTTCATAACTTTGGATGAGATGTTGGATGTCAGGTGTCCACATACTTTTGGCCATGTAGTGTATTTCCATAAATAGGAAAATATACTGAATATGGACACCTTCCAAATATATTTTAAAATATATTTTCACACGCGCACACACACACACGCACATACACACACTCATCACACACCACACACACACAAGGGCATCTTTTCTATATTTTTTCACCATGAAGAAATTACTTTTTATAAAGAGTCCCTACATTTCAGGGCATCATAGTACTTGAGATGAATGGCTTCACATGCGTTACTGAATAGTCAGGTGAGTTTATTTGCTTCTTTTCAGCGTAGAACCTACCATGCACTTCATCGCGCCAGTCTTGATTAGCATTGGTCAGTCTAGCAGCAAGGGCTGTAGTACACAGGCAAACACTGAGAAGACTGAGCAGAGCTGGATTGAGTCACTGACCCCTGTCCTTTCATATTTAACAGTCCCAAGCATTGAGACTACTATGAATACACAATACCTCACACAGCAATCCGCTTGCCTACTTTGCCACCTTCAATTTACTCAGTCTTGGCCTGAAGGAACCGCACGCGGAAAGACTGACTGCACCTTGACAAAATTGTGATTGGAAAAAATAACACCCATGTTCAATCTTCAAAACGGAAGGAATCCCAACTGATATTCAGTCGGGCCGTGTGTTCCAGGGTTTATTTCATAAGTTAATAACGCTGGTTCATGCATGGGCGCCTATTCATTTTATGAATTTTAATGCTTGAACTCCAGCAAAAGTCAAGCTCGATTCTCAAACAGAATTACAAAGGACAAAACTTTACTGAATTACTGACGCTGCGCCCAGCTCACAGACGGCTTTGCACATATCTGATTATCCCACGGGCTAGCTGCTTTTAGTTTTGCTTTGCGTGGCTATACATTTTAATTTCAATTTCTTTTTTAAATTCTCTGAGATAAAAAGCTTTTTTTGACTTTGAGGAACGGCCTTTCTCTTTACGGTCTCACAATAATGATGGAATTTTAAAAAACCTTGTGAAAGATTTCAGTGTAAAATGAGCTTCTTTCAACCACAGGAGCTTGGTTCCAGCTAATTCACAGGAACGTAGGTTAATACCATTTAAGGATGTAATTTACACCCTCAGAAATAAAGGTACAATGGAGGTACGTCTTTGTTCTTTAAAGAACAAATTTCCCAAAATGTACCATGAAAGTACAATAATGTTCTATTTGGGTACTAAGAAGTGCCTTTTACAAGCAAAAAAAGGTACAAACCAAATATGTATCACTGGCTAGGGGTACGATTATATGTACCTATAAGGTACCACCACAGTGACAAGCGTTCGTACCTTTTTAGGCAATTTTTTGAGGAAAGGTAAGGTAGAGGGCATCGTCCAGGTGGCCGCGTGTGAAAATGTTGCTCCTCGGGCGGCTTGGCTAGGTGTCGGGCGTGTGGATGGCGCCCGGCCCCGCTCGGGTTCGACTGCTGAGAGAGCAGAAGGCCGCGGTCGGCCGGGATCCCTGCCAGATACGCCCTCTCGGAGCATATGGAGAACTGGGAGGAGCTGCGGCGCATGCAGGCAAAAGCAAGAGGCGCCGCGGTGTAAGAGCCAGTGCTGGGTCCCTTCAGTACTGCTGCTTTCACTGTCACACTGAACCAGTGAGCTCATACTGCTCTAACATTAAACTGGTCAGGCCCACAGTACTGTCAGGTTAACCTGGTCAGGCTCATAGTACTGTAAGGTTAACCTGTTCACTCATAGTACTGTAAGGATAACCAGTTCACTCATAGTACTGTAAGGTTAACCTGGTCAGACTCATATTACTGTAAGGTTAACCTGGTCAGACTCACAGTACTGTAAGGTTAACCTGGTCAGGCTCATAGTACTGTACGGTTAACCTGGTCAGACTCATAGTACTGTAAGGGTAACCTGGTCAGACTCACAGTACTGTAAGGTTATTAGTGTTACAGGGGTGGCTGATAAAGGGTCTAACCTGGAGAATTTCCCACTCCACAGCCAGAAGCTCTCAGCTCTCAGCTTCTCAGTGGCCCATAGCTTATTAGCACAACCGTGTCAAAAGCCGCTTTTCCACCACATGGTACCGGCTCAACTCGACTCAACTCTACTCGCTTTTGGTACCAGGTACTTTGTTTTCCACTGCAGATAGTACCCCCGTAAATGTAGCTGGTCGTCATAGCGACGCCGCATGAAATTGCCATGACGTCATCTTCAACGCGACACACGCAGGAACAATGGAGGATATCGAAGGGATGGTGTTCTTGATTCTCGGTATGTTTGTCACAGCAAGGAGACAAATTTTGTTTCAGAAGAGGGTGAAGGCAGCAAGACAAAAGATTGCTGAAAAAAACAGGAGAGTTTGGGAAATCCTACATCAGAGCTCAGACGACGATTCTCTCTGACCAATCAGTGGTCTGCAGTGTTTTCACGTCACCTTTTGGTATCGCCTCAGCTCGCTTGGAACCTTGACGGAGGTGATACCAAAAAAAGTACCAGGTACCAGGTACTATCCACAACTTTTGCCCAATGGAAAACCAAAAAAGTTGAGTAGAGTCGAGTTGAGTTGAGCCGGTACCATGCGGTGGAAAAGAGACTAATGTCATTTGAGCTAGCACTTTCAGTGCTTAACATCTTTCATACATTATGGGTGCCTCAGGACTCTGCCTTTGGTTCTTCTGACCTCCCTGCTCATCATCAGGTCAGCTGGGGTAAGGGATATACAAGTCCAGGAACCAAAGGTCCTCGCTCTACCGAAGGATCTCCCTGGGCATAGGGATTAGGAAAGGGCGAACAGAACAAGGAAATGGCGAAACAAAAATCAATCAGTCAGTCAGATATCTGAGAAAAGGCTTCAGTTTATTGTGTCAGTTAAGGGCCAGACCCTTTGCGTGGGATGGTATCGGAGTCCTCTCAGCCAGCATGCCGTGGGCACTTGCGCCCAAAGATCAGGACTGAGTGCCCAGCCCTCAGAGACAGGTTATGGCAGGGGAGACCAGGAGACAACCCCACCCACTCAACCCTGCAGCACTGGAGCCCCGCCCACGTAACCAGAGTCAGCACCACCCGTTGCTGGGCGATCCCGTAGAATTCCGTACGGGTTTATCTCTATTTAGCGCTAATGCTGTCTCATAGTTACTGATTTGTTAATCCCATCTGTTGGTTTCTCAAAGATGCCATGGTTTTTGTACAGGGTCAAAGTTCAATCTAAGTTAGCTCCGCCTTGAATTTTCATTATAGTTGGACCCACCCCTTACAGAAATAGGACATACTGCAACACACTGTACAATAATAAACTATATAGTGGTAATATGCAGACCTTTTGCAAAATATCATGACAAATATATATCCACAGCAATGTATTGTATATCTGTATTCAAATATATAAAGGCAGATATATTTTGTATACTTGCCCATATATTGTGAAATTTTGCAATATGTTTTCTAATCTAATATATTTCATTAAAAATATATATTGCAGTATATTCTGTTTCTGTGTGGGACAGTGCTGAACGAGTGGGTGCAGGCAAATCCCCGCTTCTCCCAAAACTGTCCCCTCTTCCAAACTCCCGTACCATCACCAACAAAAATACATTTAACAAAGACCCTCTTTCAGGTAGGGCACGTTACCATGGGCACAACCAGCGTCCTCAGCATCCTTGTTATTGTCTTTGTCATTTAAAGCGACAAATCAAAACTCAGTATGTACAATAAATATTAATTCCCCAACCCCCCTCCCACACCCCCCCAATAATATGTACAGAATAAAGTTTCAGCTGGAACAGAACAAGGTCCATCTGTGCTGCAGAGAAACAAACACCAAGCACACACATTCACATAAACCAACATTCACATGTAAACTTAAAATTATTATTACTCTTATACTCTAATAATAATGCAATTATCATTATTATTATTATTATTGTTATTATTGTTATTATTATTATTATTATTATTATTATTATTATTATTATTATTATTATTATTATTATTATTATTATTATACAATAAATAAATCTTTCTTGAACCCCAATTGGGAGGAGTCAGGTTAGTTAGACACAAAGCGTTTGAAACAAGGAAAGGGTCAAGTTAGGGGAGGCAGAATCTAGTTGGGTGGGTGGGTCCACACTCCCACATGAACACACACACACACACACACACACGCACACACACCATACAAACACATGCACACATGCACACACGCACACACCACACACACAGACACACGCACACATCATACAAACACATGCACACATACACATCACACACTCGCACACACACACACATCACACGCACACACACGCGCACACATACACCACACACACACAGACCCACACAGACACATGCACACATACACATCGCACACTCGCACACAAACACACACATCACGCACAACCACATATCACGTGCACACACCACACACACAGACACACACACACGGTCTCTCTCTCACGTTTTCTCTCACCCTCTGGTCCCCTCTCTCTCACCAGACCCCTGAGTGCTGTTTTACAATGGATTAATCCAAAACTAGGCCTATACCCTAACCCTAAACCCATATACCCTAGCTCTAAACCCTAAACACGAACACTAATCCGACCCGAAGCTTACGGCCTAAATTCTTAAAGGTAAAGCTCTGAGCAAGAAAAGGACGGCAACAATTTCCCCAAACGTCGCGCCTACACCTCGCACTTCCAGAAACTGACAGGCGGCCTCTGGAATACAGGGAAAGAGACAGACGGGGAAAAAGAAAGAGTGATGCTAAAAGAGGAAGAGAGAGAGTGACGTGAGATGGAAAGTGTCAGACTAAGAAGGGTGGAGGAAAAGGCATGGAGCAGCAAAGCAAATGGGGTGGGCAGTGTTCAGTATTATGACACACATTTGAAATATGTATTTGCAGGATATGTATTTCATGTGTACAATGGGTTGCTTGCCCTTTTTTGTTTGGTTTTACCAAGTCCACAAGCACAGACTAAAGACAGATAAAAGACGAAAGATTTTGAATGGAGCAAAGGTCAAAGATTGCCCCCAGTATATTCGCAAATCTCATGAAACGCGACGGAAGATGACTCAGTAGGGTGCTCCTTGTGATGAAAGGGCACACAAGGTACTGAAAACAGGAAAAACATTCCTATTTCCACAGGAGGAAAAAAAATCACTTTTTAAACACGCACTATACCAATGTAAACAGTGAATTGCTACATTTAATGAAATGGCAGCTCATTTTACAAAATGAGAAAGAAACAGAGGGGAAAAAACAGAGGAGGGACAAAATGGAGACGAGAGCAAGGTCTATTCCGGGGAACGTTTTTTTTAAAAGCGACGTGCCCTTTTCGTAATAAAGAAGCTTTTTAGTCACGGGTAACGATGGCATGACTGCGTGACGACAGGACCGCAGAAAAACCCGCGAGCAGAATTTGGCTCGTAGTGGGCGGTGAGCATGTACCCACGGCGACACCTTCACAGAGATTTCACAGCGACGTCATTAGCCACCGCGTGATTCTGCTGGGTGCGCGAAGCTGAAAAATAACTCACAGCGCACTGAAGCCGAGTAGCAATGTTCCATTGACCTTTCTTTAAAAAAATACACATATTCTGGTTTAAAATGCACACGTTACAACGGCATTGTGGAGGCAACTCAACACTCAATTCGTTAAAAGCTTCACCCGAGCTTAAACTTGATACATCGTGCATAAAGTTATATATAATACTTCTCTAAATAAAAAGGTTTTCAGAATAACCTGAGATATGGGGGTCACGAATGAGAAGAAAGAAATAAACAAGCCCCAAAGACACAGACTGCAGAATAGGCCATCTTGGGCAGGAAGCAGTTTACAGCCATTTTTATGTAAATCCTAGAAACTGGAGCACCACCAGATGATTAAAAAATGTATAAGTACTATATCAATACACGAGAAAGTTGGTCAAACTGATCCAGGACACTGCAAGTCTCTCAGCTTATCTTTCATTTTGATGGATTATTTTGGAATCTGTCATTAGAAACAGGGTTTTTGCAGAGGGGATCTTGCCTGACAAATGATCCGTCTCCAGAACTTTGCTGAAGGCGTCATGAGATTTATGGTATATATCAAATTTATGGTATATATTTTTGTTTTTAAGAATTCTGCTGAACAGAAATAGTAGTAATAAAAGAGATCACATCTCAGCAGAGTGGTCTCAGAGGTGTCCCCCAGGGATTAATGTTAGGACCTCTTCTCTTTCTTATCTTCATATATGACCTTGAGAAAAATATTCACAGAAAAATATTTAAATTTGTCAAGTAAACAAAATACCCTTCATCAAGGTTGTGTAACACCTTTGAGAAAAGGCGATAAGATTTAAATGTAAATCTGACTTAGCCCACAGAAAATAACATTTAATGCAGTTAAATGTAATCTAGAATATGCTTAGTTTTAAAAAGGACACCAGCCTATCTAAATCTACACAGTGTACTAAAGTAGATATACAGCCGATACTTAATGAATATATTATGCAATACAGTACAATGCCATTGTCAGACCACAATTAGAGTGCTGCATCTAGTTCTCAGCAGCAAACTATTAGACAGATACAGAAGCTCTTGAAAAGTAACCGAAGGGCAACAAGACATGCTATCTACGGGCTACGGGAGGGATCAGCTAGTCATGGACTCGCGTTTCATCGCTCACTAGCAGCCCCTGCTGGTTAAACGGGCACCTGTGCCCTGCATACCAAAGCCGCATATGGAAGGACTCCACTCTGTGTGAGCTTAGCTGTGGTCTGTGGTGTGGAAATTGAGGAGAACGACGGGTGTCTTCCCTCTCTCGATGGGGCAGTAGGGACGCCTGAACGACTCTGGTTGCAAATGGCGAATTGGACATCCCAAATTAGGACTGGAACCAGACATGTACAACCCCATGTCGGGCACCTATATTTAAAGAAGAGCTTCATAACTCCTTTATAAGCAGAACATAGTACTTTCAAAGTACTTCATAGGAATTACTACGGGCTGCAGTGTAGTATAATGGGTATGGAAAAGCGCTTGTAACCTAAAGGTTGCTGGTTCGATTCCTGGATAGGACACTGCCATTGTATCCTTGAACAAGGTACTTAACCCGCATTGCTTCAGTATCTATCCAGCTGTATAAATTAATGCAATGTAAATGCTATGTGATAATGTTGTGTAAGTCGCTCTGGATAAGACCGTCTTCTAAATGTCTGTAATGAAATGTGTAATAATGTAATGCAATATGAAGATGTTGTACTGCGATATACAGCTCTTATGAAGGACTATTCGTCGAAAAGTATTACTAAAAATAGTATAACAGCAGACTGAAGTAACAAATGTCAGTCTGCTTCAATAACACCCTTTTCTAGCATAAACAGCCAACGACTTTTTCACCACAGTTAACCTGATCAACTCACTTGATATACTGTTGGTAAATATTCAGGTAAAATCATCACAACGCAATCAAGGAACCTGAATGAGGGAAGCGATAAAAACATTAATCATAAGTCATTAATGCTTTGGCCAGTCCAGATGGCGTCAACTTCCAGAATAAATTAGGGACAAGCAACTCCAGGCTCAGTCAGTACGGGTGCATCACCCTGATTACTTGTCGAGTTCGGAGTCCCCCTCTGCAACAGCTAACAGCCTTGTGGCTGTCTCCCTTTCTATATTCAGCGAGAGCCGCTTCCCCCAAAATGACATATTTTGGGTACGCTAAGAGCGCTCTGACGGTTTAATGGGACCGGGGCACGCGGTGGCGCCACAAGGTCCCTCACAAATTCCCCAGTCACGCTACCCTTATCAACTGCGGGCGGTACAGTCATAACGGCCCTTCGACACAGCGCAATTACACATCCTAACCGCGGTTCCCACTATTAATGCAGTGCTGCGCAGCCAAGATTTCCCCTGTTGCATCCGCGGTGATGGAGCAGTAATTGCGCTCAGCAGTTCCACGGTATCCGGACAGCAGCAGTCGAACGGCGCGGATGCAAATCCATCTCGACAGCTGCACATTGGAGACGCCACCATTACGGCAGCACAGCTCACAGGGCCCTGCGGATAAGGACACCTCCAGCCATTACTGTCATCCTTCTGGAACATCTGCACTGCAGATTCCAGCGTCCTCATTATGACATCACCGTTACACGTGCGCCTGATGGGCTTTCTGTTGACCTTCAGTGCAGGCATGCTGGCCACTGTGGGAGAGGACAGAAACAGTGTAGCCTGCACAAAAGAGTCAGACTACACCCCCCAAGACCACGCCATCTCATCCAGATCCCGCCCCCTGCCAGACCACTCCTTCTCATCCAGATCCCACCTCTAGACTCCTCCTTTGAAAATTTGCCATGAATTTCCTAAAAACTGTTTTTTCTTTCATCAGAACAGACAGATCAGGAGAGAACTGCAGATTGGTGGTGTGCCGAGTTAGTTTGCCTGAGTCCGAGGTGGGATTTGAACCCAGGCTTCTCACTCATCCTGAAGATTTCATAGGCAAACGAGGTACCAGTAGGCAAAAGGTGAACTCGCCCCCAGCCAAGGGCAACGTTGTTATTTTTTATTAATTTGAGGGTTGCGTCGCCAGACTACGAAAGCATCACTTTACAGGACCTTTACTGTGCTTCACTAGTGAACTAGCCAAGCTATACCCACTACAGTGACAAGAGGAGTCCATCAGGTCTATACATGTGAGCATGAATACACACACATATACACACGCACCCACTTGCACTCATTCACACACACATTCACTCACACACAATCACACACACCCACACACATACACACTCACTCACTCGCTCACACACACGGACACACGACCATGCACGCACGCATGCACATATACACACACAAAATACACACACACACACTTGCGCACACAAGCACACATACTATGCACAAATATGCTATAACCACACACACACGTATGCACATACACAGTACACACACATGCATATACACACACACACACATACACTCTCTTTCTCTCTTTCTCTTACACACACACACACACACATACAGACACACATATTTGCTATACATACACATGCACACACACACACACACACATTCTGTACACACGCACATGCACACACACACATACTATACACATATACAAGCATTCACTTACGCAAACACACACACACGCATGACGTCACTCAGAAAACAGGCATTTTTTCACTTATATGGAAGAACTTTTTGATTGGTTTCTTCAGTTTCTTTTCAAACAAGAAAGAAATGACATCAATTAATCTTTTCCCGTTTATCACTCTTTTTCCCACTTTTCCACCATCGCAGAGCCTTCATTTCCATCGCTGGTGAGGAGCCATCCATCTAAGACAAAGTCTGTCCTTTCCTTGTGTTCCAGATCCTTCCATTTGGTTGCTTTTTTGTTTTTTCTTATTTTTTCTTTTTAAAACACTACTTTGTTGGAGTTACAGCACAGCACCCACAGAACACACACAAACAACAAGAGAGGGATACTGACCAGGGGGAGAATTCACTACTATTGTGCCAGACACAGAGGGACAACCAAAAAAGAGGGGTGAAAGCATCAGATCTTAGTCCAGAAAATGAGTCCCAGTTTACGGTTGTTTTCATCTCCAGGTCGGTCACCACTGGCGCTGGGCGTTTCCAGAACATTCTGTCTGAATGTGGAGCCAGAGAGAAAGAGAGCGCAGGGTGGCGAGGGAGAAAAGCCATGAGGTGGGCCTAGCAGGCAGGGGTACTCCAAAAATAAAGGAGGGGAGGAGGAGAGATGATGTCGGGTGGGGGGAGGGGGTTCAGGGAAGAAACCCCAGATTGTGACAACACACCTGACCAGGGCACGCATAAACACACCCGAAGCTGATGGTAACCAAGGCCTTAGCATTCGTACCCCCTTTAAAAAAGCACCCTATGGGACATGCCTGTTTATTTTAAGATTAAGTAGGACTAGGTCAATGTGCTGTGGGGTTCTCTCTGGCCTGATGGGATGTCTGGGTGAGGGAAGGGAGTGACTGTCAATACTGCATGGCCCGTGGCAGAACCGACTGTGGCAGGGCCCCCCAGCTCAGGACCAGGGGAAGGCTGCGAGGGAGAACATGGCAGGTCCCAACAATGAGAGGCCATGGCAGGTCCCCACTAGGAGAGACTGTGGCAGGTCTGCGCAAGGAGAGACCGTGGAAGGTCCCAACAAGGAGAGGACATGGCAGGTCCCCACTAGGAGAGACTGTGGCAGGTCCCCACAAGGAGAGACTGTGGCAGATCTCCACTAGGAGACTGTCGCAGGTCTGCACAAGGAGAGACCGTGGAAGGTCCCAACAAGGAGAGGACATGGCAGGTCCCCACTAGGAGAGAGTGTGGCAGGTCCCCACTAGGAGAGACTGTGGCAGGTCCCCACAAGGAGAGACTGTGGCAGATCTCCACTAGGAGACTGTCGCAGGTCTGCGCTAGGAGAGACCGTGGAAGGTCCCAACAAGGAGAGGACATGGCAGGTCCCCACTAGGAGAGACTGTGGCAGGTCCAAACAAGGAGAGACCGTGGCAGGTCCCCACAAGGAGAGGCCATGTCAGGTCCCCACAAGGAGAGACCGTGGCAGGTCCCCACAAGGAGAGGCCATGTCAGGTCCCCACAATGAAAGACTGTGGCAGGTCCCCAGAAGGAGAAAACATGGCAGGTCCCCACAAGGAGAAAACATGGCCGGTTCCCACAAGGTGAGACTGTGGCAGGTCCCCAGAAGGAGAAAACAATGCAGGCAGGAGCAGGCAGACAAGAACGGGGGAAGTGGTGGTGACCCAGAAAGCAGAAGCAGACAGAAAGAGGGGCAAAATAAGGAAGGAGGACTGAGAGACAGAGAACCCTGTGAATGGCTAATTGTACCCGTGTTTCACAGCCTGGCAGCAGGGCAGTCTTGTGCATAAGGGGGGTGCCGGGAGGTGGGGGGGGGGGGGGGTGGATCAGTGTCGAGGGGATGGGGAGTGCCAGGAGGTGGGGGAGAGGCGGTGTAGAGGGATGGGGGGAAGGGCCGTTGGGGGCAGGTTGGTGGGGCTATTAGGCTTTCAGGGCGTGCCACTGGGCCACTGCGGTGCGAGGGCGGCCTATCATATCCTTCCAGTGCTTCACTTCTGCTGGACCACTCTTCCAGGAAAGATATATCTGAGAGAGAAAGAGAGAGAGAGACAGAGAAGGAGAGAGAGAGTGGGGGGGGAGAGAGAAGGAGAGATAGAGAATGGGAGAGAGGGGGAGAAGGAGGAAATGTTACCTTCACATCTATCTGTGGACAGGCATACAACAGTAGCCATGACAATAACACATGATAAGAGATGTAAATACTAACCACCCCTGCAAAAAATGTAAGTACAAATTACAAATTGCAAATACAAATGAATAAATAGCTTGCACTGAATTAGTGAAATACACACAGGGAGAGAGAAGATGATATCGTGCTGGCTGCTGTATACTTACAGATGCAGCTGACAAAAAATGTACTGCATATGAGCATTTTTGGGAGAACTATGGTGTGGATGTCTGTCTACTGCTTTGAAGTCCTCAGAAAAGGGAGATCCCTCAATCACAACAATTAAGCAAAGTCTTAAGGTAACACATAATGACAAGGGAGTAATGGCAGTGGACAGCAAAAATAGTGGCAAATACTAATCAATGATCCTATTCCAAATTTACCACCCAACATTCAGGTAGCTGCAATTAACAAGCTGGTCCACAAGAAGGCACCAGTGTGCATTGTAACAAGGTAACTTGAGGTCAACCCAAAAACAGACTTTTGAAGAACATGCACATGGCGAGTGCATCATATTTTTAAACTGGTCCAAATGGTGTCCACCATGTTATCCTCCTTCTTGGCAAGTGTGTTTTCACCACAACTATAAGCCCTGAATTGTAACAACCTGTTAATTGTTCATAATTAGACACCTAATGTACATTGAGGTATTAAAACAATTAAAAGCAATGCAAAAACGAAATTGTGTAAGTAAGGAAAAATATGGAAGAACGTTTAGTCATCCTGAATTGATCCAGCAATGGGCTGCAACAAAAACTAATGTACACAGGAGGGCCCCAAGACCACCTTTGGGAACCGCAGAGTTAAGAGATAAAAAAAAACTGAACACCAACAGTGTTGGCAGATTTGTTCATATTTGGTGCACTGTTGGTTTATCAAGGAAGAAAACCAGCTAAATGTTGACACAGATAGAATAAGACAGGCTTTCACCAATGTGAAAACCTATCACAAAGCAGTGAGTTTCCTCTATCTCCTTGTGGCTTTTGATAAATTTAAATTAAATAAAAAATTCCACATGGATACCATTTATCTTGTAAAGCAAATTTTTCCAAACAGATTTCAAAGTTAGTACAAGTCAAGTCAGATTGTGAATCAGGCTCTCTTAGACAGAAATAGAGCAAACCGCAGTCTACTGTAAGAAATATAGTAACAACATCAGTAGAAAAATAGCATAACACTTCACAACATATTTGCAAATACATCAATGACTGCTGCTTCCCGATATTTCCATTTATTTTTGTCAGAATATCAGTCAGAGAAACCAGATGATCGTTCATAGCCGCAGCCAGGGATGCTGGGTATTTCCTGGCATCATTGGGCCAGAGTTAATTTAGCTATCAACTGCCTCGCTCCCTTTTCTTGGTGTCATGTTTCTCTCTTTCTTCTTGCTTTTCACTAATTATCAGATGGCTGTATTGTGCAGCCAAATAAATAATATTGTAGTTTTAATCATTGTTTTCCTTTTTTTCTGCTTTGACTCTCACAGATTTTGCTTTGGCGCATGCCAAAGATTCAAATAAATAAGATGCAGTAAAAAACCTTAGAGAGATTATCAATCTGCTGTAGTTGCTGTCGTAGAGAGGTGATTAGTCTCTGATAGTCGAAGTTAGAGTCAGGTGATCAGTCTGTCATAGCTGCAGCCAGAGTCAGGTGATCAGTCTGTCATAGTTGCAGTCAGAGACAGGTGATCAGTCTGTCATAGTTGCACTCAGAGACAGGTGATCAGAGGTGATCAGTCTGTCATAGTTGCAGTCAGAGATAGGTGATCTGTTGCAGTCAGAGACAGGTGATCAGTCTGTCATAGTTGCAGTCAGAGACAGGTGATCAGTCTGTCATAGCTGCAGCCAGAGTCAGGTGATCAGTCAGTCATAGTTGCAGTCAGAGTCAGGCAATCAGTCTTTCATAGTTGCACTCAGAGACAGGCGATCAGTCTGTCATAGTTGCACTCAGAGACAGGTGATCAGTCTCTGTCATAGTCGCAGCCAGAGACATGTGACCAGTTTGTCATAGTTGCAGTCAGAGATAGGCGATCAGTCTGTCATAGTTGCAGCCAGAGACAGGTGATCAGTCTGTCATAGTTGCACTCAGAGTCAGGTGATCAGTCTGTCATAGCTGCAGCCAGAGACAGGTGATCAGTCTGTCATAGTTGCACTCAGAGTCAGGTGATCAGTCTGTCATAGTTGCAGTCAGAGTCAGGTGATCAGTCTGTCATAGCTGCAGCCAGAGACAGGTGATCAGTCTGTCATAGCTGCAATCAGAGTCAGTCAGTCAGTGTCAGTCAACAGTTTCCAGCCCGGCTGGGGGGCGGGCCGGTGGGCGGTACCTTGCCGATGACGTCGTTGCGGCTCAGCCTGTCCTTGTCCATGACGGTGATGATGATGGTGGTCTCCCGCAGCACGTGGGCGGGGACGTCGAAGGGGAAGGACTCGTTGAAGACGGGGTTGAGGCAGCGCTTCATCGTCACCGTCTTCTTCTTCTCTATCCGCTTGTCTTTGTGCATCAGCCACACCTTCACGTACGGGTCTGAGGGAGAGGGAAGAGACGCTCAGCCCGCCTGCAGGGGGCACTGTGGCACCGGGCAGGGTCATCACAGTGGTGTAGCGGTCAACCCGAGAGCAAAGCCTTGGAGAGCTGCAGGATCTGCTGTTTTTTGTCTGGATTTTTTTCTTTTCTTTTTTTTTACTTTCAACCCTAAAATTTGTGACCGGACCAAAGAAACCAGGTGAGGTGAGAAAGCTGTATTCAAAAGATATAATTGACCCTGCGGCTCTCTAAGACAAGGGTAAAGGTATGAAATCCAGCAGGTGCACAACTGATAATATGATTTTTCTGACTTCATTTCTTTAACAATTATATGGACCAGTCGTGGGTCACTTGTGAGAAAGGAATTTAGTTTGGCCAGGTTAGACAAGTGTATGGAATGTTATAATTACTGTACCTTCTTTTTTTCACTGATGCTGCAAATTGGGCTACTGTGTGTGTGTGTGTGTGTGTGTGTGTGTGTGTGCGTGTTAGTTTGTGTGTTCATGTGTCTATGTGTATGCGTGCATGTGTCTGTGGTGTAGGTGTGTGTGTATATTAAGGGTAGAGGGAGGTGGCACCATTTGTACTTGTATTTGGTCAACCAACAAAATAATTTGTATTAGTATTTGTATTTGGATAAAAACTGAAAGTGGTTGGGATTTCACTCGGAAGCTTTATTTAACAAACAATGACCTATATGTTATATAGCCACAACAGGCTTACTGAGGTAAACAAACAGTCAAATCAAGTTCCAAACACGCAAGCAAACCTGAAGACAGAACATGGTCTTTGGCAAAGACTTGGCAGGGCACAGAGCTCGTAAATTTCCATTGCTGCTTCCATGTGCAGTCCACTAGTGAACATACAGTCTACTGTGAACATACAGTCCACTAGTGAACATGCAGTCCATTGGTCAACATGCAGTCCATTGGTGAACATACAGTCCACTGGTGAACATGCAGTCCACTGGTGCACACACAGTTTACTGGTGAATGTGCAGTCCACTGGTGAACATACAGTCTACTGGTGAGCAAACAGTCCACTAGTAAACATGTAGCCCACTGGTGAACATGCAGTCCACTGGTGAACATACAGTCCATTGGTGTACACACAGTCTACTGGTGAATGTGCAGTCCACTGGTGAACATACGGTCTACTGGTGAATGTACAGTCCACTGGTGAACATACCGTTCACTGGTGAACATGCAGTCCACTGGTGAACATACCGTTCACTGGTGAACATGCAGTCCACTGGTGAACATGCAGTCCATTGGTGAACATGCAGTCCGTTGAATGGGCAAAGGACCCTTAGAACATGGCAGATCAGCAGAGAGAGTACCTGACGTTCCACCAATGTCCATGGCTTTAAGGTTGCGTGCTTTGATGATGTTCACAGTGATGGTGTTGGCTGAAGGGTTGTAGCAGAGGGACACCAGCAGGTCCCCACGCCGCCCCTGTGGTGAAAATAGGAAAGACCCTCAGCGTGTGCACCTTCCCCGCCCACCCCTGCCTGGCCCCGCCTTTCTGCCGAAGAGCCCCGCCCAGTCTAACTCTGCCCCATTACATTACACTTATTTGGCAGACACTTTTATCTGGGGCGACGTACAATAAATGCATACCGAAGGTCATTGGAACAACTACAAAACACAGGTCCGATGAGGTACAATATTAATTTTGTAACAGTTATTCATAGCCATGGCCACACCCCCCGCCCAGGCCCCACCCAGGCCCCGCCCAGTCCCGCCCTCCTTACACTGCCATCGCTGCAGGGCTTGAGATCCTTCCAGAAGGGCTGCATGTGCGCCAAGTCCACCTTATTGAGCGGGATGGAGACCTCCCCAATGGGGTCATTACGGCTGAAGCGGTCGTAATCCAGAACCTGCAGGTACAGCGTGCGCTGAACCACCTTCTCATATGGGAATCCTGCCAGAGAGAGAGAGAGATATAGAGAGGGAGAGAGAGAGAGAGAGGGAGAGAGAGAGAGACAGAGAGGGAGAGAGAGAGAGAGAGAGACATAGAGAGAGAGCGAGAGAGCGAGAGAAGCAGAGGAACAGAGACACACAGATACACAAACAGACAGCCTTTTAAGTAACACACAAATATGCACCAAATATAATTTCCCAAATACAGTTGTTCATTAAGATTGAACAAAACAAGTTCCTGAAAAAGTGAAACTGCAGGAAGAGCAAGAGGCAAAATGAAAGAGTGAGAGGGACAGATGGCAGGAACGCGAATGGCAGTACCGGACCACGAATGTGGTCACCTCGCAGAAACCATCTGTGAATTTAAAACAGGACGTCGTGGCCACCCTGTCCATTGTGCACGCACTGGCAGACTACAGTGCAATGTGGCGCACATTTCTATCAGCAGGTGTGGAAATAAGATGAATTCACGCAGGCTGCTGTATCTGCCAGGAAGGAAAAGAGCAACAACAAAAAAATAGAAGAAGGGACAGAAGAAAAAGTGGAAAACAGAAGTACAGTTTAACAGAGCTAAAATTCAATTTTGGGCTCCATCTGCAACATCCATCAAAATCAATGGCAGCCTAAAAAGGCTGGATAAGCGTAATGTTTTATAAATGAGGAGTCCATTCCCTGTGACTTCCCTTCAGAACTGGCGACAACAGGCTTAAATAACACAAAGTATACACAGCACATAGCTTATACAGCACAGAGCTTACAGTGCATACAGCTTACACTGCACAGAATTTACACTGCACAGAGCTTACACAGCACAGAGCTTACATTGTACAGAGCTTACACTTTATAAAGTTTACACTGCACAGAGCTTACACTGCACAGTTTACACAGCACAGAGCCTACACTACACAGAGCTTATACTGCACAGAAATAAAATAATTATTGGTATGGTAGCCTATCCATGTTTGTATTTGCATAAATATGTCACATATACACATTAAATATTAATACTTCACATGCTTTGTGTATCCTTCTTAGAATACTGCTCTGCTTGTACACTTGACCATCCCCAATGATTTGAACTGAGAGAAAGGGAGGAAGAGGCAAAGGGAGAGGAAGCTGATGTCATCAACACACTGACCTTCGAACAGGAACGTCTCGTTCCAGTGCGGGTTGAGGTTCTTCCTCTTTACTTTAGTCTCCAACTTGTGCTTCTTGTCTGGCAGCAGGTAGATCTTCACAAAGGGGTCGGAGGTTCCAGAGAAGTCTTTGGCGGGGAGGTCCTGGCCCTTCAGGATCTTCACGGTGAGGGTGGACTCATGGAAGTTGTAGCCCACGCTAAACTGGATGCGGCCCAACTTCTCACTGATGGGGCCTTCCTGGTCGTCGTCATCAGAGCCTGGAGACAGCTGAGGTGTGAGATGATGAGGCATTAGGTCGAACTCAAATGCTATTGGCTGCACAAACGCTGAGATAGTGACACTGGCTGCAGCAGAGAGTGGGAGGCCAGGATGAGAGATGCAAGCTCTAGGACTTTCCGTCCATGTCACCTACAGGATGTGTGTGCTGTTGAATATTTAAGAAGAAGGTTTAACAGTTGTTTGGCGTGTTTCCTCGTAGGATTGAAAAACTTCACCAGTTTGTTCATGCTGTCACAGTTTCTTACACAACTGGCAAATAGACTTAGGCAGTTCGATTGGCTGTTTGCTTTTGAGCTAGCTCTCAAGATAATTTCACCTAATGCCTTTGCTGTGCTTGAATACTCATGTAAATATTCATATATCAAGACTGTTTAGTCTCAACGCACATCCATTAATTTCCTTCTCATACTCCACTCTGGGAAATACGACACTGTTTTCCATTCATTGCCGTTGTAATGGGTATCTTGTTAGTTTCTCCATCATCTTTGGCCGCATTGACGCTGTACTGCATTACAATGAAGGGTTACATCTCTCTCCTGTGCTGGGACTAAGTTCCTGTGCTCTCAAGGCCATCATAAAGAACACTCAGAAAGCTTTGATCTGAAACCTTCCAGACAAAGTGTCAGTGTTAGTCATCAAATGGTAAAAATGAATGTTTTTTTGAAAAGGTTGTCATTGTCACGAAATTTTAAACTTTTTACAACTATTGATCAGGTCAATTATTTTGTGTTTGAGAAAATTACAGTTGTATAATATATATACTTTTTTAAAACTATTATGTGCATGGAGCAGTAAATGTATCCTCAGCAAACATGGTCATTATGTAAAAACCAGCCAGATGAATATAAGTTCCTTGTGGATCTCCAAGTATTTTGTTCTCCATGAGTCAGAGGCACCTGAAAGCATAGAAGTTATAACACTGGGATGAAAATCTCGTAAGAACAAGTTTCAGAGGAGTACAGAAATTCAGCATAATGCTGAAGGATAATAACTTTGCTCTACTGACACCAGGATCTACATCTGTTGGACTGACACAAAGGACTAAAACACAAATGCAGGCTGTAGAGAACAGGCCTGATTTGGCAAATGTGGGGGAGGAGAGAGGAGAAACTAAATTAACTAAGCTTGGAGGAGTTTAAGTGCAGATGCTATGAACAAACCAAGATACTCCACAGTCTTAGCGTTGAAAGTTCCGTCTCCCTAAGGTTGAGGGTGAAACATTCCAGTTCAGTGCCTCTTCTGAGCAACACAAAAGCACCAGAAACTCGTGATTAACCAGAACCTCCTGTAGCCAAACAGGAGCTGACCATCTGGTTTGTGTATACTAATCTCTGTGGTTCAGTCAGTCCACTGCATTGGACCATGGCTGGGAGCTCTGGACGCTACCATATTGAAAGCCATATATTTTTATAAGTAAATATCCATAGACCAATAGGCCTATTTCACTTCAGTCCTGAAGTGTTTGACATTAGTATTCCCTTTAAAGAAGGAGCATATTCATGTTCATGGCACCATTTTTGCAAGTAAAGTTATCTCAAACCAGAAGAGCTGATATACAGCATTTGTTTACTTCCGTTCTGAGAACGTTAAACGTGAAATAGGCCCATTAACTGGAGAAAACATACAAACTTCCCTCATCAAGTGAGGCAGTGATAGATATGAATTTGCATAAAACCTATGGACGCGAACATCAGAAATAGGAAGTATATACAGAGCACCATGGTAAGCACATTCCTTTGCAATGCAGAGGAGCTATCTGAGCCAGGAGCCATCTTGAATGCCGAAATCTAGGCCAGTTTGAACACTGACAACCAGACACATTAGATTTCTCTTCTGGGGCCAATTAGAATGCCCGTATCACTTACCCTGTTACGGGGTCATTATGCAATATCTGGGCTCAAATCCTTACCAGCATGATCCTTTCACATACCCAGAAGCTTTTTTTAAACTTTGGATTCTGCTGAGTGAAGGGGAAGGGGAGGGGGTGGCAGACAGGAATTTCACAATGTTTTTATCGAAAGTGGAGCAGTTTAATTATCAGGCTAATTCTTTAAAAGGCTCAAGATCACAGATAAAGTGCATCTCCTTTGCCTCCCAGCAGCTTTATCACTGCCTAACCGTACAGAGAGAGAGCGAGGGAGGGAGAGAAGGAGAAAGAGAAAGAGAGAGAGAGAGGAAGACAGAGCCTCAAGTACCTCTTCATCAGAGATTTTTTTTTTTTTACAAATTCCTCAGATTCGCCGCACAAATTAATCAGCGACAAAACTTTTCAGAATGTAAAAATTCTTTGAGGCGAGTAGGCTTCCTAAACAGAGGTGGCGGCTCAAAAAGCCTCTGCCTGCCAGAATAGAAGACATGGTCTGGGCTGAGTAATGCTTTTATGATGTCTGATGACCATCATTTTTACATGGGTTCTGTGAGTGTGTGTGTGTGTGTGTGTGTGTGTATATTGAAATTGAGAGAGGGAGAGACCGAGAGAGCGGCATAGAGATGGAGTGAGCGAGAGACAGAGAGAGCGACATAGAGATGGAGGGAGGGAACGGCAGAGAAAGGGAAAGAGAGAGGGCATGGCCCAAGGTTGGCTCCCTAGACCTTTGGTGCTTATTATCCCCGACCTGTGTTGTCCGCGTAGACCCTCTCCCTCTCTCTCATCCTCTTTCAGGCCTGATTGGGTTAGAAGGGGGCTGGGAAGGAGGGATGGGGGAGGAAGATAAGAGTTCCGCACACACCAGCAGCTCTTTCTGGCCCACATCTTCCTCCAGGCCTCAACCTAACGAGGGGATCGTATCTACCGCCTCTAATGGAGAGGGACACACACCCTCACGTGTGAGGGTATATGAGAGAGCATGTGCATGTGTGTGTGTGTGTGTGTGTGTGTGTTTTCATTTCACAAAAGATGCAAAGTTTGAGCAGAGATTTTTGAGATGTGATTGCTTTCTCCAGCTATTTTTGGAGTGCTTGACACAGAAATCCGAAACGCAAACCGTGAGCGGTTGCCGCAGTCGTTCTCCTGGCCCCAGCCTCGTCTGGGTTTCGTATCAAACCTTTTGTGTTGGTGCACAGCATTGTGGCCGACCTCCAGGTGGGCAGGCCACAGGAGTCAGGAGCCAAAGATTTAAGGGGTAAGGGGTGGAGCAAGATCCTGTATTTGTATCTGTATTTGCATTACGATATAACCTAAAGTGGGTGTGGCACAAACCACAAGTGGGTGGAGTTTCACAAGGAAGCTGTATAAAATGCTGCAAAAAATCAATAGAGCTCAGAAAAGATTTTTGAATCCAAAACAAAAATGTATTTGACCCAGGTCTGATATCCAATTTATATTTCTTAGCCATAAGCTGCTATAACAGAAATATACAGTATATCAAGATCAGGATAAGACATTGCAACACTTCACATTATATGGGAAAATACAAATGTCTCAGTGTATTTTGTTTCTATAAGGAATGGTTTGTGGTGGACTGCATTCAGACTGAAGTTAATTTTGGCCTACACTGGACAATGTTTTTGCAGTTCTAGAAGATGTTTGGCTCTGTTGACTAAATCCACGCGTATGTTTAAGTGAATCTGCCAGGGAGAAAATTACCTTTTCAAACTTAGCAACAATTAAAAGAGTTAATTGTAGGCTGGCTAATTACTGCTTGCTTACACTTGGCTACACAGCTTCTTGTCAGTATTATTTATGTCACGGTGTAATTATGCTAATGATTGGGTTTTGGAGAGGGAGCTGTTTGTGAACTTAAAAGACCTTTCGGACACTTTGGCATAGTTTCTTGGAGCATCAACAGACAACAAAAAAATGTGTTTCTTAACTGTCATTTAAAATTAAGTAAAAACAGCCTACAGTTTCTTCTTAAAATGCAATTAGGCAGGTTCATGCTAACAATCACTGAGCTAGAGTAATAAGGAAAACTTGCTTTCTTTCATTTGTCTGTTAAAGTTAGGGATGACTTTTGATTGAATCCAAGCCTTTATGTGGTTTCTGTCAAGGGTTATTTGAAATACTGGAACCCTTTAAAATCAGAAAAGAAAATCAGTTTTCAGCAGAGTGCTAGAATTTTTCACATTTTACCATCATCTGAAGAGTTACAGGATTTTGAATAAGAATTTGACCCTGGTCAGATAACTTGATACCTGACAGGTCAGAAATATGGATCAACAGATACAAGAATAACTGACAGGGAGAGTGGATAACTGACAAGAAAAATGTGAATGAAGTGATACAAAGAGGATGAATGGATAACATACTGCGAGAATTGAAACCTGATTAAGATATGAACAACTGACAGGGGGATGAATAACTGACGGGGAATGATAACTGACGGGGGATGAATAACTGACAGGGGAATTGATAACTGACACGGGGATGGATAAGTCACAGGTGGAACTGATTACTGACAAGGGGAATTGAAACTGACGGGAATGATAACTCACAGGTGGAATTGATAACTGACAGGCGGGTGAATAACTGACAGGGGAATTGATAACTGACACTGGGATGATAACTGACAGGTAGAACTGATAACTGACAGGGGGAATTGAAAACTGACAGGGGGATGAATAGGATGGATAACTAACAGAGGATGGATAACTGAGGGGATGAATAGATAACTGAGAGGATGAATGGATAACTGAGATAATGAATGGATACCTGTTGGGTAAATTAATTGACGAGCAGGAATGCTTACCATAACCATCTCGCTGGTGAGCGAGTTCGCCAGGTCGGACACGGAGGAGTGCCCGTCAGCATCAGGCGGATGGCCCTTGGGACTGTTCCCCGGTTTATTACCCCCGGCCCTGCGAGGACAGAGCACAGGGTCACTCAGCGCAGCCAACCGGCCGAAAGGAGACGGTGCGGCTCGACCTCAGCCAATGGGGTTGCAGGGGCGGGGCAGAGAACGCCAGGCTTCTCCCGCCCTGTGAGCTTGAGACGCTGTAGAACCCAGGCAAGGTGCACCTGGACCCGCCCAGGCATCGTGCCGGAGACCAGCACACAGGCACTCAACCTGAAAACCCGGGCTTGGGCTTTTGACCTGAAAACCGCGAACGGGAACTGAAAGACAACACCTGGAATCCGGGAGCTTCATTTTTTACGCCAGCTCCGACTCTTTGCGGGTCCAGTTCCGAAGAAGGATCTTTCCATAAAGTTTGAAGTGGGAGGAATCGTTCCCCACTCGCACACAGAACCGTAATCAACTCAGACCACTCAATACATTCTGGATGCATGATGGGAATTACTAGTGTATGTTGGCCACACTGACAGCATTTTGAGTGGTTGTCTTGACAGAGCACTGACACTAAGAATGTGCTGTTATCAAGAGGCTGTCAATCAGAAACCCCGTGAGAAGATGCTGGGAAAAAGCATAATTTCAGTCTCATGGATCCGTGTATGTTAGCTTTCAGCACGGCGATACAGTGTCAGTTTATGGGCAACAGAGGCGCTGAACTTAAAATGGCATCTTCTAAAATAAAATCCTGCTCAGAAGAAAAAAACTGCTCTGAAACAGAACACTGCTCACCTGTTCAGAAATGGACGACTGTTCAGAAAAGCTGCAGTGTTGCCAGATTGACTGAAAACAAGGAAGACTAAACTAAAGGAGGAGAGGAGTTATGCATACATCCATCCATTATCTATACCCGCTCACCCTGGTCAGGGTCGCGGGGGGTGCTGGAGCCTATCCCAGCATACATTGGGCGAGAAGCAGGAATACACCCTGGACAGGGCACCAATCTATCGCAGGGCACACGCACCATTCACTCACACACTCATACCTATGGGAAATTCAGAGTCCCCAATTAGCCTACCTGCATGTTTTGGACTGTGGAAGGAAACTGGAGTACCCAGAGGAAACCCACGTGGACACGGGGAGCACACACAGAAAGGCCCAGGCAGGGGATAGAACCCAGGACCTTCTTGCTGTGATGCGACAGTGCTACCCACTGCATTTTTTCTTCATTTTCACTACCACCATTGAAATTTATGCAGCTAGCAACCTCAGAATAGCTCAGCAATAGTAATAAGTGTACCAGCAGCAACTGAGGTTTTTTTCTGGAACTTAGCTCGCTGCTACAGTACATACATGCGGAAATGTTTTATAACATCTCCTCCAGCTAAGGCTTGCTGGTAATCTTTCGGCTGGATAAGTAATGTGTAATCTGGCAACGCAGAGCCGAACTCTCCAAAAAGCCAGCGCTCTGAGCAACCGATTTTCCATTTCTATTTCTGAACAGGATTCTTTTTTTGGCTAGTGTTTGCTATTCAGAGTCCGCGTGTGTAAGCTCGTACGTTTCCAAAGCGCGTCCACAGTAGCAGACAACCGCCCACTATCTGATAACAACGCACTTTAGATCAGCGCCTGGCTGTGCACCTCCCCTGATAATCTAATCACGCACTTAGTCATTTCTCAACCGCACTTCTGTGTTTAACGGCCGGCTGCAGCAAAGGAGTCAAATTAGGCAATACAGTCGTACACAATTTAGGCAATACACTCGACAATAATCAAGCAAATGGTTTGAAGATTTTCATTTTCTGTGCTAATACACCAGTGCACACACACACACACACACACACACACACACACACACAAGCGCGCACACATACACACACACACACACACACACACACACACGCGCACACACACACAGACACCACCGTCCTGGTTCTGCAGTGAATCTATGATTAGCATTATGCTTCTAGGTTTGCATATTAGCATACATTTAGCACTTTACTCATGGTGCACATACTCTCTGGTCAGGGGGCGTTGTTGCACTTACATTAACTCAAAGACCCTCAGGGTAAGAGCTTTTGTTAATGAATGTAATATAGCTAGCCAATATTACTGAAGCGGTCAAGGGGCTCCACCATATAGGAGAGGTCGGTAACCCTGACTCTAGTGCACCAGAGACATTTCTGGTATTTAATCCATGCTGAACCCCTAACTGCGTTTAAGCAGAGTAATTGTGGGGACTCAGTGTTTCACCCGTCAGGCTCTCAGTGAGCTTAGCCATCCTGATGGCACAGCGGCATTAGGCCGGCATAGGCGCTCCGTCGCCCCCCGCCTGTGGGAGGTCGACAGTGCGCCCACTGGGAAGATGTCGCGGCTACGTGGCTAAGATTTGTGTCAAAACGATCAAAGAAAACATCATGCTTTTCATACAGGTTTGTGTCCAAATTGTCAAGCAAAAAAAAATTCTGATTGAGAGCAAAGAAATACATATAGCAAATAACAATATTGATTTCAAGTGAAAAACGTAAGACCTTATGTGCAAACTACTATCTGTTTTGTTTGATACTTGATACAATGTTTCATTTGGTACTCTCGACATAAGTCTGATTCTATAGCAGAGCAGAGGTAACCAACTTAACCATGTCATCTTTCCAATGGGCAAACTACCTACCCACTACGCCGTGACTGCCTCCCACAGATGGAAATGACAGAGTGCCTGCGTTGGCCCAATGTGTGCTGCCTCGGTGGGGTTCAAACCTCAGGTTAAAACTTTTACACCAGCGAACTGCATTACAACTGAAACAGCTAATACATATTTTGCAGATTTGGATAGCAGTTCCAGTTGCAATGCGACTCTGTGGTCTATAGGGTGAAACTTGAGGTTTAAACTCCAGCTAAACAAGTTGCAATTGCAAGTGCCCTGGAATGTCCAAATTGCTGATAATCAAGAAACCTGCACAATCCTGCTCGGATGGAATGAAAACCAGAAACGGCCCTGACTGAAACGGGACTGCCCTCCCACAGGTCTGGAGTAGTCTTTGAGATTGTCTTGAAAAGGGGGATGCAATGATGGGGGCAATGATGACAGGATAGCAGAAAACAGGGAAGCTGAGCATGTGTGTATGTGTGAAAGAGTTCATGTGCAGGGCCATATCTTAGGGCAGCCTATGCGTGTATGTGTGAAAGAGAGTGTGTGGGGGGCTCTAGTTTAGGGCAGCCTATGTGTGAAAGAGTTTATGTTCAGGGCCCTAGTTTAGGGCAGCTTTCTCCAGTGGAAAGGATGACTGTTGAACGCACCAGGAATAGCTACAGACCTATTGGTAGGGGGAGATTCTCATAGGGATGGATATTAGTTGGTTAACGTAAACATAAAGTGGTAAAGCTAAAATAAATAAAAAATAAGTCAATGACATTTTGTTTGTAATGTGGCACATTGCAGCAAGAGCAGCAACAAAAACAACATCAATAACACACTGTGAACAGAAAGAACCAGAGGGTCAAAACTGTGAGAAAGAGAGAAAGACAAAGGCCTCGACTTGATCAGCATTTGCCCTTAGCTTTAACTTACAATACAAGCACAGTTTGGCAAGTAGAAAAAACGCTAAAATGAACTTGGCAAACTAAGTTGGTCATGACACAATGCATGCGTGTAATTGTATGTCAAAGTTACAGACATTTCATTGAATACAGGCTGAAGTGTGTCCATGAGAGAGAGAGAGAGAGAGAGAGAGAGAGAGAGAGCAGAGCCCTCCCCAGCAGATGGGTACATTTTAATGGTTTCAACAATAATGCATATTACACTCCATTGTCAATACAACAGTCAAGGCACACTGAAAGGCGAGACACTAATGAGACATTAGGGCAGAGACACAGCAATAAAAGAGAGAACAGGCAAAATATGCAGGCACACAATGAAGGAGGCACAGAGAGAGAATGAAAGAAAGAGAGTGAGAGAGAGAGCGAGAGAGATTTATCTGTGTTAAGAGGAAAGTCAGTTGATTATTAGCACAGACAAAGTGAGGCCGCACAGTTTAACAAAAATGGAAGTACGACATGGACGGACACCAGAGCGTAAAACGTTTTTAAACCGAGCTGCAAGAAAGAAGGAGAAAGGAGGTAAAGAGAAGCCTGGAAACGCAAGAAAGACTTTCAGAAAAAAACATTCTGTCCAAAAAATACAATCAAAAAACAGAGGCAAAAAGAAAAAAAAAGACCGGCAAAGATGCGTACACAGAGACTGTTGGAGGAGCAGCGGAGGGAATGGGAAGAGTCTCGACGTTTACTCAAGCGAGGAGCCAGATGAACGAAGACACTATATATAAAAGACGCTGGAGAAGAATCACGACAAAAACAGACACACATTTATAAATCAGACGCAAAGACCGTCAGATGCACAGACAAGGACGTCACAGCTAAAATCGGGGGCAAGGGAGAGACAATAAGACAACAGATTAAAAATATGAAGAAAACAGTGAGTTAGGAGTTATGTAGTATGGAAACAAACGACGATGTCGGAGATCACAGACCATGTGGGACTATAGGGGGTTCGCTGTAGCACCATAAACTAAGGAAACACAAGACCATGGTATTCTCCATCCTTCAATTTTCTATACCTTAAAACACCAAAAAGAATTTCACATAAATATAATAGTGAGAGATACACACTTTTTCCAAAGACGGATTTTAGAAACCTGGCGTTGTAGTCTCAGCGTTGTAGATTCACAATCCATAATGGAGATAGATCGTCATGCCAGTAAAGACATTAAACTTGTGTTCCGAAAGGCAGAGCAACTGCAGATTTGGCAGTTAGGTCCTATGCCTCTTCACCAGGGGAGGTGAGCCGCTTTCATTGGACAGGCAAAAGCTGGACTCCAACTTGTCTATGGACATGTGGTCGAATCCCAAGGGGGCCGCAGTGTCTGCAGGTTTTTTATGGCGTCCTTTCAATCGGCTGCCGATGAAGGCCTTGAGAACAAGGCGTGTGGATCCCTTAGCCAATCGATGACTTGAATGAAACACTGGTGCCGACAACGTCCCGAAAACCAGCAGGCACTGCGGCCCTCCAGGTCTGGAGTTTGACTCCTGTGGTTTAAGCACACGAATCCTGGGATTGTGGCGTAGAGCACCCTTCAGGGTAGAGTGTTTAAGGACATGAATGTTGGGACTGTGGGGTAGAGTATCCTTCTGTGAAGGGTAGACTGTATAAAGACATGAATGTTGGCACTATGTGGGACAGAGCACCCTTGTATGAGGGGCTGTGTACATTTGAGCACTCACAAGGATTTAGGAACAGACTTCAGGAGGAAAAAGCAGAACTTTTCTTCGCAGCAATGGTGAAGGCTGGGCCTTGGACAGACAGTTGTCAAGGACAGGACAGTTTGTCTAGTATCCTGTCTGTCGGTGTGTCTTTCTGTCTGCCAGACGCTTTTTAGATTTCATAGGTGGAGGTGAGTTGGGGCGTACAGAGATGTGAAGTCAATACTGTCGGCACAGAGAAAATCCACACGACCGAATGAGCAACAAACAAATAATGGGCCCTGACTTGCAGGGAAAATGCAGACAAACAGAGAGACAGACAAACATCTAAAAGCAAGCGTGGTAAGACATCAATCAAGGCACACAGACAGACAGACATATAGACAGACAGACAGACAGACAGACACTCCAATAAATTCATCTTACAGCAAGAGGGGGAAATGACACAGATACAGAAGACTCATCTGTCAGTTGTTTGGCTGTTATCATGATAATGATTGCAGGATTAAAGCAAAGGAAACAGCCAAAGAACGAGCCCAAACTGAAACAAACAAGAAAAGATATAAAAGACATCCTCAGAGAATGATATTTTTTAAGTGGGAGGAGGTGATGATTTTTGTGGGGGGGGGCTAAATGCAAAGGGGAGGTAGGGGCTGACACTGAGGTTGGACGTGTTAAATATGAAGTAGTAGGGGACTGAGGATGAGGCAGGAGGGACTATATATGAAGTGGGAGGGGCTAAGGACAGGGAAGGGGCAAATGGAAAGCCAGGGGCAATAAGGGCAGGTTGCTGGCAGGAATCTGAAGGCAGAGGGCATACGCTATCAAAGGAGATAGTGTAACCCACCCCCAAATAATAAATCTCATCAGGCCCTGTTGAGGAGACCTAGTCCCCGCCCCAATGAATAGCACAGCGCCCAATGACTGGCCTTCACGGCAGGAGAAGGCCTGGAGGCCCCGCCTCCTGCTTCCTGCTGCGACAGGATGCCCCTCGCGGGCGACGTGTCGGGACAGAACCTGAAGGAGGACCCGCACGCCCAGGAGCAAAGCCGGGAACCGACTGACAAAGATCCCCACAGACCTCCCCCGCCCTATTAAAAACAGGCCAGCACCAGGACTCGCCCTGTTTAAAATTGCACACTGTCCTGCACCGCCCTCTCTCATGACTGTTATCGAGCGTAACGAGGGACACCAGTTTATCTCGGGGAAGTTTTCTCGCCTGCAATCCGGCCATCCCTCGGCAAGGGGCTTTTTGTCAGTGAATGATCACGTAGTCCCTGTAATTTACGTAGATTACGACTACTTCGGCTGAAATGATGATAGACAGCCATTTTCGCACGCTGCCACAGGCTGCTTTCAGTTCAGGGAACCTCAGATATGCGTCAGACACGTTGGCTGACGAGTTGTTTGTTTTTCTTCCGAAGCGATCAAAACTAGACATAAAAATTCAATTACATTTCTGACACAAAACTGGTTAAATAAGCAGTGGTGCAGGCTTATAAAAATGAAAGGCTAAAATATATGAACTCAGATTAAATACAAAACGCAAGATTTAAACTTTGCAATTAAATTTGGTCAGTTGTTTAACAGTCTCATTTGTCATTCTATGGGAGTGTTTAGGGTAAACTTGTTCATAGAAGTGACGTATCTTTTTGCATCAACAGAGTTGGTTGGATTGGACGTATCGTAATACCGTCTGGGCAATATTTGAAAGGACATTTTCAGCTCTGTTCCACAACTAACTGGAGTGCCAGTGCAGTGCCTTGTCCGTGTGGCAATAATTTAGTAATCAATTAGTCCAGAAGTACAGTAGGTTACTCGTCAAATCATCAGGTCCAGCGGCAGTGTTGTCTAGTTTTGGTCAAGCCTGAACCTTGCTCTATCGCTCTCTTTAGAAGCACGACGTCGCGCAAATTTCTGCTTGGACGGTGCTTGAACATAATTTTGACAGCCCCAACGAATCTGTTGACTTTCGGGACTTTTTGCAAGCCAAAATGGCACACACAGGTGTCACAATGTGAGATTTACATTTGAAATGAGACACCTTTATCATTGAGCCTCTGAAGGTTTCATGGTATGCTTTCATCGTGTAACTTGCATTTTCTGAGACAAATGCAGCTACTTTTTAAAAATCAACCCACAAATTCAATAGCCACTGTTTAATACCACCCGCGACTAAGCTGTAACTTTGTCAAGTACACAGTGTCAGCAAGAACAACTTTTAAATAAATGTACTAACTGATTTTCCTTGCACAATAAATGCATTGTGTAAAATGTAATTGTCTGTGCCATCTGTTGTCTTGTCTGTGACTATCCATTCTTTACGTAAGCCAGCAGCCTCCATCACTTACTGATAAATGCAAAAGTATTGGGACAGTGACACACACACATTGGATTTGAAATGAGAACGATGAACATGAGGTTCAAGTGCAGACTGTCATATTTAATGGGAGGGCATTTACATTACACATTACATACACATCAGGAGATCCATGTAGGAATTACAGCCCTTTTTATACGTCACCATCCTATTTCAATAGAGCAAAGGTAATCAGACAATCGGCTGCTCAGCTGTTTCTTGGCCAGCCGTGTGTTTTTGCATAATTTGCTCAAGCACAAGAAAGCTGGCAAGAGTGTCGAGAGGTGATTCTAGGAGTGGAGTTTGCATTTGGAGTCTGTTGTCTGTTGCTGTTGCCTCTCAGCCAAACCATTTGTGTGTGAAAATCAACTGTCTGGTATATTGTTAAGAAGCAGGAACACACCGGTGAGTTCAGCAATAACAAACAACCTGGTAGGCAACGGAAGGCCACTGTAGTGGATGACTGAATATATTCAATTTGTGAAGAAGAGCCCCTTTTGAACTGTCGAACAGATCAAGAATGTTCTCAAGGATGTAGGTATAAAATAAAGAGAAGACTACATCAGCATAACCTCAGAGGTTTCACCGCAAGATGCAAACCACGAGTAAGCCTCAAGATCATAAGCTAGCATAGGCACAGACATATCTGATCTCTCCCAGCTGTATCAGATACGAGCCATAAGGAGGGCCCAGTCCATTCTGAGGGATTCCCAGCATCCCCTGTTTAATCAAACTGTATTACTTCCTTCAGTCCGCAGATATAGACTCCCTATATTAAAAACAAACAGGACTAAACACTCTTTAATCCAAACTTTCATTGGCTTTCTTAATAAGTTATACATTTTTATTCATTTATTTAGTTATTTATTATGTTTGTCTGTTGTTTTGGGTATTTATTTATTGTTCTTTATTGTCATTTACTGCATACTATGCTGCAGAACAAATTACCCCATGGGGGTAAACACGACTCAACAAACTAAATATGAAAAAAAAAACAAAAAAACAGAATGACCAGGTTAGGGTTTGCTGAAAAGTACATTAAAAGACTGTAGAGTTCTGGAACAAAGTCTTATGGACAGATGAGATTCAGTGGGCGAGAAGATTATGTTAATTTATCCAGTTAGTTTTGGACCCCTAAAATGGATGCACTGTATAAAAAGGACTCTAATTCTCCCTGCCAGTTCTTTTTTCTTATATGTACAGCTTTGTTCAGTGATTAGGTCTAGTAAAATTGCTATATGTGCGAAGATTGTACTTTGTATCATCATCTTGATGTTGTAGCTTGTCATGCCTCCTTAGCATAGATTAGGTCAGAGAGTAATGTTTACTGTGTGACCTGGACTTAATGTGTTCATGGCTATGAATAACTGTTACAAAATGAGTGTTGCACCTTATCGGACCAGCGTTTTGTAGTTGTTCCAATAACCTTCGGTATGCACTTGCTGTACGTCGCTTTGGATAAAAGTGTCTGCCAAATAAATGTAACATAATGTGAGATATTGGAACATCCAATAATTGAATGGCTCTGACCCGCTAGGCCTGGTGTTGTCTTCATCAGATTCAATTTGTTCTTCTCGAACTGCTCGGTCCCTGACCATTTGCCACCGTGGTCTGAAGACGCATCTTTTCAGACTCTACCTGGATTAACTCTTATCACTACTCTACGGGGTACACCCAATCTAGTAGTGCTCTTATCACATGAATCCTTCCATCTTGACCTTCTAGTGCTTTCACGTACAGTAACACTTGTATCTTCACCCAGAACTCTCTATATCGTACTTGCATTGTTTTCTTGATCTTGTCGGTCTATCATATCTTGTTTCTAGTTTGACTTGACATAACTTTCTGCCCTAGCCGCTTACTGTGTGAACTGGACTTCATGTTCAGTGCTACATAATGAGTATTGTACCTTATCGGACCTGTGTCTTGTAGCTGTCCAATGACCTTCGGTGTGCACTTATTGTACGTCGCTTTGGATAAAAGCGTCTTCCAAATAAATGTAACTTAATGCAGGAATCAAACCGTGACCACTATATGGCACAAATAACCTTCAATTTCATGAAGAGTACGACTGGAGAAGGGTTTGGGATAATGCTTCCTTTTCTTCTAGAAATACGGCACATAACTTGATTCACTTTATACTGATACACAAAATGAACTGCTGATTAAGAATCACATGCATAGATTGCCTGACCCCTTATGTGTGCAGTGTAGGGAAGACGTAGGCACTACAGCACGTTTCACATGTTTTTGGGAGTGTGCTAAAAAATGCAGTGCTTATGGAATGAGGTGGCAAGGACATTTTTCAACATCACAAGCATAAAAAATGAAATTGTCACCTTCTCTTCTTCTCTTTAGTGATGACAGTAACCTGTCGTTGTCTGTATTCGGCCGTAAATTTATGTTAGCCAGCCTTACTGCAAAGAGAAACCCTCCTATACTCAGGGTACGCTGGCAAGGGCTTGGTTATCTCCATATACACTCTATTATTTGTTGGACTATATTCTTAGAGGCTGTAAGAGATAAAAACTTATTGTGTGTATTCTTCTTTTTACAACCTGTTCGATGCTATCATGTGAAGTTTACAATATGGAATGTTGCATCGTTTATTGTAGAAGTCCAATAAACAATAGTTCACAAAAAAGGGCTGTGTTCCTACAAGGATCAGCCAATAAGGATGAAAAATACCCTCCAATTAAAGCTGACGGTCTGCACTTTGACCTCATATTCATTGTCTCATTTCAAATCAGTATGTTGGATTACAGAGCCAAAACAACAAAAAGTGCCCCAATACTTTTGCATTTAAATTCAAAGCATTTCGTCAAATTGTGGCTGACATCGGTACACAGCTCAATAGTTTATTTTTTTCCACTGACATGGGACCAAACCTAATAACTGTGACTGTAAACACCATTCTATTGTTTTTGAGGCTATATGGATTAATCGAAAATTGTGCAATAAATTGACTCCAGTGGTGTGCCGTGTACCAGGAAGGTACTGTTGTCTCAGGCTGCTTTTCTTTCGTTTAATATTCCGTCCATGTTACGTTCCTTTCTCACATCTGGTGTGGCCTATTACTTCAACAGATTGGTTTTTATGACGGTTGCAATTGATCATTAATTGAATAATGAGTCAGGTGATAGTGACAATCTAATGCAAACAGTGATCCCATAAAGATTTAGATGGTAATGCAAGTGAAAAAAATACATTTTGGGTCACGTGCTCTAGACCAAGAGGTGTTCAATTTTATCCCGAAGCGGCTGATGTAGGCGCAAGATTTTTGCTTTAGCCCAGACCTACAACACCTAATTCAACTAATTACCTAATCTGACTGAAGACCATCAATCAAGACCTTGATAAGTGGAATCAGGTGTCTCAGTGCTGGGCTAAAGCAAAAAACCTGCACCCACATTGGCCCTTTTTGGATAAGATCGGACACCCCTGCACTAGATAAACTGGTGTCCTCGTGCATGATCTTAAAAAATTCTTAAATCAGAAAATCAACCCAGTAAGCAGGTGCCCGTCACCCTCCCAAAAATTACAGCTGACTGCCAACCAGTCCTTTGCAAAACTGGCAGTACAATGGTCTTCAAGTATCATTCATAAAAATCTTAACTGATGGTTCACATTCTGAGGTTCTTGAAATATTATTTCAGTTTAAAGTGCATTGTAAACCTGGTCAGCAACATATCACAGTGAAATTTATTTGACAGCGCAGTGACAATGTATGACTATACATTGTAACACCTGTGTAACTGCCAAACAAACAGGTAGAGATAGGGGTGGTGTAAGATTCTACAGTCTCACCAGATGACCGGCTCCAAACTCTTAGCATTGGAAGCTCTGTCTCTCTACCATAAAGCCAAAGCATTTGAATTAGATTCGTCTTTTGGAAATTCTTTAATTGGCGTGACCGTGTACGATGTATTGATGGACGTAACTGAGCAGTAATGCAGCATCATAAGCCCAGTTTAGGAGCATGACCCTGCTGAAGTAAAGAAGCAGAGAAGACAGAGGGAGTAGAGCATCTGGTGAACCTTTAGAATCTGCCTTCAGAACAGGGGTGTCAAACTGAATCCCAAGAAGGGGTCACAGTGTCCGCGGGTTTTTGTGGTTTTCCTTCAACCAGCTGCCAATTAAGGCCTTGAGAACACGGTGTGTGGATTCCTTAGCCAATCAATGACATAAATAAACACTTGCGTCGGGAACACCCCAAAGACCAGCGGACGCCGCGGCCCTCCGGGACTGGAGTTTGATGCCTGTGCTTCAGTGGTGGTATGTGATACCATTACGGATGGGAGTGGGGAATGAACTATGACGTCTAAGGCCTGAACGTCAGCCCGCAGTGCTGGGCAGCAACCAGCAGGGGGCAGCGGAGAAATGGTGCTCGCATGAAGGCCTTCCCAGGAAAGGGCCGGAGGAAGGCGGGGAGCGGGCGGTGGGCGGGGCGTTCAGCAGGCAGGCACACAGAGAGCGAGGCAGAGCAGGATACATGACAGGTACAGGTGAGAGCCGCGGGCTAAGGTGGGCCGGGCCACCCCCCGGGGTTCACCGTCACCTGTGATACTATCCTGTGTGCGTATTACCTGACCGAGGGCGGGGCGCTCGCTGTAGGGGAGGGGGAAAGGGGGGTGCGTACTCCACTTCCGGGCTGGAGAGAAATGTGAGAAAGAGAGAGGCCCATCTCCCCAAAAACCCACCAGCCACCATACAAACTATACCCACCCGTATATGCATCTGCACCGTATATGCATATGCACCCACATACACACCTGTACATACAAACCCACATACACAGTTGTACATACATACCCACATACACACCTGGACATACACACCCACATACGCACAGACATACACACCTGTACATACACACCCACATACGCACCTGTGCATACACACACACATACACACCTGTACATACACACTCACATACACACCTGTACATATGCACACACATACACACCTGTACATACGCACCCGCATACACACCAGTACATACACACCCACATACACACCTGTACATACGCACCCACATACGCACACACATACACACCTGTACATACACACCCACATACGCACCCGCATACACACCTGTACATACATACCCACATACGCACCCGCATACACACCTGTAGATACACACACACGTACACACCTGTACATACACCCACATACGCACATATACATACACACCCATAAACACACATACATGCATACCCACATACACACGTATATATACCCACATACACACCTATACATACATACAAACATACCACCATACACACATATACAAATATACCCACATACACATGTATAAATATATATACCCACATACATGAAAATACATACAAAACCATAAACACACCTATACATATACTCACATATATGCACCTACATATACATATACACCCATTTATACACCTATACATATATATACCCATATACACACACCCATATATGCACTTATACATATGCAACCATGTACAGTGCCATGAAGAAGTATTTTCCACCTTCCTGATTTCCCCTATTATTGCATATTTGTCACACTGAATGGTTTCAGAATTATTATCACTTCATTCATTTAATAAAATGTCACCCATGTGAAAAAATGTCCCCTTAATTACTCAATCAACCAATTAACCAAAGTTAATTGATAATTAGATTCAGCTGATTGAACACAGCTCGCCTTGATTGCAAACAGCCCTGTTGAATCTAAACCTCACTCATATTGAACCTTACCATCAGAGTGAAGTAGTCACCACAAAGTTTCCATAAATACAACATTCTACAATCAAAGGAAATTCCAGCAGAGATGAGAAAAAAATGTATTGAAATATACCAATCTAGAAAGGCCTACAAAACCAATTCTAAGGCTCTGGGACTCACAAATCACAAAGATAGCCATTATCTCCAAATGGAAAACACTTGCAACAGGAGTGAATCTTCCCAGGAGTGGCCAGCCTGCCAAAATTTCTCCAAGGGTACAGTGATAACTCATCCAGGAATTCACAAAAGATCCCAGAAGAGCATCCAAAGAACTGCAGGCCTCAGCTAAGGTCAGTGTTCATGACTCCACATTAACTCAGGTTCCCTTTGTCTAATATTAAATTTTTTCTAAAGATCTTGAAACCATTCAGTGTGACAAATAGCCAATAACAGAGTAAATTAGGGGCAAATACTCTTTCACAGCACTGTACATACATACATAGTACGTACACACACATACATACATACATTAACAACAACTAGTTCAGAAATACCAGTACGTACACAGTAGTAATCATACAGGATAACAGACGTGGGCACACAAACTCACACTCACGCACACACACGCACACACACACACACACGTACGCACACACACACAGCTGTCTGAAGTTGCATACGCCATACAGTATTGCCTGTCACACATGAAACAGCAGGTGGTGCATGGCACCAGGCCTCCAGCGGCCCAGGAGCATGCAGAAACCGCATTGGGCTGGACGCAACAGGATCTCTCCGCAGCTGGCTGCGCTTCTCTGCACTAGCACAGCAGGTCGCGCAGCAGACTGGGAGGCAACTTTCCAACGGCGTCGCAGCGACTGTCTCCTAGACGCATTTAACAAGCCGAGAAGCAGACTGAGCCGTACTGGGAAGCCACCGCAAAACTGGGAGCAGTACCTTTCATTCCTAGAGCTTTACCGCATGTTAAAGAAAACAAAAAAAAAACACTCATTCTTCTACACAACAATATGCTAATCATACAACCCATTTCCCTATAAGCCTTCAAAGTAGTATCACCCAGACAAACTCATCTATCGCCAAAACTCAGTAAAGTGCTGCTAAAATTTAAATCACATGGCCGTTGATGTGCAAAATAAAGCAAAAAGCTAACAGCGTTAGCTCATGAGTCACGACAAGAAAGTCCTACATGGAGCACTACCCACATTTTAAATACCCTCAAGTCTGTGAAAGATATTCCAATATCTCATTATTACGTTTCAAATTTCACCGTTTCAGGTCATAAGGGAATACTCTATCTAAATGAAAAAAAAAAAAAAAAACTTATTTACAGTGAAATCCTGTAAGATTTCCTGAAGCTCATTATTTCTAAGACTGTTTTTTGAATTTTACCTCCAAAGAGGGTCCAGAGGCGCACTCAGATGGAGGGGTCTTATGAAGGGCAATGCAGGCGGAGAACGTGTTCTCCTGGGTTCTCATCACCAAGCTTTGTGTATGAGTTTTAGCACTTCATAACTATTGGGAAGTGCACTTTCAGCTTTTCAGAGTCATAACGAGCTTGTGCAGTATGTACCACTTAAGCATGGAATCAGACAGCACTAGTTGTCTGCTCAATATAAAGTATTATACTTCTTTATTGCAACATTCTAGAGAGCAGAACATGATTCTGCAACAGTGTTTTACAAAAATTGTAGTATGGTTAACAGCAACATTCTACCTACATTTTCACATTTCTGTTTAAGTGTATTTAAAAGCCAGTGTTCCCCACTGTATGTGTACAAGGGCATTTAACCCTATCCACTGTGGCCCCCTAGTGTTGGGATGTTGATGTCCAAATTTTTCATTGTAGCAGTACTCAACTCCTGGTCCTGGGCCACAGTGTCTAAAGTATTTGCTCCAACCATACACTACACCACCTGATTTGATTAATTATTTTACAACCACGGTACAGGAGGCAGTAACAAGTTGGGAAAACTTCCCCTGAAACAGATTATTAAACCAATTATTTCAATCATTTCCCTTGATCAACAATACAACGATAAATTCACAAAATACTCAATACCATCAAATATAGCCAGCTCCCCTGAATTAGCTATTAGGTGAGTAATAAAATTGTATTTACTTGCATCGCAAAATTGTGCAAATTTTATAGACGTTAATTAAAATGGTGGATCGTAATTCTACCATTATCGGCTGTTCTCCAACACCACCACCGGGAGCACAGTACCACGTCCTCTGTGGTGGAACCAGCAATGTACCATCTGTGGGATGGCTAGTCTGATAATTAGTATGGCTGCATTTTTAGCATGACGTTCCAGTATGAACTTGAACTATGATTAAGTGTTTGGAAATAGCCAAAGTTTAATTACAGCAGGTACAATAAGCACCTGTAGTAATTATCTTATCGTTGGACAGAAACGATATTCTAATATGTTAGTCGTTTGCTGTCTTGCTCTCAATCTCACGGTAAGTAAGAGCTAGCCTGCTATAGATAAAGTTCCATTGACTTGCTATTCTCAAGCTGTGATTACAGTAGCCCTGTAGTTAGTGTGTAAAACAAATTTAGCTAGTGACATTTTTTTATTTCATAACATACAGATGATTAAGTTAACCTTTAAAGGCAATGGCTGATTTTTTAAATTTTAGCTAGTCTGACTAGACATATTCTTTTTCCCAGACATTTCTCATTTTTTGGGACTGTAAAACATCAGTCCAGGCAAGATTTCTAAATTCCTAAAAATTTCTGGATGGATTTGCTCATTCTATAGACTGTGTTTATACAAACAAATAGCCAATTAGGCTATTATTTTCATATCGCAGCTGTCACGCAAGCCTATGGCATGGTACATCTTCAGAATGCAGGACATTTCAAAATATGCATTTTACACCCATTCACTTGTGTTCTGAAAAACTATTTTTGCCACAATATTCCAACTCACAATAATAGCACAATTAATGTATATCATTCATAGTTTCATTATTACTCTTGTAACAGAAGCAGGATGAAATAGCAGGATGAAATAATGAGGCTAGTGTGATGAAATAACTACAAATAATGTCTCACCATTCTATAAAAACACACGCACACACACTCGAAGGTTGACGATAACATTTGCGCCATAGTGGAAGCGGAGTTGGAGGTATGGGGTGGAGTGTCAGCGCTGGTACTGCTGATGCCACTTCATATGGCTGTGAAGGCCAATGCAAGAGCCACACGCTCTGCTGCAGGTCGGGTGAACTGAGCTGTGGACGATTGGATTCCTGTGGCACTTCAGTGTCATTCGGTGCATCTCCCATCTCTCAGCACAATTTCAGCAAGCGGTGTTAGCAGGCCTTCCCTAGAGATCAGGGCCTGCCAGGTGGGCCTGTTGAAGGCTCCAGACTCAGGTTCAGAGGGCTCGAGTTCACACCTCTTCAGCTGACTCTTACTGCAGTACTTGCTGTCTCCGAGTCCATCCAGGACTCTGTGTGGCAGCCGATGGTCTGACATCCTGCTTACATGACCAAGCCAGTGCAGACACTTCCTGGCGAGGAGAGCGTTGGAGCAGTGCTTTGGTGGTAAGTGAGGATTTAATTATGGGAAACAAAGTTCTCCCATGCCAACCCCAGGATGCGCTGTAGGCATCGGATATGGAAGATGGAAGGCTTCCAGGATCTGGAGCCAGTATGGAGTCCATGTTTCAGAGTTGCATAGGAGTGTGGAGATGCTGACTGCAATGTAAAATGTTGACTGCAAATGGCTGAATATACAGCGGGTAAGCAGGTATCCACCTTGTTTAACTACAGTGGGAATTTCATCAGGCCCAGTGCTTTCGCTGTTGTTTAGTCCTTTGATTGCCTGGAAAACCTCTGAGAACACGTGTTGAGAGTCAAGATGGAGAGCAGGAGGAAGCTCAGGGGATGCGTCAAAAAGATTTGGGGTTGAAATGTTCTGCCCATCTGTCAAGGATTTTGCACTCACTGGGATAATGGATGGTTTCAGTGGGCCGAGGATGGTTTTGATAGCTTCACAGAACCTCTGCGAGTTTCTACAGTCAGCAAGGCTCTGTATTTCATGAGCCTGTTGGACCCACCAGCTGTCCTCTATGGTTTTCAGGGCCCAACAGGTCTCAGCTCTGGTCTGGGACAAGCAGACTTTTAGGGTGGGTGAGTTTGGGTTGTCCAGGAAGGTTTTATGGGCTGTGTGCTTTTCCTATAAAAGAATGTGAATACTGGGAGTGCAGTCATCCAACCAGTCCAGATGCTGTTTACGTAAGAAGCCAACTGTCTCCCAGACTACATCACATCTGACTAGGTAAAGATTGGATCAGGGTACTGGGGGACTATAGAGAAGTTTGAAGTAAGGGGACATCAGAAGCTTTTTATGATGTCAGCATATGTGAAGGTGCTGAGGTTGGGTTTTTATTTTTGGAAGGGACTGCTCTGTTGTGGGGAAGGGGGATTTCAATGCGGAGTTGGGTTCTAGTCATTCTATAGTCAGTTTTATAGTCAGCTCCATGAATGGTTCTGGTGACAAGGACTTGATGTTTGTCACTTTGCCTGGGGGTCCTGTACCTTCTGTTGAAAGAGGGTGTTTGTTACAATGTTCTGAGCAGTGTGAACATAGGCAAAGTCCATTGTGATTCAGCTTACCTATACCATGCCTGCCCAGTACCTGGATCCAGAGAAGATGCTCTGAACCAGCCCTTGCATTGAAGTCCCCCATGAGAAGGATGAGCTTGTCTATTTTGGGCGTGTTGTGGATGAGCAGATCCAAGGGTCTTTAGAAGGACTCCTTGCTCTCGTTAGCTGACTCCAGGGTGGGGGCATATGCACTGAGGGTTGCAGAGCACCTCTCACCAAGCGGGATGCATCAGGTCATCAACTTCTCATTGATGCTAATGTGGCATTCTGGGATGCGACTGAGTAGTGAGGTTTTGACAGCAACCCTACCCTTCTTGTATGTCAACCACAAGGGGGACTCTCCAACAGACTGGCCAGAAAGGGTAAAACAGGCAATGTTTAGACCACCTTTTCTAGGTCTTTCCTCGTCTGGATCGAGCAGTGTGGGTTACTTAGAAAGCTGACAGGTCGACACACTGTTCCGAAACTGTGTCTCAATGACCACCACTCTATCGCCTCCTATGTGCAGGGTTTGGCTAGGAGCTTTTAGTCACTGCATTGACCTGCATCCACTGCCATTCTCCATCGCTGATGGACTTTTTGTTTTGGGGGGTGCAGGTGCCTATGCAAAGAGGGGATTAAGGTGAGGGTACGAACATGCAAACCTTACACCCCCCATCTTCACCAGGGGTAATTTATTTCCAGTGGTGCGAGAGACTCGCTTATGACTTTCAATAGCCGGGTTTGGAAGAGAATGCTGAGAATTCGGTCTTTTGAATGTCAGCAATGAATCAAGAGTTTACTCCCCTAGCCTTTTTTTTCCTCCCGGAGATGACCCACAAGCCAGTGGGGTGGCGGTTGGCGTGACTGATGAGACCCCTGGGGACTACTGCAGCTCAGGGACCTCCCACTGATTTAGCCCGGCTTCTGAAGAGACGAGTTACCGTGGGCTGCCAACATGGCGGCACAGCAGGAGTCTAGGTGACAGAGAGGCTCTGTACTGGCATGGAAGACTTACACAGTCGGCTTCCAGTCTCCCCCAGACTAGGCCAGCCGGAGGCAGCGTGGGAGCAAAAAGCAAGAGGAGCTAAGCAGCGAACAAGCAAGAAAGGAGTTAGTAAGCAAGCAGGCGTGCAGGCAGTTACTGATGCATTTGGTGAAGGATTAGCCGCACTAGACACTTCGTGACACACTGTGGCTTCACAAACCCTCAGCGTCACACACACGTTCTCCTTTACACACACACACACACAACACACACACAAAGACAAAACTCGTTTTTTTATTTACAGGGAAGAGTCCGTGGAGATTTAAGGGCTGACCAAAGAGTTATTGCCGTATAAACTTTTGGCCAATTACCTATTTCATCATTCACTATCTAGCAAGTGCAAGAAAGTCAGGAACATTCACTCTAGTTTAATGAGGTGCTGACCAGCAGGGCATACTTGAAAGCAAAGAAAGTCAAACACTAGTCTGCTCTGTACTGCACTTTTTTTTTTTTTTTTTGCAGATGATTACATCATGCTCAGTTTGAACAGCCAATACGAACACACCAGTGCACACAGCGATTGTATAACATCATAAGATTTGGCACATGGCACAAATACAAATGAAACAATCACATATTGTGTGTTTGTGTGAGACACACACAATCATTTGCGATCATTTGCTTAAATTTACCTGTTTCTACTGACACATGGAATAAATATGTTATGTGGCCTGTTAAACAGCACGTACTAGGTGAATTAAAAGACCAGGACAAACTGATTCAGAAGAACACAAATCACATTAATTTCAAAAGATTGGCACAAACTTCAAAATCTAAGAATCTCGTGCTGTTCTGTACTTTACTAACGACTTATATTATGGCATGAAAAATTAAATGTTGAATATTAAAAGAAATAAGACTGCTAACATTCATCCATTATCTATACCCACTTATCATGGGTAGGGTCACAGGGGGTGCTGGAGCCTATCCCAGCATTCATTGGGCAAGAGGCAGGAATACACCCTGGACAGTCTGCCAATCTATCGCAGGGCACACACACCATTCACTCACACAGTCATACCTATGGGCAATTTAGAGTCTCCAATTAACCTAGCCTGCATGTCTTTGGACAGTGGGAGGAAACCCACACACAGAACTCCACACAGAATGGCACAAGCCCAGTTTCGAACCCACAGCCTTTTTGCGGTGAGGCGACAGCGCTACCAACTGCACAGCATTTAAATGTCCAATTCTTTTCCTGGAGCCCAGAGATAAAGTATACAGACAGATCATAAGAAACACCTCAGCGTTTTTTTGTGATTTTAGAGATAGTCCTTCAGAGGTCTTATCCTTTCTCTTTCATTGGACGAATCCAGTATATCCTTGCACTCAAGTTACAGACACCTTCTCCCTCTCACACACTTTTTCCCTCAGATAAACACTTTCTCCCTCTCACACACACACATGCTTTCTCCCTCTCTCACTCACACACACACACAGTTTCTCCCTCTCTCTCTCTCTCTCTCTCTCTCACACACACACTTTCTCCCTTTCCCACACACATTTTCTCCTTCTCTCACACACACTTTCCCCCTCTCACACACACACTTTCTCCCTCTCACACAAACACACTTTATCCCTCTCACACACGCACTTTCTCCCTCTCACACCAACTTTCAACCTCTCACACACTCGCACACACACTTTCTCCCTCTCAAACACATTCTCACACACGCTTTCTCCCTTGTGCACACACAAATGTGCACGTACACGCAGACACACACATACAAACACACACACACATGAAAACACACACCCGACACACGTGTGCGCATGTACAGTTCAGTTCAATTGTATTTGCCTAGTGCATTCTACAGAAATACTGTGATACAGTAAATATACTGTTCATAAACAAAAAATATGGAAGAAAGCTATATTATTCTCCTCTCTACCTGGTGACCTCTGGGGCTGTCTTTAATGGTATCAATAGCTTTTTGTGCACAACCTAGCTTAGTTTCAGCTTTTAGTCTGGCCTTTTACTGACAAAATACAGTGAACCCAGCCTACCAAATGATGTTTAACATTTTTTTTTACAGTTCTTAAAACATTGCGTAGGTACAATTCCAGCAGATTGCAAATATATCCTTAAAACCTTTTCCAGAGGAAATAAAGCCAAAGTGTAATTTATAGGGGGGAACTTCTGGTTTGTGGCTGCAGCGAAAGTAATGCTATAGAATTGTTATTAGCTGCAATCAAAATTTGTCGCAATATTTTGCAATGATATTTTCTGCGAGCTTGGAACAAATAGCATTCAAACCGTAACACAGACACCTTTGAATGTGTGCTGCATTTTCCCTCCTTTCCCCCATCCCTCCTTCAATGGTGCTGCACTTCCAGCCCTCTTCCTCCTCTCCCCATCTCTCCATTTCTCCTTAAATTTACATTTTAGGTATATTGGGAGATGCTCTAACCCAGAGCAACACAGCCTACATTCTTTACATGCAATTCGTTTGTACAGATGGATATTTTACTGATGCACCTCGAGCACCTCGCTGCAGGGTACAATGGCAGTGCCCCGCTAAGGAACTGAACCTGCAGCTCCGAGCCCGGCTCCCGATCCGCTACGCCACACCACACTGCCGTGCACTTCGATCACGTCCTCGCGGACGCCCGACCTGGACGTGATCGAAGGCAGGAAAAGGCATCGCGCTGCTGCATCGCCGATCTTTACTCGGCCCTGCCAACCCAGCAGTCATTCTCCGTCTGGGGGCGTATTATTACTGGGGGGCCAGCGTAGTGTAATGGGTAAGGAGCTGGCCTTGTAACCTAAAGGTCACAGGTTCGACTCCCGGGTAGGACACTGCCGTTGTACCCCTGAGCAAGATACAATACCTACATTGCTCCAGTATATATCCAGCTGTATAAATGGATGCAATGTAAATGCTGTGTAAAAGTTGTGTAAGTTGCTCTTGCTAAGAGGCTAAATGCCTGTGATGTCATTTGGGCAGGCATGAAGCTCGCCGAGGAGGTACAGTGCGTGTACCATAGAAAAAAAAAAGGCTCCGGCTGGACTTCCTCTAGCTTGCCGCGTGTCACGCTGCCATGGCAACCTCCGCAATCCCCTTCCCTACGGAAGAGCCAATTACGGGGTTTCGCCAATTTGCCGATGCCCCGGGGAAGGCGTGCTGGCCCGAGGGGACGCCTGGAAGATAAAGGGAGGGGAACGACCCGCTGTTCTGCACTGGGGGGAAAACGCGAAAAAAACACGAGAGTACACAGCAGAGGAGGACAGGCCACTCAGCCCATTTAGGCCTCTCTTTCGTCTGGAGACCAGAGAGAATCCAGCACTGTATGAAGCCTGGGCTTCGACATCCCGGGGGCTTCTGCCTGCGCGAAACTGCAAGCTGAGGAGCGTTTCCACGCCTTCACAGCCCTCCGTCTAAAAATAAAAACACTTTCCTAATTTACTGCCGAATTTGTAATGAAAGATTAAAAAAAGAAAAAGAAACTCTCGCGCACTGCATAACCTCGCAGAAGAAGTATATCAATTTTTTAAAAGGCTGAGCTTTCAGTACTTCTGAGCTTAGTCAGGGTTTTTCTATTTTTTTTTTTCCTGTCATGACATTTGTTACTTTTCGCCACTGCAACAAAATATTGGGGTGTGGGTCGGCTTCACCGCGATTAGCGCGGACGTCTAACTCGAACGCCTCTCCCCTTCATGTGACCCTTTGTTCCGCTGTTCTGAACTCTACCTGAAATGGCTTTCGCGGTTCGTTTTCGTTCATCCCTAAAACACATCGCCCTGATGAACTGCATGCCCGAGCGGGAACTCTCAAATGAATATACACGTGTATCTGTGGAGATTTATGAAATTTGATACATTAGTCGTGCAGTACTAACATAGTTCTGTGAAACGGTACATTTCTGGCAACAGAATGAAAGGCGGTAAGCTACTCTTTATTTCACTTTATTTTGTATCTTAAAAGTACCATCTAGTCATAGCACCAAATAAATGACTATTATACTTTTATATATTCTATTTTGGCACAGTGGGTAAGGAACTGGGCTTGTAACCGAAAGGTCGCAGGTTCGACTCCCGGGTAGGGCACTGCCGTTGTACCCTTGAGCAAGGTATTTAACCGAAATTGCTTCAGTATATATCCAGCTGTATAAAATGGATACAATGTAAAATGCTATGTAAAAGTTGTGTAAGTCGCTCTGGATAAGAGCGTCTGCTAAATGCCTGTAATGTAATGTAATGTAATGTATTTTTTCTTGAATTTGGTACACACTCTCCTGCTATGTCTCCAACTGTATTTTTCCACCTTTTACATCAAATGCTCAATTCGTACAGTACATGCATGTATTTTATGATGGTACACGTACAACACAGTGTGTCCACAGGGAAATTTAACACTGACGTTGAAAAACGTTGCGGGTCAGACTTATGGAGCTTGACTCGTCACGCCTGTCAATCACCAGCTGTCTGCGCAGGGCTGGCCCAGGAGGGTGACAGGGGGAGTGCTTTGTAATTCGACTGATCTGGATGTTTCTGCCACGATCCAGTGGTCCAGCACATGGGAGCGTCGGGACTGCAAAGCTCCTGTCAGCCACAGCCAAGCATCCTAGACTCTTCAGACATGTACCTTCAGACATGCAGCTCTACACTTTCAGCATTGACAGCCCAAATATCCTACAGATTCCACAGATATGCAGCTATGCATTTTCAGCATTGATAGCCAAAAGATCCTACAGACTCTCCAGATATGCAGCTCTATATGTTTAGCTTTGACAGCCCAAAGATCCTATAGACTCTCCAGATATGCATCTCTATATATTTAGCTTTGACAGCCGAAAGATCCTACATATTCTCCAGATATGCAACTCTACATTTTCAGCATTGATAGCCAAAAGATTCTGTAGACTCTCCAGACATGCAGCTCTACATTTTCAGCATTGGCAGCCCAAAGATCCTACAGACTCTCCAGATATGCGGCTCTACATGTTTAGCTTTGACGACCCAAAGATTCCAGCCAGATGAATGGCACCATCCGTAGGAAAGCCTGTAGCATCTGAGCACTGAGAACCTTTTTTTCCACCTGCACCTTTAACAGTGGTAGGAAGGGCAAGACCAGGCATACTTTGGCCCACTCTGGGTTCCATTTTGAAAGGGTCAATCAGCCTTGTATGGTGGGAAATGGCTGTTTTAGTAGGTGTAGTGTCAGGCCTCATTTCTCAGCTTTTTGTTGGATTCTTGAAAATGAGTCGTTTTGAGGAATTGACTCCTTAAGAATTGAACTTGATTTTATGAATTTCTAAAGACACACAGTAACCCTGTTTTTTATTATTTACCTAATGCAATTTGAGCATGCTCTGTTACAGGCATAGAGTATGCTCTTTCTGTGATGGAAAAAAGCAAGTAAATGCACCAGCCGATCAATGCATTTACTCATATTTTTTTTAGTAGTGGCAACTATCCACTGATTTCTAGAAATTTCAAACACTTGCTACCATTGCTACAATTGTACATTCTATTTCAATCATTTCCCACTGTTGTGCATGAGCTCTATCGGGTAATTAAATAAATGACTTTTTTTTTCTTTTTTTAAAACACTCCATGATTTCTGCCTCTTTTTTCTGTTTTCCGTGATTTTTAACAGCTTTGCCATGACCGCTCTGTGACTTTAGCGAATATTTTCCCAGCCTTAATTGCATGGCTGCTTAATCTGTACCCTTTGATGATTTCTCTCTTGGGAAGTTGAAATAGTTTGATACTTGATTCTTCTCTCAGTGCACCTTCGATGCCTATACCTGCATCTCTGTCTTGCCCGTGCCTTGATTTATGCCTCCTCTTTAAAGGCAGGCTATTAATTCATGCAAAAATCGACCCTCATTAATTACTTGAACTTTAGTAAATTCAAAGGAATACATAATCAGCCACACTTGTAAAATCTCTGGCTGTTATTTGCATGATCCTCTCTTAAATGCATATGCATTAAGGAGAGAAGCACACCTTGCGATGACTCACGTAGATGACACATATACTGCACTTCCAGGCCCATGAAAACAGTCTTCAGAAATTATTGCGGGTAAACGGTTTCATTTGCTCCTACTCAGATGAATTCTACACTGCGTACTTTTACCAAGACATTTACTGTTATTAAGAAAGAAACTGAAGTTCAGCACCTTTGTTAAAAAACGCTGCAGAAACCTACGAGGGAACTGAACCAGCAATCATCTGGTCACCTTCAATTTACTTCCTCTAAAGACCCACTGTCATTTCCTCACTTCCTTTTACTTCATAACACAAAGCATGGCTGAAACAACCATGTAGCTCCCAGAAGCATTCAGATTTTTCGTTTACATTTTTATTTTCTTCTTAAGTTCTCACTAAACCTTCGTTTTTTCCCCCCCAATTTGTAATTGTTTTTCCAATAGCCAATCGTTGAACAAACAGTTGGGATATGCCCAGTGTCCAAACAATATGGCTGTAGTCATGTGATATTATTTCAGCCAATAGGAGGTGAAAGAACTGAAACCATAGCTATGTTCATTTGTTAAGCCTTGCTAGTTTCCCAATAAGTATTCAATGCAGGCATTTAAAGTCTATCTACTCTGTTGAGCCTCTATTGTTGTACTTTTTGCCAGTGGTAAATCCAGCTAGTTAATTGTTTGGCATAAAGAGGACGAGCTCTGAAATATGTACTTGAAATTATTTCAAGTCTAAAATGTACTTAATTACAGTATCCAATTGCATTTCATGAGTTAAACTGTAGCGCAAGTAATTACAATAAAATAATTGCATGAAATTACACTAACATCAAATAATTAAAATACAGAAAGTGGTTCAAGTGTGTTTGCTAATACAGATTAAGAAAATAGTAATACCAGCATTTCCAGGGAACACAAAAGCTGTTATCAAGGTAGAAAACCAACTCTAAATCTAGTTAGTTTACCAGATGCACATACCAGACAGGTCGCAGTTTAATCTTGAGTTTTATGCATTTGCAAGACTGCTGAAAATGAATAATGCACAAGACTGCTGAGAGATTGGAACTGAGAAGGCAGAAGTCTCTTTTCTGTGATGAAAAGAAATGGTAAACAAAAGATGAAAAATGCCAACCGCCATATTATTCAAAATTTAAAAGGCTACTTCACATAAAATACATACCTACTGACTGAAAGATAAAATATTATTTTCAAATGAAATACTGTGCCCGTACATTTCAGGACACACTGCCTATATAAAAACAGAGTTCTTTCATATTCGCTTGTTAAAACAGCTAATGCAAAAAAGGGGGGAATTTAAAATATTCAAATATGCTGAAGATGAACTCAAAATAAATCTCTGCTGTTGAAATCCTTTAGTCTGGGCTAAAATAACTGCTTTCGTATATTTCTATACATTTCTACTGAGTTACTTTTCTACCAAAATGAGGCTATTTATACTTGTGAATCCATGATATATATTGTAATTATTAATATCCTTCTGTGACCTGGCAACTCATTTTTGTCCCCTGAAGTGGACACATGTCTGTGGTCTTCATCTTAAGAACCATATATTCTACGATGCTGAAACCTACACTACAAGGAACATTCAACAAAAATATAATAAATAACAATTTTGAAAGTATTTTCACGGCAACATGAAATGATTGATGAATGCTTTTTCATCCAAGAGTAATATTATGTTTTAAAAAAAAAAAAGTAATACTATTTTCTTCCAGGTCTTAAAGGGATACACATTTTAAACTGGTTTTTTTTTCATCTCTAGTCTGGAATGTCTAATTAAACCTTCCCACTTTACAAATGACAAATTCTATTTAACTTCACCTATTTACCTTTATTTCAAAGTAAAAAAAAAAAAAACATAAATGCCACCTTTGCTTTTTAAACATCATTGAAAAAAATCTCTGCTCTGCTTTTGCAAAAATAAAAAACTAGTCAGAGAACTGAAAAATAGTTGGATTGCACTGCATTTTGAAGTGACACAAGCACATAAAACAACATTCGTGTCAAAGTTTTAATTTTTATCCATTTTATTTAGGTCAGATGGATTTAGGGAAAGCCTGGGTATGCTAATGATTGGTTAGTCATCAAATTGTGAACTTTTTTCTCAAATTCGTGCATTTTGATTGGATCAATTTTTGCCTGTTTCTGGAATTTGTGGCCACCTGTGCTCTAAATGATTTAATTAAGCCCAATAAGTTACTTATTGACAATTTAGCTGTCAGTCATGACAAGTAATGTCAACAAATTTATTGTTTTGGCTCTCTAAGGTATTCTCACGAAACGCAGCCGCTTGCCCGTAGAGTTTCCGCGTGTGGCTGGCGTCAAGCTTTTTTCAGCACACTCACACAACAGGTGCCACGTTACTGTTTTTTTTTATCCCTCAAGAATAGCATTCGGCCTGGTCTTGGTTCCATCTGTGAAGGTCATTTTTCAACTTCTGCGGGAGTGTTTGAGATGGAATTGGCTGCGCGGGGCTCTGTAATTAAAATGGATATCTTCCCACGCACGTAGATTTTATGTCCTCTCTTATACTGCTCTCAAAGGCTTTAGTGAAATTAATGCGGTTTGTTGCAAGTTTACAGGGAGCGGAAAGTAATAGGGGATTAATTTAGATGCACGGTGGGATTCTAGTATAATGGGTAAGAAACTGGTCTTGGAACCTGAAAGTCATAGGTTCGATTCCTGGGTAGGACACTGCCATTGTATCCTTGAGCAAGGTCCTTGACCTGCTTTACTTCAGTACATATCCAGCTGTATAAATGGATGCAATATAAATGCTATGCAAAATGTTGTGTAATCCGCTCTGGATAAAAGCCTCTGCTAAATGCCTGTAATGTTATGTAATGTAATGTAACAAAAGAAGGTGATGGGGGGAGGGGCTGGTGATGGCAGAGGAGGGGTTTGGTGATTGAAAAGGGGCTTGGTGATGGGGGAGGGGCTGAGGGAGGGGCTAGATGATATGGCCATAGAGGTTCCTGGGTTTGTGAGTAAATATGAGACATCTAGACAATGTCCTCAGTCATGGTGCAGAATAACTTTTTCAAAATTTTTATATTACACAGAAAATTTGAGTAGGCATAGGATTGGCCCAAGTTAGAACACCAATGCAGATGTGTTCCATTGCTCTGTCATACACACAAGACAGAAGGCTACAAGCTTTTGGGGCTCCCCTTTGATTTTAGATAATTAATAAGATTCATAATATTTCTAAAATCTTCCTACAGGCCATGCGTTCACTGAACCTAATTCCTGGGCCTGTATTTCCTTCTATAAAAATACATTTATATATCAGTAAAACACCCCTCTCTGCAAAATATATTTTGTGTGATAAGGAACTGTTTGCACATGGATCTGGATTGGGATGCGATTTGGTCTTTTTTTTCATCACGGGTTTGTTACACATGATTCAATGACCTGTCAGGCAAAATTATACCCTGAGACTACCAGGGGCTGTTAGAACTTAACAATATTTGACACAGCACCTGTGAAAGGAATTATATGATCTAGCAACAAAGGTCATTTGTTGGCAGAATCTATTATTTGAGGAACTACGCGCGCCCCCTGAAACAGTCAGATGCAGCCTCTCAAGATGCAGAACCGTACAGCGCTGGACTAGCCTGCAAGGCTGTGAAATATCCTGTCTCTATTGGGATGGGGGGGGGGGGGGGGGGACGAGGGGCGGGGGCGCGAAGGGGGGTAAGAGACAGAAGAGGTTTGATCATTGTCCCAACCCCTCCTCCTCCTCCGTTTCGGCTGCGATGCGAGTCCCTGCTCCTGCCTCCCCTGGCACGCGCCTCTTATGCAACCGTGACGCGCGGGATCATCAAAAAAAAAAAAAAAAAAAAGAAAAGCAGCCGTGGCCTACTTACCGGAAAAAGAGAATGATAACAGAGGCAGGGAATCAATCCACCATACCGGCTTCTTCTCAACTGTTCAAAAAACCTGTCAGGTTGTGACGCCCCTCCCACCCCCCAACCCCAACCACCCCCAACAAATCACCCTCCCCCACCTTGGAAATTAATGAAATGGGGAAGAAGCAACCCTGAGAAAGAGAGCAGCTCAGCCAGGCAAAGGCCTAAATCACATAATCTTGTTTTGCTTGTAAAAATATACTTTTTTTTTTTTTTTTTTTAAATAGCTAAGCGGTTATTTTTAGCGCATTCTATGCAGTTATAATCCTTTGGGCAGGATTTACCACAATACTAAACAGAAAGAATACCTGGCAACCACATAGACGCTGTGTCAGGCAAAAAAAGCCTGTGGCCCTTTTGTTCTCTGACGCTAATATTCATCTAACATTACATTGGGAATTCAATTACGTTGGCCGAGTATTCAGCCCCTTCGCTGCGGCCATCCTAAATTAGTTCAGGTGTGGAGGATTACCATTAGTCACACAATTAGTTTAATGGCCTCTGTCTGTGTGCGCTGATAGCGGTCCACCTGATTTCTGAAAAGCGGAGGAAATCAAATTCGCCGGTCTTTGCGAGGTCCCTCCGTCAGGTAAGTGAAATTTGAGCAAATATTCAACCATGAAGACTAAGGACCTGAGCTGAAGACTGTATCAAATGAATAGCCCCCTTGAGTTCAGTCAATCAGTACCCTGCTGAAAATCCCTGCTAAAACCAGCTGGGAGTCCATGCTGGGATTCTCTGCTGGGATTCTATGGGATTTTATGCTGGGATTCTAGGGGATCTATGGGATTCTATGCTGGGATTCTGTGGTGGGATTCTATGCTAGGATTTTATGGGATTCTATAGGATGCTATGCTCGGATTCTATGGGATTCTATGCCGGGATTCTATGGGATTCTATGGTGGGATCCGATGCTAGGATTTTATGGGATTCTAGGCTGGGATTCTATGGGATTCTATAGTATGCTATGCTGGGATTCTATGAGATACTATGATGGAATTCGATGGGATGCTATGCTCGGATTGTATGAGATTCTATGCTGGGATTCTAAGGGATGCTATGCTGGGATTCTGAGGGATGCTATGTTGGGATTCTAAGGGATGCTATGCTGGGATTCTGTGCTGGTTTAGGATGGCTTAAGGTGTTCTAGCTGGTCATAGCATGTTTTTGGCTGGTCAAAGATAGTCTGCAGTCAAACAAAGATGGTCAAAGCTGGTTAAGCTGGTAGAATAAGCTGGTGGTCATCCTGGTAGGACTAGCCGACTGTATAGAATGGTCAGCCTATGAACAGATGATCGACAAGCCAAAAGTGTCAAACGCAGCTGAAACCGGTTTGACCAGCTCGGGCCAGTTTAAGCTGGAATTTTCAGCAGGGTAGGAAATGGGAAGGCACGTCGTACCACCCGGACACTGCTCAGATCAGACTGTCTGAGCTCCCGGGCTGGAGGGAAACCTCACAGGAAAAGCACCGCGAGGTCGACTGTGACCGGGCATCACCGAGTTCAGCGCCTGTGATGGGGAAGCAAGACCCACGAGCCCACAGCGTCCCAAAAACCGGCCTGACGTTCCCGCGCCTTCGGACCAATTTGGGTCATCCTGAGATAAGAACCTCACTTGGATGCTTTCCTGCAAAACCCATATGGGATTTGTGAAGGGAGTTAGAAACTTGCCACCATCTCACAAACTGCGGCAATACATTAACTTTAAATATGCGCTTCGAAAAAATGCATGGAGATTTAAACTTCATCCAATCAACCCTGTACGCAAACAAACACAAAAAGGCTTCAACAAAAATATTACCAAGCCATCTTCCCTATTTTAAATATGAATGAATCACAATGTCCAAAATGAAAATTAATTATACACATAGCGTTCTGACCGTTCAACTATTCACTTGAACGGTTAGTATTGTACTTGCCTGGACGTTTCCTTTTAAATGCATATCAGTCTATCAGCTCAAACTAGCGAAGGCTAAATCTGTTGTTCCCCCCACTATTTGGGGAGGGTTAGTCCACCCCTGTCATTTTCATTTTTCTGGCGTGCCGTTAAAAAGGCCGGGGGGGGCGAACCAGAGCGGCTGAAACCGCCGGTTTCCTTTTTCGGCTGTCGTTGTTACCGTGGCGGCGGGAAAGGTCACCGCTGTTCGCCGAAGGGTGAAGCTCGAGCGAGCCGATTCGCACGGCCCGCCCGAATCCCCTCCGATTAAACCTCAGACCTATGACGGATATCTCGGGGTGAGAAAGGGAGAGACAACGGGGCGCCATTTTATTGTCTTAATAAAACAATGAGCGGTTTAAGGCAGAATGAGCAGCATCACAACGACTGCTCAACACAGAGCCGCAGTGAGCAGCAGCCATCTGTCCGTGGCGCAGCTTGCCAGGTCTACTGCAGAGTGAAATTTAAAAATGATAATGATACTAATAATTAATAATAATAAATAATAAAGCAAAGCAGTTTTATCTCCTGCATTTCAGTCATCCCTCAGCAAGGGGGCAGTAGAGCTTTCTTTATTTGCATGTGATAGACATTTGTGACATCACACCTTTCCAATCATCAATTGGCCCTTAACAATAATTAACAGCAACGTTTCTTATATGTTGCATTCATTATGGGAATTAGAACCACAGATGTGGCACCAGCATATTCTATAATATTGTACTACTGTTCATCCACCCATCCATTATCTATACTCACTTATCCTGAGCAGGGTCACAGGGGGTGCTGGAGCCTATCCCAGCATGCATTGGGCGAGAGGCAGGATTACACCCTGGACAGGCCGCCAATCTATCACAGGGCACACACACCGTTCACTCACACACCCATACCTATGGGCAATTTAGAGTTTCTGAAGTAAGCAGAACTTCTTGCTGTGAGGCGACAGTGCTACCCACAGCACCACCATGCCATTGTGCTATTGTTATTTTTAAATTTGTGGGAATTAGGCCACATACATAAAAGTGCAGTTATATTACTGGCACAGAAAATAAAGATAAAAATGAAAAGAGGCATCTTTCTGCATGGACAAAGGAAAGGACAACTATTGTTCTTCTTTCTGCACCAAATTTGGAAAGATTTTCTTGCCTCTGTCCCAGAACTTCTTGGTGCCATTGCAATGCCGTTTTCATAAGCAAATAATCAGTCATAGATGTGTACAGAAGAACAGCTGTCAAATCCTAGAATTGAGTCCAGAGGGAGTTTAGCCACATCAGGTGTGTAGACCTGGGGTCAAAAACCCAAACAACCTGAGGCTGTCGCCTCACAGCAAGGAGGTCCTGGGTTCGAATCCCTGGGCCTTTCTGGAGTCTGCTTGTCCTCCCTGTGTCTGTGTGGGCTTCCTCTGGGTACTCCGGTATCCTCCCACAGTCCAAAGACATGCAGGTTAGGCTAATTGGAGACTCTAAATTGCCAATGAGTGTGCCCTGTGATAGATTGGCATCCAGGGTGTGTTCCTGCCTCTCACCCAATGCACGCTGGGATAGGCTCCAGCACCCCCCGCGACCCCACCCAGGATAAGTAGGTATAGATAATGGATGGATAATCTGTGTCCCCGAACCCTGGTCATACAGCAACTGCCCGAGCTGTGCCAGCACAGTACTGGGTTAGATGTTCATCTCCAGGTCAATTCTGGAACATTCTTTGACAAAGGTACGATGAAGCAGAATCATCCGCCCCATCTCGTTTTTCGAGGTTCAAGCACCGTGCAGTGCAACTTTCTGTTTATACGATACTGAAACTTTGTGTTTATCTCATGTTTTATTACGAGAAGCACCATTTTCAGTTTACTGTATGAAAAGTGTTATATAAATAAAGTTTGATTGATTGTTGGAAAACTTCCACAACTTTAGGAAGATTGCTCAGCCTAAATGTCATTTGCCAGTGCCACAGTGTGACGAGTGCTAATTTTTAGAACATTCGTGCCGCATCATTTTGAGTATGCCATCTGCCATACCCACGGTTCATGGCCTAATTTAGGAACCCCCTGTTTCACGCTTCCATTTGAGTCCATTACTTTAATAGCACAATGACAATAGACCAAAAAGTAATATTCAGTTCACTTGCATCATGGCATATTCCACATTCAGTATCTTTTTAAAAAGTGTTTCCAAGTGTCCTGATTGTATGCTGCAAGACCTTGCCAGTTTTCTAGCAGACAGCTACCCATGTATAAGTGGCACACGCTAAAAATATGGCTAACTACAGGACACAGTTCTATCACACCTTACACCTTACAAGATAACAAACTGAAGGCAGCGTGATTGCTAGCCAGGTCGCTAACTTACTCTTGTATAGGTGTTGCTTGAATCAGAAGCAAGAATAGCAAAATGATGCTCCAACATTCACCTGGTATGAGTGCTTGTTTCATTTATAGGATTGCCGAAGTTTGGTTAAAACCAGAAAATTCTATAGTTATGAAAATACTATTATGCTGTTGTACTTACGAAAACTATAAATCGGGTCGACAAATAACATTGCTGCTGTTGTAATCACTGCTGTTACTGAAATAAGCATGATTTTCATAAATGCCATAGTCCACCACAAAATCGATTTCCCCTCTTTTATTAAACTTTGCCATGCCAGATTTTGCTGAAATTACAATTCTGTTTACATCGCTGACTAATACTGAATAATGAAGGCACTGGAATATGTTTGGGTGTAAGACAGGGCTCTCTCCGAACTAGAAAGTCAGAGAGACACAGAGGAAAGAGAAAAAGGGAGAAAAAAGAAAAAGTACCAAAAAGACCTGAAAATAATTAATTGTATAAATAATAAAAATAAATAAAATAATTTATATTATTTCTCCTGTGATTCGGGTACAAACCCCTCTATTTCCTGTGATTCAGGTGCAAGCCCCTCTATTTCCTGTGATTCAGGTGCAAGCCCCTCTATTTCCTGTGATTCAGGTGCAAGCCCCTCTATTTCCTGTGATTCAGGTGCAAGCCCCTCTATTTCCTGTGATTCTGATACAAGCCCCTCTATTCCCTGTGATTCAAGTACAAGCCCCTCTATTTCCTGTGATTCAGATACAAGCCCCTCTGTTTCCTGTGATTCAGGGACAAGCCCCTCTGTTTCCTGTGGTTCAGGTACAAGCCCCTCTGTTTCCTGTGTTTCAGGTACAAGCCCCTCTACTTCCTGTGTTTCAAGTATAATCCCCTCAATGTCCTGTGACTCCGGTACAAGCCCCTCTATTGCCTGTGTTTCAGGTACAAGCCCCTCTATTTCCTGTGGTTCAGGTACAAGCCCCTCTGTTTCCTGTGTTTCAGGTACAAGCCCCTCTATTTCCTGTGTTTCAGGTACAAGCCCCTCTATTTCCTGTGTTTCAGGTGCAAGCCCATCTGTGTCCTTTGATTCAGGAGCCTGACAAAGAGTGAACAGCCAGTCTCCACGCGGTATGGAGAATCCACTGCCGGCAATCCCATTAAAATGATTTAACAGTTCATTTATATATTAAACAACTCACAGCGAGTTCTAAATCCCATTACTGCTCAGCCTCGGCTCTCCACAGAAGAGGGCAGCAAAACATCCAATCAGATCTGCAACTTACGAGCCTTGTCCAATCGGCTTTCAGTTAAGGCCCTGACATCCTCCGAAATGAAAAAACCATAACCCCACCCCCATAGTATGCTGACTTAATTCTGCTATATGTGTGTGTGCTATATCTGCAACATGAAGTTGTCCATGTTGGTTTTCTCCCTTCTGACTTGTCTGTAAGAGGCACTTTCACTGAAGTACTCCAAATCTAGGCTGTAATGGAGACTTTAGAAACAGCCACTTTGACCAAACTGAGTCATTTCCACACAGAGTATAAACAGATCTTAAATTATCACACATCTCTTGATAGAATGTCCCTATTGGCTCCCAGGGTTAGTCACTGCTGTCCATAACACACTTCTCAAAAAACCAGTCCTGCATTTCACATCTTTCAAAACCAACTTAAACAGCTTACATTGTCAGTGTCTTTTCCAATTAAACAGCTGGATAAATCAGGTTCCTCAAAGGTACAACTGAAGTGCCCTACCTGGACAATTAACCTGAAACCTCTGAGTTCTCATCAGCATTACACTGAACTGCAGCTCTGAGATACAGACCCTGTTCCCATAAACATTACACTGAACTGCAGCTCTGAACTGCAGTTACAGACCCTGCTCTGAAAAACATTATACTCTTCCTGTTGGCTGAAAGAGATGAATATGGGCTCCATGCTGGGGGGGGAACTCATTTTTACAAAGAGCTCTCTCACACCCCTGATGGCCAGTCTAACTACCCGTCTGCCACATCACATTCACTCTCTCTTTCTCTCTCTCTCTCTCCAGTCTCTCTCTCTCTCTCACTCTCTACTCTCTGTCATACACACTCTGCTCTCGTGGATAGTACCTCTTATCAGGGGAGGTGTCTTGGCTCTCTGGCACCTCCTGCAGGTCGGGGAGGTCAGCGAAGTCGTCCTGCTCAGCCAGCCCGATCGCCAGAGACAGGACCACCATCTTCCCCTCGCTGCAGACCGGAGAGAGAGGGAGAGGGAGAGAGGGAGAGAAGGGGGGGAGAGAGAAGAGAGAGGAAAAAGAGGGAGAGAGAAGGGGAGGGGGATAGAGAGAGAGGGAGGGAGAGAGAGAAAAGGAGGGAGAGAAATGGAGGGAGGGAGAGAGAGATGAAAGGAGGAAAGTGGAAAAAAGATAAGGGAGGACGGGAAGGGAGGGCGGTGATGGGAGAAATAAGGGAAGCAATGGAATGAAATAAATATAAAAAGGAAAGAAAGGGGAATAGAAGGGGTCACAAAAGACAGGGAAAAAAAGAAGACTATAGTGAGAAGATGGAAGCGGAGATCCTCTCCACACAAACACGCGGCCTCTTTGCTGAAAGGGAGCAATGTGTAAGGGGTGGTTGAAAGGGGGATGCGTATGAAGGCTTTCATAATGAACTCCGGTGCCGGTGCCGAGAGTTTGGGTTGCCATATCTCCCGACGAATCTCCAATTCTAATGAAAAACAGTAACGGCGCAGGAAATGAAGCCGGGCGCTCCTGATGAGCTTCGCGGGTTACGCATTTACAAAAGTTTCTCTTACTCTGTCTCAGTAAACACACACAAAGCTCAGTCAAGCACGCACGCCCTCGCACACAGACACGCACACGCGCACGGGGCGCGCGCACACACACACACACACACACACACACACAACTTGCATTGACTGTATTTCAAATTTGTTTTGTATTACCTTACGTGCTGTGTATCTACGCTTCATTTCATTCATTCTTATCATTGTAAAAATCACTTGTGCCTGTTGTGAAGCACTTTCAGCCGCTGTTTGTATGAAAGGTGCTAAGTAAAGTTCATTATTATCATTATAATTATATTCCTTTCTCTCTTTGTAACGCACACACATGCAGACAAACACACATGAACATGCACATCCTTGAAATAGACCGAGAAGGTCCAGGTGAAAGCTATGATCCCTTCACCTGTTAAATCCGCTTCAATCAATGTAAAAAAAGGGAGGGGTGGAGACAGGTTAAAGAAGGAGTTTTTAGGCCTGAGCCGAGTGAAACCTGGGTTGTGTACAGTGCCTTGAAAAAGTATTTGCCCCCTTCCTGATTTCCTCTGTTATTGGACATTTGTCACGCTGAACGGATTCAGATCGTTAAACAAAATGAAATATTCGCCAAAGGGAAAGTAAATAATCTCCAAACGCATTTTTTCAATCATTATTTCATTCGTTTTTTCAATTATTATTTTGTTAAATGAAAAAGTTATCACACAGCCATATCACCTTTGAGAAAAAAAATAATTCAGTGTGACAAGCGTGCGATAATAGAGGAAATCAGGAAGGGGGCAAATAAAGTACTTTTTCGCGGCACTGTACGTGAGGAACGCGCAAGGAAAGAGATTTAAGCGCCTTCGAGCGACGCATGACAGCAGGTGCCAGTCGCGCTGGTCTGAGCGTGTCAAGAACTGCAGTGCAGCTCGGATTTTAAAGCACCGCAATGCCCCCCGTGTATCTGGAACGGCCCCCCCCCCCCCCCCCCCCCACCCACCCCACCCACCCCACCCCACCCCATCCCCACCCACTCGAAGAACATCCAGCCAATGGGAGGCCAGGGGTTTGAAAACCTGCCTGTCGACGAGCGAAGGTGCAAGGAGGCCGACGCCAGTCGCGCGGAGGCGGTGCCAGAAGGTCCATTAGAGAGAGCGCAAAGCCGGCGCACCCCGACACGAAATAGAGGAAGTGCTGACGATGAGCTTACGGACGACACCGCTTCTTTTCGGCGAAAGAGACGACCCGGCGATCGTTTTCGCGGGCGAAAAGTCTGCGAGACGCCGTCTACGCTAAATATGCGAACATCACAGCCAATCACGTGCATCCCTTCACGGCAGCAACATACGCATCTGCAGGTGGACTTTTTTCAGCAGAATCATGCTCCTTGCCACAAGGCTGAGATTGTCCAGGAGTGTTTTCAGGAAGATGACTATGAACTGAGCTCAACGCATTGGCCTGCCCAGTCACCTGACCTCAATCTGACTGGACATCTGAGACAGGAGATGGGAGGAGCTATTCGGAGTGGAGATCCACAGCCAGCTAACTGAACATAACTCAGAGCCACACAGGAGTCAGTATGGGCCAGTGTCCCTGTGAAACACTTTAAACACAGCATTGAGTCCATGCCCCGACGAACTGGGACTGTTATGAGGGCACAAGCAGGGGCAATGCAATATCAGAAAGGCGTCCCTAATGTTTCACTCAGTGAACATATGCACACACACACAAACACACACATGAACCTGCACGCGCACATGAACACATACACACACACACACACACACATGCACCCGCACATGAACACACACTCACACGAACACACACACGCACCCGCACATGAACACACACTCACACGAACACACACACATGCCCACACACACCCACAAACACACACACACCCTAAATTCCTCATTATCATTTCAACGCACCTTTATACCCTCCCCCCAAGATCACCCTCCCCACGCACTCCCTCCCCACCCCAGTATTAAGATTTGTTTTAGCCTAATTAAAAGTATCTGGACTAATTGTTTCTATTTGAGAGCTGTGCAGTGCTTTCTGGGCCACCTCCCTCTCCTCTCCTTTGAAAATCTAAATTTACACATTCTCTCTCTTTCTCTCTCACTCTCAAGCCTTTTGTCTTTTCTACACAGTTTTCTTTCCATCTTCTCATCTCTTAAATCACTCATATTTCTATTCCCATCCCTCTCTCTCCAGCTCAACTCTTGCAATATCGTTTCACTTAATCCTTTCTCCCTCCCCCCCCCCCCCCCCTTCTATTCAAAGTGCTTTATTGGCAAGGCAGATGTAGGCTCTTGTATTGCCAAAGCGAGAGCTATAATAAAACTATGCACAATATGGATCATAATTGTAATTAAAAAAACATTGCCAAGTTCTGCCACACTAAAGAAAAATGAACAAAGGGAATCTATAAAAAATCACAAAAATAACAATGTGATGTTAGGTTTGTGTGTGTGTGTGCTTTGTACGTGTGAGTGCATGTGCATTATATGGATGCGTGCGTGACCCACTGTTTATCAGAATATGGCAAGCGAGTTGCGCAGCCAGGATACAGCAATCTTGATTTCCCCAACTGAAAAGGCTAGATTATCAGAATCAGGTGTTTCATCAAACTGTTGACATATGTGGCTGATTCTGGAAAAGAATTTTCATTTTGCGGTTACACCGTTTGCGCAATATTTGTTCATCCAGCGGCCATAACTCCTCAGTGAGCGCCAGCTCTACGGCTAGGCAGCGCTCCCTGAGTCTCCACCTCATCAAGGTGCTTCTCAGCTTCATATCGGTCACTGTGGTCAGGCGGTTTGCTACAGCGCGCCGTCTTTTTAAAGCCCAATAGCACCATTTTACTTTGTGATTTTGTTCGAGAGTTCCTGCAGGCGGTGTCATTTCGTTTCCTTGTTCCCATCTCGATAGGCTTGTAATTTTGTTCTGGTCCTGAGCCAGTCAGGTGTAAGTCAGCAGTTCCCGAACTGACCCCATTTGGCAATAGACATTTTCAACCCTTCTCCCCCACACACACACACACACACACACATTCTGTGATGTCCCTTTTTCATTCAGGCAATGCTACTGTGGCACCGAAAAGACCCATTAAAAACCCCCTGGTTTATGATCAGGATAGCAGTCTTCTGCAGGTCCTACTTTAGCCTGTCCTTTGTCCTGTCCACTTCCACATAAAACACCTGTGTTCATGCATACGTATTTTGTGATTTTGTTTTGTTTTGTCTTGTGTCAATCATTTGATAATAAACATTGTTTGGATTACATTTTCTGTGCCTTGTTTCAGTCCTAGGCATATGAGTTTCATTGGTCATGTCCAAACAGTTGTCCCCCAGGTTAATATAACCCAGGTGGTTTCTGGGACGTCGGAAACGGGTTACAGATGAGAGAGGCATGGAAACGTACTCCGGAGAGCCACCTGGTTTCAAAACCGAAGAACATCTGGTCAGGCGACCCGCTGCGGGCTGGCCGAGCAGTGATTAATCTCCGAGGGAAGAGCGGGCTGGGACCGCAGTTAACCGCATAGAGACCAGGGCCAGGACCACAGTTAACCGCATAGAGACCAGGGCCAGGACCACAGTTAACCGCATAGAGACCAGGGCCAGGACCACAGTTAACCGCATAGAGACCAGGGCCAGGACCACAGTTAACCGCATAGAGACCAGGGCCAAGACTGCAGTTAACCGCATAGAGACCGAGCTCCAGGACCGCAGTTAACCGCATAAAGACCGAGGGCCAGGACCGCAGTTAACCGCATAGAGACCAGGGCCAGGACTGCAGTTAACCGCATAGAGACCAGGGCCAGGACTGCAGTTAACCGCATAGAGACCGAGGGCCAGGACCGCAGTTAACCGCATAAAGACCGAGGGCCAGGACCGCAGTTAACCGCATAGAGACCAGGGCCAGGACTGCAGTTAACCGCATAGAGACCAGGGCCAGGACTGCAGTTAACCGCATAGAGACCAGGGCCAAGACTGCAGTTAACCGCATAGAGACCGAGCTCCAGGACCGCAGGTAACCACATAGAGACCAGGGCCAGGACTGCAGTTAACCGCATAGAGACCAGGGCCAGGACTGCAGTTAACCGCATAGAGACCAGGGCCAAGACTGCAGTTAACCGCATAGAGACCGAGCTCCAGGACCGCAGGTAACCACATAGAGACCAGGGCCAGGACCACAGTTAACCGCATAGAGACTGAGGGCCAGGACCGCTGTTGACCGCATAGAGACCAGGGCCAGGACCGCAGTTAACCGCATAGAAACCGAGCTCCAGGACCGTAGTTAACTGCATAGAGACCGAGCTCCAGGACCGCAGTTAACCGCATAGAGACTGAGGGCCAGGACCACTGTTCACCGCATAGAGACCGAGGGCCAGGTTTACTGAGGAGACATTCGCAGCCCCAAATATTTGCTACATAGCGGTGCTGCTGAGGTCGCAGGTACCAACACATTGGCGACCGAGACCGCTTCTACAGTATGTACGCCATGAAATATCGTAAATTCAACGACCTCATTCGCAATTTCGTGGTAGGAGTCACCCATAAAGAGTCAGGAACGATACGGTATGCTCACACATCCAGATTGCAAGGCGCTAACAGATGGATATGGAACAACCAGGTGACAAGTAGCGAAGGAACCACAACAAAAACAGGACTTGATTTTACAGATCAGGAAATACAGGTAACGTTCAACGAGGTGCAGCTTCACCAAGCCGTATTACAGCACAGGAATACAACACCAAAAGAGAGGATAAAAATTTTGAGTGACATCACACGCAAAACGAATTCATCAAGTATGATAAAAACGAACAGTACAGGACGTGAGGAAAAGGCGGCATGACGTTAGGTGGTGGTGTACAAAAAGGCAAAACTTCACGAGGGGAAAAAGACACAGATGGTGGTCCAACTAAGGAAAGAATATCAACACATAGAACAGCAGGTGGAAAATCCCGGCAAAACACGCAAGTTGTGTGGGTTTAAAGGAACAGGCACTTCTGCTGGGAGAAGGCCACAGAGTGTGCGAAGATAAAATCGTATTCCCAATACATTATATACTCTACTGAACGCAGACGCAGAACCATTTAAATTGTTTAAATTCAAAACTACGTTCTTGTACTAACTGCCAGCTCATGAATTCAACAGACGCATTGCGTCCTTCTGGTAAAAACCATATAATTCCATACTATATCTGAAAATAAACTAAACGTGTGAACCATGTTTTAAATCCCGCCTCCGTGTTATGCATTATGCATTCATTCATATCCACCCCATGCGTGCCACAAGGGAAACTCATTTGACTGTTGAGGATGAGCGTACATCCCAACACCCTCCTCCGGTATCCTGTGTGCGACCTGCGGGCTATATCACTGGAAATAATCACCTGCTTTCAGAAGTTCTAAAAATGCTCACATGAAAAGGGTTCGCAAATGCATGCTTCCTTAAATTAGATACTTAATTGGCCTAATTTACATTCTCTCTGCCATGTTTTGCGCGTTCGCTCCTGGCATACATATGCATGAACGCGTTTGACTATTCGTCAAAAGGAAGTCGCAGAATGGGAGCAATCCCCGCAAAATGCACCCGAATAGCGCAGCCTAATTTTGACCCATTGTGACCATTTAGTAAATACAAAGTAGATATAGCAACCTTACAGCAACTGCTTCTGCACTGGAAAAGCAGTCACAATGCTTTAGTAAATCTAGCCCTGGGTTTCCTGGATCACTTCTAAGACCCAGCATGACTCCAATCTATCCACTTCCATTGCATTTGTAAGAACGCTTGATTTACGCAACATTTGGTGTTTCATTTGTAAGAACGTTTGACTTGATTTGATTTGATTTGATTTACGCAAATGGCATATTTCCATTTCTATTTTTCTCTAAAATACGTTCTGAGTCACCTTCATGACTAATGCTGAGTTTGAGTTTTAAATGAAATATCACAAAGAAGAAAAATTTCAATGCATCATTTGAATTTTAGGTAAATGTGAGAATCGGTCATAGGCCTGAATGATTTTCAAAGTTCTGTATCTATGTACTCGCCACCGTTCAAATCCATTTTAATCTTCTCTTCTCTTGACCTTTCCCCATCTCTCCCTCCCTCCCTCCCTCCCTTTCTCCTCCTGCCCCGCAGTGACACTCCATCAGAGGCGCAGTGTTCCTTTGGACAGGGGATCAATGCCGCACTGAGTGTGGGGTTAAGTGGGATTCGCAGAACGCAGCCAAAGCCTTGTTTTTACGCTGATGCGCACTGACACTCTCTTACACACACGCACGTGCACGCGCACAGGCAAGCATGCTCACACACACAGACACACACACACAAACACACACATTCACACACACACACACACACACACACATCACACACACACGCGCACACACACGCACACACACGCATACACACACACACACACAGACACACACACACACACACACAGACACACACGCACATCACACACACACGCACACACACGCACACGCACACACACACACACACGCACAGACACACACAGACACACGCACACACAGACACACATACACACAAACACACACACACACACACACACACACAGTAGTCCTATTCACATTGGCACACAGAGAGGCTCAGTCAGTGATATATGTGCTGAATGGCACAGTGGATGATCTTCACTGCAGGCGGATGGCTCCGCATTCAGTTTAAACAGAGCAAGCACTGCCAAAGGCTCAGTCCCACACTGAACCACATCTCACCACACTCAATCCCACACTGAACCACATCTCACCATACTCAGTCCCACACTGAACCACATCTCACCATACTCAGTCCCACACTGAACCACATCTCACCATACTCAGTCCCACACTGAACCACATCTCACCATACTCAGTCCCACACTTAACCAAGTCTCACCACGCTCAATCCCACGCTTAACCAAGTCTCACCATACTCAGTCCCACACTGAACCACATCTCACCACACTCAATCCCACACTTAACCACATCTCACCACACTCAGTCCCACACTGAACCACATCTCACCACACTCAGTCCCACACTGAACCACATCTCACCACACTCAGTCCCACACTGAACCACATCTCACCACACTCAGTCCCACACTGAACCACATCTCACCATACTCAGTCCCACAGTGAACCACATCTCACCACACTCAATCCCACGCTTAACCAAGTCTCACCATACTCAGTCCCACACTGAACCACATCTCACCACACTCAATCCCACGCTTAACCAAGTCTCACCATACTCAATCCCACACTGAACCACATCTCACCATACTCAATCCCACACTGAACCACATCTCACCACTCTCAATCCCACACTGAACCACATCTCACCACTCTCAATCCCACGCTTAACCAAGTCTCACCATACTCAATCCCACACTTAACCAAGTCTCACCACACTCAATCCCACGCTTAACCAAGTCTCACCACACTCAGTCCCACGCTTAACCAAGTCTCACCATACTCAATCCCACGCTTAACCAAGTCTCACCACACTCAATCCCACGCTTAACCAAGTCTCACCACACTCAATCCCACGCTTAACCAAGTCTCACCATACTCAATCCCACGCTTAACCAAGTCTCACCATACTCAATCCCACGCTTAACCATGTCTCACCACACTCAATCCCACGCTTAACCAAGTCTCACCATACTCAATTCTACACTGAAACAAATCTCACCATCTCACAGAAGATCACTTTCACACAGAGGATCTCTTTTACAGAGGGAGAGAATAAGAGAGATAAAAGCATCTCCAGACACAGAGAAGCCATCTGAAATCATGATCGAAGCAGAAGCCTTCAAACCAAATACACATTCGTGGACTCTCACTTATGCAGGAGTGTCATTGCTTGATGACTGATCATGGGACAAACTATAGGAAGGACTATATAAAGAGTTTGATGTGAAGAATAGAAACGTTTGAAACATGAGTCAACTGCGATCAATAAAGTTGTTCAGCTTGCAAGATACGCCGCGCTACACGGTTTTAAGTGTGCAAACAGTTTTTTTCCCCCTTGACATATTCAAATATGCATTTGACATACTTAAAAACCACACATGCCCTGCCAGTTTCCAAATATTTCTAAGTGCTCTGAATCACGGATGGCCTGATACCCGGTTTGAAAGCGTCGGAGTGATAAGAGAAGCTAAAAAGCGAGTGATGAGCGAGTGAAGGACGGTTAAAGGTGGAGGACAGGAGAGGAGGATGAAGTATAGTCGGACCAGGCCACCGAGGCCCGCCGAATGAGAGAACGCCAAAGAGCCGCATTCCTTCCTGCCGTTCAATTCCGCGTCGGGCGTGGTATTGAGGACGATATGGGGGGCGAAGTGGATTGGGGGTTCGGGCCGGATGTGCCGGGTTCAAATGAAAAAGAGTATAAATGAGATGGACTGAAATGTCAAGGTTGAAGTGGTGGTAAATGCTGGAGAAGCAGACAGAAGATACTTCAATAAGTAACGATAGTCAGCGGTGGCTCGTACAAAGCATGCAGTACAAGTTAAGGCAAACCCATATTACACATCAAATACACGCATGAAAATAATATGCGTTCAAAATACCAGCAGAAGTAAATACCGCCCAGCCCTGTAAACAGTATATATGAGTCCAACACAAACAGCAGATAGTCACAGTCCCAGAAGACAAAGTCAAAGACTCAAAGAGTCAGGACAGCAGAGACTCACAGAGGACAGAGTCAGAGACTCAGGACAGAAGGGACTCACAGAGGACAGAGTCAGAGACTCAGGACAGAGGACAGAGTCAGAGACTCACAGAGGACAGAGTCAGAGACTCAGGACAGAGGACAGAGTCAGAGACTCACAGAGGACAGAGTCAGAGACTCAGGACAGAGGACAGAGTCAGAGACTCACAGAGGACAGAGCCAGAGACTCAAGACAGAGTCAGAGACTCAGAACAGAGGACAGAGTCAGAGACTCAGAGCAGAGGACAGAGTCAGAGACTCAGGACAGAGGGGAATCACAGGGGGAAGCTCAGACTCAAAGGAAAGGAACAGCCAGAGAGACTCACAGGAAGGATTTGACGTCGAGGCCACGGTTTCGGATCTGACCCATCATGTGGTCCCAGCTGCCAGGGTCTGAGTGCAAGTGTCCACCTCTGGCGCCCCGGCCGGCCCCCCGCACCCCCCTGGGGGCTCCCCTGGAGGCGGGGCCCTGGTGCAGCTGGCCCAGGCTCTGGGAGGTGGGGGGTGGCGTCGTGTGGGAGAGGGGCTGCTGCAGGCTCTGCTGCCGGAGCAGGGTTCGAGGCCTGGGGGGCCCAGAGGAGGGGAGGTGCTCCGAGGTGGAGGCGGAGGACAGGGAGGGGTCCCCAAAACTGGACGGACACAGGAGCAGGGAAAGGAGGGAGGAGCGGGAGAGGGGGCGGTGGCGGTGGCGGTGGTAGTGGCAGGGGTGGGGGCGAGGCAGGAGGCGGAGGAAGGGAGGAGCCAGGAGGAAAGGGGGGGGTGAGGGGGCGGGGCCAGGGGTGGAGGAGGCGGAGGAGGAGGAGGGATGAGGAAAGGGGGAGGGAGGGCAGGAGGAATTGAGAGGACAGTGGGAGGAGCCAGAAGGACAATGGGAGGGGCCAAATGAGTAGTGGGAGGGGTCAGGGTAAATGAAAGACAGGGGGATGTGAGAAGACAGAGAGGAAAGAGAGAAGAGAGGGACGGAGGGAGGGAGGGAGGGGCAGACGAGGTTGAGGAAGGGGGGAGGGCAGGAGGAAGGGAGGGCGGGAGGCGCGGGGGGCGGGGTGAGGGAGAGAGGGGCGGGCGGAGAGGGGGAGGAGTGGGGAGGAGGGGAGAGGAGGAGCAGGAGGGAGAGAGAGAGCAGAGTCAGGCAGCAGCAGTAGCAGCAGTAGCAGAAGTAGCAGTAGAGCCCGCAGCTGGCCTGCGGGGCGTGAGAGTGCGACGCCCGAGCCGCGTGCGCGTGCACGGGCGTGTGCGTGTGCACGGGCGTGTGCGCGGGCGCGCGCGGCCGTCCGGCGCCCGTCTGCGCGGCTCGCGTCAGCGTGGGCGGGGCCTGCCCGAGCCCCGCGGCGTGCGTCGCCTGCGCCGTTCGGCCGAGCGACGGCCGTCGCCGCGGCGCCGCCCCCGCCAGCGCGGCCCGGGCCTGCGCGACGCGGGCGTGGCGGCCCGCGTGATGGGCGGAGCCGTGCCGGGCGCCCGCCGTCCGCCGGTGCGCCGGGTGCGAGATCCTCATGGTTCCCCCTCTCTCTCTCTCTCTCTCTCTCTCTCTCTCTCTGTCGTTTCTCTCTCGGTCCCCCCCTTGTTCCCGGTCGCTCTTTTCCGGCTCCGCTGTCTCCCTCGCTCCGCTCTTCGGTCCGAGCGCGAGCGCGTGCCCCTCTCTCCTCCCTCGCTTTTAAACGCTCGCTCGGCCCCCCTAGAGGAGCGTCAGCCAACCGGCTCCCGCCGCTCGCTCTCCGACCCCCCCCCCGTTAGCGCGCCCTCCCCCCCCCCCTTTCTCCTTCTGTCTCTTTCTGTTCGTCTTTCCCGGCCCTCGTCAATCGTCCCTTTTTTCTCCTCAGCCGTTAACGCTTTGAGCACGCGAGGCGCGCGGGCCGCACTTCGGCGCGGGGTCCGTCTCAGCCAACCGAACCTGGAACGCGCTACTTCATCCGTCGCGCTTTCACTCTGAAGTGAGTTTATCCGTTGCCATTTCGCCAGAGTAGAACATCCAGTGGATTTTTAAGTGGGTGATTGCAGTGCTCTGAGTACCATAACGCTCCCCAGATTATGGAATTTGTGGAACTAATTACGGCTTGTGATAACTCTCTCTGCAACCATGCGCAGCTGCCTCCCTCCCTCCCTCGCTCGCTCGCACACAACGCCCCGCAGTCAGCCCCGCGCGACTCGCGCTGTCCCATGATTCCCAGCGTGAGGAGCACCGCAACTGGGTTACATGCTGGATTTTCACACCGTGAGATGAGGGGCTGTTTCCAGCAACGTGGACCTCTCTCCCTCAGTTAAGATAAAAAATGTAACGAAATAAAAAACATCTGACAACTCTCGGGACAATCAGAACAGCTGCTAGAGGGCGTTTAGCACGAAGGAGAATTTTATCTGTCCTGTTCTTGTCTTTCCATTCCCTTCATTTGTTCAAGCTGCCTCACTCTGAATGACGCCATTTTGGCCTCCATCTCTGGTACAATGTCTGCTATAAAGGCTAACCTGCATCCCAGCAGCAAAGCAAGAAGGTTTGGGAATTGGTGAATGAATGATGATGGAGGACCAGGGTAGAAAAACATAAAATATAAGAATACAAAGGAACAGTTGGGAGTGAAAATGGTTCTGAGAAAGAAAGAATAAAAGAGAGAAACAGATGGGTGTGAGATGTGTACGCGCACACACACACACACCCACACTCGCGCGCGCACACACATTTTCACACATGCTCGCACACACACATGCACACGCACACACACACACACACACACGCACACAAACACGCACATGAACACACATACACATTTTCACACATGCTCACACACACACATTTTCACACACACACACACACACACACACACACATGCACACACACCTGCACAAGAAAACGTCACCACTTTTCGAAGCCTGAAAATAGAATCCAATCACAGACAAGACGGCGGGAAGAGAAAGAGAGAGAGAGAGGAGAGGTGAAGGAGTGAAGAAGCGAAAGACAGTTGGGAAAGGGGGAAGATGTCAGGAGAGCGCGGTGGGAATGAGGTGCGAGGGGAAGGTGTGAAATGGAGAAAGAGAGGATCCGCAGAGCAGAAACCCGTCAAAGCCGCCGCCGCCGCTCACAAAAGAGCCTTCATCAAAACGCCGCTTGCTGACCCCGCCCCTTTTCCGGCCGACGAACCAGAACGCACCGTTACGTCACCGCGACGGACGGACTGCAAGCACAGAATCCGGTGATCCCGTGCTTTCCGGCGGCCGCCTTACAGTAAGTCTGCGACCCACAGACATCACCCGACGCTGGGTATCCACCCTGGTGATTCTCTGCCAGGCCTGCACTGGTTCCTGTTCCTGTTTGTTTTGAGGGATTTTCACCTTTAGTCTTCTCTTCAGCAAGTGAAATGCCTGTTCAGTTGGTTCAGGTCAAGTGATTGACTTGGCTAGAAAAGGGTCAAGGGTCAAGAACGCTCCACTTTTTGGTCCTGACAAACACCTTGGTTGCTTTAGCACTGTTTTTAGGGTCAGTATCCTGCTGCAAGGTGAAGCGCTGTCCAATGATGGCTTCCGGAATGAGGTCACTGATCTCTGTTGATGATGTAGTGGATGATGGCAGCAGCAGGATGAATTCGGAAGTGTACAGATAGATTTTGTCTCGCAAAGAAATTTTTCTTAACAAACTCTATGCAACCAAAACATTAATCAGTGGGGAAAAAGTGGGAGAGTTTTGGACTGGCCAAGTCAGACTCTTGATTTAAAACCAATCGAGCGTGCATTTCATTCGCTGAAGAGGAGACTGAAGACGAAAACCCTCTGAGAACAAAGATGAACTGAAAGTAGCTGCAGTCAAGGCCTGGAAAGGCATTTCCAAAGAAGATGCAAAACATCTGGTGACGTCACTGACTCACAGACTGCTCATAGATGCAGTTATTGCAATTAAGAGCCATGCAACCAAATATAAGAATCTGTTACTTCGATTTACTTTTAAGTTATCGGTTAACTAAATTTTGCCCAGCTGAAAATAGGGGGACTCAACACAAAAACATCTGCAAATACCATGAAATTCTGATTGTCTGTACTTTTATCTTAATCAAATCCAAATTATTCAGTATATAGCAAAAATAACAAATCAATAAAACAAATAAAAATAACAAATTCGACTCTACCCATTCTACACACACACTGTATGTATATTTAGTATCTCTGTGTGTGCATGTGCACAAATAAAGTAGCAATGTTGTAATAGCTCGCATCACATATACTGTATAATTGACCTATGTTTTTCTATATATTTTTACTCCTCATATTTTCAGATTCATGTTAACCACGAGCGTATTTTTTCACATGGCCGGTCAGAGCAGCGTATGAGTCAGCGGCTTCGCGGCGCTGGAGCTCTTCCTGTGCGGGCCCTCTAGGGGGTGTGGAGACGGCCCCCGGAGCGGACGTGCGGGTCTGTGAGTCACATAGAACCCCCCCCCCCCCCCGCCGCGCGTTCCGCTCGCTCGCTACCCTGCGCTCACCTGACAGGCGCTCCCGAGCACCCCCTCGGCCCGCCACCCCGACTGGCGGCAGCTGCACGGCTATTATTAGTCCGTTATTATCAGTCCAATCTTTGCCCCGGAAAGTGCTGGGGCGGGATTTCGCTCTGGCCCAAACGCTAAAGAACCCGATTCCACCAATCAGCTAATTGTGGTCTTCGATCCAGACTCGGACTTGTGACAAGTGCTTTCTTGGTAAGAACGAAAGCCGGCAGTGGCCGATCATAATGGACTGGAGTGCACTTGGTTCCCCTGCATGCTGTTTTAACACATGGTATGAGCCCCCTGCATTATCCTCTCCCTCCCAAGATGAGAGCACATACTCACTCCAGCTTTCCTTCAGTCCTTTGGGTCCCTGAGGTACAGGTGACCGTGGTAATGGCAGTTGCTGTTGTTATGTTACCGGTTGCCCATCACCACAATGCTGCCTTTAAGTGCTACCCCTTTTGAATGAATTTTCATAAGAATGCCAAATCTGATGTTTTGGCTTCAGAGTAATCTGGTGGATCGATGATCCGTGTCTATACATCCATTTCCCTCACTGGAACCACTTATACTGTACCCCAACAACATTTCCTCAACATTTCTCCAACATGGTCCCAACATTCTTCCAACTTTCCTCCAACATTCCCTTAGCATTCCTTCAATGCTCCCCGATGTTTACCCAACATTCCTCTACAATTCCCTCAATGTTCCACCAATGTTTCCCCAACATTCCCCCATTTCCTTAATGTTCCACCCATGTTTCCCTAATGTTTACCCAACATTCCCCAACCATTCCCTCCATGTCCCACCAATGTTTCCCCAACATTCCCTCACCATTCCCTCAATGTTCCACCCATGTATCCCCAATGTCTCCCCAACATTCCCCCACAATTCCCTCAATGTTCCACCAATGTTTCCCCAACATTCCCTCACCATTCCCTCAATGTTCCACCAATGTTTCCCCAACATTCCCTCACCATTCCCTCAATGTTCCACCCATGTATCCCCAATGCTTCCCCAACATTCCCCCACCATTCCCCTCAATGTTTACCCAACATTCCCCAATGTCCCCCCAATGTTCCCCATACCCCTTCCGTACTCACTTGCTGTGCTTCAGGCTTCCGGACTGCACGTGGCTCTGGACGGTTTGCCATCTTCCCGCCCTGCTGCTCCCCGTTACTACGTTGGTTGCGCCGTCGCTGTGATAGGGCCCTACCCCGCCCTCGGCCCCGCCCCCTGCCCCACCCCCATCCCCAGCCGACGCCCCATTTTGAGCAGATACTGCCCCACTGAGGAGAGACAGAGGGAGGAGGGGAAATGGAGAGAAAGGTGGAGAGTGACAGGGCAATCAGCCAATCAGCATGGTAGAACAGCCCTGTTGTAAGCCACACAGCCAGGCAGAGAGGGGAGGGGCAGGTGCTGATTGCGCTGCAGTTTTCCAGTTCAGAGGAAGGTGGAGCCAGAGGATATCAGGTAGGCAGGCTGGCCTGTGGTGTGGGGTTAGCTGGGAGAGGAAGGTGGAGTCTGGATACATACTAGAGTGCACTGGCTCCTTATGGTATGTATTGAAGATTGGAATACATACCATAGGGACCAGCGCAGTGTTCTCATCTGCTTTGAGCATTACATGTTGCCTTAATAGTCCTGGAAGCAACATATATAGTAAGCATTGGCTGATGTCCTACCTTACGTAAACTAGGGCCCAGGTAATAACAAAGCAGTTCAACCGAACTGCATGGCTTTGGGGGCTTTGAATCCTGATGGATGTTTGCTGTCTTGACTGTCAAAGGCCTGTGTCGGTAACTAAGGGAACCAGAACAGAATGCGCTCGCTACACCAGTGCACCAGGCCTCCCTCGATTGTGCAAGGGCATGCGAGCACAGAGACGGCCAATGCCGCGGAGACCGGAATGCGGCCACTAGGGGGCAGCACTGCGGCTTGTGCTCATTAGCTCTACAGCGTAATGATCTAGCATCTAGGCCATCTACAGCATGGTGTCCAGCCCGAGAGGGAATATGTGCAAAAATGGCGGCGGGAGTGGCGATCAAAGTGAAGAACAGTGGTGCCCCCTGGTGGTAACAATGTAGGACTTGCATCCTTTGTGAGTCTCACAATTGTAAGAACCTGTCAATCAGTATGAAGTATGAGAATTCATGACTTTCCAAAGTCTACAAGGTCTCATTTATGAGTTTGGAGTCTGTTTTTTTTTTGGTTTTTAGGGGAAATTGGTCCTCAGTTCCTCACTGCAGTTGCCATGTCCACACAGGTTAATATCCTGCTCCCAAGTAACCCAGAACAATCAACCAGCCTCAAATAAAATATGAGGTTATGACAACAACCATGTGTATGAAATGTGTCATACCTTTCACTGAAAGAACAGAAACTGGGACCCTTAAGATGGCAAGCTGAGGGATCCAGTAAAATCCGGCCGATGGTCACCTTTTCCAAGGAGCGGTTGCAGTGACCTCAAAGATAACGGGCATGGAGCTGTTTACATGGCGGCCGTTAGTGGGACTGGGTTAGTTTCATCCTTGCGGTCAATGAAACCTCCATGTGAAAAATCGTACTGTCTTGAGAATTTGCAGCAGACCTTCAGGATTTCTAAAGTACAAAAAAACGATCTTCACGCTAGTCATTCAGAGTTCACAAATTGCATAATTTATGAAGAAGCTGCAGCTCACATTTTTTTCTTCTACTTCCATTCATAAACCAGATGAAAGTGTAAGTGAGAATCTGATAGGGATCTAATGCTTCTCACTTAATGTGGGTAGGGCCTATTAATATTGACATTTTTTTTTACCCAGAGGCCTTGAATGACATTGCCTTGAGGTGAGGATTTTGTGAGGATCCGATGCTGCCATCTTAAATAAGCTCTCTCGAGCCGTGGTCGAGGAAACGCATCCTTCCTATAAATAATCCAACAGTTTTCCCATTTCCACAGTCACACTTCTAAAGACACAGGGCCCACATTCATTCATGACCCCGTCTACACTTTTGTTTATCACGCGACGCGTATCCAATTTCTTGACAAATCTGACACTCGTAGCATTTGATGATTGTGGTCGGAACGCAGGATACTAGATTGTTGATTGGAACGGGCCAAATCTAAATCACATGACGAGGTAGTCTGAGCCGGATTCCACTGGAACAGGATCTGGAGGTAAACACTTCCACATTACATCTTCTATTACCGACTTTCTACTGACACGTAACATCCCATAATAAGAGTCGAGACGCACCCTGAAGCAGAGCCGGTCGTCAGGCTGGATAGAATTACTAGGAACTACACAACTAGGAAAACAGCAATTTCGGCAGAAGATAACGTGTTACGCGTGAACAGACGACCGCGTATATCAGATACACAGATGTCAGATTTTTCAACGGAAACTGGATACGATCGTAAACAAAGCCCAGCTGCACCATGGGACATGAGCGATGTCGTCGCTGTGGTGGGCGCCGAGGCCAGGTCAGGTGGGTCGGTTAGCCCCGGATGCTCCGGAGCTAGCGTTCAGTGGAAGCCTCCGTCGCTGAACGCCCTCCACCACACAACTTCGACTGCGCCCCCACCCCCACCACAGCGCACGATATGGGCCGTCCTTTGTCTTTAGACAGCAGAACGTCAAGGCAAAAACTCTTTGGATCAAGAAGGCGAGCAGGCGGGTCGAGGAAGGTTAATTCGGAGGGTGGTTAATAGGAAGAGCCAGTCAGCTTGGGAGAGAAGCCGGGGAGATGCAGAGGGAGAGGGGGAGGCAAAGAAAGAAAAAAAAGCGAGAATGATAGAATGCAGGGATTCACTGATCAACACGCAGCCAAAACAGGGAAGCCACACCATGCCCAAGTCCAACGGTCAACCCTCCGAAAAAAACCGACAGGAACTTTCAGACAGAGGGATGGGAGAAGGGAGGTGCTTCACCTTTGACGCCTCAAAGGGACTGGTGGTAAGGTAGGTGTGTGCATGTGTGCGTGTATCTATGTGTGTATGTCAGGTGCATGTGTGCTTGTGTGTGCGTGTGCGTGTGCGCTTGTGTATGCGTGTGTGTGTGCATGTGTGCGTGTGTATTAGTGTTTGTGTATGCGTGTGTGTGTGCGCGTATTCGTGTGTGTCTATGCATGTGTGTGTGCTTGTGTGTATGCGTGTATGTTTTTGCATTTTTGTTGGACATGAGGGTTGTCCGTCTCCATGGTCATACCCCATGGGTTAAAGGTGAGAAAGTAAACATTTGGTGTTAGTGAGATCAGCAGGGGTGTAGGGACCTAGGGGGCCCGCAGGGGGGGGTGTCTGAGGTACGATAACGTGTGCTTTCGTTTCAGCAGGAACCCATAGGGGGGTCTCTGAGGTACGAGTGTTGTTTTTCAGAAAGTCGAGGAGCAGGAAGCGAAAGAGCTGGCCTGGGGAACAGAGAGAGGATAACAGCTTCGGTTCGGTAATCTTCAGCGTCTCAACTAATGAATATACATGCATGTAGCCTTGAGAATTATCTGTTTAATATGGCCACGCAACATTGTTTGTGCCTGTCAGTGAGTATGAACAATGACATTTCCACTAATTAGATGAAGATGCCTTTGTGGGGCTGAATTAACGGACTGTGTGTTACATCTAACTGATGGCTTTTAAATCTGCTGTTGACTTAATCTAAGATGAGCCAAGATCATATGTCAATTATATTACATGATTATATATTATATGCAACATTCCTACAAAAACATTGATATTGTCAATACAGATACATATGTGAGTGCAAGAGTGCTGTACCATTGATTCCAATAAACTTGTATTGTTAATGATGTATGGTGAATGTTTGAGGGCATTGTATACCATCTTAGACACATGTTTTACCAATATACCCCAATTAGGGCTGTATATCTATTGTGTGACATGAGCTAACAAGGTTTGGTTGTTTGGGTGCCTGCATTAAGCCTAGAAGCTCCATTAATCTTGAATGAACAAAGCCTAATCAAAACTCACAGACCCGTTGCGGTCATCCTGTGATCCTCAAAAAAAAACCCAGATTGCGTATGTGTGTGTTCATCTGTCTGTGTGTGTTTATCCTAAAAATTAGGCTTATGCTAATATTCATATCTCTTGGAGTGTTAGTGTGAGCGGGCAAAAGCAGAGAGGGGAGGGGCCTCATCCAGCCCAGCTGTGAAGGGAGAAGTCTCTTACCGTGTGTGACTGCGACTCACTTGAGTGACAGGCGATGGTCTCCAATAGGAGCATAGGGGGAAATGCTAAGTGCGAGCTCCTTGGGCAGATAGGAGCTCCATTTCTGCAGCACTGTGCTCATTGTTATTCCGAAAGTCTAGATCTCTGTGGCCAGAGAGAGAGACAGGTCAGAGCAAGGCAACCAATCGCAGCTGTCGGAGCGGGAGGCGGTCAGCCTTCTGTAGAAAGAGGGAGTGGCCAGAAATCTCAGAGAATGCAGTGCGAAGGGCTCGTATTCAGAGATGACCCTTGTGTGATGGGACCGTAGCTGCAGTGAAAGGTTACAGGGGTAAAAAGGGACGCGCTCTGAAACAGGCGTCCCCGAAATGGCAAAAGGGATGCGTTTTAATTAATAAATAAGGGGAGGGGCCAAAGGAAATGGGCATGGCTATCTAAAAAATGTCCCTCCCATATCGCCATGCAAACGAAAGAAAGACAGAGAGAGAGAGGCAGAGAGACAGAGAGAGAGAGAGAGACAGAGAGAGAGAAATACAGAGAGCATTACAATAAGAGAGGAAGAAATCAGAGGGGAAATAAGTCACATGACCACATTCTCCAGCACCTGTGTTTTCTCAGGAGTTTAAAAAGCTGGAAGGAGGGATGAAGCAAAAGGAGAGAGAGAGAGAGAGAAAGAGAAGGAAAGGAACCTTACAAATGCACAGCTGTTAATTATTTCTTTTAGTGAGCGGTTAAACCGAACATCGGCACACAGACAAACAAACAAAAATCCACATTTTAAAAGGGAGATCCAGGAACTGCTTTCAACCCAGGAAGGAAGTACAGTTACTCAGATAACAACCAGAGCAAATGACACCTTTTTTTTCATCGCAGGAAGAGGAGGAGGAAAGAGAAGGAGAGGTTAAAGTGAGCGGACAGAGTGGCGTTCCCCACGCTACGCCGCGGCTCCCAGCGGACAGGAAGTGGGAAAGAGAATCCACCGTACCGCCAGCCCACCGGCGCCAAAGTCGCGGAAAAGGCCGACGGCGACACAGAGGGAGGGAGGGAGGGAGGGAGGGAGGAAGCAAAGTTAAAAAAATGTTTGTGTGAGCAGCCTACACAACCGACAGCGCGGAATCACCCGGAAAAACAGCAGGACGAGAAGCCCCTTTCGCCACAGGCAGGACCGATAGTTCTGCATGGGACAGTTCCTCAGGGTCCTGTGGTAGAGGTAGAGCAGACCAGGCTCAACCCCAGGTCTGGTGCAGCGCTAGGTACACAGTAAAGTGTCCAGTTTTAATTAAACTCTCAACAGTGATAATTCAACTCTTAACAGATAACAATTGGTCCCACTCCGGAATGTTGAATTAACGGTGTTAGAGTTGAATTAACACTGGACACTTTACTGGGTGTGCTCTGGTCTCTAAGTGAAGAGCCTTAGAGGGACATAATAGCTTATTCCCGTAGCTAAGTATTCTTTTGCTAATATGTTTTGCTTTGATATATTGTGAGGCTTTACTGTTTTACCTTGGTACAGTCTTTTGTTGATGCTGGTATCGGTGCAAAGGTTGTTTAATGTGATATACGACACTTTTGCACTGTGATATTCCTTATCGTCCACAGCCGTACTGACTTGCCAAAATAAAGTTTTGGATTGAAACAGATGCAGAGCTATCTTAGAATGCGATGTTGGGGGCATTCGTGTAAGTTTCTGGTTTTCACTGAGATGATTTTAATTTACACGCATCCTTAATTTATCTAGGCTTTATCTGTGCGGACGTTATCCTCACTTGCTCAAGCTTACTTTTCGTCACATGCATGCATGAATATTATGGTATATCAGAATTCTCATTTCCATGTTTGTCACAACATCATTTCATTTGTTACTATTGTGCTATATTGTTTATGCGTGCTTATGAAAAGGGTTATGTCAGTATTTAGGATGGACAAAGACATTATGAAGACCCACTTCAAATAATGTGTTACCCTAATATCTAACGCGGGGTATTATCCTCGAACACGCATGGAAGTTCATTTCAGTTCATAGCTTACGCACATTAGCAACGCCGCATCACCTGTGCTTATTAACTCTAACTTCGGAAGGGCAAATAAAATCCCGCATATCTTAAAAAAGGCAACAGCGATTTACAGCCACAGGCTGCAAAGTGTTCCCCTGTCCTCGAATGATTTAAGCTTAGTTTCACCGATTCCAATACATTGCTATAAATAAACAAGAAACTACAAACCAGGAAATAGAGTTTTCTTTTAGGGTTGGCGAGAAAATTTATAAATTAAAGTTGTACTCAAGAGTCTTTGTATTCCGTTCACCTTCCATATACTTAACTTTCTCACTCAACTGGGCAAATGACTGATGAGTTCGGCCCGTTTTATGAGGGTCCTGTGCAGTCTGAAAGCTCGTTCGGATAGCAGAGAGGGTTTAATTTGGGCCGGTAAGCGAAGCTGAAAGAACATTCCGGCGAGCCCTGCTGGAACGTTACGCTAGCGTCGCATTATGGTCCCGCGGTCAGGGACTAGGTGTGGTTTGGACTGGATACACAGATCCCGTATGGGCAAACTGCCATCACGACCCACCCCTCCTGCCCACGGCCCCGCCCCCACTTCCCCCATAACCCCACACTAGCCACGCCCCCCAGCCCCCCCCCCCCCCTCCCCAGTACCCAGACACCTACTTGATGGCTTTCTTCTCGCCCCGCCCCCGTGCCAGGTCTGGAGTGCTTGCCGTCTCCACCCCAGGCTTATTCCGCTTCCCCTGGAGAGAGGGAAGGAGGAAGAGAGATGGATGGAGGGAGGAGAAGAAGGACAGAGAGGGAGGGAGGAAGTGAAAAAGAGGGGGAGGGCAGAGAACAGACGGGAGGGCGGGAGGAAGGCAGGAACAGAAGGAGAGAGGGAGGGAGGCGAGGAGAAGGGAGCGGAAAAGAACGAGCAAAGGAAAAAGGAGGGATAGAGGCAGGGAAGGAGGGAGAGAAGGAAATAAAAGGGCATGATAATGTTAGAATAACACTACACTGTGAAAAAAAGAAAAACAACATGTTGCAATTTTTCAGTCAATTTCATTTGAAAGGTACAGAAAGACCCAGACGGCAATATCCAATCTCGTTTGTCCTTACTGGGGGAGTCTACTACATCCATCATCCTGAAAACCACAGAACAGGAACGGGGACTGTGAAGGGTTAATGATATCACATCAATGGGTCACAAATGCAACAAACAAGGTACTTTGTATTTGTTCACTAGGAAGGCACCGGTGCGTACTGCTTGATGAACGTAACCATGGTGTTTTTCTGCTTAATTTGCGGATCAGAGCTAAGAGAGAGCAAGCGGAATGTGCGTGCCCAAAAACTGAACAACGGCAGTGTCCGGAACAGGAAACCAGAAGCTTCCGTGGCACCAACCTTTTTACTGTAACCGATAAACATGACAAACACAAGGATGAAGGGGTGCCTGCAAGTGCGATCTGTCCAGTTTGATTCAGTAAAACAAAAACAAAAAAAAGAATCGAGACATTTTATGACCTTTCAAGGTGGAGGCCCGTCTGACCTTCAAAACCCAAAGCTGTCTGAGGGACTGGGACCAAAGCACTTCCGCCCAGCCTGCTTATATTTCCTTAAGACCTGGCTCACTGAAAGGTTATGAAGCCAAAAAACCGAAAACTCTCTGCGATTTGTGACCCAAAAAAACAGACCTGGGGTGTCGACGGCAACGTTTCTTTGTTTCGAAGACATCCGCGGGCAAACGATCAGTTCAGAGACAGGAAGCGTAACGTTTATCTGGACCTTCCATGACCCTTGACCTTCCGTTTCGTTACACGGACATCTGTTGGGCCCGCGAATTCAAACAATAAGTGTCTCTGTAGGGTCACTAAGGCCAGAGGACTTCACTTTTGCCTGAATTTGGTTTTAGGATTATCAATAAACAAGAAAAAAAAGTCAGAATAAGTTCAGGGACAGAGATGATCATGTAGGCCTACTGCATACACTAAGGCGCAATCATGTAGGCCTACTGCATACACTAAGGCGCAATCATGTAGGCCTACTGCATACACTAAGGCGCAATCATGTAGGCCTACCGCATACACCAAGGCGCAATCATGTAGGCCTACTGCATACACTAAGGCGCAATCATGTAGGCCTACCGCATACACCAAGGCGCAATCATGTAGGCCTACCACATACACTAAGGCGCAATCATGTAGGCCTACTGCATACACTAAGGCGCAATCATGTAGGCCTACTGCATACACTAAGGCGCAATCATGTAGGCCTACTGCATACACTAAGGCGCAATCATGTAGGCCTACTGCATACACTAAGGCGCAATCATGTAGGCCTACTGCATACACTAAGGCGCAATCATGTAGGCCTACTGCATACACTAAGGCGCAATCATGTAGGCCTACTGCATACACTAAGGCACAATCATGTAGGCCTACTGCATACACTAAGGCGCAATCATGTAGGCCTACCGCATACACTAAGGCGCAATCATGTAGGCCTACTGCATACACTAAGGCGCAATCATGTAGGCCTACTGCATACACTAAGGCGCAATCATGTAGGCCTACCGCATACACTAAGGCGCAATCATGTAGGCCTACCGCATACACTAAGGCGCAATCATGTAGGCCTACCGCATACACTAAGGCGCAATCATGTAGGCCTACTGCATACACTAAGGCGCAATCATGTAGGCCTACTGCATACACTAAGGCGCAATCATGTAGGCCTACCGCATACACTAAGGCGCAATCATGTAGGCCTACCACATACACTAAGGCGCAATCATGTAGGCCTACCGCATACACTAAGGCGCAATCATGTAGGCCTACCGCATACACTAAGGCGCAATCATGTAGGCCTACTGCATACACTAAGGCGCAATCATGTAGGCCTACCGCATACACTAAGGCAGTGCAACGGTACAGCCCAAGAGCGACAGACAAAACCAGGCAGACGCTCAAAAATCGCTGCATTTTATTCATGTGCACAGGTCAAACCTAAACGCAGCGAGTCATTCGCTGTGATTATCCAATCAGGATATTTGCAATCTTCCGCAACTTTGAAAGCTGTAAAGCAGTGGAAATCTAACTTTGAGTAAACAACCTCCAGATACTTATTTTTTCGTTAAGTTATCCATGAAAACTCCTCAGGGACCATACATTTAAACATTGCATTATTTTGCTTTGACGGTGAGTGGTAGGTTGCACAGATCAGTAATATTTTTCCGTTTAAGCAGAATATTGGGCTCCACGGAAAAATGATGTTGAAACTGTGTAAGGCTCTGTGTATGTCTGCAAGCCACTTTCATTTTTTACTTTAAAAAAAAATACTTGTTCTTCTGTTTTTGTTTGCACCTTACAATCAGCAACCAATTCAGACTCCAGAAACCAAGTGAGGTGAGTTAACTGTGTAATCAACTCTTTTAATAGATCAATTAAGTGCTGAGCAACAATAAAAACCAGCAGGCCCTGTGGCTCGCTAGGGCCACGGCTGCAGGCCCCTGATTTTTGATTATACCTCCAGAGGACAGCTCATCAGTGCTTTTGATAAATTGCCTAGTGGTTAATGTTCCCGTTTCATCGAAGCATGCAAACATTTGCCATCTTCCATATTCCATAACCCTTTAAGGTGTAAGATCACAAGTATGAGATTAGAATGTTCTTCATTGAACGCTCCAATGCCGATGTAGCAATCACTAATAGTAATGGAAAAAAAAGCAATGGAGTTCTAGAACACTGACGCTTTGAAAAAAAACATTCCAAACAACCTACCCTCCAAAAGCGTTCACTGGCAAATTCTTGCAGGGATGGTAGGTTTCTTGCATTCGCCTGTCTGTTGGGTTCTCTGCCTTCATTCTGAGGCCCGCACAGAAGGAAAGGCCTGGCGGGGGGCAGAACCCCAAGACTGGCGCAGCGTGTGTGTGTGTTTTACTTTTCACAATCGCAATTTTCCCTGTTTGCACTGCTTAAGACCCCAGGGATGACAGCCACAGGGGGCAGGGCTCAAATAAAGTTTTGCTAAGGCCCCCATAAGGTCAGGGGTGGCCCTGTCTGCTCCATGGTCATGTTGCCATGTAATGTAAATGGAAACTCCTGATGGTTTACATTAAATGACATTATATTACTGCCAATTCACAGATGCCCTTATCCGAAGTTACTTGAGACACTGGGTGCGTCCAAATACTTTTCGCTCCTCACCTCCTTTCCTCCCCTCATCCGCTACCACTCGTCTCCTTCCCAGAAGTATATGGAGGAGAAAAGAAGAGACAAGTGGAGGAAAGGAGAGAACGAGGGAGCGTGAAGAAAACTGGGACTGTTTCTCTGCTTCTTCGTCATCAAAGTCAACGTTGGCTGTTGATGAAATAGCGCTATCATTAGCGTAAATTTTTCGGCATGCCCACAGCCCCATAGCCAGTTACAGATCTTGCACATGGACAGCCCATTTAAAACTGCAAAATAGCTTTAAGTTTAAAGTAGCCTACTAGTAGTAGTATGTAGCTACAGCAGCCAATACAAACACATAATTGACTTTGCAGTTTGTGTCGAGACATTAATATGTAATCAGCAACATTATATCAACGCAACATATGCACACAATAATTATATGCACACATATCAATTTACTGTAATTCTAGAACACCAACGTGTCCGATGTCTGAACGCATCACTAATTCACATAGGCTAATTCGGAAACATTTCTGTAGAAATAGTTACTTCATATTATCTGAGAGATTGCTTCCCAGTGTTCAGTGTTCGCATTGAAAAATGCTTTTTTCCCCCCCATCTGAAATCAAATTTGTTGGTAATAAATATGTTCTTTGGAAATAGCTGATTGAATAAATTAATTCATGCATATTCACATACTGAAATAATAGCAGATGCCATGCTTATTTATGAGTCATTCAAGCAGCATTCGTGTGCAAGCAAATAAAAAAATTCCTCATCCTTCCTCATCTTAAATTATTGAATGTGTCTGTATGACATGAGCCACAAAAATGAACAGACCATTGAACATACAATGGTATCCATTGTAGGCAATCTTAGCCTTTGGGTAGGATAATAATAACCAACTGAACCACGCACAATTTTGGCTTAAACATCTTGCATAACTGAGGAAATTCAAGTTCTACGCCACCTCCGCTTTCTGAAGTTTGGATAGTGTCAAATTCTCTGAGACGGCCTTTAAATCTCGGCGAGCACGATGATGCCACCTTAAAATGTGAAAAGGCTCCCGTGGCAGCGTGCGTCGATGTGTCCTTCGCCAGGAGGAGGCCGTATAAAATTGTGTTTGGAATTTGTGTGTGATCATATTCGCCTCCAAATCATTCCGATAGCCCACAGGTTTGTCTGTGACTCGGACCACTGCAGCAAAAATGGTTTTAGCCCATGGGTTGCTTTTTCATTCTGTTAATTATCTGTGTCGCCGGTACAACGTGACGCAAAAAGTGTCGTACAAATTTCATTTTTCAAGTAAAAATTTAAAAAATAATTATTAATTAACAACCCCTTAATAGTTACAACACAATTTAATAAACAGTACCAACACAAGGTGCATTTGTTTGGTGCAACCCCCCAATTCTCAACCTGTGGGAAACACTGCTCTCTCTCTCTCTCTCTCTCTCTCTCTCTCTCTCTCTCTCTCTCTCTCTCTCTCTCTCTCTCTCTCTCTCTCTCTCTCTCTCTCTCTCTCTCTCTCTCTCTCTCTCTCTCTCTCTCTCTCTCTCTCTCTCTCTCTCTATCTCTCTCTCTCTCTCTCAGCAGCCATCAAAAAGTTCTGTGTTAACTTGCCTGCTCCAGATGTTTGTTCTTCATATGCGTGCATTGATTAGAGTACCAAAATAGCACAATGCATCAGTGTTACGTAAGAGTTCGTTAAAACACACACATTTCCAGACACCAAGCTTTCAGAGGTGAAAAAATACTCCATTTTGTGCCAGAGGAGATGAGCAGTTTCCAGGTGTGGTTGCACTACCACAGTCGCCAAGACACAGCCAAACTGTTTATATCCACTCGGGGCCAAGTGTACTCTGTTAAAATTAATAGTGCTCTATTGCTATGGGCTTTACACTGAACATTTAGCTATGTGGTGTTTCAAATTCCCCAAAATGATGGCTGCTCACCCCAGTTCAATGCTCCAAACACCTCACTGTTTTACATTTCCTCTAACCACAAGCAAGTTATATCTTTGTGTCTCTTTTTTGATCGACTTTAGCTGGGAGGCAATTTAATTTTGATTAAACTGCTTTACAACATATTTAATTGCTTTACAAGAGGTATTAAATCATACAAAGACAAGCTATAAAGTAAAGCACATTTGATGTGTGGGATTTTAAATTGTGTCTTCGTTGGTATTAGTTATCCCAAAGGGAAATTACACAGAAAGGAACTGAAAAGGGAAATTACAAATAAGAATAGAAAATGGCTCTAAAAATTTTCGTAATTTGAACAGCTGGTTAAGTTGTGAACTTCATTAATTACTTGTTAAAATTTTACAATTGCTGTGGCATATGCTTGAAATCATTTAACCAGCTCATACAGTTAATAGTATTTTGTCTGTTTATGAAAGTTCATTTTCAAGCAATAAAAGTCATTGGGCACCCATGAAAATAATTAAATTATGAGTTGATACCATTTCATACAAAACCTAAATGTTGCATGCATGCGGCGAATGCCTTTTAAGATTGTAAACAACTTTAAATGTTACAGCTTTTCCTGCAACTAAGGGAATGGAAAGCTCACATAGACCCTCTGGAATAAGTGATCACATATGTAGCCAAGACCGTTATCTTTTTCAGGTTCAATTTTAAACTGAACAAATCCACAAGACGGATGTTCTTCTGCAAGATCCATTTAGAGATCATTCCAGAATCTTCTGTCTGTCAGAATCATTCACAGATTATTCCAGAATCTTTTGCAAGATGCATTCACAGATCATTCTAGAATCTTCTATAAACACAAAATACACAGCCAGGAAATTTATGTAACAAACTTACCATTACTGTCGAAAAGTACATATGTTTACTGTATATTGCAGCATATAGTTTAAGGGATTATAAAAATATATATTTGCAAAGCTCTAAATACATCACAGGTGTTTAGACAGATCAAAGAATAACAGCAATGAATGAATCTAATGAACAGCAATACATGAGAACTACAGGACCTAGACTAAACTTTTACATTAAAGTATTGGGGAGTCCACAGTGCAGTATAAGAACAGCCACAAACAATTAAAAGCAGGAATAAATGCAGGAATTAAAATAAATAAAGAAACAAACAATCAACAATAAATGCACAGTATGCATTTTTCCCCAATCATGGGATTTATATCAAAGTCAAATTGCACAACATATGATCCACAAAAACCATTGATTGGCTTCTGAATAGGCTATGATCATGCACTGCATTGGAAAGCCCCAAAATTAGCAATCCGCCATCCGGGCTGTGACTTGTGCTATAGACATGGTCTGAGCAGGCAGTCTGCATCACTGCACATCACTGTATCTCACACACTTAGGGGACAACCTGGACCTGGTCCAGAATTCCTGACCATATAAGGGTCTCCGCTTCCCCCTACTGCACAGCCTCTGGCTCAAATTCATACAACTTGGCCGGACATAACCTGCACTTCCTCAATTTCAAAACTCTTTTCACAAGCCCACAGAAAGCCAATGGGTGATGTGATAGTCACTTAGTCCATATTTTTCTACAGTATATGGACCCACCTGGGAATCAAACCTGCAACCTTGGAGTAAGAAGCCCTGTTCCCAAACCATCAAACTAAACCACCGCACATCAGCAAACAGTATTCCCAAACCATCAAGCCACACCACTCCACATCAGGAAAGTTTTCCCAAACCATCAAACTACACCACCACACCTCAGCAAACAGTATTCCCCAACCATCAAGCTACACCACTCCACATCAGCAATGTATTCCAAAACCATCGTACTACGCCACCACACCTCAGCAAACAGTATTCCCCAACCATCAAGCTACACCACTCCACATCAGGAAAGTTATCCCTGACCATCAAACTACACCACCCCACTTCAGCAAAAATTATTCTTCATGCTTTCAAAACTGGGTGGATTTATTTAATTTATTGTATTTTTTGTGCCTTTCATGATCCAAGGACGTTTTGTTTGCTTTTATTTTAGCTTGTAGAGCCGAGCGCATCACACAAACCAACACAACCTCAAGTCAGTCGGCATATGTCAGCTCACACCAGCAGCATATTTTCATTTTGAGTCTATTGATAAAAACTCTCAGTGATACGCGAGGAAAGGATCAGGAGAAACAGATTACACCCGCATGGATTATGAATTCTCTACGCACAATATTTCCTTTCAGGCATACGACCCAACTGATTGGCATTCACACCGCAGTCGCAACTGTAAGGAGAACGGTAAAGGGAAAATCACAGATCGAGAGCTATAGCCGTCGGGCGCACAAAGCACAACCCAGCCAATGGGCAAACCAAGCCAGCACAGTGTCGCTCGTCATTCAGTGACGCTCGACATTCGCTCGTCAAAGGGCTCTGGCATTATGAACCATCGCAAAAGATTTGAAGGTTAAACACAGAAATGATCTGGAAATTTCCTCTCAATCAAACGGTCGCATATTCGCCTGCCGAGGTAAATGTCCCATCGCGTCGCTCCTGGTACACACATCAAAGAAATGTGACGTTACGGGCCTGTGTTTCAGCGTCCGGACGTTATTGGAGTACTGGGTGCAGCGTAACGATTTCCAACTCATGAATATTTATTTGCCATAAAAACAATCCCACAAGCCCTTGTGAGCAAGACGGGCCTAGTTAGCATACAAATGACACAGTCAGATGTTGTTAACCAATGGCACGTTGGCTCGGAGGTGTACAAAATCAGCTTTAACGCGATTTGTGTCCAAACGGCTTCCAACGCTGCCAGAGATCAACAGGAGAAAAGAATGTTCACGATTTGATCATCTGCATAAACTTTTACACGTCAAACAGAAGCCGGAGGTAATCGAAATAGCGCCTTTTGCCTTCGGCCCGTTTGCTACGCCTCCCCTCCTAAAAGCGATAAGGCGCAATGAAAAGACAATTCCTTTCTGCTCTGATTATTTATGGGAGGCAGGCATTCCTTATTCCCATGTCATAAATCATTCCTGCTGTCTGCCACCCAGGTTAGGCTCCGGCGAGCCTCGCACAGGAAGTGGATCCCGCGGAACCCAGCCCGGGGAAGGCCGAGGCGCACGCGCTCCATGTTCATAGAGCGTCTCCGAGCAGTAGCGCCGATCTAGGATCAGTCTGCATTCAGGCACATGGCAAACGGCCAAAACCGGGCTGCGTTTTTGAAGCTCACTTCCTTGTCTTGTTGAGAGGCACTGCTCACCAGCGTCAGTGCGGTTGGCTCTAGTATAGGTGTTTCAGCCACCCGTTTCAATCAAAGTCAAAGGCAGCAATACGGTCAAAATACGAAGTTAATCATGTTTTTCCACAAGAAAAAGTAGTCGCAATAGGTGGTTTTAATTCGTCTAATGTTTCCCAATATGCCTATTTGTTAAATTATTGTGCTATTTGGACGAATCAGGGACAGTCACTACCAAGTCACTATCTCATGCGTTTAGCATGAGACTGCACTTCAAGTCCCTACTGAGCAGTCTCTGCCTCCAATTTGTACAACATGGCGGCGCCCGTGAACTACACTTCCCAGGCTTCAAAACCTTGGAGAGTCAATGGGTGACATCACAGTGACTTTATGCATATTTTTCTACAGTCTATGGCTCACAGTGGATAATGGGAGAATACGGACTGGAGAAAGCTGATTTCGGATCAGCAGTCCTACTCCAAGCGCCAGGGCTCACGAAAAGGATTAGGACCCCGGCGCTGAGATTAACATGGAGGCAGAGGTCGGTAAAATAACAAGCCTTTACAGAAGTCTTCAAACAGCAAAAACAAAGACGGCACCAGGGCAACGGGCAGAAAGATACCAGTAGAACGAGACACAGGGGACTAGTGGCAAGGACGGCCACGCGAGAGAACACAAAGACCAAGCACTGAACCGCAAAGAAAACAGGAACTCAAATACACAGTGAGACACATGCAGACGATCACTGAATATGACCGCACACGTGCGGAATGTGAAAAATCCATTATCCAATTACGACAAACAATTGCTAAATGTCTCATAAAGCTGAGTTGGTGGCGTATTGATTTCCGGTCCAAGATCTCTGTTATAATTGTTGCCGACAGAATGGTTGTGTATGATGTGACACAGGTTATTAAACACAGTATCTCACACATTAATTAAGGTCAAACCGTAGCAAAACTGTAACGCCCATCAAATGTGAGCAAACAAATTGTAAAAATGGGAGCAAACATACTGTAAAAAATGGTCACAAAATTTTATGGACTATCTAAGAGCGGGGTTCTGCAACTGTGGTCCTGGGCAGCTTCATGTTGTGTTCAGTACTTAATTGATTAGTTAATGCAGTAAATTAACTAAATGGAATTGATCATGCAGCTAGTTTACTGGACCTGGGTTTCGCTTCAGGAAAGCTGCAATGCGGAAGCACAGTTCTGTGAAAAGCTACCTCCCGCTCATTTTGGACCGTTTGCACGTAGAAGTTGTGATAGCAACCCGCAAATCACATTCATGTTGCCGATCGGTAAATCGACAATCTTTCCCATCCCCCTGCCTCGTTTTGGTTTTGTAGTGAGTGTATGTGTTTTGTGTTTGTCTGTAATAACAGTGAGATTTACATTATTAGCTAGTTGGGCTATAACATTAAACGGTTAACGTTATTTAAACTAGCATTACTGTCACGCGCCAAGCGTGACACCCCTTGGAAGAGAGATGCGGCAGTACCGGGGAACACAGTTGTCTGTCGCATGCAGAGACAACCACCCACACAAACCCACACAAACCCACGCAAACATGAAATAAAATAAACGGACCACTTCACCCTTCCCCTCATGGGTTCCAGGCAAAAACAGTAAATTAACATAACAAGCTAAAATAACAAAGACAAAAGAAAATAAAACTATCTAAACCAAATAATAAAACTGACAACTATCTCAGTTCGCCGCTCTGTAGCTGACCCGCCTTCCCGGCCAGGCCCAGCTCCTCCAGCATCCCAGCTGAGGATTCTTTACTTTTGACTTTAGTGCTCAAACAAATACGAAACAAAAATCATAACTGCACTCTCAGTGTTAGCTCCCGGTCTCAGCCCCGAGCTGTGGAGAGCAGCACGCCTTTAAGCACCTGGGCTGATTAGCTAACGCAGTCCAGGTGCGTGTGCTCTCTCCACCAGCCGGTGCAGCCGAGACCAATCCGCCTTTCTGGAAGATCGAATGCCACAATTACGTAAAAAAAATAACTGTCTAATGTTAACGTTTAACTAAATTACACAGCTACCTAAGCTAACAGCTAACATTAATGCAAATGCTTGCCATCAACGAATGATACATTAGCTAGCCAACTAACGTTGACCAACAGCTAACACTAACGTTACCTAACATTACGTTTGAAAACAAAATAATCATGAAGTGGTGGAGTATTACATCATTAGAACAAAATGGCCAATATATATTTCATATATTTTTATTATATACATATATTGTTAATTAGAAATATTGCTAACTAGCTGCATACATCTGGCTTTTTCCAATAGTTCCCAATGTAGAACTGTATTTCAAATTAACCACAGAGGAACTAGATTTGAACATCCATGAAACACAGATTTGAACATCCATGAATCACGTGGCCATTCTTAGTTCCAGGTACGCCATTGACGCAACTCTATCTAAGGTTCTGGTTGTGTTATGCCAATTAAGAGAGTATTTTTTTGGAGTGAGGAAAAGGAAGGCAATCTAATTACAGAAACTTAAACGGCAGCAGTATTTTTAGCAGAATGCTGGCCATCTGTATTTACCTATGAAAATGCTGTCTCCCATCTGTATGCCACATTCCTTTGCTGAGAAAGCCATGCATAGCCACAGAAAATCCCAAGCACGTCAAAACACAAACACACACGCACACACTCACACAGACACACACACTCACACACACACATGCACACACACACATGGACAGACAGACACATACACACCACACTCAACCCACACACAAACATGAAGCACACAGATGCACAAACACATAAACCCACACACACAAACACACACACAAACAGAGATAATTAAACACACACACACACACACAGATACACACACACGCCACAAAGATACACAAACTCACAAACCCACACACAGATAATCATACACACAGCACACACAGATACACAAACCCGCACACAAACATGCTACACACACACACACACACACAAACCACACACAGATACCCAAACACACAAGCCCACACACAAACACGCCACACACGCACGCAAGCACACACACACACACACAGGAACCTGTAGAAGCACAAAGCAATCTTTATTTCTGACAGGCAAGAAAAAGCTATCAAATGCTTCTCATTTATCATTTAAAACCATTATACAAATTTTTGGAAGATGGGGAGAGAGGGAAGGAGAGAGAGAGAGCAAGTGGAAAAGGAAGGAAGGTATTTTGCAGGGAGCAGGGGATTAAAATAGAATCCAAATAAAGAGAAAGACAGCAGTGCGGGAGGGAGAACGAGGGGAGCAAAGATGGGAGAAGAGAGAAAGAGAGCGACTGGGAGGTGGGCAGTGGAAAGGACAATCCAGCCACACTGGAGGAGAGAGGAGCAGAGCAGCTGACAGAAGGAGGTAGACGTCTGGATCAGAGAGCCAGTCGGGAGTCCAAAAACCCAGAGGCTTCAGAATGGCCTTCAGCTCCTCTAACTGTCCCAGCTGCACAGCTTCAGTCTCTAACTGTCCCAGCTGCACAGCTTCAGTCTCTAACTGTCCCAGCCGCACAGCTTCAGTCTCTAACTGTCCCAGCTGCACAGCTTCAGTCTCTAACTGTCCCAGCTGCACAGCTTCAGTCTCTAACTGTTTTTTGCTTAAGTTCCAACTCTTACAACATGGTCTAGGGTCAGACCACGTTGTAAGAGTTGGAACTTGGTCTAGGTGAATGATAAAGCAATGGGTTAGGGAAACGTACTGCAAACCGACCAGTAACTCCAGTCCCTATCCAAATCTAAGTGAACACTGGCTAGTACTGGACATGGGGCGGCTTGGAACGCTGAGCTTCGGTCAATTAGTCTGCACTCTGAGACCAAAAGTCCGAATAGCTTACCCCCACTGGAGGGTTAAAACTCCACCCAGAGTACCCTCAAAAAAAATAACAAAATTGTGTCCCAATGGAAGGATTTGCAGTCCAGCTGGGAACACAGTAACTAACCAGAGTACTATACAGCAAAGAGAGGGCAAAACAAGAGTCAAGGTCAAAAACGAGCAAATGGTCAAACAAAATCCAATCAGCAAACAAAGGAAAGGGGCCTTGCGAGAATCAGAATTGAATACGAGAGCGAATGGTCAGAGGCACAAAATCATGGGGCAAACAAACTAGAAGGGCTAAGGCAAGAATCGGCATTGAAGGGAACAAGTCGGTGGTCATACACAAGATCTAGTCAGCAAACAAACCAGGTGGGCTAGATGCGAATCGGAATGAAACAAATTTAGGGTCGAATATGGAAAGTCAGTCTCCACTGGTTAGTGGAAAAGAGTGGCTTTTTCAAGGTCAGTAACTGGAGACGGAAACGGCCAATCAGATGACAAACCAGAAAGATGAAAAACACATGCAACAGAGACAAATATAAACAAACTTAGGACCAACACCAACTGGGTAACGAATTTGTGAACCTTTATCTGTATTTGTTATTTTAAAATGTGTTTGGGACATTTTTGGGGGTGGCACTCTTTTCTGTGTGGGGAGGGGTGGGTGTGGCTACAAAGCCTGTGGTTGGGGATCAGATTCCAGTGAAGTGTTTGTTGCTAGTTAGCTGCCGCAATGGCAGATGCTAAGAAACCGAGATACAGCTAATCAAAAAGACAAACAGACAGGGCTCATTCAAAAACTAGAGTCAACCTTGGAATTGCTTTTGCTCGGTAGTGTCACCAAGGGGATGAAAGGCGACACGGAGTTGGCCTGTTTTCAGCTGGACCTGAAACTAACATTACATCAGGGAAACTGAATTCGATACAGCATGCATGCTATCTACTGTAGCTACGTGTAGGCAATTTCACTAACAAAGCTAACACAGTCGTTAACAAAGACTTCCATCCTCATCAGGGTTCACTGATAATAAAACATAGCATAACTGTCAAGGCATAGGTAGTTCACCAGCATTTATTTAAAACAGGGGAACTGAATTCGATACACCATGCATGCTATCAAGCTACGTGTAGCCAACTTCACTATCAAAGCTAACAAAGTTTCTAATCAATGGCATAGTAAACATTCTATTCATAAGTGGTAGTACCTTATTTGAATTATTAAAATTGATGCTAAATGAATATTTGCAAAACTTTCAACATAATATTTCTATCTCTATACCTCAGAAATATAACAATGTAATATTAGATGGAGGTCATTGGAACAACTACAGAACACAGGTCAGAATGTAGCTATATTTCACATTAAGTACCAGTTATGCATAACCATGAATATATGCATTTGAGAAAATAAATAAGCTAATATTTTGGTAGGCTATGGATAACTTCATGAAAAATAATTCACTTTACAAGTGTATTAGCTAGCTATGATAGAACTATGGCCTGCTAATGTTACTCATTCCACATAGGATTCCACGTTTACATCCTAATTTTGTCCGGAATAACTACATACTGAAAGGGAAAAAACACAAAATAGCTGCAACAGCACTACAGAGTAGCTACCTTGCAATTTTCCCAAACGCTAAGGGGTACACTCAGTGTAAACATTGTTGTAACACTGACTAATTACTGTTACCATCTATATGAAGTCATTCATGTTGCTAAAAATGCTATTTTCAACATCTCTGATCACCTCACCTCCTTGCTTGACATTTTGCTTGCAGCGCTCGAGGGTGTGTCCTCAACATGGACTGGTGTGGGTGGGGTTGAGGAGACTTATTTGATTACAAACACAGAGTCTAGAAGGGCCACAAAATCCTATGTAGTATACCTTCAAGACAATTATAATTTATGCATTTAGACCTAGGTTTTTCTAATATCATATAACTATTGTGTTGGATTCCTGTCTGTTAATTCAACATCCTCTCCAGCACAAAGTTGTGTTCCAACAGCCAGAAGTAATATGACTTTTAAAAATCAAATACCAACTTTATGCTTGGTGAAGACATTACTACTTATAATGCACAAAGCCTCAACTTCACTTCTAGTCTGCATTTTATTTTTTTAAAAGTTTGTGTTCAATGTATCTCTTGCTAAAATGTTCTGTAAGATGGACCTTTACTTTAAATATCTTCCATAAGTGGAATTGAACAACAGAATGCAAGGAAATATTATTGTTTGCTAAAGTAGTTTCACCACCTAAGGAAGGGAAAAATCAATCGTCCTGCTGAAAACCATACATGTTTAGCTAGCTAGCTGAACTGGGCTGGGTTGGGGTTCAGTTCAGAAGAGTGGATGCTTCAGTACATTCCAGTTCACGTTCTGGTGAATTTCTTAACTCAGATCCACCTTTAACATTTTTTTCGAATTCAAGCTCAACTCAAAGTCAGTAGTATGTCCTGTAAATTCACACTGAATTCAGACTCTTCATATGATCCATTTGCACTGCTGGATGTGCCTTACTCAAGGATAGAATGGCAGCACCCAAACTGGGATTTAAGCCCTTAGCTATTGAGTTACAAATGCAGGTCTCAAACCATTACACCACAATATCACCCAGAGACCTGAACCCAGACCTAGAAAAACTAACTTTGCCATTTTGTTTTGATGTCAAATATTTTTTTTTTGATAATCTAATCCAAATGGACAGTACTACGTGCACTGTATATTATTAGAAACCAATATTGATTTTTTTTTTTTTTTTTAAACCCACCATTAATATTGTGGATTTGAAGAAAGGATTGGATGGCTTATGTTAAAGGGAGTCTGAAAGAAGCACCTCTCAGAGGCTGTGAACGAAGGTAAAATCAACATCTGTGCCACGGCTGCAAAGAATCTGCACATACAGGAAAGCACTGGTTGCTAAGGAAGTGAGAAATGTTGACTTTGTGGTGTTTGTGTTGGGGCCCGTGTGATGCGAATGGAAAAATTAAACCCAGATCAACTGCCAAATGGCTCTATTGACTAATGGAGCTTTCTCACCTAATAGTCCGATTGCTTATCACTGCAAAAAAAAAGATTATATTTTTGTCAGTGAGGCCTATTCTTTTCAATTCTAGTTGGACAGACATATTATATTATATTAAGTTAAAGGGGAATTCCAAAGCAAATTTAACTTTTACTTGTAGAAGAGTAACCGTCCTCCGGATTAAAATGAGCTCTCTTTCTCTCTCTACCTGCAGCAAGTGCAGAGATATAGCCCTGAACTACTGTGCATGCTCCAGGTACCTGCTTTACTAAGGACTACAATAGGCAGGTGCTTACAGTCCATGGGTGGGTGTCAGAAAAGCCAGTCACTGGTTGCCACTCCTACTGAATACTAACATAGGGGCTGGGTGTTATTACTTGGCCTGCAGAGAGGGAAACTTTACTCGCTAGCAATCTAACCACTAAAGAAAGAAAACCTATGTTTATGTATTCTGTTTACTTTTCAGCTTAAGTTCTATGAAAAAGAAAATGGGGCTTCAGTACACTGTAAAAAAACGTCAAGGTGCTGTGCATAAAATAATGATTAACTTGGCTGCCTGAAAATCCGGAGTTAGGCAAACAACGGATCTTAAATTCGACGTACTTCTTCTGAATGAACCGCTTGAAGAACTGAAGATTCGTTGTTTGCCTAACTCAAGATTTTAAGGCAACCAGGTTACTTGTTATTTTAAGTAGAGCACCTTGAATTTTTAGTAAGGCTTTAAATGTAACTACAAAAATAACTGATTCATGCAGCTGAATCATAGCAAGCTATTTCAGACAGTCACGACTACTTATGCAATATTTGGTTGTCATATTGTATTTGGCAAGAACATATGACATTCCCTCATATGAGAGCTGATAGGAATATTCACCACAACTACGCACGTCGGTAAATTACCAGACAAAAATATAATCTCTGGTCTTTCTATCGCATCAACTGCGAAGCACGTCATTTTATTGGAATAAAGACAGAAGTAGCCTACGCGGGCCAGAGAAATCCACTTGCAGTGTTACCAGTTCTACTGGCAGTTAAAAGCAGACTGTTTTCAATGCAGGGTTTTTGGCCACTTCACGTGTAGGTACTGTACACTATTCACAAGGTTTTGGTCAGCTACCTCCATTTGCATTGTCATTCTACCACAAGCATGACCTTAAATGTTCTCAGTTAACAGTTTGTCAAGTCTCTGTGTTGCTCTTGAGTAGCCATCACACTAACGCCTATAGCTGGGTGTGATCGTAGACACGGATGGTTAAAAATATTAATTTCATTTGCTGAAATTTCTGTACCATGCTGTCTTTTACAGAACTAAATTTTTAGTACATGTACTGTATGCTTATAGTCTCTGGGTGAGATTCTGAAGTACTTATCAAATGTAAATAATAATTGTACATGACTTCAACAAGATTTGTGCAGTTAACCCACTGCAAAAGACACAAACATGCATGTTAAATGATACATTACTGCCAGTAATACATGTGTCTAATATGTAGACAGTAGTCTACATGTGGCTATATAATGTGTGTATGGTACATGGCATTGTGGCAGTGTGATGCTAATGCTATTGTCAGGTCGTTGCCCACTGCATACTGCAGCAGTAGGAAAACAAAACTAGAAGTAAGCTAATGTTAGCCAACTTGAGCCTGTTTGACTAAAACGTGGGATGAAGCTTGCTAGCTAGCTATATACTTTACAATAACGTGCCTTAAACTTATTTTATTTTATTTTTAAAAGTAGTATAGATGTGGGAAGTGTTGGATTTTACAACATTTTCGGAAATCAGTGATTTCACCACGTGCAGTATCTGAACTACCCTGCTAACATGCTTCGGTATCAATACAATGGATATCCCAGCTCATACAAGGACAGTGGATCCTCATCAGAAAAGGCCACTATGCTAGCTAGCTCACAAGCTAATACCGTTTACAGTGGGACAGCAGCTAACCCGAGTCTATCTTTATCATGAGTTTGGCCAATTCCCCCTTCGCCGTCATCAACGATATCTCCAAATTGAAATTCCCCGCCCACTGTAGTTCTTAATAAATGAGGGGGGGTAGAGGTGAACATCATCATGATGTATATCCAGGGGCGTTGTAGTGGGGGGAAAAGTGGGACTGACTACCCAGGGCCCGAATGGGGGGAGGGCCCTCGAAAAGCCTGGAATGATGCGTGAGAGATATGGATCAAGAGAGGAAGGGAACCCACAGAGACTGCTTATGCATAGGGCCCAGAATTTTGTGCTAAACCCCTGTGTATCCCCCTACCAAAATTTGTACCTTTCACAGCTAATATCTCTGTACAGAGATCGCTTTGGCCAGTCACACAGAGAGAAGTAACCAGTTAAATTAACTAAATCTTAAATTGATCTGTTAAGTGAGCTAAATGTTGTTCTGTCCTTGAATTCCCCTTTAAGAGGATTTAAAATTTTAAGTTTACACAACTTACATTATTGAAAGCTGGCACGAGTACCACAACTTGAACTCGTCAAGCTGTTTGCAGTCTGACAGGCCCTGGCCATTAAAATGGCTACGCAAAGCAGGTTAGAAATTTTTTTTGTACATAGAATTGTATATAGAATTAGTTAAATAAACATTAAAGTGCCAAGTTCTCTCTGCAAGATGTAATATAGCAGGACAATTAAAATAGGCAAATACAGCTTACTGAATTTCTCTGTGAAAAGACCATTATTACATACTAATAATGCTTATTGACTTTCATTGTGAAATGCGTTATTACATGGCAATGAAGAATTTCAATCTGAAGAGAGTATCATTACGTACTAATAAAGCATATTGATTTTTTTTGTGAGAAAAGTGTTATATGCTAACAAAGCTTGTTGAATTTCAGGGTATGGTTACATGCTAATAAACTGTACTGAATTTCACTGTGAAAGGAATGCTGTAACACGATAAGAATGTGTTTTAAAGTTCATTGTGAAAAGAGGATTACATGCTAATAAAGCATTTTGACTTTCACCGTCAAAAGACTGTTATTACATAGTAATAAAGCTTATTGAATTTCACTGAGAAAAGAATGTTATCAGTATATGAGTGGACCAGGGAAATGATTGCCACACAAAATAACAATAGATGGGGAAAGAAGAATAGCATCGAAAAGGTAAACGCCTAAAAGATAACATAAACACATTATGTAAACAATTTGTCAGGGGGGGGAGGGGGGGTAACACCATACCTAGCTGGGATAATTCTTCAAGCAGAGACAAAGAGATGCCCCCCCCCCCCAACATCAGTTCGCCACTGATTAGACTATTTAAGCTTATTGAGAAATGAGTATTATTACATGGTAAAAGGATAATGCTTTTCATTGTGAGAGGAGTGTTATTACATGCTAATAAAGCTCATTGAATTTCATTCTGAAGGCTACCATTACATGTTGAATTTCGCTGTGAAAAGAGCGTGATTACACGCTAATACAATGTATTGCTTTTCCCTTTGAAAAGACCATTATTTCATGCTAATAAAGATAATGGCGTTTCGCTGTGAAAAGAGTGTTATTACATGCTAATTACGCATGTTGAATTGCACTGTGAAAGGTAGTGAGCGGTGAGATACAGAAGATAAATGAGCGGTAACAGAGACAGAAAAGGGCGATGCAGTAGAACGACAGAGAGAGAGAGAGGGGGATAAGAGCAGGAGAGAGAGATGGGGAAGAGAGAGTGGGAGAGAGGGAGGGGTATAGACTGAGAGGAAAATGAGAGACAAAGGAGTGGGGGGGGGGGGCGGGGGACGTCTCTCTACCCAGCTGTGTTTTTGCTTGAATTAGCAAGCTTTAAGTCTGTTCATCCATCTAGCACCCCCCGCCCCCCTCTCCCACCCCCTCTCCCGCCCCCGCCCCCGCTGGCTGATTAGCTAAGTGCACTTCATTAAAATTATCAAACAGCTTCATTCTCAGCATCGCACAGGTGCCTGAACTGGGAAACTGTGGGAGTTTTGGTTTGGAGAGAAAGAATTAATGAATTAATTTCTGCGATTACACTGCACCCATGCTCATTTAGGCACACGCGATGATTAAATGTATCGACGTGGAGTTCAATCAAGCCTGTTTCAAATTGGCTAGAGCATGCAGAGACCCGGCTTCAACAAGAGGCCACACATTCGCCGTGCTCTCGAACACAGTTTGGCTTCTGCACTTTAATCTGAGCCAAAATAAGTCCGACATCCACAAATACTTATTTCTCAGTTTCAAATTGACTCCAGCTGAAATGTTATGAGCCTACCTGAAGTCACAAGTACTGCATTAGTGTTAAAATGACTGAATCAGAGCTGGTTTTACAGTAAATAATTGACTGTGCAGCTTGCATTTATTTATCGTTTGCATGCTATTCTGTTTAAAGGCAATTTCTGGCATAAATAAGCCCATTAGCTACAACATTTTGATAACTAAATCCCACTTATTAAACGGCAAGAACAGGAAGGCATAAAGCTTGTTTAATCACATTATCAGTCGTTCCAGTAATTTTCAATGAGCATATCAATCCAGCAGCTCAGAGGAAGACAGCAACAGGGTGTGTATGGAGGTTTTAAGAGAGAAGGGAAGATTCAGACCACAAGTGTATTGGAGTCAATGATGCGGGGGGGGGGTTCCATGGGTGATCAAGAGGAACGTCTTGAATATTTAGCGATGCCTGGAATGTTTTATGGGAATAACCTCCCCTGTGTCAAGCAATGATCGATATTATAGTAGACAGTAAGTGGCAGCCAGTTGGCTACCTCATACAGTACGGAGTTAAGTGTAAGCTGTTCCTTTACTAAGGTATTGTAAATGTGTTGATTCTGGCTTAAGTAACTCTCGCTAGTATTTTAACCCTGATCCTGCAGAACTGAAAGTTGCCCATGTCCTTCTTACTTAGTGCTTAACTGATGAAATAAATCAGTTGGTTAAGCAAGTGTCAGCTGATTATAAGGTGAAAACCAAAACCATCATGCACTGTAACAAAACCAACTGCTGAAATGTTGGGATCGCTAAAATACTGAAGTTGCATGAACATTTTTCTACGGGCTTATTTATGTTTTGTGTTGGTCAAGTTCTTCTATAAAAATGTTGAATAAAGTCTCAAATTCATATGAACTTAACAACGCCTGATGTTGACTGGGCCGACAGATCTTAACTCAGTCAAGGCTTTCAGGGTCGCATGTGCATTTAATCCGCTCGATACGCCTCTCCTCTCGCGCAACGAGTCACATGACCCAAGTCGGAGATGAAGCATATCACATGTGGTGCCAAACCTCGATAGAGTCCCTCAAAGGAGAATGTCACAGGAAAATGAAACTGATCAGCAACACGTTGGACAGACTAGTTAAAGTCCGCATATCCACAATTTGTAGTGCCCAGTAAAGTTATTTTTGCAAAGCAGAATGTGAAGACTTTCTGGTATGGTAGCTAGATAACATCGGCAAAGTTGCAAGCTAGCTAACTAGCAAAGTTGCTAGCTTGCTAGGTGAGCCAAGAAGATGATACAATTCAGTTTTATTCATTGAATTCAGTGTATCGGTACATTTTAGTACACCATATCCAATTTAAAATTTCATGTTAATGGCCTCAATTGTTTAGTAACTCATTCTTTTCTAGTTAAGATGCCCAAAGAATAATTTCTAGTTGAATTGGCATGTGACACATGGATCTAACACATTCATTTTATTTGACTGAATAATTGCATTAGTAAAGCAAACATACCATTTTAAATTGGAGCCAAGTGTGGATGAACTAAAATATTTAAATTCAGAAAACAATTTGAACAGAAAAGTTGAGTTAACTCAAAAAAGCTGTGCAATTAGCTACTAAAAATAAATGATTGAAACACCTAGAGATTTTTTTTACAGTGTGGAATTTTTTGCAGAATTCACAAAATTCCAAACCATACTATATTTAGAACTCCAGAAAAGGCCTATACTTCAACTTTCGTCAACTGGCTTGGCAAGGGATTGTCTGTCAATGTTGGACTGGCTTGCACTGGAACCAAGAAAAGTATTTAAAAAAACACATGGCACAGACAACATCTGTCAATAAAAGCTGGTAATTCATAAAATACACTACATTTGCTCCTACTATGGTTCTTTACGGTTTTTGGTGTGTAACATACTGTATGTGTGCTGCATTATGTATTGACAACTCATTTCTGCTGTGACGCTGATAACCTTGCATCGTGTCTGCCCTTGGAGACATTATTACATACTAATAAAGAAATAAAGACAATCAAGAAAATATATGTCTTTGTTCCAAACATTATGGAGCTCACTACGCTTCCTAAAACGCACCCTGCACCATGCACAGCCTTGAGTTCGAACATTTCCTGTTTAAATTTCCGGTCATCTTAAGGTTGACAAGTTCCAACAAGCACCTGCCCTTAAACAGCAGCATTACCATGCAGCACAACTGCTGCATAATACTCCGCATGCAAAGCCTGCGCATAACACAAACATGCGTGCACCAGCGCGCAGCGGGACAGAATTCAGCTCAGGATAACGCTTGCAGGATGCCAGGCTGCAACAGGTCTGCCAGCATGCGGTGGTTGCTACGGTGACCAGATCCAATATTTTTCACAGGGTCAGATGGTCTGAGTAACATAACACTTATTCATTTAATATTACTTAATGCTCTATTATTTATCATAATAATTGCATTTTCAATGCACAGTATCCACATAGCACGCCAGATCTGGCATGTAATTTAAAAAAGCACAATATACGTAAGAGAGGGCATCGTGGCGGTTCGTTCTTCGATGAAATACATGACGTCCTTAACTGAAACAGGACTGTGGGCAGCCCTAGTTTGCATCGCGGGGAGGTTTAGAACAAGTTTGAAGTAGGTGTAGAATGTGTGGCCAGAATTAGTGTTGTATACAGTGTACTCATTACAGTGTATGTATACTCTAGGGTGGTTTTACAGAAGTCTGCCCCTTATCAGACTCCCAAAGGAACGCAGACTGTGTTGACTGAGGTGACTGGGAGTCAGCAGGGTTTGATGAAGAGTGCAATGGCCCTTGGTAAACATTCCACTGGATCAACATTATATAAACCTGAAGTCTGTGTCTTTGATGGCGTACGGTGGATGCGGACTAAAGATCTTAGGACCCCATTCAGAAGTGAACAGGTGAGCACCCGTTTGTACTACAAAGGTTAACCCGCTTTGATAGGCTTACAGAGATTGGATAAGCAGTATCAATACTGTCACTGTTCCCATTTATCATGCATTTGGCCTCTGTGGTGGAAACTCTCAAGCAGTCAGCCTTTGCAAACTGTAAAATGTTTGCGTAAAAGAACACTTGATTCACATCAATCCGGCACTTGGATTCAAGCAGACTAAAATGAGCAACAATCAGCAAAACATTCGGTATCACCTTCTACGGATTTTGCTTCATTAGAGTTATATAACTCCTCCATAAGTGTTAAATATAAGGTGCTATTTATACGTGTTTCTGTCATTAACTGCAAATAGCCATATAGTTTGTGTCACTTGTTGCATTAAAGGTGACATAACAAACCGTATGCCTGTTTGCGGTAATGGGCATGAGCATTCATGAATGCTTATGTAGCATTTATGAAGGTGCTATGTAGTGCTGGTGAAAGAGGTTCATGGCTCTCATGAACAAAACCATTCATAGTATGTTACCAAACCATTTTATTTTTTATCTATTTATGTTTACATATTCTCAAAGTTTCCTAATGTATGCCATCTGTGCACATTTTATAAAACAGCATATTTCATTTTCATTTGTTCTGCCAGTTCAAGGAGAGACACAACCTTTTACAGTTGAACATCTAACGTTAACATAATGAATGCCTTATAAAGTTAGGCACTAATCATTTAAAGGTGATGCAAGTTAAGTAAGATGCTTTCAGTGAAACTAATGCTCCATGAGCTAAGGATAGAAAGATGGTGTTTTGGACTCCTTAATTGGTGGCAGCTGAGTTGCCGCTAATGTAAGGGATTTGAAAGGTTGAGTTAAAGTAGCCTTTAAAACATTTTTCTCAGAGTTCAGAAAGGGATGTATGATAAATCATGTCACGATCTGCATATTCATGAGCGATGAATGAATATTCATTCAAATGCTTCAGTGGATGCTTTGAAATGAGCAAATTACCCCAGCGCACAATTTCATTAAAACACGGATGAGTTTTCTCCTGAACTAGTGGGACTGTGATTTGCAAGCTTATTTAATGAATTGCAACTGAATTTCTGAGAGTGTACCTGTCAATGACGCCCTCCTCACGCAAAGCTTTGAAAACAATGATCTTAGGCGTGAACAAGCGTGATCATAAGACTCTGAAGCAACTCCAAAGAGGAGGTGCATGTGGATATTGGTACTGGCTGTGCAAGAAAAATACATGCAGTGAGATAGCAATCGCTTGCAACGGCCCGTTTCTTATGTACGGAAAAATAAAAAAAGAAGTTTACAGCAGAACTGGTGAACCCTATGCCTGGAGGTTTAAACCTGTTTCTGGATTTGATGACAGGCTCCATCCAACCGTGCACATTGACATTTAGCAACAATTATTTATAGGCTCACGAATTGCAGCTGAAGGTTCTTCTTGTGCCCCTATATGAAACACGGTCTAATCTAAAAGTGAACAAGCATTGGCGGATAGGGCTAACTGGCTATATGAAGCAGGGTATCGGTAAATACAACAGAAACAGATATGGCCTTCCGTACCCCGCCCCTGGTAATTCAGGATAGCATGCAAATTGCCATCTCCTCAAACTGTAAACGATATGCAAATTATGTTCAATTGTGTAAAAACTAGAAAAAATGTCCTTGTTGTTACTGTTTTCCACTCAACGTTATACTGTCGAACATTAACATGATGTCTAAAATTAGCATAATGTATGTGTGGGGGGGTGGCGTGGTTGTGGTACCGGCTGCAGGCGGAGAGATTGGGGAGTGGTTTAGCCGGCCGGCAGTCGCACCTGTGGGCAGTTACGTGATCAGTCCTAACCTTCGTCTGCGCTGCCTGCAGCGAGACCGGCGAGTTCATGACAGATGCACACGCTCACGAACAACTACAGCAACTTCAACGATGGTGACAGTGACAGTATTGTGGTCCGGTAAATCTTACAGTGTGCACCTTACAGCTCCATGCCTGTGTGGTTTTGTGGGACTTGTTACAGTATGTCTTACAGAGTTGTGTTCTATTCATTAAACGGTGATGCACGTTAAATAAGAAGCTTCCGATGAATCCAACGCTAACCACTGAATGATGCTGTTTTAGACTCCTTAACTGGCGACAGCTCGGTTGCCACTATTTAAATGGATTTGAAAAGCTGAATTACAAGACCTTTAAAAACACTACTCTCAGAGTTTGGAAAAAGATGTATGATAAATAATTTCATAATCTGCATATTCAGTTACCAAGTATATGTTGAATTGTGTAAGAACTTTAAATAAAATTCCCTGCTGCTGCTGTTTTCCACTCTACTGACTAACATCTGGTATGTAACAACTAATAACGTAATTGCTGACAGATAATGCAATTACTGACTGATATATGAAATAAAATGTTGCTCTGAGTGGCAACAAAAATGTAATGAAGTTCAATAATGTCATAAATTGACTAATAATGTAACGCAGTGGCAAATGATTTACATTACTGGTCATTTATTACATTACCTGGTTGGTAAAAATAAAACCAATAATGTAATAAACATTGACCAATAGTGTAATATTCACTATTCAGGAAAGTGGAGTCCCTTGTTTCTTATCAGCATGGCGGATGTCAAAAGGTTAACCTCATTCAACATAAGAATGAGGCGTTGAGGGGTTTTTACTAAGGGAATGACTGATTGCAAGAGACACTTGTATTAGTTCCTGATCCCTCAATCGAAATTGAATTACCAAAAAAATATATATTAATAATGTGCATACTTATATAATGCATTCGCATGTAATTTTAAACAAGGAAAGTGTGGAAAGAGGCATTATGAATTTCTTAAAAATGAAGAGGTTGTGCTTGTGGGTGTAAGAATAAAAAATTAACTGGCCTTAGTAATACCTTATGGCTGTGACATGAGAGTATCACAAACACCTTGGTGGGTGGAGCCACGACGAGCTGTCAATCCCTGACTTGCCGACGCCAATCAAAAGGTTCCATTGCCAAGACCACCACTGCTTCAAATCACTCACATTATTTCAAGTAACTTGGCCCTTGGTCAACAGATAGACTAGCTGCAGAATTTTTGAAAGACTATTTCTTCTTCACTCATTTTTGTTTCACGAAATCTCATTCTCCCATCCCATCACAACTGCACAAACATTTGTAACTGATGTGCATGTGTGTGTGCATGCATGTGTGTGTGCATGTCTTTTTTTGTGTATGTCAGTGCATCTGCTGAAGTGTTTGAAGTGTTTATAGTGCAATGGATATACGACAGTCAAGGTTGTTTATAATTATCAATGCGTGTAAAGTGATGTAATTATACTCATGAACTCTCACTCTTTAACAGTGGTTCCCAACCCTGTTCCTGGAGATCTACCATTCACGGGTTTTCACTCCAACCCCAACAAAGCATATCACATTCAACAGCTAGAGAATTCATTGAGCTGCTAATTGGTAGAGTCAGGTGTGCCATATTAGGGTTGAAATGAAAGCCTACAGGAATGCAGATCTACAGGAACAGGGTTGGGAACCACTGCTTTAATGATTTATTGAGAAAGTAGTGTTGCCATGGAGAATATGAGAGAGAGAAAAAGAAAAGAGGAGGAATGACAGACGAGCACACAAATCTGTGAAGCGCACTTTAAAAGAGATGGGATATTTTCATTGCAGATCCACTGTCACTGTGCTGTACCTGATTGTGTTGAATCTCACTGTGCTGTACCTGACTGAGCTGAATCTCACTGTGCTGTATCTAACTGTGCTGTACCTGACAGTGATGTACCTAACTGTGCTGTACCTGACTGTGCTGAATCTCACCATGATGCATCAAGCTGTGCTGAATCTCACTGTGCTATACCTGACTGTGCTGTATTTACTGTGCTGAATCTCACTGTGCTGTATTTACTGTGCTGTATCTGACTGTGCTGAATCTCACTGTGCTGTATTTACTGTGCTGTACCTGACTGTGCTGAATCTCACTGTGCTGTATATACTGTGCTGTACCTGACTGTGCTGAATCTCACTGTGTTAAATCTCACAGCGCTGTACCTCACTGTGCTGTATATACTGTGCTGTACCTGACTGTGCTGAATCCCACTGTTGTGTACCTCACTGTGCTGTAGCTGACAGTGCTGAATCTCACTGTGCTGTATATACTGTGCTGTACCTGACTGTGCTGAATCTCACTGTGTTAAATCTCACAGCGCTGTACCTCACTGTGCTGTACCTGACTGTGCTAAATCCCACTGTTGTGTACCTCACTGTGCTGTAGCTGACAGTGCTGAATCCCACTGTGCTGTATTTACTGTGCTGTACCTGACTGTGCTAAATCTCACTGTTGTGTACATCACAGTGCTGTATCTCACTGTGCTATATTTATTGTGCTGTACCTGAATGTGCTGAATTTCACTATGCTGTATTTACTGTGCTGTACCTGATTGTGCTGAATCTCACTGTGTTGTATCTCACTATGCTGAATCTCACTGTGCTGTATCTACGTAACTGTGCTGTATCTCACTGTGCTGTACCTGACTGTGCTGAATCTCACCGTGTTGTATCTCACTATGTTGAATCTCACTGTGCTGTACCTGACTGTGCTGTATCTTACTGTGCCGAATCTCACTGTGCTGTATCTCATTGTGCTGTATCTATTCAGAGACACACACACATTATTTTCTGTGCAGAGCAGAATGAGCATTAGTACTGTGCATCACTTTACAGGTTTAACAGGGTTCAAGGCTTTCACACAAACCTGTCACACTGGAAATAATGTGTGATTAACGGCACCATTCACTGACCAGCATTAAGAGATGCATAAATCTTTCAAACAAAGCAAACACTGGAAGAGAGTCATGCCCCCATGCCCCATTCCGGCTATTTCCCACAACCCCCTCCTCTCTTTCTCGCAAGCACGTGTGACTCAAATCACTTTCAAATTCGAAACTTTCGGCGAATCGCAATTCATTAAGCATGTCTCAACCGGCAGACAGCGCAGCCAGGGGCCCACGGCCTAGAACTCCGGAGCTGTTTCAGCGCGACACTTCAAAACGGCCTCACTGGGACGTGCACCGGTAAAGACTCAGGCAGCAGTGCATTGTGGGTACATGCAGTGGCAGAGTGCTGTACCATGTCCTTGTCACCATGCAGCATGTACTGTGGCGGCGGGTGGGGTGGGGGTGTGGGGGGGTTTTAGAAACAGGCTGCACCTCAGAACAGGAAGTACTCTGCCGCAGTCCCGCCCCCGTGGACCCGCCTCTCCTGCAACATTCCAAACACACAGTCAGGGCAGGAAGCGGGCGTGTCCGCCACCACCCTCCCCCTGTCCCTCTCTCCAGTTCCGTCTTCTTCACCACTCTCCTCATCTTCGCACAGCCTGAGCTCGTTACTGTGCTAATTTGTAAGGCTACCCACATAAAACTCAAATGCAAATAAAATATATCTCTAAATGTATTAAAAACGTACAGAAAATAAATAAGTGTTAAATGCCCGTAATTATATTGAATTCTGTATTTTATTGTATGTTTTTCATGCTGTTACATGTATGTAATATATATACTTTCAGTAACATACAATACAGATCTGCTTCTGGCAATAGATTTTATTAAAATAAATATATTGCATTGGAAATGTGCTTTTTTTGCATGGGTGCGTGCGGACATGTTTTTGCCAGCCTGGTGTTTGCCGATGGGTTGTTGTGGGTGTTGCCCATCCACCCATGATGGCCAGTATTCTTGTGTGCATTAAATTTCAGGCATTAGTGTTCCAACATTTCAGCATCTGGGCTTCACTGTCAAGCCAGTTAAATATCTAAATCAGCATTCGGGTTTAAATGCATGCTGTTGCCAGGTGCATCAGAAAACATCAGCCTCACCATTTGAGCTTGTGTTTCACCACAGGTTTTATTTTTTGTTACGACTGGTGCACAGTTATTATGCAAAGCATCAGCATGCTTCAGTGTGATAGTTATACTGAAGCAGTAAACGTCCCTTATCTACTCAGTTAGTAATACTGTAGCTCCTACTCACTCAAACAGTAATACTGAAGCTGTAATATCCATTATCCACTCAGTAATACTGTAGCTGTAATATCCATTGTCCACTCAGGTAGTAATACTGAAGCTGCAATATCCATTATCCACAGAAACAGTAATACTGAAGCTGCAATATCCATTATCCACTCAGTAATACTGAAGCTGTAATATCCGTTATCCACTCAGGTAGTAATAGTGAAGCTGTAATATCCATTACCCACTGAAACAGTAAAATTGAACCTGTAATACCATTATCCACTGAAACAGTAATACTGAAACTGTAATATCCATTATCCACTCAATAATACTGTAGCTGCAATATCCATTATCCACCCAGTTAGTAATACTGAAGCTGTAATGTTCACTATCCACTCAGTAATACTGAAACTGTACTATCCATTATCCACAGAAACAATAATACTGAAACTGTAATGTCCACTATCCACTCAGTAATACTGAAAATGTAATATCCATTATCCACTCAGTAAAACTGAAGCTGCAATATCCATTGTCCACTCAGGTAGGAACACTGAAGCTGCAATATCCATTATCCACTGAAACAGTAATACTGAAATTGTAATATCCATTATCCACTCAGTTAGTCATACAGAAGCTCTGATATGCCTTATCCATTCAAACAGTAATACTGAAGCTGTAATATCCATTATCCACTCAGTAATACTGAATCTGTAATATCCATTATCCACTGAAACAGTAATATTGAAACTGTAATATCCATTATACACTCAGTTAGTCATACTGAAGGTCTGATATGCCTTATCCATTCAAACAGTAATACTGAAACTGTAATATTCATTATCCACTCAGTTAGTAATACTGAAGCTGTAATATCCATTATCCACTCAGTTAGTCATACTGAAGCTCTGATATGCCTTATCCATTCAACCGGTAATACTGAAACTGTAATATTCATTATTCACTCTATTAGTAATACTGAAGCTGTAATATCCGTTATCCACTCAGGTAGTAATAGTGAAGCTGTAATATCCATTATCCACTCAGTAATAGTGAAACTGTAATATCCATTGTCCACTCAGGTAGTAATACTGAAGCTGCAATATCCATTATCCACAGAAACAGTAATACTGAAACTGTAATGTCCACTATCCACTCAGTAATACTGAAAATGTAATATCCATAATCCACTCAGTAATACTGAAGCTGTAATATCCGTTATCCACTCAGGTAGTAATAGTGAAGCTGTAATATCCATTACCCACTGAAACAGTAAAATTGAACCTGTAATACCATTATCCACTGAAACAGTAATACTGAAACTGTAATATCCATTATCCACTCAATAATACTGTAGCTGTAATATCCATTGTCCACTAAGGTAGTAATACTGAAGCTGCAATATCCATTATCCACCCAGTTAGTAATACTGAAGCTGTAATGTCCACTATCCACTCAGTAATACTGAAACCATACTATCCATTATCCACAGAAACAATAATACTGAAACTGTAATGTCCACTATCCACTCAGTAATACTGAAAATGTAATATCCATTATCCACTCAGTAAAACTGAAGCTGCAATATCCATTGTCCACTCAGGTAGTAATACTGAAGCTGCAATATCCATTATCCACTGAAACAGTAATACTGAAACTGTAATATCCATTATCCACTCAGTTAGTCATACAGAAGCTCTGATGTGCCTTATCCATTCCAACAGTAATACTGAAGCTGTAACATCCATTATCCACTCAGTTAGTCATACTGAAGCTCTGATGTGCCTTATCCATTCCAACAGTAATACTGAAACTGTAATATTCATTATTCACTCTGTCAGTAATACTGAAGCTGTAATATCCATTATCCACTCAGTAATACTGAATCTGTAATATCCATTATCCACTGAAACAGTAATATTGAAACTGTAATATCCATTATACACTCAGTTAGTCATACTGAAGGTCTGATATGCCTTATCCATTCAAACAGTAATACTGAAACTGTAATATTCATTATCCACTCAGTTAGTAATACTGAAGCTGTAATATCCATTATCCACTCAGTCATACTGAAGCTCTGATATGCCTTATCCATTCAACCGGTAATACTGAAACTGTAATATTCATTATTCACTCTATTAGTAATACTGAAGCTGTAATATCCGTTATCCACTCAGGTAGTAATAGTGAAGCTGTAATATCCATCATCCACTCAGTAATAGTGAAACTGTAATATCCATTATCCAATGAAACAGTAATACTGAAACCGTAATATCCATTATCCACTCTGTTAGTAATAGTGAAGCTGTGTTATCCATTGTCCACTCAGGTAGTAATACTGAAGCTGTAATTTACATTATCCGCTCAGTAATACTGAAACTGTAATATCCATTATCCACTCTGTTAGTAATACTGAAGCTGTATTATCCATTGTCCACTCAGGTAGTAATACTGAAGCTGTAATTTACATTATCCGCTCAGTAATACTGAAGCTGTAATATCCATTATCCACTCAGTAATACTGAAGTTGTTATATATATTATCCACAGAGCAATACTGAAGCCGACACCCCTTATCCCCAGTACAGTACTCTGTGTACAGTGTGTGGCATGTGCATCTACGCTTGACCCTCCCTGTGGAGCAGTTTACTTAGCAGGCGGGTACAGCCTTAGGCTAACAGTTAATTAGGACTGCTGAATTACTACAGTAGAAAACACACAGTGTGTGTGTGTGTGTGTGTGTGTGTGTGCGTGCGTGTGTGTACGGGCGTGTACAAGTGTGTGTGTGTGTGTGTGCACATACGCATGTGTGTTTACAATTGCATGTGTGTATGTACATGTGAGTGTGCATGCAGATGTGTGTGCTTCCGTTTTGTTTTTGTGTGTACTTGAGTTAGTTTTTACTTCGATACCGCTTGTCAGCATTAACCGCTAAGAACAGCACATTTTGAAACTTTTTAAAAATGACTTTTTACTTTTTTTTTTACAAACAAAAACGTGTAAGCTGAGACAAAAATAAACCGGCCAGATGATGATAGGTGGACAGAATTCTTAATTTCAGGTGGTTTTTCTTGAACTATGATAATAAAGCATGTCAATAACCTCGAGGGGGATTGTGGGCAATGTAGTCATTTTCAATGGCCTTCCAGTAACTCCTGCCCTAATGCAAGTCATACATTATCACTTCAAAGCTCTGTCTCCTAACCTGCCAGCCCACCACAGCCCTCCATCTATTTCAAGACTGGAGTTGGCACCAGATAAATGAACTGAAAATATTCACCGGTGATCCCGACTATTTTAGAGGCCCACAGTATTCGGCTCTCAAAAATCAAAGACGTGACACTCAAGGTAGCCGCGAAGTCAAGGGGCCAATTTCCTATTCAGCTCTGCTTAATGAACGCCCATGTCCTTTTAACCAATCGCATTTCATGCTGCATTATAAGTCCGGACACAAAGGAAGACGTCAGATAGTCCATTTGCCACTGCCTTTGAGTGGAGCTTTCACACAGCCCAAAGTCCATTCCACTGTTTGGGCTGCAGATTAGACAGTAATATTTATGTTAATCGTTTCCATTTCAGTACACCACAAAGTGAATAGAGTTGGCCCTTTATCTGACATTGACTTGTATGAAGAGGTGTTGATTGGCCATTCAGAGAGAAGATTTTAAGTGGGTTTTTTTTTAATCCAGTGAGGAGTGTCATTGAAGTTAATACAAAGCAGACACCAATCAAGAATATATTCACCAAGTTTGATTCCATATAAATTCACTGTGACATGTAAATATATGTTCAGTGTTAAAACATAAAACATATGTATTCATATACTGTGCATTGTGTATACCTTCTACATATAACTGAATGTCTGGGAACATACCTAAGTAAGCTGAATCCTTTGTGTGTGTGTGTGTGTGTGTGTGTCTGGATGAGCTATTGGGCGGTAAGCTATACTCTGTGTATGAGCTGCGCGATTGGTCGGTAAGCTACATTCTGTTTGAGTATGAGCTTTGCTGTTGGTCGGTAAACTATATTCTGTTTGTGGAGGAGCTGTGCTATTGGTCGGTAAGCTATGTGCTGTTTGTGGAGGAGCTGTGCTATTGGTCGGTAAGTTATATCCTGTTTGTGGATGAGCTGTGCTATTGGTCGGTAAGCGATTTCCTGTTCGTGGATGAGCTGCGCTATTGGTCGGTAAGCTATTTCCTGTTCGTGGATAAGCTGTGCTATTGGTCGGTAAGCTATATCCTGTTTGTGGATGAGCTGTGCTATTAGTCGGTAAGCTATTTCCTGTTTGTGCAGGAGCTGTGCTATTGGTCGGTAAGCTATTTCCTGTTTGTGCAGGAGCTGTGCTATTGGTCGGTAAGAGGTGCAAGTCACTCACCAGTTTCCTCTGGCACCAGCCGCAGACTCCGCACAGGGTGACCAGCCACACGGTGCACACAGTCACTGCCAGGGACACGAGGAACACACTGAGAGAGACTGAGCCTGCGGAGAGAGAGGGGGGGGAGTGGGGGTTTCTGTGAAAGTTAACTTAACATGGCAACATGGTTCTATTAACGAGCGCTAACCAACGGTTAGCATCCAATCAACATATGCTCATAGACATGACGAAAAATTAAAGGCCAGCTATAGTTTGGTGAGTTCAGCTATCGCAGAAACAAACTTACCAGAGTTAGGGACACATGCTGGTTGAATAGAGGCCTGAACATTAGTCCTTAGTTAACACGAGCAAGTTAGCCGTGAACGTGTAGCAGAGACAGAAGCAGAGGCTGGGTCATTTAAATAGGCTTGACCCTTAGATCTCCACAGCCCCGGTCCTGGAGAGCCGTAGAGTCTGCTGGGTTTCATCGTTGAGAATTAAATAAAAACCAGCAGACCATGCGGGACCATGGCCTGGTAGCCCCACAGTAGACTGTAGGTGAACAATGAACCAAGATGGTCTGATAACACTTCCTTTTACAGTTCTCTAAGTACTAAGTATTTACCAGGGAAATATGTGGTAAGAATAGCGCATAATTGAGTCATTTCCACTGGTACAAAAAATAGGTAAATACTTAAACTGAAATACTCAGAAGGACCTGTTCCATTACTTATCAATTCAGAAGGACCTGTTCCATTACTTATCAATTAAATATTTTAGTTATCAAAGGTTTATGTTGGTTATTGCCTGAGTGTAATTGTGTACTTCTTAGGCAATTATACAATACTTACTTTCCAATTAAGTAATATCTGATTCTCTAGGAAGTACACAATTAAACTCAAGCTATAACTAACCTAAACTTTTGACAACAAGGTAGTCACTTCCGTTGATGGGTTATAGAGGAGGTGTTTCTAAGCATTTCAGTTTTAGTTTCTTTGTATTTACTTTTTTTTTTTTTACCAGCGGTAATTAGCCAATAAATAGATATTTTTGACGGATATTTACCTGATAAACACCAAGTGCATAGGCAACTTTAAAAGTAAGTGTTACTAATGGGTTTAATGGCCTTTTCTCATCATTCTATATTTTAATATTCTAATACAGCTTAATTAATGAATGTTCACTAAGCCATCGGCAAGTCCATCAACGGATGTTTTGCATGATCTTTGAACTTATTTACAGTACGTACGCAATGCTAGGAAATGGAACTGCACCGTAAAATGTTACCAATAGCTGTTTCCCCTGTAGGGGGCATTTGCAGTCACAAGGCAGCCTCAGATATAAAAATATGCAGAAGGTTTGAGAGATATGGTACACAATCACGACATGCCCCAAAACACAGATATTTGATCGAGTCTTTACGCATGTTTCAATATCCGGTGACACAACAAGATGAGAAAAAAGATATAAACAAAGAGATAGCCGTTGATTAAAAAATGTGAATTTTATTGTTAGATTGAAAAGGTATTGTGATTATGATGGGAAAATGATACAATCGTTTCCATTAAATAACATTTCTTTATTAAAATTGGTGGTAACAGAGTTGCCACAAATTTTTGGATTTGAATGCAGTTCATTGTGCGAATTTGTCAGTTGGTTGAAAGACTGCTTTGGGGCTTTGTAATGTAATTGAGTTCTGTCACAGCTGGATATATATTAAAATGTGTTATGATTTGATTATTCATGAGGGATGAATATTTTTAAAAGTTATTAATTGAATTCATAAATTTCTGGCTGTACTTTCAACAATCTAATAATATTCTAAAATAGTGTTTTGGAACAAACACCCTAGCCGCACCGTTTATCACCCTTGAAGTTTTTGGTGATTTATGAGACAGTAAGCGTGTGTCTTCCATTGCGCGGTTAATGTAGAGCGCCACACAGGGTTCGAATTACAGGGGGGATTGGGGGGGGGGTCTGACCCCCCTAATTAAGACTTGGACCCCCCCCCAAAAGAGGTAAAAACAACAGGTCGGCGGGGTCAAAACATTTATATATCCTTCTTACCTTCTAGATCCTTCTAGACACCAACCCTAGCCCTAACCCTAACCCAACCCTCCGACTGCCAGACAATCGGTCTTACCTCCTGAGCTATGTCGCCCCTATTCTAATGTTTGTTTTAGCATTACGCCGCGATGCAATGCAATTTGCAGTGCGCTGCGCGTTACAATAATTTCACGTGAGGTACAGTCTGCTGGTTTTCGTAATGACTAAACTCTTTATTTATGACTGTACAGGTAACTCACCTCACCTGGTTGCTTGGCTCTAAATCATTTTAGATTCTTAAAATGAAGAGGAGGCCGCGGTTGGGGACCGGCGCTTCGGGACATAATTCATTACGGATGAGCGGTTCACCGCTACGGAGATCGCAGCTTTGATCTCGGTGGCTTTTCGCCGTTTGTTTTTATAGCGGGTCTGGCTGCGCAGGGAAAAGCAGCCTGCGGGGGTACTGTTGGGTTCGGAGTACTCCCATAAAACATCGAAATAAACAGTTCCAAAAATACGCAAACGCCTCTGTCAAATGCACACAAATCACTGGCAGAGAGTCACTGCTACTTGTTTACTGTTTGAATGGACGGGGAGAAATAGAGAAAGCGAGAGGGAGAGAGAGAGAGAGAGAGATGAAGGGAGGGAGGAAAGAGATGGTGGATACAGGGAGATAGAGGGGTAGAGAGAGAGAGAGAGAGAGAGAGACAGAAAGAGAGAGAGAGACAAGAGGTGCCAGGGGTTGAGAGGGAGTGATTTATGGATATATCTGGAGAGAGAATGGGGAGGATGGAGGGAGCGAGAAAATGAGTGGTAATGCATTTCTCAGCCAGTGTCTATTCATCACAGAAAACAGAGAAAGAGTGACCTATCAGCGAGAGGGGGCCCTCCAGATATGGAGAAAAATGCATTTGTGCTTCGGCACTTATACGAGACATTTTCTCTGGGATTATACAAACAGCGGACAATTAAGTAATTACATCGAAATCAATCACGCCGCTCAATGGCATGCACATAATGTTGCCTAATTGTTTCCATCCGTCTTGCCTTGTTGGTGACGGTGGTCTGTCTGTACTGTACCGACCCCCGTGCAGACAGGGTGGGCGGAGGTGAAAGAGCCTCCCCGGATATTAGGAAAGGAAGCAAACCAGCATTTTTCCATTCGTTATTTTCCCACGATGCCCCCCCCCCCCCTCTCCTGCCGTCTCGCTAAATCTAATTTAGTGAGCATTGCCACAAACAATATTTTAACAATAGTAAAATATAAATATTTCTAATATAAATATATGAATATTACATTAGCAATATGCAAATTGCATATTTAAATTTATATTTGAATTCTCTCAAATTCAAATTCAAATAAGCTTTATTGGCATTGAAAGGGTAGACTCACCTTGTCAAAGCATACAATGATATAACAGTCAGATAACAGATAAGCTACAACAAATTGAACGACTTGCTCTCATAAACACACAGAGCAAGGAAAGAAAGCAAACTCTACATCTAAAAGACAAACACGTGAAATTGGCCATGGACCACGAAAGGTCTTTGTTTTGTTTTATGTAATAACGTTACTCACTGTTTGTGACAAGTGGCAATGTACCGCCAAAGCCACACATTCCCTCCTCTCTCCCAAGAGGAATGGCAGCCTTTCTACCTCTGAGAGAGTTCAGGGCAGATTTATTTTATTGCGTAGAAGCGTCTATTTCATACAGTGCTCTCGTCTCACTGTATTTTTTCACATTTTGTGCGGAAATGAAGCTGCTGTCACCCGCTCTTCAATATTACTGAGCGAGCACAACCTGTCTGTCCTCTCCGGGCAGGGGCCAGGTCTGCCGATGTCTACCGGCCTCAATGGCCAGGCTGTGCTCACTATAGTCTATATAAAAGTCAATATTTTGTCAATATTGTCCTTGTTTTTATTGCTCTCTCTATGGTCAGGTAATCTGCCACAGAGCAGTCTCTTTTTAGCGCCCTATAGCACTCTAATGTGCTTTGTGTCCCCCAATAGGTGATGTAATTTTGTTTATGTTTTGCTAGGGTGCAATTTGGTTGACTCTAATTATTTGTGTAGTGCTGTCATGAGGCTGCTTTGTGTTTTGGGGGGGGGCGGGATGGAGGGGGGCAGGACTTGCTGGCTGAGGCCGCTCTTCTCTGGGCTCGTCTCTTGGTATTCCAAGGCTACGTAATGACACGAGTGGGGGTCACTGTTTTTTATAGGTGAATCCAAAATTTAACTGTCTTTTTTTAAATGTTGATGAATGGTGCATATTAGTCTAATTCTGTCCTTCATGTATTGTTTGGTACTTCTCTCTGGACATGGATGCATGCAGGGTTTCTACAGGGTGTTTGTCCCATTTTGCAAAGTCTTGTTCTGTGAACGGACCACACACCTCACTGCCAAATAATGCAATTGGCTGAATGACTGATTGGAAGGTTTTAAGCCAAATTTTGATAGGCAGTGTAATTGGGGTATTTTTTTTCTCTCTCTCTCTCTCTCTGTGAAAATGAGAATCTGGTTAAAGTGCCTAAATAGGAATAAGGACATTGGGGGACTACATCTGGCTCAAATGGTGAGTGGATTGGTAATAGGAATTTGGGTGGGCCAGGCGGGTTGTGGGGGGGGGGGGGGTCTGCTGGGGCTTTGGGTGAGGGCCCTGAATTTTTGTTTTGAGGTGGTTTGAAAATCTGTCTGGGTGATGTTGCACTGCCAGCAGTTTCTACAGACTGTTTATTTTTTTGTTTGTTTGTTTATTTATTTATTGAGTTTTCCTTTGTTGCTTTCCTTTTTTACTTTTCTTCTGTTGTTAGTGTTTGATCTTGTCAGATTTTAAGGTTTATTTTTTCTTATTTTGTTTATAAAGGGAAGTTAGAAGCTCATCCCCATAAACCTCCCTTTCTCTCTCGTTCAATCTGTTCCTCTCTCCTCCTCTCTGCATCCTAACCTCCCTTTCTATCTTTCGATCGCTCCCTCTCTTTTTCACTCAATCTCCCTCTCTCTCTGTCTCTCTCTCTCTCTCTCTCTCTCAGCGTGCTAAGAACTGTTCCTCCATCTGTAACAGCGCAGTAAATCATCTTTAAGGGCGGAGAGTCAGCCCTGGACCGGCAGCTGTAGCGTGTCGCTACGGTGACCCTTCAGGACCCCCCCTCCCCCTCCCCCTCCCCCTCCCCCGGCTGGTTGAGGTCGTCCTGGGGATGGGTCGCCGGGGCGTTTCCGCTCGCATGGCAACCGACGGCGGAATCCGAAGCAGGGCATGGCGGCGGCGGCGGCGGCGGCGGCGGCGGCGACGACGGAACGCGACCGGGACCGGATGGGAAATGGTCTAATTCGCACCCCTCTCCTCTCGCCTCGCACCTCTCTGCTTTTGTGCTTCGCTCCTCTCGCACCCTTCAGACGGCGTCATATTGGAGACCCCGCGCTAGCCTCTCCCAGCCGCCTCAGCGACAGCTCCTTCCTCTCTCTGAATAATCAGCAGAGCTCACATCTGCACACACGTTAAAATATGAGCACATTTATACATAAATATTACTCATTACTTACTCATGTATAAATACTTTTAAACTTCTGCCGCAATAGTAGTAATGCAACTGCTATTAGCAGTATTAGTACCTGAGTTAGTGCTATTACATTATGAGCATATATACATAAATATTACTCATTAATTACTCATAAAAACATTTAAATTTCTATTGCAAAAGTACTAGTGTGACTGCTGTTGGTATTATTAGTAGCTGAATTACTACTATTAAAATACTATTTGATTATATAAATAAACATTTTTCATCAATTAGTCTAATACAAATATTTTAAGTATGTTGCAATAGTACTAATGCAACTGCTAACAATATTGATAGTAGTTGAACTAGTACTACAAAAATTGAACACATACACATAAATATTTATTATTAGTTACTCATATATAAATACTTCTATTGCACTAGTACTAATACATCTACTAATAATACTAATAGCACTAATGCTGACGATGGAAATATAAATTGGGGACGAACATTCAGGTGATCATGCAGTACATCATTACCCCGCTTCCCCCAGACAGAGGAGAGGACAGGGGGCAAGAGGGCAGTTCACAGGGGAGCAGAGGAGCAACCCGGGGGTAAATGAAGGGAGGCGGGAGGAGCGTGGGGGAACACAGCAGCCCAAACACCCTCCTGCCTCACCTCTCGTATCCCTCAACGAGAAGCACAGGCGGTGCTACTGAACATCCCGCTCACTGTAAGGATACAGCTCTGTCTTTGAACACATTGAGCTTGGGAAACATGTGAAACAAAGGTATTGTTGTTGTCGTTGTTAGTAGTAGTAGTATTAATGTGGTTGTTTTTGAATGGTGTGTGTGCCCTGCGATTTGGTGACCTGTCCGACGTGCATTCCTTGCCTCTTGACCAATGCACGCTGGGATAGGCTCCAGCACCCCTGCTCAGGGTAAGCGGGTACAGATAATGAATGAATGGATAGTTGTTGTTGTTGCTGCCGCAGTTGTGTTGTAGTTTCCATATTAAAAACATCCAGCTAAGGTGGTTTTACCTTTAAAACTCTCAAGTCTGCATTGAGGTTGCTTGCCTTGGCTTGCTTTTAATCGGTACCATTAGTTTAATGAGCTCAGAGGAAGGTATAGAAACAGTGTTTGGTTGAGGACAAATAAGACTGTCACTAGCATGGCTGCCAACTGCGCAGCATTGGCCACTTCGCTTCACATATAGCACTGGTGAAGAGCAAATTGACCCCATCTGTACCGTTCACCACTTAATTTGCCCAGTAACCAGTGTAAGATGGTGTTAAATTAAGTACACTTTGCATCTCCCAGCTCCCTCAACACTGATTGGTTACCTCAGCGTACCCCATATTTGGAAAGAGAGTGTTGGCAGTGTGAGTCACAGCCGGGTATGATTAAGCTGTTGGTCCTGCTGTATGCAGCCACACGGCCAGTATTGATAAGAGGCGGGCGGGTGTGGTGGGGGTGCTTGGGAAGGCTTGATTTCCCAGGTGGCCCTGGGACGACTCAGGGGTCCTGATTATTCCGCATTCAGCTGTCACCTTAAACACACCTCCTGCACGGGAGAGGGCATTAAAGGGGGGGGGGGGGGGGCTGCAGCGGCTGGGGGGAGCTCAGGCGGACCTCACCCCCAGCTTCCCTCGTTCCGGAAAATGTCAAACGCGCGACCTCATTAAAAAAAAAATCTGACGGAAAGGTCCGGAACTTCCCTGTCTTTAGGGGGGGCGTGGCCTACGACGGTCCTACTTCCAGCCCCCAGTCCTCGCCGCGTGCTTCTGGTCGTTAAACTGTGACGCTGCAGAAAAAATGCGACCGTGAAAGCGAAGGCCAACGAACCCAACGAATCGGACACAACTTTGGACCGTCGCGTTCCGGCTGGGTTTTCCAAAAGGGACGGCGCCTGTGCAGGCTACAACGTCCCTGGCGGGTGCTGCCTCGGCGATGAACGCAGGAGCCGAGGGGGACGGGAGAGGTTTTATGTGCGCAGGTGTTACCAGCTTTGCGCTCTCCCGGATGGGGGGGGAGGGAGGGAGGGAGAAAGAGAGAGAGAGAGAGAGAGAGAGAGAGACAGAGACAGAGAGAGAGAGAGAGAGAGAGAGAGGTTTTCGGGGTGACCTGATAATCAGAGGAGCACTGCTGTACCAGCGGCCGCAGTCAGCACACCTGGGCCGATCTGTGCAATTACAATCGATGAGGTAACCGTCCTACACCTGGACTTCCGTAGCGTGCACCTGCGTGAGGATTTATATTCACAGCGAGAGAAACCGTCACGAACGGTCGAGGAGCAGGAGGCGAGAGGATATACACTCACTGGCTGTTTTATTAGAGACCTAATTTAGCACTAGGTTGGGCCACCTTCTGCATCCAGATCTGCCTGAATTCTTCACGGTTTGCATTCAACAAGGTGCTGGAAGCATTCCTTGGGGATTTTTTCCCCGTGCTGACTTGTTCGTAACATGCAGATTTTTTTCGGCCGCACGTTCATTCTGTGAACCTCCCGTTCCTCATCCCAAAAGTACTTCTCTTGGTTTCAGATCTGGGGACTGTGCAGGCCATTGGGGTAAAGTGAAGTTACTGTCATGTCCGTGGAATCAGCTGGAGACGATGGGCACTTTGTCACATGACACATTATCCTGCTTAGGTATGCTGTGGCATTCAAATACACCATTGGTATTAACGGGCCCAATGTGTGCCAAGAAAACATTCCCCACACCATTACACCACCACCACCAGCCTGCACCATTAACACAATGCAGGATGGGTCCACAGATTCATGCCGAATTCTGACCTTAGCATCTGCATGTCACAGAATAAATTGAGATTTGTTAGATCAGACAATGTTTTCCAATCTTCAGTCATCCAGTTTTGGTGATCATGTGCCCACTGTAGCCTCATGTGATTAATCTTATTAATTAATTAATCAGGTTAACCTTACAGTACTATGAGCCTGACCAGGTTAACCTTACAGCACTATTAGACTGACCAGGTTAACCTTACAGTACTATGAGCCTGACCAGCTTAACCTTACAGTACTATGAGTCTGACCAGATTGACCTTACAGTACTATGAGCCTGACCAGCTTAACCTTACAGTACTATGAGCCTGACCAGATTGACCTTACAGTACTATGAGCCTGACCAGCTTAACCTTATAGTACTATGAGCCTGACCAGGTAAAACTTACAGTATAATGAGCCTGACCAGGTTAATCTTACAGTACTACAAGTCTGACCAGGTTAAACTTACAGTACTATGAGCCTGACCAGGTTATCATCATCATACTATGAGTGAGACCAGGTTAACATTAAGGTACAGACCCTTGACTCATGCTCAGCTACAAACTTACTTGTCCAAGAGATTACCCATTCTACCATACATTTTTGGTTCCCTGCCAATCTAATCATTGAAAACAAATCTAAAATCAATCAGTTCCTCAATTAATCACTCATGCTGTGAATCACAAAAAAACCAGCAGGCTGCAGCTCTCCAGAACTAAAGTCATGCACACCGACCCAAACTCAAACAATTACATGTCTCCTCTCTCTCCAGCTGTGAGTGCTATTGGCTTAAAATATTACCCTGTCCAGAAAGTTTCCAAATTTACCTTTGATTTATTCATTCTTAATTTTGCAAGGTTGTCTCCTGACCAAAGCAGCGGCGTAGTTATTATGCGGTTTTAGAAAATGCTCCTCGTAAACAGAGGGCATGAACAAGTTCACACCATGAATGGCTGTCCACATTTAAAACAGCCACGGCCGCTGTGACGAAGCAGTTTATAACGGCCATTAAAACCGTTCAGGAACGAAGGACTCGACTTTGACCGACTTCGCGCCTTACTTCAGTGCTGCCTTTGAAAGACGAGGGCGAATGTAGTTCACAGCAGTGTGTTTTCAAAATATATAAACTGTACAGCTTGGCGCAATATCAGTAAACAACGGCAATTTGCATGTTCGCCCACGCGCCCCAGACGCTGTCACGCACTGCGATATCTCCGCGAGGTATCTTGCTTCGATGGGTCGCAGTATACTCTAGTTCTTTAAGGGCAAGCATTGCATTACATCCTTTTAGCAGACGTATTATCCGGAGTGAATAACAATGGGAGCGCGTTCCCCTGATTTATGAGCAAGCCAGTGAGAACTGACGAACAGCAAACCCAAAGCAGCGGGTGTACCAGCAATGTTTCTGCAGCGCTAATGCAAGCTAACCAAGCAAACGCAGGACCAAAATTTGTAACGAACATAGATCACATCTGTAACAAGGAAATGGGTTTTAGGATCAGATTAAATCAAAACTGAGTTTTTCGGCCCTGCACACCAGCAAGCTTTGCACCGGAAGCACTGTGCTTATGTTGAAAATTATGTCAAATATGAATTGAAATGGTGGTGGCAAGTGCAAATATATTTTTGGCTGAAAACTTGCAAATACAGCCACTTCTGGACTTTCCAGAACGTTCCGTCCGTCTCTGTTTGACATGAGTGTAAAGGGCAAGATCTTTGCTTGTGAAACTCATGTCCTTTTGACCTCTCTGGGCTGAACACTGGCTCCGCCCTCAGCTTCTTCCTCATTGGTCAGTGTACGTGTCAGTTTATCAGCTACAGCCATTCTGAAGCTTCACTGACCTTACAGCGTCCCTTGACCCACCTTCTCCAAAGCCTTGGCAGTGCATGCTCAGTACAGACCTGGATCAAATAGTCATTTTTTAAATTTTTTTTAAAATACTTAAATAAATAGATGCTGACAATGTTTGAAAACACCCCCTGCAGATCCATAAAAATTTTGTTATTGCCATATGAAGTAAAGGCTGTGTTCTGACTAATGGTGAAAATAGTTCAATTTCTATTTTAAACTAGTCAGCAGGAATTTTACTGTTTTTATTGTTGTCTAAAGGCCCAGCCTCCACTCCATCGATCTGTCCTCACCCCTGCCTCCCATTCCTCCTGCCTGCAATGTTACCCATCTCTTCCCTCCACTCTTCCCCCTCCTGTCCTTATCCCTCCATCTCCGTCTTCCTCATCCCACTCAATTACGAGCCATGAGACTGCTTTTATTCTCTCTCATCTATTGATTACACTTTTAAATAGAAACAATTAGATTTCTCACACGGAACAATAGCTACAATCTCTCCCTCCCACCCCCCCTCCCCACCCCCTTAAATATCTGCATCTCTTTCAGAAGCAGGAGAGTGAGTTGGGGAGCTATCTTTGCTATTGAAGGAACTCGAGGCGAAACATTTAAAGACAAAAGAACCTAATCATACCAAACAGTTATTCATCTGTGAACCGTTTGAGTTTGCAGGTCTCTGTGCGCACCACCCACTTTGTGAGTGAATATATCTCCTGTGACTCACCTCTTCTTAAAGTTATAGTTCACTTCTGGGAGTTTTTAAAATATCATTTCAGATTTAGTGCGTGTTTTCAATTGGCTCTAGGAATTTTTGACTGCTGGTACAGGGACAGGTCTAAGACAGGAAAACACTTCAAGTAACTCCAAAAAGCAGGTGTCCAGAAACATTATGTTTCCAGAACTTGTACATATACAGGGATATATTTGGTTTTAAGATATTAATATGCTAGCAGTTCTTTCCTTCTCAAATGTGTGTACCATAGATAATAGTACAAAACCGAATATGAGATTAAATGTGACTTTATGAAGAATAATTGGTTGAATATACCCAAGAACCAGTTCTGTTGGTAGCGGTGTCCAGCTGTTATACCAGGGCGCACGTCCACACACTGAAACGGTGCTTCAACAGCATAAGCCTCCGAGCTGCCTCCACTAAACTTTATTTAAATACAAAGGCAATTAGCATTGTCTTCAAACCTTATATATAGCACACTTGTTTATTGTTTACAGCTTGTAACAATACAAAATTGCCTTGTCACTTGCAAATATTATTTTCCAAAGGAAATTAAAGAGTGGGATGGTCCCTCTCATTGTTGTCCACGTTACCGGGTGTGTTCTCCAGCACGTTCTGGTGACCCTCGCATCCAAACAGGCGCACCTTCCACGCTGCACCAAAAGAGGCCCTTTTTTTTTTTTTTTTAACCAGCGCCACTCCGGTGTAAAAAAGGAGCCTGTTTCTACCCCCGCTGGCACGGATCCGGCTTTTTGTCGGGACCCGCCCATAACGCTACCTCACGGGCTGTTTATCTCCGTCGACAGGCCGGCGATTAAGCCCGACCTTGGAGAATCTCCAGAGTCCGTCGGCGCTAATATTAAAACCGAGCGCCACAAATACCAGATGGCTTTCCAAAACTCTGAGAGCCCAGAAAAAGAGAGCTCTCTCTCCGTGAGCAATATGTCCGGTTTCTGCGCGCTGATATTACATCTGCCCATTAGACGCTGGCCTATTTCCTCCATTACATTAGCGTCTATTGAGCTATTCTTTCCCGTATTGCACCACTTTCCAGGGGGCTCTGCGTGATTGCTTTTTAAGGGGTCAGGGAATCGTTTTCTGGTTTTTTCCCAAATGGGGTTTTTTCAGTTTTGTTTTGTTTTTTTTTGGACTTTTGTTCTTTTTCTGGAAAATGTCAGTTGTGAAGCACCGTGCAACAAACTCTGGAAATGGAGTTATACGAAAATGTACATTGATTGATTGATTGATTGATTGATCAGCTGGGCGTTAAGGGCCCAATCTTGGCTTGAGAGTTTTCATTTTTCTCCTGTGTGCATCCCGGTGTCACGTCAGTACAGCTATACATTGGGGGCAGAGCCTCACAATAATAATAATCACAGCCTCACTGCTGCTGGGTAGTTAATTTGGTTGAGGTGGCAGACTGTGGGATAGGGGCGTGCTCTGCTGCCTCAGATGGAATCCGGACTGTGCTAGTTCCAACCGTGGTCTGTAGTCTGTAATGTGACTACAACTCCCACGACTAGTTTAGCTGTAGTCTGTAATGTGACTACAACTCCTCCGACTAGTTTAGCTGTAGTCTGTAATATGACTACAACTCCTCCGACTCACAAGTTCAGTTGTAGTCTCTAATGTGACTACAACTCCTCCGACTATGCAAGTTTAGCTGTAGCCTATAAATTGATTACAACTCGTCCAACTATGCAAGTTTAGCTGTTGTCTGCAATGTGAAAAAGAAGCAGCTGGTGACACCACATGTTTCGAACATTAGGCACCAAATTTATATATTTTAATCCCTTGATCTGCATATGGAATTACAGCTAAATGGATTGGACAACAATGGTTTTAAATGCAATACTGACCAAATTTATTCCGTCAATGCTATTTCGTTATTGAAATTCAGATTTTGTACGTTTAAAGGTTTAATATGCGTGTTTATTTTAGTTTGCCCTCCTTTGGGTTGTATGCCTGTATTTGTTAGGCCACTGTAGTTGTTATTGTTTATTTAAAACACTTAAAACATATGGCGTGTCTGCAATAAATTGGGGTACATGTTTAAATAAATGTTTAAACGTCAGTACGTTTGGTAGCCCAACCCCCATATGAGGGACACCAGTTGATTGAGGGCAGTCCTCACCTGTAATTCGGTCATCCCTCAGCAAGAGGGCAGCAGAGCCTTCTTTTCAGTCAGTCATCACATAGGCCATCCCCAGTAAGTAATCTACATCGATTCTCATTAATTAAACGCAGACAATGATTGACAGCAATGTTCCCACGCTGTCAAATGCTGCTTTCAGTGCATTTAAGCCCAAAACGTGCAGCATACATTTTTGGCTGGACCGCAAAAGCGGGGCCAGCCCTACAAACGCGAATGTCTGTGACTGAGTGATGAAGTTACACCATTGGTCGGCCGGTCCAGCCATATACTAGGTTTTGACCTGGTCTTGTTATAGTGTTGGGTAGTAAGGTTTCTTTCATAAGTAATGGGAAGTAATTCAGTCACGGGGCAGCACAGTGGTGGAGTGGTTAGCACTGTGGCCTCACAGCAGTACCGTGTGGAGTTTGTATGTCCCTGTGAGCGTTTTCTCCAGGTACTTCAGTTTCCTCCCACAATCCAAAGACATGCAGGTTAGGGTACTTGGGGGGGGGGGGGGGGGGGCATGGACAGGGCATCGCTGTAAAAGAGCATGTGTGCTCAGTCAACTTGCCCTGTGTAAATAAAGGTTAATAATAAGTAGATATAATAAGTAGATATAAAAAATGCAATTACATTCACTTCACAGAAATGGCTTAAAGACTAATCATAACAAATTATCGAGTCTGCAGCCTGCAGGCTTAAAAAGGAAAGGCTTAAACTCATGAACTCAAATAGGAAAATAGAAGGTGTAAACATCGCGATGAAATATGATCACGGTCAGCTGTCTGACAGTCTCCTCTGTCATTCTCTGGTAGAGTGTAAACCTGTCCATAGGAAGAAGGGCATCTTTCTATATCAGCGGAGTACTCATCAAATCCTGGAATCCAGCAGCAGTGTTTTCTAGTATTACGCTCATGACTGTCCATTGCTCTGTTGCTGTTCTTAAAAGCACTTAGACCAACTTTCTGCTTGGGCAATGCTTGAATATTTTTTTGATGACTCCAACAACTACTACAGTTACTTGGCCACATTTGGGAAATTGCTTGCCCAAATGCCACTTACTATGGTCCATCCCCATCCATCAATCCATTATCTATACCCACTTATTCCTGGTCAGGGTTGCGGGGGGGTGGAGGAGCCTATCCATGCATGCATTGGGTGAGAGGCAGGAATACACCCTGGACAGGCAACTAATCTATCACAGGGTACACACACCATTCACTCATACACTTGTGCCCATGGGAAATTTAGAGTCTCCAATTAGCCTAACCTGCATGTCTTTAAACTGTCGGAGTACCCGGAGGGAACCCACGTGGACACGGGGAGAACATGCAAGCTCCACATTCCACTACCCACATATAACTGTGGCAATGTGCCAATTATTACATTAAGCAGACGCTCTTATCCACAACTTTTACATAGCATTTACAATGCATCCATTTATACAGCTGGATATATACTGGAGCTGCGCAAGTGAAATACCTTGCTCAAGGGTAAAACGGCAGTGCCCCGCCCAGGAATCGAACCTGTGACCTTTAGGTTACAAGGCCAGCTCCTTACGCATTACTACACCGCCGCCCAATTTCATTACATTACAATTACATGTCAAATGAACTGCATTCAGCCTCAAGCCTCGGAGCATTTCATCGAATGCCTTCAGTAGGGTAACTGGCTTTATCCGGGGCAAATGCTGTGACACTTCTTTAAATCAGCCTCAAAATTCAATAGCCATTGTTGGATGTGATCTGCGACTGAGCTGCAACTTACGGCACCAATTTACACCTTGGCAGAAAAAGTAACTGTCATTTGAATATAATTCATGTTGTGGGACCACCTTTATGTGGGTCAGTAGCCAGTGACACCTACTTATTGCTTCAAGGAAAAATCACCACTATTACTTGCACGGCTTTTTAAAAAATGCATGTAATTTAGGATTTTCAACGTTTTAAACTGGAATGTCTTCTCTAAAAACTGAAGGTGTCAAGTATGAGATTATCTGCATACGGCTCAATTAAGTTTTCTTGTTTTTTTCAACAGACAGAGTATTCCCCCTTGATGTTTATTTCAGACCACAATGTTTTGTTGTTGTTGTTGTTTGTTTTGTTTTGTTTTTGTGTCTGAATGGATTCATTGTAAATTGTGAAAAATATATCGACTCTGTTGACATGCAGCGGACGAGGAGGGTATTGTGACACCTAGTTACCCCAGACTTTTTTTCTATTTGACATTCCATCCCTGTAAAATTCCTTCCACTACCGAATGTATCGCATCAATGAACTGCCAATAAGAGGACCATGATTGATCACCACTTGTATAATTAGTCAGCTGACTGCCACAATCCAATGCCTACAGTTCTCTATGGGGATTTAGACAGTAATGCAAGTTTAGATCATTTGAGTCACGCGCTCTAGATAAACTGCAGTCCCCACAGATCCCTACTAATTAATTGTACATATGGTATGCCTTTATCATTATACGTGCAATCCCATCAGCACGTTCCCAGATTGTTTTAATGTGCATGGCTGCCCTTTATGTAAGCCGTCCCCAAAAGATACTTTCAGCTCTTCATTGGCTGTAACCTTGTCCCCCTCTTTGTCACCATTATATAGCTTATGACAGAATTAACCAAGCTCTACACTGTCACACGGATGCAGGCCTACAGCAGCAACTGAGCAGTACTATTCTTTCGATCATATAAACAAATTTCACCTGATCTGAGCACTAGCACTGCCTTGTCTCACACATCTTTTGCTACCCTATGCTACAGAACGTATGGCAAATGTTTTCAAATTTTTCAATTAGTCAACAGACAATAAATTGCAAACGTTTATGGCGATGACGATATATTTACTACGACGCGAGACGAACGCGAAACGAAAGATGTCACTGCGCGGACGCGCACGTTTCCTACAGCGCTGGGAACAGCACGTCGCCTCTTCTTCAGGCGTCATCGGTCTCTAGTGCAAAAAGGGGACCAGAGGTTACGGACGCTTTCCCGTTGACAAATCGCTGACGCTCGTAGTGTCGTTTCGATGCGAAAGGGGTCAGGGTTCGCTCCTGTGCATTGCCTGTGACGTGCATGCAGAAGCATGGCTCAAGGTCGCAGCTGCAGCGTCGCATCCGCGGTTTCCGCGTACGACCTCATCGGAAACAGAGGCAGGTGCAGAACAAAACCGCGTCTCATGCCTTCCACAGAAAAAAATGAAATAAATGTGCATTATACAATGAATTATTGTTCCTGTAGCGGTTACACCGAGATCACCAAGAAGACCATTCTTCTTGCTGTTAACATTAAACTTTGTTAAGTTCTGCTTATAACTTTGAGGCTTCATTAAACTTTGTTAAGTTCTGCTTATAACTTTGTGGCTTCACTCGTCACTTGTGTTTTCTCCAATTTACAGTTCTCGTTAGGCTCATAAGGTAAAACAATGAGTTTGACCAGGTTAACCTTACAGTACTATGAGTCTGACCAGGTTAACCTTACAGGACTATGAGTCTGACCAGGTTAACCTTACAGTACTATGAGCCTGACCAGGTTAACCTTACAGTACTGTGAGCCTGACCAGGTTAACCTTACAGTACTATGAGCCTGACCAGGTTAACCTTACAGTACTGTGAGCCTGACCAGGTTAACCTTACAGTACTGTGAGCCTGACCAGGTTAACCTTACAGTACTATGAGTCTGACCAGGTCAAGCCCTCTTTGCCCTCCCCTTGCCACCTCTGGCAGCAGCGGGTCTGGAAGATGGTAGAAAATAACATTAGCTAAGTAGTTTACTAATCCATTGATTGAGGTCCATTGATTTATGTTTTTTTCAAATACTCCACCCTTATGTGAAACATGTCCCACAATTTCACATGCCACATTTATTATTAAAACCCTGGCCTACTCCTAATTTATAAGTGTACTGAATAATAAATATATTTTGTGAATGTATATAGATGCTCACTGATATAAATTAGGATCAAGTCCTTCATTGGCACATGTCCTGTGCTATGGAGTCAAAGACCTCCAAATTATGAGTCTTCTGTTCAGCCTTAGGTATTGCAAAATAAATGTTGTTGTAAAACAACACTTTCAGGTATAAAGCCTCAAAAACTTTTTTTTGCCAGAGCACAACATTTTCGGCATCCATACTCAAAAACTTATGGTATGCAGGAGAAACAATGTGTCCTTTCATACAAGCCTAACAAACTATACACAGTTAGAAACGTAATTCCATTGGCTAAAATGCTTTTCAGTCGTCGGCATATATATCTCGCCACTGGCTGGCTCTGTACTGGGCAGAACTGATACTGTCTGGCTCGAGTTGCTGGTGCATGGTTATACTGAGGGACTGCTTGCCCAGTTCTCATCAGAGAAGCTTGTAGGAGGACTCATCTTGTTTCAGCGAGTCTATCTGAACTGGAGATAATAACAATCATGAGCACAATACGTTTGGTGTGTTTATAACGGGGAAACAGACAACAATGGTAGTTCCTCAGGAGAATTGCTAAGTAAACAATGTACATTTTCCCAGTTAGCATATTTTTTGGACTAAACATTTCTGTGGATTTTGTTTGCTGGATCCTTACCTTGATAAAAACACAGACTCGTGTCGTCTGTGGATTTCCAAAATGCATAGAAGGTGAGGACCCCAAGTTTTTTTTTCCATCCGACATGTAACAAAATAAGGAACTATTGCCGCTAAAATACCAGCACTGTACAATAATTTATAGATATAGAACCATGAGTTTTAACACTTTCACAACAGTATGTCACATGACCGGACTGACTTAAAATTTCACCATAAAAAAACCGAATGAATACAAATAAACCCACCCTGGCTCAAATAAGGTCCAGTGAAACTTAAGGGGTTAAACATACAGCACTATGAGCCTGACCAGGTTAACCTTACAGTACTATGAGCCTGACCAGGTTAAACGTACAGTACTATGAGCCTGACCAGGTTAACCTTACAGTACTATGAGCCTGACCAGGTTAACCTTACAGTACTATGAGCCTGACCAGGTTAAACGTACAGCACTATGAGCCTGACCAGGTTAAACGTACAGTACTATGAGCCTGACCAGGTTAACCTTACAGTACTATGAGCCTGACCAGGTTAAACGTACAGTACTATGAGCCTGACCAGGTTAACGCTGCAGTACTATGAGCCTGACCAGGTTAACGCTGCAGCACTATGAGCCTGACCAGGTTAACCTTACAGTACTATGAGCCTGACCAGGTTAACCTTACAGTACTATGAGCCTGACCAGGTTAAACGTACAGTACTATGAGCCTGACCAGGTTAACGCTGCAGCACTATGAGCCTGACCAGGTTAACGCTGCAGCACTATGAGCCTGACCAGGTTAACCTTACAGTACTATGAGCCTGACCAGGTTAACCTTACAGTACTATGAGCCTGACCAGGTTAAACGTACAGCACTATGAGCCTGACCAGATTAAACGTACAGTACTATGAGCCTGACCAGGTTAAACGTACAGTACTATGAGCCTGACCAGGTTAACCTTACAGTACTATGAGCCTGACCAGGTTAAACGTACAGTACTATGAGCCTGACCAGGTTAACGCTGCAGTACTATGAGCCTGACCAGGTTAACGCTGCAGCACTATGAGCCTGACCAGGTTAACCTTACAGTACTATGAGCCTGACCAGGTTAACCTTACAGTACTATGAGCCTGACCAGGTTAAACGTACAGCACTATGAGCCTGACCAGATTAAACGTACAGTACTATGAGCCTGACCAGGTTAAACGTACAGTACTATGAGCCTGACCAGGTTAACCTTACAGTACTATGAGCCTGACCAGGTTAAACGTACAGTACTATGAGCCTGACCAGGTTAACGCTGCAGTACTATGAGCCTGACCAGGTTAACGCTGCAGCACTATGAGCCTGACCAGGTTAACCTTACAGTACTATGAGCCTGACCAGGTTAAACGTACAGTACTATGAGCCTGACCAGGTTAAACGTACAGTACTATGAGCCTGACCAGGTTAACGCTGCAGTACAACGAACCTGACCAGGTTAATGCTGCAGCACTATGAGCCTGACCAGGTTAACACTGCAGCACTATGAGCCTGACCAGGTTAACCTTACAGTACTATGAGCCTGACCAGGTTAACGCTGCAGTACAACAAACCTGACCAGGTTGAAACTAATATGAGATTCGTTCCATTCCAGGACTGTACTTTTGTAATATACCATTGGTCAGGTCCTTCTTCCAACAAACCATGAAAATGTTGCTCAGGTGGGCTCCAAATTCCAGGCAGAGATCAAAGCAATTTGAACTATAACGTCATTCTCACTAAAACCTGCAAAAAACCACTCAGGCAGGAAACAAACCTCTAGTCTAAAGTTATGAATTCCCTTTCCAGAAACTTTTGAGAGGATGTGGGGGGAAACAGATATCAGTTTGATGGGCAGATGTGTTTGTCAGTGCAATAACAAAGTGGCACACTGGCAGATCATCAACGTCAATGCATGTGACACAATTCCTGCAATGAAGACAGCTTCAGATATCTCTCCGAACAGAGGTCAGGTTTGTAGACAATTCATATAAAATGATAAGCGTCCATAAAAGAAAGAGAGACCCAAAGTATGGAAGAATGGAAGTTTGGGCTGCCAGAAACTGGTTTATTAGAGTACTATGATTTCAGCCCCCCCCCCCCCCCCCCCCGCACCCCACCCCACACACCCCACCATTCTGTCAATGTTGTTAATGTTGTTTGAAGTGGAATTTAGCTTTTTTCATCTTTTGAATTTGTGTAAACATGAGAACAGCCATCTTTGTACCACACTTGAGTGGTTTCCCATTTACATCAGTCAGCACTGTTCCTCAGATAGATACTGGTGGGTCCTTCATACTGTATCCTGACACGGCTGTTGTCAGGCGAGAGGTGGTTTCAATAGCCATAGACCTGCAGTGCACAAGCACTTTTATAATAACCAATAAACTAATTATTTCACCATTTATATCTACAAGCATTTAGCAGATGCACTTGTCCAGAGTGATTTGCAATGATTAAAATGGCTGAAATGTATAATTGTTTATGGAATGTTTATGATTGATAAATCTTTTTCACTTTCATGTCTATGGGGGGCATATTTGGTATCACATGAACATTGGGATACATAATGACAAGAGCAGGCTTGCTATTTGCATCCAGGACTGCATCAAGCCTGGACATGTGTATCCCGAGGGACTCCGCCTCTATTGCAATATGATCAAGCAATCTCTGCTTCTATTGCAATATGGCCAATCAATCTCTACTTATATTGCAATATGACCAAGCAATCTCTGCTTCTATTGCGATATGACCAAGCAAGCTGTACCGCAAAAAATCTGAATAGTTGTGGCTACTCCCTGTGGAAAAAATGAACAAAATACTTCCTTATATCTAAACTAATTTCCTCCTGTGTCCCCTTTTCTCCTGACAGAACTCAGCCGAAAAAAATATTTTTGTTCATTTCGTTAATCCATGATGAAATCCTCCTTGTGTCTCCAGTGCTTGCAAGTAAACATAGTGAGCTCCATAATGTTCGGGACAAAGACATGTTTTAGAGCCAAATCAAGGTTTGATTTGCCACAATTTTAGATTTGTAATTGAACAATTCACCTGTGGTTAAAGTGCACATTTTCAGTTATTTAAGGGTATTTTACACACTTTTTCACAATGTAACAAATACAGCACTTTTTATACATAGTCCCAACATTTCAGGGCATCATAATATTTGGGACAAATGGCTTCACAGGTATTTTTGATTAGTCAGGTGTGTTCAATTACTTCCTTATTGCAGGTATAAGAGAGCTTTTAATATCTAGTCTTGAGTCTAGGCCTTTGATTGCCTTTGGAGCCTATTGTTAGCATTTCTCAACATGAGGACCAGAGTTGCACCAAAGAAAGTGAAGGAAGCCATCATGAGGCTGAGAAACAAGACAGAAAACCATCAGAGGTATTGGCCAAACCTTAGGCTTACCGAAATGAGCTGTTTGGAACATTATTCCGAAACATTATTCCATCATTAAGAAGAAAGAGAGCACCAGTAAGCCCCGTAATCACAAAACGCCTGGTAACCTCCACAGTTGATGACCGAAGAAGTTTCACCATAATGAAGAAAACCCCCAAACACCCGTCCTACAGATCAGAAACAATCTTCGGGTGGCAGGTATGGATGTGTCAGTGACTACTGTTCACAGGAGACTACACAAACAGAACTACAGAGGCTACACTGCAAGATGGTCTAGTTAGCCACAAAAACAGGATGGCCAGGTTATGGTTTGCTAAGAAGAACCGAAAAGAGCCTGCAGAGTTCTGGGGGGAAAAAAGTCTCGTGGACAGATGAGACCAAGATTCCCTTGTTTCAGAGTGAAGGCAAGAGCAAAGTGTGGAGGCTAATGGAACTTCCCAAGAAACCCCCCCCCCCCCCCTCCTTCATCTGTGAAACATGGATGTGGGGGTGTTATGGTTTAGACATGTATGGCTGCCACAAGTACTGGCTCACTTGTCTCATCGATAATTCAACTGTTGATAGAATCAGCTGAATGAAATCCGAAATGCACAGAAGCATCTTATCTGCTGAAGTTCAACCAAATGCCTCCAAACTCATTGGACAGCACTTCATCCTACAGCAAGACATTGATCCCAAACATACTGCTAAAGCAACAAAGGAGTTTTATAAAGCCATAAACTGTAAAATTCTTATCCATAATGAAACAGCTTCCATTTCTATAGTATCCATTTACACAGCTGGATATTTACTGAAGCAATTCAGGTTAAGTACCTTGCTCAATGGCACAACGGCCGTGACACATCTGGGAAGAGAACCTGCAACCTATGGAGTTATAAGCCCAGTTCACCTCACCATTATAGTACACAGCCAACAAAACAAACATTCATTATTTCCAAGGAATTTTTTCTGACTTACTTTTTTTTTTTCTTACTTTTTTACTTACTTCACTTTGTCCTCCAAAATGAAGAGGCTGACAGAGAACTTTCTGAAGCCACTTGGTGCAATGAATGTATTGCAGTTGGTGAATCATCTCAATGAATCATTCGTTTATGCTTACTGTGGTAAGTGTCCAACCTTGGCCATGGTCCAGTTCACTCAATGTTCTGCCCTTGCAAAATTTTACTCAGGAGGGTGAGACACGGCCCCAAAGAACACACTCGCTCATTGAGGGAGGAGACTGGGAGGCGGCGTAATGATGGAGTATAAGAGGAGGGTGTCAGTGTGGAGTGTAGTAGGAGTGTGTCAGTGTGGAGTGTAAGTGGTGAGTGTCAGTGTGGAGTGTAAGATGTGAGTGTCAGTGTGGTGTGTAAGAGATGAGTGTCAGTGTGGTGTGTAAGACGTGAGTGTCAGTGTGGAGTGTAAGAGGTGAGTGTCAGTGTGGAGTGTAAGATGTGAGTGTCAGTGTGCTACATGGGTTTTATAGAACTAATTTTAACTATTTTTAAAAGTTCCATAACTGTTTGGTGTAATTTCCTAAAACTACTAGAAATCTCTTTATACATGTGCAGATGCACCTTTTCTCTGGCTTCTTGTTTGGACTATCCAAATCTTCGTTCCTTATTATTTAATTAGCCAAATCATTTATTTGATCTGACGTTTTTATAAGTTAATGAGCTACAGCTGTAGACTGCACATTAAGCCAGACTAATGGTTTGGAATAAACTGGAGTTGTACAAGGCTAAATGATCTCTCCTCAGAGCAAGGCACTGGTGTATTAGCAGCTGTAGTATTTCTTACAGCTGCCAGGACACTGTAGTGGCAGATACTTTTAAGATGCTCCAGTCCAGGCTGCATGCACGGCTAGGTAATCCATAACCCTGAGGTGTCTGGTAATTATTTATGTATTTATTTATTTATTTATTTATGCTTTTTATGGTGTGTTTCAGTGCATAACTGCTTAATGTCCCCCTCATTGGCTAAAGAGTGCCCACACCATTTCCAAAGCCCTAATTCGCTGCTGATTTAAAGGAAACCACAATAACCTGCATACACTGTGACCCTACAGTCCTTGGGTTGGACACCAAGTTCAGTGGTTCTTAAACTGGGAACCCCTGTGCATGCTGGTTTCGTTCAAACCACCACTGCACTCCCAGAATATTAATAAGCTGTTGGCTTTTCGTAATTAGATGCTTTTCGTGTCTTGAGGGATTATTTACCCTCTTAAGACACTCTGCATCAAAAGTAGCTACGCATGCCATGGAGAATAAAATTCCCTCATCTACACTGTGCTGATTGCAAACTATCACATAAAAATAAATAAAGCATTTTTAACTGATCTAACAAAAGACTGAGGTGAATCAACAAGCTCCAATCGGGTAAAAGGACAGACACATGACCTTGAAAACTAACCATTTGATAGATGATGAAGAATTCAAAGACAACGCAAATAACAGTGAGCAAAGCCTAAAATTTTCAAAAAGATTAAAGAACAATTTATGAAAGAATGTAAACTCATGCTTTCAACAACCTTAACTGACCAAGAAATTGGCTGTAACAAAAAACAGCATACACAGGGGTCCCCCGGGACAAAGTCTGAGAAACACTGCTCTAGTCTGTAGGTAACCTACCTGGGTCAAATACGTATTTGTTTTGGATTCAAATACTTTTCTGTGCTCTATTGATCTTGCCTGGTGCAATCGAGCTTGCCAATATGACCAGAAGGCGGGCTTTGCACTTCTGAGAGTATTTTAATGGTTCCAATACACCAGACAAGATCAGTAAGGCACAGAAAAATCCAAAACAAATACGTATTTGACGCAGGTCTGGTCGGTCAATGATGGGTCTAGCCAGGCTGAATGGTCTGTTCTCATTATTGTTGCAAATTTGCATGTTCGATGTTCTAAAGCAGCATCTGGATCGTTTAGCCCAATGAGCTCGACGGCGGATTGAACGCAGACCTTCCTTTGCACTTATCCACTCAAGTGTCCGGTACGGTGAGGTTTCACAGCCGATTCGGAGACAGGTTTATTTCCCCGAGATTTGCATAGCCGTCTGAGAAGCAACGCGGTCTGATTATTTATGCGCATAATGAGTAACGCTCTCCGCTTCCCAGGTGGAAACGGACGCATTTTCGATTAAGCTTTCTCTCAGTCGCACAAATATACTTTCGGCACCATTCAAAGGCATTGCAAATTGTTCAGTGCACTTTGGAAACTCTGGAGTATTGTTGAAAGCATTTCATACTCAAAAAGTTGTTTTTTTCTGTGTAGTGTGCACTAAATGCCTACAGAATAACGGTTTTCCAAGTAATTAACAATATTCAGGGTAGTTTTAATGGTATAAATGTAGTTTTAGTGTAGTTTTAATGGTATAAATGTAGTTTTAGTGTAGTTTTAATAGTATAAATGTAGTTTTAATGTTATAAATGTAGTTTTAATGGTATAAGACAAATGGTTTGAAGCCCGGCTCATTTCATCACTAAATCCTGAGAGGATAAATATGTGCTGCACAGTTTTCTTGATGGGACAGATTAAATTCACCAAATGTTGTATCCTGGTGCAGAGAGTCATTTCTTCCCCTGTCACTCATTTCACCTGGACCCCAGGTGAGATTATCAACGAGAGCAGAAGGATCAATCACGCCATGGTGCCTGTCACATTTTCATAGCATAATCAAATCCTGAGAGAAGAACAGCCAGTGTTGGGAGAGTGAGGTTCCAATAACCCCACAAAGGGCAGATGTGAAAAACCCTCCATCATTGGCTTTCAACCAATCAAAAGGCTTCAGAATCACAGAGTCAGTGAGAAGCTCCGCCCATTATTTGGTTTCCCGGAGCCTCGTTCTTCCAGAACTAAGAGCAGACTCGGCTGACGGGAAGATCCCAGACAGATTCGCATCAGGTTCCGGAAATGTGATAAGACGCTTTATGAAGTCCACAAAGCCACAGATCTGTCTGCTGGCTCCCATTCCCCCGGCACCGTCGGAGAGAAACGAAATCCCACAGCATCTCATTATCTGCTCGCTCAGGAGATGTCCGAGCCGTAAGCCACTTGCGCTGCTATCTACTATCCCTTTCAGAAAAAGAAAAAAAATATAGCTCTGGTTCTATAGCCGGCAGTTCACTTGGCAATTGGGGTTAAGAGCCTCATTCCAGGGCGCCCAAAAGGCCTTCAACCCGCTTAAGGCTGCCCACCAGGTATTCAAGGCTGCAACCCCCTCATCTGAAGTGCTTTGCTTCTACCAGCGGAAGACGCTCATTTCCCTCCAGACCGCATCTACAGATATCTGGGGGACACCCTTGCATTACGTCAAATTTAAGCATGAAAGATTATCAATAGCAACTTCGCAATGCACATGCAGCATATATGTACAGTAATATCCACTTATATACAGTTCTGTAGCATTCAGACCATTCAAGGACCTTGCTCAAGGGTACAACAGAATCTGTGTCTCGTGTCAGAATCAAACCTGCACACTTTGAGATTCAATCCCACTTTCCTAACATTATTTCATCAAACTACGCTTTTCAGCATGAACACTTCTTATACCTGAACAATTTCGCTTTGCAAATTGGCCTTTCATGTGAAAGTACAATTGCATTTTACAGGGAATGCTGCTTTTTTAATGGCTGTGCTACCATTGTGTTGACCAAGATTAAGTGTGTGTGTGTGTGTGTGTGTGTGTCAGTGTGTGCGTGTGTGTGTCAATGTGTGCGTGTGTGCGTGTGTCAGTGTGTGCATGTGTGCGTATGTGTGTGCCTGCATTTGTGTGCATGCATGTGTGTGTGTGTGTGTGTGTGTGCATGTGTATGTTTGTACGGTCCACTCTTGGCTCCAGTCAATATGTTTGCATATTCATTCAAGCTCTTCATTCAGTGCTTCTGTTAAAGTATTAGCTCTGTATTCAATGTGTATGCTAAAATATTAGCAAATTATTCCTGTATGTAGTGAGCATGTTAGCATACTATCCCTGTAATTAGTGAGCATGTTAGCATATTATCCATGTATTTAGTGAGCACTTTAGCATATTATCCCTGTATTTAGTGTGCACGTTAGCATATTATCCCAGTATTTAGTGTGCATGTTAGCATACTATCCCTGTAATTAGTGAGCATGTTAGCATACTATCCCTGTAATTAGTGAGCATGTTAGCATATTATCCGTGTATTTAGTGAGCATGTTAGTATATTATCCGTGTATTTAGTGAGCATGTTAGCATATTATCCCAGTATTTAGTGTGCATGTTAGCATATTATCCCAGTATTTAGTGTGCACGTTAGCATATTATCCCAGTATTTAGTGTGCACGTTAGCATATTATCCCAGTATTTAGTGTGCACGTTAGCATATTATCCCAGTATTTAGTGTGCATGTTAGCATATTATCCCAGTATTTAGTGTGCAAGTTAGCATATTATCCCAGTATTTAGTGTGCATGTTAGCATATTATCCCTGTATGTAGTGTGCATGTGTGCACGTTAGCATAATCCAGTGGAAGCTCCAAATGTCATGTTTCTTTCACCAATTCTTCATCTGCCATTTCAGAGTCACTTTTGCAAATCTGCCAATTACCATAATACATTAAGCTGAACCCCTTTGCTCTCTTTCTCTCTAACCATTATCTTCCTCCCTCCCTTAACACATTCAGCTTTTCTCACTTTGTCTTAGCACCTTCTTTCAAACCTTATTTAGCTCATTCTTCTCCTCCTTGTACAGAGCCATTACAATAGGACGTTTTCTTTACCACACAAACACAGTTAAAATTTAGTTTTCACTTAACAATTTATATCCCTGTTTCACTCCTGGTTCCTGCAGGTAGTTTCAACAGATGTGTGTGGAGGTACTCCACTGTAGCAGATACACACACGTGTGTGGAGGTACTCCACTGTGGCAGATACACACACGTGTGTGGAGGTACTCCACTGTAGCAGATACACACACGTGTGTGGGGGTACTCCACTGTAGCAGATATACACGCGTGTGTGGAGTTACCGCACTGCAGACTCTCGGAGGTGAGTGGAAGACGGAAAGGGGAGATAAGAGAGAGGGAGAGGCGAAAGAGCACGTGCGCCAGCTTCTACTGCCAGCCTCTCAGGCTGCCGCCTTCACAAACCAGCGCGCGTCACACGCCACACGTCACACGGGACACGTCACACGGGACACGTCACACGCCACGCGGATATTCTTAATCCCTCATAATGGGGGGGGGGGGGGGGCGTCAGGCAAAAGTCCCGGCGGCTGCGGCAGTGTGAAAGGTGCCAGACCACAGAGCCGAAACGGGATCAATCACGCGCACAGGTACGGCCGTTTGAACACGCTCCCTCCGCCAGGACGGGAGAACCTCTCCCCACAGGTCTGATTGAGCTCTCGCTGGCGCACGTGAGTGTTAGCGGAGCGGTGAGCCTGAAAGAAAACCAGAGAAGTAGACTGCAAAGCTTTACCCGCAATCCCGCCTTATCCCACAATGCGAACCCTGTCCTCCAAATATATTCATGCGATTTCCTAAAATATTCATACTGTATCATAATAAGAATATTATATTCTTATGATTAATGTTCATGATTAATGATTTTTATTTATTTATATGAGCAATATATATTTGAAAATATGTTTTCTTTTATCTGTACTTCTGCACGATTGTAGGACTGCGCAGGGAACCTGAACACAGACACGCATCGCGCACGGAATTTCGTCGCTGTTTGAAACCTCCGCCGAGATTTTTCAATTCACTGAAAAGAGCGTCGCCTGAAAGCTTTTTGCATTTTATATCCTCCAAAGCAAAGATTTCACACTCTGACCCGGCGACCCGCCGTGCGTGGCTGGCTTCCATTACGATCACAATCACGCTGTAAAAATACCAAGGTGGCTCTACTTAAAATAACGTGTAACCAGGCTGCCTTAAAATCTTCAGTTAGGCAAACATCCTAATGGACGCTAGCAGTATTAAGAACTGAAGATTTGCTGTTCGCCCCAACTCATCCGTTAACTGAGCTTAAGGCACCCGGGTTACTCGTTAAAAGGTAATACCAGTTGACCACCCAACCATGCTTGATAATATTATGCACTTTATGTTTTACTGTATTCTATGCTTTTACTTGTATTCTATGTTTTTTTTACTGCATTTTATGTTTTTACTTGTATTCTATGTTTTTTACTTTTTATTATATGTTGTATTTAATTGCCTTGGTACTGTTTTCACTGCTGCACAACCAATTGCCCCTCTGGGGACAAATAAAGGTCTACTTGACTTGACTTGACTTAATTTAAGCAGAGCCACCTTGACATTGTTTACAGTGCATTTCCTCTGAACTGTAACCACCTAATAATTGTTCTTGATTAATGTCCATTGAATCATTCACATCTTATGTAAGAAACAGCCCTGCATGCCATGAAGAACAAATGTCCATAACTGGAACCAGTTATCATTTAGTTCTGCTAATTCTTCCATAATGTGCTTATATGGCATCAAAGAGGCTACGTTCCATTTAGAATGCATTTTTAATGTATTAAATCAGACTGGCTGACACCACTGGTTTACTATTTGTTTGAATATCTGATCACTGGAACTAAACCGTTAAAAAAAAAAACCTGCAAAGCCAAACTCCTTCCAGTGGTTTCTATTCTCGGTCCTGTTCTGTCCCCTCCTCCACACCCCCCAACCATAATACTAATTCCAAAAACAGTGCCATCTGTCGTTAGTTGTTTTGAATTATATTCCTTTAATATCTAATGAGGGATGATTAGCCCGCGTTTTGTCAGAAAAAGATATCCATGCTACATATTCCATACTAATTTGAAGGCTTTTAATCAAATGAGTTCTCGGAGGACCGACGCTTCTTTCATCTTATGAAGTGTGATGCGGCAGATTATTCCTTTCGAAAGAGTTCACGCCCTTAAACGATTAACAGATGGGCTTACCGCCAAAATCAGCAAATGCCTAAGTGCTGATTGTGCTGCACACCTGGCCACCGAAACCGAATCATTTCTGGAAGCGTTTCACACACAGCGAGTCGGAGCACACGAGACTGCTAAGTTTGCCAATGTCGGAAAGTCGCATCAGCTAGCCAACACGCAACTGGCAGCGCTAGGCAACACACAAGAATCACGTTAACTTTGCTCAATGACAAGGGATGGGAGATTGCTACAACTTGTCTGGTCGTCGTATGTGAAAGTTGCAGCGTTTCCTTATTTCGTTATCGGTAGCACATCGAAGGGAAATCGTGAGCGTCATTCGGAGTGAGAATCCCGCTCTGCGGTCAGGTGAGATGCCATTACATTATATTACATCACAGGCATTAGTAAACACTCTTATCCAGAGCAACTTACACAACTCTTTACATAGCATTTACATTGCATCCATTAATACTTCTTGATATATACTGAAGCAATGCAGGTTAAGTACCTTGCTCGAGGGTACAATGGCAGTGTCCTACCCGAGAATCGAACTTGTGACCTTCAGATTGCAAGCCCAACTCCTTACCAATTATGATTCAGGATAGTAGAGGGAGGAGCAGGGCAGCCTCTATGTTTTGCCGGGAAGGGGGAACTGGCCTTTATGTGGATTTATAGTCAAAGCTGGGAAAAGTACAGTAAAAATTGATCATTTTAGGGTGCCACCCTATGCCACGCCGATGGCTGAGGGGCTGAAAAAGCCCTTTTTGTTCATAAGCGTCACCGCTCCTTGTCCTCTGTAGAGCACACAGGACAGCCAAGAGCTTTGTTCCTTTATTCTGTGTGCTATACACAGGACAGTCGCCATGTCCCTCTCCGCTGATAACAGTAAACCCATGTTATTATCTCTGTGACAGACAGGAATACCTGGCAGCCCCTGAACACCTCCCCCTCCCACCACGCACACACTCTCACACACACGTACTCACAGACACTCTCACACACGCACACACGCACAGAGACACACACACACACATGCATACACAAGCGCACACACACACACACACACACAGACACACACACACAGATGCACAGACACACACATACGCGCGCGCGCGCGCGCACACACACACACACACACACACACACACACACACACACACACACGCAGACACACACACACAGCCTCTCACAGATGATAAGGTGATTTCCTGGCCCCCCTTCAGAAACCTGTGCTTGAGGACCAGGAGTGCAAATAAAAATCTACCTGCGTCACGGAATATAGGTGTCACTGTACGTCAGACATTTTTTTTAAATTAGGATCTATTTATATTCTTTCCTAGCGCCCGCATTACGTGTACCGGAACTTTATGAAAATATTATGTCAAAAATCAGACTGCTAGTGTATGGGCTCACACTCAAGGTCAAGGAAGAGGAGGGAAACTAACTTTTACTCCATAACTCACCCCCCGCCATTCATATTCACTGAGGGAGAGGTGGGGTTTGTTTTTTCTGTTTATTTCAGGGTCTGCAACCCTGGTGTGGAGTGCTTCAGGGTCAGCTGGGTTTCTATTGATAGTTACCACTTAATAGACCCATTCAAGCAGCTAAACATAAAATATAATAGAATATGCTATTTTATTTGTTAACTTTACAGAGAAACTGTCTCAAAACATTACATTGGGAATACAACAGACAGGCCTATAATTTAACAGGCCTGAACAGATAGAATAACTTTATTTTTCCCAGGGCATACTTCACATGAAGTAGCCATCATACAAGAAATTAAAGAAACAATTTACATAAAATACATAAATGACAAGAAATAAAATGACTGAAATGACACTTAAAGATCCCTAAACCAATATTATTATTTTTAGAAATCAGAGAAATGAGAATTATTTTAATGACATTCATAGAACATATTTAAATGATACATAAATTATTCAGTTAACTCACAGCTGGTTTCTTGGGTTGAAAATGGTGGCTGTTTTCAAGATGGAAACAAAATCCATCAGACCAGGTGGCCTTCCAGAAACAGCTGGTACATCACAATATAAGTGGGGTAGGAAATTCCATTCCTAAAATAATTGCTCATTTCAGTTAGCGTTACTTAATTAGCTATGAACACCACCATCAGTTCATTCACAGATGCCCCCAACCAGGCAACAATTCTTGTGTTTAACATTTTATCTGTTTATATTGCTGGATCAGCGATTACCTTTCAAAACTACTGAGCACCGAGGGTCAGCACTGTTGTTCATTTATTCATATCATTCATTTTCCACCTCGAAACAGGCAAATTCTCCCCGTTAACTCCAGTAAAGCGTATCTTTAGAGTCCAAGAAGGATTAAATCAGCCTAAAGTGTACCCTTTCAGCGGGGAAATCCACAAGGAATTCAATGCTTCTGCGCCCATTAAATTGTCACGAGTGCCAGAAAATAATTACACGCGATTCACAAAGCACCTGCGGTGAGCGAGGACGTGCGCACGGTCGCGGAAATCGCGCCGCGGCGAGCCGTCCGGGTCGCGCACGTCAAAATTGCGATTTCGACACGAATTCCGGCGTCGAAATGAGCCTTTTATGCAAATGGGGGCCCCCAGCGCCGGCCGTGTCCAATTCGCAAAGAGGGCCGGCGAATTAGCGCTCGCAGTGAAAAGCGCGGATCTCTCGGGACGAGCCGAAAACCCGGCGGGGACGGGGGCGCGGCCCGCCGGAGAACCGCGCCGTTCGCGGGCGCGCCGACGGCCTTGGCCGCCGCCGTCGCGGCTACGGGAGGTCGACGTCGCCGAAGCGTCAGGCGCGCGATGCTGGACTCGTTCGATGACGGAGGCGACTCTGAAGGCGCCCCCGTGTAGTTTTCTTTTCCGCTGTAATTTAAGATGGCCGTTTCTCTGCGCGGAAGCAAATGTTCAGACAATTCCGGCAGCCGTGTTACTTTGATAAAAATCATTCATTCAAAATGGTCCATTTCTTGCCGGTATAAAAGCTCCTTGAGAGGCTCTGAAAGGCAACGTGTGGTGTGTTGATTGGGCACAGAACCTGCCCCCCCCCCCTCCTGGGGGAATGATGAGGACAGATACCCCCCCCCCCACCAAGAGACTGAGGCTGCTGAGTGAGACTCCTGCTCAGACTTACACGCTAACTCAGCGGAGAGGGAACGGCACGACCGATCAACCAACCAGACAACCAATCAGCAAATCAATCAAACAAACTGACAAACAATCAATCAATCAAACAACCAACCGAACAACCAATCAAACAGCTGTGCGGTTCAGACATCACAGAAAATTAGACAAGCCTTCAGCTGTTTAAAAGCAGCACTGCTTTATATATTAAAAATACATATTACAGTACCCGAAAGAGCTAAAATGTGCACATTTGTGCGCATATTGTGAGGTTTCGCACGTGCTGATTTTGTGTATTTCAGTATATTGTAGTGTGGATGTTCCGTCTCTCTCCCGGTTCCCGCCTCGTCCTGCCGCGGCGGTTTCTTCCGGTCGATCGGGCCCCCGCCGCGCGCTCCCGCTGCGTTACCGCCACAGACGAGGCCGTCTTCGCAGGCTGCCCGCCGGACGACGAAGGCGAGCGTGCCAGAACGAGCGCTTCAGTACAGGAGATGACATCCGTTAAGAGTTGTGTAAGTCGCTCTGGATAAGAGCGTCTGCCAAATGCCAGTAAAATGAAGTTAGACTCCAGGTGAGCTAACCCTAACCGTGACCCCCTAACCCCGAATACACGCAGGCCCATCCGGGACCGGGACTGCCCCCCCCCCCCCGCTCTAAGGGGGTCCATTACGCACACGGCCTCCACAGCTGAGGTGTCGGTTGCTGCAGCCAGGGCCGGCACCCACAGTCCCGGTAAAAAGTGAAATTATGTAAATGTCCTTTCCCGTGGACACAGAGCGGGCTGCTGGCATGTGCGCTGTGCAGTCATTTACATTCGGAGCCGCAACTGTCCCCGGGCCGCACAGTTCGGGTTCAAATGTCGGGCGTGGTCTGTGTCGGGGCCCTTCGGGGCCGCAGCAGCATCCTCGTTTAGGGCCACCGAAACCCGAGGGCCGGCCCCTCAAAGAAACACCGTTATAACAGCCAGCAGGCTACCGAGGTTCTGATTCCCGATATTTCATCAAAGCGACAATAAACGCAGCACTGAATGAACTGCGGATCAGCTATAAATTACATACGCCAGCCAGTTTTTAGCTGCGAGCTGAAAGCTCTTAGTTTGATCAATAAACCTTTTTTTCGTCTGAGCCCCCTGGTCCTGCAGATTTAATTGTAATTGTGGACCGAGGCTGTTTTTTCCATTAAACTTCTATTTCATCCCTTTCTCGTAACAGATTGCACGGTTGGTAAAAAACCGGTCCAGTTTATAGAATTACATTTGGTGCAAATGCCCCAAAGCGAAGCATCAATAATTGCCACCAAAAAAATCCTGACACCAAAATTTTTTTTTTTAAAACCGCAATTAAAAAATGATTAAAATTTCTACAAAAAAAAAAGAGGTTTTTTTGCTTTCGGTCTGTTTTAGTTCACTGTGAAACCTTTTCTCTTTGAGAGTTGAAATAGCCATCTCACGGGGGGCGGGATTTAGAAGAGGGCGTATCTGACATCACACTGTCTGACATCATTCTATTGGCTGGTCAGTGACAGCTCGTGCCGGTCAATACCTGCATCTGCCTTCCGGCCTCCATGATTCTGCTTCCGTGAGGCAGCCTGCAGGAGGACAGTGGAGGGGAGAATGGATGCCCCCATGGGTGAGGTGAAGATGCTTTTTCAATGCCACTTCAAAGCACTGTGTCCCTCTCAAAAACCTCAGCTTCCATTGTCCTCAGTCCTGAGAGAGACAGTTTGTGCATGTTCCCATGGCCTGTCATTTATTGGAACAGTTTCTGCCGCTTCCTGTATCTTTTTGGCATCCTCCATGTGGTATTATTGGTCTTGCTGCTGGCGGAACATAGGGCGTTCACTTTAGAAGCGGCGTAAAGCAAAGACATCAAAGCTTCCCTTAATTTGAGCTGGTATTACAGTCAATCACGTTCATTGTAGACCAGCATGGTACAGATCCCACTTGAGACAGACAGACGGGTCAGTTTGGGACATGGGAGAGAGTGGATTTATCTATTTAGTTCTTTATTTTATTTTATTTTGGGCAGAAGCACACGCCTCTCCCCGTCTCCTCCCCCCGTCGTACGTCTGGGAGGGTACCGGGCGTCCGTAAAAGAGCACGCCCTCCAATTCACCGAGGAGTCAAACATTCAATTAACTGCAGCGGTAGCTTAGTTAATAACTCAATTACCACTTCATCAGAGCCACGAGAAGAATGACAGCCTGTTTATGACACTTATCGTCCCTCAGGCTACGAGGGAAATGTGCAATGCAGCGATAAATTAAAATGGCTTCCAAGAACACGCACTGATCACGAGTGGCACGGCAGCGCCGGAGCTGGGAATCGAACCGACAACCTCGGACGTGCAAGCCCGGTCCTCTGACCACTTCGCCACACGCTACACTGCACGGCATACACTACACCGCATGTTCCAACGCACTGGCGGTTCGCTGCTCTGTCTGTGCTGTGAATCTGTTAAAAACGCATCAATCAACTGAACAAGCATACCGCTGATTTCACAGATTCTGCCTTCCTCAAAAAGCACTGTATGAACTCAGTCATGTGAGAGAGATGGTAATGGGAGAGACATTTCTTCCACTTCTTCCATTTCTTACATAGTTTACTGAGCTCCCTTAATGCACCGGTGTTGCGCGTAAACAGCCGTCTCCATCTCCACTGGCACTGAATAAAGCCAGATGTATTTTTCACGGTACTCCGTGCCAGAATGTCCCATTCCCATTCTGGCATTCCGTGGCTCGGGAGACGGTCCCATCGGCTGGGGACAGCATTCCCGCGCGAACGTGTTTCTCGAACGCCCTTTACGCCCCTTTGAGCTTCTGGCTTGAAAGATTTCTACCATGTCTCTTGCAAACTCGTTCAAAAAAAATGTATGAAAGCATTCATGTTTTTCAAGAGGAATACTTTCACTTTCCAATGCCTCGGTTAAACCCAACCAACCATCCCCTCCCATCCATCACCCATGTCTATTTCAGACTGGGGTTTTTTTTTGTTTAAGTGCAGAGATGGGATCCCAGAATGCACCATGGCGGTTAGTGAAGTCCTCGGGCTGCACAGGTTTGGGGGGTTGTGACGTTTGTACCTGGGTAGAAATTCACCAGCCCTACGGACTGCGCCACACAGTCTTCCGCGTCCGTCTTTTCTAATATTTGATCTGCGGCCTCAAGACAAGTCGCAAAGTCACGCAAAACAAATTAAATCTGTCGGTATCCGGCGCGCCGGTCGCGCCCGTTTTGCTTTGCCGCCGACGGAAATAACTTTGCGCGCGCCTCACTTCCCCGGCACGTGCCAGGGGGCAGCGTAGTTTTATTGCTCTGCGCTGACGAAGGGCCTGATAATGAGTACCTAATGGCACAATTAGTCAAGCGTCCATGCTTATTACGAAACGATTACTCTGCTCCGGGCGCCCGCCGGGACACCTGGAGGAGGACTTCCGAAACGCAGCCCGCAGACGGGCAGGCGCCGGGATCGGCGTTGGGATCGCTCGTCTTGCCGGGCCGCGGGTCGAAACGGGAGCGGCAGCGGACGGGAACGCGGGTTCGGCGGCGGGCGCGAGCTCGCCTGCTCTCGGCCGAATCGGCGACGAGGATTCTGCGGCCAGGGGTACCACCACGTTTCCAGATTTGTGTCCGCCCCCCCCCCCAAAAAATGCACCTTCTCATGCAGTGTATGTTCTAATATTTTTCTAGGGCCCCTGTGAGTCTGGTCCCTTGGAATCTTCTTACTAACCGAACCACCACCACACACTACCCCCCCCCCCTTCCCTTATGGAACCCCTGTCTGTGGCATTGACAAATGTAACTGTGCATTCCGAAACTGAGAGAAAAGAACGGACCCAATTTATGAAAAGCACCGAGGAGGCAGAGAGAGGGTCCAGCCGAGTAGTCAGCGGTAACGCGGACGTAAATAGCACAGAGCGGTAAGACCCCCCCACAGCAGGACATAGTCATGACGCTGCTGCGTGAGGGCGCCGCCTTCGACTCGGCCCCGTGACTCGGCGTGACACGCCGTCAGGCGCGCCGGCAGAATGAGCGATACCCCCCCAAACGAGCGACGAGGCCGCCCAGGGGTGCAGCCGAGCCGGCACAGGACATTCCGTCCCCACGGTCAATTTGTTTCGGTTCCGCGTGTTCGCTCTGCCGTTCCGTGTAGACTGGCAGCCTGTCCAGGGTGTATTCCTGCCTCTACCCCAACCCCAACCCCGCCCCCACCCCACCCCCCCTTACCACCGTTTCCATCACAATTAGATACTCATCAACACCAATGCGGGTTCAGCCATTGATCAGACCGGCACACGTTTCACGCTGGGACACGAGAACGGTTTTTAAGGTCCCATTCGCGAGCTCGTCAATAAACACTGCTGTCACATAAACAAGTGAGCTAACCAACCAGAGACTGGCGTGAAATCCACAGGCCCTTACATACGACCCTTATCCACCTCAAATAACCTCACCTGGCGTCATAGTGTGACTCACAATTAAAAGACAGTTTTCTGAGTGTTTTGCCTTTGAAAGTCGCAAATGTGGGTGAACACAATTCAGCCCTTAATCACACATGCTGAACCCTATTTTGACGCCATATTGCCGTTCTGGGGCATCACAGGTGCACAAAATTACAGCCAAAATCTGCAGAGAAACTGTGGCAAGTTCATGGTTGGAACAACCTAGCAGCCGATTTTCTTATAAAACTGCCGGACAGTGTACCTAAGAGAATTGATGTAGTTTTAAAGGCGAAGGGTGGTCACACCAAGCATTGATTTTATTTAGTTTTTAACTATTTACTGCTCTTTATATTATTTTTTCGATATTTATAACCCTTCATTTCATTATTTTTGAAAGCATCTTAGCTGTACAGCATTTTTTTTTTTACAGGTGCCTTAGACTTTTGCACAGTACTGTATATATATATATATATATAGTGTATACTCTACATATTAATTTTCTCACATGAAAATGAACAGAGAAGTCACTGTATGACAATAAAAACGTAAAATGAATCCAGAGTAGATACACATTCCAGGAAACATCAAAGTGAGGAATTCATAAACACTGGAAATGCACTGCAGTGCCGCACACAGGACTTGACTGCCACTGGGCTGCCCCCGTGTTAGGCACCCAGGCAAAATGACCAGGCCACTCAGGGGTGTAATGGAGCTGGAAAAGGACATTCTGTCCCTCCGGTGAATTTGTTTTTGTGCAGCGAAGTGTTTTTTGGGGTTTTTTTGGCTCAGTTTTCCTTTGCTGCTCAACTTTTCCCGCACAAAGCGAGGCAAAGTATCGACAATAACACTAACCCCGTGGTCACACGGGGCGACGCAGGAGGGAGACGAGCGACCGGCGACCGTTTATTCTCATTTTCAATGACAGCTGGCGATTTACAGCGACAAGAGACAAGCGGCCGTTGCAAAGCGAAGTAGGCGGGGCGAAAATAGACTAGAGGTCTATTTTATGCAAATACTGAGCGATGCGACACGGCGACTACCAATGGGAGTGAAGGCAGCGTGACAGACGTCGCTGAAACAAATGTGCCTACTTGTTTAGTTCTGTAACCTGGTAACCACAAGCCAGGAACGCCCATAAGCGACAAGCGACAAGGGTTTATCTCCCTCCTCTGTCGCCCTGTGTGACCGCAGGGTCAGCCATTGCCCATCTTCCACCATAGTGTGACGCACCTCTTCAGACTGCACCTGGACTATCACTACCCTGCAGGGCACTCCCAATATAGGATCGCTCTTATCACTTGTGTCCTTCTACTTTGTTCCTGCCGCACTTCCTTGTTACACATGCACCCCCACTCAGCACTTATATCGCACATGTATACTTGTCCTGATGTTGCAGCTCGTTCTCACGCCTCCTAGTTTGACTTAACATTACCCTCTGGCCTTGCCTATGCCTACTGTTTTAACTGGACTTAGGCCTAACATGTTCATGGCTATGGATAACTGTTACATAATGAGTATCGTACCTGTGTTTTGTAGTTGTTACAATGACCTTCAGTGTACACTCATTGTACGTCACTTTGGATATAAGCGTCTGCCAAATAAATGTAACGTAACGCAACAACACTAACACTGGCCGGTGCAGATGATTCACTTCCACTGGCCGGCTGATCTCGCGCTGGGCGCACCCAGTACCAGAGCGCGCTCCGCTAGTTTGTAAATTCCCAGCGCAGTCAAGAATCTGATGTCTTTCACAACCGTGTATTCAGAGCTCATGAATAAGAGCTGACCACCGTCTGCCTCTTCCCTCAGTAACGCTGTGCTCTGGTCTAACCTACAAGTGAACCGGCGTTGCTGTGTGCGGCTAATTAGCTAACTGAGCCAGGGGTAACTGGTGAGTGCATAAACCCGCGCACACGCTGACCCTCCTGGACTGGAACGGCTCCCCCCCCAGAGCTGGATCTAGCGTTTTGGTTGTCCTAAACAAGAATGTTGTTATGGCCCCAAAATGCCCCAAAAAATATTTTTATGTTAATTGAATTGTGTGGCCCAGGGAAGGTCATGACCATAAACAACTTTATAGATTGTTTATGGCAGAGGCCGGCTCCGCCCCCTCCTGTAAGCCCAAACACTAGCAGTTCAAGGTTCAGGCACAGGTCATTCACTGATTATGACCAGAAGTCCACAGTGTTGGGGGACACAGTCGACTCCATTCTACCAACGTGGGTATCGGTTACCCAGGATTCCTCGCGTTGACGATGCATTAGTGCCGTCTAGTTCCACTCGGGATATTTCCCAGGGTCCGGCATCGAGTCCGTACACAGACACCAGCGTCTGGTAAAACCTCAGACAAAATGTCCGGTGTCCACTGGTACGTATCCAGATATGTAAAAACAATCAAATCCATCAATTTGAAAATGAATGAAAAATGAAGGGTCTGTCATGAAGGATGAGAGTGCCAACACCTGCCACAGTGAGCTCCATAACATTTGGAACAAAGACATTTTTTTTCTTGATTTGGCTCTGTACTCCACCATTTTAGATTTATAATCAAACAAACCACATGTAGCTAAAGTGCACATTAAAAGCTTAAAAGCTGATAATTTTTTTTTTCTTCTTTTGGCATATTTTGGATTCCCCATGTAGAAATTACAGCACTTTTTGTACATAGCCCCCCCCCCCTCCCCCATTTCAGGACTGTATCTCCATTTCACCCCCTATAGCGCAGGCCTAAGCAGAAGACAGACCACCCGCAGCCGCCAACGACAAGCACGCCCCTCCTGATGCTCGCGTTCCCGTCGTGCCGGAGGCTCCAAGTCTGATAATATTCAATATTCGTATTTCTCATTTTTTCCCTTCCATTGATCCATTTCACCCGATTTCTCAATTTTCTCCGGGAACACGATCACGCAGCTTCCGCGCGTTCGACGAAACCGCGTCGCGTAATCGCTCGGAAGCTGCGTGGCCTGGCTGCCGCCCGGCCGTCGTTCGAACACCCAACAGGTAAACGCGGTGATTTTTAAAAATTATTTATTTCACGTGACCTCTGATGTTCTTGAGGTCGACCGCTGCGTCAGGCGTGATTAAACACGCGAGGACAAGAGGGGGAAGACGACGCGCTGCGCCGACGGCCACCGCGCTCAAAAACGTTCGATAGCCACCGCCGCGGGTTTTTCCGCCCAGCCCCGCCTTGCGAAAGCGCAAAGAAGGCGCGCCGCGCCCTCGCTCGTTCTCCAGCTGAGCCCTCCGCCGCCCCGAGCAGCACAATGGCGACAAGCCCGAAGGGGGCCTAAGATTTGTATGCGCGCCTGACCTTTGAGCTCCTCTGAATTTAAAGCTACCGGGGGGGAAACGGCGCCGCGCGAACAAAGGCCGCAATTATGCCCGCGCGCCTCATTCGCATTCAGCGGAGTCCGCGGAACCTCGCCGCCGCGGCCCGCCGGAAACGGAGCGCGTGCGGTACTTACAGGTGACATCACGCAAGCAGTTAATACGGGAGCACGGCTGCACTCGGCCAGCGAACAGACCGGCTGAAATGGTGGTTTCACGCGGGGGGGGGGGGGGGGGGGTGAACGCAGTCAAAACGTCAGTCGCGCGCGGCTACACCCAGGGTTCTCTCCAAACTTAATGGGGTGAGGAAGCTCAGGAACTGATTTATGTGTTGCAGTGAGGTTTTATTTTTGATTTTTTTTTTTATACACGTGTACCCACACCTGGTTCAGACTTTGAGGAGGGAGGAGAGCAAGAATTCCGAGGGTTAGCAAGCTAGGAAAAGGGTCCGTGCTTCATAATCAGTAACAAGGATAACCTTAGAGTAGTGTTACACAGAGCACACCTAGCTGCACATGCTTGTTTCAAATGTGGAGGAGTGATATATGGTATATTAGTCATGTCTCACTTGCCAGTCTCATAACCTGCAACCTGGTACTATGAACTCACGTCCATAACCTGGCCAGGCTCATTGCACACTGTTAACCAGGTCAGCCGACCCTCAGGGTACGATGACTTGTACAGGTTAACCTTAAATACTTTGAGCCTGACGAGGTTAACCTTACAGTACTATGAGCCTGACCAGGTTAATATTACAGTACTATGAGACCAGGTTATCCTTACAAGCACTATGAGCCTGACCAGGTTAACCTTACAGTACTATGAGTCTGACCACCTAACACTAGTATGAGCTTCACCAGATAACCATATGCTATTAATAGCCTAACTCTCGGTATGTGCTTTGCTAAGAATAGTTATCATAACTTAATATTTTGTGTAGGCAGGACATTGAAGATCGTGATTCCAGCCAACTCAATCACTGAACTATAACGTAACTCCGACTAAGACTGAACCAGAATCAGATTTCAGCAAACCAGCCTCAGAGACTGAAACTCCCATTTCGTGACGGGCATTTAGCAGACGTTCTTATCCAGCGCGACTCACACATTTTACGTAGCATTTACATTGCATCCATTTATACAGCTGGATATATGTAGACTGAAGCAATGCAGGTTAAGTACCTTGCTCAAGGGTACAATGGCAGTGTACAAAGGCAGTGCCCTACCCAGGAATTGAACCTAGACCTTTCGGTTACAAGCCCAGTTCCTTACCCACTATGCTACACTGCCACCCTCTAGAGAGAAAGAGCAGTTGACGTCAAGACTACCCTTTCCCCAATATATATCATGCATAATTTTCTTCATCTGTGCGTGCATGATAAACTGGAAATCACAGCCACACTTGAACTGTGTAGGATGTGCAAATTACGGTAAATTACCTTCAAACCATTTTAAAACATCACCGCATTTTTGCAATTAAATTTCAATGGGTAAATGTAGGATAAATGTGAAAGATTATTCTCAGTTAATTTACAGGTTACACACACCTGCCTCGATGACTCATACTTCATTTAGAGATTCAAGCTTCTATTTGAAACGCAACTGTGACTGCAAGCCTGAGCCGCATACGTATTTGAAAACTTGAACTCTTCTGGCTGAAAACCCTTCTGCAGACCTCTAAGAATCATCTCGTTGCTATCCAATTGCACAGTCAAATGAAAGAAGGAAGTTTGCTCTGAATATCACTGGAAATAAATGCTTCTTAAATTGCCAGTATGCTGTAGGAAACATTATTAGCGTCTAAAGACATTACATATTTTGAGTAATTATTTCACCCTGGTATCATTACCACTTTGTGAACCACTCTGTTTGGGATTTACATCAGCTCAGTGATTCACAAAACTGGTGGCTACGCACTCTGACACATTTCGACAATTCAAACACGTACATCATTTCTGTCCTCGATTGCATAGATACGGCCGTGGTAATTCCAGTTTCATTTATTTCTTAGGCCGTGTTTTGACAGCACACAGCTCTGCACTGCCAATTAAGCCTCTCAAGATAATGTATCTGAACTGAATCAGACTCCTTCAAACTTGAGAACTGTGAGCCCCAACTAATGGTCTGATTCACTCAGTATTGTTAGACAGCGAGCAGTTATGTTCCAAAATGTCACTTTCACCAAAGAAAACAAAAGAATAAACCGGTAAAATCAGAGTGTGCAAACTGTGCATACAGGGGATCGTTGGTTTGGGCAGCAAAGGCTCATACTGTCCATGTATACTGATTTTCAAACAAGCCCTGAATGTACAGCAATAAAACCCTACAGTGCAATACAATATGAAATTAAATGCTTATTTAGCACTATTCATGTGAACATCCCACAATTTTCATTACAGATAAAATCAATAAGAAACGGAAACGGAAGCCAAAGTCCAAAATAAAGAATACACACACAGACTGATAAGTAGTGGCAGTTATTATTATTATTATTATTATTATTATTATTATATACAGACTGCTGGTAGAAAATGTAAAAACCATCAAATCTAAAAAGGATAAACTATCTACTAAATAAGTATAGCAGTATAAATGTACATACATATATACCTAGATTCAGAATGGGTGGATGACTTGGCCAGTCAAGAATTTTCAAGTTATTGTCTTTGAAAAACTTGTTTGGTTGGGATCACTGCCTTGCTGTAGGATGAAGCGCCGCCCAATGACTTTGGAGGCATTTGCTGGAGCTTGAGCAAATAACATTAATCTGTATGCTTCAGAATTTATTATGCTTCTGCTATCAGCTGTTACATCATCTAACATTATCAACATACTAGCCTGCTTACTTTCCGTCTGACTGGAAGTTTAAAAGGCCTGGCTTCCTGCCGCCAGTCACATCACCAGGCATAAAATAAATACTGCCCCCGTGGTTTACGTGGGTATTGCACCTTTTGGATGCGTAGCGTTCATTTTTGAGGATGTGCACAAAGGACACTCTGAATGACCCCAGGATACTCATGGCAGCCATTTTGTGTGTACGTTCGCATAATTTAAATCAAGTATGTTTCCAGCCTAAAGGTGAATTTATCTTCAGGGCAGTGCTTAGCACAGCTGCCTCTCTCTCAAGCCTCACCAGATCCCTGCTGTTTCAATTTAGAAAATACTAGAAAGTTGGCTGCGTAGCTCTGTGTCCCTGTGTGGGAAGAGAAGTTAGATGGATATAATGGCAACAGTAGATCACCCGGACAAAATTTTTGCATCAGAACAACACTATAATGCAGTCATATAATCATCTTGATTATAAAACAGTGAACAAAGGAATCATAGCCAGTATCATATCGTAGGCCTACATAATACTACATAGGCTACTACCTGCTTCAAGTAACGTGTTACCAAGATTCTCTTACTTAGCCAAAACCAAGTTTCGATATAATGATTGACAGGTGAAAGCACCTATTGCATTGTTCCACTCCTGACACTTCTATTCCGCAAGGAGGGTCTTTCATTTCCACTCGCCCACATTTTAATAATTGGCGGAACATTCCTGCTAAAACACATTAGCGCTAAATGAGCGGCAGAGACCGCGTCAAGCGGCCTGCGGAGCGCACGGCGAATAATCGATTCGCACGGCCTGCCGGGGATGGCCCCGTAATTTCATTCGCTAATTTCCTGCGGCTCACGGACGCAGCCTTACAATCATTCGTCTCCGCAGGAGTAAACGGGCACGCGCCCCCTGCCTTGGATTCCCAGGCGTGGTGCGTCGAGGGGTCTTTTAAACGCATCAGAGGTAGAAGCAGTCACGGAGGCACGGAGCATAACCGCACGTAGCGTAATCAGAAAAACACGCGGTATTGAAGTGCCGGAGGGCGAGGATTATGCTAACGTGGTTATGAATGCAAATGTGCTCTATAAACAAGTACTCACCACCGACGTCCTTTTAAGCTTTTTACCCTTTATATGTGCGGCTCATATTTCTGAGAACAGAACATTTTGGAAGCAAATGGCTGTTAGCTACTACTGGAACAGTGCCTGTCCTCATACTGGTGTGTTCAGGCCATCACAAACGGACCACGGGGTTGTGTTTTCAGTTGAACAGGTTTGCTTCCATTCAACCTAAGAGCATGTTTTTTATGTTTATATTTTTATTATTATTATTTATTTTATTTCATTGTGCATTATATTTAATATCTTACCATACCATATATTTCTAAACCATTTTGGACATGAAACAATTTTTTTAAATTTTCACATTTTTTGTTTTCTAAATATAGGCTAATGTTTATGTACCTTCTAATATTTATTAAATATGATTTCTCTATTTGTTTTATGTGAGTTAAAAGAGAGAGAGAGAGAGAGAGAGAGAGTGAGGGGGAGAGTGAGGGAGTGAGAGAGAGAGAGTATATGTATATGTGGGTGCAGCCATGTGTTCATGTCATGATTGTTCCCCTTGGGCACGCGCATGTGTGTTTGCACTAGAGTGGTGTGTGTGTATTTGTGTGTGTCTGTGTGTTTGTACGTGTGTGTGTGTGAGGGGGTTAAATATTGCCTGTGGCTGAATGTAGTCACTGGCCTGCTCCACCCATAGATGGCGGGTGACTCACTAAGTTGTTCTGGAGTGTCTCTGTGTGGGCTGGGGGAAAGAGGGGTTGATGAAGAGAGAGGAAGGGAAGAAGAAGGGATGTGAGGAGATGAATGGAAATGAAAGTGACAGTGGTGGGCGGCAAGGAGACAGACCTCCAATGTCCTCCCCCTCCAAACCTTCAGCTGTCAGCCAATCACTCACCTAACAATGACAAAGGAGCCAGAGACACTCAACACCAAGTCCAAGACAAGACCAAGTCGAAGTCAAGCCCAAGACAAGCCCAAGACAAGTCCAAGACAAGACCAAGTCCAAGCCAAGCCCAAGACAAGTCCAAGACAAGTCCAAGACAAGATCAAGATTTAGTCCAAGTCCAAGTGCAAACCAAGTCCAAGTCCAGGTTTGACACGCAGCTAAATTACTCTGGGATAAGGGACCTTAAAATGCCCTGCAGTGTACGCTGGCTTTTCAATGCATTCCAGCAAGAAAATGCTGCTTTTAAGTCATTGGTCAACAAACATCAATCCCAAGCCCTAAATCTGCTTGCTGATTGAAAAGGAGCAACTAAATCTGTAGACAGTGTCTACAAGACACTGCGACCTTCTCTGCCCTAGACCATAGGCAAATGGCAATTATTTCTAACCTTTCACATTTATGTTCGTTCAAGCTGTAACCCTGTAGGCAAGTTAAAGCGAGTCTTCATAATGCCTTCTACATCCCAAAATAATGAGATCATTTGTGTCATAAACATTATGACAAAACTGTGACAACTCAAATACAGTCACAAAACACCGTAATGAGAATTATGACACCAATGACACAACAGCTTGCATCAGGTCATATGAAAGCCATTCATAAGCTAGAGCTAGTTATAATATTCATGCATGATTGTGATTTATGATACATTAGGTAGCACTTATTAAGGTTTTAAGAATGCTAGTGAAGATCCACCTACAGTAACATATTATTTGAATTGTAATTGTAATACTGTACTTGAATTTGAGCTTTGCGCATTTATTTCAAAAATTATTTCAGTTGTATAATCCAAGCCATGTGGATAGATTTCACTTTACAGGCAATAATAGCTTCGTTAACACCAATAGTGAAGGTTTCCAACATAATGGCAAATCTGAGCCTTCAGTTATGGTTCCAAAACAATTCTTATTCAGAATCATATTTCAAGAGAAGAATTATTTGAAACTATGCTTACATTTTCAGTCAACAGCGTAAACAGCGCTTCCAGCTTCTCTTACAAAACAGCGCGTCCAATCAACTCTGACAGAAACAGGAGTTACACAGATCTGATATTCGCTAGGTTTTCAGAACTTAGGATGGGAAAATGGAGAAGACACATCAAGCCAGCCTGGGGGGCACTCTGTGCGTACAACTGAGGTGTTTTTAGAAGGGTTTAAAAACTCGCTCTCCACAGAGTATTTAAGCCTCTTGATGCAACGTATGGAAGCCAGGAATTTTCCTCTCCAGCTGGGTAAATTTCCAGCTTTGATCCTGGGCCCCTTTGAACGTGGAAATATGACAGAGCGAGAGTGTCTTTCAGAATAGAGAGCGCTCGGGGAGCTAGACGGCGAAACAGCCAGGGAAACAGTCAGTACCGCGCACATCTTCAGGGTAAAATCTGTATTCGTGGAGCAAATAAAGGGCCCAGATACAAAATGGAGGGCTCGCTTAGCGGCAAATAGCGAGCATCTGCCATCCCGGAACCCGGCACACAAAAAGTCCGCTTTCAAAGAGAACTGGTGATCTGCCGCAAAGGATTTTATACTGCATTGCACCCGATAATATCGCCGTATAAATTGTTTTAATTCACAAACAGATAAAAGGTGGCATTTTTGCTTCCTAAGAGATTGTTGGTTTCATTTCTTTTTGCAGAATGTCCCAGGTACCGCATATCGTTCGGTGTTCTAGATGGGTGGGTGGCAAGGTTGGGGTTGTTTTTTTTGTTTTGTTTTTTTAAACCATTTTAGTTTTTTGGGTAAAATATAAAAAAGGAAAGAGTGTGACCTAATCAATTTCATATTTGGTCAGGCAAAGCTAGCCATTTACCAGACCCAAAAATGCGGGGCTTTTGAGATTATCTTGTCCCGGGCACAAGCAAGACACACGGCGGGCCTGCACACACATACACATACACACACATATACACAGACACACACATACACACACACATATACACAGATACACACACACACACACACACACACACACACACATACACACACATATACACAGACACACACACACACACATACACACATATACACAGACACACACATATACAGACACACACACACACACACACACACACACACACAGACGGGTGATGGGTGGATGAGAAAGAAACATGCAAAATAAACAACGTTATTTCACATCAAATTAAAATCTCTCTCTCTCTCTTTCTCTCCCTCTCAGCTTCCTGTTGCCCTGCAGTGGTTATTATTACTTTCCTGGTACAATTCCTGGGTGTTTTACTGGCCTGGTCTTCGGCACCAGAGTGGTCTCATGTCTCAGAGCACATTTCCTGATGCAGGTCTGGTAGTAAGCATGTAATAAGCATGTAATAAGTATGTAATAAGCGTGAAATGGCCTACATGTGGTAGAGCGGAGAGAAGCGCACCAGAAAGTAGGCCAGGTCAGGGGAATAACTCAGCTCTAAGTGGACTTGCATGGTGGCCAGATTGGGGAATAACTCAGCTCTAAGTGGACTTGCATGGTGGCCAGATTGGGGAATAACTCAGCTCTAAGTGGACTTGCATGGTGGCCAGATTGGGGAATAACTCAGCTCTAAGTGGACTTGCATGGTGGCCAGATTGGGGAATAACTCAGCTCTAAGTGGACTTACATGGTGGCCAGATTGTGGAATTACTCAGCTCTAAGTGGTCTTGCATGGTGGCCAGATTGGGGAATCACTCAGCTATAACTGGGGAAACTTAGCAGTTTTTTGTGGATTTGCATTGTGTCCATGTTGGGAGAAAATGTATCCTCACCCCATGTAATTACTGGAGTGATTCATCAACCAAGGCGTGAGGAATTCCTCAGTTTGTTATTTCCATAATAACAAACACCATGAAATTATTATTCTGTGGTGATCGAGCCACAGAATGTAATGATAACATTCCCCTAGACTCCCTCTCTCTTTCTGTATCTCTCTCTCTCTCTTTCTCTCACTCTCTCTCAATTCAATTTAGAGTTTTTCTAATTAAACGTTCACCTTCCGGGACATATTTTGCAGTACATATTGTAATAAGGTTGTACAGTCGTCACACCATCATACCGTTCAGCAACACAGACCCTCATCCGTCGGCCTCCACCTGCACGTGTGTGACCAGCTCAAGCACTTCTCTGAATTATTAACCACGTGTTTATAAATAACCGCAGCCTGCTATCTGCTTACCCACAATCCCACGTTTCCACTTTCTCCATCCGTCACTGTCCATGTTCACTCGCTGTCTCTTTCACTCACACACACACACGCACTCACTCACACACATGCATGTGCAAATACACATGCACACACAAATACACACACACAGACACATGCACACAAGCACATTCACACACACATGCACACGTGCACAAACACACACACGCATGTGCACACACACAAATATGCGAGCACGTGCACACACACAGTCACACACACACAAACTGTCACACATATGTAAATACTATCTCTCATACAATCTCTCGTGCACCCTCTCACAAAAATACAAAATCTGCACAGGAAAATAATAAAATGCAATTGAATATGTAACACACATACATGCACATGCATCCTTATTATCCTTTCTCTTTCATCACTTCCTGTCACTCAGGTCGTTGCAGGCGCTAGCATGCTACGCAGCAAAGGCCGCGCACTCCCTCCTCTCTCCCAGGAGGAACAGCAGCCTGCCTGCCTCTGAGAGGCTCGTTCACAAGCACCTTGCAACTGCCAAAACTGCCACAACACGCCTCCGCTACGTTCACAAGCACCTTGCAACTGCCAAAACTGCCACAACACGCCTCCACTACGTTCACAAGTGCCTTGCAACTGCTCAAACTGCCACAACATGCCTCCAATACGTTCACAAGTGCCTTGCAACTGACAAAACTTCCACAACACACCTCCACTACGTTCACAAGCGCCTTGCAACTGCCAAACCTGCCACAACATGCCTCCACTACGTTCACAAGCGCCTTGCAACTGCCAAAACTGCCACAGTACGCCTCCGCTATGTTCACAAGCGCCTTGCAACTGCCGAAACTGCCACAGTACCCCTCCGCTATGTTCACAAGCACCTTGCAACTGCCAAAACTGCCACAGTACGCCTCCGCTACATTCACAAGCACCTTGCAACTGCTCAAACTGCCACAACATACCTCCGCTGCGTTCACAAGCACCTTGCAACTGCCAAAACTGCCACAGTACGCCTCCACTGCGTTCACAAGCGCCTTGCAACTGCTCAAACTGCCACAACACGCCTGCACTACGTTCACAAGTGCCTTGCAACTGCTCAAACTGCCACAGTATGCCTCCGCTACATTCACAAGCGCCTTGCAACTGCCAAAACTGCCACAGTACGCCTCCGCTACATTCACAAGCACCTTGCAACTGCTCAAACTGCCACAACATACCTCCGCTGCGTTCACAAGCACCTTGCAACTGCCAAAACTGCCACAGTACGCCTCCGCTACATTCACAAGCACCTTGCAACTGCTCAAACTGCCACAACATACCTCCGCTGCCTTCACAAGCACCTTGCAACTGCTCAAACTGCCACAACATACCTCCGCTGCGTTCACAAGCACCTTGCAACTGCTCAAACTGCCACAACATACCTCCGCTGCGTTCACAAGCACCTTGCAACTGCCAAAACTGCCACAACATACCTCCGCTGCATTCACAAGCACCTTGCAACTGCCAAAACTGCCACAGTACGCCTCCGCTACATTCACAAGCACCTTGCAACTGCTCAAACTGCCACAACATACCTCCGCTGCGTTCACAAGCACCTTGCAACTGCTCAAACTGCCACAACACGCCTGCACTACGTTCACAAGTGCCTTGCAACTGCTCAAACTTCCACAACATACCTCCACTACGTTCACAAGCGCCTTGCAACTGCCAAAACTGCCACAGTACGCCTCCGCTATGTTCACAAGCGCCTTGCAACTGCCAAAACTGCCACAACACGCCTCCGCTGCCTTCACAAGCGCCTGGCTCATTGTTGGGATTGAAGTTGCCTCCACTCGTGAATATAGGGGTTATTAGACCCAGGCTCCAGATGCCAGGGAAGCAGCCCACACTAGATTAAATAGTCGCGGTCGTGCCTGTTGCAGTTTATGGCTACTATATTTAAGCATAGCAATGTTTTATATATTTAAGCATCTCATTTGCAATCAGGTCAACATGCTCTCTCCCTCTCTCTCTCTCTCTCTCTCTCTCTCTCCCCCTCCTCCCTCTCTCTCTCAGAACAGAACAGCCTAAGGTTATACAAAAGATCTACAGAACCACACATGAATGACGCAACTATGACACAACGCTTGACACACACAAACATGCCAGTATCGCTCTGCCATCTCTCCTTCTTCGATAATCCTCCGCTCTCTCACTTCCTCCCCCTCTCTCCCAGGCCCTACGCCCATCCCCACACCCCTCCGTCTTGTTCCCCTCCTCCGTCCTGCCTTCGAAGCCCCGTCGCGATAATCGAGCATTTGGACGACCAGCGAACTGAGAGCGAGATAGCAGAGGGGAGCGTGCGGCACTCGGGGAACGAGAGAGAGAGAGAGAGAAGGAGGGAGGGAGAGAGAGAAAGGGAGAGTGGGAGAGGGAGAGAGCGAGATAGCAGAGGGGAGCGTGCGGCACTCGGGGAACGAGAGAGAGAGAGAAGGAGGGAGGGAGAGAGAGAAAGGGAGAGTGGGAGAGGGAGAGAGCGAGATAGCAGAGGGGAGCGTGCGGCACTCGGGGAACGAGAGAGAGAGAGAAGGAGGGAGGGAGAGAGAGAGAGACAGCAGAGGGGAGCATGTGGCGCACGGAACAAGAGAGGCAGGGAGGGAGGGAGGGAGAGAAGGAGGGAGAGAGAGATAGGAGGGAGGGAGAGAGAGAAAGGGAGGGTGGGAGAGGGAGGGACAGCACAGGGGAGCGTGTGGGACAGAGAGGGATAGAGGGAGGGAGAAAGAGAGATACAGAGAAACAGAGAAAGGGAGGGAGCAAGAGAGAAGGAGAAAGATGGAGGGAGGGAGAGAAAGAAGGAGAGAGGAGGACGGAGGGAGGGAGAGAGGGAGAGAGAGATCAGCTGGGGGGTGTCACGTTAGCTAGGCTACCCGGGTGCAAATCCGCATCTCCCAAGGACGCAGTGGAAACAGAGCGTTTCGCCTGCACAGCCAGATCGCTGCCGCTGATAAAACGAAGGCTAATTTCTCTCATTACCATATTGGGGCTGAGAGAGGGGTGTTTCGCGGGCGGCGGCACGCTGCCGTGGCGATACTGTCGCCGTCGTTGCGGCCCCGGTCGATTCGCCTACGGGTCAGGCGCGGGTCCCAAAAGAGTCGCTCCGACGCGCCCTGGGACCGCGCGCCAGCTCCCTACCCGACATGCACCTCTGCGCAGCCCCGGGTTGCCTCGCCCATAACTGCAGGGTTCACTGAATGTGTCAGTCTTCATCAGCGCTGAGGCACTCGTATCATGGCCTCTTCTGAGTGGCTCGGTCGGACAAGGCAGAGCCCGCCAGCGCTGCGACCGCTGTGCCATTTCATTCACTTATGCTCTCAGGGCCTCGCGCGAAACTAATAACGCAACCAACGATTGGTGCAAAACAAACACCGTGACCAATCATTGGCCGTGTTACTGGTTTTGTCATAAAAAGTTTTGCATACGCTGAAGGTCTTAGTAAATCAGACCCTCGGTCGTTTAACTTGCCAGCTCGTTTCCCTGAGCTGACATTTCACGTAGATGCATTTGTAAGCTCTTGAGTTACAGCTGATGTCTGTTCTTACGTCCCCATTGGAAGTGTTTTATTGTGGCGTAGTCCTGTGAGCCACTGTTTGGCAAATGGAATGAATCAGGAAAATAAGCCAGTTTCCCATCCACGGTCTCCAGCCTAGACATCAGAGGTCCAAGCCCAGGTGATGTCACAGCATTGGGCCACAGTTCACTCCATTCTTCCAGAGTGGGTCAGCCAGGATTCATAGGGCATTATGCATTAGTGCCTCCCTATTTCACTGATGCTACTTCCACTGGCCCCCCCCCCCCCCCCCCCCCCCAAAACCCAAATGGCACATTCCATTCTATCGTTGCAAGCAACATATATTTTTTTGGCTGGAATGTTAATCATACATACACAAACACCCACACAAACACACATGCACACACACATACACACGCACACACACACACACACACACACAACACACACACGTACACACACACACACACACACACACACATGCAGTTCCACCGGTGCTAGCTCCGCTAGCCCACACTCCAGCCTACCCGTTGCCAGACCCTTGCTCCCTGCTCCAAACATTTCAGGATCAAAGCCTGTGACCGGAGTCAGGCTGTTTGCGGGCTCTTTGATCAAGATGCCCGTGAGGCTGGGACACCGTTAGCTCTGTTCTGCCAGCGGAGCAGAGTTTAAGGGTTTAAGGTGGCCCGTTGCTCGGGTGACCGACGCATCACTTCCTCCCCGCCGAACCCCTGTCACCCGCAGGTGACCGGCCGTGAGCAACAGACAAGCGCCCCCCCCCCTCCAGTCAGTGGCAGAGGCCGTCCGGACAGCAGGGCAGAAAAATGAGATGAGTACATCGCAGGATATTTCAGTTCCTCAAAATAATGGATGCTTCGTAATGTAATGTACGCTCTGGATAAGAGCGTCTGCCAAATGCCTGTAATGTACACGTGAAGCATATACACACGGCGTGCAGTGTGGTAGATGCACTTCTTACCGAGTTCTGAAAAGAGGCGGTCCAGACCTTTATAAATAAGTCAGAGTCTAAATCGGATCAGCCTCAGGCAAACCAGATAAAAAGCAAACCAGACCTCACCTTCCAATTAAGACAAGCCGGAGGTTCCAGACCAGACGGGATCAAATTGGCCTCAATCTTAAGCTGTTCAAGATAATGTTAGAAAACTGTATTTAGAATGCGTTTTGCTGGGTATGAATCAGGAGCCTCGCATTAAGGACGATTTGAATCGCAGACTCTTAAGTGCTTCTGGCTCTGCGCCCAGTCCCATAGGACACCCCGCTGATTGACTGATAGTCCCACAGGACACTGTGCTGATTGGCTGATTGTTCCCACAGGGAACTGTGCTGATTGGCTGATTATACCACAAGGCACTGTGCCGACTGGCTGATAGTCCCACATGGCACTGTGGTGATTGGCTGATTGTCCCACAGGCCACTGTGCTGCTTGGCTGATGGCACTGTGCCAATTGGCTGACAGTTCCACAGGACACTGTGCTGATTGGGTGACTGCCCTACGGGGCACTGCGCTGATTGGCTGATTGTCCCCACAGGGCACCGCGCTGATTGGCAGACTGTCCCCCCACAGGGCAACAGCAAAGGCTTCTGCATCACCCAGGGGCACGAGGGATTGGTTCAGAAGGGGATCGCCTCTGCGTTATCAACCAGCGCTGTCGGGGCCCCCGGAGAGCCGCAGAACCACCTTACGCCCAGGAAGCCCAGCGAGGGGCATTAGCTGCGTAGCCAACCAGATTCAAACAGATCGTTTTAAGCGCGTGCCCGCGGTGCTCCGGGACCACGGCCGGCGGCCTCTGTTCCATCGCACGCACGCACAGCCCCGGTTCTGATTCAGAGTCCCCCCCTCCGGACGGAGAGCCAACGGCGGGCAAATGGCCTGGAGCGGAGAGACGCGAACGCTGACGGGAACAAAGGGAGGCCCCTCCGGCTCCGCTCCTCCTGGGGAGGGAGGAGGAGAAGAGAACAGAAGAGAGAGAGAGAGAGAGAGAGAGAGAGAGAGAGAGAGAGAGAGAGAGAGAGAGAGAGAGAGAGAGGGAGAGAGAGAGAGAGAGAGACTCGAGCCTGCCAGTCCAGCGCAGGCTTTTATCTCTCAGTGTTTGAAAGCATGACAGATACGGCTACACCAGCATCCCATCCCGCTGGGGCTGGAGGGCTCTCTGAGGGGGGGGGGGGAGGGTGGCTTGGAGAGGGGGGAGAGAGGGGGGGGAGAGAGGGAGAGCGAGGAAGAGAGTCCATTCTTTTTGTCGCGTGTGTGTGTTTTAACACAAAATCTTTAGCATTTAACTGTTGCATATAACTCAGCTCCTAAATATAACGTAATTCCTCAGTATGAAAGTGTGCATGAATACAAGTGTGTGTCTGTGTGCGCGTGCGTGTGAGGGTGCGTGCGTGTTTGAGTGTGTGTGTGTCTGTGTGAGTTTGTGTGTGTGTGTGTGCGTGTGCTTCTGTGTTTGTATGTGTTTGCATGTGTGCTTATGTGTGTGTTTGATATTGGCTTCCCTCGAAGTAGGGAGAAGGTCTGTTTTCCCATCTGTTTCTGTGCACTGTGAAGGACACTGTGTGTGTGTGTGTTTGTGTGTGTGTGTGCCCACACACTGTGTTTCCTATTCTGCCAGAAAGTACTGGAAGTTTTATCAATAAAATAAGAGTTCAATGCGTTCTTATTATCTGTCTGCATTTGACTTTTATTTCCAGTTTGTGTTTTCAGCCAGTTGCCTGTGTGCCTTTGTCTGCCTTTCTGTGTGTGGCCTCTAATAGCAAGCGCTTTCAGTAAAAAAGCACGCTCAAACACTGGCCATTTATATCACCAGAAAATGAAGGACAAACACCTCAATATTGAAAGCAGATTGTTGCTATCGCTTTGTAGCACCGATCTTACATTTTAGAGTTCCTGATGAGGTATTTGGTCATTTCTTTTGTCGTTGAGTGCAGTCGAGTCCACGAGCTCCAAACAAAAAGGCTTCTCAATAATGCGGTTTCCTCTGGAGACTGAGGCTAACCTCTGCTTTCCTTTGCGCGTCGATGTTTACACACATCTGTCAGCGTCAGTCTGTCTGTGTCTGTGCGCGTGTATATGATTCAGTGCCTGCAGACGTAGTGTCGCGTGTCTGTTACTACATTTAGCCATCTGTCTTTGTGTCTGTTCGCGTCTGTCTGTCTGTCTGTCTGTTTGTTCGGTCTATCAGTGGATTTACACACACCTGTCTTTGTAAACCTAGCGTCTGTCTGTCTGTACCTTCCTTAATACCCCCCCACACCCCCCCGAGTCTTGGAAAACTCTCCATCTGTGCTGCTGATCCTTCTCTCCCTCCCTCTTTCTCTCTCTCCTTCTCTCCCACTCCCAGGAGTGCAGTTGGGTCCCAGAGGCAGCTGGAAGGAGGAATGGTAGAGAGATGAAGTTCTTCCCCTCCAGCTAATCTCCCCTCCGTCACCTCCTGTCTCTCCACTGCTCCAATTCAGTAACGCATCACGGCTAGCACCTTAAAGCCCCACCCCTAACTCCTCCCACCCTCTCTCCACTGCTCCAATTCAGCAACATTTCACAGCTAACACCCTATAGCCCCACCCCTAACTCCGCCCACCCTCTCTTTTCCTCCAATTCAGTAACACATCACAGCCAACATCTTGAAGCCCCGCCCCTAAATCCTCCCACCCTCTCTCCACTCCTCCAGTGCAGTAACATATCACAGCCAACATCTTGAAGCCCCGCCCCTAAATCCTCCCACCCTCTCCCCACTCCTCCAGTGCAGTAACATATCACAGCCAACATCTTGAAGCCCCGCCCCTAAATCCTCCCACCCTCTCTCCACTCCTCCAATTCAGTAACATATCACAGCCAACATCTTGAAGCCCCCCCCTAAATCCTCCCACCCTCTCTCCACTCCTCCAGTGCAGTAACACATCACAGCTCACCCTTTTCCAGTCACCTGGTGTTCACATGTTCCATCCTGTTATTGAAGGTCACCATGATCATGGCTCGAGCGGCCTGGTCACTGCAAAGCTATCCCGTCCAGCTCTCTGTGTGTACATGCGTGTGTGTATATGTGTGTGTGTGTATGTGTGTGCGCGTGCACGCGTGTGTGTGTGTGTGCGTGTATGTGTGTGTGAGTGCGTTTGCGTGTGTGTACATGCGTGTGTGTATATGTGTGTGTGTGTATGTGTGTGCGCGTGCACGCGTGTGTGTGTGTGTGTGCATGTGAGTGCGTTTGCGTGTGTGTGCATGTGTGTGTGTGTGTGTGTGCGGATTCTTCCTGGGTTTCTCTCAGATGCAGTGTTCTTTAGCTGCGTGAAACCCTTCAGAGCCTCCCCTGCAGACTGAGTCATTCTGCTCCTTCAGATCTGGCCTGCTGCCCTCCTCAGAGTGCAGACCAACAGAGTACAGATCTACAGAGTTCAGCTCTACAGAGTTCAGCTCTGTACTGAACGGTTCTGTTCAGACTCGCTCACCTGTTTCTCTCTCATGTTGCCCTCCGCTTTCAGAAACATCAGACCCCATAATTCCTGTACTCTGCAGTCACTTTCGCATTTAGCAGCAGCTCTAATCCAGAGACACTTACCATTCTTATATATTTACATGCTTTCTTTGCACACTGCAGGATTAGAACGGGATGACAAACCATGACGATGAAAGCCGTCTAATTTTTTAAAGAGCAGTAAGCCTACCCGGCACAACGCAGAATAGCTTTTTTTTTTTTTTTTCCCTTATAACCGATGACGCGGCGAACCTCTAAACTTCAGAGGCAGCGCAAAACGACTCTAGGAAATCGCCTACAGGGGGGTTGATACGACAGCCAATCAGCAGGGAGGCCAGTGATCGTGTGATGAATCTGCGCTGACCGCACGGAATCCGCACGCCCGTGCTTCTGATTTGCCGTCCTATCAGCACTGAGTAACGCTCGGACTTGCGCCGCCGCGTGATGAGAACCTCCACTAGGGGGCGACAAGTCCAGCATGAAGCAGAGGGTCAGCAGTGACAAACAGACCTGCCTCCTGAGGACAATCTACCCGGTAGCTCAAATTGTCAAATTGACTAGTCTTAAAATAGTGCTAGCAATTCAGATAGTATTACTTCGAGCTGCAGGAGCCCGGTATGGCTTTGCTGTTTCTTTACGGCTGACACAAGATCACAAAAACAACGTCCTGATGTGTAGTTCAAAATAAATTAGCTTTTGAAGCTTATTCCAACACGAGTAATTTATTTATTATAATTTTTATGAAAGACGGTCACCTTACCCCAATCTCACCTTTTCAGAATAACTGTCTTAATTGACTTTTTGTTCATCAATGTAAATGTAATTTGTTTGAATTTCATTTCTTTTTTTTATTTTAAAGAAATAGCACGACTTTTCCCCAATATTACCTTGCAACAGCAAATGTGCAGTAAAATGCAACTGAACACTGATTAGTACTTACATTACATTGCAGGCATTTAGCACACGCTCTTATCCAGAGCGACTTACACAACTTTTACGTAGCATTTACACTGCATCCAATTATACAGCTGGATATATACTGAAGCAATGCAGGTTAAGTACCTTGCTCAGCGGCAGAGTCCTACCAGGGAACCTGCAACCTTTAGGTTACAAGACAAATTCCTTATCCATTATGCTACACTGCTGCTCCCAATTTGATTGACAGGTGGGATCCTTATCACATGTAACAATGCAAGAAAGTGTTAACATCACACAAAAATAAATAAATAAAATAAATAAATTCGAATTTGAAGCTGTTAAATGGACCAACTGGTCTATTTCACACTCAGCCATGGCACTGGTTTGTGTACAAAGTAGGTCATTGTGATAAATCACGGTTTTATTAAAAAATGAGCTTGGGATTATTCATCTTCAAAAAGCTCCACATATATATCTATGATATTTTGGGTTCTAAAAATATTATAAATTACAAAAGTCTTATTCATTAAAATAAATATTATTATAATAGCATATTTCAGAACATTGTAATGCAAAGCCATGATACTACATGGTTCAAGAATGACTTCAACTTAATTATCAGGAGAACCCACAGATTTTCACCCTTCACAGGTTATCAGGCAGTTTTATGTTTATAAAATGTTTTGAGGCACATCCATCCATTATCTATACCCGCTTATCCTGGGCGGGGTCGCGGGGGTGCTGGAGCCTATCCCAGCGTGCATTGGGCGAGAGACAGGATTACACCCTGGACAGTCCGCCAGTCTGTCGCAGGGCACACTCACCATTCACTCACCATTCACTCACACACGCACACCTAGGGGAAATTTAGTCTCCCATTAGCCTACCTGCATGTCGTAGCCTACCCACGCGGACACGGGGAGACTCCACACAGAAAGGCCCAGGCCAGATTCGAACCAGGGACCTTCTTGCCGTGAGGCGACAGTGCACCACCGGTTTCGAGGCACAGTAGCATTAGAATTATGGGCGGGACAGACTGTGATTGACAGGGATGTGAAAAGCTTTAAAGAGCATGCCGGCGCATGCACAGTGCGCATAAGTAGGTCATCCTGATGGGTAGCTCTATTTCTCAGAACGGCGGCCACCCATAGCGATGCCAATGTTTGCGCGAAGGGAACTGAAACTCTAGACGAATTCCCAAATCGCCTTTTATAAAAGGACGACTTCACAGATACCAGAAAGCTTTGACAACGGCCATTTAAACAGAAAATGTAATGACTGACACACACGCACAACACACACGCACACACACAAATATGCACACACACGCACACACACACACATGCACACACACGCACACACACAAACATGGACACGCAGGCGCACACACACACACATGCACACACACGCACACACACAAACATGGACACACAGGCGCACACACACACACGCACACACACGCACACACACAAACATGGACAGGCAGGCGCACACACACACATGCACACACACGCACATGCACGCGCACACGCACGCGCACACACACAAACATGGACACGCAGGCGCGCACGCACACACACACGCACACACACACACGCGCACACGTATGCGCACACACACAAACATGGACACGCAGGCGTGCACACACACACGCACACGCGCACACACACACGCACTCACACGCGCGCGCGCACACACAAACATGGACACGCAGGCACACACACACACACACGCACGCAGGCACACACACACACACACACACGCACGCGCACACACAAACACATTTGCTGTCATTTTTAAGTTAACAGCATTTTTAACAGCAAAATCTTTACCGCACTCGACTGCTCGTAATGTTTCAACACCGAGGACATTTGTGGTGGCGGGAACTGCGATGGCGTTAAAAATCGCGTCCAAAACATTCCGTTTAGTTGTGCCGTATCGCAGAAATCAGCGCTGTGGGAAGAGCGGCTGACCGATGGAGGACCAGACCAGAGATAAGCGCCTACGCTCGTTTCCTCTGTTTCTCTCTATCGGTTCCCTCGTGGGGCCGGTACTTCTCCTCCAAACGAGCGCTGATTACAAGAATGTTTTCCGCCGCTGTTCTGACACTCTCTTCAAAAAGCACCGCGCTCAGGGATGCCAGATCTAGATGTGCATCCTTTTAACACACACCCCCCTTTTCTCTCTCTCTCTCTCTCTCACTCTCGCTCTCGCTCTCTCGCTCTTTCTCCCTCTCTCTCTCCTCTCTTTCCTCTGAAGCTTGGTGACAGCTGAGAGGCAGGCTCTGCCAGCGTCTTTCTCCAGACCTGCATATCCGTCGCCCTTGAATTCTCCCCCCCCCCCCATCGATCCCTCTTCGCCATTCCCGGCAGAATAAGGGACAGGTGGGAACGCCGATGAAGACGGCGAGGGAAGGATGAGGGGAAAAGAACGGAGAGATGAGTGAATGACGGAAAAGAGCAGCGGATTGGCAAGGATGGAAAGAGGAGATGAAGTGAAAAGAACAGTAAGTGGTAGACGAAAGTATATGCAAGCGCACGTGCACGCTGATACATACACATTTAAAAAACACATGCACACGCACATTTGAACGCACACACACACACGAACAGGTGCACTCACACACACACACACACTCATACATACACATGAATGCACACACACAAACACATGCACACACACATACATATGAACACATACATATATGAAGACATACACACACACACACACACACAAATGCGTGCACACACATACACACCCATGCGCACAAACATGCATGCACACGCACCACACACTGCCGCACCCCCACAAAAAATCATGCTCAAATGAATTAGTTCATGTCAGTTGTAATAATCTGAGTTTCTCTGACAATTGCAGATATCAGGCCTGTGTCAACTCATGCAAAACTCACATACTCAAAACTCTCTCTCTCTCTCTCTCTCTCTCTCTCTCTCTCTCTCTCTCTCTCTCTCTCTCTCTCTCTCTCTCTCTCTCTCTCTCTCTCTCTCTCTCTCTCTCTCTCTCTCTCTCTCTCTCTCTCTCTCTCTCTCTCACACACACACACACACACACACACACACACACACTTCTCACTGTGACCTTAACATTCTGGCAACAAGGACTTTAGCTGTCTCTGATTCCCTCTTTCCTCCTCCTCTCTTTCTTTCTCCTCCTTATTTCCTCCCTCTCTTTCTCTTTCTCCCTCTTTTCTGTGTCTAGGTTGCCTCCCTCTGCCCCCCTCCTTCCTCTGCAGAGGAGGGGGCTGTCACTGTAGGGGCATGGATAACAGGTACACACACACACACACACACACACACACCCACTCTCTCTCTCACACACACACACACACACACACTCTCTCTCTCTCACTCACACACACACACACACTTTCTCTCTCTCACACACACACACACACACACACAATCCATACACTTCATCTCCTTCACTTCCACTGACTGGAGTTTCACAGCAAACGGCGTACGACATCACGGCTTCTGCTCCTAACCGAGCCAATCAGCACGTTAAAGTAAAGTGGATCAATTCCCCGGCTTCAGGAAGGCTGCAGACTGAGGCCTTGAGAGAAACTGGCTATACTCCACTACCAATGGCACCACAGCCTGTTTCCCTGCACCCACGGTGGCATTCGCTGGCTTCGCACACCAGATGTGAGGAATTTTTAAATGAATATGCCCGATCCCCGACGCATATGGAACGGCAAGCAGGCCGAGGGACAGAGAAATATTTTGCCGGAAACAAAGCTTAATGAGACCAGCTCGGATTCATATAAAAGAACCTGAGGTGTACAACCGGGGATGTAACCAGGAGCAAAAAGCAAGAGTGTTAGGCTGGGGTGAGGTGAGGTGAGATGGGTGTGGGGAGTCAGGCTTGGGTGGGTGGGGGGGGGGGGGTTGAGGGTGGGGGTGGGGAGTTAGGCTGGGGTGTGGTGGGGAGTTAGGGTAGGGTGGGGTGGGGTGGGGGTGGGGAGTTAGACTTGGGTGGGGTGGGGGTGAAGAGTTAGGCTTGGGTGGGGTGGGGGTGGAGAGTTAGACTTGCGTGGGGTGGGGGTGGGGGTGGAGAATTAGGCTTGGGTGGGGTGGAGTGGGGGTGGGGAGTTAGACTTGGATGGGGTGGGGTGGGGTGGAGTGGGGGTGGGGAGTTAGACTTGGGTGGGGTGGGGTAGGGTGGGGTGGAGTGGGGGTGGGGAGTTAGACTTGGGTGGGGTGGGGTGGGGTGGGGGTGGGGAGTTAGACTTGGGTGGGGTGGGGTGGGGTGGGGGTGGAGAGTTAGGGTTGGGTGGGGTGGGGTAGGGTGGGGTGGGGGTGGGGGTGGGGAGTTAGATTTGGGTGGGGTGGGGTGGGGTGGGGGTGGAGAGTTAGACTTGGGTGGGGTGGGGGTGGAGAGTTAGGCTGGGGTGGGGTGGGGTGGGGTGGGGGTGGGGGTGGAGAGTTAGGGTTGGGTGGGGTGGGGTAGGGTGGGGTGGGGGTGGGGGTAGGGAGTTAGACTTGGGTGGGGTGGGGTGGGGTGGGGGTGGAGAGTTAGACTTGGGTGGGGTGGGGGTGGAGAGTTAGGCTGGGGTGGGGTGGGGTGGGGTGGGGGTGGGTTGTGCTGTTTTTCTCACTTGCCCATTTTTCAAAGGAAGCATTTTACAGCGCAAATGCTGACGCCTGCAGATTAGGCTTACATTTGAGAAAATGGACATGGAAGCAAATACAGGGGACATGACCTTGGTGTCCTCATTGGTACTTATGGCCCTGGGTATAACAGCATTTCAGATGTAAACTGCATCAAGTCAGAGAGTTTACCCATCAATACTGCACAGGTGATTCAGAGTTTACCTGATCAATACTGCACAGGTGATTCTGCTTCACAGTATTACCTGATCAATACTGCACAGGAGATTCAGAGTTTACCCGATCAATACTGCACAGGTGATTCGAAGTTTTAGTTTCCTTAATCAATACTGCACAGCTGGTTCAGAGATCGCTCAATACTAGTCATGCTGAAGCAGCCCAAATGTATATTTTGTAGATTAGTCACACTGTCTGAAATGACAAAAGAATTTCAGCATAAAATGTGTATTCAGACTGATATGAAGGTGCAGCAGTTATACTGTGTGTCTGTTCATAGACCAATTATGTTCATAACCCAGTTATACATCTGTTCATAACCCAATAATACATTGGTTCATAAGCCAGTTATACATGTTTATAACCAAGTTGTACATCTGTTCATAGACCTGTTATACATGTTCATAACCCAGTTATACTTCTGTTCATAACCCAGTTATACATCTGTTCATAAACCAGTTATACATGTCCTAGTTATATGTCTGTTCATAGACCTGTTACATATCTGTTCATAATCCAGTAACACATCTGTTCAAAGACCAGTTGTACATTTGTTCATTACTCAGTTACGGCGCTATTGTTCTTTACAGAGCTTTAATTCATTACATTACATTACAGGCATTTGGCAGACTCTCTTATCCAGAGCGACGTACAACAAAGTGTATAACCATAACCAGGAACAAGTATGTTGAAAACTCTAGAGAGAAGTACCGTTCCAAGTGCAGGGAACAACCGCATAGTTCAACTTGGACCCTGAAGGTTAAACTGATTAACACTAACACAAACGAGAACAGCAACAACACAGTCTATGCAAAAATTCACTCGTTATTAAATTACATTACATTACATTACATTCAAACGGGCGGCACCATACCAATGCGTGACCAACACTAACCGCAAAAAATTGGCGGGAAACTACTCAAAGCGGTGACGGCTACAGCACAGCAGCTGCTAATGTGCTCTTTTAATATGAGGAGATGCCACGCAGTGGCTATCTCTGTCCGTCTGCAGCATTTCTCTGTGCAAATGACCTCCACGGAGAGGAAGATTCGCAGAGCAGGATATCTCTCACGCTTGTTAGGCGGGCGTCTCGGAGTGTAATTACATCATCGAGCAGCGCCGAGAAGACACAGTCCTTCCTCTTAAAGTTTTCCCAGGGATTTGTGTAAAACACTGGGTGGGGGAGGGGGGTTTAACCAGGGCTGGTACTTCCCTCTCATTCCTCCACACAGTGGATGGACTTACTCCATCGGACAATCGCACACAAGTAAGCTGAGGGTCGGAGCAGCAGACCGAGGTGTGTGTGTGTGCGTGTGTTTGAGTGTGTGTGGGGTGGGGGGGGGGGGGGGGGGGGGTGTGAGAGAGTGTGTGTATTTATGTGTGGGTGGGGGGGGGGGGGGGGGTGAGTGAGTGTGTGTGGGGGTGTGAGAGTGTGTGTATTTGTAGGTATGTGTGTGGGGGGGGTGAGTGAGTGTGTGTTGGGGAGTGTGAGAGATTGCATGTTTGTAGGTGTGTGTGTGGGGGGGAGGGGTATGTGTTTGTAGGTGTGTGCGTGTGTGTGTTTGTGTGTGTTTGTTGTGTCTGTGTGTGGGGGTGGTCAGAGAGTGTGTGTGGGGGTGTGAGTGAAGTGTGTGTTTGTAGGTGTGTGTGGAGAGGGGGGGGGTGTGAGAGTGTGTGTTTGTAGGTGTGCGTGTGTTTACATGTGTGTGGTGTGTCTGTGTGTGTCTGAGTGCTTATGTGTTTGTGTGTCTGTGTAAACAAGCTCCAAATGGTCAGGGGCCAAATAAAATACTGCCAAAAGACAAAAATGTGCTTACCATATGGTTACTGTGCAGGGCAAATGTAATCACCTTCACCGGTGCACCCACCCGGTGCACCCACCCGCCCCGAGACCACCCCAACCCCCGCCCTGCCCACTCGCTTGCGTGCACTACGTCCCGTGTTCGAGCCGGCAACCCCAGACGCGCCTCTTGCTCGCGGCTGTGCCTGTCCCCGCTCCTCGACAAATAAAAATCAATGCTTCCCCATTTCAGATACATAAAAATAGACCAAGTCAGGGACAAGAAAATCCAAAGTACGATCTCCAAGGTCAGAGAACAGCCTCTGGAGTTACAGCCACGACCGCTGCATCCGCACAGCCTCGTCACTGCAACGAATGGCGTGCGCTGGCCGACTGGCCAATCGGGAGCCGAGCATCCCAGAGAATTTGCATATCGTTCCCCAGTGAGGTCATCCTCCTGCTGTGGTTACAGTAGCATAGCCATCAAGCGCCACATTTTTCATGGTCTCATTCCGCTTACCCCTTGTCTGACTGCACTATATTCCTATGAAGCCGTGGTAAAACGTCTAGTTAGTAGCAATGTTTCCGTTCAGCCATTTTGTACGCATGCAAATAAGAAAAGCCGAATGGATATGCCAAATTTAAAATAAATTTTTAAATCCTTGAATATCGCCAAAGCGTTTCTACAGTCACCCAAGGTGGATTTTGATGTTATTTGATAAACAGCAGTGGAACAGAATTTGCTAATAAATGATAATGTAGGGAATGAACTCATGAGCTTCCCCTGTCAACGATGGGCCCGATCATGCTGCACAGGAGGTCAAACGTCATTTTTGGACATCCTAATGTTTTGCACCCAGAGATTATCTGTAAAATTCCTGAGCACCACGGCCTCCCAGAACTGCTTGTGGCATTAAAATATTGGCTACTACATTTCCCAGTCATCCCTGCCACCGGGGACAGCTTGCAGGAAAGAGTTATTACTTCCCAGATGGCAAACAGGTTTTGAAAATCCATCTCCATTTTGGACGTTTTTGAGAACTAATTTTGTCTCGCCCAACACAGATTGTTTATTCACTGAAAATGAGTGTATACACTTAAACCTCCGGCAATATGCTACCCCACTGCTACCGCCGAGGGGAGCCAATGTTCCTGCCCTGACATTCCCAGGAAACATCTCTTGGTGACCCCTGACCCCGAGCCTTATTGAGTCATGGGTAGTGTAGTCCGCTTGCCTTTGCTGGGGTTCAGTGTTCCCTTCCCAAGAGTGTTCTTTCCTCCCCTCACAGTGTTGCTGATCACACTGTCTCCAGACAGAATTTGTTTTAAGCGACAAAAGTAGGATTTCACATACAAACAGGAAGTGAGATAATGTGCTTCCACTTTTTACCGCCGGCAAAAAAAGTGCTAGGTGATAATCAGGGGTGGCGATAAAGTGGTGGTGAAAAAAATGTAACTACAGTGCGTCAGTCATATCATAATTAAACATTAATGTACTGTAATGCTCTTCTCATCATTTTTTTCTCCAACAAATGCTCCCGTGAGGCTTCACCGCCAGACTGAACCGAGTTTGAGTACAAGCACTTCTCTCCAGTTCACCAGCCAGTTGCCAAGTTTACAGGACTTTTCTTTTAAACACTTCATACTAACTGAAAAATCTTCTACATCGAATGATAGAGAAGCGCATTAAAAAGGCTTCCTCCTAACCAGAACTCTTTGGGAGAAGCTCCTGATCAGGACCATCAACATTAAGCCTCTTCTTTCCCACAACTGGAATTTACTGTCAACAAGTTTTGCCGATGTTGTGTGCAACAACGCACACTTATTTCTTTTCGGTCAACATTAGGTGTGTGAATCACCTTTTTCCTTTGCTTTTTTCATTTATTTATTTACTTATTTATTTGTTTGTTTGTTTATTTGCTGCCCGTACAACAAGGATTTAAATAAGGAATTATCATCAGCACATCATAATTATCATTTCATCAGCTCAGGGGACTGGCAGCTGGTGGACAACAGGGGGCAATATAGTGCAAAAATGCAATCGCTTCCGGCGGGAAAACTTGTACGTGAGTAATAGTTGGTGGTAGGCATTATAAGGGGAACCAATATAGTGAGGGAGTCCTGTAGTACTTTCTCACAACATTCACATCTGTAATAACAAGCCAGTTATTTAGTTTCAGTAACAAGAAAAAGCGGTGTAGACTATGAAATGGCTGTAACATTGTCAAAATGCAGCAAAAAAAGAAGTGAAACTCTATTTGAAAGTCCTTGCTTCACTTCAAATGTGTACGTACTGTGCCTTTAAATTTTCAGCTCACTTCACAAGAGGTCAGTTGAGTCCAGCTCAGACTAGTCATTCCTTCCATTCCAGCAATTGAGGCGCAGATGTCATATCTGTCATCAAACAAGCACCATATTAGCAGGGGATCTTTAAAAAGTCCCTTGCAATTATCCCCAGAGACATGGGAGTGAATTTCACGCCTACTACGTTTTATGAAATTGTGCCTTGATCCCTTGTAAATCCAGCCGTCAGCGGCGCGCTAAGCTAAGTTCAACGCAGTCGGCTCTTCAGGAGCCAAAGGCTGGAATTAATCTTGCCTGCAGTGCATGACTAACAAAATAACAAACAAATGATTCGTTTTCGCCTTTCGGCGCGCAACCGGCTCAGGAAACCAGGTGAAGTGAGTTAACTGCGCGATCGAGTGCTTTAATTGGTCAATTAAGTGCCGAGTAACGACAAAAACCAGCAGACCCTGCTGCTCTCCAGGGCAGGACTGCATAACGTCGGTTTTAGAAGGTAGCTGTCTTTACCCCATAAAAAGCAAAAGACTCTGTTATTCTGGCTAGTCCATGGGGATACATTTTTATTTCATAAAAATAAATTCTAAAAAAAGAATAAAATGACTCTTTTTTTCTGAGCAGGCCAGTCATCTCCGGTCTACATTTCGGGACATGGGGGTTGATAGCTGCACTATCCTCTAAAATGCGTTTGCAAACCAATAATTTTACTTGCAGTACGTTCATACGGTATCTAGCCACAAACATTATCCATTATCCATTGTCAAGGAAAACTGTACTGTGAAATCAATGTCAAGACTACACACTCTATAAATGCCTATATTTGTGAATCGCATAACACAAATAAGGAACCTCTGCCTAATAAGTAATGATAATTTTACATTTTAGTTAGTTAGTGTTTTAAAATGCTTGGTTCGGCTTGCTCAATGTGCATGTTTTCCATACTCAGTTCACTGAAGAAACACATCACCTGAATGACTCACACGGACTGCAAACTTACAGAGCTCTCGATCAGGAACCCAGAGCCAGTGTCTCAGCCACTAGTCTCAGCCACTGACACTGGATCCGGCTCACAGACAAGGAGCAGATTTATTCAGGATTGCGTGTCTTACCCATGACCAGCCAGTAGCCAGCCTCACCCACATAATCACACACACACACAGTGTGGCCAGCCAATCCCTCACATGCCCCACCCCGCCCCCCATTATGACCAGCCAATCCCTCATCTGCCCTGCCCCGCTCCCCACTGTGAACAGCCAATCCCTCACCTGCCCTGCCCCGCCCTCCACTCCAACCAGCCAATCCCTCACCTAGCCTGCCCCAAACTGATTGCCATATTTATGTCTGCAATTACTCACAAGCTCATCACCAGTCAATAAATGACACAATCATTTGATTACTCTGTTTATTTCACCATGCTAAAGACTACAGCCTGAGTTGAGCATCAAATTGTACAAACATCCTGCCTACTAAAGAAGCCCAACCCTTACACAGTTAATTTGGGCACAAAGTAATGGGCATATAAAATGCTGCTATTCTAGAAAATAACATCGCACAAAATGTACCACAGCCCTGTGGCATCATCATTGATATCACACAGCCAAATGGCCTATGCATCAAAGCAGACCTGAATTTCACATTCACAGAACGATCTGCACAACTCTTTTAAGTTGTGCAAATACGCGTGCTGGGTAAAGTAGTTGTGAATTATTGGCTCTGTTCTGTCAGAGAACAGTAATGTGTTCTAAAATGGACTCGGTGAACAGGTGCAGTGTTTTTGAATAACTATAGAGACAATCCTGTTTGGAAAAGAGAGTTCCGTCAGAACTAACCTTCCTTCATAGAGGCTTACAAATTCACAGTACTATGAGTCTGACCGGGTTAACCTTACAGTACTATGAGCCTGACCAGGTTAACCTTACAGTACTATGAGCCTGACCAGGTTAACCTTGTAGTACTATGTGCTTAACCAGGTTAACCTTATAGTACTATGAGCCTGACCAGGTTAACCTTACAGTACTATGAGCCTGACCAGGTTAACCTTGCAGTACTATGAGTCTGATCAGGTTAAACTTACAGTACCATGAGTCTGACCAGGTTAACCTTACAGTACTATGAGCCTGACCAGGTTAACCTTGCAGTACTATGTGCTTAACCAGGTTAACCTTATAGTACTATGAGCCTGACCAGGTTAACCTTACAGTACTATGAGCCTGACCAGGTTAACCTTGCAGTACTATGTAGTTAACCAGGTTAACCTTATAGTACTATGAGCCTGACCAGGTTAAACTTACAGTACTAAGAGTCTGACCAGGTTACCCTTACAGTACTATGAGCCTGACCAGGTTAACCTTACAGTACTATGAGCCTGACCAGGTTAACCTTACAGTACTTTGAGCCTGACCAGGTTAAACTTACAGTACTAAGAGTCTGACCAGGTTACCCTTACAGTACTATGAGCCTGACCAGGTTAACCTTACAGTACTTTGAGCCTGACCAGGTTAAACTTACAGTACTAAGAGTCTGACCAGGTTACCCTTACAGTACTATGAGCCTGACCAGGTTAACCTTACAGTACTTTGAGCCTGACCAGGTTAAACTTACAGTACTAAGAGTCTGACCAGGTTACCCTTACAGTACTATGAGCCTGACCAGGTTAACCTTATAGTACTATGAGTTCGACTAGGTAGATGTGAGATGACCCTACTCCTGAAATTGTAGTTTGCATGTGCTTAACCATGTAGGTGTAACTCCTAAAGGTAGCGATGATTTAAGCCAACTCAATCACTGACCTATAACACAATGATGGCAAAAACGTGCAAGAACCAATTGATTAGAGTCACAAAAGAGGTTTTCTTTCCAGACCTCGTAAAAGTAGAGATCAACTGAAATCCCTCTGCACCCGCTGATCATGGAGTGTTTCTGTGCTTAAGTGCTTCGTTTAGCCTAAGATTAGCAAGAGCGTCCACGAGCTTTGCGTCTAAAGCTTAAATCAGCTGCCGACTGAAAGGAAACCAAAGAGACGCTGTGACACTCCAGCGCTCGAGCCCGAGGTTCCTGATCTAATGACTGAGCCCCTGGAGTCCAGGCTGCTTTAGGACAATGAAAGGCTGCACATTAAAGTGGCCGCCTGGAGTGCCGGTAATTCTGAACCTGAAGCTAAACGCGCAAATGCGCTAAAAGCGCATTGTTCTCAGCCACTGCAACTCTGCTAAAAAAGTCACTTTATCCTTCCAAGACCCAGCAATTCATTGTTGTCCCCTGCAGGGGACACGAGTCGCCCGTCTTTTATCTCAAGAACCACGCATTCTTCCGTGCTGAAACCTAGACTACAAGGGGACATTCAATAAAAGTAATTTTCAAAAATATACCTTTTTGAAAATATTTTCACTGCAACATGTTCTTGTCTTCCAAAATACGTGTTTTATGACAAAAAAATAATAATAATGCCAAAAAAAAATTCTTCCAGGACTTCCAGGAGGTTAAAAAAAAAAGAAAAAAAAAAAAAAAGAAAACACACACATACACACACACACGCACACACGCACACACGCACACACGCACACACACTATATATATATATATATATATACCACAGGTGTGGTGATCATTGAAATATACAGGAACTGTAGACAGCTTCCGCTTACTGGTTCCATTGATTCCTATGGGAGCTGCTCAACGGTGCATGACGCCAATTCGTGGAGGCTGCCATGTTTGATCATGGGGCTTTCGGCACCAGAGCGTGCAAACTGTGTGCCTAAACATAAAGGATCGTGGTAAACCGGTAAACGCAGCGCAATTACGTGAACCCGCGGCATTCGGCTGCAACAAACAGTAATGAGTAGTTATAGCCAGCCGACAAGCCACAACTTCTGAAGCATCTTCATTTTCATTTTTTTCATCACAATTCATCACCATGAACAATGAACAGAAGAACATTATGGCAGGTAACATTATTACCAGTAATATTAACATAAATAACATCAAAACAACAATACAATCTGTAAGGGAAAAATGAGAAATTACTGTTTACATATTTACTCGCTTCTATATAAGATTAAGAAATCATTTTAAATATCATTTCTTTCTAACTGAGAATTATTGGGAATGCATAGCCCCTCCCGTGTGTGATCCTATTTTCCCCAGAAAACTGTCTCTGTATTTCTCCATTGTTTTTAGTCACTATGACATGATAGCCTTGAAAAAGTCAGAACGTCTAAACAAGTCTGTATCTCAAAAATCCAATGTTTTTAACCAATCAGAGACAAGCTGCAAAACAGTTTGAGACAGACAGGTTTTAGGAAAATTACAGAAGCCGCCTTTCACCTACTTTTAACTGTATAAAATGAATGGCTTTTCACCTGTTCTGAGAGCTTTCATACAGACATGTTGTGGCGCTGTGTGGATTCTTCTGTTCGGCCGAATAAATATATCTGAACTGAATATTGTGTGGAAGTCTGTTGGACTCTTCTCACCAACCGGGGGAAATTAAGGTAATTTCCACCACAAATCAAACCGTAATGATGGTGGCTTCAGGTAATCCTAGGTCAATGTTCAATGCTCAGCGTATTCTGATACATCGGTTTTGTGCAGGCAACTTTCTCGGTTCAAGTCAATCACAGTCTCATAGTCGTTCATGCACGGACGTGCCCGTGTAAGCAGGTGCGCACTGTGACGTAAAACCATGCGGACCAAATTGGAATTAAATAAATCTTCTTCTGGTAGGCTCAGATAATAAATCGGTGCATGGTGAGTATTCTTTTCGCTGTGAGGAAATTGTAGTTTTGATTGGACTTCAATGGGGGAAATCACTTCTCGGCACCAAAGGCTTACTAATCTGCAATGCCTCAAGTGACCACTGGAGTTGGTCAGCTTCGCGGAGAATTGCAATCCCTCGGCCTCTGGTAGAGATCGCATTGTTCTTTGCTCGAGCAACTCCTGCTGGCCGTCCGGGCATCAGTAGCTTGCTGTCCGGTCACGCGTATGAATAGGTATCCAGTTCTGCGCGTGCGCGGCTTGCGCCGCGTTCTGAAAATACTATAAGCATCTGACAGGCGCGTGTTTCGGAGGCTTCTAGGCGCTCTCCCGAGGCAGCAAGGGCCATATATGAGCATGCTTATTGCACATAGTTCGCGGCATAATTGGGCATTCCAAATGTTGTTGTTATTGGAGATGCAAATTTGTATTTGTATTTTTTTAAGTCAACCATTAACTCTTTCAGTTCAATAATAGGTTAAGTTGAATGAAATAGTGCTCTGAGATTAAAATATTCGTTCATGTTCATTTTGATTAGCAGTAGCACTTTTGTGTGTTTCATAGGGAAATTTGAGTTTATACCAATAACCAAAAGCATTTGTTTCGTTTTGGTTTGAGCTGTTTACTACTGTGGTTGAGTGGTTCACTCAAGGAGAGAAGAACAGCCCTTCACCAGCTGTTTGAAGCTACAACCTCTGCATTACTTGTCAGTTAATGAGACAGACATAAGGGGTTCCAAAATCCAAGGCCGTATGTTGTCGTTCTCTTTTTACCATGTTTTTGGACAAAAAGCAAGTTGAATCCTAGATCGTGCAATGAGAACCTCATCATTTATTGAAAACCCCCATCCTGAACATGATACAATGAATCGATTATGTATTGATTAACTGAGACTACTGTAGTAGCCGAAGTTTCTCTTCCCATGTAGAATCCGATAGTCACTTTTTTTAACGGAAACGGATTTGGGGTGTTTCTGAAACCTTTAGCAAAATATGGGGGCGTTAAAAAACATGTCTCAGAACATTGAATGCATGGCCCTTGCTTGTCTGTTTTATTACAAAGCAAATGAAGCTTTGGCTTTCACACGTGTTCGGGATGCTTGATGTGGATTGCTTTTTCACAGACTTCGCTGCTTCAACCTTTTAAAATGTTCCAGAAAAGTAGAAATAGAAAAACACAGAATATTAACGAAGAAATATTCCGATTTTGTGATGGCTTTGCAGAGACAACAGAGGTAGCGGGTTGTCCTTTTGTGTTCATTTGCCGGCGAGAGACATCGATCCTGCAGGCGTTATAAAAATGACTCCCGGTGATTTTTATTGTCCATTGATTCTCATCTACAGTGACACAGTGTCAAAAGGGGGGATTGCTTTCTTCTGCGACTCTTACCGGCAAACTAACAAAGAAGCCGTTAACACCAACTCCCGCCTCAACACACTAACCATCTGATGTGTTTGAGGGCTGTCGCAGCACTCCCTCAACACCAGAGAGTGTTTACTGAAAAGATAGTTGACTTATGGAGAAAGAGAAGGGGGAGAGGGTAACCGGCTTAATGCTTAACGGGCTACCTCGCACAAGAGCCAAGCATAGGAGAACGCACAACGATATCAAAAACCAAGCGGTTTCACCTTATCCGTCCCAATTTCCCGGTCATGCTGCTGCAAAAATGTCTGAAGGTCAGGGGACAATTACACCGCTCGCTGAGGCAAACTGGGAAATGTAATATATGTTTAGTGAATATGTATGATATCGAGATAGAAAGTATACGAATTCTAGCATCATCCTCCAATAATAAATAGGCTAGCATGCATATAGGCTGGTCGGCGTCAGGTAGCTGTAATCGTAATTACCAAAGGTCCACAATCAATACGTCTAGCAGAACTCTCTTTGCACTCACTCATACAGACACCGCCACGAGCGCGCGCACAATCACACGCGCGCGCGCACAATCACGAGCGCGCGCGCGCGCGCACACACACACACACACATACACACGCATGCAACACACACACCATCTTCTTAACTCCACCTTGAGACGTGCAGGGAATTAAAAAAGAGCACTACGGTGTGGGAAACCACCCGCAGGAAAGGAAGGGAACGATCCCCTGGTCTCGTGCCACTCCATGTCACCCCCCCCTCCCGCAAACATTACCAAGTAGACAAACGATCAGCCAATCAGGGCAGTCTCAAGCCTAGTGGCATGCGCTTACGCATCCATACACTAGCTCAACAACTAGCTATAAGATACGATCGGGAAAACTTCAGGATATTTGCACGAGTTGTATCAAGGTCTGTTCACTTGCCTGACGATGATTCTTGTCTGTCGCCAGCCGAGTATATTCCGACGTGCGATTGATTTTATCGAATATTTCAGCAATCCAGTTCAGTGTTTACATATCTGTTGTTAACGGCAGTGTTGGGTCGATTGGGAAATACGTTACCAAAGTAGCAATAATTCTGAAGCAGTGGAAGACAGTTTTGCTCAGTGACAGGGCTATGGTTTTCTCAGTGCCACACGTCCATCCTTAATATTCCCAGCTGTACTGTGACATTGTTCACACACCGTGATTCACAACGAAGTCTTATTATTCCGTCACCGACACTACACAGATCTCATTACCTAACATCAAAAAGAACAGAACAAAACAATCCGCGCCCCTTTTCTTTCGCCCGCTCCACAGCAGCAGGTGTTAATCTTGTGTACCGAGTGTTTCGTCGATAATTGGAATCGTGCTCCCTTGTCCCACAGCGAAATGACGCCAAGAATATACTGCTGTAATTGGAAAGGAAGCAGATTGGCGGAGGAAATTCTTCTGAACATCACATTATTGGGGAACCACGCCAAAAACGTGTGGGAGAAACAATACAAACGGATGCCCCCGTTTTCACGCTTGAAGTCTACCCCTAACAATTCCTTCAGGCATCCACTACGAGAAGACGAGCAAGGAGCGCACCCGGACGGAGGTGGCGGGAGACCCGCACGGATGCACTCATACACACATACTTGTGGCCGTGAATGTGAATGCTATGACCTTGTATTGTGTTCTCCTGTCAAGTGCCAACGACGTGAATATTGCACAACATTGCAAACAACTGAGGGATGTAGGTGGGCAAATGACCGACGAATGTTACAATTTTGAAGTTCCATATCGCAGATGCTGTTAGTTAAGTGCTATCGCGTTTTTTCTTCATAGGACACTGTAATGGACACTTCCTGCTGGGAACGCACAAATGATGAGAGATCAATGGCAGTGCACGACATGCACAAAACTAGAAATACCAACGTATGTGTCTAAGTAATAACGCTGACAACGGGCAATATAAATGATGTTCATATATTCAGTGCCACTGGCCCCGACTCCTAAAATAACATGTTGCCTACGCACAATTATAGCAGTAAGAATATTCGTGAATACGCGAAATCATTAAACCATACGCAAAATCAAATTCTGCTTTTTATAAACATAAACAGTACATACAGGGGGGAAAGTACAATTACGCGATGACTTTCATTGTTACCTTTGCTGTTCTCCGCTTCCCTGTTCAGATACATCGTTTCCGACTTTCTTCAAAATTAGATAGTTTGGGTTATTTCAATGTGTGTTAATCCCGTGGAAAAACTCCGCCAGTCCCGTCCACTAGCTCGTGTTTATTGTCTTGTTGGTCAGTTTGTGTGCTTGTGGGCGCGCGTGCTAGTAGATTGCCCGTATTTCGATTGAGCAGGTAGTCAGTCTGTCGCTTCTTTCTCCTCCTATCTTTCCACCCTCCCTCTTTTTTTCTCTCCTCCTCTCTCCTTTCTCACTCCCTCTAGATTGTGCCGCTCACAGAGCTGGCCGCGGGAGAGCGTGCAGGGAGAAACGGGGCGATGGAGCTGCAGTTCAAAGCGTCTCCCCAGCGTTCATTGTGCACAGGTCCTCCGTGGCCCAACGATAAACCATTTCGTGTACTTATGTGTTAATGTGACTCCTCTCGTGTGCTATCACACATTCATCACATTTCTGTATAGCCTATAGGCTACCTCGTTTGTGTCCGGTTGTCAACTGGTCTAGCTAGTCATCATAAAATAAAATTTATTTATAACAAAATAAAAATTAGCGAAATCATCAGTCACCATCCTTATCGTCATTGCTCTTTTCTTTTATCCTCGGTGTTTGGTGTAATAAACACGTTACCAGGTTTCTGTGAAGAGCTGGTCGTAGATATAATATCGATTCCAAATTTAAATGACCCATGGTTTGTTTGCAATAATACGGTCATATATCATATCAATTGTCTGTAGACACAACTGTCAAATGTGTCTTTGGTTTGCATTTAGACTGGTTTCAACTCTGTCTTGACATTAAATAGGCAGGTAAGGGAATTGATGGCAGGTGCCATAAACCGGTGACGAAACGGTAGAGGGAGAACAGGTGACACCACCTTCCCCTGAGCACGGCCGTCTGTCTTTCCCCGCCCTCTTCCCCGTGCCTCTCAGCAACTACACACGTTGGAAACGAAAAGGTAAATACGCCTGCGGATCCTTTCTGTATATCCCCCATACACGCGTAATAAATTCACATACACTCAATCGCACAGGCGCACATACGTAAGCACGGGCTGATCATGCGGGGCGGGGCGAAATTTGTGGCTGACTAGCGACATCCAGGGGCGTTTCGGCGGAACAGCATTCACAAGCTGGGGTTTGTGCGCTTCTCTGTTCGGCTAACCAGAAAGAGCGGTTCCAGAAGCAATATAAATAATTAAACCTGGATGAAATTGTCTAAATTACCCAAACAACGTAGGTGCTATAAATTACTAATTTGGGTTTTGCATCCTAATCTGCCCCCATCCAATTGCCAATCACGCGACGGGGATTAACAATAGCTGACTCCTTCAGGAGCGAGAGTCATAGTCAGGGAGGGCATCAGCCCTGAGGGTATTCTCTCATCACTGGTTAAACAGGCTCCTGCGATCGGCCTTCACCAGCTGCACAGACTCCCAACTGTCTACGAAATACGGCAGTGTACAGCTCATCTTACCTGCAAAGTAAAAGTCAAGGAAATAGCGCTGACGTTGGGCCAGAAGAGGTATGGATCCGGCCCGGAGTCGCTTGCTATCTGGGTTTGCTGGCCGCGCACATTCGAAGGACCCGCCTGCCCAAAGTTAAGGAAGACGTCACAGTTATGACGATGAGACAAGACGGAACTCAGTGAAGGTCAAAAATATAAAGGATTAGAATATTTTTAAAGAGCGTATTGTCCAGCACTGTTACATGTTTATTCTCTCAAAGAAACATTGTCGGGCTATATGAACGTTTCGATATTTTTTCAATCTTCACAAAATCCCGAATTAAATGAGTGCATTTACACGCACCTATCCGTCAGGTATCCCCTCCCCCTCGCTGAAGTTGTATTTGTGCCTGATCCGTAATTAAACTTTGCTTAATTTCCTTGTCTTAAAATAGCCTACTTGCTTTCTCATTCCAAATGAAGCGATACATAATTGTTGATTAAAAAACATATTAAGTAGTCTGAATGACGTGGGCCGATATAGAATTATGTAACGTCGTTTGTTATCCAACGATTCGAACGGAAGGAGGGCAACACCAACCAACGTCTTTACTTGGGCCCCTGTCGTCTAGCTGCACGTGGAGCCTATCAACAAAGGACTGCCCAGCTCAGCCGGGTGGACAGCAGAGTGAACAACACCTAAAGGAAAATGCTATTGGGAGGACGGCGCCAGCCTGCCCGCCACTCTGCCAAACTGAAAAGGACGTTGCGGGGATTTACTGTAATACTAACCATAGGCTATGGCATTCCACTCCGTGACACCGAACCGGAAATACAGGCCAAATAAGGAAGGGAACTGGTTCAAAAAATAAAAATGAAAAAAGGTCATACTGCATGATAAAGTATCGAGCTGAACAATGACAACACATTTTTTAAAAGTATCTTGTTCTTGTTCTGCATCCATAAAAGATGAATGGTGCATGCAGGCTGTAGAGCATGCGCTTCGCTCAGCAGTACATGGTCTTAAGATGGACCGTACGCTGTTAATGCCAGGCTATGCATGCGCAGCTATACATGGTCTGACCATGGATCATATATTAATCTGACGCGTTTTCAAACCCAAAAAAGTGGTATCTACTGACCTGCCACTAATTTAGGGAACTTGATTCTCCAAGTTAAATTTGACAAAAAACCTTACTTTAAAAGTTTAGGCTGCTTAGAAACACATTGTATGTTGCCCGGTTTGAACAAGCTATGCAGAAAAACACAACATAATATGTTATGCAGACATAAATATGCATATTCATATTCTTATTATGCTTATTCATGAGAGATTAATATTTTCTGTGGTGATTAATTTAGATAATGTTACATTAGCATGTTACCCAGCATGCAATTTTGTTAAAAGTAGGGATGAGGTTTTCTCTGTACCTCTAGGGACATGATCCCAACACTTAATTACCATTCTGCAGCATAATTACAGGGAGACGAATCCAAACAATGCAAACTTTGAAACCGTCAATGACAACATCAGAGAAGAAATGGAGCAACAGTAAACATGAAGATGGTTCATTTCATAATCATGTTAAAAATTTTTTTAAAAAAACCATCACAGAACAGGGTTTTGTGTGCACATGCTTGATCTGATTGTATAGAATTATTTCATTTTCATCCATCCATTATCTATAACTGCTTATCCTGAGCACAGCCCCACAGCATATCTTTGGACTGTGGGAGGAAACCGGAGTATCCAGAGGAAACCCACACAGACAAGGGGAGAACATGCAAACTCCACACAGAAAGGCCTCAAGCTGAGATTCAAACCCACGACCTTCTTGCTGTTAGGCAACAGTGCTACCCACTGCACCACCGTGCCACCATTATTTAATTTTACACTACATTTACCAAGGCTATAATCCGCACTCAGAGAATAGTATCCTTGCTCGATTTAACCTCACTGTTGATATTGCAATCAGAAAAATCAGCAATGACCATAACAATTTCATCATCTGGGATTTTGAACCAACTCTGCTCATCTTCACAAATATAAGTTATGAAGCATTCACAGGAAGCAGCTTGACGATAACTTTTTAATGCATGTTTATTTTTTTTATTTTTTATTTTTTTGTCATGGCATTCTTCTAATTAACACCCAGGGGGAGCATTAATTTTCCCATTACATGCACATGATGTACATATGGTGTGTTAAGTGAATGGTCTCCAACACCGTAGGGGGGAGTCGTGACAGTCACACTCACCTTTTCCATGGCGACTCGATTTGACACCATCCTAGAGGAGCTTTTTTGAATAATAAACTTTGACTGCTGGGGCTTATTTAGTGTTACCATGGCTACATGTTACTGTAGGAGCTGCCTCCCTTTAAGGATTGCTTCTTGTTAAAGTGACTAATGAAATTACCATATCGCAGTAATAAGTAAATAAATGCATACACACTCTGTGATTGGAGGAAGGTGGAGATTTTTCCAGTTACATGTGAAAATGTTTATATTCATGTTGCTTGATTTATTTGTAGTTAAATAAGCATGCATTTGAATACCACATTACTATGGAATATGTGAGCAGAGCAGTTTGTTTTTTTTTCGTGGTGAGCCTTCCTGGTGAGCCATTATGACATTGTACACTCACACTACCATCTGTAATTATGTTGTCAGGGGATACATGTTTAAAAATAGAGGCACAAAATAATTCCTAAATGATTCAAGCAAGTTTTGTCCATTCTGCGGCAAATTTCATCTTTCCTTGACCTTCCTTCCTTTCCCATAATGCATTTCACCAGTCAGTGCAAACCCAGGCACCTCTTTAGCAGAGAAACTACCTTCTAATGGCTTTGTCAGTCAAAGTCCAGTATACCAGCAGCTATTGTGTTTTATGTTGCTACCAGTAGATTTAAGTACAGTAAAGCATAAGCTAGCAACAATTACGACCACCATTACAGTAATCACCCTACACTCGCACAGATTTTTGGGCAAAAGAGATGTAACCACAGACAATTTATTAATCGGCAAATGCGTCTTTAAACAGTGAGTTGGAATGGTCCTCAGGGAAGGTCTGGTGGCAAAATTTGAATCTGAAATAAAAATGGTTATCAAAGTATCAGATGCAGTATGGCTTTTGTGAAAGGGCATGAGCAGTGTGCAGGTATATATTTAACATAAATTCAGTAAATCCAATTTACACATTATCCCTCCAGCATGTGAGAGATATATGACATTTATGGAAATGGGAGGTGGAACGGGAAAGTGAATTGTATTTCCTATGCATAAATATTGGTACAGATTATTTTGTACGATGTCCTGCCTTAGCGGGTATTGGTTCTTGTTGCTGTGTGTTAAAGTAAATGTTATTGTTTTTTTTAATGCTTCTCATGTTTGTGTTGACCCTGGCACCTCTTTTTGGCGTTTGCTAACCTCTGTGTCTTGATCGTAAATCACATAGGCTGTCCCCCACCCTTTGTCTTTACTTCCACATGTGAACAGGTCCTTTGGTAAATGGTAAATGGACTGCATTTATATAGCGCTTTTATCCAAAGCGCCTTACAATTGATGCCTCTCATTCGCCAGAGCAGTTAGGGGTTAGGTGTCTTGCTCAAGGACACTTCGACACGCCCAGGGCGGGGTTTGAACCGGCAACCCTCCGACTGCCAGACAATCGGTCTTACCTCCTGGGCTATGTCGCCCTGAGCTACGTCGCCCTGAGCTACGTCGCCCTGAGCTACGTCGCCCTGAGCTACGTCGCCCTGAGCTACGTCCTTTCTATCATTTGCTGGAAGGGTGGAGGCACGTTTTCCAGATCTGGTGAGTCCCGTGTCTCACGTGTCCACCCTGGATCCAGGAGCATCGCTCTGCCTGCTTTCCCATCGAGCGTTACTCGCTTCTGCTGCTTTTACGTCTTTCTTCATCGCTCCCCCTTATTTCTGGGCAGTTAGTCACAGCGGTCGCTTTCTGCCCCGGTCGCAACCGCGCCTGTGAGGCTTCTCAGATTTGCCGATTCGCTCTCCTCGGACCGCCCGAACGCGTCATTTCCCTGCGAGGCGGCGCACAACGGTTTCGCTAACTGTCGGCAAGCTGGTGCATGAGCTCGGGCATAATTAAAAAGTCCTAAAATAGACTGTAGCTCCCACTTTGTGGCCGATGTGCTTCCGATGTGCTCCAGCCTCTGTTTATACCGCTCTGCTAGTCCCCTGGTCTCCGCGGTGCCGAATCCCAAATAACCCACTTTGAGTCAGGCTATTTGACTCTTCTTCAAATCAATCAGCGCTCCCTTTTCTTTACATCGTTTAATGACTTCACTCAGCATTCCCAAATGTTCCTTTTCCGCGTTGTGTGTAAAATACGAAAGACCCATATTTATCATGCAATCTAGCCCTTCCAAGATTTCAAGCCCGGCGGCCTGGAATACCGTAGGACTATGACAGAACCCCTCCGGTAGTCTTGTCCATACATATGACTTTCCCGCGAAGGTAAATGCGGTTTTCATTTGGGAATGTTCACTTTTTGGTACACTCCAGAACCCACTGGCTATGTCCCAGACAGGGACATCTTAAACATTTTGGCTGGCGACATTTGCGACTAGCCCTTGGATTAGCCATCAGTCTTCTATCAGATCCTCTAGTTCTCTTAAATCTTCCTCTAATGCTTTGATGGCTTTCTTATTTATTTTATACTGTTTCTGGTATGGGTGTATTCCTCCCTCAATCTCATAAGGCTCCATTTGAATGATTCCACAATGATTTTTGAATTTGGCATATTCTCCCTGTCCTATTATTTTCATTAACTCCTCCTCATCCTTTACTTTTCTTTGCAATTCCTCTTCCATTATGGAGTAGTTACTAATTCTGTAATGGGAGTAAGGTAGACTCACCTGGGGATATTTTTAAAGGGACGCTCTGAGGCAAGATATCATATATAATATCCAGATATATATAAAATATGCATATATATACTTCAGATATACATATAGTAGTATATATATATATATATATATATATATATATATATATATATATATATATATACACTCACCGGCCACTTCATTAGGTGACAGGAGTTGCACCTGGTGTGGTCTTCTGCTGCTGTAGCCCAGCTGCATCAAGGTTTGACGTGGTGTGCGTTCAGAGATGCTCTTCTGCATACCTTGGTTGTAACGAGTGGTTATTTCAGTTACTGTTGCCTTTCTATCAGCTTGAACCAGTCTGACCATTCTCCTCTGACCTCTGCCATCAACAAGGCATATTTGCCCAGAGAACTGCCACTCACTGGATATTTTCTCTTTTTCGGACCATTCTCTGTAAACCCTAGAGATGGTTGTGCATGAAAATCCCAGTAGATCAGCAATTTCTGAAATACTCAAACCAGCTGGTCTGGCACCAACAACCATGCCACGTTCAAAGTCACTTAAATCACCTTTCTTCCCCATTCTGATGCTTGGTTTGAACTTCAGCAGATCGTCTTGACCATGTCTACATGCCTAAATGCATTTAGTTTCTGCCACATGATTGACTGATTATATATTTGTGTTAACGGGTGCAGTTTGCAGTTGAACAGGTGGACCTAATGAAGTGGCCGGTGAGTGTATATATACATATATCAGGGCTTTACTTCAAGGTTAATGTGCTCAATCTTAAACACCATTTATGAGTTATTATGAAATCTATGCATGATTAATGTCAGAATTTAAACAGACGTAAATAGGTAAGACACTATTACTACACAATTAATACACAGGTTACTTCACTTGCCCGGTCGGTTTACCTTTTGCGAAACATGTTAGTGAAACTAATATCGAAGCAAGCATAAACACAAGCTTAAAAAATGTTTTGATGTGAGCATCACAAAGACTTTAAATTAGCTTAAATGAAACAAGACACTTGTGCCATGTACAACACCTAGATTATATTAATAAATTAGTGCCACAAATGCACTTACCTTGGCGAAACTGCAAAAATTAAGTTATTCTCCTTCTCTCTGAAATGAAATACTGAGAGATCATGTATACATAACAGGTAAAACTATACAGTTTTGGATCTGTCATGGATCATAAGCTCCTTGACCACAAGTGTGCAAAATCTGAGGGTGGAACTACTAAAGATCTATGAAGCAAAAAGTCCAAAACCTATCCGAAACATCTCCAAAATAAAAAAAATTATTTTGTTCACTATAAAGCAAATATATTTGCCCATTATGATGGTTTAAGATGAAACAATATCACAATGAAAAATGCAAAAACATTGTGACACACTGTGGTAGACATACCTAAATATGCAATCATTTACTCTTGTGTGTCTTTCTGTACTCTACATTATGTAATCTTTTGATGCATGGGGATGGGATTTTACAAATGTTACTAATGATGAACACAAAAGGAAATTTTATGTTCATCCACCACACATCAGCAAACAGTAAATTTTACTGTTAGTATTTCTCATCCTAAGTGACAAGTACAGCCCATGGACATACTAATACCCCAAATTATGTACAGTAAGATTACAATAAAATAATATTCCACCATCAGAAAAATGTTCTAGCTTCACAGCACCTCAGTGCATCAAACATGAGTCTGGGTCGTGTGTGCCACCAATGAACGCTTGTATTGCAGAATTTGGAAGGCTCGCATTAAAGAATAGCGAAAACCTCTTGAAAGACACTCAATTTCATTGCGAGTAGTATGAATTCTAACAAAGCAGGGCACTTCAAATCACTACACTATGCTGACATTGCCCAGGGTACGAGAACAATGCCTCTATACAAGCAGCTAGGCCTGTTAGTTAGCTACATTTCTTGCATATGTGACCCTTCATTTCTTCCAAAATTATGAATACAAACAAATCTATTATTGTATAATTATAGCAATATTAGTATTGTAAATTGTACCAATGTCTTGCTTCATTTAAGCCATTTTCAAATCTCTGTGATGCTCACATCTGGAGTTATAAAGCTTTAAATAGGGTACCACTTAAATGGGAAAAGATTAGGCAAATCTGAGATGTGTGCGAAGGGATTACAGTAAAATAGGGCCCCAGCCTGTCCATACTAAAATAATGTGCTAGGCTGCCCGTATTAAAACAGGGCCCCAGACTGCCCTAGAAGGGTACTGGGCACGGGGCGGTTTGAACACTGAGCTTCGGACAATTAGTCGGTAGTCTGAAACCAAAAGTCAAAATAGTGTACCCCCAACGAAGAGTTAAAACTCCACCCACAGTACCTTCAAAAATAATAAAGGAAAAATAACAAAGTAGTGTCCTGATGGAAGGATTTGCAGTCCAGCTGGGAACACACAAACTAACCTGAGTAACTACACGGTGAGCAGAGGGCAAACCGAGAGTCGAGGTCGAGACCGAGCTAACGGTCAAACACGAAATCCAATCAGGAAACAAAGCAGAGGGGCTAGGCCGGAAGGGTCAAACACACAAAATCATGGGGAAAACAAACTAGAAGGGGCAAGGAAAGAATCAGAGTCGAAGGAAACGAGTCAATGGTCAAACACGAGATCTAATCGGCAAACAAACCAGAAGGGCTAGACGAGAATCGGAATCAAACAAAAATGTGGTCAAGGTCAAAAGAAGCAATCTCTATACACAACACACCAAGCACAAGTTCGAAGTCCTCGTCTCCAAGTGGCGAACAGCGCCTTTCTCAAGCCGAGTAACCGGAAACGAAAATGGCCAATCAGATGACAGAACGAAAAGATGAAACGCATACGGAACAGACAAATGTAAACAAAACTTATGACAGGGATCATAACACTGCCCTTGCTAAAACAGGGCCTCAGACTGCACATGCTAAAAAAAGGGCCCCAGGCTGCCCATGATAATATAGGGCCCCACACCGCACATGGTAAAAAAGGGTCCCAGGCTGCCCATGATAATATAGGGCCCCACAGCGCACATGGTAAAAAAGGGTCCCAGGCTGCCCATGATAATATAGGGCCCCAACCTGCCCATGCTAAATATAGGCTGAGATTAGACTGAACTCAAAACAACAGTCAATTCTTGCCAATTTCTTTAAGTAGAAATGAACTGTCATAAACATTTTAATTGTTCTTTTTATACCTGGAGCTGTGTGACTCTCACGTTCTATATGTTTGTCCATCCACTCCTTAAGACTGATGAATGATGTCTCCATCTTAATGGTACTGGATGCTGGTTTCCATGGTGATGGCATAGGCCAACTCACAAAGATAGCAGATGGCAGAGGTGACACCACAAAAACTATCACAACATTCATATATGATATTATGTTGAATGATTAAATAATATATAAATAGAAGCGTACAGTACCTCCAGGCACATTGTTGGATTGAATCAGTTTGGAACTGCAAATCGGATATTTTTGGGCAACTGTCCACACAATAATTTTACAAGTGGCCAGACAGGATTTGTATGTTTAGGCTAATTACACGTTTCGTCATGAAGTGGTGACACAAGGCAGCACTATGTCACCTGACAAGTGAAGAAAAACACCAGCTGTGACCAGTCAAGACGCAAGTCATAGCCAGGCAGCCATCATCTACACCCGCTTATTCCTGGCCAGGGACGCGGGAGATGCTGGAGCCCAGCATGCATTGGGCGAGAGGCAGGAATACACCCTGGACAGTCCGCCAGTCCGTTGCAGGGCACACACACCATTTACTCACCATTCACTCACACACTCATACCTAGGGGCGATTGAGACTCTCCAATTAACCTAGCCTGCACTGATTTTGGACGGTGGGAGGAAGTCATGCACGGGGAGAACATGCATACTCCACTTAGAAAGGCCCCGGTCGAGATTCGAACCCGGGACCTTCTTGCTGTGCGGTGCTACCCATGGCACCACCGTGCCACCCCAGGTACTGCATATGTAAGACATTAGGATGAAATAGGTGACTTCTGGGACAAGAGAAACAGAAATGTGTACACTTGCTTTAAATATTAAAATACAGGAAAACTGGCTTATAAAATATTTTGTTTATTTCATATTCACGTTCATGGCAGACTGCTCAATTCGCAGAGGAGTAACCGAGCATGCACAGATGATTGTAAATAGTCAAAATGGCAGCAGATGGCAAAGGGGATGAACAGTGATGTTCCTCCACATATGGTGCACTGTATGTAATATCATTTCTAAATTCCTGCAGATTACTAGCCATTTAAAAAAATATTTGAAAAGCAATGTCCATTTCTAAATATCTATAATATTCATTCAAATAATTTTTTGTAGTATTAACGTGCTTTCCTGAAAATTTCCAGGAGTTGCACAGAAGTATTTTTTTTTCTTCCGAATCTAAAGAGAAAGTAATTTAAGTGCTTGACATATGTCTCGTAGATACATGTATAACAAAGTGTGCAATTTTCTTTTGTTTTATTTAAGTACACTGGCTGAGTCGGCACTTTCCAAGTCAACTTTAGTTTGTGCTCCCAACTTATTTACATTAGTGCATAAAGATGCCTCAATTTTTCATGTTCACGCAAGATCACTTTCCTGTGTGAGATTACAGAACAGGGAGGAAAAAAAAAAGTTCTACGGCAGCTACAACACCGTTCTGTGCAACTCTGCCATCATTTAATCAAAGTCTAACTTACAAGGGTACACTGAATCACATGACAGCACATCACCTGTATCCATACACACACATACTCAAACCGCTTGTTCCTGGAAACCCACAGGGTTTGCTGGTTTCTGCCATTACTCAGCAGCACTTAGGTGAAGCCGTTGGCTTCGCAGTGAACTTGCCTGTTTTCTTGGGTCTGAAATTTTAGGGGGGGGGGGGGGGGGGGAGAAAAACCAGAAGACCCTGCGGTTCTCCAGGACTAGGGTTTCAGACCCCTTCCCTCAAAGTCTCATCCTTACACCCCTGGGTCTCGCCCAGTCCCAGGCAAAAAAACCAGCGGTTTCTGGGCTCACGACCCAGACATAGATAGAGTTACAGTCTGCAGGAGTGGGTTTGTATGCAGGGACACGGTTTTTCCTGACCATGCGAAGAAATGCTGCTTTCCAGACCCTGAGTGCGTTGACCAGAGAGAGAGGATGTGAGCGAGTCGTAAGCACACACATCTCGAGCTTCTCCGCACTCCTTGCTAGCTCAAAGCGGGACAGAATGTCAAACAATAAAACCGAAACGTACCGGCCCGGCACTGTCCAGGATCCGAAAATCACCATTTCCCGATCGATCGATCGATCGATCAGGGGAAAACAACATCCCTGGAACTTCACACGTCAACACAGATGGACAAAAACCAAATAAATACTAGTGCAACCAGCTTAGTATCAAGCAAAAAAAATGCTACAGTGCTTCTTGAGTCCATGACCAACTTGCCAAGTGACTATTTCAGTTTCTCTGCTGAATACTTCCCTCCCCAACCCACCCCACCAATAACAAGAAATGTGACAAAAACATAGATATTGGTTTTTGATATAAATACCCAATACCAATTTAAATTCTTTGGATGCAAGTTTGAGGGAAAAAAGTGGCACTCATTTTTATTCCTCAATTCCCTCACGTCGGTAATTCATGAGGGAAGGAATTTGAGCTCCACATTCATCAAGGATCTCAGGTTTGGAGCGCTGAACTAGGATCAGTTTAGCATTTTAGCTCATGATGGATAAGGTTTGGATAAGGACAGGGAAACCTGATCCGAGATCAGCTCTCCTACTCTGAGACGCATCTTGATGGTTTCTTCCCAACCCGCTTCGCCTATCCGTGCTTCGTGTTCAATCTCGGTAACTGAAAAATCCCCTGCCCATCCCCCAGGCACAAAGCTGATTTGATTTGTGTGTGTGTGTGTGTGAGTGTGTCTGTTCAATAATTTGAGTAGCTGTCATATCCAGATATTGCCATATCATAAGCGTTAATAATCAGGTGTTTGCATCTGTGTGTGAGTAGACGATTCCCCTTTGGGCAGTGGGAGAGTGGAGACTTGTGGAGGGTCATTTCTCGAAGAAAAGGTGCGCTTGGGTTCGCCGGGCCTTCTCGATGCTCTCGAACGTGGGCGCCCCGTGAGGTAGATCCAAGCGCTCGTGTTCCGATACCATGATGCCCTCTGCCTCCCCTGGAACAGCACATACGCGGGGTCAACATTTATCATAAACCGTAGCTTCAACATTATCCCCCAAATTTAACATTAGCGTGAACATGTCAATGTTCATGTAGAATGAACACCAAATTCAACATTCAGCATTAATGAAGTGTTCAGTATTAAGCACTAACAGCAAATTCAACATTTAGCATGAATCTAATGTTCAGTATTAAACATCATCAGAAAATTGAACATTTAGCATGGGTTCAACATTTAGAATGAACCCCAAGTTCAGGATTTCATATTCAATAAGCATAAACCGCAACTCAAAATTACTTTACTAAAAAATAAGGATAACCTCCAGGATAATCTCCAGGTTCAACATTTGAATTCCCAATTCAGCATTTAGAAGGAACCTTCACTCAACATTTAGGATGAACACCAAGTTCAACATTTAGCTTAAACCCCAAAGCAAAAACTCCAGCTGAACCTGAAGTTGAGACTTTGTTTTATTTTCCCTTTTCACGAGAACATGATAAATCTAACTTTTATAATTTTTATATTTCAGTAAAAAATGAATATGTCCACAAAAAGCTCAAACTGAAATATTTATATTTCATTATAGCAGAAAATTAAACTATTAACGATTAATAATTAAAATTATTAATCGTTCATTGAAAACATCCAATTTTGTCTCCGCCTTTCGAAGCAGCAGGGCAAGGAGGCCAGACCGGGGCTTACCAGTTATCCGTCAAAACCCCATATTCCCCAAACTAATAAAAACAGCAGCGGGAGCAGATGCACTCGATGTGTGAGTCATTTGTGACCCAAGGAAATCTCATTCTGATCTAGGCCAAACGGTCATGATTAAGAGGTGACGAGAAACGCGACGCGTGACAGCTTTCGCTTTTGGCAGTGCTGCGAGTCCTCCATTTTGGATCTGAGAAGCCAGGAGCCGAGCCGTTTTCCACTGACCGGCTTGCAGATCAGCTACGCCGCGCACGGTGAACAAATTTCACTCCCGCAGGTTAACGAGACGTGGCGGGATGGCTGTGTCTTTGTGGTCCCGTCCAAGGAGACGAGACTCGGAAAGTTCTAGGCCAGAGGGCTTCAAAGGCCTCATCGGGATGAGGCTCTTATCGGTTACCAAGGTTACGGCATGGGAAAGAGAGGAACAGCTTGTTACTGGCTGATGCAGGTTATTTGTGTGTAGTCGTTATTATGTGACACTCTTCAAAGTCAAAGTGTTTTTATTTGTCAAGTGCACAGTATAACACAAGGTCATACTGAGCAAAGAAATTCTTATGACATGGCAGGCAGCAACTACATAGAAGCAAGAGCAAAATATCAAAAAATATCAAAAATATACATATTAAACATAATATTAAACATTAGCAGCAGTACCAGCCTGTACAGATGGGGGATATGGTCAGTGAGAATAGGAGTATTAAATGTTTAAATATTAAACATATAAAGTGCAGGAGTGCTGATGAATATGTGCATAAGATTGTGATAATGTACATTGAACATACATAGGAAGTGAAGGAGCATACATAGGAGGCCATGTGATCAATGTGACCCCTGAGATTAATGTTGCTGGTTGAGAAGCCTGATGGCCTGGGGGAAAAAACTGTTTGTGAGTCTGGTCTACTCTTACAAAGTAGCTTCCTCTGGTTGACCTGACAGTAAGGCTGTTGTCGGTTTCTTTCTCATCCACCCCCCCCCCAAAAAAAACACAAGAATTAGCCAATTAAAAAGTTGCTCCCTTATCACAAATCTAAGGTGTTCTTGTTGTCTCCTCTCCTGGAAGGTTTTATTACCTCTCTGAAGAACCACCAGGGTTCAAAGCTATTCAGAGCACCAGGGGTCCAGCACTGCAACATCACAGCACAGGATCAGTACCGGCTTTGAATTTAAAGCTTTAATGCCCAACCTGTGACGTTCATTTCGGTTCTGAAAGTCATATTCAAATAGAAAAGCTGAATTACCTCCTAATTGGGTCTTGACTGGTCTTGATTAAAAGAGGCCAAACCAACCAGCATTTTGATATTATGTCGCTTAGCTCCGCTTCAAACATAAGTTCACTTTAACTAACAGTAATTGTCAGGTTTTAAGTGAGCTAGTCCTCGCCATAAATGACCCACCCCCCATCATCACCCAATCAGGATCAACCTCCCCAGTCCCGACAGGGTGAGGTGCCTATGACTGCTAAGGGCTGGTCACATCTTTATATTAGTGTTTTGTGCAGAATCGATATCTGGGCCCCAGTTTGCCTTATTCTCTGGCTGTATATGTTGGTGCATTGTGGGATAGCTTGGGATAGACATGCAGTAGTTTGAAGATCTCTCTTTGATATAGATCTTTTGTCATTTTAGCTTGTTTAATTTGTGTTTAGATTTAGATTGCTATTAATGAATTCGGCAAATGATAATTGTCATCCTAGATAATAACTACTAAATTAAATCAAATAAAATATACTTTTTAATGAAGGATCAGTTGTTTTAGCATGCAATACCACTTGTGTTCAGTACTGACAGTATGAACATTACCCAACGGCACTGATCGTTTCTGGATTCCGGAAAAGACATATTTCATAAGACTCTGCTGATTAATGCCTATTAATGCCAGATTTATTTATTTAAAAAATATGGTTATTGGATTCCACGTCATAAACTAAATCAATATTCCTAGTAGCGTTTGATTGCTCAGTCTCAATAAAACGATCTCACAACTGGCCTAACAGCGAGGTGGCAGCGCATCAAAGGTATGCTGTTTGGGTGCCATCCAAAACAAAAGCAACACTCAATTACCTCGCTAGTAAGAGGGCACGTTTTCGGACCGTAAAATATGCAGAGCATAACAGGCAACAGAAACTGATGCTCATTACTTTGTCCTGTCTGACTTGCTGCCAAGCCCTACACTTTAATTCAGTGAAAATCTTCTGGCGCGTAAGAGTAATAACGCTCGACCCCTAATCGCTAATTTAGGGCACGGCTTTGCACTTATTCAAATATCGGGAATGGTCATTTAAGTAGATTTCCATAAATCAATTTCTGTAGGCCGATATGCCGCGAATCAATCTTTCGACGCACGGCTGCATCCCCCAATTCGGGTGTCGTTTAACGACTGAGTTCAGCAAGAGCCGACTCCGTCAATCAGTCCCGAGGACAGGATTCTGGAGGCGAGCACCGTGATCAAAAGTCGCTTCCTGGAAAATGCAACCGCAGCCTTAAAGCCTGACGTGCAAGCTGCATGTATGCAGTGTAGATCCACCTGATGCAGTAGCTGCATGTATGCAGTGTAGATCCACCTGATGCAGTAGCTGCATGTATGCAGTGTAGATCCACATGATGCAGTAGCTGCATGTATGCAGTGTAGATCCACCTGATGCAGTAGCTGCATGTATGCAGTGCAGATTCACCTGATGCAGTAGCTGCATGTATGCAGTGTAGATCCACCTGATGCAGTAGCTGCATGTATGCAGTGTAGATCCACCTGATGCAGTAGCTGCATGTATGCAGTGTAGATCCACCTGATGCAGTAGCTGCATGTATGCAGTGTAGATTCACCCGATGCAGTAGCTGCATGTATGCAGTGTAGATTCACCCGATGAGGTAGCTGCATGTATGAAGTGTAGATTCACCCGATGCGGTAGCTGCATGTATGCAGTGTAGATTCACCCGATGCAGTAGCTGCATGTATGCAGTGTAGATTCACCTGATGCAGTAGCTGAATGTATGCAGTGCAGATTCACCCGATGCAGTAGCTGCATGTATGCAGTGTAGATCTACCTGATGCACTAGCTGCACGTATGCAGTGTAGATTTACTGCTGATGCAGTAGCTGCATGTATGCAGTGTAGATTCACCCAATGCAGTAGCTGCATGTATGCAGTGTAGATTCACCTGAGGCAGTGGCTGCATGTATGCAGTGCAGATTTACCCGATGCAGTAGCTGCATGTATGCAGTGTAGATTCACCTGATGCAGTAGCTGCATGTATGCAGTGTAGATTCACCTGATACAGTAGCTGCATGTATGCAGTGTAGATTCACCTGATGCAGTAGCTGCATATATGTAGTGTAGATTCACCCGATGCGGTAGCTGCATGTATGCAGTGTCGATTCACCCGATGCGGTAGCTGCATGTATGCAGTGTAGATTCACCCGATGCGGTAGCTGCATGTCTGCAGTGTAGATTTACCCGATGCAGTAGCTGCATGTATGCAGTGTAGATTCACCCGATGCAGTAGCTGCATGTATGCAGTGTAGATTCACCTGATGCAGTAGCTGCAGGTATACAGGGTAGATGCACCTGATGCAGTAGCTGCATGTATGCAGGGTAGATTCACTTGATGCAGAAGCTGCATGTATGCAGAGTAGATTCACCCGATGCAGTAGCCGCATGTATGCAGTGTAGATTCACCCAATGCAGCGTTGATCTACCTCTCATGCAGTAGCTGCATGTATGCAGAGTATATTTACCTCTGATGCGCTAGCTGCATGTATGCAGTGTTACCTTTCATGCGCTGCATTAGCGTCCCGTACGCCAGGTCTAGCTGGTAGGCCAGGATAAAGCTGAGGGGAACCACTGGAGCTAAGAGCCCTGGCCTCTTTCTCTTCAGAGCTCTGAGAATAAAACATGCATACCATTTATATGTATGTGTCTGCACCAAAATAAATACAGTAAAATTACATAACTACTTTTTCAGAGAAGATTTAAAGTACAAATGAAATACAGAATCTTCATTATATAAAATTAATTAAATACATTTGCACACTACTGGATATATATTTGGGTTTAATGTTTTTGGAAATATCAAGAGTTATGATAATTACTAGCCTCACTTGTCAGGCTCATAATCTTACAGTGCTATGAGCCTGATCAAGTTGCTCATAACCTTACAGTGCTATGAGCCTGACCAAGTTGCTTATAACCTTACAGTGCTATGAGACTGACCAAGTTGCTCATAACCTTACAGTGCTATGAGCCTGACCAAGTTGCTTATAACCTTACAGTGCTATGAGCCTCATCAAGTTGCTCATAACCTTACAGTGCTATGAGCCTGACCAAGTTGCTTATAACCTTACAGTGCTATGAGACTGACCAAGTTGCTTATAACCTTACAGTGCTATGAGCTTGACCAAGATGCTTATAACCTTACAGTGCTATGAGCCTGACCGAGTTGCTTATAACCTTACAGTGCTATGAGACTGACCAAGTTGCTCATAACCTAATAGTGGTATGAGCCTGACCAGGCAGACATTTAGATGTGTGATAAGTTCCATCACAAGTTCAGGGCATGTGCTTTGCTAAATAAACCAACGGTAAGTTACTTCAGACAAATCACAAACCTGCATAGGAAGAGTTTCAATTGGAGGCCATCTCAACCAATGACCTACACCAACAGATTGCAGGATAAATCTCAGCAGAATCAATCAGATTGCAGAAAACTGGAAATTCCCGAGCATCCAGAAAGGGAAGTAGCAGTTTAATCGGATTAGTTTCACACCAGAAATTCTGCAATCTGATTGGTTTGAGAAAGAAAGTTTTATCCAGCACAGAGTTGCATAGTATGTATCTGGTAGGGCTGGGCGATATACCCACAATGATACTGATCGAATGCAATAACAGTCACCGTAAAGCCGCCACCGTATGGCACATTACGTTTCTTTTATACCTGATGCGGTAGCATACAACCACGCTTCAGAGACCGCATGAAATGCTTCCAGAAAAACAATTTAATGACTTATCTATTGGGTATTGATAAGACAGCCAACCTGCAGCAAGGTCATAGAGCTTCCACGTGATCATACAATATGTTTTTATCAATCATATGCATAGCTGCAAGGTCTTGCTGCTGATTGGGTGGCTTATGGACACCCAATACATAACAGTGGTGATGATCTTTTTTCTGGAGGCGTTTCACACAGCCACTGAATCCTGGTTGATTACAACCGCATCAGGTGTAATTAAAGAGGTGAAAAGAAAGGCAATACACCACATGGTGGCGACAACCGTTACTGCAATCGATAATTATTGTCGCTGTATATCGGCCAACCCTAGTACGTGGGTTTACTGACACATCTGCAGAGAATTTTTGGTCTTGACGGAAGCCTCACCAACACAGAAACAAGATTCCTCAGGAGTAACTGGCCGTTTGTTTACCAGTAAAGCAAATCTCTAGAAGGTTAATTATTTTACAATGGAGTCAATATGGTCAGGCTCACAGTACCATATGCTTGACCTGCTCATTGTAACAGAACCACGTGGGGTCTGACAACTCAGGCCTGTGTCTAGATCGACTCTACCCTGCAGTGAGCCCCAGGGTTGCCAGACTGAATGATGCACCATTCCTACCCAGCAGTGAGTCCCAGGGTTGCCAGACTGAAGAATGCACCGAAGTACTTGAGGAACTCCCTGGACCATGCGATCTGCATAGCCATCTGCCGCTCCCTCATCTGGTTCTGCATCTGAATCTGGCGCTCCAACTGAGTACCCAACAGAGTGAAGACTTCAAAATGCAGGACAACGGAAAGAGGATCCACACAAGTGCAAACTAATAACTGCTGGGTTTTGTAGTTTTCTTCCGAGCAAGCAGCAAACTTGAGCACTGGAACCCAAGTGTGCGGACTCTGTAGCCAATTAGCAACTTATGTTAATTACTTCAGTGCTGAACCTGAAAAATCACATCAAAAACTGCAGCTTTCCAGGACTGAAGTTTCAGATGTGCTATAGCATGCTTCACGTTCTTTACGCTCATCTCTGTATTGTTGATCTTCGCTGTTATTTTATTATATGTTCTGGTGAACAGAGGACAGTCACAGTCAGATACTGAGTTCTGTTTCAGTCATAAACTATTAAGCTTCAAACAGGACTGGCTCAGAAAGCAGAATTAAGGAAAGCAGCATACAGCATGCGGACCACAGTAATTACAGTTCCGCGCTAATTAGCTTGCATGTCTGCGGCAACCCCTTGGAGTTAAGTAGCCGTATCATCCATGACATAAGAGCACTTTTCTCCGATGAAGGCAATATGCTGGAATATGAGTCTTTCAGTTGGCTATCTTTCACAAAGGTTTAAACACTTTCTCTGAAAATTCCCGACGAAAAAGAGACAAGTCTAACCTGGAGTCGTGAGTTTAGGACCATGAATTCCTGTTGCTTCTTCATGTTCTGATCCATGGACTTAGACATAAGGAACCCCATTGTGCTGAAGGTAAATTTAAAACACAAACACATCAGTATATGAATATCAGTGTGGCTTATTAATTACAAAACCACAGTAATATGCAATTTGTTATGACAAGTATGATGTAATACACAGCATAATAATCTTATAAACATTATATGAAGGAACTGGGCCACACGCAGGACAGGACAGTGCCTCAGGACAACAGTACCCTTCGTTTTCAAAGGGTGCAGATCTCTTGCGTCCAGGCAATGTGGCTCTAAATGGATCACAGTGCTTTACTGTCTATGTAGTATTCTATAACCGAAAAACTATTCTCCGTAAAATGGATTTAATACTGTGCGCCTATTAAAGCGTCACGGTGATATGTACAGTACAACACTTCGAAAGGTGGTCTCGTGGGAATTGCAGCTGGTTTGCTTTCTGAGTACAGAGTTAAGCATTCCATCACAGAGAAAAGTAGGTAACCGTCTGCAGAACGACGGCAATTTTAAGGTCGTGAGAAGAACACAAAGAAAATGCGGTTTGCCTCAAAAGTTCCTTTACCGATTAAAAAGATGATTATAATGATTAACCTGTCTCGGTGATTAACTATCAGCAGACACATATATACACACAGAAGACAGACGAAGCAATCTCACAACGTAGAACTTCTAGAAAATCAGGCAGATCAAGTTACAGCCAATAACTCAATGGGAATTCGAAAATTTAAATACATATATTCTGAGTTTTCCAAAAACAAAATGTTAAGGAACACGGGTCAACAGCAGCTGGTATAAAAACTGTGTAGTTTTAAAAGTATGTAGTATTAAAATCAGTGAGCCCTCCAAAACTACCCTGGAAAAAAGACGCCACTAGTGACAAGTCTACTGTTTATACTTGTACGGAATTGTCGTGGGGGTGTTTTTAGCTTCGGATTAGCTTCGGGGGGGGGGGGGGGGGGGGCTGTGATATACATAAGTATGTTTTAGATTTACATTAAATCTGGGTGTTGCGACCTCTTTCACATAGTTTGTAAAGATGCCAATATCTAACGTTTCAAAATCATATTATTAGCCAGCTGTCCTTGTCTGTAACTCACTGCTGCCATTGTTTAGAATAACGTACACGTTGTTTTATTAAAATCACTCCGGTCTGTCTGGTCTTCTTGTTAAATGTAGGTGTCGGGTCGTGTGTACAAGTCTGTGACCACACACAAGACCGTATTGTATTGACGTAGTTCACTCAACCCCAGACCAGACTGGCAGCTGTGGCACTGTTGCATTACATTTCATGTTGTTAGCATGCAAACAAACCAATGCTAAATGGCACAAGCCTCGGTTTAGCTTGGTACTTTAAAATGCTATATTATTCTGTAAATGACTGGTCTGAGCAAGCTGGCTATTAAGGTCATGTAAACTCGTTCTCCAGTTTATAAAGCAGCTTGTTAACCAAGTTAGCTATGATGTTGCCTTGGTATAATATGGCTACAATGAAACGTGCAAACTTGCGGGCTCGAAAGAGTTTTGGTAGATCCAGTAAATGGGTTAGTACGATTGCGATTCGTCAAAGAACCAGTTAGCATTTGCAAACATGTAAGTTATTGCGCGATAACGTTTTATCGACCCTTAACAAGGGGTGGCTAGGCTAGCTAACTTATTTCAGACGGTAGAACGAGTGGAAAGGCTAGCCAGCTAGATGCGTTAGTGCAATCCTACCTTCTGTTTGATTTCTGAAGCTATCTCAACAGAATTGATTCCCAAGGAGTAAAGTTAAGAAAAATCTATAGAGTGCGATCACAGAGTGAAACGAGACGCTGTCAAGTTCAACAGGTCAGGCGGTGAAAAGCATGCCAACGCTTGTACTCCGTGCCACCCAATGAACTACAGTTCAGTGGCGCCGCCCAAGTGATGCTTCCATTTCCGCCTGTCATTGGTCCGCGACAGAGTTTTTGGAAACGTCACCGCAAGGGCCAATAATTTCAGTCTGGCCATAAGTAAAATTATTTAGCTTTAAAGTGATTTCGAAGAATATTTAAAGCCGTTTATGTCGAAGCCGTTTTAATGTTAAGCGAATACACGAAAGAAAATACCAGTCATTGGGTTTTTTTTTTCGAGAGAGAGAGCTTCTTATTAACTGAATGAAGCTTCAATAACAGAACTAGGACCCTGAAGTTCAACGCAGGTCAAACGGGCAGACTAGCTTACCTAGAGCAGGCAAGCGCAGATATCTGCTCAAAGTTTAGAAAGTGAAACTAATGTACTAGGGGAATTAGAGGGCCAGGACCGGGTAATATCCCAGCTATAATCGGACTGACACTGTGTCAGAATCATACTACGTATTTGGACACATAACCAGTCAAATATTATGCAAACAACAATTGACATTCTTTTGCTACTTTTTTTTTACGACAGTAGGCCTGTACTTAGATTTTAGGCGTTTGCCCCATTTTTTTTCAGAAAAATTCAGGGAACATTTTTAGTGATATTTTTTGCTGTTATTTTTGCTATTCTCAGTAGTAGCCATTATTGTCGAATTTTCTTTTTAAGAACCAATCAGATTGCCAGAAACCAATCTTACAAGCTTTTTTTCCAGATGCTGTCTAGAGAGATCATCTGAGGTCAAGACGACCTTGTGTGGAGAGAGAAATATTCCCAAATGTATCAGCAGATGGCGATGTCTACCACATTCACACTATAGTTTTAACGCTACATTTTGGCTAAACTGGAAATCAAATGATATAATTATTCATGAAACAACGGAATATTATTATTATTATTATTATTATTATTACAATTATTATTGTTATTATTATTGTTGTTGTTGTTGTTGTTGAAAATTAAATAATAATAATAATAATAATAATAATAATTGGCATTTCCTGGTTAAAAAAAAAATATGTTGAAGCCAAGAAAAACGTTAAGTAACCCTGTGCTTAACCTTTTCGGATGATGGTGAGGCAACTGCTTGTACAGTGAATCAAAAAGCACTGAAGCTTACAGTGACAACAGCTAAAAAAACATGAAGAACAGAAAGCTTTGAGTTCCTTCCATCAATGGTCTAATTTAAGGTTATCCAACAGGCCTGCATCCCTATTTGTGAAATCTTTATGAGCTCTCATTCTTCTTAATGATGATCTTCTCAAGAACAGATGACTTTGGTAAGCCTAAAGTTTGGCCTATGTCTCTGACTGTTTACTTTTGTATTTCTCAGCCTCATGATGGCTTCCTTGACTTTCATTGGCACTCTGGTCCTCATGTTGACAAACACCAAGAACAGACTCCGAAGCCAATCAAAAGTCTAGAATCAAGACTAGACACTGAAACCTCTCTTTTGCCTGCACCAAGGAAGCAATTTAACACACCTGACTCATCAGAAACTCCTGTCAAGCCATTTGTCCCAAACATTATAGCGCCCTTGCTCTTAATTGGGGGGACTATGCATAATTAATGTACTATAATTTCTTAATGGTAATGTACAATAATACCCCTTAATTAGAGCTGTAAACCGGCACTTTGAACACATGTGAATTGTTTGATAACAATTTAAAACTTGTGGAGTACAGAGTCAAAATAAAGCCAAAATAAAAACATATTTATGGAGCTCACTATATTGTTTTTTCCTCTGGTTTATTCACAGGTGATGTGCTGGAAGGGGCGTGGCCTGTGATTGGAAGCACCTGTCCTGGCGGTCTGGGGTACGTTGTGCAATAACCAATCAGATTAAAGATCCAAAGTGTATACGGTCTCCGATTTCAATTTTTTTCCCCATTCAGTTAAGGAGGAGTTGATAATTATTGCTGTGTGGGGATTTCCAAAATATACGAGCGATATAAATTTAACGAATACTGTTTTAAAAATAGAAAAAAGGCCCACAAGCAATTGATTGTGGGAGTGGGGAGCGATGCCCTGCGAACATATCGGAGGATGTGTGCCTTTACCAATTGTTTATTGGTCCTTATTTTTTTCCATTTGTTACTGTAAACCTTTTTGCTTATATTGTTAATAAATTGCTATTCCTTTTATATGATATGTTGTAGCTGTGACCAACCTACCGTGACAATATTTAGCGATTTAACATTTAACAGAAATGTTTAATAAAATATGTATATTGCAATATATCTGAATGCAGCTATAATTAGCTCATTTTCTCATGTAATGTTATTAATATCATGTGTCAAAATATCTAGATAATATATTTTGTTTTGGAGGTGGCAGTGCACAGTGGTGCAGTGGGTTTGAATCCGGCCTGGGCCTTTCTGTGTGGAGTTTGCATGTTCTCCCCGTGTCTGCGTGGGTTTCCTCCCGCAGACTAAAGACATGCAGGTAGGCTAATTGGAGACTCTAAATTTCCCATAGGAATGAGTGTGTGAGTGAATGGTGAGTGAATGGTGTGTGTGAACTGCGATAGATTGGTGGCCTGTCCAGGCTGTATTTCTGCCTCTCGCCCAATGCATCCTGGGATAGGCTCCAGCACCTGTGACCCTGCTCAGGATAAGTGGGTATAGATAATGGATAGATTTTGTATTAATATATTGCATTATTTTCCATTTCAGTAAGGGTATGGCTGCAATGCAGAGTTCGTGTAAATGCACATATAAACATATATGACATATAAACATATGAACATACAAATATAGCTAATTATATGACAGTGTACTGGTAGTTGTAACAATAACAGCAATGCATATAGTGTAATGAAATGTACTGACTGGCGTAATATCTAGTGTGGGTGAATAGCAGTGTAATGATAGTACTTTGTAATGGGAGAGAAAGCTGTATAAACTACTCAGATTTTCATTTAAATATTGTTTATTTATCAGTTTTTATTAATTTATGCATTTGTTTGTTTCATTTTGTTCCATTTTTTTCTTTGCCTGCAGTTACAAGCTCAGTGTAAGGAAAAAGTTTAATATTTCCCCAAAGTTGGGGGTGGTGGGGGTCGGGGTGGGAGTGGTTTGACTTCTCTGCGGATTGTTCATTGGCTGGCCATGACATTCTCGTATGAGTCGTGCAGAAGCCCACATCACCTCACTGTTCAAAGAGCTGATTGGGCACGTGTAATGAGGACATATATGACCCACTATCAAGCCAGGTGAAATTCAATGGAGAAAGCAAATAAACAGCCTTATCAAAAGACATGTCATTGATTTCTTATTAGAGATTAGACAAAGTCCATATAACAATTGTAACAATTGCCACGTCTTCGAAAGTAAAGGCCACTGATTTTATTATCGCTTTTTTATATCTAGCTTTAGTGGTGCTTTTCTAGCCATCTTCAAAGAAACTTGTGAAAGTTGTTTCAACTAAATAATATACAGACGGGTGACAAATTAAAGGAGAAACCAAAAAAAAGTGTCTTTGCAAGGTGTTGGGCCACCACAGGCTGCCACAACAGCTTCAGTGTGACTTGACACAGATTCTACAAATCTCTACAGGATGGATGGAACACCATTCTTCCAAAAGATATTCCCTCATTTTGTGCTTTGATGATGGTAGTGGAGAGCGCTGTCTAACATGTCGGTCCAGATCTCCCATAGATGTTCAATTGGGTTGAGCTCTGGTGACTGCAAAGGCTATAGTATATGATTCACATGATTTTCATACTCATGAAGCCATTCCATCACCCCTCATGCCCTGTGGATTGTCACCCTAGAATAGATCACTCCTATCACAATATAAATGTTTCATCATAGGATAAAAGTGATCACTCAGTATAACTTTGTATTGATTTGCAGTGAACTTTCCCTCTAAGGGGACATGTGGACCCAAACCATGCCAGGAAAATGCCCTCCACAGCATAACAGAGCCACCAGACCCCCTCACTGTAGAGGTCAAGCATTCAGGCCTGTACTGTTCTCTTGGTGTATGCCACACATCGAATCAAAATAAATGACAAAATACTGCTTCTGAAACATAATTTTGTATTTAGAAAATATAGAAATATGTTAATAGTTGTGAAGGCCATAGCACTAGATCAGTTTTTCATATTTTAATTTCATTTCCATTTGAACCTTTTTCTTGTTAACTTCCGGTTAGTTTTCCATATAAATATTTGTCAATCCAGGTGAAATGAAAGAGTCTTTTTGCTAAAAACGGAAAAGCAAGTGCACCAAAAAGGGGATCCTGCCATATGTCGGCTACTACATGTTGAACATCACAACAACCCAACTTAATAAAGTAAATTTATGAACAGCCATTTTGGGGTCGCATCAGAAAAAAGTTTAGGAACCCCTGCTCTATACTCCTCATCTCTGGCCTCCCCTACATGACCCCTACATGACCTCTCTCTCACCCAGGGCGACACAACCGTGGCACCTCAGAGTGACGCGCTGAAGTGCTGTGATTTCAGAGGATCTGTGAGGTCATACCAGGACTGCAGATGGCTGTGCAGCTGTGAAGTCATACCTTGGCTGCAGACGGCTGCGCAGCTGCGAGGTGGTACCACGGCTGCGTGGCACCTGGTAAACTCAGGAATCCCTGCGGGCAGAGCATTTTCCAGAACATTTGAAGAGTGAATTTCACTCTTCAAATTCACTGGCGGTGTAGTATAGCAGTTTAGGAGTTGGGTTCTTAACCCACAGGCTACAGGCGTGCTTCCCAGTTAGAGCAGTGTGTCTGTGCTCTTTAGCAAGGCACTTAACCAAAATTTCTACCGCCGCATACAATGGGTGGAGTCCCTCTGTATCTCCTAAATGCAAAATACTGTGTGCATACCCTTTTACATAAAATGGGATAGATTACCCAGATATCCTCCTAAGACCCGACAATTAATTTTTGTCCCCAGTAGGAGGACCATATATTCTATGCTGAAACCTGCACTACAAAGGATACTCCTAAACTAAATTATATTTTTGAAACTTCAACACATTTTTTTTTCATCCAAGGCACTTGTATTTTGTCAACAATGCTGAAATACGTCTGCCAGTAGGATATAAAAACCTGGCCTGACTCCAACCAGAAGCAACAGTGCCACGTCACTTTTTGAAAGCTCACTGCATGTGCACTGGAATCTGAGAAACTGAAATAGAGTTTGTACCGATCTGCTGCAGATCATGCTGACCGCGCTGTGTGCTCCTTAAATCACCTCTGGGTTAATGATAAAACGCAACGTATTTACTTTTTTTATAAGGGCAATTTGTCCGTTGCCATAACAACCAGTTTAGCACTCTGGCACCTGCAAGTCTTTAATGTCTTGCATGGTGAGTCACAGAGAGATTAACTTCAGTGCCTCGCAGGCAAAAAAAAAAAAAAAGACGTTGCCTTTCTGAAATGAAAAGGCACTTCAAATAATAATAGATGTGCACATGGAGGATTTGGTCAGATCAACCATGAGGGGGCTCCAGAAAAACACTGACAAGTATGGGCTGGTTGTCCTTTCACGCGCGAACTTCCTGCCTCCTTACGATCAAAGGGTTCTCTTTCCCACACCAGGATGTGAGCATTTATCCTCCGGCTCAGGTTTTACATTATCGTATTCTGCTGGAGTGAAGTCAGATCACAGCTTCTGTAAACCCACCACATTTTCAGTCCCGTATTCTTAACGGTGAAAGTATGGCGAGTGATCATCTTGCTGTGCGTGTTCATGTGCTCATGTTTGAATAGTGCTGATCCTTAACTGCCGATATGCACAGTTGACCACCAATTCATTTAAATATTTAACAACCCAAATCAGAGGTGGGTAACCCGGCTTCAAAGAGTAAAAAGACTGACCATGTATTTTCTCCAGCACAATGCACTAAACCAGCTGATTCTAATTAGCATAACTCTTCAGTATGATAGGATAACTAATTATTGTGATCAGCTGGTTTAGTGCATGTTGGTGGAGCAAATACATGGTCAGTCTTTTTACTCTTTGAAGCCGGGTTACCCACGTCTGTCCAGAATGCAGAAACATGAGAGACTAAGACTGTTTCTGCTATGTCCCTCCCCCTCTGTTTATTCGCCTTGAGCAAGATACTTAACTCAAACTACTTCTGTAAATATATCCAGCTGTATAAACGGGCTGAATGTAAAAATGTGATCTGTGTAAGTCACCCTGAGTAAGAGTATCTGCTAAACGCTGAAATGCCACATCCTATTCACAGATTTTATTTTTTCTGACAAACTTCCTCTTTATAGTGAAAACTTTTAAGTAAAAACATTAATAGGATGAAGAAGGAATGGAGAGAGGGGCAGCAGGAGAGGAACAGAGAAGAAAGGGGGAGGAGGTTTTGCTTGTAGGGCAGAAGAACATAAAGCTGTCCGGTATGTGCGAATGCAGGCCAGTGAGTTTCACACAACTGTAGGCCAGTTCGCAGAAATCTGCCTCTTATCAGACCCCAAATAACAACAGACTTCACTGTGCTGACAGGGAGTCAGCAGCTGCGATAAAGATGCAGGGCTCAGTTGCAAAAAATCTAACTGGATCAGCATTATGTGAACCTTGGGTTCTCCGTAATACAATGTAATCGTGCTTTGTAACGTTGGAAAGCCGATGTGACCTGGTGTTTTGCTTTGATCTTTGAGTATACAAGGGGAGTGGTTCCAGGACAGTCATCAATACGGTCTCCCAGGCATCATACGTGTACAGCCATCTCACTACAAACACATTTTGCACCATTGTCTATTGCCATTATTAATATACTGTACAATAAACTGCATTCAATTTAACCTGGAATTCCTCTTTGATTCTTACCACTGCACGCCTAACTCAGGAAATCTGCAACCAGTAGTCACTTGCCTATACACTAGTGCCGTAGCAGGATACACAATTGCATTTATGCAGGCTACACAAGCCAAAGGCACGTCCGCATCTACCAAGATAGATAGCAATCTGTACAGAGCCACACTACGGGCGGAAAGCAGTCTCCTGCTTCTGTGCATAACTGTTAGCACAGAGAAATGGTAAGAACATTATTTTTGGAGTCAGATAATGGAGATAACATTAAATGCATCCTCCTCCAGTAGCACTGGGCAAGATTACACATGTTCCTTGGCCACTCACATACTTCCGCTGTTTGGTGTATCTGAGAGGTTTCTTACTGTTGGTGACCTCAATGCTGTTTGGTGTATCTGAGAGGTTTCTTACACAATGCTCATTGTATTCAGTGCTTTATTGAATTAAATAAAAATTTTCACAATCAAACTTTTTGCATATAATATGCTGAAGGACTTTATCATTTTTAAATTGGCTGAATTAATATCATACTACTATTATTTCATCCCTCCAAACAAAACCAAAACATCCTGATTACCATGTTTTTCTCACACACTTGTAAACAGACCTAAGAATATTATGTCATTACTCCGTAGAGCCAATATGTGCTCTGGCAGCTCTTGGAGATGGGATTTTTAAAAATTACATTTTGTTAAAAAAATACGAAGTACAGTACCTCCCAAGTAAATGTATATGTGAACTGCAATCAAACTGAAGAGATGTAGATCATACACATGACTACAAGCCTAACCAGGTTAACCTAACAGTACTATAAGTCTGATCAGGTTAACTTTACAGTACTATTAACCTGACAAGGTTAACTTTATAGTACTAAAAGAATGACCAGGTTAGCTTAGACATACTATGCAGGATTTTTTAGCCTTTCTGTGGTACCATGTTTGCAAAAGAGATCTCCTCCCCGCTCTCCTTCAACCCCTCCCACTCACCCTGAGTACCCACCTTCAGCCATCTGGCTACCTAATGTGGCTAGCTGGATAGGTAGAGGTAACGTTACTTACAGGTCCGACAGAAAACACGCCAACTCCGTTAAAACATTCATCCCCTTTGTGAACCTCAGCTGTCACCATCGAGGAAAAGCAATTCCACCAGATTCAGCAAATGTGTGCAAAGACAGAAACTGCCAGTACATCATAGATATGAGTGAACATGGTTACTGTACAGTATCTTGTAATATTTTCAAGCTAAAAATCCTGCATAGTATACCTTTAAAGGTGCAGTATGTACGCTTAGTTGTCACCAGTCACATCAGCTGCTTTCGCAGCTACAAGCTAATGTATTGGGTTTTGTCTGATTTCACTCTAAAAAATGTCTTTTATCTCATTATCTTAATGTGAAATTCAGAGTAAAAATATAGTTTAAAAGGCTTTAAATGTAAGACGACATGGTAGTACCAGAGTTTTTGCATGGTTTGGAGGTCTAGCTTCAGCACTATCTCTGCAGTATCTCTGCTCTGCTCTTATCAGTATAGCCCCGTCCTTCCTGCTCTCGCACTGTCGTGAATGTGCAACAGGATTGACAGGCAGGTGCGGAAGGAAGTCTCTTTGCAGAGAGCTGTCCTGATTGGTTGATAAGATTCAAGGGCTGCAAAATTTAGAGTGGTCGATTTCAGAGCCTGGGGCAGTCAGAGAGACCAGATTTTTTTCTTAATTCTAATTTTTATTTTAATTTATTGACATCTTTTGGGATGTGAAGGAAATTTAACCAAGTATGAACAAAAGTGTTGTAAAAACAAACTTACGCACTGCACCTTTAACAGTACTAAGAGAGCATCTAGGGTGGAGACCAGGATCTGGGAGCTTGGGTTAGAGGCTTTGTGGTTTTTCTTTTCATTCTTGTCATTTCGAGAGGCAGTGTCAGTTTCTTTTGTTTTTCTTTTCTTCTTATTTGTTAGAGAGATGTCATGTGATCTCTCATTTGTGCAAGTAAGCATCCATCCAAATCTCGCCAGAGGATTTAAGTGACCTGAGAGAGAGAAAGAGAGAGAGAGATACAGAGGGAGAAAGAGAGAGAGAGAGAGAGAGAGAGAGAGAGAGAGAGAGGGGGGGAGAGAGAGAGAGAGATAGAGAGAGGGGGAGAGAGAGAGAGAGAGATAGAGAGGGGGAGAGAGAGAGAGAGAGAGATAGATAGATAGAGAGAGAGATAGAGAGAGAGAGGCCACACACCTCAGGTGATAGACACAAGCATACACGCCTTCATTTATGAACAAACTCACAAGCACAAAAAAACATGCTTAATGTCATCCATTCAACAAAATGCAGGCCATTTCCGGTCCATGGGCTAATGTCTTTTAGATGTAGAATGCTCAGTCCGTAGCACATATGAAAGTAGCCCCACGGACATGGAGGTTAAATTCCCTGCCCCAGCACCATCTGAGCTGTGAGCCCTTCGCTGTCTCATACCCTTTCTGCTTTCCGCCTACATGAATAAAGCTTAAAAAATTTGAAAGGAGGGAGGACTGTCCACTCTGCTTTAAAAATATAATGTTCTTATTTTTTATGTAATATATTGTTATTGTAGTTTGTATTGTAGTTTTTCAATATTTATTTGTTGTTTATTATGTTGGTATATACGTTGAAATATGAAATTCCCCCTGGGAAAAATAAAGTTATTCTATTCTGATCTATTCTATTATATTATATTCCACATGCATTTGCAATATCAGAATTTCCTTGCCATGCAAATAAAGTCAATTGAATTTAATTGAAAAGACTCTCTCTCTCTCACACACACACACACACTCACACACACACACACAGACACAGATACACCCACACACGCACACACACAAATGCGCACACACACACGTGCACACACACACGCACACGCACACGCACACACACGCACACGCACGCACGTGCACACACACACGCAGTAATACTAACCGGACGATGTCAGCGAAGGCAGTGTAGAGGCTCTTGTTCTGGTAGGTCAGGCCATGTTTCTTACAGAAAGACCGCACAAGAGGAGCCACAGCGTGGTAGTTGTGCCTTGGCATGGTGGGGAATAAACTGTTACATGGAGAAAGAGAGAGGAGAGTTCAGTCTTTCATCTGTTCCCTCATGTTTGGATGAGCTCATATACTAACTGACTGACTGACTGACTGACTGACTGACTGACCAACCAATAAACTGACTGAAACAAAAATTACTGATCCATCTGACTGATAAAACTAACTGATAGGACTGGTATGTTGACAAGTTATGTTGACAAGTTAATCAATCCATAAGAAAATTAAGTTTCAGAGTAGACTTTTTTTTTAGATGACCAAAATTTACCATTATGGAATATTATTATCTTTATTTTAAAGAATCACAGTGTAATCATTACAGCGTTTCAGAAAAGCAAAACAATACTGTATTGTGCTGGTTCTGCTCTTTCTGGTCTGTCAGTGTAATTAAATTCAAATCAAATGCACAGAGCCGCACTATGCTGCAAGTGCATTCAGAAATATCGTTACGATTGTTCTCCAACCAAAACAATGTGTTGGCTCTCGGAAGCACAGACAGAACCCTGTAGGGCAATGAAAAAAATGTCAGAGGGTTGCAAATTTGTGGATGGGCTACTATCGTGGACGGAAGGCACGGGCCAGTCCATCCTCATGGTTTACAGCTCAATGAAACAGACGTTGCCTGGGAGACTCACTGGTGTTCAATCTGGAAGTTCAGGTGCCCAGTGAACCAATCGTTGAAGAGGGATTGCTCCACATTGCAGGTGGCCTCAAGCTGACAGAGCAGTAAGAACCAATCACATCTCTCAAAAAAGGACTTTTTCTGCAGTTCAGTCTGAGTGCCAACAATGTCATGCTTTGTCACCCAATTTGCACTACCACAACAAGGGCAAAATAAATATTTAAACAAGTCTCACTGGCATTTATTTACTTTTACAAATACAAGCATTCAACTACCTACTTCCTAAACTAAAAACAATAAAATTCGATATAGTACAAAAAGTATTACTCATATTGCTTATATACTGTGAGCTCCATAATACTTGGGACGAAGACATATTTTTTATGGATTTCAGTGCACTCCAAAATTGTATACTGCTAATCAAACAATGCATACATGGTTGAAGAGCAGATTCTCAGATTTTATTAAAGGGCATTTTTTAATACTTTTTGATTTCGTTGTTACGCACTGGCATAGGGTCAGACTGCAATAGCATGAAAGATAAAAGAAATTGGGGGCTTGTCTATTAAAATGGCTAAATTAAGTTTGCTATTTTTCCCAACATGCAAAATTTGACTATTGCCATAAGAATGATCTGCTTCTTATAGCAGACTTCTTTAGCATGTCGGTAAATGGGAAAACGGGAAATCTAGTTGGTGCTGTATGAGGAATTGGTGGTGCAGAAGATCCTACCTGACGATCCTACCTAAATGTGGACTTTAGCCACACATGAACTGCTTGATTACAAATAGAAAATTCTGAAGTACATTGCCAAATAAAAAATATGTCTTTGTCCCATACATTATGGAGCTGTTAGATAAAGCATATCTGCTGTCAATGGTGCTGGTGATCCAAATGTAAAGGGTTTATGTTATGATAGCATGACTGACAGGGGCAGAGAGGGAGACTGACTGACAGGTAAGTAAATGATTGACAGATGCGTGAGCCAGTGAGGTACCTGCATGGTCACCCAGTCTTTGTTTTGGTCTCGGTCAATGTGCATTGGGATATGGTTCATCTGAGTGACCCACACAAACCAGTGACTCTCCAGAACCCTGTAACGCAAACAAACACATGCGCGCACACACACATACACACAAATACAAACACATGCGCGCACACACACACACACACACACACACACAAACACAAACACATGCACATAAATAAGCATGCAAGGACACACACATGCATGCAGGCACACACACACAAGAAAGCATATGAAGTACAATTTTATAATATGTTCATGAAGGTGTTTGTTCTGGAAAAAAAATGTAAAAAACATTTAAATATTCAATGTTCCTGTACAGCACAATATTACTGCATGATAACCACTGTTAACCATATATGACCCTATGTCATTAAGCTGATGTACTTCACAGTCTCTATGCTGTACACACTGTATTTGTGCTTAATCACTCTGTCCTTGTGCGGTATCAAACTGTCTCTGTGCTGTATCACACTGTCTGTGTTCCATATCAGACTATATGCTGTATTACACTGACTCTGTGCTATATCAAACTGTCTCTGTGCTGTATCACACTTTCCCTGTGCTGTATCACACTGTCTGTGTTCCGTATCAGACTGTGTGCTGTACCACTCTGTCTCTGTGCTGTATCACACTGTCTGTGTTCCGTATCAGACTGTGTGCTGTACCACACTGTCTCTGTGCTGTATCACACTGTCTGTGTTCCGTATCAGACTGTGTGCTGTATCACACCGTCTCTATGCTATATCAACCTGTCTCTGTGCAGTTTCACACTGTCTCTGTGTTGTATCACACTCTCGCTGTGCTGTGTCACACTGTGCTGTATCACACTCTCTATATGCTGAATCACACTGTGCTGTATCACACTCTCGATATGCTGTATCACACTGTGCTGTATCACACCCTCGATATGCTGTGTCACACTGTGCTGTATCACACGCTCTATATGCTGTATCACACTGTCTCTGTGCACTCGCTCTGTGCTGTATCACACTGTCTCTGTGCTCTACCTGACCAGGAAGAACAGGGTGATGAATGAAGGCAGGCCAAGAAGAGGCAAGTAGCACAGGGTGAATCGAATATAGAATGACATCATCCAGGCCAAGTCCTACAGAGAGAGAGAAACTGCGAATCAGCTTTCATAACAGTAGTCCGTATGTCACACTCACAGTCAGCTCCCAGACACACTGAAAAAGCAAAGGGATACATTCATATGTACATACTCACACACAGATAGACATGTAGATGCACATATACTGCCCACTAAAATATATGGAACACATTTTTAGCCAAATACCTTGCATCGTTATTTATTGAATGAAAGTTTAATAGTTTAACTCATTTATTAACTGGCACACCAAGAAGAGGATCCTTAGAAGATCCTCTTCTTGGTGTGCCAGTTAATGGGTTAGCAGAATGATTTTTTCCTTGATCTCACCACCATGCATTGACAGCTGTCTCCAGTTGCTAGGATACCTAGCATGCACGTGATTGGCTAGAGCGTCACCAGGTGAGGGAACGTTTTATTCGGTAGGGCGTTCCCGCCACTTTGTGCAATGGCGCCTCCTCTGGTGAAAGGCACGCCCTGCAGTCTGCCTGCGCAGATGTGTCAGTAGAGGTCAGTCAGTAGAGCAGAGAGGCACCTGCAGCCGGCTACGTACTTTTGTGCCCTCTCCAGTTAATGGATGGTATTGCAAAGGAATCAGAACTGCACTGAGCACTCTAATATATATCCATCCATGATCTATACCCGCTCATTTTTGGTCAGAGTTCCGGGATGTGCTGGAGCCTATGCCAGTGTGCACTGGGCGAGAAGCATGAATAAATCCCGGACGGGCTGCTGATCTATCACAGGGCACACACAGCATTCAGTCACTATTCACTCACGCACTCATATCTATGGGAAATTTAGAGTCTCCAATTAGCCTACCTGCGTGTCTTCAGACTGTGGGAGGAAACCGGAGGAAACTCATGTGGACACGGGTAGAACATGCAAACTCCACACATAAAGGCCATTTATATACCTATATGACTTTTTTTATGCACTAACAATGCAAACGACACACCGCTGACCAAGAAACAGCTTAGCAGTCAATTGTCCAATTACTTTTGGTCCTCTCTAACTGGGACTGTGTATAAAAAGGGATACCCACAACGTAAAGCTGACCATCAGCACTTCAAGCTTCATGTCAAATGAAATGTGCTGGAGTACAGAGCCAAAACAGCAAAAATTGTGTCATTGTCCAAATACTTACAGACAGCGCTGTATATTCTTTCATGCTGTACTTAGCATCAGTGACCGGTGTGGCACAAAGCAGACAGACAGACAGTTGTGAGCGCATATAGACAGATCATTGTGAGCACACACAGACAGACAGACAGACAGTTGTGAGCACACATAGACAGACAGACAGACCCACACACACACAGTTGTGAGCACACATAGACCGACAGACAGTTGTGAGCACAGACAGACCGACAGACAGTTGTGAGAACAGACAGACAGACAGACAGACAGTAGTGAGCACACATGGACAGACAGACAGTTGTGAGCACAGACAGACAGACCGTTGTGAGCACACATAGACAGACAGACTGACAGTTGTGAGCACAGACAGACAGACAGACAGACAGTTGTGAGAACAGACAGACAGACAGACAGACAGTAGTGAGCACACATGGACAGACAGACAGTTGTGAGCACACATAGACAGACAGTTGTCAGCACAGACAGACAGACAGACAGACATACCTGCCACTGGCGACGCTTTGTTACAAAGTAGAAGATGTACCACTGGAAGTACACAGGGATGAGAGCTGGAGGCCCCACTGCACAGGGAGAAATAGGGGGGAGGACGGGGGGGTTGGGGGGAGGGGTGGGCTGGTTAGGGCTAACAGACTGAACATTCAGAATCAAGCCAAGACAGAGTTAAAAAAGAGGGCTTTCAGGACTCTGCAATTCAGAGAGCAATTAAGGGGGAAAAGAACCAGGGAAGGGATGGAGTAATAGAGGTGAAGAAGAGAGTGAGATGAAAGAGACAGAAAAATACTCACAGAGGAAGAAATACTTGTGCTGATGCTGGTAAGGCATGTACTTTTTCTTCTGTGTTCCCAACTGAGCACAAAAAGATATGCACTCGTTAAAAAATAGTATCCACCATAACATTGATACATCAGTGTAATGTTGAATAAATGATCTACCCCATCTGACAAATAAGGCAAGTGAGCGCTTGTAGAAAAGCTACATCCTAAAAGAGTGCCATGAAAAAGTATTTCCCTCCTATCTGATTTTCTTTATTATTGCATATTTGTCACACTGAATGGTTTCAGATCTTTAGACAAAAAATCTGGCAATTCGTCCAGGTCCCAAGGCAGCAAGGCATCCCCACACCATCACATTACCATCACCATCTTTTGATGTTCTTACTATGAAATGCTGTATTTGCTTTATGCCAGACATAATGGGACCCGTGTCATCCAAAAAGTTTCACTTTTGACTCATATAACATTATCCCAAAAGGCTTGAGAATCATCCCAGTGCTTTTTTTTTTGCCAATGTTAGACGAGCTATGATGTTTCTCTTGGTTAGCAGTGGTTTCTGCCTTGCTACTCTCCCATGAATACTATATTTGTCTAGTTTTATTGTGGAGTCATGAACACTGAGGCTGAGGCTAGAGAGGCATGCAGTTCTTTGGATGTTCAACTGAGGTCTTTTCTGACTTCCTGGATGAGTTGTTGCTGCACCCTTGGATAAATTTTGGCAGGCTGGCCATTCTTGGGAAGATTCACCACTGTTCCAAGTGTTCTCCATTTGGAGATAATGGTTCTCACTGTAGTTCAGTGAAGTCCCAGAGCCTTAGACATGGCTTTGTAACTGCTTCCAGACCAATATACTACAACAACTTTCTTCTGGAATTTCCTTTGGTTGTGGCTTAGTGTGCTTGCAGAAATTTTGTGGTGATTACTTCACTCTGATGGTAAGGTTCAATATGAATGAGGTTTAGATTCAACAGGGCTGGCTGCAATCAAGCCTGGCTGTGTTCAATCAACTGAATCTAATTATTAATTAAATTTGGTTAATTGGTTTATTGAGTAAGTAAGGAACAATCACCTTTTCACATAGGTGATATGGGTGTTTGCTAACTTCTTTCATTAAAATAAATGAAATAATAGTGTAGAGAAAGTTCACTTTGGTTCCCTTCGTCTAATATTACATGTTCTCTAATGCTGTGAAAACATTCAGTGTGACAAATATGCAATAACAGAGGAAATCAGGAAGGGTGCAAATACTTTATCACGGCATTGTAAAGGTCTAACATTTCCCTATCTTATTCCTTGAAAATAGTGTTGGACCGCTATATTGGGGCTATTAAAATGTCAAATCTAAAGTAACCATCATAGCGACACAAATAAAATGTACAAAATGCAAATCCGAAATACAAAACTTTTGTATTACCAAATATTGTAAAAAAAGGATTGAAAGCGGTAAGACAAAGCAGGCAGAAACCATGTATTATCTCTTGCATTTTGCCCTCTGTTCTAATGTGAGGTGTGGGGGGTCTACTGACCTCAAAGGATAGTGTAGCTCCCAGAGTGAACAGCAGGGGGTGTAGGTTAACGTCAGGGTCCTTGCGATAGCAGTTGGGTTTGGCGTGGTGCTGGAAATGCAGATGGTTCCACCAGCTAGCAGGGGCCCCCTGCAGGTAATACAGCCAGGGGAATTTCTACTTTGTTTTTATACTGGTATCTATTCCATTACCCATAATCCCTCACTGCAACAGACTGATCATCATGCCACCGTGAAATATGGCAACAGCGATCAGTGTACCGGTCAACCTGCTTGCCTGTAGAAAATGTTTTTTTGCATATTTAGCAGATATGTTGTGCGTATGGATGAAATATGTGAACCAAATATGTGGTTCAGTAAGACTGCAACAAAGAGGCGAACACAAAAGTCACAATGCAAACAATGGCTAGAAATGCATTAGTGGAAACAAATTATGTTTGTGGATACTTTTATATTCCGCTATATGCTGCTTGAAAGCTAGTAAAGCAAAGCAAAGCAGTAAGGAAAGCAATCTGTTTGCTAAACTATTGTTTGCTGTATAGCTAGCAAGCAGCTATCTTAGCTGTAGATAGTTAGCACGCTAGCAGGAGTCAATTTCTTTTTTGGTGTACTGTATCTATATGGCTGAGAATGCTTTTAAATACAGGCAGTTGAATTACATAATGGCTACCGAGCCCAGCCCACCTTGAGGTGTCCAATCACAAAACGGTGTGCCAGGTGGTTCCAGCGGGATGTCCCAAACACCGAAAGATGTCCGAAATCATGTTGAAGCCAGCCAGCCTGAGCCTGAGGGGACAGGAGCATTCAGTTAATTTTCACAACAATGGCTCTGGGGCAGCAGTGTCGTATAATAATAAGGAGCTGGTCTTGCAACTTGAAGGTCGCAGGTTTGATTCTCGGGTTGTGGAAGTCGCTCTGGATATGAACGTCTGCTAAATGCCCGTAACATAATGGTTGGAAGGTGGGCCAGTGTGGTGCTTCCAAAGGGAAGCTAGTCAGGATTACTGCTGTCCTTTAGTCGGATTTGGTTCCACACTGCTTGAACGTATTAATGAAGGCTGAGCTATAGCTTCACTTGAAAGATGCCAAACTTTGTTTTTTGATTTGAAAATGCAAAGGGTTACAAAAATGTAAAAACCAATAAATAAATGTATATATAGAAGAGCAGTTAGGTGGCAGGGCTCACTTGTACAGCGGCCAATAGGAAAGCAATAGGGGGCAGGGCTCACCTGTACAGTGGCCAATAGGAGAGCAGTAGGGCATGGCTCACATGCAAAGTGGCCAATAGGAGAGCAGTATGGGGCAGGGCTCACCTGTAGAGTGGCCAATGGAAGAGAAGTAGGAGGCAAGGCTCACTTGCACAGTGGCCAATAGGAGAGCAGTAGGGGGTGGGGCTCACCTGTACAGTGGCCAATGGGAGAGCAGTATGAGGCGAGGCTCACCTGTACAGTGGCCAACAGGATAGCAGTGACAATGAAGGGCCCCCAGCTGGGGCCCCACAGCCACAGGATGAGCCAGGCAGCCACATCCAGAGCCAGGATGTGCAGCAGCATGCCAGCGAAGAACAGCGGGCTTGGTCCCAGCAGCCCCAAGCCCTCCACTACCTCCCGCAGCCGTCGAAAGTCCTCCACCAGCGACCGCTACAAGCAAGGATACGGGCACGGTTAGCAACCCACGGTTACAAACTACCACTACCACACAAACAAAATCCTGTTTAAAGTCCTGGCTAAATTCCCAGCCTGGCTCTCTCAACCTGCCTCCTAATCATCGCCTCATTTAATTAGCAAAAAATTTGTTCTCTCACTGTCTACCTCAGCTGATGTGTGAGGAGTGTTCTGCCACAAAATGGCTGCTGTGCATCACCCAAATGGGTGCTACACATTGGCGGTGGCTGAGGTGAGTTCCCCTTCATCACTGTAAAGCACTTTGAGCATCAGGAAAAGTTCTATATAAATACAATGTTTCATTCATTCATTCTATTATCATCATAACCATAATAACCCTCAGAATTTCCATCTTAGTGGTGCAGAGTACAAATAGTGCCCTATTTGAAGATAGCATAGTATGGGACTGTTATTCCAACAGTATACTGTACAATTGCTAACACTTTGGCTGTCATGTTTGCCATTACATTGCCAGACCTGTGTGTACAAGGATTGGCTAGCTCTGACAGGTAACAAAACTGAAACAGGGTGAGGTAACAGACCCGTTGAGACCCTGCATAGCTGGAATGGGAAATGTTCTGCCAATAAAAATGACTCAGAATGTGCACAGCTCCCCAGACCTGCTCCTGCAAAACCCTGTCCACCACACAGACCCACACGTCCCCAGCTCTCTGCCTCAAACCGTTACATTTAAGCTAAGAATGTATCAGCCCCTACTACAACAAACCTGCAAGCTCTGCGTCACAAGCCCAGTTTGTATACAAAGTAGTCGACTCTAGAGACAGAATTAGAGACATTTTCTAGCAATTCAGACACAGTGCAAGAGAACAAAATGAAGAAAGAGAATGTTTTGAGAACTGGGGTTTCGGTTCGGAAACACACATCCTTGCTGGGTTCCTGGCTGGGCTCTTGGGGGTCCAGTTCTCCGATAAGCAGAGGCCTCAGGTAGCGCCTCACAAGCTGGCTGTCAATGTGGAAGGCTTTGAACGCATCCTGAATGGCAGAGAGAACAGAAGAGAGAGGATATTAGCACAATACAATGTGCTTTTGCATTTACCTAATATTTCAGCTTGGAGCAAATTCCATTTAAATTCAGTCCGACCATGAAAGGAATTCAAATCTAAGAAATATTGAAAACAGGCAAAAAAACTGGTATATTTGGCATGTAATGTTCTGAGGAACATTCAATTTGTAAATGAAATTTCAGTTAGCTTTTTGTGTACTGACTGAACTGAAAAACCTATTGCCTTACTTATTGGGATGGCAGGTATGCCATCCCGCCAAGTTACGCCTTGGCGGGGGCATGCCCCATACCTATACAGCACCGAGAGTTTGGCACTTTTCATAATAATTACGGCAAGATGAGATGAAAAAAATAATTCATCATTTTCTTTTAGGATACACTCAAACTGGAACGCAAACAAGCAATACTGGGAATTTCTGGAGATTACGTCACTAACCGTTGCATCCTGGCCAGCGTAGTGTGCGATGAGTCTGGATCCTCCTGGGTGACGCCATCGGAAATGGGTGATGTCATACACAAGCCTGTCAATCACAAGCCATCTTTCCTCGGACCTACCGCCCTTCTCTTGGATCTCGCGCCAAGTAAGCTGGAGTAGCGGCGGCTTCTCTGCTGCGCTCATGTCTTCGGATCAGTCAGGACCAATGGCAAATTTTCTGTTTCTGCGAAGGTGTGCCCAGTTACCACGCAGAAGTGTCTTCGATATTTCAACAGGGCAAAACTAGCACTTTCGCACCTGTAATACTTCAGAGAATGGTGTGCTTCTGGTTTCTGCTGAGCATGTCAGTATGAGACAGACTTATCTCTACTGGTTTTAGTGCAGCTTCTGACAACTCGTTAAATCTCTCATCTTATCTGCGTTCTCAAATACTTTCAGCACCAAATAACCATGGACGGCACAAGTGATCGAAACCCCGCCTATCCCTATGGATAGCTCTGTTTATTGGTCCACGTGCACGCCACTCATCTCGCAGGCGCTCAGTCGATTCATTCATTTTGCCCAGACGGTCATCCTGCTACCGAACTGTCATCCTGTCATCCTGCTACCAAACTGAATTTAAAGACGCAGGTGCAATCATAACGGCGATGAACTGCCAGCATTTATATAAGTTATTTCATTAAAATAAGGCTTCCCATAAAATAAAAAATCACCATACTCAAGTTTGGGTTGACAAGACAAGCATGCGGGTCACAGTGTGATATTAATAATACTTACTTTTGAAATGGTAGCAAATAGATACCAGCGATGAAAAAAATGTCTACGTCTATGCTTCACCTTAGGAAATAAAATTTCTATTTATGAAATAAAAATTGTATTTATGATTAGCCTATGGTTGCTCTTCCAATAATACAACGATACTGCAAGGGGGAAACGCTCAGTTATATTCTGTCCTTATTCTGGCTCGTACAGGATTCCATCCCGTCCAGTCCTACGAAGAATCTCTGGCTGTCAGAATCTCCGGGTACAATGACCAAAGAATAATATTATTATGACTAAACAAACTTAGGCTCGGACGCGGATAAAAACCAGGACAGCGTAGTGCAATGGTCCGTTTTTACATGTCACATTTCCTGTGCAAATCCTGCAGAGGGGCGGCGTCGAGTTTTAACGTAAAACGGATACAAATGCAGTTTAATGGTTTTATTAAATTGCTACAGCAGTAAATGCGTAAAACTTGGCGGGTTCGTGGTACATTACACTGTAAAGTTGAAAAGGACAGATCTGATTATGAATGATATGCTGTTCCAGGAATAATATGACACGATACCTCTTTTTTGAAGGGGGTGTAGGTTTATAATCTATACTTTATCAAACAACGTAATCCTCTCTCTCTCTCTCTCTCTCTCTCTCTCTCTCTCCGTCTCTCCCGCTCTCTCTCTCTCTCTCCCTCCCTCCCTCACTCATTTTCGAAAGAGCTGTTCTGCACCAATTGCAAATATGCCAACCGCGTCCAAGATGCCGCGGATTGGACCAGACGCCCTCGAATGATCAGCTTGGAATGAAAGTGCGCACTGAATGAGAGAGAGAGAGAGAGAGAGAGAGAGAGAGAGAGAGAGAGAGATGATTATGATGACGTATCAGGATCATGATGATAGGCTATTGACATAGGAGCTGTGTTGTCTGAGAATGGGACCGTGAGAAAAGGAAAAAGAAGGGGTGAGTTACGGAGTCCCGGCAGGTAGGGATATAATAAATACACGAATCAGGTTTTGGGGAAGCGGTCCTTTAATTTAATAATAATAATTACTATTGTTAGAGTTGGCTAATATTAAAGTAGTCTGTTGTAGATTTAATTGTGGTAAAACAGAAAGATGAAACAATTTTTTTAAAACATTTGAGTTTAAGTTACACAAGCAAACAAATTCATACAAAGTAGTCTTCATTCTACGAAAAACATTTTTAAAACAACTCAACTCAGTTTTAAAACAGTGCAACAGTACCTGTATCAAATAGCGGATCTCTTGGTGTGGGCGAGCTGTTTGACTATTTCATTATCTTAAGCTAAATAGGTCGCGATATAATTGTTCACAGGGGCAATAGTATTCAAAAACATAAGAGCACAGTCAAGGATTCAAAACCGTGAGACAAAACGAAACATTCGCATGAATTAAACATCAAAAATGCGCACTCCGTGACGTTACTGGCGTGCTGGGTTGTATTACAAGCTTGCATCGTTTTATTGTCTACTGTTTAATTATTCATTCCTTTATTTTGTTTGAAAACTGATATGTAGCCTATCCATAGATATTATATTCCCTGAATTTAATAGCCTACATGGAGCATGTGACTTGAAACCATGTGCAACAGGTTTTTTAACGAAAAATAAGTGGTCTCCATCTTGGCATCTGCTTGTACCGCTGTTTAGTAGTTTCCTCATTATCAGTCCTCGCTACAGGGGTACGTTTGAACTTGAATAGAACGCTCGTTGCGCCGTGTCCCTCGGCTGCTCTCCAAATCGAGACGCTTCGCTTCACCCGGTGCGCTGGCTTAAAAGGGAATTTATCGCGTGCTATTGTCTGCAGGGATTTTAAAAAGCAGGTCTGCTGTGACTGAAAAGAACTCAATGGCAGAGGCTGGGCACGAAGCAACCATTCCAACCTGCAGGTATGACGCGTATTTTCCTTTCTTTTCTCATGTAGTTGACAAGACCGCAGAAGCCACAGGGAGGGAGAATAACGGGGAGAGCAGAAGAGCGATGGGAGGCGGAGGGAAACAGACGCAGCAGGAATTGAGCTGTGGGCGAGGATGCGGCGTTTTCACCTGGGAAGAGGTGCAGCGGCATTCCCACAAGGGGGACCAGTGGTTGGTAATCGACAGAAAGGTGTACAACATCACCGACTGGGTGAAAAGACATCCAGGCGGCGCCCGGGTCATCAGCCACTATGCCGGGGAGGACGCCACGGTAAACAGGCAACCTTTAATTCTCTTGTTTCTACTGTCGTTGAAGAAGCAACTGTCCAAACCGAGGAAACCGAGGTCATGCCAACTGGTCGCAGAATATTTGTACGACATATACTGTATATAATGTCCAGTATAGTCATAGTATAAAATATAATTAGGGTATACCCCAAAAATATACAATACCATATATATTTAGAATTTATTTCTAATTTGTACACACTATATGACCAAAAGTATCTGGACACTCCTTGGTCTGGGGCTGTTTTTTATGGTTTTGGCTAGGCCCAGTGAAGGCAAATCTTAAGGTAATGACATTCTATTCAATTCTGTGCTTCCAACATTGTGCCAATTAATTGGGGGAAGGCCGTTTCCTGTTTCAGTGTGATAATGCCCCATAGCGAGGCACATAGCGAGGTCCATATATAAATGGTTTTGTCGAGAATGGTGTAGAAGAACTTGACTGACCTGCACCGAACCCTGCCCGAAACCTCATCCAACACCTTTGGGATCAATTGCAAAGCCAACTGCGAGCCAGGCCTACTTGCCCAATCAGTGCCTGACCTCACTAATGCTCTTCTGGTTGAATGGAAGCAAATGCCTGCAGCGATGCTCCAATATCTAGTATAAAGCTTTCCTAGAAGAGTGGAGGTTGTTATGCCAGCGAAGGGTGGACCGACTCCATATTAATGCCCATAATTTTGGATTAGATGTTGGATGTTGGATACATAAGAACAACAGCACTGAGAGTAATAAGGCTGAATATTGTAATACGTGTGCTAAGGTTAAAAAAGAACTACAGGGAGCTAAGAAGCTCTTTGAAAGGCAAATTGCCCATGATGCGAAATGTAATCCTAAATGTTTTTTAAATACTGTAGCAGGAAAAGGAAAGTGAAGGAAGATATCAGGTGCAGCATTAATTAAAGGGGATCGTACTGATCCAGGAAACTACAGGCCTGTCAGTTTAACTTGCATCACATGTAAAATACTGGAATCTATCATTAGAGACAAATTAGTAGTGTTTCTTGAAAATAACAACATCCTAAAGGATAGCCAGCATGGTTTGTTATAATCAAAAGCTACTAAGTCTTTTGATTATAACAAGGCGTATGATATTATATACTTAGATTTCCAAAAGGCATTTGATAAGGTACCACGAGAGACTTGTTAGCAAAATGGAGACCGTAGGAATTAGAGGTGGTATTTCAGAGTGGATTCGGAACTGGCTACAGGGTAGAACACAAAGAGTAGTGGGAGGGATATTATCGGAGTAGGGAACTGTGGGAACTGGAGTCCCACAAGTATCGGTGCTGGAACCACTGCTCTTCCTCATTTATATCAAGGACCTTGACAAGGACATAGAAAGTACGTTAGTCAAATTTGCTGATGTCTTGAGTATAAATCCAAGGAAGTTATACTTGCCTTATACAATAGTTTTGTTAGACCGCACTTGGAGTATTGTGTGAAATTAGGGGACTGTACTACAAGAAAGATATAGAGGCTCTGGACAAGGAAACTAAGAAGAACAGCCAAATTGATTCCTGGTATGAAAGATAAAACTGTGAGGAAACTTAAGGACTTAAGATGCTTAACCTCTTCAAGCTTATTAAAAGGAGACTCAGGGATGACTTGATTGAGGTTTCTAAATTCATGAAGGAGATTAACAAAGTGAACTACAAGAGATTGTTCAGGTTGAGTTCTGTTCGTAGAACCAGGGAACATAAATGGAAATTAGGAAAAAGTAAATTCGGTAAGGACATTAGGAGTAACTTTTTCACGCAGAGAGTAGTCAGTGAGTGGAATAGCCTGCCAGGTCATGTAGGAGAGTCAGAAACTCTGGGGATTTTCAAGACCATGCTTGATACGGTGTTAGGTACTATCTAGACTGTAGGTAACCAGAGCACTAGATACAATTTGGTCAGCATTGTTGGGATGAATGGCCTGGTTTTGTCATTATTTTATGTTATGTTATGTTATGTTATATCTGGTGTCCAAATACTTTTGGTTGTGTAGTGTACATGGTACACCAATTCTGACAGTCTGTTACCAGTTCCTGACCTACATGATTTTCAGGCTCCCACAGAAAGGATCCTGCAATCTACACGCTAGCCATATATTTTACTGTTGTGAGAACTTTAGTCATGCAGAGCTGCAAATAACATAGGAGTATATATGAACAAATATCCCAATGAGATATGTACCATAGAGATGTTTGTTAACTGAGCCTAACCTGAAATTTTATACCTTCACAGTAAAATGTTAATTGTTAATTTAACACTGAACGTTTTACTGTGTATGTGTGGTGTTTATGTGAGAATGTTATGACGAGGCAGTCCCATTCCAAAAGTCTGAGGGGTACACAGCTCCCCCAACATGATGGTTCCCATCATACGCTTACTTCTCAGCAAACCCTGACTCCAGGCCTTGGGCCATGTCCGCATCAGCGTACTTGCCTACTATTTATTATATAAGTTATGTAACTGTTCTTTACCTGGCACAGACGTGGTCGCACGATTGTCCTTATTATGTTTGCGTTCAGGTACTGTGTCCCTGCACTGCTCAACATGCACCAGCTACGAGAGGGAGGGGGAGGGGTGGCTCGCGCAGCAAAATTACGGTCGCCTGGATGTCACTTTGACATTTAAAAGAAAAAATAATGGATACAAAAGTATAGTGAGTTGCTTGTAGAAATAGAAATAACACCAAAAAACAAAAAATAATTTGGGGGGCGGGGGGCGCCAAAATAAATTCATTATATGGGAAACACTGTATATTGTATATTATGTTATATTTCTTATCAACCTTTTGGACCCCGGAATCACTGCTTTGCAGCTATATTCATAATTAGTGTTGTGTTAATCTGCAAGATCAATAGTGTGTACTGAGAATGACGGGGAGGGGATAGATGAGGATATACTGCAGTCGATAGTATATACTGATGTGCACTGAAGATGATATAGCACACTGAGGATGATAGTTTACACTGCTAAAGTCAGGGTGCACTGAGTGTGATAGAGTGCATCCTTTCTGGCCTGTTTTTCAGGATGCTTTTGCTGCATTCCATCCAGAGCCTGACTTTGTGCGCAAGTTTCTGAAGCCACTGCTGATTGGTGAGCTTGCAACCTCTGAGCCCAACCAGGACCGGGACAAAAATGTAAGCTCCGACCACCCTCCCCACAATCAATTTCTCTGTCTTCAGTCAAACTTCAAAACTGTTTATTGGTAGAACTTATGTAAATGTGTCACATGGAAATCTTGAATGGGGGGAATAAATAGCAATTAATTTATTATTATTATTATTATTATAATTATAATAATAATAATAATTATAATAATAATAATAATTATTATTATTATTGTTATTATTATTATTATTATTATTATTGTTATTATTATTATTATTATTATTATTATTATTATTATTATTATCATTATCTACATAAAGGTTTAAATAAATCTTTCTCTCTCCTCTCTGCTCTGCCCCCAGTCTGTGTTGACACAGGCTTTCCGCGAACTGCGCGAGGAGGTAGAGAGGAAGGGCCTCTTCAGGACTCAGCCGCTGTTCTTTTGCCTCCATCTGGGGCATATTCTTCTCCTGGAGGCCCTGGCTTACTTGCTGATTTGGGTGTATGGAACAGGCTGGCTCCAGACCCTGCTGTGTGCAGTAATACTGGCCACCTCACAGGTACTTATACCCATCACCCCACAGGTACTCATACACATCACCTAAGAGTTACGCTCTTACCCATCACCCCACAGGTACTTATACCCATCACCCTACAGGTACTCATACCCATCACCTCACAGGTATTTATACCCATCAGCCCACAGGTACTCATGCCCATCACCCCACAGATACTCATACACATCACCTAAGAGTTACTCTCTTACCCATCACCCCACAGGTACTCATGTCCATCACCCCACAGGTACCCATACACATCACCTAAGAGTTACGCTCTTACGCATCACCCCACAGGAACTTATACCCATCACCCCACAGGTACTTATACCCATCACCTCACAGGTACTCATGCCCATCACCTCACGGATACTTATACCCATCACCCCACAGGTACTCATACCCATCACCTCACAGGTACTCATACACATCACACACCTGAAAGGTATGCCCATGTCCATCACTGCAGTTGTGCTAATCCCATCACCTCACCGGCACGCTCATGTACCTGTATGAGAACAGGGAGGGGCAGGAAGTGTTCCCTCAGATTGCCTGAAGAGTATGCAAGTCTGTGAGTAATTCTGCCTCTGTAAGTGGTATCCAGCTGTATTTAGTTCCCTGTTTTACATGCTGTTCTGTCAGTCTCAGGCCGGATGGCTCCAGCATGACTTCGGCCACCTTTCCGTCTTCAAAAAGTCCCGCTGGAACCACCTGCTGCACAAGTTTGTCATCGGACACCTTAAGGTACAGTCAATCAAAGGAAGGAAGGACATTTGTGTATTTGTGCTGCTGTCCAATTCTTTCTTACATACACCCAGAACTTAGTACATTCTGGGCTTGCCGGTTGGCTCACCCTGTTGTGGAACTTCTCTAGCACATGGATGGGCCTCCAGGGTCTCAAATCTATCAAATCTCCAATGTGCCAGTGCACTGTGCTTCTGTGACTGTCAGCCTTGCAGAGCAACATACGACCAGCTCTAGCGACTCCCATAGAAGGGAGGGTTTCAGCTGGCAGACAGTGTCTCATTACGCATTAGCGACCCCTGCGGGCACCAGCGGTCCACCTGTAGCGCCACATATGAAGTGTCTTTCTTCTACTAGTGTCTGTTGCAGCCCAACTCGTAGGCTACGGTGTGATAGAGGAAGCAGCAACTGGTGTTGCGTGGGGAGCACATGCTTGTTTGTGCAATAGCAGAGGTTGTAGCAGTGAGGTGAACATGATCAGGCATTCCATACTGGAAGACAAAGGGGGGGAAAAGTCTGTCTGTCTGTCTGTCTGTCTGTCTCCAGGGTGCTTCAGCTAACTGGTGGAACCATCGGCATTTCCAGCACCATGCAAAACCCAACATCTTCAGCAAAGACCCTGATGTCAACATGCTCCACACCTTTGTGCTGGGAAAGACCCAGCCAGTGGAGGTCCGAATCACAGATACACCACAGCGATATGAGCCAGTCGAATCACAGATACACCACAGCGATACGAGCCAACCGAATCACCGATACACCACAGCGATATGGGCCAATCAAAACATGGATACATGATAGGGATATAGGCCAGCTGAAACACAGATACACAACAGGGATAGGGGCAAACCGAATCACAGATACACCTCAGCTATATGGGCCAATCGAAACATAGATACATGATAGGGACATAGGCCAGCCAAATCACAGATAGACCACAGCAATACAGGCCAATTGAAGCACAGATACACCACAGTGATATGAGTCAACTACATCACAGAACCAATACTCTGACATTCAAGATAATGTTTTTTTTTTTTTTTTTTTAATCTTCTGTTCAGTTCAGTGGTGTTTTATTAACAGGACAGGCAGAGTTATAATTGCAAAAGCAATACAAAAGATTACATTTTAAAAATTATATTAAATGAATAACTATGACGATACTCTTTAGATCTGCATTCACTGACTCAGATACACTGACACACGAGCCAGATACATCACAAACAATTGCACTGGAATTCAATCTACAGAGACAAATCCTCTTTCACCATTTATTTTTGGCTAGCGAACAGAAAGGCTTGTGGAAAAAAAATGTGTGATCATTCACTCTGCCAGTTGGCTGAAACTATCCGGTGAAAGAGAATGTGTCTCTTTGTGTCTAAATTCCACGATGTGCTGTTCTCAATGCACTTTTTTGTTTTTTTGTTTTTGACTTTGGCGCCCCATCCCACGCCCTACCTATAATGAATTCATTCAAGGCAATGCATTTTTGTATTTTCTGACGCACAGGCTGACATTATGATTAGGAAATAGACTGAAACGTACTGATTACTGGTGTTTCAATTGGTTTATGTTTCTCTGTCCTTCACCTATCAGTATGGAATAAAGAAGATCAAGTACATGCCTTACAACCACCAGCACCAGTACTTCTTCCTCAGTGAGTCTCAAATTCAAACACAAGTTCAAATGCAAATTCAAGTTTAATTGCAAGAAATGCATTTGTAGATTTGGCAGAGGATAGAGAAATCAATTAAAATATGAAAACAGATGAACAATGAAAAACAGATCATGATGAAGAATACAATCACAGTGATGACATCACCATCTCTCTCCTCTCTCCCCATCTCTCCTCTCCCCGTCTCTCTCTCTCTCTCTCAGTTGGACCTCCTATGCTTATCCCAGTGTATTTCCACATCCAGATCATGCAAACCATGTTCTTTCGACGTGATTGGGTGGTGAGTGTGAACTACTGAAGCCCCAGCAGTGACTGTAAGAATCAGCCCCAGCAGTGACTGTAAGAATCAGCCCCAGCAGTGACTGTAAGAATCAGCCCCAGCAGTGACTGTAAGAATCAGAGCGCCAGCAGTGACTGTAAGAATCAGAGCGCCAGCAGTGACTGTAAGAATCAGAGCGCCAGCAGTGACTGTAAAAATCAGGGCCCCAGCAGTGACTGTAAGAATCAGCCCCAGCAGTGACTGTAAAAATCAGGGCCCCAGCAGTGACTGTAAGAATCAGGGCCCCAGCAGTGACTGTAAGAATCAGAGCGCCAGCAGTGACTGTAAGAATCAGAGCGCCAGCAGTGACTGTAAAAATCAGGGCCCCAGCAGTGACTGTAAGAATCAGCCCCAGCAGTGACTGTAAGTATCAGGGCCCCAGCAGTGACTGTAAGAATCAGGGCCCCAGCAGTGACTGTAAGAATCAGCCCCAGCAGTGACTGTAAGAATCAGGGCAGCTCCTCTCAGGTTTCCACCATCTGTGTCCCTGTCCAGGACCTCGTCTGGTCAATGAGCTACTACCTGCGCTACTTCACCTGCTACACACCCTTTTATGGAGTCTTTGGGGCTGTGGCGCTCATCAGCTTCGTTAGGTAAAGCAGTGCTCACACGTTGGTCCGCTTTTAGGTTCACATGCTCACATAGTAAATGTACATTACTGATGATGCATGAATGGTCCTTCGTAAGTAGTGTATAGCATCGTTACATGCACTACATAAACATTCATTGCTCAGAGGGAAACAGACCAGTCGCACTGCCGTGACATACCACGTGAAGCACACCATATTTCACAGTTGAAATAAGCATTTTTATATTTACTCTGACGCAATACACTGCAAAATGTTCAGTGTTAGTCCAACACTAACAGAGTTCATTTGCAAATGGGTTGAAATGCACTCTACCACAGTGAAATGAACAATCAGGTTTGATTTAATGCTTTTAACGCATGTTCATTTCTGAGACAGAGTGAGTGTGATTGTGCCCCCTTGTGTGAGATGCATTTTCCTGTGGGCCAAGGTTTCTGGAGAGCCACTGGTTTGTGTGGGTGACCCAAATGAACCACATTCCCATGGACATTGACTACGAGAAGCACGAGGATTGGCTGACCATGCAGGTACCGCACTTTAACTCCTCCCACTCCTTCTTGAGAGGGCCACCCTATTGGCAGATTCAGGCAATCTGGGAAGACATAATAATAACGGCATTAGTTGTTTGCGATAGACCCTCCCATGTTCGCTAATGGTGACCGGATGGCCAAAGGAGAAAATTGAAAAGAAACTAGAGGGGCTAAAGGAAGACTTTTTCCAGTTGAGCTGGTATTTATTGTAGGCTGTTGAACTCAGATGTAACCAAATTGCTCACTACCCACAACCTGTATAGTTTACATCACTAAGCGAAAGGTTTAGTTTTATTATTTAGTGTCCAGGATTGTGCACAGATGTTTTTGGGGGCATATGCCCAAAATAAAAAGGGCACTGTGGCTTCAGCCAGAAGACCACTCTCTCAGGGCAGGGGACATAAAACTTCAGCATACGTTGTGTCTGGACGTGTATGTACCAGATAAATGGGCTGAAGAAGTGCCCTCCCAAACACACTGATTCAGTAAATATTGGTGGCTGCCCCAAAGAGATGCACCACAATTGGTGCCATATCTGAACAGTTGGGGGTCCCACATTTTCACAACACCTCCATACCACAGGAACACAATGTCTGGGCCGGGGGGGGGGGGGGGGGGGGGGGGGGGGGGCAGCAGAGCATGATAAAGTGATATATTCACCTGCACTGGCTATGGGTAGGAATAGTCTGTAAAGTGTACGGCAGTTGGACCCTAGCAACATTTTTTATAATTCTTATTTGATATCCGTGACATCATATCAATGTGGTGAAGGGTTGTACATTCTCAAAATACCTCCATACCATAGGGAGGCAGGAGAGTATGACAAGTCATGCATTCACTTGTACTCACATAAAATTCTTATGAGTCCCAGGTTTTCAAAATACCTTTATACCATTTTGATGCTTCATACAAGAGACCATCATATTTTGGATGTATTTATCAAACATTAGGGACTTAATTGACCTAATTTACCTTCTATGCCTATCCAAAATTGGCAACCATTTGTGATACTAAATGTCTAGTATGTAAATGTAACTATAGTGCAATAACGCTCTGGTTCCACTTTACTTTGTATTTAGCCTGTGATCTACTGCAGACTTAGCAACTGGCATGACATAAATAATTGAGCTAAATAAAAAATTCACCTTGGATAGATTATCCGATTAAATCAGCACATTTGTATTGGAAACGCCAAAGGGTCTTCCAGTAGACAGCACCTGTGTAACTGCAACAGCTGGAACTCCACCAATCAGAGCATCTCTGTGCTTTCCTCTCTTTCAGCTGAAGGCCACCTGCAACATTGAGCAGTCATTCTTCAACGACTGGTTCAGCGGACACCTCAACTTCCAGATCGAACACCAGTAAGTCCGATCGATCAATCAATCATTTAAAACTGTATAATATTATAGAGGAGAGTTTATATACCTTAAAGTGTAACTTTCAGATTATTGTCGAAGGGATTTAAAATTCTGAATTCAGAATTTTTTTTAAAGATCATCCTGGCTGCAAGGGCAGTCTTATTAAGCCACACCACTTCAAACTAGCATCGGCTAGGTATTAGCCAAGCAGAAGCTAGTCCGTGAATCCTCATGCAGGTCTAGCCTGCTAGCAACAATTATAGCAGTTCACAGCAGGTTAGTGCAATGAGATTCTCCAGCTGCAGACAGAAGACCCCCTACCTCTTACCGGATGGAAGAATTTATCTTGGAATTCAGCCTGTATTTCCCTACTCCCCCTCTTCAGCATTCTGTCTCTGAGCAACCAAGTGCATCAGTGCCCTCCTGGTACACTACACACAGACATAGTCGATTTATTTTGCACACTTTGCAACAAATCGATGGAGGCACACAAAAAACAACAAAAGACAACCATTTAAAGACAAAATAACACCAGTCGTGGGCTGAAATAAATAACTACGTGGAATTCTCTGTCAGTGAGGGAAAAAAAACAAGATATTAAATTATTTGCTTTTTGTATATGCATGTTGATAATGGCGTGGGTATGTGTGTGTCCTGAGAGATAAAGATTTGTAGAGAGAGTGAGAGAGAGATTTGGTGTGTTTGTGTGTGTGTGTGTCTGTGAGAGAGAGAGAGAGAGAGAGAGAGAGAGAGAGATTTGGTGTGTGTGTGTGTGTGTGTGAGAGAGAGAGAGAGCGAGAGAGAAAGAGAAAGAAAGAGATTTGGTGTGTGTGTGTGTGTGTGACTGAGAGAGAGAGAGAGACAGAGAAAGAGAGAGAGATTTGAATTTGAGATTTGGGTACATTTGAATTAGGCTGAGCCATACTGTTACCAGCACAAGGCACTGAAGAGCAACTAGCCCTACCAAGACTGAGACCCCCTGGGACAACTGGCCATAAAAAAAACAGTTTCTACAAAATATACAAGAAAATACCACACCCACTACATTTAGAAAATTTGACAAGACCAACAAAAACCTGTACATTGACAACTGGCATGAAAAAACTAAATTAAACAATAAAAACTGTAAATTTACCATGCTCTAGGCCGAGATTATTCCCTGTCAGAATATTTCACTAGTTAAAAACCAAAAACAAAGGCACACATTAACAATGTACAGACTCGGTGACCACAGCCTTGCCATTGAAATTGGTCGCCACAAAAAGACCTGGCTGACAAAAGAGAACAGTGTGCTCGTTGTAATCTGGCAGAGGGGGAGACAGAGGCCCACTTTCTACTTTCCACTTTCCTGTCCCAAGTACCTCGCAATCCACAATCAATATTTTCCCAAATTCACTGCGCCGATTAATCAATTCAAATACCTATCAGAACCAAATAAAATGAAAATTCTTCTGGGGGAAGAGGATATCGCAATAGACGTGGCAGTTCCGTATGACTCTGCCTGCCACAAATTAAGAGAGGGTGTGGACTAAATGGTTGTTACTCTTCACAATATCATCTGTGTTCATTACTAATACAGAAAGGTTCAAAAATAGTTATATTACAAACTAAATGTTTTAACCTGGGTGTGTGTGCATGTGTGTATCTATACTTGCATATGTGTATGCGAGGTTGTTACTCTGTTTTAATCTATTTCCCCTCTCCTGGTTGTAGGAGTCCGTTTGTCATTTTTGTATTTCCCATTGCTTTTGCAATGCAAATTTACTCGCCATGCAAATAAAGAGATTTAGTGTGACGCACGTTCTGTCTCCTCTCCGCCAGTCTGTTTCCCACAATGCCCCGGCACAACTACTGCCGCGTGGCCCCTCTGGTGCGCAAGGTGTGTGAGAAGCATGGCGTCACCTACCAGGAGAAGACCCTGTGGAGCGGCTTCAGAGACGTGGTCGGGTGAGAAAAGCACTTCCGCAGAAAGACAATTCTGTGGGGTCAGCGCTCTCTCTAGATAGATGTGACTCTCTGCAAGCTCAAAATGAAACACAGAAACAGCAGCATATTACCAAATGTCTAACTTTAGTTCATTTTCAAATTAATTCCAGTATAAGTACACCACTAATTTTCAGCAAGCTCAGCACATAGAACTCTCATGATAAACATTGCTGCCCTCCTCTTTACGGTAAATGGTGACGTGTGTCTCTCTCGTTACACCTAGCTCTCTAAGGGAGTCTGGAGATCTGTGGCTGGATGCCTACCTGCACAAGTAGCCTCAAGCCTGCCTCCTGGTGGCCATGTGTGAACCTCTCTTCTTTTATGACAATTTTCAGATTCAGCTCTATCCAATCATCACCTGCTGCTTCCCGTTTCCTCCAATCGCATTGAAGCATTCATGTGACAGCTAAAAACATTAAATGTGTCATGTCAGATGTGCAACACAAGTCGCCCGGTTTGGCCTATGGCAAAGCTAGACATTCCAGAAGTGGGTCTTATAGAGACCACCTTAATAGAAGCAGTTTACACATTTTATACCAGGGCTACCTTAAAACACCCACCTTCTTTTAAAAATCATTGTCGAGTGAAAATGATCACACTAATGTTAGCACATCTGCTAAATTACGCAATTCATAGAATTGGTCTGCCTATATGCGTGAAAATAGCAGCATAGCTATGAAAATTAGCCGTTGATGAAAACCTTTTTAAAGTCTTACCTGTTCGAAACACTTGGTGATTTTAAAACACTGCACTAGTTATATGGTCTGCAGACTAGCCAGTCAGCTCTCTTTTCTGTTTGCATCCTTTGTTTTATGTAAAGCAGAAACATCATCCTATAATTCTCATCTGTCACAGAGTTTAAGGGTAAACCAGTGAGGTAATCTGAGTTATATTTGATCCAGATTTACAAGCTAGGCAAGCAGATTGATTCCATAGAGTGAGACACATCCGGCATCAAAGAAGATAAAACTGATTTCTCCGTTTTACAATTTTACCGCATGCTCGTATTAAGGCTGCCTCCTGCTCAAAGCAGCTGGCTCTCAGATCTGATAAAAGAGAGTATCTGTTAAATAAATAGCATTTAACAATATCTGCAAAACATTTTTTAAAATTGTTTAAGATTCATGCTCACAGTAACGGAATAGACAATCAAGTTTTTACAGACTATAAGTGTTTATAGCCTACCTCTACTCTATTAATGCACTTGTCATTACAACTGAATTTTGTGTGTGTTTCTGGGCATTGATTTTTGAAATTTTGGAGTGTAACAAGGCTATTTTCCTGGATGTTTTTTTTTCCCAACGGTGTGCATAATAAATAACATTTTGGTTTTCAACAATCAGAATCGGTGTGGTATTTCTGTCTGTAGCGTGTATGCTTTTGGGTTTAACAGAAACTTAAGTGCTCACGCAACCGGTGAGTCGGGAATTCAGCTGCCTGGTTTCCGAGCCTCGCCAGAATCAGGCAACGGTCACAGCGCATTGTGCCCCATTGCAGGCTAGTTAACGTGTAACTTTAGCTGGTTCAACCGTCTGCCTGTTGAATTCACGTTTGTTCTTAATGGACGTTAGTAAAAGCTACTGTTACAGAGTGTCTGTTACAAACTTGGTTTGGCAAGTTGGGATTTCTGATCAGCGAGCAAAGTTTTGTGTGTGAGGGAAAAAAAATATTCTTGTTTTTAATTGTTGAACACGACTGAAGGTAGGCAACAGAATGCATGTTGGATTTCCCACTGCAAAAACCGAAAAACTCCCAGTGTTACTCCCCAAGTAACCCTCAACAGAATTTGTGTAACTCAAGAGGGACCACATTTAGCTTATCAGTGTTATATACTTTGTGAGAACTGATGAGGCACTGAAGATTTTGATGTCAGTGATATTGTGAGGATCACTTCAAATAGAGACAATGTTACCATTTACAGCACATTTATTTAAAGACATTCTTACCCAGAGCAACTTGCAATTTAGGAGAAACTGTCTGGTTGGGATGTTCTGATGAACAAAAGTAGAATTACTGATACAAAGAGAGGAGGAGCTACAGAGTTCCAGGGAAGCCGAAATGAACAACCGCAAATGAGAAAAAAGTTTGTGTGTTTATGCAGTTAGGTCATCCTGGGAGAGAGAGGGAGAGGGGAAGAGGAGAAGGTCAGTTGTCGACTGCTATTAAAGCTCAGAGTCTGGCCACGTTTGTTCAGGCTATTCAGTGAACCACAAACAGAAAAGCTTAAATTTGTAATTACTCCTGATAATCACTGCTACTGAGAATGGGCCCATGTGTTCTAGAACCGTTACCATAGCAACTGTTCACCCATCTGGTGAAGAATCTTGGAAGATCTGTGCGTGGAGCTGGCTTGTTTATGTGGACATTGAGGTAGTCAGGTCCTGAAAGACCAGCAGGTCAAATGCCGGAAGGGGAAGACAGCTCCACCAAGGGCACAGCGGAACTGGTAAAATAATGACGTAAGGCTGAAAGCAAGTTAAAAGCCTTGCTGTTAGCACCACAAGCGGGGTCCAAGCACTGCTAAGGACAGACGTTTAATTTGTGTTGTGTGGAAGACCACAGGGTCTTAGGAAGACCTTCACAGAAAAAAATGTAATAAAATGTTAAAATGGTTTCACCCCTTTGGCATGTTTTAGCACTTGTGATTTATTTACAGCGAGCGCTCAATCCCCAAACAAGCAATCCAACCCAAAAAAAAGTGCAAAAATAGTGCAAGGGAAATAAGTGCAAAAAGAAAAAAATATTCACAGTACAAAAAATAAAAATGCAAGAATGCTGAGTTCACACAGTTACCTTCTGTAGCTCACACAATCAATTCTCACTCTTCCCCAGCATTATTATTATTATTATTATTATTATTACTATTATTTATTCATTCATTTATTTATTTTATGGTGGCTAGCGAACAACTTAAAGGTGCATTTACCGCCACCCAGTGGTCTGGAGAAGAATCTACTGCCTAACACCCTCATTTAAAAAATTTAAATTCTGCCTATCAAGCCTGTTGAATTTAGATACTCTAACAGAAATGTTATGCATTTGTCTCCTGCTGGTGGAGTCAACAGTCAATTTAGTTCCATCCCCACTTCATGCTGATTGGCTCTAAATCTCACCCTCTGTGTGACATATTTTATGCAGGTACGTATCACATTAATTATTGTTTCTTGTCCCCCACAATGAGAGCATCTTTCATCTACTTGTTTATTCATCAAGAAAAGAGTACTGTTCAGACCTGTGTGTCCTAACCTTAATCGGGTGATTACATTGTCCTCCTTCCTAACTCTACCTCCAGATCTTGTATTTCCAACCAAACGACTAATCATAACCAAATGACGACCCTTACTGTCCCTGAGCCATTGTTTTCACCATCTATTTTTAATTTTAATTTGAATTACCCGTTTAACTTTTGCTTTACTGATTTTTGCATCAGTCTGGATATGTTCTGTCTTTAATGCCTTTTTAGCCATGTTATCTACTTCCTCAGTCACCAGAACTCCAACATGAGCAGGTATCCATGCAACCCTAACAACTAGTCCTAATCTTTGGATTCGAAACAAGGGAACTTAAGGATCTCGAATAATATATCCTGTGCACTATTGGAATTAAAAGTCTCTAAACTCATTAATGCCGTATACAAGTCAGAACAGACGACCACCCTCTCAAGTTGAACCTTTTTTCCCATTTTAAAGCGATCCTCATAACCACCAATTTACTTGTAAATATAGACAAGTCATTTGATAGTCTTATAGCATCCTTAGTCTATAACTCCGGAATAACAAAAGCAGCCAAACCTCTTCCTGAGGTTCCTAGGGTCTTTAGATCTAATAGTATGTACTTGTGAGAAACCACGAAATATATCAATAATGTATTTATTAATTAACAAAAATGTCATATTTTGCCTCTCTGTTCATCTCTTACTTGCATGTGCAGCTCGAAATTTACAATTGGTTGTGGCAATGAGGTATAGCTGGAAGCACCACCGTGCTATGTAACGATTGATCAGGCATCATCAGCACAAGATGGAGACAACACAAGTATGAGACATAACACTTCTCTGACAAAAATCCGACATTTCCAAACATGAGGCGTAAAGTGGAATACAAATGGAGTGACCGGGGTCAAACACGTATTTGTTTTCGATTCAAATGCTTTTCTATGCTTTACTGATCTTGTCTGGTGTATTGGAACCAATGAAATACTCTCAGTGCAGACCCAGCCTTCAGGTCATATTGGCAGGCTCCATTACACCAGACAAGATCAACAGAGCACAGAAAACTATTTGAATCCAAAACAAATACGTATCTGACCAAGGTCTGATGAGGACAATGAGGTTGGTAAACAGGTGTTGTACTGGCAGAAAGCTACCTGGGTGCATGGTGAAGTGGAAAACCGTGTGCCCCTGTAGAGTGGCAAGCAGTCTTCTAATAGCCAACACCTGGCCTGAGTCTATCTCATCAAGCTGAGCACTGCCGCTAGCTGACGCACCTGTGAACGGGAAAAAAAAACATCCGAGCCAGCAGGGAAACACAGGAGCACAGAGAACCATTAATCCATTATAGTCAGAGTCTTTCCCACTCCCCGCACAGTATGACGAGCATTGAAATCCCCACACAAAATAACCCTTCTTTAGTCAAGCCCTGCAGTTTTCTCCAAAGCATCTAGCTCCAGTCTTTCACAGGGATCGTAAAAGTTCACAATAATTAAAATTATGTGTAATTAAAATTAAAATAAAATTCTTTAACCGAACCTCAACAACCACATATTCCATATCATTCCCTTTAGCTACCCTTCTGTATGGAATTACCTTCCTCACAAATGTGGCCCACCCTCCCCCACTAGGACTTTCCCTATCCCTCCATAAACAAACCTATCCTTGTCTAATGAAATCCAGTGAAGGCCTCAGCCACGTTTCATCGATGCATAATACATAATCAGGCTTAATCTTTAGTTCATTAAGGTAGCATTTAAATTTTTGTCCATTTGCCATTAATCCAACATTCCACTGAAGGATTAATACAATTACAATAATTCCTGTCAACATAATTCTTTATTCCACTGCTCTTGCCTTTCAAACTCTCCCAGAACCATTTCCCCAGACATCACGTTTATCTCGCTGCAATCTTCATTATTATTTCAATTCTTTTCTGTTCCCCCTTTTGCTTGAAATGTACAGTTAATCACTACAGCCATAAAGAACACAGACCTTCCTAGCTTGCTAGGAGAATATTCCTATTGCCCCTACTACTACTATGCACTGTGCTTTGTTCCGATGTCTACCATTTCTGTATCCTTTCCCCTTCTTATCTTCTCTCTAGTTTCTGTTCCAGAACCTCAACTGCTGCAGCATATGGACTCTAACCTGCTGCACTTCCACTGCCTTCCTTCCAGCAACACAACCTCCATGTACCACACTCCCCATACTCCTGTCCTCCTCCACACCTGCCACAGCTCTGTCTTCCTCTACACGCAGAAGCAATACGTCCATATTTTTGCCATTTGTAACACTTTAATGTAGGTGGGCCTTATGCTCTGACATCAAACCTTATGAATCCCACTGTTAAAGCTCCTTTGTTAAAAGCGCTATAAAATAAATTGATTGATTGAAATTAGGTATTCCAATAGCTTTTTGAACAAATTACAGATGACAAATTTTTTCAAGTTTAATAGCTCCCAGCCAAACGGACATTCCGTTCGCAGGGAACACTCCATTCACAGGGTGCAGGCCTCCTTGTTATTCCTAGAATAGCTAAAGGTACCATAGGTGGTAGAGCCTTCTCCTATCGTGCTCCCCTCTTGTGGAACAAGTTTCCTGTCCATATTCGGGGCACAGACACTATCACCTCATTTAAAGCTAGGCTCAAAACATATTATTTTAGTCTCTCCTATATTTGAGGGGCAGGAGTTGGTGGCGGGCATAGCTATAGAGTCTCTGGTGGACTGAGCAGTTAGTGCTGTTACAAGATCATCATTGGTAGTGCTGTATTAAGTTGAACCGGTCATGGTCTGGCGACCTATTAAGTTAAATTTAAATATTGTTTTTACTAAAGACCCAGATTTTAGATATAAGCGAAATATTTACTTTGGAACCCAAGATATAAATAAATGGACCTTAGATATAAATAAATATAAAATGTTTGCTAAATATTTAACTTTTAATAACATATTTGTTGTAAATAGTTATATATTAATTAAATCTTAAATTTTGATTTTGGGAAAACTAAGATTTAAGCTAAATAAATATTTTTCAGATATTTATTATTGAAATAAAGTTTTAGGATATAAATTAAATATCTAGAATTTATCTAAATATATCTGCTATAGCAGATATATAGCGATATAAGATATAAGTTAAGTGAAATCTGAAAACATGAACAAAAAGGTTCATTTAGCATGTCTGTTAAATATTAGAAAAAAAGACTCATATTTGGCATAAATCGTTATGGGAGACGGCCATATTTAGGCTAAATCTGAGAAAAAAACAGGAATATCATGATGTGTTTTACTCTACATTTGGCACCCCATATTCCAGAAAGAAATTGTGCACTCTTCAAGGAACAGCCTCCAAGATTCATGAGGTTTGCCCCTTTATAATCCCGTAAACAATGAAGAAACAAAACTTCACATTGAGCAAGTTATGTTCTAAGAGGTCTAAATCTTCAGATCTTAAAGGCGAACTCCAAAAATAATCAGTTTTGCAGCATTTCTGAAAAATAATCTCTTACTCACTTTTAATGTGTCTCATATAAATTTGCCCACAACAATGAACATTTACAGAACACCACCTTAACACATATTTATTTTAGATATTTATTTTAGATTCAAGTACTTTCTACGCTTTAATGAGCTAGTATAGTGTAATGGAAGCTATGAAATACCCTCAAAAATTGCATTACCCCACCTTCTGGTCCTATCCACCAGACAAGATCATTAAAGCTTGAAACGTTTTTGAATCCAAAACAAATATTCTACCCAGGTCTGCACCTTACACAATGATGCCACATAGGTAACTCCTTTCTCCCAGTGCACCCCTTTCTCCCCTAGCCTTTTGGGGCTCCGAAATGAAACTTCATTTGGGCCCTTCCGAAAGGGGGTGGGGTGGGGGGGGGGGATGGGGGAGGCCAGAGTGAGTGGGGTTGGGCGACTGTGATTGTGGTCCCTGTAAACGGTAATAGTGAAAATCAACTGTCGAATTCAGTAGACACCTCTGTTCACTTATATAATAAGAAGAAGGGGAGTTATTTTCAATGACATCATCAATACAAATGGTCGTTTGCCGATGCAGATGAGTAATTTTGGCTTTGACACATCAAATAATGGTTACACCTATTTTACCGAGGGTGCAATCAAGCTTGCCAAATTATGAGAGAGAAATTATTTTTTTGTTAAAGTTCACCTTTAAAGGGTAACAAACTGGTTTTATTAATGGGAAAAAATGTAAACTTAAAATTATATAACATGTAGATAAAATATGTGAATGTCTTCCACCATGGTAGCGACGTAATTATAGAAAATAAAATTATTCAAATTAAGCATTTCAGAAGTAAACACTATTAGTTCTGTAAGAGACAGAATACCAATGCACAGAAATGAAAATGTTTGAATTCATCCCATTTTTGTTAAATGTACATTGCCTTTTAAATGTGAAAGTCTGTAGGAATGTAGAAAGGATATACTTCATACTTTGAAAATATGCAAAGGACTGCAGGTTTAAAGACATTTCACATTTTTGTGGAATGTATAATTAACTACGTGAAATTATCCATTAATATGACCAGAATAAAATCATCGCTTTCAATATTGATTACTTTTGTGTGTCAGCTTTTAGTTTTATGCACAAGACTTTGCAGACAAAAAGTAGATACCATTTCATCACTTCTAATTATTCCCCAGACACAATGACAACATGATGACAACATGACAACATAGGTAACCAGCCCTCATGCGTGCGCACATACACACACACACACACACACACACACACACAAACACGTACAAACACATAAGCATACCCTTCAAAAGCACAATACTTAACATCTTAAGGACCTTTTTGCATAACAGATGCAGCAATAAATGTACAGAGAATGGGCTAAAATAAGGTGTACACAAACAATTAAAAAAATAAATATACAATTACAAAAATATTTCGTGTAACATGCTTGTGGAGTTCGTCGTTTTTTGCAGTTAACATGGTGGACAGAGGAGGTGGAGCCGTGATCTTCTTTATGAGGTTGCTGGTGCACTGTGAGTGTATTGGCTGGTAGGGGCCAGTGTGGGATATGATTGATGGGCAGTGTTATTTTACTCATTCTTGGGAGGGGGGGTCTACCATCTCCTGTCTCCTCTTCATGATCTCTTGCAGCTCTGAGTCCCCACGACTCTTCTGTAAGAGACAGAATTACAGTTTGGTATGGAGGACCAAGTTTGTAGGTGAGTGTATACAGTATATATCTGTGTGTATGTGTGTATGAATCTATGCTTGCATGTGTACGTGTGTGCATATGTATGTATGCGTGTATGTACATGAGATGCACAATGGTCTGGCTTTGTATGCAACTGTGTATGTGTATTAGAGGGACAGTGGTCTGGCGGTGTGTGTATGTAGCTGTGTACGTGCATTAGAGGGACAGCAGTCTGGCTGTGTGTGTGTGTAGCTGTGTACGTGCACTAGAGGGACAGCAGTCTAGCTGTGTGTGTATGTGTGTGTGCGTGTGTACATGCATTAGAGGGACGGACCTCGAGCTGGGCTTTCTGCACTGCGGTCTGGCTGTACACGCGGGCCCCCTCCTCACCGCACACGGCCTTCAACTCCTCCTTGTTGAGAGAGAAGAGCTGGGCCCCCGTCAGGATGCCCAGGCATTCCGTGGTCCTGTGGAGAAGAGCTCAGTCACGCAGGAGGCGTGGGCGGGGCAGCCAGCATGGCCATTTCAGTCTACAAAATCCACATCAATTCAATACATACAAACAAAGAAGAGGATTTTTATTCAATACGTGCTTAAAAATGGCTGAATGGAGACGGATAAAGCAAATTCACATATGGGATTTTACTTTCATAGTTGGGCACACACACATAAGCGTATGTACATGCGCAACATAACACACATACGTAAGCAGACAAACAGGCACGTCAGCATACACGCACACACACACACACACACAAACATGCACACACACACACACACACGTACACACACGCACACACACACACACATCTACAGGGTGACTCACGGTTCGGAGAAGCCCTTGGCTTTGAGCCAGGCGGTGACCTGCTCGGGGGTGGAGTCCAAGCGGAGCGGGATGCTGGTGCTGGACGATCGCTCCACGCGGAAGTTTCGGGTCGAGCCCTGGCTCTTACTGGTGGTGATCCTCTTCAGCAGCTCGTCATTTACCTCATCCATCTGATGCCGGGCTGAGAGAGAGAGAGAGAGAGAGAGATAGAGACTTTCAATGTCTGTCTGTAAGAGGGTGGTAGAGAGCAGTACTGACAGACTTTTAATGACTGTCTGTAAGAGGGTGGTAGGGAGCAGTACTGACAGACTCAATAACTGTCTGCAAGAGGGTCGTAGGGAGCAGTACTGACAGACAGTACTGACAGAACTGACCATGTAAATTATGTGCTTACAGTCTCTGTGGGACCGTCCCGCCTCAAAGCTGTTCACCCGTCCCAAAGACCCGGAGGGCGATGGACCACCATAAGATGGGGCAGGCTGAGGGAGGGAGACACAGACACGAGCACAGACTCAGGGACCGTACACACAAATGCAGTTACCAAAAGAACATTACACGAATGAAACAAAAGAACATTGCATGAAAAACAGGTAACCATTTTAGGACCACTTCCAATTACTTCAAAGTGCATTTCAGCCTGTCAGAAAGTGTGTGTGTGTGCGTGCGTGTGTGTGTGTGTGTGTGTGTGTGTGTGCAGTATGTGTGCGCGATGTGTGTGTATGCGGTGTGTGTGAGCGTGTGTGTGTGTGTGGCGTGAGTGTGTGTGTATGTATGTATGTATGGTGTGTGTGAGTGTGTGTATGTGTGCATATGTATGTGTGTATGTGGTGAGTCTGTGTATGTATGTATGGTGTGTGTGAGTGTGTATGGTGTGTGTGTGTGTGTGCATATGCATGTGTGTATGTGGTGAGTGTGTGGCGTGAGTGTGTGTGTATGTATGTATGGTGTGTGTGAGTATGTGTGGTGTGTGTGTATGTGTGCATACGTATGTGTGTATGGTGTGTGTGTTGTTACCTGGCTATAGGGGGGCTCTGGCAGGCTCTGGGGCTGCTCCAGTGACACCACGTCCAGGATGTTGTAGGGCACATACCCCGACTGCCCACTGCGGTTCCTCAGCTTCCACCACTGCCTATTATCCTCTATGACCTGCAGGGGGCAGCAACCTCACCAATAAGCACACTTAACACACATATTCAGTCACATTCCATTCAGCGTCCATCATATTTTCCTCAGTTTTTCACTTTTACATAATGAGGTAGGTCAGCTTAGAGTTGTCATTTGCCGTCACTGTTTTGAGCGACAGCTAAATGAGACCAGTGCTTAATTTGTAAATGAGAATTTGTCAGAACAAATGAAGTGCAAGACTGAAGTGCGAGAGAGGGCCCAAAATGGAACACAAAAAAAGAGCAAGGGATTCTGGGGGGGGGGGGTGTTGATGGGGGTTCCATTTTGAAGCACTGTATGAAAACCTCTTTATAACTGGCAATATGCAAAAATACATCTTACATCTTAATTGATTGACTGGCTGATTGATTGATTGATTGATTGACTGACTATCTGACTGGCTGATTGATTGATTGATTTATTGATTGAGTGACTGATTGACTGACTGACTGATTGATTTATTGATTGACAGACTGACTGACTGAGGCTGACTGACTGATTGATTGATCGATTGATTGATTCATCGACTGACTATCTGACTGGCCGATTGATTAATTTTATTTATTGACTGATCGATTGACTGACTAACTGACAGAATGACTGATTGATCAATCGATTGACTGATTGATTGAACAGTACCTCCAGCACTTCGTCCTGCAGAACGGACAGCTCGTTGGCGTTGCGGGCTACAAAGTGGTAGCGGATCTTGGCATATTTTCGTGAGGCCCTAGGAAAAGACCAAACGGCAGAGCACATCTGAGCATAAGGTATTCTTAAAATGGGCAAAAACACATGGAGAATGGAGCTTTGTATGCAGGTATTATGAATACATTCAAAAAATAGGCGGAGCTACAGGAAACTATATGGTATTATAATTACCCGTTCGATGGCCCAGAGGCTGGTGACTCAAAGAACTGAAAAGAGAGAGAGAGAGAGTACACGCGAGAGAGAGACAGAGAGAGCGAGAAAAAGAAGGAGGAGGAGAGAGAGAGAGAGAGAGAGAGAGAGAGAGATTATGTATTGTGTTGAGATCAGAGATTCTGTAGCAGAAACATGCATACATAGCAAGGTACTGAACTTCATTTTTCAACGATATCTTGGTGGGGACCAGATTCAGTTTAAAAGTGGTGCATGAGGGCAAAACATTTTTAACGTGCAGTAGAACCTCAGAGGCATGCACCCTCCAGTAATGGGGGCGGATCCAAAAGTCAAAATGCACCAATTTTGTTTCTAAACATTTGTCGAATCATGTGAACCAGTCAATCCATAACTCTGCTGTTTGCATTGCTGAGCATATATATTGTACTATTTACAAACCGATACGTATCAATAAGTATTTATTTTGCTTATGCTGCAGACGCTGTGCTGATGCAGACCATGACATCTTCAACATTTTCATAGTTTTTATAGTTGCATAGAAATTTCACTTTATATCTTGCTCAAAGTGCCAGGTGTATGCCTATGGCAATCCAAACTCGACCCCTGGCCTACCAGTTGAATAGCCCTAATATACAGTTTAACAAAAAGCATCACAATCAATGTCCATTTACTAGTCAGATAAAGATGTCTGACAGGCTAATAAAGTATAACCGTGGTGTCTAAGAGGTTGGACCGAGAGGACGAATAGCAGGCCTGATCACCCCTTAGCTCCTCCCACCCTCACCTGATTGGGCTGGTCCCCGTAGCCTGACTGGGCGGAGGGGGAACCGGAGCACTCCGTCTCCCACGACGACGAGAGGAAGACCTCGGCCGGCGGCTCCCAGCCGTTAAAGAATTTGGGGATGTAGAGAGGAGCGCACTGTTCCCTAGGCCACGCTGCCCTTAAGGGAGAGAAACCGTAAGTGTTAACACAACTCTCACGTTACATTACATTTTGTTTGACGTTTTTATCCAAAGGGATGTGCAATCAGTGCATATTGAAGGTCATCGGTACAAATACAAACACAGGTCAGATAAAGTGCAATTCTCCCAAAGTGGCAGCTATCCATATCCGTGATCTTCAAACTCCCCACCGGTGCAATTTCCATTCACAACACCATTATCTCTCTGTCAATACGATCCTTTTCTCTCTGCCTGAGTCCCCATTCAAAATGAATCCTGAGTAGAGGATCACCAATTCCATCAGTCACCTGAACACTATGACTGTCAGCGCCAGTAAAATGCCTGTCACTGCTGTTCTATTTTCCCTCAGGTGACTTGTAAAAACGAGTACACAAATCAAACATTTCACCTTCGCTGGCCCTCACAGGCCAATTAATCGTGAGGAAAATATAAAAGTCATAACCCGAAGCTGTAAAGACACACACATGATGTTTTCAATTCTTCCTCAGGAAAAGAAGCAGTCAGCTCCGCACAACCAGCTGGAAAAAAAAGGTGATGAACACTCGGCCTAATTAAACCCTCGCTGCCACAGACAGGACGCCAGCTGACAAGCAGCCAGTGACGTTTCAAAGGCTCGAACCTGTGACTATAGCCCAGCCAGCATTAGCCAGGCAACAGTGCTACCCACTGTCCCACCGCGACTCATCCAATCACAACAGAAAGCCTGTCTGTCCCACAGCCAGCGAACAAGGTCCAGCGGATAAATAAATTATACACACGTATGTCACACCAAGCACGTCCTAACGTACCTGGGCCTCGTCCAGCCCTCTCCCAGCAGCTCGAAGATGGTCATCTCCTTAGGGGACAGGTGTCCCCTCAGGAACTCCACAGTGTCCTGGGACAGGTGCGGGGAGATGACGGAGCGAGGCAGTTCTGGGCCCCCAGAGCTCTGCAAAATCTGCAGATCACAACACGTGTTTACACTCTCACTAAACCAGACCTGCTGCCCTACAGGGGGTTACACTCTCACTAAACCAGACCTGCTGCCCTACAGGGGGTTACACTCTCACTAAACCAGACCTGCTGCCCTACAGGGGGTTACACTCTCACTAAACCAGACCTGCTGCCCTACAGGGGGTTACACTCTCACTAAACCAGACCTGCTGCCCTACAGGGGGTTACACTCTCACTAAACCAGACCTGCTATCCTACAGGGGGTTACACTCTCACTAAACCAGACCTGCTGCCCTACAGGGTCTTACACTCTCACTAAACCAGACCTGCTGCCCTACAGGGGGTTACACTCTCACTAAACCAGACCTGCTGCCCTACAGGGTCTTACACTCTCACTCAACCAGACCTGCTATCCTACAGGGGGTTACACTCTCACTAAACCAGACCTGCTGCCCTACAGGGTCTTACACTCTCACTAAACCAGACCTGCTGCCCTACAGGGGGTTACACTCTCACTAAACCAGACCTGCTGCCCTACAGGGTCTTACACTCTCACTAAACCAGACCTGCTGCCCTACAGGGGGTTACACTCTCACTAAACCAGACCTGCTGCCCTACAGGGTCTTACACTCTCACTAAACCAGACCTGCTGCCCTACAGGGGGTTACACTCTCACTAAACCAGACCTGCTGCCCTACAGGGTCTTACACTCTCACTAAACCAGACCTGCTGCCCTACAGGGGGTTACACTCTCACTAAACCAGACCTGCTATCCTACAGGGGGTTACACTCTCACTAAACCAGACCTGCTGCCCTACAGGGGGTCTGCTGCCGTATAACAGATTCAAATCTCACTCATTACATGCAGAAAACTGAGCCAGGCTCTGTGTCAGTCAGTCCACACAGGAGTAAATCAGTGCCTATGAGATCACTGCATATCAGTCGGTTTCATCGGTATCAGTTTTATCAGGAAGTCAGCGATCCAGCCGTAATGTCGGGCACAGTGACTCACCAACTCCAGAGGTCCAAACAGGAAGTGAACGAGCTCAGAAGCACTGGGGTTCTGGATGTGTTTCTTCAGTTTGGCCTGTAGAGGGCAGAACAGGAGCAAGCAAACAGCAAGAACTAAACAGAGTGTTGCAAACAGTCAAAAGTGTATGTGGAAAGCTGTGCTTTGGTTGACTATAAACGCTGAGTGGAGCCGAATGCTGACTCTAGCAACTGCGCAACTGTATTGCATATCACTTTACAGCTGCCCCTTCATGAAAAGGATTCACCTAAGAAGTGCACACATATGGAAATATCATACTTTTCATTCCACCCATTATGAATGTGAAATGATTACACATTGAATCATAACACAGGAAAAGCAGTGTAAGTGGTCAGTGATGAGTTGAATGTGGAGGTGGAGACACTGTATAACCCAGCATCGAGGTGGAAGTATTGTATAACCCAGCATGGAGAGGAAGCATAGTCTAACCCAGCATGTAGGTGGAGAGATTGTATAACCCAGCATGGAGAGGAAGCATTGTATAACCCAGCATGGGGGTGGAGGTCTTGTATAACCCAGCATGGAGAGGAAGCATTGTATAACCCAGCATGGAGGTGAAGAGATTGTATAACCCAGCATGGAGAAGAAGCATTGTATTACCCAGCATGGAGGTGGAGAGATCGTATAACCCAGCATGGAGGTGAAGAGATTGTATAACCCAGCATGGAGAAGAAGCATTGTATTACCCAGCATGGAGGTGGAGAGATCGTATAACCCAGCATGGAGGTGGAGACGTTGCATAACCCAGCATGGAGGTGAAGACGTTGTATAACCCAGCATCAAGGTGGAAGTATAGTATAACCCAGCATGGAGGTGAAGACGTTGTATAACCCAGCATGGAGGTGGAGGTGTTGTATAACCCAGCATGGAGATAGAGATACTGTGTATAACCCAGCATGGGTGACAGAACTCACCAGAAGGTTGAAGGCCAGCTTCATCTTCTGCAGGCTGTCGATGAACTCGTCTTCAGTGGGGGGTTTGGCACGTAGTGTCAGCATTCCCTCTGAGCACGGAAATCAACACCCAGACAGTTAACAGGGAGAATCCATCGCATGCAGGCCAATACAGAGTCAGTCAAACTGACATTATCAACGCCCTTTCAATGACAATCCACAGACTCAAAAAATCCAGAAAAGCCAGTCTTGCTGTTGCCATGAACATCATTACTATGCACAGATAACACTCCCCCAGAAGGATAAATCTATTATAGTAGCCATAAATAACCTCAAGTCATAACAATAATTATACATTTAAATGGAGATATACACAAAAGAGAAGTGACAGACAACTAACTCAGCATACACACAGGGTTTGAATCTCACACACACGGCTAACTTAGCATACACACAGGGTTTTAATCACACAAACGGCTAACTCAGCATACCCGCTGGCAGTCTCTTCTTGCTGCTCTTGTGCTTGTTGCGCTGGTTGAGCTGAGAGAAGGCCTCCGCCGCCTTCTGCAGCCTGGCCACGAAGATCTCGATGTCGTCCAGGGCGCAGTTCAGGATTTGCTACGGAGGGGAAACGCCAGCGTCAGCTTGGTCGCGCGCCCGGCGCAAAATCGCTACGGAAACGTTCGCACGGCGCCGCGGCGAGGTTGCGTAGGGCAGCGTAAGAACGTTACGCCAGCTTTTTTACAACTGCACAACAGGTTGTAGGGAAAAAATGAAGGTTATGGGAATTTTTTTGTGTTCCCTTATAATCACCCTCAAACTACAAATTCCCAGATACGTTGTGAATACACCCAAATAACACATTCTGTTTTTTTTGTTTTTTTTTAACAGTGGAAAGTGTTTTAAATGTGTTTGCAAGCCAACAAAATCACACAAACACAATCTTTTCACAGCCTTTTACTCACTGGCTGGATGTTAAGTTTGCGTGTCCGTGTGTGAATACTTTAAGGAAGTGATGCAATGAGGCTGCAGGAAGTGATGCTATGAGGCATAAATCCCTAAACAGAGGGATGCTAACAGTCACCTGCTAACAGCACTGTGGGGACTCACCACATCTCTCTCAATGAGCTATTAGCACTGCAGACACTCACCACATATTTCTCAATGCTCTGGGCCAGCTGCTCCTGAGACTGCGGGCTCTGCTTCTTCGACCCACGCCTCTCAGCATCTGCACACAACCACACACAGTGACATAAATAGAACTACACACACAGAGCTATGTGCACAATACACAGACAGAGGGCACCAGTGTGTGTACAAGTGTATATGTGTGCGTGTGTGCGTGTGTCTGAACATGCGAGTGTATATATGTATATGTATGTATATGTATGTGGGTGAGTGTACAGTGCAGTCCATAAGCATTTGGACAATGACACATTTTTCGTTGCTTTTGCTCTGTATTCTAGCACATTAAATTTGAAATGAAACAATGTGAGGTTAAAGTGCAGACTGTCAGCTTTAATTGGAGGGTATTTACATCCCTATCGTTTGAACCACATAGGAATTGCAGCCATTTTTATACATAGTTCCACCATTTTAGCGGACCAAGAATAATTGCTCACAGCTTGGTGTGGAATATGCATTTGTAGTCTGTCGCTGTTGTCTCTGAAATAAGGGTCAATGCCAGTTAGGCAGGCCGTCATGGGGTGTAAAAATCAGAATAAACTGATCAGAAACATCGGGCGTGTCAAAATGAGCGGTTTGGTGGATTGCTAAAGGGCGGTTGAGTGCACTTACCCTGCAGGCTGGAAGCAGCCACTCTCCCCTTCCCCGCTGGGGCTGGAGCCCTCTGGGCTGAGGGAGGGATTATGGACTCATGATGTCGTTTCATCTTCTCCTGGTTCACCCTGAGCAGCAGAGAAGCACGATTATGCCTGTGCGTGCGTGTGTGTGCGTGCGTGCGTGTGCGTGCATGCGCGCGTGTGTGTGTGTGTGTGTGTGTGTGTGTGTGTGTGAGTGTGTGTGGGTGCGTGCGTGAGTGTGTGTGTGTGTGTGTGTGTGTGGGTGCATGTGACTGTGTGTGTGTGCGTGCGTGTGTGCGCACAAGTGTGTGAGATAAGGAAGATGTGTATGTTTGAGGCAGTGCAGAAGATGTGTGTGAGGTAATGTGAAATGTGTGTGTGCATCTGTGTGTGCGAGGTAGCGTGTAAAACACTCACTTCAGGGTTTGTGGGCGCATCTTTTTTCCGTGTTTGTTGTCCCCCAGAGCGCTGTCGACGTCAGCATGCACCATCTCTGCCTGTGGGGAGAACAGCAGGGGGAGACTGCAGCAGGTGTGGGTGTTCAGGTTGGCAGGTGTATGTGTTCAGCAGGTGGGGGTGTTCAGGTTGGCAGGTGTATGTGTTCAGCAGGTGGGGGTGTTCCGGTTGGCAGGTGTATGTGTTCAGCAGGTGGGGGTGTTCCGGTTGGCAGGTGTATGTATTCAGCAGGTGTGGGTGTTCAGGTTGCAGGCGTCTGAGTTCAGCAGGTGTGGGTGTTCAGGTTGCAGGTATCTGAGTTCTGCAGGTGTGGGCGTTCAGGTTGGCAGGTGTATGTGTTCAGCAGGTGTGGGTGTTCAGGTTGGCAGGTGTATGTGTTCAGCAGGTGTAGGCGTTCAGGTTTAGGTGTTCAGGTTGTAGCTCTCACCTCCACCTCGTCGCAGTGGAAGAAGTGAATGTCGGGCCGGTGCTGCTCGTTGTCCTGGCACACCAACAGCAGCACAGAGGGGTAGCGAGTCTTATTCAGCACCGTCTGAGTCATCTGCACCGTGGACAGGGGGAAATTCTCCAGCTCCTCCTGAGAGAGTCACCGAGTCAGTGAGTCAATGAGTCAATGAGTCAGCGAGTCAGTGAGTGAGCACATTGGTAGGGGAGTGTGAGTGAGTGAGTGAGTGGGTCAGTGAGTCAGTAAGTGAGCACATTGGTAGGGGAGTGTGAGTGAGTGAGTGAGTCAGTGAGTGGGTCAGTAAGTGAGCAGATTGGTAGGGGAGTGTGAGTGAGTGAGTGAGTAAGTCAGTAAGTGAGCAGATTGGTAGGGGAGTATGAGTGAGTCAGTGGGCCAGTGAGTCAGTGAGCAAATTGGCAGGAGTGAGTGAGTGAGTGAGTGAGTGAGTGAGTGAGTGAGTGAATGAGTGAGAAAACTGCATTCTACAACCAATTCCTGTGTATCAGCTGAATAATAATCATGAGAAGATGAAGGGAATATGTGGGCAGGAGACACAATGGCACCAGGGACAGATATTTCATACAAAGTGCATGCAGTTCGAGTGGGGCTCGTACCTCAGTGTCACAGTCCAACAGCCTGACAGAAGTGCTGGTGACCTGCAGCAGCATCTCCTGGGTCCAGATCTTGTCTTTGGAGTCCAACAGAGCCAGTTTCCTTACGGCATCATCCACTGTGGTGATGGAGTCCGTCTTATCCATCATGAATGTGGCGAGGTGCTGGAGGGAGAGTGGAGGGAGAGAGAGATGTGTTTACAACTGTGTGCGTGCACGTGCGTGTGAGCATGTGTGTGTGTGTGTGTGTGTGTTGTATGTGTGTGTGCTAGTGCGTGCACGTGTGGATGTGTGCGCACGCCCGTGTGTGTGTGTGCGTGTTATTTACAGTAAGAAAAGTAAAAATCATGACTGGAATACTCAGTGATTCAGTGACATTAAGCCACAATTTGAAATCTTGTAATAACCAATAAGTTTTGTATTAATATAAAAAATAATAATAATTATATATATATACATGAGGCTGCTTATGTTTTCCGTTGAACTTACCAAAGTTCACACAATAAGAAGGGTCGATTTTTGCGTGAAATTTCTCCGCTTCTAAAGAGCAGGCGTAAATCAAGGCACAAGCTAGACGAATACACAGGTATAGGCCAAGAAGATACAGTCGATGAGAGAATCTTTGCACCGTTACACTCTCTCGCATCTGGACTGATTCAATTGACAACTGCTGGCTCAGCTAATATATCACAGTCCGCATTCTGTCCTGAGCTGTCTGTAGTGCTGGACATGCTCGTTTGGCATAAAAATTACATACATTTCCATACATCCAATGAAGATAATCAGTGCACTTAACAGGGATTTTTTTAACTGTGCCTTTTCAGCTCTGTTCCTTTTGCAAAATGTGATTAGTAGCCAGCCCCATTTACAAACTGTGTAACTAGTTGTCGACTTGGTAAATAAGACGTTCATTTCACTTCAAATGCACCAACATACCCTCATCAGGCCATATTTTTCTTGTGAGTTTTATGTACATAAATCTGGCCCTTAGATGACTACTGTGCAATTCTGGGCACCATACTACAAGAAAAATAAATTGAGGCTCTGGAAAAAGTTCAAAGAAGGGCAACTGGTTCCTGGTATAAAATATAAAAGTTATGAGGAAAGACTTAAGATACACAGGGAGCAGGGTGGCAGTGCAGTATAATGGGTAAGGTGTCGGTCTTGTAACCTAAAGGTCACAGGGGTTGATTGATTCCCAGGTAGGACACTGCCGTTGTACCCTTGAGCAAGGTACTTAACCTTCACTGCTTTAGTATATATCCAGCTGTATAAATGGATGCTATGTAAAAAGTTGTGTAAGTCGCTCTGGATGAGAGCGTCTGCTAAATGTCTGTAATGTAATGTAAGATGCTTAATCTCTTCAGGCTTAGTAAAAGGAGACATAGGGGCGATTTGATTGAGGCTTTTAAATCCATAAAAGGGATTAACAGAGTGAACTACAAGAGATTCTTCAGGTTGAGTTCTGTTGGTATAATAAGGTGGTAAAGATGGAAATTAGTAAAAGGTACATTTTGTACAGACATCAGGAAGCATTTCTTCACACAGAGAGTAGTCTATAGTCTGCTCTGTGAAATAGCTTGCCAGCTCACATAGTAGAGGCAGGTTTCCAAGACCAGGCTTGATACGGTGTTAGATAGTACCTAGTTTGTAGGTAAATGGTGAGCACTAGGTACCCTTTGGTGGTAGGAAAATTGCAAGCATTGTTAAGGCCTGTTATCGTCATTATTTTATGTTATGCTATGCGGTGTTGTGTTACGGTGTGTTGTGTTGTGCTGCACTGAGTTGTGTGCTGTGTTGTGTTGCGTTGTGTGTTGTATTGTGTTGCGCTGCATAGGATTGTGTGTTGTGTTGCGTTGTGTTGCATTGTGTGTTGTGTTGTATTGCGTTGTGTGCTGCGTTGTGTTGTATTGTGTTGTGCTGTGTTGTGTTGTATTGCGTTGTGTGCTGTGTTGTGTTGCGTTGCGGTGTGCTGTGCTGTTATCATGTGTACTTTAATAGTCGCTCTTCCACCCTAAGCACAGGCTGCTGAGGGAACAGCTGAAAGGTCTGACGCAGGCTAATAACGGTCTTTCGCAGAGACCACAAGCCCTCTGGATCTAGCCCTGTTCTCATAGACCACAGAGTACGGAAAAGGTCACTTGACCTGCAATATTCACAGAAAACAACAGATTCATATCTGCTGAGATCTACACATGTGCATGAATTTATGTGTTTATGTATCTCATCATGTACCTCCGTAGTTCTGAAATATGTACACAAAATGGCAGAGACATTCTGGCCAAGCTTTTCCCCGATTATGGAAGAGTTCAATCCAACCTCTATACCCCTCTATCAAAAATTCTGTCCAAGCATCGCTAGTATGTTTAACCTGAAAGACGTGAATCAAGTGAGGGTTGAAGGCTGAAAGAGAGACAGAGACAGAGAGTGGGAGAGAGAGGGAGACAGAGAGAGAAATAAGGAGTAGGAGAGAAAGAAACGGAGGGATAGGCAGAATAAGGAAGCTAGGGTAAGAGAAAGAGGGACATAATGAGGAGAGAGATAAAAATGAGAGATTGGTGTTGTGTGGTGAGAAGGGCAGAGAGAGACAGGGGTCTTACTTCAACATGATACTGAGATGTTTCCTGCATGATGATGTTGGAGTTGGAGTATTTTTTTCGCTGTTCTATGGAGTAAAGAAAATTATGTGAATATGCAAGTGATAAGCGAGTGACACACACACACGCATACCAATACACGCACACATACACACACACACTGCACATACATGTGGTCACACACATACGTACTCAAACACACATGTGCAGGCACACAGATACACACAAACACATACGGTACACACCGTGGCACACACATGCACATACATATGTGCCCACAAGCATACACAAAAACACACACACACACACACACACACACACACACACACGCACTTATACACAAAACATGTGTACAGATACACATACACACATACTGTCACACACACAGACATGAAGAAACCCACAAGCAATGTCACATACACAAATATGTGCACACAGGCACACACACAAACACATACAAACATTGTGCAAACCCACACATGGTCACACACACAGTCACATACACAAACGTGCACACACACACATACACAATCATACTGTACACAAACATGTGCACACAGACACACAAGCCCCTGCCGTAGTTTACCCCTTGACTTTTAACCTCATAATGAACATTTCTGACTTATATGAATAATATGCTCTTTATCCTCGAAAGGCCAAAAATATGTCTCACATTAGGCCTCCGGGCACAGCATATTAGCACGACTTCATACACAACTCCCTCATTACGCTAAGTCAGCTAACGAACAGAGACAGAAGTTTCTTTCATTAGTGACAGCACATGGGTGCCGCCTGAAGAACAGAGAGTTATCCTTTCCGACACATCAGTCTTCCACCCGAAATTCTTTTTCGGCGAGTATCGGCGAATATTTTGCCAGATTTGAAGGGAAGAATGAGGTGGCGGCGCGGAGCGTGCTGGACCCCGTGAGTCATCGAACGGCGTCGCCAGCCAGCGCCGGGCGTGGCCGATTCGCTCGCTCGACCGCAAAGTTGCCCGACGAGTTCGTCGCGTTCGAGCCGCGCTCGTTTCTTTTCTCCTCCCCGGGAGGGGGCCGGCGTTCCTGAGGACGTTCGTCTCGGTTTACCGCTTACCGACGCCCCGCCGCTCGGCTACGTGGGCCGGGCCGCGCGGGCCTTTTACCCAGGTGAGTAGTTCGCAGGTAAGGGTCACCGGCGTGAGCTCGCGCGTCCGTCGGACATTCCAGTGTCTCGTTTCAGACCGCTCTCCTCTCCTCTCCTCTCCTCTCCTCTCCTCCGGCACGCGACGCAGAGACCGGTCTTTTTAATGCCGTACACGTTTCTCCAGTCCTGCAAAACGTCTTGCTAACGGGCCAATTCCGTTCGGCCGCGAATTCATTTACAGTATCGCCCTCGCCCTCCCCCAGTGAGCTTTCCGACTTTGTTACAATAAATGGTGCAATGGTGTACATTATCCCAGATCTAAAATAAGTGGCACAAGTTTTATGCTTTCACTTACATTTTATTACTTTTAAAATTTTTTGCACTTCAGTGAATTTAAAAAAACAGGTGATTATGCTCTCTCTTTCTCTTTCTCTCTCTCTCTATAAATATATATCACACCTTATTCTCCACCTCCCATTCTCGTTCTTCCCTGTCGATGCCTTTGTCATTTACGGTATCTCACACCTCCTCTCCACCCCTCCCCGCAGGTAGAAACACAATACACCCTCTCTCTCTCTCTCTCCCTTCCCCTCCACCCACCCTCTCTCCTTCCCTCTCCCTCTCTCTCCCTCTGCCCCTCCCTCTCCCTCCCTCTCTTCGGTTCCATCCCTCTCTCGCCATCTCCTCCCTCTAAATTAAAGGAAGCGAAGCAGTCGATTTCCTACTTCCTGTGTTCTCTCCCCCCTCGGGGCCGGTGGGCCCTGGGCGAGCAGCGTAACAGTAGAGCGGGCGCCCTGGTGAAACCCGAGTCCGTGCCATGTCTTATTAATGGCCGCCGCTGATGCCGCGCGATCCGCGGCCCGGCGAGAGCTCGAGAGACGGACCGGGAGAGCGCCCGAGGGCGACCGTTCCGACCGCCGACCGCGGCCGGAGGGACTGCGGGGAGGGCGGACTCGGGAACGACGGCGAACGAAACGACGCGGGTTTCAATTCCCCGTTCTCCAGGACCGGAACGGCTCAGATCCCGGATGGAGCAGGACAGGAGGACACAAACTCCGGGGTTGTTTGGAAACGATGGTTTAATATGACACCGGCGGGCAGCGATGTGACGGTACTGGACTTCGGCTTGTAACTCAGAGGTTGCGGGTTCAATTCCCAGATGAGGCACCGCCATTGAACCCCTGATCAAGATACTTAACCTGAATAGCTAAAGTCGCTATATATCCAGATGTACAAATCGAATGCATGTAAAGAATGTCATCTGATCCATGTTGCCCTGAATATGAACATCAACTAAATATTACACAATGACTCCTCCACTGTGTCCCCTAAATAGGCTCCCTGGCCATGCACCCTATTCTAGTATGAATCTGGCTAAGAGCAGACCAAAGTGTTACTGTATTAAAACTATTGAGTGTACTTCAGACTTTTTTAGCTCATATTCCCGACAAAAAGGGGGCAGTACTTCACTTGAACTATACACCATAAAGCATAAATCACAGGCTCATAAGTGTACCAGTTATGACTGCTTATTACAGCTTGGGGTGGCTGTCATTAGACTGTCACAATGTATGCAGCAGTCATTTTGTAACAGTTATTTTGAAATGTGTTTTCTGGAATGTGCTGGATACATTAAGCCAGTGATGTGATACAGTAATAGGATCATGAGCAGTAATATGATGTCATGTCTGGTTACAAAAGATGCCATGACCGTGGCAGCGCTGCATGGGCTTTATGGCACGTACTGTAGCTTAGGCGTAGCAAAAACCCTTAAAAAATTAAGTTGAGGCTGCTGTGGTTCATCTTTCAAAAGGCGATGGGGTTCCAGTGCACTGCTGGCCAGTGCAGCGGGCTTTGGTGCTCTCATTGCACAACAGCGACACCTCTGGTCAGTCGGGGGCCTGCAGTCTGATGGGAGAGCGGCTCACGCCGACGCATTATCGAGGGGGAACACGTTCTTGACCACACCGTCCCAAAACGACGGAGGACTCCGGAGGGATTGGGACGGGACTGGGAACGTGACCGATGGGGGCTAAACCTCAGCTGGCTGAAAAAAAAGGAGTGGGTTCCCTGCCAGTTCGCAGATGCCCCCATTATCGGGTCCAGTGGTCCATATCAGGCGAGGAAGCTCAGACACCTTGCCCTGCTTTACCCAGCTGCCATTGTACGGCCACATAAAGGGAGACGGGTTCCTTTTCACAGGCCTGGATTAGGAATTAGCCGCCACGCCACCAGCTGCCCTAGATCACATTCAGGAAGTGGTCTCCCCTGTAGCCTGCATGCACAAAGGGCTGTATCCAATATCGCACACCAGGACAAGGCATGCCAGGGCATCTCTATAACAGCGCTTATCTATACTAGAACATCTCTATACCAGAACATTTCAATATCAGAACACCTCCATACCAGAACATTTCAATATCAGAACATCTCTATACCAGAGCATTTCAATATCAGAACATCTCTATACCAGAACATATCTATACCAGAATCATATCTATGCCAAAACATCTCTATACCAGAACATATCTATGCCAAAACATCTCTATACCAGAACATATCTATAATAGAACAGCCCTATACCAGTGCATCTGAATGGATAACCATCCACAATGTACAGATATTCAATATACTCACACTGATGCTAAGGCATGGGAGTCATCCTGACACAAAGCAAATGTACCACCACCAACCCTACAGCTGACCCACACCTAACTTGAGTTTGACCATCAATAATAATCCCTCACACCCCACCCCCATGTTCCTGCAGCGTGGTTCCACAGGGACCCATGTTTCCTACCCACCCCCCCAACCAATCAGAGTGATACTGAGGCAGGTGGGAGCCAGGGAGGAGTCACCGTGACCGACAGGAGGGCTTAAAACTATGCATAGCTCAGGAGGTAAGAGCGGTTGTCTGGCAGTCAGAAGGTTGCTGGGTCGATCTCCTGCCCTGGGCATGTCAAAGTGTCCCTGAGCAAGACACCTAACCCCTAATTGCTCCCAATGAGCTGATTGGCACCTTGCATGGCAGCCTTTCACCATTGGCGTGTGAGTGTGTGTGTGAATGAGTGAATGAGAGGCATCAGTTGTAAAGCGCTTTGGGTAAATATAATATAAATATAAATGCAGTCCATTTACCATTTTTGCACACCCCACAGTGACATAGCAACACATCTGTACACAGGCACACGTTAAGTGTACATGTAAGCACACAAAAAAAAAAAAAAAACAAACACACACACACACACACACGCACACAGGCACGCATGCACAAGCACACTCAAAGCGCATGCATACGCAAACTTGCACACGCACGCCATTTGGACCACCTTCGCAAACACACCTGCGGCCGGTCGCCACGCAGCATTGAAAGTGTGAGAGCCCATCGGCTGCACAGAATCACACGCGCACCAGATTCAAACCACGTGCCTCCCCTTCAGCTTGTACGGGCCGAGCGGCAACACCTCACCCCACCGTACGAGGAGGTGTGTTCATGGGGCGTGCGCAATATCCCAAAACGGAAATACTTCCTGCCCTCTGCGGAACGCATCGATTGTCAGAAACCACAGGCCTCCGTCAGAAACGGACATGATCTCGAGCACGGAGGTGTTCCTGTCCAGACGTTCGGCGCAAATAACCAGACGTCTCGGGACCCATGAAATCTCGGTGCGGGCAGAATGCGAGCGTTAATCGGGAATACCCGAGTCTGGAAACCCCCGATCGCAGACGTGGACCGGGAGCGTGCAGAAGTTTCCGGAAATACACCGACGTGCTGACACGGGGAAGCCTTTCACCGACACACCCCAAATTTCACTGAAATTCTAACAAGCTGGATAGTTTCCAGAATGCATCAGGTCCCCCTGTCAGTATCTTGACCTCAGCCACTGCGAGCTAAGAGGCAGAGCTGATCTCAGATCAGGGTCCGTGTTCATAAAGCGTCTCAGGGCAGGTGTGCTGATCCAGGGTCAGTTTCCCCTGCCCGTATCCTCACCTCACCCACTGTGAGCTGTAAGGCAGAACTGACCCAGGGTCAGTGCATCTGCTCTGTGATGCTTCATAACAACAGTACACACATACACGCACATTCACACACTTACACATGTACACACACACATGCATGCATGCACGCACACACATACACACACGCACACACACACACACACACACACGCATGCATGCATGCACTCACACACACATACACACACACACACACAGACACAGACGTACCGTACAGAGCCTTAGCGCTGATCTTGTTGGATTTGCCCACTCCACTGCAAGGAGGAGAAGAAGCAAGATTACAGCAGTGATCCTTTATCCCTCCACCTAGGACACAGGTGTGTGTGTGCATGCGTGCGTGTGGGTATATGTGTGTGTGTGTGTGTGTGAGTGTGTGCTTAAGTGCATGTGCGTACGTGTGTGTGTGTTTAAGTGTGGGTGTGCGTGTGTTTATGTGTTCTTGCGTGCGTGCATGTGTGTGTGCATGTGAGTGTGGGTGTGCGTTTGTGTTTGTGCGTGGGTCTCTGTGTATCTGAGAGTGGGAGAGAGAGACTCACTTGCCAAGCTTCATTGGGTGCCCCTGCAGATTCATGATGAAGGCATTCACCTGGCAGAGATAGAGAGAGAGAGATCAGTTGAATATCTGTACATACGTGCACACATCACTGTAGCCTACATCAAGAGAAAACAGTGAAGACCATCTCATCTCCACTGTTTCTTGAGCAGAGCAAATGTTCTTCACCTCTATTTTCCCAGTTCTTCCATCTCTATGCTTGCCTTTCACTGTGTAATGCCGTCTTTACATGGCTATGTCGGTTAAGAATGGCTGATCCGAGACAGGGAAAATAAAACAATGACCTGTTTACACTGAAGTTCTTTCATCGCCTTTTACCCGGTGTTTGCTCTGTACACAGCTCAGAAGAACTGACAGGTGATTTCATAAGTATCCAAATAACCTCAGCAGAGCCAGCGGCAGACTTTAATTAGTGAGGGAGTTTTTGTTCCTAGATGGGAACGCTGTGTGTGAAGTTCAAGTTACATTTAACCTATATTTAGAATTTTTATCTAAAACTAACCACCTAAACCAACCGGACATTGTTGCGTGGAAATAGCGTATCCTAGACAATTTGCAGGCTTACCTGCACGTTTTAGCATCAGTGATCAAAAACATAAAGAAACTGAACACAATCAAGTGGACAATATAGCCTACCATAACTAGCCCACTGCTCGGCTACTGTCGCCGCAGGGGGAGAAGATATGAAACACGCACGATCATCGGTCGGCAGTGTGAGTAGCCCAACTGACACGGCATCAGAGCCAAATTGGCATAATTATTAGTTAAAAAATAAATAAATATTAGAATTATTTATTTATATGTCGGGACAAATATGTCCCCCTCTCCCACAGTAACCATTGTTTTTTTTGTCTTTGTTCACACCGCAGATCTTACAAAGAGATTTTACGTTAACTATTAGTTTCCCCAGGGATACAAATGAACTCAAGGCGACAGCTGACAGCTCATGGAATGTTTACGTCATGCGTTACCATGGCAATTCACAAGCATTTATCCAAATTTTCTTTAGTCTATGCAGATCAAATACCAGGTCAGGGCGGGGTCTTTTTACTAGGTGACGTGGGTCAGAACGGGGAAACCTCCTTTCAAGACATCACGGGTATTCATAGGCTAATCTATGTAACAATGGTTTTGGTTATCTTTTTCATAGACTATGTGTTGGTATTTTGTCAGCCATCGTCCTATCCTTGGACTACTGACTTCTTTCCACATAGAGCAATTTGCCCGTAGGACACACGTATTTACGAGTATATGTTCCCTCATTTTAAAGTTGATATTTTGAGGATTTGAGTGTATATAGCCGATGACTGTTTTGCAGTCTGAACGGTGCTACAGGAAAGCCAGAAAGAAAAAAAATTCAATTACACACAATATTATGCCTACTTTCGCTTTCAATTTTTGCTTCGGCGTGCCTGTCTCACACTCAATGCGCGATAACTGAGCACTAGCGCAAACAACTGCTCACTGGGATTACGAAAGAGTCATTTCAAAACATGTTAATGTGCAACAAAAAGCGTGAAAATGAAAGCAAAATCAGACCGTAATCATTTATAAAAATGAGTTTATGAGGGTCAATGTGAAAAGAAACACCTGCTTTCATGTTTTTTTTTCTGTTTTGCTTTAACATTTTCGTTTAACCCCTAAAAGAAAAAAAATACAAGTAAAAATCTTCCATATCTTGAACGAGCTCACATACACATCCAAAAATGTAGGTATTAAGTATACTGTTAAACCGGTGGGATGAAACATGAAACCTGGGGATTGCACTTATTTACCAAGATGACATATCACCAGTCCAGTGGTGGCACCATGGCAACAACTTTCAAAATATTTGGCCATTCAGCACATGAAATACATGTACCATGATTATTTAATGCATTTAAAACATGCTTTTGTTACATTTAGCATTGTGAATGGGGGGGGAATGTGCTGTTTGTTTATGAAGTAGCTTTTTATCTTAGAAGAAGTAGCGTGCATGCTACGCTAACATGGTACATGTACTACTCTATCTGTGCCATTCTAGTTGGCAGTCAGCCCATTTAAAAAGGGCTTCATACCGGCAAAGCTGGTTCTCGTTCTCTCGTTGGATATATTTTCACTTGTTCTCTGACTGTATGTGATGACAGCTTCCATTTCGCTCGTGGGCGAAGTCCGTCTTTGCATTTGAAAACCAGCTGGTGTGATTACATTCAGTGGAAGAAGCAAAATAGGCTCTTTGTTGTGTCCATTGTGTAACATCAGAAAATGGTGCTGGAATACTGATTTAATGACTGACTGGTGGAATGAGACTGATTGATTGAATAATTGGGAAAAGATATTGACTGACTGACTGATCTATTGAAATGGCTGAATGAAAACTGAATGATTGATTGGCTGAAGGCTGAATGATTGATTGGCTGAAGACTGATGACTGATTGGCTGAATGAAGGCACACACACACTGTTCTCCCCTCTCCCTTGTCCATCTAAATCAATATCAATATTTATAAGAGGGCCATACCAGACCTGTTACTTTCCAAATGTCTTCACAGCACTCTGATTCCAACCGAATGACACAAATCACTTCTAAATAGCTTTACTGATGTTTCAGCCAAATACACAGACACACACATACGCATACGCGGGCACACATGCAGATACACACACACCCATACACATACACACACATGCACACACGCTCACACATACACACACATGCACACGCGGACACACGCAGACACACACATGCACACGCACATACACACAGAACACATACCAGTGATGAATCACACAGACACACAGACACACACACACAGAACACATACTAGTGGGGAATCACATACACACACATACACGCACGCACACACACACATGCACGCACACACGTACATACAGACAGAACACATACCAGTGGTGAATCACACACACACACACACACACACACAGAACACATACCAGTGGGGAATCACATACACACACATACACGCACGCACACACACACATGCACACATGCACGCACACACGCACATACAGACAGAACACATACCAGTGGTGAATCACAGAACACACCTCCTAACACAATTTCAGCCCTCTTTCTCGCCAGAACCACCCAGACCAAACTGGCAGCCATTCCACATTCCTCTGCGACACTAATATTCCACACCTGTGTTTAGGCCCGCTGGAATCGGAAACATCACTGCGCTCATAACTTCAATTACAAAGACGAAACTCGTGAACAAAATGTTCAGAACAAATGCAGAAAATGTCTACGATCCAATAATCTAGATGCGTTTCCAAAAAAAGAAACACCTTATCGCAACACAGATATAAAATGCAGGTTAGGCATATGACTGAACAGTTGAGGCCAAAAATTTACATACACCTAGGCTAAAGATGTTTAAACTCAGTTTTTCACAATTCCGCACATTTCATGTTACCATGCATTTCTTTTGGCAAGTCAATTAGGGCATCTTCTTTGTTCACATTAGAGGTAATTTTAAAACAATCGATTAGAGACAGTTTTATCTCAGCTTTAATTCACTATACCAGAATTCCAGTGGGTCAAAAGTTTACATATGTTGACTGTCTCTTTAAACAGTCTGGAAGATTCCAGAAATTGATGTAATGACTTTTTAGAAGCTTCTGATTGGCAAATTGTCACAATTATGAGTTAATTTGGGAGTTAATTGGCACCTGTGGCTGTATTTAAGGGCCTACCTTTAAAGCCACTGCCTTTTTGCCCTTGATACCATGGTAAAATCTAAGCATCTCAGCAAAGAAAAAAATAATTGTGGACCTCCACAAGTCTGGTTCCTCCTTAGGAGCAATTTCCAAACAACTGAAGGTACCATGAGTGTCTGTACAAACAATTGTATGCAAATATAAAAATCTTTAGACCACACAGACACTGCATAGTTCAGGAAGGAGGCACAAATGAACTGTCTGAAAGGTTCAGCTTAACCCCAAGACATCAACAAAGGAACTGGTGAAGGAGTTGGAGGCATCAGGTACCAAAGTATCTACATCCACTATTAAGAGAATCCTATATCACCATGGCCTGGGAGGCTGTCGCACAAGGAAGAAGCCCCTACTCCAAGACCGGCATAAAAAAGTCAGAATGAAGTTGGCAGGTGATCACCAGGACGAAGACCTAGCCATTTAGAGGAGTGTTCTCTGGTCAGATTAAACAAAAATTGAGCTGTTTGGCCATAATGATCAGCGCTAGGTATGGAGGGAAAAGGGTGAGGCTTTTAATCCGAAGAACACGATCCCAACTGTGAAGCATGGAGGTGGCAGCATCGTGTTGTGTGGGTGTTTCGCTGGAAAAGGGACTGGTGCACTTCAGAAAATAAATGGCATCAAGAGGAAGGAGGATTATCTAGAAATAAGCAACACCTCAAGACATTAGCTAGAAAGTTAAAACTTGGTTGCTACTGGGTCTTCCTGCAGGACAATGGTCCTAAGGATACCTCCAAAGTTCTAACAAAATCACTTAAAGGCAACAAAGTGAAAGTACTGGAGTGGCCATCACAAAGCCCTGACCTGAAACCCACAGAAAATGTGTGGACTGAACTGAAAAAGCGTGTCCGAGCTAGGAGGCCCACAAACCTGACTGAGTTAGACCAGTTCTGTAAGGAGGAAAAGGCAAAAATTCCAGCAAATTATTGAGAGAAGCTTGTGGAAGGCTACCCCAAGTGTTTGATTCAAGTTAAGCAATTAAAAGGCAATGCCTCCAAATACTAACAAAAGTGTATGTAAACCTTTGACCCACTGAAAATCTGATATAGTATATAAAAGCTGAAATAAATCTCTCTTAGCTATTATTTTGAAATGACCTCTTATGGAAATAAAGCAGATTGACTTCACACAGGAAATGTATGGTAACATGAAATGTGTGGAGTGAGAAACTTCAAAAGTTTGAGTGTCTTTAGCCTAGGTGTATGTAAACTTTTGGCCTGAACTGTACTTATTTTATTGTTCAGATTACTTGATTTCCAACCTGGTAGTGAAAAACGATGTTGGCTTCAATAGCAATGTACTGGCAACAAAATAAAGGACACACTCGAGTAAATACGTATAAAGTAAATTGAAATGAGGTGCTCCTATGCAGGCGCGGTTCCTGAGTTAAGTCATTACAATCCTAGCATGCTCATAACTACGTATAAAAATGCATTATTTTTGAGCCAATGGCGAGAAGAAGAGATTGCATTGTCTGAAATGGGGTGGTCGGGACGTGTTTGGCGGTGACTAAGACTGCCAAACCTGCTGTTGTTTCACAAGGAACAGTGATAAGGGTGATGTTGGCATTGGGGTGCGAGCAGAAGACCTCATCGACCCAGGGTCAACCGTGATCGACAGCGCATTCTCCTTAATCGTGACCGTTTGCGCTTTGGTTGGAGATGCAAGACAAGACGAACAAGCAACTCTACATCATCTGACAGAAAATTAAATTTTAACTAGTTAAAATGGCAATTCTTGATATCGAAATTCTATTTTAACTAGTCAGATCTAAAACATTTTTCTCATTCATTTCAGTGGGAGTTGGAATTTCACCTAGGTAAAATGCCAATTCTGATATCAGAAAATCAATTACTGATATCAACAATATAATTTCAACTAGTTAAAATACCTATTTCTGATATCATGAATTCAATTTTAACTAGTTAAAATTGGAATTATTGATATAAGGAATTCAGTTTTAACTAGTTAAAACTGGATTTTTGATATCAATAATAGAATTTCAACTAGTTTTAATTAGAATGTCCAATTTCAACTAGTTAAAATACAATTCTTGATATCAAAAATGAAAGGTCCCATCGAAATGAATGGGGAAAACGCTTGAATTATAACTAGTCACAATTGAATTTCTGACATCAAGAATTTGCATTAACTAGTTAGAACTGTATTTGCGATATCCTCTAGAAATGAATTAAAGCTAAACGGCTTGCCATATATCTGTGACATACTGTCAGGTGGTAGGCGGACAAAAATTAACTGGTACTTGTAATTACAAAGTATCAATCTTTTTGGAGATACAAGTTTTTCGTGACATGATTATATTGAATAGTTCTGGATAAATATTTACAACAACAATGGCAAAACTGCAATACGCTCAACACATGCACGGCATTAGACCTGACTGACACCAATGTTTATCCTCACGCCTGTTTAAACCGTGAGACATTAACCTCTCGTCGTGACAGTGACATCACAAACCAAGCACATTCTAGGCGAGCTGAGAGCGGGATTGGCTGTTTGATTGGGAAAGCCTCGCTTCAATTGACTGTGTGCACGATTAAATTAGATTTCCTCTTTCCGTGTTTATGTTCCACTCAGTGCTTTGTTCGCATTTGTTCATGACGTGCTGGCGGTCGGCCAAGTTTCGGGAGAAGACGCCGTGAGCTACTGGTGTCGTGCGCTGTTACCTCTGTCAGCGGTGCACGCGCTCGGACACAGGTGCACAGATACACGCGCTGGCTCATCGCGGCAGCTTTGCGCTGGTCCCTTCAAATGTCCGACAATTCATCTACTTCCAAAATTAACAATCATGCTATGCACTGTAGCCTAGCTAATTAGCCAAAGGGCTACTTTGCCTTGGTAGTCTCAAATTAGACACTATTACAGACCGCCTCATTTAAATTCTGTAAGTTACTTGAGCCTGTAATGGCATGTTGCCTGTTTTATTAAACATTATCTAATGTATGGTAGCATATAACTTATTGATTATTATGTACTAAATTAGTGCAACTTCACCATGGTGCGAAGATATGCTTATATTTGTGTATAGGTTACAAGCTTCTAAACAAACGGTCTATGAGCAATAATTGTGAATATTACATTGTGTGCATGTGCGTACGTGTGTGCACAACTGATTGGTCGGGAGTGTCACTATGAAGACACACCCCAGCGATGATGTTATTCTGTTTGTGGCAGTTGCCACAGCTGAAAAAGTGCTTCAAAGTGAAACGTGGGTGAACGTTTGCAAATTACGCAGGAATGAATGGGTTGAAAACAAAGTTGTTTTCTAAACTGCGTCTAAATCCGTAACTAATCAACACTGGAAAAAATGTACACACGATTGATTTGCGGGTTGGCATTAAACAACTGCTTAATAAACAAAACATATTGTACACAAATTGGCCAGCTTTGAAGGGTGATTGGGCAACTTGGGTACTATAGTGGCCGGTCCTACATTGTTTACAGGAATGGTGCAAATGAAGGCTTTGAGTAAACAGTCTCTTCTGGAATCCGATGGGATCCATTATTCTGGATATCACCGCACCAATGCAAATATAATCCACAATGTGAGTGTGCAATGTAATAACACAGACGGTGCATGAACAACATTGCCAGTGTGCTTCTGTGTTTGCTTCTGGTGTCACTGTGAGTGTTCTGATCAAAATATGCTGCTCAAACAAGTCACCACACACCTCCCAAACCAGGGAACACATTGCCCCATGCCAGTTAAACCTGGGCTGGTGTCACATGGAGCTGCCTCCCCCAATTCAACATGCAGAATCTTGATTGGCTGTGGGCCAGGATCGTTTAATGCAAATTAGAAAGCAGCAGCCTCCACCAGACATAAACAAATCAAAGCAACCAGCACAATGTTGCCTTCCTGTCCACTGCAGGGCAGGAAAACAGTTAAGAAACTAGGCTTCAAACTCCTTGCAGAGTACTTTTTTTTTTTTTTAATGTTTTTTCAAAATTCTAAGCCAGTGATCTAGAACTCCACTGCTTTCAGTTACTAGCGGTGTTAAATCAAAGGTTGCGGGTTTAATTCCCAATTAGGGCACTGCTGTTGTGCTCTTGAGCAAACCTGAACAGCATCAGCAGAATACCAGCAGCACAAATGGCGTGTGAGTGCAGTTATATCACAGCAATCAGTCACTCTCATTAAGAACATCTGCTAAATGTCAAAATGTACTGTCAGCAAGGATTAGAGTTATGAATGATTCGTTTTTGCACTTAAAACAGCTGCTAGTTGGTAATACAAATGTATGCGTGTGACATCACAGTGCAGTGTGTGTGTGTGTGTGTGTGTGTGACACTACGGCAGAGTTTGTGTCAGTGTGTGCATGTCCCATAGGTGTTGCCAGTCAGCCCCGTTCCTCAATGCAACCGCTAACGCAGGCGCTCAAACACACGCCTGCGTGCCAAATCGCAGCGGTTTATTCATGCGTACATTCACGACCCGTTTTATCTGCATTCCTGCACATATGAGCAACGTCTGCGTCTCTCATGGAGGTCATGAGACTAACTCAATTAATCCGACAGGCAGAATGTTCCGTGCCACGCCCACCCGCCCAGGACTAGCTGAGCGACAGGCAGGCACGCCCAGTGCCGATGCACCCAGATCCTCACAGAGGACTGCGGAAATGACCGGGTTCCCAAAGCCTGTGCTGCACACACTGCTGACACTCTTCTCAATCGACCGGATCAATATCTGGATTTCCTGTTTTCAATGTACAGGGAATTTTTAAAAAATGGAACCAATAGGGTGAAGTCATTTCAAAGGGTGTCACCTCACTGCCATGTGGTTACTGTCCATCCCATAAATTAAGATATTTATGGTTCACAGCCCTGTTCCTGGAGATCTACCCTCCCATTGGTTTTCATTTCAGCCCTAATTTGACACGCCTGACTTGGAGTGAAACCCTACAGCATGATAGATCTGCAGGAATAGGCTGGGGAACCAGATTTATAGCAGTATATGACCATTTTATACATACATCAAGCATTTTTTTGACATGGTGAATTATGGGATGTATTTTAACTCAACTCAGTGCGTTATGAGATGCAACTTCCTTTGTACCTCTCTTGCCTTGTAGTCTCGCCTCTGCATTTTGTCCCTAGCTCACCCGGGTGACATCATCTTTTATTTACTCCCTGCACTGATCTCGAAATTACCGTGATTAAGAGTTTGACCGACGAGTTGTAAACAGGGTTCCTCTGGACGGGAGACCGGCTCGGCACAAACGGAGGAGTACCAGCCGGTTCATTTTTCTGCACCTTTCCCTGTTTCTCAGCTAGTGCAGCTATGCTGCTGGATAGCATTGTAGTCACTCTGCCAGTGCTAAAGGTCACATGCAACTTTTCAAAGCCAGTTCACTCCCAGCAAATACTTTTCAAACTTTTCAAATACTAAAACAATGTTGGTATTTTAATGACATAAGGTCTATCTTGGCAAGAAGCCGAAGGAATGTTCAGGATTCCTGTATGAACTGCAAGGTATAATATAGTCACTGGCACTTCTGTAGTACTGTGTGTGGCCTGTAGGATGTAATATAGTCACTGGCTGTCCTGTAGCACTGTGGTAAGTTGGTAGGGTGTAAAATAGTCACTGGCTCTCCTGTAGTACTGTGTGCAGTCAGTAGGGTGTAAAATAGTCACTGACTCTCCTGTAGTACTGTGTGTGGCCTGTAGGATGTAAAATAGTCACTGGCTGTCCTGTAGCACTATGTGAAGTTGGTAGGGTGTAAAATAGTCACTGGTTCTCCTGTAGTACTGTGTGTGGCATGTAGAATGTAAAATAGTCACTGGCTCTCCTGTAGTACTGTGTGCAGTCGGTATGGTGTAAAATAGTCACCGGTTCTCCTGTAGTACTGTGTGTGGCATGTAGGGTTTAAATAGTCACCGCAGCCTTTACAGCAATCATCCCAACCGAGTGGTTGTCTTTGCCCTACACAACATAATCCTGAATTGTGTAGGTGTTGTGATGGTCAAAGTAATGCCGGCGTTAGCAAAAGGATGCCTTAAAATTTGATTGGATGGTCTAGACTCTGTGGAACAATAGAACCTATTTGTGGATTTGTCTTCAAATCATGCCGCGAGTTTTGTCTCAAAAATCCACAAATAAATGCAAGCGACAGGCGATGCACAAATGGGAACCCGCTACGTCAGTGGATCAGTTATATTCATGCGTTTTTGAGACAATAACACCCACATACACATTGGTGGTGGCCAGGCCTGTGTAACTCAGAGCTGTAAAGTGCCTTGAAACTATGACATGAAAATCACCACATGAACACTGTACACTATTATTCAGTGGCTGTCTGTGGGTAGTAAACAAAAAACACAGCTGGGTTACAGACGGGCCACCGGGCCTGTGCCACAATCGTCCTAAATACAGACGTGCCCAAAATAGTCAGCTAACACCGAATTAACATTGAATTGAAACACAGCAGAATCATTGGCCACGCGCTCACAGACTGAAGTTCCACCTTTTCAAACAGTATCTTGGGACAGCTGTCACCACGCACGCGCTAACAATCCTGTCTCATGTAGCCTGATTATAATGGATTTTAATGGATTTAAATTTTCTTTATTTTGGCTTGTTGTAAATGTTATATGTAGTCTGATGTGAATGTTTTGTCTTGAAGTAGGCTAACTCCGTTTAAGGTAGTTAAGTTACAAAACAATTTCTCTTATGCTCACTTATAAGTAGTCTATAATTTGCTGGGAGATGGCCAGCTCATAGCGAATTTGCCCAAAAATGACATACGTAAACTGGGTGGCTGCGCATCTTGTTTGTGATAAGCGAAAACAACATTTGAAAACAGAGTACTTCCGACAGACAATTCCAGTGATGTGTAATTACGTAAAAGTTCAGTACCAATGCTTCGCAAATCATTTAAAACATACACATATATCTTACCTTCTACAGAATACACAGCGCTATCTCCTGTACGCAATTTTGTTGGTGAGCCTGTGTCTTTGTTGAGACAGACAAGACGCGTCAAGGTGCCATCCCAGTCTATAACAAAAGTATCCGCTTTCCAACGCCAGTCTGTGCTTTGCTCCAGGGGCTGGGAAATGCGTTCTCTCGGTGTCTGTTTGCCTGCTGCCTCCTTATCAATGCGATGCCGCCGATTGTTAATTTCCCCTCCAATGTTTAAACACGTTAAACGAATTCATGTCAAATTGTAAATTTTGAGTCGAGCTCGTCGCAGTGGACTATCCGTGTCAAAACTCCCAGTCCTAGCTGATCCGGGCGGCAGCGCAAGTGCCTGTGGTAGCTGAGTGACAGGTGAGTTCTCAGGTAACTTTACCCGCGACTCCAAAGGGGAGGGGCTTTGTGGTCGCAGTTTTACGTATTACTTGCTGAAGAGCAGCAGCAACACATCTCGGATTTAAGCGGCAAAGTTAATCTTGTCCTTTCCTCAAACGCGCCTACAAACCGTGAACACAATAAAATATTGCATGTATTTGAATTTCGCCTGTCCAAGGTGTTGGTGTTGATGCGCATGTCAGCATAGGGAGTGCAAAATAATCATAATAGCCTAGCAGTAACTGGGACATTGAACAGTCAAAATATTTAGTTGGTCGGAGTTAAGGTCGTTGGCAACGCAATGCTGATGACCAGTGAACTGTAGGCTATTTCCATTTTTTTAAAACACTGAATGTACATAACAGACCACTCATAAACCCTGTCATTTTTCTTCGACAGACTCGAACAGAATTTTTCATGTGATGAAACAAACATTCAAACAAGTGAAGAGTTTTCAAAACGTCAGCATTTGTTTAATAAATAGCGTTCTATTTATGTACAGGGGATCTGTGCTTATGATTTGGTGATGTGCACAATTAAAACGTTTTTATTCGGAAAATGTTATGGCTACGTTTAAATATTTTGTGGGAACTGTAAAAGTTATCTTTTTTAATTTTCCGCAACGTCATTCAACAAAACTTGGTACTTTTACACAAGATTTGGCTGCTGTATGAACGTTTATTTAAATTCCAGACTTTCTTACCTGACCTTACATTTCTTACCTATGCATTCGTTGCCATCGACACTGCTGTGCTCACGAGTATGATGCTGTTAAGGCAAATTAAAAATAAAAAAAAAAACAGTTCAGATCGAGACACTGAGCAGTTTAACTGCGTAGCACTTAACACGCGGCAGATAGATACTGCAGAATCAACCAAAATTGATCAGGTCGCCACTGCCGTGGCATGTTTTTTGAGTTGCTGTAGGCTAAAGCTTGTGTCTGAACACAAAATTGATCGTGCTAGAAAAGACAACATGGATTTTAGCCTCATATGTCGCTAAACGTTACGAGGATTAGGTAGCTGTTGCAGTCAGTTAATTAATTAGTTAATGGCGCAAGATGAATCACAATCAGCAGGCTTTAGTTTGCTGAATGAAGTTGTTCTGAGTAAAAAGTACCGTGTGAGTAGGTATTTCTGAAAGGTTGACACACCATAGACATTTACTGTGCAAATGCTGAGAACTCAGGGCTGATCATTAACACCTGCACACAGTGCACGCAGATACAGTCTGTATGGGTAGCCTATTTAGGGAGGTGCCATATGCAGAGACCTTTTCAGGAGCACATGCTCAAAGTGATAAAAGGGCACGCCAACCTAGCAAAACTGTTTTAGGACACCCAGTTATCGTACAGAATATATTTTATCAAAATGAATGAGGGCTACGATAATAATAATACAAATATTAATTTTTCATCAAGTCAAAGGAGCACAAAAGTGCAGGTGTTTTAGCACCCGATTATGGATTATGGTGTTTTTCGGATCTAGCCTACTCCAGAATTATTCCAAAAATTCAAAATTATTTATTGAATTTTGCTCTGAACTTTGGGTTCCGATGTCTTTTATATCATATCCTCACTTACAAAGAAGGGAACTAACTGGTTTCGGCTGTCAATGTGGAAATCCATTTAATACCATCACATTCCGTTAACGGGAAAATCGCACAAATGTATACAATCAAATCAAAATATACGATGCCCTTCAGAAGTAGCATCCTCGAATAATAGGCTATTAACAAAAAAACGGTGGATGGAATTCACTTTATTGTTTATCAAATGTTTTCTATGATCAGCAATATTAGAACATTGCATAAACATTTTGTGATACTAAAAAAATATTTTACTAAAATACATTTTATTTCGAAAAAGACATAACATTCGCACCCCTGTATTGCGTAGCCTAGGCCTACTCTGTGAACATTCCCTTTGCCAAGATAACAGTACCGAGAACTCTCCTGTAATATGTGACGAGTTTGGAGAACACACTGCTAGGGATGTGAGACGATTCCCATTTGCGGAATCTCTTCTGATCCACCAGAGTCCTGACGTGTAGACACCCCTCTTCAGTTTAGCCCACAGGTTTTAACAACGGGATTTAGGCAGTCTAATTCCGATTTTGGATTCTTGTTGACCCCGAGATGCAAGTAATTGCAGCAATTTTCCAACTGAGAATCTTTGGAGAATATTTTGGCTGATGAATTATCCTGTGCATGTAGTCAAGTTTGTGCCATGCAACTTCGCAATTTCTTTCTTCAAAAAGTAATATTGTAAGTTCTATGAGGCACACAGTGAGAGAATGGAAGGGGAGAACGGTGAACCGAAGGCTAACTTGGATCAGCAAAAAAAGATATTGGAGGCTGACAGAGGAAGCCTTGAAAAGGAACTGGAAAGTATAACCAACCTGCTTCAGGAAGAGGAACGGGCTCTACAGCAGTAGGTTTCAGGCCTTGAAAGGTCGTAGGCAACAAGACTTTTGAAAAAAAAAAAAAAAAGAAACAAGTTCAAGATTTTAGTGTTCTTATCACTCTACAATAATTTTAGTTGTAATGATGAAAGTAAATACAATGGACCCACTGAGGGAACTCAGTCTCTACTGCAGGTTCAGTCATGTGGTGTCAAAAATGGCATCTTTGCGCCGTAATTCAAATATGCCAGTGGAGGATATATTTGGTCATGGGATGGAGTCAAGCAAAGTACAGGAGTTAGTTGTCTTTTACAGCAGTTGTCCTTTTCATATGAGTTGGTTTTGTTCAGCCATGGTTGAGCAGTTCAGTTACTGGCTCTCGCAACTTGGCATCCGTGAAATGTTTCATTCTCAGTCCCTGCTTGATTTGTCTGAAGCTAAACTATAATCCCCCTCCCTTCCCTCTGGAAGGCTGCAGGTCAGGCCAGGGACAGGAGGCAGCGGGGTGAGGGACAGCCTGGTCTCACAGGCCACAGAGAACACTGAAAGCACCCTGCTCCTGTCAATCAATAGGAATTTCCAAAAAATGTTGGGCTGTAACTCCCCCCCCCCCCCCCCCCCCCGAAGTTCATTGAAGTGTCTATTTAGTTGAAAAAAAATGTAATGATGACTTCATCTTTTCTTTCTTTAAATTTCTGAAGTTAAAATCAGCATATTGTGGAATATTAATCTTTACCTGCACTGTTAATCTGAGCTGTTGTGGCCCACAGGACTGTATGTGACACAAATGTGATGATAAATTATTCCTTATCGAGAGGACCAATAATAAAGTTCCCTTTAAACAGCGTGTGTGTGTATTTATTATTATTACTATTGCTATTTTTATTATTATTATTATTATTATTATTATTATTATTATATGGTCATTCAAATTCATTTATTTCCATTATTTATGTGGCGAATACAGGAAAATAAAACTTTTTTTTGTTGTTTATTTTGAAATACTTATTGCAGATTATTTGACAGATAAGACACTTCATACTTTTAGTGCATTTGACCCATCCTGGTTACTTAGGAGCAGTAGGCAGCCAGTGCAGCACCCTCCAGTTCTGAGGCCAGTGCCTTGGTCAAATTTCTGCAATTCTCCAACAGCGATACTTGTTGAAACATTTGCCATTTGAACCAACCTCCTCACTGTGTGTGGGGGCAAAATACACTTGCATCCTCTTCCAGGCAGGTCAACCACAGTCCCAGTTGCTTTAAACTTCTTAATTTGCTCTCATGGTGGAAATAGGCAGTTTCAAACATTAAGATATTTTCCTACCGCCATTGCCGTATTTATGAAGGTAAACTGCCTTTTGTCTCATTTCATTTGTGTTCTCTAGCTTTTCTCATGTTGATGGATGACAGTCCATGGCTACACAATATCATTTTTGAAAATAATCCTCCACACAACTGTCTCAAAGTACAAAGATCCATTTATTCAAAATCAATAAATAGAAAAAATAAAGTATAAAAGTACATCAGCCTGCAGAGAAGGCTGATGGGATTCACAATAACCCCAGTCGCAGCAACACAGTCCCAATTTATGGGGCATTGCTGCCCCCTGGTGTTTGGAAAAACAATTTACAGCCACAGTAATTCCACATCACCCCACTCCACACTTTCACACAATTGTGTGGGAAAACTATGTGTAAATTATGTGAAAAAATTATTAAAACTAAAATAACTTTTGATCGTGTTTTTAACTCGCCGCGATTCTATGGCCAGCGTGTGGTTAAGCTGGAACAGTAGGCCAGCGAGTCCGGAATCAGACAGCAGGGTTACAGCACTGTGCTCTGCAGGTGCACCTCCACTGGAGCTCACATAAGCAGCTGGTTGGGACAGTTTCCAGTGGGCGGCGCTCACAATGGGAACTCATTGGCCGCTCCACACCCACGCTGGAAACAGTGCGTGGGGGATTATGGGATTTCTTTGTCCCCCACTTGCATGGAACAGGGGTATGGGTACTACCGTGAAACCTGTCATACCATCGGGGAAGCTGTGATGAGCTGCATGTCTATGATGCAATCACCACAGACCAATCAGGGAACAGGGATGGGTTTCATTGGACCATAGATTAATAGGTAAAAAATGTTTTTATCCATTTTGAGGCATGGGGGGGAAAAAAGAGGGTAATGTTGCTGCCTTTCATTTTGGAACAAGGCGCAACAAGGAACAGCTCAATGTGAACCTGCCCTATGACTTTAACCCAAATGCCTCTGATCCAGAACAGGACGTCCCAATGGTGAATTGAACCCGCTGCTGTGAAGGTGGGATGGGGGGGTGGGTGGGGTGCAGCAACCAGGGGCGTCCCACGTAGTCAGCAGCAGAGGCATGAGAGGATTAACTCTTTCACACGTAGGCACTGCAAGACACAAGCAGACAACACACACTCAACTGCCATCTTCAAAAACCTTGCATTGCAAATACGCATTTTAAGCAAGCATGTTTCTTTGTTTTTATTGCATGATAATTGTACGGGCAGCATAGTGGTGCGGAGTTTCTGTGTGGAGTTTGCATGTTCTCCCTGTGTCTGCGTGGGATTCTTCCGAGTACTCCAGTTTCCTCCCACAGCCCAAAGACATACAAGTAGGCTAACTGGGAGAGCCTAAATTGCCCCTAGGTATGAGTTTGTGAGTAAATGGTGAGTGAATGGTGTGTGTGTCCTGCGATGGACTGGTGACCTGTCCAGGGTGTATTCCAGCCTCTTGCCCAATGCATGCTGGGATAGGCTCCAGCACCCACTGCGACCCTGCCCAGGATAAGCATGTATAGATCATGCATGGAAGGACACTTGTATGTATTTATTGTGCTGTTTTCTTGTCCAGGTCTCCTTTGTAAAGAGATTCTATACCTCAATGGGACTTCTAAGCCTCATAAATTTTAAATAGAATTTCTAAAAACATTTTAAACGCTAGAATTTTTACTTACCAAAACTAGGATGGCTAGTTTTCTTTTTTAAAATCTCTAATAGACTGCTACTGAATAAATACCAAACAGTCAACATCAAAACAACCGTTAATAAATCAGATGACTGTTTCCATAACGTCGAGTTAAGCGCTGGATGAGTGGATCAGTCTCGCCTTTGAACTCTAAACTCAAGATCTGACACATCGAATCTTGGAGATAACAGAAGCTGTCAACATATGTTCTAACCTCTATACGCTGAACCTCATATGAAAATCGTTGAAGACCATGTCTTCGGTTGCTGACTGTATGATCCAAATCAGCCTGAAGGGGTCTAGTGAATTTTTTTCAGGGAAGCATGCCGTTTTAATTGTGGCTGTGTGCAGTTTTTGACCGCAGTTCTGTGTAGTTTGGATTATGGTTCTGTGTGGTTTGGATTATGGTTCTGTGCGATTTGGTCTGTGGCTCTGTGCGGTTTGGACTGTGGTTCTGTGCGGTTTGGACTGTGGTTCTGTGCAGCTTGTATTGTGGTTCTGCGCAATTTGGTCTGTGGTTCTGTGCAGTTTTGATTACGGTTCTGTGCGGTTTGTATCGCGGTTCTGTGCGGTTCTCTGCCGGTGCCCCTTTCGCGGTCGTGCGGTCCTGACCTGGCGAATCGCGCCAGCGTGACGAACCCCAGGAGGAAGGCCAGCAGGTAGCCGGCCAGCAGCGCGGCGTTGATGATGACGTCGGCTCGCAGCACGTAGGACTGCCAGAGCAGGAAGTACAAGCACAGCAGCACCGTTCCCCCCGTCATAGCCAGACTCGCCCCCACACCCCGCTCACTCTCCTGCAGGTTCCCCTTCACACCTGCAGAGAGGAGGGGAGAGAGAGAGAGGGAGAGAGAGAGACAGATAGAAATATTTTCACTCAAGGGCGTGGTGTTAGGCAGCCCCACTCTATTTTATATCTAAATATATGAGGTAGCGGTGTTATTAGAACAATCTACAGCCCCTGGCCCAACACTAAATGAGATGGAAGTTAAATTCCTCCTCTATGCTGATTACCTGTTGCTGCTGTCGCCACCTGAACAGGGGCTACAGCAGCATCTGGATCTGCTACAGCAGTACTGCCAGAACTGGGCCCTGACAGTAAACCCTAAAAAATCTAAAATAATGATCTTCAAAAAAAGGCAAGATCTTAGGAAAGCAGACACATGATTATTCTGGGATACACCACCCTAGAACACATTATGTTTTATTATTACCTAGGACTGAAAATCAGTGCCTCAGGAAACTTTGGTCTGGCAGTGAAAGAAAGAAAGAAAAGGCCTGTAGAGCTTTCTGTGCAATCACAAAAAAATTCTACCAGATTGATATTCCAATTAGAATTTGGTCAAAAATATTTTACAGTGTAATCCTGCCAATTGCTTTATAAGGAAGTGAAGTATGGGGTCCACTCAGTCAGCATGACTACACTAGATAAGAGAAGCATCCAACTGCAGCCCTGCATACAGAATTCTGCAGAACAATTCTAAACATCCAAAGACAAACACCTAACAATGCATGCAGGGCTGAATTAGGACGATTTCCACTGGCTATTAATATACAAAAAAGGGCACTCAAATTCTGGATGCATCTCAAATCAAGTCTGGAAACAACTATACATTTACATGCACTTCAAACCCAAGAGCTGAATCCTGAAAAGAGTCCACTAAGTCAGCTGGTACAAAGAATAACTAATAGTCTCACACCTAACAATAACATATCTCAGACCAGCACTGCTTCACAAAAACAAATCAGAATAAACCAAACTGTTAAACAAAAAAAAAAATATCTGGAACATTGGAACAGCCAAACCAAAACACAAAACAGGCTTAATTGCCACCTGGCCCTGAAACGAGAAAACAAATCAGCTGAATATCTTGTTACAGCCCGGGATATTTAGCAGAGATGAGTCCTTAGCAAGTACAGGCTCAGTGACCACAGCCAGAGAGACAGTGAGTGACACTATTTTATTAATTTTATTTGAATCTCTGATTGTAATTGTGACTGCATTAATTATTGTCCATGCATTACTTGTACTGGTACACTACTTGTTCTTGTGCGTTTGCTTTGGCAATATCTACTATGTGTATTTCCTGCCAATAAAGCACATTCAATTGAATTGAATTGAACTGAGTGGGAGAGACAGAGAGAGATAGAGAGAGGAAGAGACAGAGAGGAGAGATTTTATAAACGACATGCATCAGGGGAAATAGAGACTGAACTCCACTCTCTTCTCTCCTGTCCTGTTTATGTTTATCTAAGACAAGCTTTCGTAGGTAAAGTCAAAACCAGCGTTGCATCATATGACAGCATAACATATGATGGCAAATTACGCGTATGTCTGGGAGAAGAACCAGAACTCCCAGAGTCATCTGCACAGCATGTGACAGCCTGTCATGAGCTGACAGAGAAAAAATGAACAAATTAACATCGTCCTAATCTGATCAGTTCCAGAAAAAAAATAGCTTTTATTTTTTTACAAGTATATGCTGTTTATTGTATATAGCGTTACTTTTGCAACAATGGCTGATTGCCATTGAGAGATAGAGCGACAGAATGAGAGAGAATGAGACAACCAGAAAGAGAAAAAGATCAGGAGAACAAGATACAAAGAAAAAGATAGAAAGATGAGAGTGAAAGTGAGAGAAAGAGCAACATCAGCGTAAATTATAACACAACTGAGGGCTCACACACTTCACACCACTCCATGCCATCACCATAGAGTTCTACTTCCTTTTTTCTCACTGAAAATAATAAATGTGCCGAGGCACACAAACTGAGCAGATCTGGATCTCCCCTATCACTGACCCCAGTACAGTCTCAGAAGCTCCAGCCCTGCATCATACAGCAGACCCCAGGCTCGTGCCTCCTCAACCACTGACCCCAGTACAGTCTCAGAAGCTCCAGCCCTGAATCATACAGCAGACCCCAGGCTCGTGCCTCCTCTACCACTGACCCCAGTACAGTCTCAGAAGCTCCAGCGCAGCCATGAGGAATAGCAGACACAGATCCAGGGTCAGGTTTCCATCAGGATAGCTCAGCACCTGGCCTGGAGAGACACATCACACCAACAAGCCTCATAAACATCAGCAATCCACACGCAACTCTGCAGAGCCAATGTAAATAGTGTAGGGGGTTTTCAAGAAAATAAAGCATGAAAACTCACGTACTTATGCTCTGAAGGTAAAGCCATGATTTTATTTGACTATTTGTCAGATATCATTTCAGCCAATAGGCCTTCCAGGGGTTTTTACATAAGAAGGGTGATTCACCCTCATGCCCACATACTCTTCATATGAAAAATTCAGGTAATAAGAAATTACAATGGCAAGAACCTATATCTCATTGGCTACTTGCACTTTATTTTCCGGGTTTAATCACTGCACTGTTTTTGTATCAAATTTACATGCGTAAATGTTACGGGCATATTACACAGATATTGAAAAGGGAAAAAGCTTTTTAAAAATCCTAATTTCTCTATCTATTTTCAAATGAACTCTCAGCATGCACGCACCCTTGTGTTCACCTTGCCTAGAACATCACCTGGTGCAAGTCGATGAGAACCCTCTTTACTCACTCTTGTAGACGATCATGCAGAGCGTGGACAGGAAGTAGAAGAGGTAGTAGACGGCCGACACGTAGAGCGTTAGCTGGAAGGGCATGGAGGACAGCTGGGAGCCGGGGTTAAGGCCAGGGCCATGTCCGAATCGGCCTCCTAACTACCGTGTCCTCAAAACATGTGCTGTCTGTTAAACATACTGCCTACTGTTTAGTGTGGATTTTTTAGTGCACAAAAATATCCTCCATACTATTTTCCAACGGTACTGCAGTGTAGTACGATGGGTAAGGGGCTGGTCTTGTAACCTAAAGGTCACAGGTTTGATTCCCAGATCATTGAGCAAGGTAATTAACCCGCATTGCTTCAGTATATATCCAGCTGTATAAATGTATGCAATGTAAATGTGATGTAAAAAGTTGTGTAAGTCATTCTGGATAAGAGCGTCTGCTAAATGCCTGTAATGTAATGCACTGCGGAAGTGTCGTAAGACACCCCGCCCTAGTAGTAAAAAGGCCCTGCCTCTTCCTCCCTCATTTATGAGACCCAAAGGTGGCCCTGCCTCTTCCTCTCTGTGGAACCTCATACAAAGGTATGGTATGGTTTACTTCCTGTAAAGTGTGCTCCTGAATACACTCTGTGAAACCCCAGAAATACGTATATTATCTGGGATTTTAAGTACACTACATTTAGAGAAAATTTCGCTTACTTAACGACTTTCTCCAGTGTACTCCACGCATATACTCAATAGTAGGCAAGCTGTTGCGGACACAGCCCAACTTTCACTCAACAGCACAGCATTCCACTGCAGCACATACGTTCAGAGACGCAATGTGCGTAAACATGTGGGAGTTCACATTTTATTCCCGCCTCCTGCATGCCAATCATGAAAACAAAGGGTAGCTCCACACCCAATACGGGCAGTGATGTTTCAGGCTGTAGTCCTGGAGAGCTGGAGTGTCTGCTTGGTTTATTTGATCCTTTGCCTAAAAGTTGTTAAGTATTTAGTTGGATAATAGTCCGTTCACCTTGCTTCCAATGCCTAAAATGGCCACAGATCCAGGGATAAAATGTAAAATATGGCTTCATAGATGATGCCTTTTGTCAGGTGGTCCGAAATCGAATTGTGTCCTTAAAAATTGTAAGGATGAGTCATGCCTTTCCTCTGACAGGCGTTTCACGGATAGAATGACGCATAAGATCAGTTTAATTTCACACTTCCAGTTTAAATATAAGCATAAACGTCAGCTTATGAAATGAATACTACAGCTGCAACATCCGAGGCTTAGAGCGAGAAATGCGTGCGTGACCGACAGAGAAAGGATACCACAGCGGACGTTCGGCCTGAAATAAAAAACCAGAGATTGCAGTGAAAAAACGTCAGAAACATACATACACGTTCGTACTTTAATCAAATATCGCAAGCTAAAGTGCAAATTAATCGTACAAGTAAATTTTAGTTCCCTTATTTCTACACATCTTACTAAGGAGCTAAAATGTAGTTGTCCGCCTTCTACCGTGTTCCGCCTAACAGCTTTCAGTCCAGACCCAATTCTCCCTAAATAACTATACTCTCTGAAGCAGCATCCACCACATGTCGCCTATTTTTATAAGTTCATATGAAGGACTAAGAAATAAGATGACGCGTAATTGCGCACGCCGTTACAGATAAAACGGATACATCATCTTTGATCACGTCTGCAGTGCAGTGGAATCTATACCAGCGCGTGTCTGGTTACCATGGAAAATAACCAATATTCCAGCCTTCTAGCATCCCAATGTCCATTTTTTCATTTTACTCGAGGCTACTTACAACAGCTAATGTTACAGCATAATTACCTCATGTATCTGTCAACCGTAGACCTGCTATGCATAAATCCTTATGATGACAGCGGTGCACGTCAACAAACGTCTTTATAAGTTATGTATATAGATAGGCTTATGATTTTCTGAAAATACTCATTACAGGGATCATTTTTTGTTAGCTCACGATTTCCCATAAATTAGTTGGATTATTAGAGCTAGCCAAGTTATTAGCCTACGTCTATGGGCAAGCATTATTAACGAATCAGGGAGAAAATGTGGAAATTAATTTATTGCACATCTTTGAGTCCCGTAGGTAGAATAACGTTCGCTAGTCTAATTATTAGCCGTGATTATAATCTGCTGAATAACTACATAGCTAAGTAACACTTACTAAGCAACTAAGTAAGTACACTGCAAACTAAGCAAACGTCAACCTGCTTTCTGGTTTCCGTCAGATGTTTATAGCCAACTTAGTTTAGTACAGTTAGCTAGATTTAGCTTGTTGGTAGCTACCTAGGCTATAACTTTGCTTAGATGCCCAACACTTGGTAATTTAAGTCGAGCACTAACACATGGTAACGTTGTTATGTATGACAGCGCTTTGAGTCCAGCCAATTTATTCTGTTGCGATCTTTAATGTGGTATTTCACTTCAGAGAGCCAAAACTGTATCTATAGCAACGCGTCTACTTACCCGACCTAACTACCGCCATCTTGAACTAGATGCTGCCCGGAAATCTGAATCACACAGGTTGGGTTGTGGAAGCACTGCGCAGTTGCGTGATGAAGACGCATTCGGGGCTGCGCGCAGCGTCCGGCACACATCAGCTCTGTTGAACACTAGTTGAACAGTATGCAAGCTCATACCAAAGACTGAATTGTATTGATAGGGTGTGATACAACCTCCAAAATTAAAAAATAAAATCCAACTCAAGCTATATTTTTACAAAAATAATGGCTATGGCTATTTGTATGAACACAAACTGTATCCAAAATCCAATCTGTTCAGATCATTTATTTCTGTGGTCCCCAACCCTGTTCCTGGAGATCTAACGTCCTGCTGTTGTTCACTCCTACCTGAACCAAGCACATCTAATTCAAAAGCTACAGATCTTGTTCAGCTGTTACTTAATAGAGGCAGGTGTGCCAAATTAGATTTAAAATGAGAACATACTGGGGTGCAGACCTCATTACATTACATTACATTTATTTGGCAGACGCTTTTATCCAAAGGGACATACAATACAATCTCGAGGACCAGGGTTGGAACCAGTGGCTTATGACTTATTAATTGTGTGTAGAGGGTCCTCTCTGAGTCACTAATGATAGCTGTTTGGGCTGAGATCAGGAGCAGGCTACTTTTAGAGTGGCAGGGACCGCACTACACAAGTACCAGGTAGGCCCAAGGGATCTAACTACCAGAGAATGTGGTCCTAAGCATGCTGCTTGAACAACGCCAACAATGTTATGTAAGCCTCCTACTAACTATCAAAAGGTCAAAGGTCAAGAAAGACCTCACTGATTATCATCGGGAGTTCTCTGTTTCGAACACAGGTTTCCTGCCTTTCTGTTCTGCAACAAAAACCATTTTGCTTTTTTTTTCAGCTCAGATGGCTCAGAAGTTTTCCACTTCTATCTTTGGATTCAAATATTTTTCTGTGCTCTGTTGATCTTGCCTGTGTAAGTGAGCCTGCCAATATGACCAGAAGGTGGGGTTTGCACTTTTTGAGAGTATTTTTTACAGTCTCTGGTATTTCATTGGTTCCAATACACCAGGCAAGATCAGTAAAGCGTAGAAAAGCATTTGAATTCAAAACAAATACGTATTTGACCCAGGCCTGAGGCTCAGGCTTTTAAACAGGGTTATACGATGACGCTGACAATTACGGCAATATTACAACAAATCCGTTTAATTGCATTCGTAGGTAGGTACATATTGCCAATGTCTGTGTATGTCGGTAAAATAATGCCTATACAGCTTCAAACAAACATATACAGCTTATCTTTGTTTATATACAAATAATTACAGTATGTAGACATCTAAGACATCATCATGCATTTTGAAAAGATATTTTTCTCATTTAAATATTTGACCTAGATTAATTTGGAAATCTGTAATGATTTGCCTGGGTTTTCCTGCTTGAACACGCCAATAAACGCATATCTCATGTATTACCATTTTACTTTTTTTACATAAATAGTTTCATAAAGTGCTTGAGCCAAAAAAACTGGTTTCAGTAACAATATTTCTGATGAAAAGGAAGTATGTGCAGGGATATACAGTCCAAAATAAATTAAAACATCCAAATGTAACAGAAAATATATTTTTTTTGCTTTACTGTCATTTTCATTCTGTAAATATATGCATAGATTTCAGAACCTTTGAAAAATGACTGTAAAATCGGATTTATTTTGATACATTCTGCAATACATTTTTTAAAACTGCATATTGAAACAGTAATGAGTAATGTTATTCTTTGCAATATTGCTGTATATTTTGACACTTACATATATTTTTAAATCTCCATTAGTGTGCTCTCGCCATCGCACAATTTTTTAATTTTAATTTTAAAATATTCGCAAGGTTTCAGTGACATTGGTGACATTCAAATTCATACATTTATGGTATAACTGAGTCATGGATGTACCTGGATTCAACTTTGAAAATCTCCTAGGATCAGGCATGACATAGGTTTTGAATTTACAATTATGCAGCTAAAATTTTGCATTAATTAAGTTCCTATGAATGCGACCCATTTTTTGGAATGGTCATACCAAGATAAGATTTATACAGCATTAAGAGAGGAAACTAGTTTCTGTAAGGGTTGGCGTGTCTTCCACTAATTACACTGGATCAGTTAGTTAATTAGTTAATTAAATAACTCATTGATGAATCCACAGCACATCATTTCATATGGGAACATATGAACAGTCTTCAGCTGTCATTCATGAGCTTGCCTATGCATTCAGTTAAAATGTCAGCCCTACATGAATGACTGGGCTGCTTAAATAAGTATGAACAGAAGTTAGTCATGAAATCCAGAAACAGACACAGCCCTCCTTGCCCACCCCTGGTTTTGGGGAACCCGAATATTGATTCATGGCATGATAAGAGCTCTGTAAAATGGACTCACTCTATGAAAAATATTCAGAGTTTTTGGCTGGACCGCAACAGCGGGGCCAGCCCTACAAACGCAAATGTCTGTGACTGACTGACTGACTGACTGAGTGAGTGATAAAATTACACCGCGCAAGTCTGTGATGTCAGCCGGTTCGGTCCAGCCATATACTAGGTTTTAACCTGGTCTTGTTAATCTCTATACTGTACGTACACTGCATATCCTGGAACACAAACATCTACAAAAGGGGGCCTGGAAAATTTAGTTGCAATTGAATATCTTCATTACTTCAGCACAGAAAATTTTGTGGGGCCACAAAGCCCACAAACTAAATGTAACCAAGGCAAACTGTAAAATATGCTAATTTTGTTGTATACTTTTCCTCATATACTATCCTTTGCATGTACATATAGCCAGCGCATAATTTATGATGAAATACCAGGAAACAACCAAAACATCCAAACCTCTGAATTAGTCATGAAAGAGCTAAGTGGGGCACTGTAAAACAAAATGGTTTTGACTTGTTTAGAAATCAGTGATGTTGTTGGTTGCGTTGCATTTAATAACATAAAGCCTAACGTTCCACTCCGATGCAAACATTTATAAAATGACCAGAAAAAAGTATAAGAACATTTTGCTTTACTTCTTGCAAACTAAACTTGACCCTCAAACATGAAACAAACAACTAAATTTGGACTGTGCACAAAACTATTATTGCTACTATCGCTACAAACTTTAGGTTATTTTGAAGAATTGATGTAGTACTGACGGACATTTTGGAGTTTGCATCTATGTGTTGGATCATAAGTGACCTTGGTGGCCAAGAGTGTGCATTTCTGGCAAACCAGACTGGATAAAATTTAAACATAATGTAGAAGCATTTATATATTTATATATAAAAGCTTTATATGGGGCATTTATGTAATTTACGGGCCAAACCATACCATAGCAGCCCAAATTCAATTACCCAATGACTTTATCGGATATGACTGCATTTCAAGTTATTGCCCCCCATTAAGAAAACGCTCATGCACCTCTCAATTCCTTCGTGCTACCATAAAGGCCCCCACCAATATGGCGGCAGCAGCCACGACAGCCCCTCCAATGAGGAGTGGCTTCAGGCAGTCCAGGCAGTGCTTTTTGGGCTCTGTGGCTTCGGCGCCCTCTGCTGGTGGCTGGTGGTTGGCTGTCTCATTCTGCTCCAGTGCGCTGTCCTCAACAGGCTGTTCTGCGGCAGGGGCAGCTGGGGGTGGGGCTTCCTCCGGGGGCGGGGCTTCCTGTGGGGGCGGGGTAGCGCGGCTGGGGTTGTTCTTCCTGGGCGGGGCCACGGGGGCAGCGTTGGCCTTGCGGGGTGTGACTGCTTCCTTCTTCCCTGTTCTCTCTGTCTGTTTCTTGGGGGCCCCGGGGCCAATCTTGCTTTTGGCCTCCATAAAGATCTGAGAGAGACAGAGAGCAGGGGTCATAGGTCAGCAGGAGTCCCCAAACTGTGGTCCTGGAGAGCCGAAAATGTCTGCTGGGATCCCCAACCCTGGTCCTGGGGAGCCGCAGGGTGTGCTGGAGTCCCCAACCCTGGTCCTGGAGAGCCGCAGGGACTGTTGGGGGCCCCAGCCCAGGTCTTGGAGGGCCACAGGGACTGCTGGGGTCCCCAACCCTGGTCTTGGAGGGCCACAGGGACTGCTGGGGTCCCCAACCCTGGTCTTGGAGGGACCTGCTGCAGGATCTGCTGTTGTTCCTTTTTTTGGGAGCTTATTTGGTTCAAGTTAAAATAGAATCCAACAGACCCAGTGTGGCAGTCCAGGACCAGGGCTGCAGACCACTGAGCTGGAGAGCTGATCTCAGATCAGGTTTCCCATGGCTAAACCCTAACGTCATCCATTATGAGCTAGAAGCCTAAACTGATCCTAGATCAGCGCTGCTGCTCTGTGAAGTTTAATGATTACAGGCCCTGCATCCCATAGAGTAGGCAGCCCCAGATTAGCACCAGGATTGCAGATTAATGTCTTGCATTTTTATATGCAGACTCACCAGGCTACACTGCAGTTCCAGGTCAGCTGGAACAGTCCTAGAAAACAGCGTGCTTCAATTACAGAGGATGCACACTGCACGTCACACACACAGACACACACACACAGACACACACGCACATGCGCGCCCTCCCATACGTTCAAACTGCATGAGTCATCCACACGGGCAAAGGCAGAACTGAGGTAAGGGGTGGGGGGGGGGGGGGTGAAAAGGGGAACACACTGGGACGGCTACAGAACAACAGGATAGAAAGGCAGATGAAATGGAGGGATGATCGATGGACTATTTACGTTCACTTTTTCCCCTGACCTGTGCTGTGTCCTTCTCCCTTGCATCCTACCGTATGTACACTACACACTCACACGCACACACACACACACACATAAGCCTGCACACACATATAAAGAGACAGTCTCTCGGTGTGAGATGCACAACGGTAAGGTTTGGGGGGGCGCTGAAAGACCCAGACGGGGTGGGGGGGGTGAAATGAGCCTGAACCAGCTCTCCAAAAAAAGAAAACAAAAACCCTGAATAGCATACTGCTGACAGATGATCACTGAACAATTTGCTCGTGGGGTGGGCCGCATTGCAGACGCCTCTCAGATAGGCACAGGCATGCTCATAGTTCATTATCACTCTGCTCGATTGTCGCATCATCGCATGCTTTCTCCCGTCACGAAATGCACTCAGCGTGTTGCAGTTCATCCCTGGTTTTGCTGCGAGGAAGAGGTCCGGCTTACCTTACCTCTGGCCCTCAGTCTGTCTGTCCTCAGGGCGTGACTCTCAGCACGGCTGAATCAGCGGAGGAGCGGGAAGGGAGAGAGCGAGAGAGAAAACGAAAAGGCGAGTAACGAGGGCCGGAGAACGCAGACAGGGTCACAGGACGGATGGAGAGCGCCGGGAAGAGAGAGGAAGCGGGAGGAGGAGGAGGACCGGCGGGGCTGGAGCGTACCACTCCGCTGCCGAGAAAGAGGGGTGCTTTAAGTGATTGCCGGTCTTCTGCAGCTCTCGGCTGTGGAAAGGCAGTGAAGAGCAGCGTGTGCACTGGCGTCCGTTTAAACGAGCCAAGATCACTTTAGTATGCTTTATGACCCTATCTAGTGTCCTATATATTGCTCATTTTACTGCCTGCAGTAACGTGCAATAACGTTTTATGATGTCAGTTATGGGGGATCTTGCTGCTACACCGAGATACAGAAATATTGAAATATTTCTTTCATAAATAGCTCACCATGACAGCTGATCACATTGCAAAAGTTGCTAAAGGTTTGCTGCGTGTGTCAAAAATATTCCAGCCATTCCAGTCTTGCGAGAGCGTGATGTCAATGTTTAATCACCTGACACAGTGCTGTCCCTAGGTGACCCCACGTGAAAAAATAGTATGCTGAAGTATACATGAAGTGTACTATTTTATTCATCAGGGTACTTTAAAAGTTGTTGTTTTTTTCTTTGTTTTGTTTTTTTTGTAATTCAGTCTTTATTATAGTTTTATTATTAAGGGGGGTCGGATACTTTTTTATATTACATGTAATCATGTAAACAAAATTCCCTTCTTTCTTTGACTTGTTCAGATGGCAATGTTATGGGAATCTAAAGAACTGTGGGGAAAGTGCGAATAAAAGATTGGATTTATAGGAATTAAAAAATAAATAAATAAAGATTCCGAAGAAGAATTTTCGGACAGCTTCAAACGGTATTACCCTTACTTGCTAATCAGGCATTCCCGATGGGTATAATTCACCAGGTACATCCACTTCCTTTGTCAGCTATTTCCGGTGATCCCTCTCCACCATTTCCACCTCCATACTACATTTTATTCTATGTTTTTAACTTCTCTTTGCTCCGTCTGTCATTCATGTTCAAGGGGTGGGGGGGAGGGTCCACAACCTGATCTTACAGGCCGGTGTGACCCTGTCTCCAGACTCCTAGCCCGATATCAAATACATTAGGGCTGCCCAATCCTATTCCTGGAGATCTACTGTCCTGTAGGTTTTCAGTTCAACCCTAATTTGGCTGCTCTAATACCTTGTTAAAGAATCTCCAGTTTGTGCAGAACGTAGTCGCTCGTATCTTGACGAGAACTAAGAAGTATGAGCATATTACCCCGAAGGTAGCATCGCTTCACTGGCTACTGATAAAGTATAGAATAGATTTTAAGGTTTTGTTCCTGACTTTTAAAGTTCTGTATGGATGTGCACCAGTGTACGTAACTAACCTGCTTTTACCTTATAAGCCCACAAGGTAACTTTGTTCTCAAGAAGCAGGCTACTTGGTAGTCCCATGAATATCTAAAAACCTGAAGGTTGCTAGAGCTTTTTCCTGCAGAGTCCCACTATTGTGGAACTCCCTTCCAAAATTTATCAGGGAGTCAGACCCTGTCTCAATATTTAAATCTAGATTTACAATGCACCTTTATGCTCAGGCTTATAATATAAGGCTTATGATCAGTCTGGAGGCTAGGTGGGAGAAGCCTGTAGCCATAGAGTATTGTGGGGTGGTATCCTTTCCTTACTGTCACCTGTCAATCAGCTGTGACCCAACTTTACACGGGCTGGCTCTTGATAGGCGGGTATGGTTGTCTCCCCCTCATGACTACTTGGGTTCTCAATCTCTGTCCTAGTACCTATGCAGCCACAGACTATTCCTGGCGGGACCACTTTGTAATCTCCAATTCATACCCCTGTTACTTTACCGCCTGTTTTTCTACTGCACATTCCATAATGGCCATTTGCATTTTCTACCTCATGCTACCAGCTGGGCTTTTGCCGCAAATCCCTAGAATGTTGTCATCTAGACTCCCCCACCACTTCGGTCCGACCTCCTCTTTCATGCCGCCTTCACCCTGCCCACTTCCATTGCCACTTGCCGCTCCCCACCATCGCCACCTGGCCCCGCACATCATCTGAGCCGCCACCTCAGGATTGTCACCAAGCCACCACTAATTTGATCAACGTGAACGTTGACTGACTGACCATTTTGGTCATTTAAACCTTGAGCCAACCAGAGGAGGATGGGTTCCCCCTGTGGGTCTGGTTCCTTCTGAGGTTTCTTACCATCTGTTACCAGGGAGTTTTTCCTTACCACTGTTGCCTTAGACTTGCTCCTGTTGGGGTTTAGGCCAGGGTTATCTGTGAATCGCATTGTGACAATTGTTTCTGAAATGTGCAATATAAATTTATTTTTATTTTATTTGATTAATTTGGCACACCTGTTTCTACTAATTAGCAGCTCAACTAGATCTCTAGCAGTTGAGTGGGCTATGCTTTGTAAGGGTTGGAGTGAAAACCTGCAGGACAGTAGATCTCCAGGAACAGGACTGGGCAGCCCTGAGATACATCAATCATTCCTAAAGCAATGAACAGCACACCTTCATGAAGCTTGTATGAAATTTTGACTCTGCTGAGCTTCTTTTTGTGTCGTTTCTCGCGGCCAGGCTGTGACTATGCTCCTCCATTTCACTCAGCTCATTAGAGACGCTCGCTAGCTATAGACGCTCGCTAGCTTGACCGGAAGTGCATGGGATCAGAGGGCCGTTCGCCGTGATTCATCGCAGAACAAATAAAACGGTGCGATGGTTACGCTCGCTGGAAAAACCCCGAGGGAGAGCTACGGAGCCAGAAACAAAGCACAGGGTTCAAAGCGATTGCGTCAAACTCGCATTAGTATGCATCTGTCAGTAATTTATGCGCGCTAAGCCAATTACATCTGTGTGTAAATCCAATCCATGCTATAAACTGCAGTTCAAATATGTATCATTATTATTAGACTCCTGTATCAATACTGGGTAGATACAGCACTGATTCATTAGTCTTAAACAGTATGAGTTGGCTGAATATGGTATAGTACAATGGCTTGGGTACTGTACCGCATAGCAGGCCTATAGTACGACATGAGATTGAAGTCCCGTTGGGAAGATAGTAGAAATGTTTTATTTTAAATGAAATTGCTTCAGTAAATATCCAGCTGTGTGTAAAAAGCCAGTGGTGTACGTCGCTCTGGATAAAATATCTAAATGTGTATAGCAATGCCTAATTGGATTAAATGTGCAGAGAAATACACACAGCTGCCCAAATCAGACCATAGGGGGCAGTAGTGCACAACAAGACCCGCATGTGATCTCACCAACTAAAACCTTCATTTCCTCCAGATGATACTCTGGCCAATCATGCACTGTTTAATTGCTCTCCCAGTCCAGGCTGACCATAGACCCATACAAACACAGTCCCAACTGACCACAATCCCAACTAGCACAGTCCCAACTGACCACAGACCCAACTAGCACAGTCCCAACTGACCACAGTCCCAAATAGCACAGTCCCAAATGACCACAGACCCATACAAACACAGTCCCAAGTGACCACAGACCCAACTAGCACAGTCCCAACTGACCACAGTCCAAACTAGCACAGTCCCAACTGACCACAGTCCCAACTAGCACAGTCCCAACTGACCACAGACCCATACAAACACAGTCCCAACTGACCACAGTCCCAAATAGCACAGTCCCAAATGACTACAGACCCATACAAACACAGTCCCAACTGACCACAGACCCAACTAGCACAGTCCCAACTGACCACAGTCCAAACTAGCACAGTCCCAACTGACCACAGTCCCAACTAGCACAGTCCCAACTGACCACAGACCCATACAAACACAGTCCCATCTAACACAGTCCCACCTGACCACAGACCCATACAAACACAGTCCCAACTGACCACAGTCCCAACTAGCACAGTCCCAATTGACCACAGTCCCAACTGATCAACAACCCCAACTCTTATGCACTGAGACTATTTAAAGCCTGTCAGGTTTCCTTGAAGAGAACTAAAACTGGATTCCTTGAAATTTAACACCCGTTTCACAAAAAGCTAAATGCACCTTCGATGATTTCTTGTTTTTATTTTTCACGGGTTCAGATGAAAGGGTGTGCATTGAAATGGCTGCCAAAGCATTTCTTGTTTCTTTTATTAAGAGAATTTTCTGAGCTCAGCTTATGCGGAGCAAAGCAGAACCGATCAATTTGACCGTGTTTATCCTTGTCGAATTTGAAATGGTTTGAATATTAATGTGCAGAGCGAACAGGGCTCTCACCCCGTGAGGTTTCCCTGCTAGTTTATGCTTTGCAGGCAGAGCTTGCAACGCTAAATTTAATGCAAGAGACTAGCTTTTGATATGCAAACTGACAGTTTTATGTAGATTCACAGAAATCCCCACGAGTAACATAAAATCAATTGGAAATACATTGGAATAGCTTGGATCAATTAGAGAAGAAGGTAGGCTCTGTCTGGCCATACAGAAAGATGACATATTTCCTAGCTTCTGCGAAGGGTACAGATGCAGGCTGTGAGTACATATTCTAGAACACAGGAAAACAGGAGCCCTGAACTCATCCATTGCGCTAACCACCAAATCCAGACTTTAAATACATTAGAACAGAGCAGCAAGACCACCTAGCCAGCAAGCATACGGTAGCCACTAGCCTGTTTTATAAATCCTGGTCCACTGAGATGAGGAGCAGTTTAAAAGTGCGTAAAATAGCGGATGAAGAGCCTTACCACCAGCGGCCCTCTGTAGAGCTGACTCCAACCGGGGGTCCGATTACTCACACGGGCGGGGAGGGAGGGGGGGGGGGGTGGGGCATCCCTAACATGAGAAGGAAGAAGCTGTGTGTTCACTTGAGATCTGACTAATGCAGCGACTTGATTTTTCAGTTCATTGGCACGCTTGTTAATGAAGTAAAATGAATGAAAACAGATTGATACCAGCGATCGATTTAAAGGGATGTTTTCCGCCCCAACCCTTTTCAGCTCAGCAATCGCCTCTGGTCAACCCAGTGTGCCTCGCTTGCATTTATGGTGTAGATGCACAGGATGCGATTATTAATGAAGCCACTTTGCAAGCAAGTACACCGCCACTGTTCTATTTTTTGATGAAGTTTTGCTAAATCCAAATGGCGGTGAACTCATTCCGCCCTTCCTGTCTATAAATTCACCAATTTTACTTTACAGATTGATAAAAATGAATGATAATGAGCCAAAGCTGCATCGTGTTAAATTATGTTTCAGGATTAAAGATTATGGAAGAACATAAACACAAGACATTAGCAGGAAACAGAAACCAACACACACGAGGAGACCTGTGGCTCGATGTTTGAGAAGCTATGTTTCAGATGAATGCGTGCTTATTCAATGAGTCAATAATTCTGCTACATTTTGAAGGTTCCACCTACTGAACAGGAAGTTCACTCTGAAAGGTTAGCATTGCTTTTGAATTTCAGAAATCAAGAAATATATATATATATATATATATATATATATATATATATATATATATATATATATGTTTAATGACAGTAACCCTGTTTTATTAAAGGTGCAGAATTTCTGAGGTTTGAGTCCTCCAGCTCTTTGTATTTCTGGTTAGTCACTGTGAGGTAATCAGGGTAAGGATCCTTCTTTATGCTACTCATAACGCTTGTTATTAAAGTGTTAACATCAGCCTGCCCAGGGACAACAGATGGAAATTAGTAATCTAGCTAATTCTGGCACATTTACATCACATAATAGTGATGTTGATCAATGTGTATTGTCCCTGTCAAATAAATAAATAAATAAATAAATAAGGAAAACTTTCATGGGCGTGTTGGGGAGTTTGGAATGCTGGCTATGTTAGGTCGGTGGTAGAGATGAAGTGTGCTATTAGTCGTAGCATTAAGGATGCATCGCACTGCTCATAGCTGCCTTCTCAGTAGCCCAATCTGCAACATTCTGCAACCATATGTTCAGGCCAGTTCATTTCTATTATAGGCCAAAATATGTAGCATTTTGGCTTGCTTGAATATCCCCCATTTTTTTTGCTGTTGGTTTGAGCAGTGACCTGTCAGTTTAGAGCAGGAATGTGGCAAAAGGATCGCACCAACTGAGGTGTGTGTGTGTGTGTGTTTGTGTGTCGTGTGTGTATATGTGTGTGTCTGTGTATGCGTGTGCATGTGTGTATGTGCGTGTGTGTGTTTACATGCGTGCATGGGTGTGTGTGTGTCTATGTGTGCGTGTGTGTGTGTGTGTGGGCCCTTATGATTGGGCCCTTATGATGTATTTTATAAATGTGGACATAAATAAAGAATTAAAATGTGTGTTTGTGTGCATGTGTTAAAGCAGAGGTTCTCAGACCTTGTCTTGGGGTACCCTTCTGTGTGCTGTTTTGTTTCTTTCCTCAACCAAACTTGATTAAAAACACGTGGAAAACAAACTTGCTCCATTGCTTTTTGCCAAATCATATGATGGAAGGTTCAGCTCAGCTGTTTTTTAGTACTAATTTTTTCCACAGTGGTTTAATTTCAATAACTGGATTTCTACACTTTCAGCATTTAGAACTTCGCCAATTCCAGCCAAAAGTCTATCAGAAAATCAATACAAAATGTAACCTCTTTCAATGGGACTCATTTGCCACAGTACAGAAAATTAAAGAATCTGTTCTCTAAGCACTGATCTGACTAATTAAAAGTCCTTAAATAAATATGGAATATTCATTCTTTATAATACGAATATCCATTTCTGACATGAGGGTAAATTATCCCTCATTAGGCACTAAAAGTGTCTAATTAAGAATCATTAACGGCTGTTTATATTTCAGGAATTGCGATGACTGTTGGAATGCACACGGGGAAGCCTGCGCCAGGACCTGGGTTGAGAACCACTCTAATTCGAGGGGAATCTGGGTTAGACTGGAATACTATCTCCACGGGGACATTACGCACAGTAAAAGACGCAGCGTTGATTCGTGCACCAACCTGCAGAGATTCCCCTCCCACATCCTGTGTGTTTGACCCATCGGGGCCGATCCTGACAAAGATCAGATCCGAGCAAGTTTCAACAGATATATATTGTTTAGGCTACTACCGAAGAAGTGTCTGCTCCTGAAGTGATGGATTTTTGTGTCAGTCTTTCTAGCGGGTGAGACAGTACGCGAGTATCTGGTCAGCATAGAAAATCTTTGCACGCGACGTATTCATTCAAACCAACCTTTCCTTGGTCCGGTCCCTCCCGTTTTCCCAGTGGAAATTAAAATGATTTTAGGGGAGACGACATCATGACGTATATTACGTAAATTGCGTAGAACCAGAACAATCATTCGCGGTAAGAGCAGATCCAAAGCCTGTCGTGTTGGGAACGGGAACAACTACGTCACGTTTATAGGAGAGAAGCAGGAAAAAAACGAAAACCGATAGACGGAGGGAAGCAGCAACCAGTCGTTCCGGACAATCAAACCAGAGCCCGGATTTGGATTTGAGTCGTCTGTTTTGTCGACGCTGCAGAATAAATAGCGAGCCATTCACTGAGTTATGGATCAGCGTTATCTATTTATACTGTAGAGCGCGGAGAATGGCTGAAACGAACAAACTGCAACTCCTCCAGTCCTGAGAGGACAGGTGAGGCGTAAAAGGATAACGTGCTAGATACGAACGAGAAAGGAATGTGACGTTATCGGCGGTAACGTTAGGTGATGATATCGAGTTATAAACACAGCCACTGTGTTGATTTCTATATGTCAGAATGTGTATAGCCGCGACCTTCTTAGGCATTGCCTGATTTATGTGCGCTGGTTCGGAAGCTAGCTCGTATCGGAATACTGTGGCACCATAGACGGAAGCACCTGTGTGGTCAGTTTAGGCTCGGAAGCCCCGCCACAGGCGGCCGATCCAGCGGTGTCATTCCCCCGGTACCACCCCGGAGGTAGAGCCCCAGTTCGGGCCGGCTCTGGAGTGGGAAAGGGGCTGAAAAGCGGAGGATGGGAGGTCGAAGGGAACCGCAGAAGCGGAATACGAGAAGGTACCGATACAACACAGGTGAGTTCGGAGGGTTGGGGTACACAACGGTGTTGTTGTTTTTTTCGGGGAGGGGGGGGGGGTCTTGCGATGATGCTGCTGCTGCTAAACGGCGTGGATTCTATTAAGTGGTGAAATGTGTTCATTATTATTACGATATAAAGACAGACTGTGAATAGCCTATGCATCGCGTGTGTGCGTGTCCACGAGAGAGACGAAATGGTTCAGAATGCTGCTCGACTCAGTCTGCGGGCCTTGTGCATTTTTTTTCAGGCATGTTTGTTTTTTTAACATCAGCTATTCACGACCTTTCGGATTAAAGGCATTGATTAAGATGCTTCGTGAGTCCATTTGTTTTATTATTTTGCTTGCATCGCCATTATGACGCTAATGAGTTTTTAGCGCCCCGTGCACGTGCGTTCTCAAGCCCATTGACAGGGCCCTCTAGAGAGTATTTTTTAGCGGAAACTGTCTCCATTAGACAAGAGCTTCGTCAATAATTGATCACCTGGCAAGTATAACTTTCACTCCTACCCTGGCGGGCTCTAATACTGAAAATTCACCTGTGCTTTCAGGTCACCTGATGTCTGCTTGTCTCTGGCTGTTCAATTTCACTAATGCAACCAGGCATTTTTTTTGGGGGGGGCGCGCGCTTTCCTCTGCTGTAGTCTGTTTGCTTGTCGAACTCGTTTCACATATCATAACCTAACCTAGCAGGCTGTGGCAGGTACATGTAGGCACCAGGCAGGTTGATTAGAGGATTAATGGAGAACCCCATTCCTGGAGCGTGGGTGCGTATCCAGGCTTTTGTTTCCACCAATTACCCTGGCTTAGTCAGCTAATTACCTGTGCACAGCAATGCCCATTCATAGATGCGACAACGGTAAAACGTTTCCTGTCAGGAGGGACACAAGAACTATGTTCAGGTCTCAATCGTTAGATTTTCAGTGAACATATCTAAAATGTCAGATCACGAAAATGATCTGGTTAATTACTCAGATGCCGTTCGGATGAGATGTTAGTCCGTGGTCCAGTCTCACTGTCACCATGAGATATACTGTGGCTCTTTGGCAATTAACACTAGTGGAGTTGTTAATCCTGTTCCTCTGACCAGTTTCTCACAAATATAACCCTATTGCATCTGGCAACCCAGTCATCCCACCTACATCTGACTGGCAACCCAGTCCCTTGCAATCCCAGCCCGCTTCGATTCATCGCTCTGGTCCCGCGGGTCGTTGTTGTAAAAGAAAACCCCTCCCTGTGGGGGGCTTCTGAGTCGGCTTGCCTCCGGCTGCGGGGTTCTGCTTCAGCTGCGCGTTGCGTGCGCAGCGGAGAGTCCGTACGCGCGTTCACGTGCGCGGGCGTCGGCCGGGACGCAGGAAGGGGCCTGTTGAAAGTCACTTCCTTCCTGAGGGTGTGGCAGTTGAACAAAACCGTGAGGAGAGAGGGTCTCCTCCGCAAACCGTGGGCTAGCGCAGCTAGCGGGGATTTCCAGTGCTAACTGAGAGCTAGTGCATCACCAAATAGGTCTGCAGGTCTTGGCATTGTCCTTTCAATCAGCAGTGTCACACAGTGTCACACACAAGGGGAGTGAGACCTGCAAAACACCTCACTTAGAACCAAATTTGCAGTGCCCTCCAAAAGTACGGGAACATCCATCCATTATCTAACCCAGTGGTTCTCAACCTCGGTCCTGGGGGCCTACTGTGTATGCTGGTTTTCGCTCCAACCACGGTTGCAATCTCAGAATTTTAACAAGCTGTTCATTTTTCTTAATTAGGTGTTTTTCATGTTAAGAGGAATTATTTACCCTCTTAAGCCACATTATGTCAGAAATTGCTATGCGTGGCATGAAGAATAAAATCCCATTGTTTTGCTTTTTAAGTGATTGTAAACGATCACTTAAAAAGAGGTAACATTTTTTAACAGATCAAATTAACGAGGGGAATTAATTGGCTCCTAATTAGGTTGCTGAACACATGTGTTTAAGTGCTTTAAGTGCATAATATATCCCTTAAACTAATTAGCACAATACAGGTTTGACTTGTTATCATTTTCTTTGTTTTAGAATTCTTTGTTATCTATCAAATGATTAGAGTTAGTGGCCAGGTGTCCACACTTTCCCCAATTAGGAACCTGTTGATTTGCCTCAGTCTATATTTTGATTAGTTAAAACGTTTTTTTAACCTCTTTAAGTAATCGTCTACAAATATAGCACAATGTGAATATGAGACTTTTATTCTTTATGGCATGCATAGCTATTTCTGACACAAGGTGGCTTAAGTGGGAAAATAGCCTAATCCCTCTGACATGAGAAGCACCTAATTAAGGAAAAATAATAGCTTGTTACAATTCCGGGATTGCAGTTGTGGTCGGAACGAAAACCAGCATACACAGTGGGCTCCCAGGACCAAGGTTGAGAACCACTGATCTAACTCACTTATTCCTTATTCCACGGGAGGTGCTGGAGTCTATCCCAGCATGCATTGGGTGAGAGGTAGGAATACACCCTGGACAGGCCACCAATCTATCGCAGGGCACTCACACTATTCATTTGCACACTCATACCTATGGGCAATTTAGTTTCTCCAGTTAACCTAACCTGCATGTCTTTTGATGTGGGAGGATACCGGAGTACCTGGAGGAAACACACATCGACACGGGGAGAACATGCAAACTCCACACAGAAAGGCCCAGGCTAGGATTCGAACCTTCTTGCTGTGAGGCAACAGTGCTACCTACTGCACCACCGTGTTGCCATAGAATGGGAACCGTAGAGTCAAATTTGTTATTTGAATACGAGACATAAGCACGCTCCATACAGTAAGTGCTGGTTTTTATTCTACAAAGCATAGTTTGTTTATGCAGGTACAGTACATCAATAGCATTCTTAGCATTTTATTAGCACACTTCTGTACAGAACATAGCATTTAATCAATATAAATCACACAGGTGACAAGAAGGATAACATGCAAATAAGCTAGGAATGCAGGTTTGTTTACGTAGCTTTTGGTTGCCAACCCCTTTTTATTGATCTTGTCAATCTCTTTCACCCCCCACCTGCCTCTTCTGTCCAACCACCCAACCCCAGGGCCATACACTAAACATAGTTTTGATTTTATTTATGTTTTTTCTTTCCTTTTTTTTTTTTTTTTTTTTTTTACAATTGGCTGCTCGTCTGCTCTCGTGGCTTAATTTGAAATGGCACAAACCTCTGAGAAATGGCATGTCACTAAGCTGGAACAAATAAACCAATCGGGTTGTCCGTGATGTCTGTTACCGGGCAGAGGAGGTCGACGCGGCTTCTGTGGCCGTACGAGAGCTGAACTCTGGGCTGAAGAACTTCAGCCAAAAACCACCGACTCTCTCAGACCCTGTTCACTTAGCTGGGGAAATAGGCTTTGGTCATTCAAAACCCAGCCACTTATTTTCACTGTATGTAGGGGGAAGGTATTCTTCTTTTTAGTTTAGTTTGACTGGTGAGCACACACCCACCTTGTTTTAGAGTTTTCAGTTCCCTCGGAGTTTTCAAAGAAATGTGTTGCTTAGCAAAACATGTTATTGCAAGAACTAAGAACTTTGTTCCGGACAATCAAAGAAAACAGACATTTCTTTGACAGTTATTGGAAATCTGCAGGAATTTCACCCTTGTCGTCTTCAAGTACTTGAGCTGGGTCTGTTCAGGTCGGCAAACTCTGACCTCCTTAAACCGTTTGAAGTTCGGTCAAGTTCGAAGGTTCAAAGAGACGAAAACGCGCAATGTTCCTCTGCCCCACCTGACCCTTCCCCCCCATCGCTCAGACATGCATGTGAGCGTGCGTACGTGTGTGTGAGCATGTGTATGTGCAGGCGTGCGTGTGCGTGCGAGCGTGCGTGTGAGCATGTGTATGTGCAGGCGTGCGTGTGAGCGTGTGAGCATGTGTGAGCATGTGTGTTTGCGTGTGAGCGCGCGTGCGAGCGAGGCTTCACCATCCCTCTGGCTGTCGTCTTGCTGCCTCTCCCTCCCACGGATAAAAGTTTAAACCGTAAATTTGCACTTCTGTGGGTTGGCGGGGATCAATACGAGATTCTCTGCCAAGAGTTTACTTCTGAGCTGCCAAGCTTTCGCATGCTAAGCTTTGCACATGCTATAACTAAGTTATGCTTTATTACCATCTTATATAATGGCCCTTTTCGTGAATGTCGTTCACCTTACAAAAAAAAAGCTCGTTTTAGTCGAAAGCGGTGGTTCCAACTGAGGCTGAAGGTCTTGGTGACGAGCTCCGTGGTCCAGGTCGAACAATTGGCTTGCCGGTGCTGGGTTGGTCCATTCGTCCTGCGGGTGACATTAGGTGCATTCCGTTCCCTATCCTGGAGCTGGGAGAGAGGGCTTCGGTCCTCGGGCTACTCCCAGCCTCGTGTACACGGCTTGCACGTGTAACGGAAACCTATCAAAAGTGAGTACACAACGGCTCCGGCAACCAACGGAGTTAGTTATCGGCGTCACGACCGGCAGTAGGAGTTGTTACATAAACCTGCAGCACATCGCTAAACGGGCTGGTAGGCGCGAGAGGGCGTTAGGTGCGGCGCTGTGAAGTGGCGTGATGGATCCGAGCGCGCGGCGCTAAATGCAGCGTACGCACGTCCAGAGCTTTCTCACCCACGATGACCTCTCGAGAGTTTTTGGATGGGGGAAAGTCGGCTCGTTTGGCTACGACGCAGCGTCAGGGCGGGGGCGGGGGCGGGGGCGGGGGCGGGGGGGTTTCAGCATGCGGCGGATAGATGGGCGGTGGCTTCGCTGTCCCGGCTGTTGTGGGAAGCCCCGTCCACCACTGGGGGAGTTTTTTTTTAAAGGTGCGGCAATGCGACCAATAGCCACGGTGTGGAGCGGCCCAGCAGGAACGTGAGGTTTTGATAAAAACTTGAAAGTAAGAGTGTATGGTTTTGTCTTATCCTCCATTTGCTAGGATCAGAATTATTCAACCAATGGAGGGACTCGAGGACACATGACAGGGTCCTTTGGCTGATTCCAGTCTAGCGGTAGAATTCTGCATGTTCTGGAGGGAACGGACATTATATTGTATTGAGGGGTTGAGCACCTTGCCCAGTGGCGATGCCTTACCTGGGCATCGAACCTACAATCTACTCGTTCTCTAACCCTTCCTTTGCCTCCCATGTGGCTCAGACCATTAGGATCAACACATGGGCCTCTGCTCAGGTCATTATGACGGATTACAGAGCAGGGAAGTAGTCCCCACTGTCTGCACACAAAAAGTAGTCCCAGCTGGTTGCACATATATAATGTCACGTGTGTCCAAATTCCCAAACTGACAGGTGATCTTCCAGAGGCTGGGTCAGACCTAAAGGCTTGGCACTTGAAATTGGGGGAATATTTTTATTTTTTTGTGGCATGAAACACGTTTAAAGTGGAATTTCTGTTGAATTGAGGCCTCTGCTTAGGAATGAACTCTGGTGCCCTCCGCTTGGGAGTTATTTGTTTCATCCTGGCCTGCGTCTCAGAGTCTGTGGGCAGATTATAAAAGACTGAAATACAGTCCACCGCCGGGGTGCACAACGAGGGCGAGTCCACTCCAGGATTTCGTGCCAACTTCTGCTCTCGGTTATCTACTTGCCTCAATCATGGGCTTTATTTGTTCTTGTTGATAAAGTTGTGAGATACAAACTGTGTGGGTGCTTGCTGAAAACATTCTGCTGCCATCCCGTAAACTGCTGCACTGAACCTGCTTTTGGCTTTTTCAGCGGTTTAAAAAATAGTTGGAGCCAGAATATTTGGTTGGAATAAAAATCTGGATCGACAACGGCAAAGGAGTGGAGTGGAGTGACTTCACCTGTGCTACGCCATTGACTGTGGATGCTGAATGTTACCTGATCCCAATCCAGAATTTCTGTTGGGAAGACTAACTTCTGTGCTGAAAGGAAATTTCCTTATGTGACCCAATTTAAGCGCACTACATCAGGGTGAGAAATCATTTGTACACGGTTTTCGTGTCAACCAGTTCCCATGCCTCATTTAGCTAATTACGCTAATTAGGATCACCCCTGGAGGGGGGCTAAACCAAAGCATTTCATATGAGGGACAGGCGAGCAGCTGTCATTCATGAGCTTATAGAGAAATTCAGCCAAAATGTCGGATCACGAATGCGATTGGACGGTTCTTGTGTCCCTATAGCAGAGGTAGGCATCCCTGGGCTGCGAACGGTATCCGTGCCATGTTAGCGACCGAATCGCTGAAGCATCACATTACATTACAGGCAGTTAGCAGACGCTCTTATCCAGAACAACTTACACAACTTTTACATAGCATTTACATTGCATCCATTTATACAGCTGGATATATACTGAAGCTATGCAGGTTAAGGGTACAACGGCAGTGTCCTACCTGAGAATCGAACCTATTAAACCTTTAGGTTACAAGACCAACTCCTTACTCATTATACTACACTGCACAGCCACGTTGGCCCGCACGCTTCTCGTGTACAATAGTACGCTTTATTTTTTAGTTGAGAAACAACCTTGATGTTTCAGGCCGTCAGACTTTTACAACGCATTGTTTTATGAGCAACAGTCGCACAACAGGCGACATCTTCAAGCGCTGTGAGTGTGATGCTGACATGGAAAGCAGGGGTCGTCCCGGCGGAAAACAAGGCTTTGGCGGTGACTTTTTGTGACGCCCACTGCGGTCGGTCCGGCTTTACTGCCACTGGCAACTTGGCGCATCGCCTCCCTGTGTTTAGCTACATTCAGAACGTAAAGTCCTGGTTTTCAAGAAACCACCGCAGTGTATTGAGATGTAAGCTATAAAAGATGAATTGCGTAACAAAAATAAAATATTGAAGCAATTTAAATATTTTTTTTGTTTTTTTTGTGGGATAGGCTCACAAAAAAAACAGGCCCTCCTATAGGCTCCTATAGACTTTCCAATGCATGAAACACCCTGGAAAGGACGCACCATCAGTTGTGCCCTGTCAGTGTTTTTTTTTTTTTTTGTGACTAATAAAGTTTATTCAAAACTGAAACACCAACAGTAATTGTTGGCTAGTACTGTAACATTACAAGAAAACCTGAAGAGTTTTTTTTTGTTTTTTTTCCCCCAGTGCCAGCAGTTTGTGGGAGTGGAAGCCACAATAGCTCATGTGACCAGGCTCTAACCGTGGCAGTCCGGGGGGGGGGGGGGGCTCCACACCGCACCGCGTGCGTCTCCCTGCCACTAACGGTGGAAATAGCAGAGCGCCGGCCTCTTTAAAAACGGCCACGTACTGCAACGCTCTCCTCCTACCGGCGCCTGTTAGCGCTACGCTAAACATAGAACATTCTGTCTCTTCTTCTCCCTCCCTCTCGTGGTCTTCCTCTTTTTATTTTTCCTTCGCTCTCTCTCTCTCTCTTTCTCTTTCTCAATCACTTTCCGCACAGATTTGTGATGCGCCATATAGCTGCAGAAATATTGGCGTGACATTTAGAATGCGTCGGCCGTCGGTTCCTCTTTGTATCGAACCGTTTTTGCGTTCTTTATCTTGGCTGAGCAGGGTCTGGTCTTTGGCATGGACCTGCTCTCTTTCCCTGTACGAGAAGTAGTCTCTCACTCCCACTGACTCTCTCTCTCTCTCTCTCTCTCTCCCTCTCCCTCCCTCCCTCCCTTTCTCTCTCTGTCTTTCTGTCTTCTGCATTCTCCCACTCTCTCCCACTCGTTCTCCTGCTATGTTAAGTCCACCTGGAACAATCACTACTAGAATTCTGCAGTTACTCTCTTCAGTAAGCCTGCCTGTAGTCAGACTTGTGGCAGTTTCTGGTGTGTTAGTGAGTGTGTGTGTGTGTGTGTGTGTGTGTGTGTGTGTGTGTGTGTGTGTGTGTGTGTGTGTGTGTGTGTGTGTGTGTGTATCTGCATGTGTGCGTCTGTATGTGTGTATGTGAGTGCACATGCATGCCTGTGTGCGTGTGTGTGCGCGAGCGCACGTATGCGTGCATGTGTGTGTGTGATTGTGTGTGCGTGTGCATGTGTGCTTGTGTGCATGCGTATGTGTGCGTGTGCATGTGTGCGTGCGTGTGCATGCGTATGTGTGTGTGCGTACGTGTGCGTTTATGTGTTTGAGCCTTCACAGATCCTCGTAGATTTACAGCCAGCCTTCACAGGTCTGGTCACACCTGGTCTTGTGCAAAGGAAATTTAAGCCCGAATTTTGATTCTCTGCAGTCAAGAGGTGAAATTCATTAATAATTTGCGCTCAATTTGTAATCCTGAAACTGCTGTACTAGGAGTGGAAATGGAGACTAACCCGAGCCTACAGCAGGTACAAATGAGAGAAGAGGAAAAATGGCTTCCCTGGGGCTGCTGGGTAGATTATCCTCTTCAGCCTCTTCCCTCATGCATGGAATGGCCCCACAGTCTGGTATCTGTTAAGGCACTGTTCTAGTGCATGGATGGGCCCCACAGTCTGGTATCTGGTAAGGCACTGTTCTCGTGCATGGATGGGCCCCACAGTCTGGTATCTGGTAAGGCACTGTTCTAGTGCATGGATGGGCCCCACAGTCCGGCCTATGTAATCTTAGCAATGTTGCATGTGCTTTTCAAGGCATATCTTTACTCTGCGTATCAATAAATTATGTAGTTGTTTCAGTATCCATGAAGTGAAGGATATTTGACAGCAGTACTCTAAAGCAGCGCTGCAGTTCCATTGCGTTCTTGCCCAGTTGCGGTGTCGGGTGTTTCATGGGGCAGTCTAGGTTAGGAGCTTAGTCCGCAGCGGGAACGCAGGGCGGGGCTGGGATTAGGAACAGCAGCTTTCCCGTCACGAGGCTACCGCCCTCCCCGCCCTCCCCGCCCTCCCCCCAGCGTCACAGGGCTCCTTTCTGTTAGCCCTGGTAAAAAAAAATTCTACGATGACGACGGTGGCCTTGTATTCCCCGCCCTGCCGTGTCACCGCAGGCGCGCGAGCTGATTGGAGGGGAGCTACCAATCGGAGCCCTGAAAGCCCTTCCTGATGACGCTGCGAGTTCCGACACGAGCAAAGGTGCGTGCACCTGGGGGGGTTCACTCCTGTGACCGACCCCGCCATAGTACTGGGCGGCAGTGTAGTATAATGGGTAAGGAGCTGGTCTTGTAACCTAAAGGTCACAGGTTCGATTCCCGGGTAGGACCCTGCTGTTGTACCCTTGAGCGAGGTGCTTAACCTGCATTGCTTCAGTATACATCCGGCTGTATAAATGGACGCAATGCAAATGCTATGTAAAAATGTTGTGTAAGTCACTCTGGATAAGAGCATGTGCTAAATGCCTGTAATGTAATTATCAAAAATGTTAGTAACAACAAGTAACAAGTAAGACTGAGCTAATTAAATAATTAAGGGTGAACTCGGATCAGTCCTTGCAGGGGTCTCTTGTTTTCATGCATGAAACATTTTTTCACCTTGTCATAGGCACTGCCTCCAGCCTTCAGAAACCACAGCCTGCTTACCCCCCGCAGGACCAGACCGCTCCAGGGCCTCAGTAATGAATTAGCCCGATCGTTTATTCAGTCCGCCGCGTTGATGAAGTCCAGAGCCACGGCCGCGGACAGCAGGCGTTTCCCCGGCGACGAGGTTTCGCCGCGGCCCCGCGGTGCCGCCGTTTCCGCGACCCAGCCGGAGCGATCGGCGGGAACGGACGCCGGCGCGCGCCAGCGCCAGGGAAAGATTCGATCGCCCTCGAACCCGCAGGCTTGCTCCAGCTCGCGTTTCGAACGCCGTCTTCGGGAAAAGGAAACCGTTTTGAGTCGCTTCAGAATCCGCATCCGTTTTTTTCTGACCCGAGTTGATATTGGCAATAAATTGGTTTTCATTTCAAGTTTTTTTTGACTGTGCCGGCAATTATACTCATTATATTCTTAGCGTATTTCCTGATATATATCCAAAATTCGAAGAGCTTATGCTTTATAGCATCACCATATGTATCAGCTAGGGTTAAAGGAAGGGTAATACCCTTGTAAAGAGGTTACTGCGTCAGGCATATACGTACCCAAAACAGGTTGTGTGCACCATTGCGTAGTGTCTGGAATTCTGAAGGGGGGAACACGAAACCGTTCTTTGATGAGAAATTTGATCAGCGTGGTTTGGTAGAAATGGAAGAGGCCATCTCGGCCATTGTTATAGAGTTTCCCCTGAGTGCTCTGCCGGGTTTGTGTCATGTGACTGAGGAGGCCGCCTGTCACATGGATGCCGTCAGTGCCACTCTCTCTGAACCACTGCGATACGCCTGCTCTTTGGATGGGTTTGTTGGAAAACACCCCGCTTTGTTGAGTGGTAGTAGTGTACCTGTGTGTCGGGTGGTAGTAGTGTACCTGTGTGTCGAGTGGTAGCAGTGTACCTGTGTGTCGAGTGGTAGCAGTGTACCTATGTGTCGAGTGGTAGCAGTGTACCTGTGTGTCGAGTGGTAGCAGTGTACCTATGTGTCGAGTGGTAGTAGCGTACCTGTGTCGAGTGGTAGCAGTGTACCTCTGTGTCTCGTGGTAGCAGTGTACCTGTGTGTCGAGTGGTAGTAACGTACCTGTGTGTCGAGTGGTAGTAACGTACCTGTGTGTCGAGTGGTAGTAGCGTACCTGTGTGTTGAGTGGTAGTAGTGTACCTGTGTGTTAAGTGGTAGCAGTGTACCTGTGTGTTGAGTGGTAGTAGTGTACCTGTGTGTCGAGTGGTAGCAGTGTACCTGTGTGTGGAGTGGTAGTAGTGTACCTGTGTGTCGAGTGGTAGCAGTGTACCTGTGTGTTGAGTGGTAGTAGTGTACCTGTGTGTCGAGTGGTAGCAGTGTACCTGTGTGTTGAGTGGTAGTAGTGTACCTGTGTGTCAAGTGGTAGTAGTGTACCTGTGTGTCGAGTGATAGTAGTGTACCTGTGTGTCGAGTGGTAGTAGTGTACCTGTGTGTCGAGTGGTAGTAGTGTACCTGTGTGTTGAGTGGTAGTAGTGTACCTGTGTGTCGAGTGGTAGTAGTGTACCTGTGTGTCGAGTGGTCGTAGTGTACCTGTGTGTCGAGTGATAGTAGTGTACCTGTGTGTCGAGTGGTAGTAGTGTACCTGTGTGTCGAGTGGTAGTAGTGTACCTGTGTGTCGAGTGGTAGCAGTGTACCTGTGTGTCGAGTGGTAGTAGTGTACCTGTGTGTCGAGTGGTAGTAGTGTACCTGTGTGTCGAGTGGTAGTAGTGTACCTGTGTGTCGAGTGGTAGCAGTGTACCTGTGTGTTGAGTGGTAGTAGTGTACCTGTGTGTCGAGTGGTAGTAGTGTACCTGTGTGTCGAGTGGTAGTAGTGTACCTGTGTGTCGAGTGGTAGCAGTGTACCTGTGTGTCGAGTGGTAGTAGTGTACCTGTGTGTCGAGTGATAGTAGTGTACCTGTGTGTTGAGTGGTAGTAGTGTTACCTGTGTGTCGAGTGGTAGTAGTGTACCTGTGTGTTGAGTGGTAGCAGTGTATCTGTGTGTCGAGTGGTAGTAGTGTACCTGTGTGTCGAGTGATAGTAGTGTACCTGTGTGTTGAGTGGTAGTAGTGTTACCTGTGTGTCGAGTGGTAGTAGTGTACCTGTGTGTTGAGTGGTAGCAGTGTACCTGTGTGTCGAGTGGTAGTAGTGTACCTGTGTGTTGAGTGGTAGTAGTGTACCTGTGTGTTGAGTGGTAGCAGTGTACCTGTGTGTTGAGTGGTAGCAGTGTACCTGTGTGTTGAGTGGTAGCAGTGTACCTGTGTGTTGAGTGGTAGCAGTGTACCTGTGTGTCGAGTGGTAGTAGTGTACCTGTGTGTCGAGTGGTAGTAGTGTACCTGTGTGTCGAGTGGTAGCAGTGTACCTGTGTGTCGAGTGGTAGTAGTGTACCTGTGTGTTGAGTGGTAGTAGTGTACCTGTGTGTTGAGTGGTAGTAGTGTACCTGTGTGTTGAGTGGTAGCAGTGTACCTGTGTGTCGAATGGTAGTAGTGTACCTGTGTGTCGAGTGGTAGTAGTGTACCTGTGTGTTGAGTGGTAGCAGTGTACCTGTGTGTTGAGTGGTAGCAGTGTACCTGTGTGTCGAGTGGTAGTAGTGTACCTGTGTGTCGAGTGGTAGTAGTGTACCTGTGTGTCGAGTGGTAGCAGTGTACCTGTGTGTCGAGTGGTAGTAGTGTACCTGTGTGTTGAGTGGTAGTAGTGTACCTGTGTGTTGAGTGGTAGCAGTGTACCTGTGTGTCGAATGGTAGTAGTGTACCTGTGTGTCGAGTGGTAGTAGTGTACCTGTGTGTTGAGTGGTAGCAGTGTACCTGTGTGTTGAGTGGTAGCAGTGTACCTGTGTGTCGAGTGGTAGTAGTGTACCTGTGTGTCGAGTGGTAGCAGTGTACCTGTGTGTTGAGTGGTAGCAGTGTACCTGTGTGTCGAATGGTAGTAGTGTACCTGTGTGTCGAGTGGTAGTAGTGTACCTGTGTGTTGAGTGGTAGCAGTGTACCTGTGTGTTGAGTGGTAGCAGTGTACCTGTGTGTCGAGTGGTAGTAGTGTACCTGTGTGTCGAGTGATAGTAGTGTACCTGTGTGTCGAGTGGTAGTAGTGTACCTGTGTGTTGAGTGGTAGCAGTGTACCTGTGTGTTGAGTGGTAGCAGTGTACCCGTGTGTTGAGGGGTAGTAGTGTGGCAGCATGTAGTATAATGGGTAAGGAATTGGTCTTGTAACTAAGGGTCACAGGTTTGATTCCCAGGTAGAACACTGCTATTGTACTATTGTATTGTACTTGAGCAGGGTACTTAACCTTCACTGCTTCAGTATATATCCAGCTGCATATATCCAGCTGTCTAAATGGATGCAATGTAAATGCTATGTAAAAAAAAAAAAAAAGTTTTGTAAGTCGCTCTGGATAAGAGTGTTTGCTAAATTCCTGGAACGTAGTGTAGTTATGTTTCTCTTTCTTTCAGACACACGCCCAAGGTTTTCACCACTGCAGCATTGACTTTTACTGCCTTTATAGCAGACAAGCCAGAACACATGAACACATTCCGTATCCCCTAACGATGCAGTTTTGCACTGCCGTTCAGTCAGAATGTGTCATTCTTTCCCCTGTCTGCATCATGAGTGTGTGGGCTTAGCGCTCGCATTCTTTTTTTGAACACACACACACACACAGACAAAAAAACACACACACACACACAGCACCACACAAACATGCACACATGCGAGCACACACACACAGCACTGCACACACACTTTGCAGTAATCCACGCTTAACGTTTTGGTCGTCATAGTGCGGGAATCTAATAACAATAATAATAATAAATAAATAATAATATTTATTGTAATTGTTATTATAATTGTTATTGTTATTATTTATTTATTTTTTACCTGGGTTCTGTCTGTGAGCACTGACTACTTCAGAACCGCTTGGGAGGGCTTGGGTTGTCAACTCAACACTGCAGAATAGGTTTTCAAGAGAATAATCTGTAGCACTCTTATTGTTATTTGGTCCACGAAATACAGCTTTTTCATAATAAATCCATCCAGGACATTGTGGTTGCTGTCGAAAGCTTGGATGGTCACATCCAATTATGGTGTTCACCAGACCGTAGTGGACAGCTTAACACGTTATGTTTTCAATTCAGTGTTCTTTTCCCCTGAAGACTGCTTTTTAGACCAAAGATTTGCAACGGGACGATCTGCCCCTGCCAACTCTTCGCAAAGCTCAGGGTTCGATGAGGTGAGACGTTGCTTACGGTTACCATAGCGACGAACCTTTCCTTGTTTACAGTTACTTACTTGTTGGTTTCAGTGATCATCAGGTGAATATCTAGGTCAATATAGCGAAAGTGGACGAAAGTAGTAGCGATAGTGAGATGCTCGCTGTAGCGACAATACGGCTAATGAAAGCAAGGCTTCGTAAGAGCCAGCACCAGGTACAGTGTAGCCAATGTCTGCCTAATTCATCATTACAAAGAACCTTGTGTTTTTTACTGAAACAACTTTATGAAATGTCAACAATTGCTTTTTTCGATGTGGAACGTACTACTGAAAATAGTCCCCATCAAAATGAACAATTTGCGGTTTTGAAGTAAGTTTTCTAAAAACTTCTCTGGCCCCGTTTTTCATGATAATAGGTGGTGTTTTCTGAAAATGAAAATGTACACTATGACGAAATGTATCTGGACATCCCTTGGTCTGTTTTTCATGATTTGGGCTAGGCCACCTCAGTTCTAGTGAAGGCAAATCTTAATGCCACAGCATACAATGCTCCCCAACAGAATAGGGAAGGCCTTTTACTGTTTCAGCATGACAATGCCCCCAGGCACACAGCGAGGTCCATATAAAAATGGTTTTGTCGAGAACGGTGTGGAAGAACTTCACTGCACAGAGCCCTGACCTCAACCCCATCCAACACCATTGGGATAAACTGGAAAGCTAACTGCGAGCTAGGCCTAATCACCCAATCAGTGCCCAACCTCACTAATGTGCTTCTGGCTGAATGGATGCAAATCCCTGCCGCAATGCTCCAACAAATCGTATAAAGCCTTTTCAGAAGAATGGAGGTTGCTATAGCAGTAAAGGGAGGAATAACTCCATATCAATCCCCATAATTTTGGGTGAGGTGTTGGATGTCAGGCGTTCACATACCTTTGGCCATGTAGTGTAACTTTCTGAGCTGTATTTGATGTTTTTACGCACAATTTGAATGACAGGCTTCCTAGTTGAGTGCTAATTCGGGTTGTGGAATCTGTGGTTTTGAGTGTCGGACGGAAACATTGTAGGTTTTGGTCTTATCGAAGGCCGTGCTGATGGAAAGAATAAAATGACGCTGGTCTTGTCCTTTACAGCACCAAGCGGTGTTGCGTTTATGAGCCCCAATGTCTCGGATCAAATCCGGACCGTGCCCGTGCCGACTGTGGGCAGGAGCTCCACAGGGCGGCGCGAAATTGGCACCTGCAGCACCCGGGGTACGGGAGGGATCAATCTCGGATAGGGATCCGCGTTTGGTCGCTCTCGATTGATCCCCGTTGGACGAAAAGCGCTCTTGTAAGACTGCACTCGAAACATCATGTAATAGCAGTAGTAGCAGTAATAATAATAACAATAATTTCTTACGTTTAAATAGCGCTTTTCTCGAAACTCAAAGCGCTTTTCACAGCGATGAGGGGAACTCACCTCAGCCGCCACCAATGCATAGCACCCACCAGCCATTTTGCGCCAGAACGCTCACCGTACATGAGCTGAGGTGGAGAGGGAGAGAACAATCTCAGCCAATTAACCTGGGGGATGATTTGGCGGCAGGTTGTGAGAGCCAAGCCAACAATTTTTTGTTGATACTAACTAGGGCTCGTACGTTTGCACGGCCTCTTAAAGGGAACTTTTGCCCTGAATTCAGTTGCCCTAAATGGCCAGCACACAGTGAATTCATGAAATAAAGTTAAGTCCAGCCCACTTCCATCTTGCGCCATAGGCGCTAGCATTGTTTAAATGCCAAAATTTACCCAGATGCTTTTGTTAATCTGCGCAAACTACTTGAGCGATGTGTTTGCCAATTGCTTTCCAGTTCCCGAGATAGGGCCCTTAATCTCTTTAGCCTCAGCAAAGGAGACTAGGGGCAGATTTGATTGAGGTATTAACATTTTTAAAGAGATTAATGAAAGGGATTACAGAAACTATTTTAAGGTGAGTTCTCTGGCACCACAGGAAGAGAAAGCAGGCAGAACATTGTTCATTATTGATAACAGTTTTAGCCCTTTAAGGTGCAAGATGACAAATATGTGATTAGAATGTTCTTAACAGAACATTCTAGTGCTGATGTAACAATCAGTACTATTAACCAGCGGAGTTCTAGAACACTTAGAATGTTGGAAAAGCATTTCGAAAAACCTTTCTGTTCGAAGGGTCAAAGATCAAACAATGGCGATACTGTAATCAACCAGTCCAAATCTCACCTGTACAAGAAATGAGTTCATCTGAAATCACCTTGCCAATGTAAAGAACTTCTTGAAGCTCTTCAAGAAGTTTTTGATCCAGGCTTCCCTAGACATAGACTCCATGATTCATTTTTTTTTTTTTTTTTGGCTCATTGGTTTCCATAAAAAGGTAGAGTTTCATTAACTTAGTCGTTTTTTTACAGTACCACTCCTTCAGAGACTTGACAAATGCACATGCCCTTTGGCTTGAATCTGTTTAACCTTGCAGAATAGCCTTAATCAAACGGATCTATTAAACATTGTGAGGTTTAAATAAAAATAAAAACACCAGCATTTGAAAAATTTGCTTTATTTTTCAGCTGAATTTTCAAGGTCAAGGGTCCTTGTAATGTGGAGAAGGCTTTTGTACAGGGGTATGTTCACCCTTCTGAAATTTGACCACCTTTGAAACCTTTCTTGGATTAAACATTTGCATTCCTCCAGCGGTCTGACTGCTGTGATTGATCTGTTGCAGGAAGTGTCTGTTATCAATGGGAACGATAGGGACTTCCTTTACTCATTTAAAAGAACTGGGTTATTGATTTCAGCAGGCAACAGAACCTAATATTTCCCATTGAAAAAAAAAGATAGGGTTTAGTTAAACCCCCATGATATCGATGGTTTATTTGATTCATTTCATGAATTCACAGAGCACACTGAATGTTGGGCAGGGAACAGGACTGTACAGAACTACAAGTAATTTGTTCTATGTCTTTTCAACACTTCAGTGAATTTTGCTTGTAGCTGGGATGGGAATATCACCCAGAGATTCTAGAAACGAGTTCTTTTAAAACCACCAATGTTCTGCAGTGATATGAGGTAACCAGTGACGAGGTGGATTCGTGCTATACTGCGGAACAAGCTGTTAATTAGAATTCATCTCGTTAATTCTACACTTGCACCCCAGCTGTTGCTGTTATTAAATATTAACTCCTGATTACATGCTGGTTTGGTAGTGTTGTCAACTTGTGTTTTTAACATATTTTGTTCTCTGTTATTTACTTACGTATATTGGTTGTATTGTTCTTGTAGTTTTCATTAGGCAAAAAAAAAATCTGATTTACATTTAAGAATTTAAGAATCTGCCGGCATGTACTCCTTTACGCGAGTAAACCGTACCTCCCCAAGTCACAATCTATAAATGTTCATTATTATCAAAGTAATATATGTTTAAAATATTTGTCATCACACCAAAATGGTGTGCCATTCCACAGAGATGCAATAACATAACCACAAGAGTTCCTGAGATGCATGTCTGTGTAAGCACACGAAGGTCTATTTGTTGCCTCAGGCATCCCAGAAAACATGGATCTACTGCAGATTACAGAGAAATTCCCCGTCGTTTATATCTGGTCGCGGATTTTTGAATCTGTACGATTTCGTCTGAGCTACGAGCTACCTCCTCTCTGGCAGTGCGTCCTGGAAAAAAATGCATAGCCGCCGCGAGCGAGCCGGTACATGTGTCTGAACATGTCCGCTCCGGGGCCGGGGGAAGTGTTGCCAGCTGACGGAGAATGAAGTCGTAAAGCTGTCAGCGCCTCTGCGGGAAGACTTGGGGGAGGGCGGGGTGTGCGAAGCGCCGGCGGTAAGCGTGAGCGCGAGACCGATAAGCGTGACCAGAGCCGAGCCGCAACGACGGCAAGACCCAGAGCTTTCTAAGCACTACGTTTGCGGTAGAGAAGAAATTAACGGCGGGTGTGCCGCTTTATTTTGTGTGGCTTCGTGAGAGAGTGGTACAGTGTAAGATTATTGCTGCGTTAAAATACCTTTCCTTGTCCCGGAAGGATCTGAAGTGGCTGCCGTAACAGGGAACATTTGAGATGTTCCACAAACAAAGGAAAACTTGAATCATTCTCTCACGTGCCTCCTTCATTGAAGGACGCAGCAATGCATTTTTTGCTGAAGCCACTTGGGCTTATAGGACTCCAAGTCCCACAATGCTTTGCTTTGAGCTAATCATTTACATAACGTAAATAACATAAACGTTGATCCATAAATATAACAAATGGAGGAAAGGAATGAAGGGAGGATTAATTTTGTGAATGTGTGTAAATCACAATGATTGAGAGCCACTGAAATGTGTGAGAGCTTGAACAAATAGCACGTAGTGACAGAAAGATCATGACAGATCAGTAGCTATATAAAGGACAAATGATATCTATATAAAAGACAAATTATATCAAGTAAAATGGAATGTTTTCAATACAATTAAAAATATATATATGCATAATGGAGCTGACACTATAATGTTTTAAAACCAAGAAAGATATAACGGGATTAGAGCCCCTGTGCTGGGGGGGGGGGGGGGGGGACTCACTCTTGCTGCAAAATGATGTTCAAATTCTTGAAAACTTTTTCTCTCTTCTCTTTTCCTCATCTCCTCTGCTTTTACGTTGTGACCTGTTCAGAAGGAAGCAAGGAAAGAAACATGGAAACATTTTGAAAGAATTTTAACGCAGCCAATAAGCGCGAGCTTTCAGCACAAAATGGCTCCCGTGGTTAACCCAGGGGGTGCTGTGCATTGGAGGTGGTTGAGGTCCCCCCCCCCCCGCACCTCCCCGTGTTAACTCATTTGACGGCTGCATGAATGCAGTCCGTTATTGTTGCTATACTACGGTGACACGCTGCTTCGTTCCCCCCCGCACGGAGCCGGGACTTTGGCTGTGGAACGATGCCCGGCGATATCTCTCCCACGTTTGGCTCTGTTGGCCCAATTAAAGCGACTCCGGGTCGGCTAAACGGCAGAGCACTGCCGGCTGCGAGCGAGGGAGCCCGTTACTGTGGGTTACGCAGCGCGTGCGCGGAGCAGTGGTTTAGGCAGGGGCGACGAAGCCTCGCCAAACGACCCGAGCGGGTTTTAGGAGGTAATTAAGCGGACCGCCTGTCCAAAACGTAAACAAAGCCTTCTGCAAATACAGACGGATGTACCGTTGAACAATTTGCTATTTTCAATTTAGGCATTTAGCAGATGCTGTGTTTGTCAGATACCAAAGTGCCTGACGGTCAGCGCGTTTAACATGGCGAGAGAGCCGCCAATGGCCGTAGAGACCAGGGAAGCGACATTCATATCAGTGACATTACTGGGGTGGGCATCACCAGACCTGCTAAATCAAAGGGACAGAAAGTTCATGGGCAGGTTTAAACGTTCAGAGCCATGTTGTCTTGCAGCTGGGCAACATGTATATCGTTAGCTTGGTCATAATGTATGCGGCGAAGTTTACCAAACTGATTTTAAATGACTGCTATGAAATGATCTCAGCACAGGGTTAGGACATCTGTCACAAGCTGTAACACATTGTCACTGGTTATGACACATGTTATAACATGTTTATGACTATGTTATATGGGTATTTTTGGAATATAGCTGAAGTATTTGATATGATTTGGTCCTTGCCAGAGAGAAGCAGGACCTGCCATTTTGTAATGTAAGCTTGGGATAGCCTTCACAATGTACCTGTACAACCACAGTCCAGTGTTCATAACTTTGCTTCACTTACGCTGGGATGTGATTCGTCCTGCTTTTTTCCTGATTTACCTGGAAATAGGTCTTGTAACGTGAAGGTCACAGGTTCGATTCCCGGGTAGGACACTGCCATTATACCCTTGAGCAAGGTACTTAACCTGCATTGCTTCGGTATATATCCAGTTGTATAAATGGATGCAATGTAAAGTTGTGTAAGTTGTCTCTGGAAAAGAGCATCTGCTAAATGCTTGTAATGAAATACATTTTTTTTTTTCAAACCCTAAATATCTTGTCCAGAGGCACAGGACTTGGTTATGTAATAAGCACACATATGATCGTGTTATTGTTAATCAGGAAAAAATCCCTCGCCTTCTCTTGCTCTCACTGTTCTTCTCTAAAATTCACTTTCAAATATGCTTTCTTGGCTTGAGTACACTACAGTATTGCCAGAGCAGTCATTTGAGTGTCTCTCTTCTCGATGAATTGATATTTTTTCTCTCACGTGTGTTATCGTCCATATTTTCTTCCAAATTGGAGAGTTTTTGTACATTTTCTTTACTGGGATTTTGGGTGTTCAGGATCAATCTTGCCTAATATTTACAATTTCCTAGGTGAATATTAGGCAGTTTTTTACAGATCTATTTATATATTTTACAGAATGTCCTTGTGATTGCATAGAAAGCCCTATGCATTTAAATGCATTCACTTTCAGGTAACAGTTCCCCAAGGCAATGGTTTCTCTCTCTCCCTTTATTCCCTTCTCTATCACTCTATCTGCAAGCGCAACGTAATAAATATTTCATGCATATACTTAGGGTTGTGAAGGGTCTTCCGGTAAATTCTCAGAAATTTTCTAGAAGCATTCCATGGGAATTTAAGATCTGGAAATTTGCCAGTTTGCCCAATTTCAATATTAGATGTTAGCTTATGATAGTGAATAATTTTGAGGGGAAAATACACATAAAAAGGTAAGTCCAGATGTTGTGGGATATTTTGGTTAAAATATCCCCATTAAATGGAAATACACGGCGCATCCATTCAGACGGAGTACATTATTCATCTTTCCTGTTTTTTGTTATCCAGTGAAAGAATCCCATAGGAAAAGTAAGCAAATTTAAAGTTCAACTGTGAACTAAATTGTCGATTTGTTCATTTCTGTTTATAGGTTTTGCAGGCATGTTTAGTCATGATAAGGTAAAAAAGTTTATGTTTCTGAATGCATATGACATTGTAAATGGAGCCTGTGCATTTAACCTCCACAATTTCTATTTCATTCCCGTTAATTCCCGTATATTCCCATTAATTCCCATGGAAAGTTTCCCTGAATATTCCCTAAATTTTGCAACCTTGATTTTTTTAGTTTTTTCTTTGTTGATCTTGAATCCCCTTTATTTATAAAATAAATTATTTAACATATGAATATATAAATATAGCATTTTTCCTTTTTCATTAAATTGTTCTTTACTGTTAAGTAGGGATGGGTGATGATGTGAAAATATATTTGTGGTTTTTCAGATGTTTGGTAGTACACAATACATAATACTATATTTTATGTTGGTGTGGTTAATGTTTAATCATGATAATATATTTAATAAACAAATGTTTTTCGCTCTAGAACTTTTACCTTAGTTTTTAGTTTATCGTAATATACAGAGAGGTCCTTGGCTTACTTGACTGACATTGTTTGTATTGATTGTTTATTGTCTGTGCCTAATCCGATTTTATTTCTCAAACCATTTTATATTTTGAGGCAAGAATATTCTTTGGCGATATATATTTGTAAGAGCTTTAGCATGATTGGCAGTTGTTCAGTGGAAGTGGAATTTGAGCAGGATGAATGATGAAATGATCCTGTAGAGTGAAAGCATTTGAAGAAATGTCTGTGGAAAGTCGCCATGTATTTATACTGTAGCATTTGTTGCATAAATCTCGCTCTTTTAAAGTTTTGGCTTATATCCGTGGTAAGAAGGAAATCCTGTTTTAGCAACAAGACCAATTTTGCTTTATCCAGGTAGTATTTCTGAATTATCCAGCTGACGGAAATGGTGTAATTGGCTTGATATTGCCATTTGACCACGTTTCTGATTGCTTTACCCACACCACAGCAGGTAATCTGAAAGTGTGTTTGTGCTGTTGGGTGTGGTGCTCTGCAGGAAAGATTTGGGTGTCCTTGAGTAAACAGACTGTGGAACTTTGCAGGAAAATCAATATTTTGTTTTGTAACAATCCAGTGAGCTTTAATTCTGCCATTCTGCCTGAATCCCGTCCTGATTTTTGCTGATGTGGTCCAGAATTCTCAGTGATTTATGTCGGATGTGTTTGGTTGAAAAATGGTCATGATGCTGGTTGAGTAAAGGTTGAATTAGTCTCTCTCTCTCTCTCTTTCTTTTGATCATGATGCCGGACATGGTTGAATGACGGCCGTGATGCTGGCTGAGTAATGGTTGAGTAACGGTCATGATGCTGGCTGAGTAATGGTTGAGTAACGGTCATGATGCTGGTTGAGTAACGGTCATGATGCTGGTTGAGTAACGGTCATGATGCTGGTTGAGTAACGGTCATGATGCTGATTCACTAATGGTTGAGTAATGGTCTCTCTCTCAGGGTCGTGATGCCGGGCATGGTGGTGTTTCGCCGGCGCTGGTCAGTGGGCAGTGATGACCTGGTGCTCCCCGCCCTCTTTCTCTTCCTGCTACACTGTGCCTGGTAAGTGTGTGTGTGTGTGTGTGTGCGCTTGCTTGTGTGTGTATGTGTGCGTGTGAGTGTGTGTATGTGTGTGTGTGAGTGAGTGAGTGAGTGTGTGTGTGTGTGTGTGTGTGTGCGCGCACGTGTGTGAGTGAGTGAGTGTGTGCGTGTGTGTGTGTATGGGTCTATAACGTGCTGGTCTCTCTCTCTCCCCTGGCCCTTAGGCTGGTGATTCTGTCCATGTTTGTGTTCAGCCTGCCGTATGGTTGGGGTCGGTCCTGCTCGGTCACGCTGGTGGACCACGGGCGGGGCTACCTGGGCATCCTGGTCAGCTGCCTGATCTGTGAGAGCGCCATCATGTGGCTGAGCATGAGAGGCAGCATCCTTTACACACAGCCCCGCGACGCCATGCAGTACGTCCTGTACATACGACTGGGTAAGACACACGCGCACGCGCACGCCTGACACACACACACACACACACACACACACACGTTCCTGACACACACATACACACACACAGACCCATGTGGTACATCCTGTACACACAACTCAGTAAGACACATGCACGCATAAAATCATGCATTCTTGCTCTCTCTCTCTCTCTCTCTCTCTCTCTCTCTCTCTGTCTCTCTCTCTCTCTCTCTCTCTCTCTCTCTCTCTCTCTCTCTCTCTCTCTCCCTCTCTCCCCCCCCCCTCTCTCTCTCTTTCTCTGCAGCTATACTCCTGGTGGAGCTGGTCTATGCAGTGGTGGGAATCGTCTGGTTGGTGCAGTATTACCAGCCGTCCTCAGACCTCATGGCCAAGAACCTCATGCTCGGTAAGAGGAGGGAACGCCTGGGGGAGAGGGTACGATATGAAGCCATCACGCCAGACACATACAAGAGAAGCGACGTGTGGAAATATACAATACGATCAGGGCAGTGACAGTGAGCCGTTCATAAAAACTGCAACGTTTATCTTAACACGAAAATGAGCAGCTCACTTTCTCTTGCCTGCAAGTCCAGCTGGAGATGGTGATCAGCCATTGTATCAGGAAGCTGAAGGAACAGTAATGACATGCCATGTGGTCCAATGTAAAGACTAGAGCAAAGATACACCTGTAAAAAGTGATGTTTCACCCCAAAGCAAAGCTTTCGCATCCCACTTGTTAATTCACAAGCATGAAGATTTGTCCTATGGCATGGATCTTGCCTGTGATGTGTTTTGGCAATGTTCACATTTACAATGAGGCGTGTAATCTTTCATACATCCCATGCGCTCTTGTCAGACCCTTGTCATTGGGTGCAAGCCATCTACATAGAGCCATGTGACGATTACATACGGACCAATGATCATAGCCGACAGACCAGGAAGCTATTCTTAAAATATTTGTACTTGTTCTTGTGCGTGAGAAAACGGTAAGCTGCAAGATTCACCATAAGACTCATAAACCAAGGTAGCTGATTTTTATTATGAATAGGTCTAAGCATCTAATGATGAATGCCAGTGTAACGTACTATGCCACTATTAAATGCCAGCTACATAAATTCTAAACGTGAATATGATTCAATTAATTCATTCAACTTGTCTCAGAAAAAATGCTTAGGCCTATCTGTTACAATTTGGAATCTTACCGTCAAATGCTTATATATATATATTATTATATTCTTTGTCTTATCACCTAGCACGCTATTTGTGTTCAACGTGAAAATTGAACATTGGTCAATAGCATTAATCAAAGAAATACTGTTATTCACCTGCTCCATGTTTCACAAATAGCTCATAGAAAAATATTGGTGTGTAGGCCTACATAACGTGTGGTTAATGTAGGGAAGAGCTGGCACATTGTCTCGATGGCAGACTGTATGGATAATAAATTCTCATTGCAATTACAGTGGGAGCATTAAAAGTTCACTGCATAGCTGAAACACATCAGCGAATCAGAATCACTTTTATAAATTAATCGTAATAGCTACTTGTTGGCCTGTTACTGCTGTAGACAGGAAATGATAAATATAGCATATAGACTATACCCTGTTACTCAAATCATGGTCCCCGAGGGCCGAGAAATGCTGGTTTTCTACCGTCGCTTTACCTGGGGGTCGGGTGTGAAGACTGTAGCAGTAATTCTTCAGTTAATTTACCTGGGGGGAAAAGAAAACAAGGGCCGGATTTGGATTCGAGGTCGATTTGTGCCTCCATGGACTATTCTGATAATGTCAGCGCTCTTACTTTGTAAAGCTTACTAAGAACCCAGAATTTTCTTGCACACAGTTCACTGTGAAATAGGCTATAGGTGTGACATTGCTGCATGTACATTTAATTAGTGATCGTTTCAGAGTGTAACAACCAATGACAGAATCGGTTTTGAATACAGATTTTGAAAGAGTACAACATTCTGTATGAGTGGCAATTTCATGACTGGAGTCACTCATATATGGCCTAGTAGGCTACACCTCACTCTGCTGCTCTGATCACCAAAATCATTGTGATCAAAGTTTTGTTAAGCATATTAGCCTGCAGCCCAGTGTTTCTCAACCCTGGTCCTGGAGACCCACTGCCCTGCATGTTTTAGATGTTTCCCTGCTCCAACACACCTGATTGAAGTGAATGGGTCGTCATCAAGCTCTGCAGAAGCTTGATAACGACCCATTTATTTGAATCAGGTGTGTTGGAGCAGGGAAACAGCTAAAACATGTAGGGCCGTGAGTCCCCAGGACCAGGGTTGAGAAACACTGCTATATCATAACCTATCATAACTAAATCTTAGGCTACAGTTATCTTGTAGTTACTTTAACGTAGCAGGCTGCAAGAACAGGATCGTCTTTCCTTGTTTTGTTTTATTTGTTTATTTTTATTTTTATTTTTTTTTGTCCTAGGTCTGCATATTTTGCATAGCTAGTTAATTCAATGCTCACTGATGCCTGTAGATGGGATTTTAACAGTTCTGGACTCTTGGCACGCCTTTGGCTTTCTATAACTTGACGTCTCCTGTAATCGGAAATTTTGGATGTCTTTAGATGCTGTTCATGTACGTACACAGCAGTTATTGATGTCTTTACACATTATTTTTCCTACTTGTGGCACATAAAAAACAGACAGAAAATGTTGAGTATTTCTTCAACCCGATGTCAGTCTTCCTGTCTCTGTATGGCTATGCTCAGCTGTCAGTCAACCCTAACCCCTCCTTTTCAGGAATTGTGGCATGTAATTGGCTGGTGATCTTCAGTTTCTTCATCACCCTCCTGTGTACCTTCGACCCCACGGGGCGCACGTTCGTCAAGCTAAAGGCCACACGCAGACGCAAGCGCACCTTAACCACTTACACACTCAGGTACAGCCTCGCCTGTGCACATGTACACCTGTACAATCAGGTAGAGCCTCACCTGTGCACATGTACACCTGTACACTCAGGTAGAGCCTCACTAGCACACATGTACACCTGTACACTCAGGTAGATCCTCACCTGTGCACATGTACACCTGTACACTCAGGTACAGCCTCACCTGTGCACATGTACACCTGTACACTCAGGTAGAGCCTCACCTGCACACCTGTACACTCAGGTACAGCCTTACCTGTTCACCTGTATGCTCAGGTACAGCCTCACCTGTACACTCAAGTACGGCGTTACCTGTAGACCTGCCCACGTGTACACTCAGGTACAGCCTCACTTGCATACCTGTACACCTGTACACTCGGGTACAGCTTCACCTGAACGCTTGTACACTCAGGTACAGCCTCACTTGCATACCTGTACACCTGTACACTCGGGTACAGCTTCACCTGCACGCTTGTACACTCAGGTACAGCCTCACCTGCGCATATGTACACCTGTACACTCAGGTACAGCCTCACCTACATACCTGTACACTCAGGTACAGCCACAACTGTGTACTCAGGTGTAAATGCACCTACACACTCAGCCTCACCACGTGTGCATTATAATGAGGATCTCCCTGGTCTCGCTCTGTCAGACACAGGTTAGAGGAAGGCCAGGCCAGCAGCTGGACCAGGAGGCTCAAGCTAATCATGTGCTGCACCAGAGCTCAGGACTCCCAGTCTGTGAGTGTCGCCCTCTGCTGGACCACATGCAGGTCTGCACTACCTAGACACACACTCAAATATGCCGTATTTGGATAACCAGGCTATCAGCCTCTATCTCTAAAGCGTCTGGATAGAGAAGTTAGATTGTTAATTCCACAATGTGATTGGTTGTAGCAAGTTTTAGACGGTTTCATGTGATAGGTTAGTAGTGCTCTTGGATTGAATTTCTGTGTTCATTTGGAGCCCCGCCTATACGAGATCTTGAGTCACCAGAAGTAACTGCCCCTTTTGTTTAACAGTGAATCTCATCCCCTGAAGTTGGGTGGTCTGATCTCGTGTAGGAGTGTCAGGTTCGTAGCGCTGGTGGCGGCATGCTTTATATTGGGTGTCCTAGGCAACAGAATCTCCAATCTCAGCACACTGCCACACACGGTGCTAGTCTACAGCAGTGTTTCTCAACTCTGGTCCTGGGTACCCACTGTTTATGCCGGTTTTTGTTCCAACCATAGTAACAAGCTCTGTATTGTAAAGAGCTGCTAACTGTTCATAATTAGACACTATTTTTTCTTGATTAGACTTTTTAAGTCTATTGTAACACAAATTACCCACTTAGAGCCACATTATGCCACAGAAGGCTAACGTATGCCCTTAAAAATAAATCTCTCATATCGACTTCCCAGGAATTTCGATTGGTCAGACCAACTTGTGCTTTAATTTACTAAACTGTATGCACTATTTGGCAAATATATGTTTATATCGCACTTATTCAAATTTTATGTGTTCTGATATGTGTTAGATTAATGCAAAATTTCCCCTTGTACTGATTTAATAGGTTTTGTAAAAAGTTTGTGAAACACACTACAGAGAAATTCCATCCTAGGGCATGCAACCGAAGATTAAATACTGTGGAGTCCAGTTACGGCAGCATTTTATCCTTATCCCCATAAATGCATATTTTGAGTGACTGTGCTGGCTGACAGGGCTCTGGTGGAAAATGGACAAATTTAAATGCTTTTTAACGGCCATAAAGCATGTTATTCATTTTCTTAGCGGTTTTGGATAGGTTTTTGGACCCCAAGATGGCCACTCCCTATGCTGATGAAAATATGCTAATTCCCACTTTAAAAGGATGCCAGAGGGAGTTTCATGAGTCAAAACAGTTGATTCGTAGTGAAACGTATGATTATTTTATGATTTTGTTCATAAACTAAAGGATAACAACATCATTTTGAATTTGTGTAGATTTTTTTCTTTCATAAGGCTCTATGTATACCTAAATTATGAAAATAAACTAAACTAAGTTAATAATGGTGCTATCTTCGGACGGTAAGGCTAATCTGGTTAGGCTCATAGTACTGTAAGGTTAACCAGGTCTGGCTCGTAGACCGAACAGCCTTATGGTTATAGTCGGCACCTGCATTGTTAGGATGCAGTTCCAAACCAGGGGAATCATTCCATTGACAAGCGGTGGCAGCCACAATCCCACGGCACTGCTCTATTGACCCAAGAACGGTTGCTCTGTTGTGATTATCCTTTTCTAAGAACCCGTGTGACATTCTAAAATCCCACCCCCTTTCCTCACCCGCTCCCCCCCTGTCAGGATGCCTACGCTGAGGTAGCCATGCTTTTTGCGGAGTTCTTCAGGGACCTGGACATTGTGCCCAGTGACATCATCGCGGGCCTGGTTCTGTTGAGGCAGAGGCAGAGGGCCAAGCGGTCAACCATTTTGGATCAGGTGAGAAAGAACAACGCAGCAAAAGAGGGAGGGAGGAAATGGCAGCAAATCGGCTCAAGCGGCGGCGCCTCCGCATCCAAAGCTCATCGGGCGCACGTCGAAAGTCGCCACGTTTTCTCCGCGGGCAGCGAGTTTCCGATGGAGTGGCATAACGGAGTCATAACGGCGCCACCTGCTCGTGTAAGATACATCACGCTTTTTAATGCCTCTTCCCATTTACTCACACTGATCACTGACACACTAATCTCCGCCTCACAATGATCACTGACACACTGATCTCCGCCTCACAATGATCACTGACACACTAATCTCCGCCTCACACTGATCACTGACACACTGATCTCCCCCTCACACTGATCACTGACACACTAATCTCCGCCTCACACTGATCACTGACACACTGATCTCCGCCTCACAATGATCACTGACACACTGATCTCCGCCTCACACTGATCACTGACACACTAATCTCCGCCTCAAACTGATCACTGACACACTGATCTCCGCCTCACACTGATCACTGACACACTGATCTCCGCCTCACACTGATCACTGACACACTGATCTCCGCCTCACACTGATCACTGACACACTGATCTCCGCCTCACACTGATCACTGACACACTGATCTCTCCCTCACACTGATCACTGACACACTGACCTCCGCCTCACACTGATCACTGACACACTGATCTCCGCCTCACACTGATCACTGACACACTGACCTCCCCCTCACACTGATCACTTACACACTGATCTCCCCCTCACACTGATCACTGACACACTGATCACTTATACTTATCTCACACTGATCACTGACACACTGACCTCCCCCTCACACTGATCACTGACACACTGATCTCCCCCCTCACACTGATCACTGACACACTGATCTCCCCCTCACACTGATCACTGACACACTGATCTCCCATTCAAACTGACCACTCTCGGATTTCATATTCAAACTGAGATATATATATATATATAGTCACTGACAGACTGATGTCCCACCCCTTCTGACTGATCACTGTCAAACTGATCTTCCATGCAAACTGATCGCTTCCACACTGATATCCCATTCAGACTGATCACCTACACTACATACTGATTTCTCCCTCACATTTTTTTCATTGACAGTGTAAGTAAACAGTTCAAGCTGAGCTAGGTGAGCAGCTGACAGACACTGCTCCTTTTCAACGCTCCCTTACTGATGACATGTTTTGTATGACACCACAAAAGCCATCGCTCACCAAATTTAAACTCAGAGAACAGCCTGCCTGTCCTCTGACCCTGGGGCTTTTCTTGGCCACGTTTGTCTGAAAGAGATGCACATTACCGTGTGTTCTTTCTTTTTGATCTTTCAACTGATATAATTAGTGATGTTTTTGTGATTGGAAGCACAAGACAGGCCGTACTTTTTGCTGTCTTTTGTCATCAGTGTTCCTTGCGTCACAGTAGGCTGTGAGCAAGCTCTCGGGTTGTGGAGTCCACAGGGTTATGGGGGGGAAATGTTGAGTGGGAAGGGCATTTATAAAGATCATGTGGACAACCTCTTTGTGCCCAAAGACAAAGACGGCTGAGCTTGCTCAGTTTTAATTCACTCTCAGTACGGGCACTGTGGCACGGCCTGCTTCTGTGCTGTACTGTCAGAGCCAGGTTCTGGCAATAAAGGGAAACATGAACAGTTCCTTAACAGAAGGGGAAGAGGACAGATGGTGATGGAAACAGAAGAAAGGATGGAAAACGGTGAAACGAGGTATCAACAAATGTGTTGTTCTTTTCCAGGCCAACAATGACATTCTAGCCTTTTTGTCTGGAATGCCAGTCACCCGTAACACCATGTACCTGGACCTGAAGAATTCTGTGAGTCCAGCCTGTGTGTGTGTGTGTGTGCATGCACTGTTGTCTATGTGTGTGTGTGTGCAGTGCTGTGTGTGTGTGTGTGTGTGTGCGTGCGTGCAGGGTGTGTGTGTGTGTGTGTGTGTGTGTGTGAGAGAGAGTGTGTTGTGTGTGTGTGTGCTCATGCTGTGCTGTGTGTGTGTGTGTGTGTGTGTGTGTGTGTGTGTGCGCGCGTGCAGTGCTGTGTGTGCGTGAGTGCAGTGTTGTGTGTATGTGCGTGCAGTGCAGTGTGTGCGCGCGTGTGCTGTGTGAGTGAGTGAGTGTGTGTGTGTGCGTGCAGTGCTCTGTATGTGTGTGTGTGTGTGCACGTGTGCGTGTGCGTGCGCGTGCAGTACCGTGTGTGTATGTGTGTGATGGTGTCTCTCCTCTCCACTAGGCTGAGATGGCCATGTATAAGGACGTGTGCTACTACATGCTGTTTGCTCTGGCAGCGTACGGCTGGCCCATGTACCTCCTGAGGAAGCCTGGCTGTGGGCTCTGTCACCTGGCTAGCTCCTGTCCGTGAGTCTTTCCCTCACACTGATCACTGAAACACTGGCCACTGACCAATGCCACAGTGCTCTCTCCCTCACTGACCACTGACACATTGATCTGTCCCTCACTCTGATCACTGACATACTGATCTCATCCTCACACTGATCACTGACCCACTGATCTCCCTCACACTAATCACTGACACAGTGCTATCAGGGTGTGTATGTCAGTATCAGGGTGTGTGTCAGTATCAGGGTTTGTGTCAGTATTAGGGTGTGTGTGTCAGTATCAGGGTGTGTGTCAGTATTAGGGTCTGTATCTGAGCTGTGTGTCTGTATCAGAGTTTGTGTGTGTCTGAGCTGTGTGTCAGTCTCAGGGTGTGTGTGTCAGTATGTGTGTCAGTATCATGGTGTGTGTCAGTATGTGTGTCAGTATCAGGGTTTGTGTCAGTATCAGGGTCTGTGTGTCTGAGCTGTGTGTCTGTATCACGGTGTGTGTCAGTATTAGGGTCTGTGTATCTGAGCTGTGTGTCTGTATCAGGGTGTGTGTGTATCTGAGCTGTGTGTCTGTATCAGGGTGTGTGTATCTGAGCTGTGTGTCTGTATCAGGGTGTGTGTGTCAGTATCAGGGTCTGTGTATCTAAGCTGTGTGTCTGTATGTCTCTGGCAGCTGTGTGTCGGTATCAGGCTCTCAGCTCTCCCAGTCTGTGACGGTGGAGGAGGATAACTGCTGTGGCTGTAACCTACTGGCCATCCGCAGGCACTTCCTGGACCAGGACCTGAAACAGGTCCACATCGTCTACACTTCCTGTCACGATGATGTGAGTGGGGGAGGGCGGGGCAGAAGGATCTGGAAAGCCAGGAATGAGCAGAGAAGAGCAAGTGTTACAGAGCTCACCATCTCCGATTATGACAGACTCATAGATTATGTTTTTTGGCGGTGGAAAACGGTTTAAAATTCCACAATCCATTCTCCCATCTCTTATTGGCTGAACTGCTTGTCAATCACACATAGGTTTTCGCTCTACTGTGCACAGTCATTCATCAAAGATCTCACATTCAATATCGGCAAACTCTGAAACACGAAAATCGACAGATCAGCTGAGACTATTTAATCCCTTAAAGGGGGCCTGGGCATTCCAAACGGGAGAGAAAAAAAGGGAAAAATGCCTTTGAAAAATGAAAAAAATGCATTTTAATAGTTAGGAATGAAGTATTTTCTGAGAACGTAGTACTAAGTGTGGCGTGTGTTTGGTGTGTTCAGCTCTGTGCCGTCCCTTTCTGTGCACGGCCCCATGTTTGACCTCCCGCTCCGTTCGCCAGGTTTACGAGACCCCCTTCTTCGTGGCGGTGGATCATGACAAGAAGAAGGTGATCATCAGCATCCGGGGAACCCTGTCGCCCAAAGTAAGCCTGGGACCACGCCGGCTGCTTGCTAATATCGGGACCATGACGGCTTAAAAAAAACAAGCTCGTCAGCGTCGGCCGAACTGCTAGGCTTACGCTAGGCCCATAGGACGACGCAGCGTAAACGCGCTGTAGAGGCGACGCTCTCTTTCATTTATTGTTTGTTTTTAATTAATTTTTTACGGAAGCTGAATTCAGAAGCAAAGCTGTAAGGAGAGTCTGTGGCTGTGGACTCGTTTCATAATAAAGTCAGGGAGACTCACTGTCGTATTGAGATGTAAATGTCGTCCAAAGACTGATGTCGCTAATGTATACTTATATACTTATAAGTACTTAAGTATATACTGAAATATATACTTATATATATATATATATATATATATACACTTATATACTAAAAATTAGTATAATAATGTGACACACATGTGGGTATTCTCTCTGGTCACGTGTTACTAACTTACAGGGGTTGGACCCAAGAATGCAAACACCCAACAATATACAAATATTAAGTAACTGATAAATGAGTATGGCCCACCCCTTCTCCTGTAGAATAGTTTCAATTTTGGAATTCAGACGGGGCAACATAACGCAGCGATAATTTTTGCTAACTACCATCGTCGTCATGCGGCGGGGGGGGGGGGGGGGGGGGGCGGGCATCACCACTGTTATCAGTTGGGTGTCCATAATGCAGCCAATCAGCAGCAAGGCCTCGCAGCTTCCGTGTGATTGGCAGGAACATATCACATGATCTCATGGAAGCTGTACAACCTTGCTGCTGATCAACACCCAGTAGCGTGGAGATGTTTTTTCTCTCTGGCAGTGTGTAGTTTCTGTCTATGGGGATGTATTTTAGATGTGTGGTCAGTGTCTATGGGGAAGTGTTGGTAACAGATGTGCGGTTTCTCTTTGTGGTGAAGTGTTGGTAACAGATGTGCAGTTTCTCTTTGTGGGGAAGTGTTGGCAACAGATGTGCAGTTTCTCTTTGTGGGGAAGTATTGCTAGCAGATGTGTGGTATCTCTTCCTGGGGAAGTGTTGCTAGCAGATGTGCGGTTTCTCTTCCTGGGGAAGTGTCGCTAACAGAAGTGCGGTTTCTCTCAGGATGCCCTGACTGACTTGACGGGAGACGCGGAGCGTTTGCCTGTGGAGGAGCCCCAAGGCACCTGGCTGGGCCACAAGGTGGGCCCCAAAACTCCCTCACTGTCTGCACCCCCCCTCTCTCTCCCCCCCTCCCCAGCCACAAGATGGGCCCCCAAAACTCCCTCACTGCACCCCCCCCCTCTCTCTTCCCTCCCCAGCCACAAGGTGGGCCCCCAAAACTCCCTCACTGCACTCCCCCCCCCCCCCCCCCCCCCAGCCACAAGGTGGGCCCCCAAAAACTCCCTCACTGCACCACCCCTTCTCTCTCTCTCACTCTCTTTCTCTCCCCTTGTCTCTCTCACACTCTCTCAGTCCAATGCAGTATACTTTATTGGCATGAAACACACATAGTACATATTGCCAAGGCAAACAAGAAATATATATCAAACAAACAAGCAGTATAACAGTATAAGTAAAAGGACAACATGAACAACAATTACTAAAAATACAATTACAATTACAGTTAAAATAAAATAGTCACACATCTGTGTTCCTCCCTTAGGGAAGTTTCTCTTTATCAGGATGGTTTAGGAAATGTAGTTTTAAAAAATTAGATAAAAATAAAACCTGTGTAATTTTATTGCAGAACATTTCTTGTTCTTCTCATTCTTGTTGATCTTATTATTTTGCACCATTTAATAGGAAGTCTGAGCACAGCCTTTCCTCATTGGGAAGCTGTGTCTGCCTGTACCGGCCGGTGTCCGTGCCCAAACTGTGCTCGCTGAGCCTGTGCATTGCCAGGATTTTTTCAAAGTTTTCTATTTTTGACCATGGTTAGGTAATCTCTCTCTCCCTCTTTCCCTCTCTATTTCTCGAACTCTCTCGCTGTCTTGCTGTCTCCCTCTCCTTCCCTCTCTCTCCATTAAAAAAAAAAAAAATTCAAATATTCTTTTTTGGCATGACCACACATCGGTACACTATTACGAAAGCAATCATTTCCATAAGACATTTTTAATTTTTTTTCAGTACAAGAAATACATCAATGACAATTTTATTAATTAGTCACAAGCAAAAACGTCAATAACAGTAATAGTAATAACCATTTCAGTCCTTTGAGATCTCTGTCTCTCTCTCTCTCTCTCTCTCTCACAGGGTATGGTTTTCTCTGCAGAGTACATTAAGAAGAAACTGGAGCAGAATATGATTCTGTCACAAGCATTTGGCAGAGACCTGGTATGAGAGCATGCATTTCAGTGAATGTGTCTGGGGTTTGTCATGCTTGTAATGTGCTTGCTTTTCAGTGAATGTGCCTGGGTTTGTGATGCTTGAACTGTGCGTGCATTTTAGTGAATGTGTCTGGGGTTTGTAATGCTTGTAATTTGAGTGCATTTCAGTGAATGTGTCTGGGTTTGTGATGCTTGAACTGTGCGTGCATTTCAGTGAATGTGTCTGGGTTCGTACTGCTTGTAATGTGAGGACATTTCAGTGAATGTCTCTGGGTTTGTAACGTTGTTGGTACTGACTTGTCTTTTGGTGTATTTCAGGGAAACTGTACTGACTTGTCTGTTGGTGTATTTCTGGGAAACAGTACTGACTTGTCTGTTGGTGTATTTCAGGGAAAGAGTACTGACTTCTCTGTTGATGTGTTTCAGGGAAACTGTACTGACTTGTCTCTTGATGTTTTTCAGGGAAACAGTACTGACTTGTCTGTTGGTGTATTTCATGGAAACAGTACTGACTTGTGTCTGTTGGTCTGTTTCAGGGAAAGGTTACTGACTTGGGTCTGTTGGTGTATTTCAGGGAAAGGTCACTGACTTGTGTCTGTTGGTGTATTTCAGGGAAAGGGCACTATGCACTACGGGCTGGTGATCGTGGGGCACTCATTGGGGGCGGGCACAGCTGCCATCCTTTCCTTCCTGCTCCGCCCCCAGTATCCCACACTGCACTGCTACTCCTACTCGCCCCCTGGTGGCCTGCTCAGGTGAGACAGGAAGCTGTGTTTGTTTTTTAGCAAATCTAATGGAAAAAAAATTAAAAGGAGATTTTCAACACTTTTACAGTAAAATTAATCTCACAATGAGTATATTATGAACAAATAAATGAAAGTGCTTTCTAGTAACCAGACATTCAGGAAGAGCTTAAAATTAAAAAGGAGAATCTAATATTGTGTTCATACAGAGGTAATCAATTACCAGTGCATTCGGCAGGGTCATGTGACACAGATGTGGTCTCCCCCACAGAACAGTGCACTGTGTCACAGTTCATCAAATTAAAATGCGGTATGCTCATAGTTAACCAGTGACTTCACAGAACGACAAACTCACAAATAAAATCTTATTTGGCCTTTGGGAGCTGTTTTATTTTTATTTTTTAAAATGTTCTCTTTTCCTTCACAATTTACATACCCCCTAAGCATGACATACCATATTTCACACTACATCCCCATTTTGTTTGCTAATGGAAGTTTCGTGGCAGTTGGTCTATCCGTTGATATGAAGTTACGCTTACATTACTTTGCACATATTAGGCAGAAGCTTTCATCCAAAGCGACGTACAGTAAGTGCATACCGAAGGTCAGTGGAACAAAAACAGAACACAGGTCCAATAATATTCAGTACTCGTTATGTATATGTTATTCGTACCCGTGAACATCAAGCCGAGTTCACACATTGAGCCCAGACTATTTCAGAAAGTCATGACAAGTCAAACTAGAACGAGGCACGAAGATAAGATACAGTATGATCTGCCTACATCAAGGTAATGATACAAATGCAATGTAAGTGCTGGGTGAAGATACAAGTGTGACACGAAGGTGCTAGACGATTAAGATGGGATTCACGTGATACGAGCGATCCTAGATTGGGAGTGCTCTGTAGAGTAGTGATGGAGTTAATCTAGGTACGGTCTGAAGAGATGCGTCTTCAGACCACGGCGGGAAACTGAATGACGGTGGCAGATCTTAGAGTACTGGAGGTAAAACTGTTCTAATGTGAGGATTAGGCCATCCTGTGGCAGGGCTGGGGGCTCTTGTCATGTACCTGTCATATTCACTGGTGTTGGTTGTCTTGAGTTTTCAGTAATCTGGATTATGTTTTCTTTTTTTGTTTTTTTTTTTTTTTTTTTACCTCCATGGCTGATAACACTTTTGCTGTAGCATTTCTGTGCATGACCCCTGAGGAAGCACAAGGGGTCTGAGAGAGAAATATTAGAGCAGAGTCCACGCTAAATCCAACCCTCTCTTTATCTTTCCGGTTCTTTCCGTGTCATTTTCCCTCTTTCTTTCTCCCTCTGTGTTTGTTCCCCTTTCTCTCCCTCCCTGTTTCTCTGCGCTCTCTCCTCTCTTTCTCTCTGGCCTTCTATCCGAACTCTCCTGCGGCTTCTTTCCTTTCTGTTTTTGTTTGCTTTTGCTTTTTATTTTTTTTACTCACTCTCTCCACACTTTTTAGTTTCTTTTATGAACATTGTTATGGATTCAGGGTTATTTGTTTCTGTAAACACTTTTTTGCAATGTTTAAATAAATGGGACATAAAATTTTTCAAAATCTATCTCCCCCACCCCCTCTCTCTCTCTCTTTCTCTCTCTCTCTCTCTCACCCCCCTCCCTCCCTTTCAGTGAGGATGCAATGGAGATCTCCAAAGAGTTTGTCACTGCTGTGGTTTTGGGGAAGGACCTGGTCCCCAGGTGCGTTGTTAGCTGCCTGTCTGTAGTCTACAGTATGAGTAATAGAATCATTCTATTATGAGTAATAGAATCATTCAATTATGAGTAATGGAATCATTCTATTATGAGTTATAGAATCATTCTATTATGAGTAATAGAATCATTGTAATCATTGTTGTCAGGGCCAATATTTAAAGGGGCAGTCCACCCAAAAATGAAGTTAAGTGTGCTTCCACCTACCCAGAGTAGTATCTGTCCATCCAGATAGTTTTTCTGAAATGTGATGAGTTTTCTAGATATTCGCAATACAACTGCAACGTCTCCAAATATAATCTCGCCGTTGCTCACGAACGTCCAAAGAGCTTAATTTGCTCAGTTTCATTGAGAGCTACGTTTCCTCTTAAATACGCCAATTGTCTATATCAGCACCAAGTCTCAACCAAAACATGGTACAGAGTGTTACAGCTGTAGTCCTTAATCCCGGAAGTGAGTTAGCATTTTTGAGCCATGGTATCCCTCTGCAGATTTCCAATGTTTTTTCCCCATAGTTTTAGATTTATCCAGAAAATAAGGTATGTAGTTAACATAAGCCTAAGTGAGTTTCGCGTTTTGTTATATGACTTAATTTATACCCATTAATATCTCGACCGTGAATTTCGACGCTGTTTTGTGCTTTAATAAAGTAAATTGCCTACAAGTTGCTGTGTTGAAACTACAAGAAACAGTCGCATTCCGCCAAAGTCACATCACCTCCGCTCAAGTTTCATACGAAAGGCTTTGTGCGGATACACACACAGTTGGCGTTCTTTGGTAGAAGTAGTAGTTCTCGATGAAACTATGCACAAATTAATCTCTGTGTATGTCCATGAGTAACCACAGGATTATATTTGGAAAAAAAAATGGGAAAAAAAATGTTGCTGTTGAATATTGCAAATATACATTTTTGGCGTTTTGAAACCACACAAAGTTGAACCTTTTTTATTTGGATGAGCAGCGAATATTTAGAAAAATATCACATTTTCTATCTGAATGGACAGATTGTTCTCTGGATTACCTGAATTTCTTTTTTTTTTTTTTTTTTTACGGAATTGTTATTTATTTCAGACAAGTCTCAACAAAATCTGCTTCCTAAATTTGCAAATGAATTGGTTTTGAAAATAACTTCTCTGCCCTTTGTGAGTTTGATGCATGAATAGAAAGCTTGTGTTCTCTGAACGTCACGATTCTCTGACTAATAAAGCTTTTTCAAAACACCTTTTTGACTGAAACATTCAAATAGCAAAATGGATTTCACTTCCTCAAAAGGTGTCTTTGGAGATAAAAAAAATATATTTTTTTAAATAACAGCAACAACATTTAATCTTATTATTATGACTCATTGATACTTATTATTCACGATTTTCCAGGTTATGTACCTGCAGTTCCATCACAGAAATATATGCAGTGCGACCTACCAAATCTTCCATTCCCCACTCATTATGTTCCTGTGCTGCAGCCCAAATTCTCCAGACAGTTACTGAGATTGCATTAGTGTAAATTAGTGAGACGGCTTGTTCGCACCAAATCTGAAGTGTTGCTTGGGTACAAGTACAGCCAGGCCACTAAGCGGTTTTATTAAAATGTTTTTTTTATTTTTATTTAAATAACTAGCGCGGAATGGCGGCTGTGCATGCATTGCTGTTGGCTTGTGTTTAAAAACAAAACTCACTGCCATGATAACATGCTCAAGTCCTCTACAGAGCCGTTTCCTTCCACACATGGTAAAGAATAAAGAATGATAATAATAATAATAATAATGACTGTTGAGTGCTTTTCTTATGTGGCTCATAAAGCACTTTAAATCGTGAAAGCGTCGATAAAATAAAGAAATAAAGCAGAATAAAGACATACATTGATTAAAACAACACAGGTCAAATACTTATATTAGGTTGAATGCAAGTTTTTTTTTAAAAAGGGTTTATAAACAATAATTAAAATATGTGCTATTTATTCCTGGTAGAGTGAAAAGTTATTTTGAGTTTTTGTTGCTTAGATGTGGGCCATTTCCTGCTTCATCAATTCTGTAGCCCTACACTGGTTCACTTGTAGATTAGACCGTAATAAAACCAGTCGTGTAGAGACACAAAAACACTTCACGGCTGTGAGTCACAAGCTATAAATGTATGTAAAATATCAGGTAATGCTTTAGATTTGACTGTAATCAAGTGCGCAGGTTGCCATTAACTGCCTGAACGGATGTAGACCCCCCTCCCCCTGCACCCCTGCTGTGGCTGAGCTGTCTGTTGCTTCCCACTCAGGCTTGGCCTCTCTCAGCTGGAAGGCTTCAGGCGCCACCTACTGGAGGTTTTACAGAAGAGCAACAAGCCAAAGGTGAGTCTGAAACACAACACTCTGTGACTGACCCTGACACACAACACTCTGTGACTGACCCCTGGAGCACTAATAACCATTATGAGTTTGCTGGTATGAAAACTCAGCTCGTGAATGCTGAAATTGTACACAGGCTCAACGCCTAAGAGCTTGCCATTCTTTCAGTGCATTTGACCTGAGATAATTGTCCACACAAGCATCTATTACCTGTTATTTTTAAGTTGTGAAATGCTAAGATCTTCCAAAATTGAAAGACAGTGGATATGACCAACATCTGACCGTTGATTTTTCAACCGGAGAAAATGATAACCTGTAAATACTGAATTTGAATAATGTCCCACGGTATTCGTAGCTTTCCGACTGTTTTCTCTCTTCGCTCAAAGTAAATTGGTGACTCACACACAGAGGGGTCATGCTAGTTATGTAGTGAGCCACCGAATGGTGGCCACAGAGGTCGAATTGATTCTGTTGTTCTGCTCAGTTAAGATCACAGCCAGGAGTAGCATCAGTGTGGGCGCTAAGTATGGGCATTTTGCTCAGTGTAAATCTTTGGTCAGTGAAAACTAATCTGTCTGTATCTGTCTGTCTATCTATCTGTCTGTCTGTCTGTTTTTCTCTGTGCTGGTCTGTCTGTCTCTGCCTGTCTGTCTGTTTGTCTGTCTCCACTTGTCTGTCTGTCCGTCCCAGTGGAGGATCATCATGGGGGGCACAAAGTGCATCCCCAAATCGGAGCTGCCGGTGGACGACCCCCCCCAGGCCCCAGGGGACGCCCCCCCCAGCGCCCGCCTGTGGCTGCACCCCAGTGACCTCAGCATGGCCCTGTCCTCCTCCACCCCCCTCTACCCCCCCGGCAAGATCATCCACGTGGTGCACAACCACCCCACCGAGAGCTGGTGAGGGCGGGGAGAGGAGAGGAGCGGGGCGGGGGGCGGGGGGCGGGGGGCGGGGCGGGGGGCGGGGGGCGGGGCGGGGGGCGAAGGAGGGCTCAGGGGTTTTTCCACACTGTGGCACACTGCTGGTCGGCTGTGGCCCACAGAGCTGCTTTGGTTTCAGGGTTCTTTTCTCCCCTCTGCAGCTGTGGTCAGGAGGAGCCCACCTACTCCGCTCTCTGGGGGGATAACAAGGCCTTCGACGAGGTCATCATCTCCCCTGCCATGCTGAACGAGCACCTGCCCCACATGGTGATGGAAGGCCTCAATAAGGTGAGTGTGCGTGTGTGTGTGTATGTGAGAGAGAGAGAGAGAGAATGTGTGTGTGTCATTGTATGTGTAAAAGATAGCGAGTGTGTGTGTCAGTACGTCTGAGATGCATGCACAGCACGTGTGTGTGTGTGTTCATGCATGGGGTGTGTGTGTTTTCATGCGTGCACAGAGAGTGTGTGTGTGTTCATGCGTGCACAGCCTATGTGTGTGTGTGTTCGTGTGTGCGCAGAGTGTGTCTGTTCATGCGTGCACAGCCTATGTGTGTGTGTTCATGCGTACGCAGAGAGTGTGTGTCTGTTCATGCGTGCACAGCCTGTGTGTGTGTGTTCATGCGTGCGCAGAGAGTGTGTGTCTGTTCATGCGTGCACAGCCTGTGTGTGTGTGTTCATGCGTGCGCAGAGAGTGTGTGTCTGTTCATGCGTGCACAGCCTGTGTGTGTGTGTTCATGCGTGCGCAGAGAGTGTGTGTCTGTTCATGCGTGCACAGCCTGTGTGTGTGTTCATGCGTGCGCAGAGAGTGTGTGTCTGTTCATGCGTGCACAGCCTGTGTGTGTGTGTTCATGCGTGCGCAGAGAGTGTGTGTCTGTTCATGCATACGCAGACGTCCTGGGGACATGTCTAGTCAGGAGGCTAACTTTGGTGCTTATGTAAACAGGGAAGCTCTGACTCTTTCATTACAGGAGGATCCATCCTGTCTGTCATATTCTCTACTGTACCAGCAGCTGCTTTCCGTCAGCCTTATATTACATACAATGCCCTGTAGGGGGTGCTGTTTCATGAGTGTTTGAGTAGGAACTATTACAAGTGGTCATAATGGCTGCTTGTCAGTCTGGCAAAATACAATAGGAGTCCAGCGGTACCTTATGTGTGAGCTAGTGCGCACTTGGAAAAAGGGTGAATGTCGATGTGCGTGTTCAGGTGTGTGTGTGTTTATATGTCTGTTTGAGTGACAGTGCCTGCATGTGTGTACGGGTTTCCTTGTGTTTTATTCAACGTATGTCTTTTAGCCGTATTGCTGCTGTATGTGCGTGAGAGACGGTGTGTTTGTGTGTTTTAGTCAGTGTGAGTGTATTGATTCTGGTGTTGGTCTGTGTGTTTTAGATTGTGTGTCTGTTAGTTATTGCAACGGTGTGTTTTAGTGTCTTTGTATAATCAGTACTGATGTGTTTATGCATAAAAGGTGTGTTTTTAGTTTACATGTTTTAGTGTATTCATTTTTAGTTTGTATTCATATTTGTCCTGTCTCTAACCTTGATCTGGTGGGATTTAGTGTGTCAGTGTGCTAGTGTGTATGATTTGGTTAGTATGTCTTAGATTTTCTTTTGTTTTTGTTTAGGTATACTTTAGTATATGTGTTTGAGTCACTGTGCTGGTATTTTTTGGTCGGTGTGTTGGTTTTAGTCATTTTGGTGTCATTTTCAGATATACGTTATGAAACAGCATGTTGGTATGTTTTAGTCAATGTATCAGCGTGTTTTAGTACATTTGTATTATTCAGCGTGTTGGTATGTTTTAGACGTTCTTTAATGTCATCGTTTACTCTTTATTTTAAAATAAGGTATTAGTTCCTTACCGTTTAGACTTTTGAACCATTAGAAAATCATCGTTTTAGCACTGGTGTCAGCAAAATCTAAACAATACCCATACTTAGTGTTTTGGTGTGTTTCAGGACATTTGTATTCATCTGTATGTTGGTATGTTTTGGTCAGTGTATTGATATATTTTAATCTGCATGTTTTGTTGTGTTTTAGTCAGTATGTTTTAGTGTATTTGTGTTAGTCTGTGCTATTGTGTTTTAGTCAATATGTTTTAGTGTATTTGTGTTAGTCTGTGTGCTGTTGTGTTTTAGTCAGTGTGTTTTAGTGTATTTGTGTTAGTCTGTGTGCTGTTGTGTTTTAGTCGGTATGTTTTAGTGTATTTGTGTTAGTCTGTGTGTTGTTGTGTTTTAGTCAGTGTGTTTTAGTGCATTTGTGTTAGTCTGTGTGCTGTTGTGTTTTAGTCGGTATGTTTTAGTGTATTTGTGTTAGTCTGTGTGATGTTGTGTTTTAGTCAGTGTGTTTTAGTGCATTTGTGTTAGTCTGTGTGCTGTTGTATTTTAGTGCATTTGTGTTAGTCTGTGTGCTGTTGTGTTTTAGTCAGTGTGTTGGTGTCTCCACAGGTTCTGCTAAGCTGGGCAGCCAATGAGCTTGATACAGAGACAGACCCAGGGGAGATGGAGGATGGGGGTTACCTGGCCAGCTCTAGCCACTCACCCTCCCCAAAAAACCTTCCCTCCACCCCCTCACAGTGCTCTACAGCCTCCTCAAGCCCTTCTGAATCAGACACACTCCCCCTGGCTCCAGCCCTGAACTCTGAATAACTAATACAGCCCCCTCTCTCTCCCAATCAGTTTGGCCCTGAACTCTGAATAACTAATATAGCCCCCTCTCTCTCCCAATCAGTTTGGCCTTGAACTCTGAATAACTAATATAGCCCCCTATCTCTCTCTCAATCAGTCCAGCCCTGAATTCTGAATAACTAATACAGATCTCTTTCTCTCCCAGTCAGGTGATCTCTCTACTATCTCTCTCTTCTTTTTTCCCTTCTTTTCTCCTCATAGGTAACTCAACTGAGATGTTTGTGAAACCCTTGTCCTTATCTTTATATTTGAATCATTTGCAAAATTATTCAAATGGTCAAAATCCAATCATTCAAATGGTCAAAATCCAATAATTTGATAATTGTTTAATTTGTGTCTAATCCTTATATCCACAGCTGAGACTGTTCCTGTTTGCTGCAAATCTGTGGCTTGAAATGCCTGTTCACAAAAACAGGACCAGTTTCAGCCAAGACAGACCCCATATTGGCATACTTAGGAGACTTGTATAGTTGTAAATACAGCCTAGTCAGTACTCACTGATACAGTACTGCCAAACACTGTTATGTACAGGTCAGTGGTAACCAAGGCCACTGAAGCCTTGGAACTGTCGCCACCTTGTCTTTTCCTTGCATTACCTATTTGGCTGAGCTTCCTATGGGATCCTATATGGTCTGTGACACTCATATTTCCCATCATGATCTTACGCTCTAAAGTCTGTGAATTTCACATTTCCACATAATCCAGATGTTTGGGGTCTGTGATTATCACAAAGTTCCATAATAATCCCAGTGTTTGGTGTCTGTGATTTTCACAAAGCTCCCTCCTAATCCCAGTGTTTGGGGTCTGTGATTATCACGAAGTTCCATAATAATCCCAGTGTTTGGGGTGTGTGAATTTCACAAAGCTCCCTCCTAATCCCAGTGTTTGGGGTCTGTGATTATCACGAAGTTCCATAATAATCCCAGTGTTTGGTGTCTGTGATTTTCACAAAGCTCCCTCCTAATCCCAGTGTTTGGGGTCTGTGATTATCACAAAGTTCCATAATAATCCCAGTGTTTGGTGTCTGTGATTTTCACAAAGCTCCCTCCTAATCCCAGTGTTTGGGGTCTGTGATTATCACGAAGTTCCATAATAATCCCAGTGTTTGGGGTCTGTGAATTTCACAAAGCTCCCTCGTAATCCCAGTGTTTGGGGTTTGTGATTATCACAAAGTTCTATAATCCCAGTGTGCCGGGACTGCATGCTGTTCTGTCCTTCACAGTCATTCTGTGCCTTCCACAGCTGCTGCTGAACACTTCTTGCTGGAGATTATGAATGCATGGAATCATGGGATTAACACAGATTACATTGCATTGCTCTGGCGTTCATGCATTGATATGAATCAGGTACTCATTAGCTTTAGCGTATATTATAAGGAAATCTATTGTATGAAATGTGCTTTCCTCTTTCGAATGGCTCAGGTCTCCTCTCTCTGTAGACTGAGGCTAACTTCAGAACCCTGGTTTATTCACTCAACGGGCACGGCCACTGTACAAACACATGATCTCAAAATGATGAGAACTGTTGAACAAGCCAGCAATCCCATGGAACATTGCTCTGGCATGTTTGTAAGCAAAGGCCGCCGCCATTTTAACCGTGAATACCCAAAAAAAGCTAGCGAATTGAACTGGGAACCAGGGGAGATCCTCCATTTACCGTTTTCAACATTTTGATGGTTTTTCCCTGGAGGCGTTTCCCTTTAAACGCGCCTCGACGCTCCCTCTCCATCTGCACGGCGGGAGGCGAAGCTATTAGCGCTCATTTTAACGAACTAACAGCCCTCCACCCCAAACCCAGGCACTCGTGTGTCACTTGCGTCTTACCGCCTGCATGGAGTCATCATTTAACCAACGTGAAAACATTTCTCAGTTATCATTACATTTCATTATCAAGGTACTGCACGTTCATTCCACTGTGTTATGAAAACTGTTTACAGTAGCCTTAATTATTTTGTGCCTTTGTGTCATTTGTCTTTGTACTCCTGAATTAAAAGTCATTTTCATGCGTTGAGGTGTGAGTGCTGTAATTCTTGGGCCTACTTGTGCATTTCCTGTCCTCATGTCGATGTATCTGTGTCTATAACTGGGGTCCCCGTCGCTGGTCCCAGACAACTGCGGAATATATATGTGTTTTTTTCGAACTGTTTCTCTGAACTGACCCTTTGTAATCGCTTTTTTTCTTACATGTTTGTTAATCCACAAGTTAACGATTAATAATCGCTTTATTTCAAATTTATAAGCAGGATAATAATAGAATTTCTTAGGTATAGTGTTTTTTTTTTTTTGTTTTTTTTTTCTTCTAAAAGCAAGAGCTGGAGTTCCACCATGCCTTGCCTGTTTTGCATGGACATTCACTTCAAGGTCACGTCTGATTGGCCGCCCAGTAAGCGGTCACACTGCTGATTGGTTGAAATGTGAATGGCAAGTTACTTAACTTGCTTTCTTTTTTAATGCATGTGAGTATGATCGCCTTGAAGTCCTAATGTTGAGGGCAGTGTAAGAACTTGCTTTCAACATAGAAAAAAATGAATGGAAAATCTCATCTGAATGGAAAAGGCTCGATATAATTATGAAACTATATCAAGCCTTTTCCATTCAGATGAACGGTGGATTGCTCAGTGAACTCACTTTGCCTGTTTTCCCGGGTCTCAATCGGTTTCTGATTTACAAGTTAAGACAAAAACCCAAAACTGCTGCTCTCTGGGACCAGGGTTGATGGACGCCCTTCTTTTGCATGTACCCATGTCACTCATTGGTCTGAATCTGTGTGTCACTATGTTGTGTCAGTTGGTCAGTAAATCACATGCTTGTCTACATATCTGCCAGTTGGTGTGTTCAATTACATCTGTTATTTGGTTACTAGTCAGTCTGGTTATTTTTCCTGTCCCTTCAGTGTCTCTGATGTTTGGAACAGGGGAATTTATACCTATTCATATACAGTACAGTCCAAAAAAATTAGGCCACCTGTGGTTTATTTTTTATTTTTACTTTAGATAGAGAAGAATTCAATTAATATCTGCACATATATTTATTAACAAACCAAAGTACAAATGTTTTCTTTCAATTTCTATCTGCAATAACACAAAAAGGGTACTTTTACTTAAAAAGGAATATTGGACACGACTTTCCTTGAAATAGTCTCCTTTGACTTTAATTAAAATTAAATTATTTGTTGAGTCTGTCCAGTCATTTTGCTAAATGGGAGGTAGAATGGAGATGAAGGGGTAATTAAATAGAGAGAAGTCTTATTTATCTTAAGTTTTTTCAAACCCCTGGTAGTTTAATAGTGTAAGCCATTAGCCCATAGTGTAATAGGCACTAACGTTGCAAGAAATATGGCAAAGAAGGAGTTAGGCTTAGATATGTGGGGCCAAGTAAACATTTCGACAAAAAAGTTATTCCCCATGAGAAATTGCAAAGAAGCTTAAGATTTCCAGGTGCAGTGTTCAGTACACACTCAGAAGGGTCCAGCTGGTGGGCAGTAATGTTAACAGGAGAAGACCAGGAAGATCAAGAGGCAGTCGACAAATGGGAAAAGGCAGATGCACCTCCCATTTGCAAAATCGTTGGACAGACTTACAATAATTTGTTTAATTGTAATTAAAGCCTATTTTGAGGAAAGTCATGTCTAAGATTATTTTTAAGTGAAACTCAACTGACTCTTCATGTTATTGTAGATAGACATTTTTAAAAAATGTACTTGTTAAAAAGATGTTTATGGTTTGTTATTCAATAAATGCGCAGAGTTCTCTAAGGTTTTTTTTTTTTTTTTTTTAAACCACAGGTGGTCTAATGCTTTTGGCCCGTACTGCACCTGCACTCCTTTATCAGTTTCACACCTTCTTTTCATTAATTTCCATCATGCGTGCTTAACACTTGTACAGTAGTTCACATTACACCAACGCCTCTTCAACAGAAAACGTGCCAGCGTAGCTCATTCCAGTACAGTTTGGTTGCGCTGTTAGAGCCTTGGTGAGTAGAGCTAATCCTTATCCGTGACTAACCACCCACTGCGTTGCGATCGCTTGCCGGACGCTCTTATCCGGAGGAGATGGACATTTGTGGAGAGCGGGGAAACCACCCAGCCACTGCGGTGCTGGCAAAAGGGTCCGTTGGGAACTTGTGTTTTAGCCCAGCCGATACCACCGCTTGGTTAAACACTCGATTCTGATTGGTAGAGAGAGTGTCGATTGTTTTTGCTGTGACATAACAGTGAAATGGTGTAAATCACAGCCATGAAGTAGCTCCAGCAAAAACAGGCCTTATCGCCATTCCAAATGTATACGCAAGCCAGTTCAATGTTCTGTTGTGTTGGCTGAATGTTCTATTTTCAACAGAAAATAATTGAAAAACTGTAACAATTTAACAACTTCAGCAATTTCTTTAATTTGTATCTGAGTATAATGGTACACTATATGACTAAAAGCATCTGGACACCTCTTGGTCTGGGGCTGTTTTTCACGGTTTGACTGAACCCCTTAGTTCCAGTGAAAGAAAATCTTAATGCTATCACATGCGGTCACATTCTTGACGATTCTATGCTTTCCCAACAGTTTGGGGAAGGCCCTTTTCTGTTTGCTCCTTCGGTTTGCACAGACTATTCGTCGCTTTGGATAAAAAGCCTCTGCTGAATAAAATGTAAAGGTTAACCTGGTCAGGCTCATAGTACTGTAAGGTTAACCTGGTCAGGCTCATAGTACTGTAAGGTTAACCTGGTCAGGCTCATAGTACTGTAAGGTTAACCTGGTCAGACTCATAGTACTGTAAGGTTAACCTGGTCAGGCTCATAGTACTGTAAGGTTAACCTGGTCAGGCTCATAGTACTGTAAGGTTAACCTGGTCAGACTCATAGTACTGTAATGTTAACCTGGTCAAGCTCATAGTGCTATAGGTTCAAGTCATTATACCTTATTAGGAACCTGAAGAATTAAATTATAACAATCCCTGTCTCTCCACATCAGCTGATGTGTGGTTGTCCATTTGGTGCAAAGTCACTGTCCTGTATCACTGCATCAGGTGGTATTGCACATTGCTGGTGAGTTTTCCTCCTTCACTGTAAAACACTTTAAGATCCTGAGATGGAAACTCATGAATTATGCAGTCAAACCCATAAAAATGGTTTTGGCTGGTTATAATTAATGAAAAGACTACCTAATGGAACGTGAGCACCACCTACTTATTTGAGCCAGCCAAAAGGCTTTCTTTTACTTCATGGCAAGGCATTTTAGCGCATAACAGCTCCACCTGTTTTGCAGTTCATAAAACTCCACATCCATTACTAGGCAGAACCGATTCAAAATGAAGACTGCCCCAAAGATAATTCCAACTTTTCATCTGAATCATGCATTGCACAGACCTAACTGCCCGCCTGGAAACAGGAAACTGGAAACAACCACGGATATCAGTCACACACAAAGTTAAGACTATGGGTGAGTGGGTGAGTGGGAGAGTGGGTGTAATAAAGCATAACAAGGAGTTATACGCCAAGTAATAAGGCCTGCCAAAGGATGGGAAGATGGCAAGATGCCGGGGGGAAAATTAAAATGAAAGGTAATTAGCGTAGCGTAGAAACTGACGTTCATTTTTGGACATGGAAAGCCATTGGATGTGGATGCGTTCATTACTGCTCATCACTTCACTGTGTGATTAACTGCTTTAGTCGACTGACTCCCCCTGCCTTGTTTCTTGGGTCAGAATCCATCGATGATTTAAAGGCGAAGGCAAAAACCAGCAGACTCTTTGACTCCGAGAGGAGAAGTGCATCGCTCTATCGTGGACGATGGCGAGCAGATATTGCGCACCTGAGTTCCGCCTGACGAGGAGCCGCCGGCCTCAGTCGCACCTGGCAAAGCGGGTGCCATGGAAACGTCTGAGCCGGCCAGGTTTAGTGTGTCAGGCGGCTGGACAAGCAAAGTTGTCACATTAAAAGTCCTCTCTCGGTCCCGCTTGCTGAAGTTGTTTTTATATTACGGCTGTTAACTTCTGGTTGCGTCAGTTTCATACAGGTAAACCATCTTTGCACATTATTTTCCAGACCTTTTTAATTGTGATTTCCATAGTCACCTTGTTTTCGCCAAAACATCCCAGAAATTTGTTTGCATATGAATATAAATGAGGACTGGTTGTTATTTGTGACTTTGACCCATTTTGAGCAGGTTGCCAATAACACTGCACTTCCTTCAACATGTTATGATTGCTACAGACACAATCCTTTATTATGTCCAATCACATTCCTTAAATAACCATTACAACACATGACCAAGCATGCCAGACACCCAGAGAGATTAAAATAGCCAATGAATGCGGGTAGAATGTTAAATATTGCATACTGAATGTTCCACCCTCCAAGGAGGAATGGCCATGTCTCACTGCTCGCCAGTGACCCCTGCTGGTCGGCCTGGTGGCAGCAGCATGCTCCCTCGAGCAGCGCATGAGGTGGCAGTTCTGCCAGCAGACAGCAGGTGCATGTCTGCTCTCTCCTGAATGTATAGCGGCCGTTTCAGCCATTAGTGAGAATGCAGGTGCTCCTCGTTCAAAACTGAGGGGAGAACAGGGGAGAAAAAGCATGACATAAAAGGGCAGAAGTTGGTGGGAATATCTCAAATCAGACTGGCCCTTGTTGTGCACCCTTACTATTAGCCAAAAGGCTCCAGTGTAAGGAAATCTCTTACCCAGGGGTCCCCAGCCCCGGTCCCAAAGAGCTGCAGTATCTGCTAGGGTCCCCAACCCTGGTCCCAGAGAGCCGCTGGGTCCGCAGTGGAGGACCCCTGGCCTAAACTTTAAAATGCTCTTGGTTTCAGAATTTAAATGCTTATTTATTGCTTTGAGGACCAATACCAACCAAAAGCTTTAATTTAGGTCCTTTCCTCCCTTCTTGGTCATCCTCCATTTACTTCCAATGTCTTTCTTTCTTTTTACTCAGCCATTTATCCTTGTCTTTCTCCCTCCCTCAGGACGTCGTCTAGCTCATCTTCCTCTCCCGCAGATTGATTTTCTTTGACGCTGTACTAATGTTTTTGGTGCTCGCTGAACCTGTCGACTTTTTCTCGTGCCGAAAAAGAAACGGAGGTTGATTTCTGTTTCCGCCGCTGTTTGATTCTGCCTCTTCTGTCTCGATCTTCTCCTCCACCTTTTCCCGGCCTGCTCGTTCATCTCATCCAGTCCCCCGCGCCATCCCGCCTCCGTGATTCTGTCCTCAGCGTAGTGACTCCGCCTTTTTCTTTTGCGGCCCGGAAGGTTCTAGAGAACTACAACAAGGGGAAGACGGCCTTGCTGTCGGCCGCCAAGATCATGGTAAGCCCCACGGAGGTGGACCTGGCCCCCGACTCCTTCTTCCTGGGACCCCCGAATCCCAACCTCCGCAGGAACAGCAGTGTCCGGTAGGTGCTGGGGGAGGGGGAGGCTCTGTGGTAGTCAAAATCTGTATGTCTGTCTGCAGTTCAACATCCAAATGACAAGCCTCATTCCCAAAATACACGTACGATCATATTTGATTGTGAACTGCTTGTAAGAACGTTTCCAAGACCGTTTCGAAATTCATCATATTTTCCTTATCTCTATTTGTTTGCTTCGATTTAAAATTTTTAAGTTCAAAGCATGCAAAATAGTAGTCATGAATTCCGAAAACTTACTTTTCATCATTAGAAAAAACTTAAAACTCAAAACAACTAATGAATTTTAGTTAGCATAACAACATAAAAAAATCTAACTTTAGCTCTAAAAACAAAAAAAAAAACGTTTTATGTCAACGTGATTTTAGAGGAAAAAATTATATTCTGCATTTAGTTAACTAGATATAATAAGCACGATAATAAGCATAATCATTTTCAGTTCGACTTTGAACTAGCTAGCTAGCAAGGTATGGTTTCTTTTATTCAAATTACAGTAATGATAACTGGCGAATCAGTGAAACTTGTTGCCCCAGACGGAATTTTTCTTACAATGCGCAAAAAGTACGATGCTGTCCGCGACCCAATTATATCGCAGAGCACAACCTGCTGAGCTCACGCCGGTCACGTGGTTATTTACTGTGGATCAAAAAAAGAATTACCAACCCATGCGCTCAAAGAAATTTTTAACAAACTAGGCTATATAACAAATGAATGGCGCGTTGGCTTCTCATAGATAATCATAGAAAGGGGAGACGGGAGCCCGCACTCTTAATGAATAGATATCGATTATGAATGTCTACGCAACAAAATCATTTTCATGTTTATTCCTATGTGGACAAAGAGACAGACATGTTTCGGCCTAAGCCGTCCTCAGTGTCTTGACACTGGGGACGAGAATGAAAATGAAATGAAAATGATTTTGTTGCGTAGACATTCATAATCTATATCTATTCATTAAGAGTGCGGGCTCCCGTCTTTCCTTTCTATTTACTGTGGATTGTAATTCTGCTTCCCTCCCTCTCTTTTTCCCCCGGTCCCACCGTCTCCCTCTGTTTTGTGGCCTGGCCGTCCCACCTCGCCGTCTCCACCCCTGCCCTTGCCTGTGTACTCATGCCCGCTTTTTTGTGAATTCCTCGACCTCTATTCCTTCCTCCTCTTTGCTTCCTCTTTCTTATCCTCCCGTTCTTATTGTCCTCTTTTCTTCTCTTCCTTCTCCATCTTTTCCTCTGCTGCTTGGATTGTTCTTTTCACAATATCGTCTGACTTTCTCTCCTTCCTGTTTCCTGTTCATCTGTATCGTTCGGCGCTACATCCTATCATGCAACGCCCACATTCGCCACCCTATGGCACTCTGCATACTCACTCTCTCTCTCTCTCTCTCTCTCTCTCTCTCTGTCTTTCTATTTCTCTCGCTCTCTCTCTCTCTCATTTGCTTCTTGGTCCATCTCACCACTCTTATCTTTCTGTTTCTGGCTCTCCCCTCTCTCCCTCCCCTCCCTCTCTCCTTCTCTCTCTCTCTCCCTCCCCTCCTTCCCTCCTTCCCTCCCTCCCTCCGTCTCTCTCTCCCCTCTCTCCCTCCCCTCCTTCCATCCCTCTCTCCCTCTCTCCCTCCCCAGGTCCTGCGTGCCCTCTGAGTTGTCTCTGGAAGGCTTCTCGGAGTGTGCTCCCCCCGGGGGGGTGCATGGGCACCTCGCGGCGGGGCACTGGGGGGGTCTGAAAGCGCCCCTGGCCGCGACGGAGAGCCTGTCGGACGCCGAGTCCCTGTACAGCGTGGACATCCCGCGAGGCTCCCTCAGCCCCGCCTTCCCCCGCCACGCCCTGACGCTCAAAAACTCCTCGGGCTCCGCCCCCGGCCGCGGACCCAGATACCCCCACCACCTGTCCCCCTCCATGGCGAAATACCCCTTCTACATCTCCGCCCCAGCCCCCTGCTACCCTCTCCACCTCTCCCCTCCAACGCCCCCCAGATACCCCCACCACCTCTTCCCTCCTGCCCCCAGCTACCCTTTCCATCTCTCCCCTCCCACGCCCCCTAAATACCACCACCTCCCCTTGGCTAAGCCCTGCCCGGGTCCGCGGCCTCAGACTGTCATAGGCTCGGGCCTCCACCAGGTGGCGCCAAACCCGTACACGGACTTCCTCTCCACGGGCTGCAGGGACTTCTCCCGGACCCTGGCCCTGCCGAGCTTGCACTGCTCCCCCACGGGGCCCGCTCACCCCCGGGCCGGCCCCCAGAACCAGGAGGCCTCAGAGGAGGAGGAGGGCGGTGCGACGAGGCAGGGCGGAGAACCTGAGCCCAGCGCGGAAACGGAACCGGCGTCTTCGCTGCCCGACAGCGCCCCCTGCCAGACCGTGCTGGAGTTTTCCCAGCTCCTGGACAACCTGTTCCGGCTGGACGGCAGCGACCGGCCCACGCTGGGCTTCTCCGACGAGGAGTCCGAGTCGGGGCGCGGCTCGTACGACCTGGAGGAGGGGCTGGATGAGGGGCCCCGGACAGGACGGGGCCGGGCCCCGAAACCCGACCAGTCCTCCAGCCTGTCGCTCTCGTCCTCCTTCCCGCTCTCCTCGTCGGGGGAGCTGAATGACCTTTCGCCCTCGGACGGGAGCCTCCCCCTGCAGTCCGCTGCCCTCTACACCGGAGAAAGCGTGCTCTCCTCCCTCGTCTGACACAGCTGGCTGTCCCCCCTGTGTACTGCAGCTCTCTCTGTCCTTCTCTCATTCTCTAACACTCTCTCTGTCCTTCTCTCATTCTCTAACTCTCTGTCTGTCCCTCTCTCATTCTCTAACTCTCTCTCTGTCCCTCTCTCATTCTCTAACACTCTCTCTGTCCCTCTCTCATTCTCTAACTCTCTCTCTGTCTCTCTCTCATTCTCTAACACTCTCTCTGTCCTTCTCTCATTCTCTAACTCTCTCTCTGTCCCTCTCTCATTCTCTAACACTCTCTCTGTTCTTCTCTCATTCTCTAAAACTCTCTCTGTCCCTCTTTCATTCTCTAACTCTCTCTCTGTCCCTCTCTCATTCTCTAACACTCTCTCTGTCCCTCTCTCATTCTCTAACTCTCTCTCTGTCCCTCTCATTCTCTAACACTTCTCTACTCTTTGTTCTCTCTCTTCATCTCTTTCACTCTATCACTGCCTCACTTTCTCTTTCTCTCTCTTACATTTCTCTGCTCTTTCTCTCTCTTGCTCTTTCACTCTAGCACTGCCTCACTTTCACCTTCTATCTCCCTCTTGCTCTCTCTGTTACACTTCTCTACTCTTTTTCTCCTTCATCTCTTTCACTCTGGCACTTTGTCTCACTTTTTTCCTCCGCTCTCTTTCTCTCTCTGTACTGAACGGGCTCAGAAAATGGCTGACTGTCCGGGCCTATGAAGCCAGGTGATCAGTTACACGGGTACAGTGCCTAATGAGTGAATAAACACTTGCATGGAAACGTTCGTTTTTTTAAGCGTTATTGTTATGAACGGTATACCCGACCAGGCGATGTCTGCCAGGCTGGGTTTTTCACCGCCCCCCCTCCCCCCCACCCAACCCCCCCTCAGTAGTCTGCGCACGCTGCTATGGGATTGCTGCGTCCCTGTCGCGGTACTTACATCATGCTACGCTACATTAATAACACTTTCTACGACGCGTTATAGACATCTTCATAATGAAGCTGTTAAGAATTATAAACTATGCTAAAGATGCTAACGGAAGAAAGATGCATCGGCTAGCATTTGAATTGGAGCCTGTATCGGTTGGGGTAGTTTGAATACAGCACTCCTTCACTGAACCATTAAAATATTTTTAAAAAGGTGTTAAAATTCTTGAAGTCATTACAGTTATAGTTTAAAATTGTGAATATTAATATACGACATTAATTATGTGTATTTATAACCGAATATAATGAATAAAATCTGCATTATAACTGATTATGAATGTATTTATAAAGGAATATAGATACAGGCTTCATAGAAAGTGTTACCTTAACCCTTATCACTTTCCAAGTAGGTGTGGCTCATAGGCACGTTGGGTAATACTTGTGAACCAAAGGGGAAAATGTAACACGCTCATGCTGTCTTTTCTGGCCATTCTGAATTCTGTTTATTAGGTGCAAATGTTTTGACTGACAAACCTTCACCAGAGCCTTAGATAGAAGGCAAGCTGGTTCCTGTATCTGTGTCCCTATTGCCACTTGTCTTAAACTATCATTTCATACACATGATTATCTATAATTCAGTATGACATAATGCAGGCTAAAAAAAAGAATTCATGGATAATTATTTTTATGGTGTGGCGAGGTATGAAATTGAGCACATATTGAAATATCTTTGCATGACTGCATGCCGTGATATACAGGAAATTGGTTTATATTGTCTGGTTTATCAGAATACACTAATGTCACTTTGAAGAATAAAGAACTGCTACAGTAATATATAGATATACAAGAAGTGTAAATATTACTGTACATGATGTTTGAAATGTCATGTTTTTATTAAATGTATTCAAGAGTCGTTTAATACTCAAAAACTAATGGCAAAATAATAGAAAAACCATTATGGATGCTTTAAAAAAGTTATGTACTCTTTAATTTGACAATTACACTCCTTAAACTATGAATGGGGGTTAGTGGGCTTTTTAAAGTAATGAAACTTATATTTATAACTGATATGTTTTGTTTGTTTAAAAAAAAAAAAAAAAAAAGCAATATCCAAAGATTGATTATCCAGGTCCAGTCAACGTCAAATATTCATTTTGTTCTTCTGTTGCTGAATTAATTTCGAATCAGAATTTTGAATCTTTTCCATAAGGCTTTTTCTAAAGATTAGGAAATATTTGAACAATGATGGGGGTAAACCAACGTCGCTATATATGCTCTGGTGAAGATTTTTCAAAGGAACTTTAGCACTTAGTAAAAATGGTAAGAATCCAAAGCAAATCTGTTACATTTTTGCTCTGATTAGCTGATAACAGTCTGTTGACGTGTCAGAAGGTTATTTCAATAAGCAAAAAAATAACTGCTTTTATTGCTTTGCTTGACGGGCGCACATAAAAAGTGACTTACACTTACACCCTTTACATGTTCTAATGATTGTTGTACGCCTCGGTCCTTTACCCAGGTACAACACTTTCGTCTCTAATCAGTGGACAGGAAAAGCCTTACCTAGCCAGTCATTCTCATTCACGAATCAAACACTAATGCTAGTCACAACCACACCCAAAGGAGAGAGTCAGACACTTCCTCTCCTCTGATTGGGTGGAATAGATAGGCATTATGGGAGATGTAGTGAACTCTGCGATGTCACTCATTTGACTTTTTTTTTCAAGTTGCATGAATTCAAATGGTAACTGAGTGAATCTATGAATTTTCTAGGGGTTGATTTACCCTCTCATTCATCAGTAGCATTTGCCAGACTTAATCTTTTACTGAAATTGCGTTATGTTTTAGTGCTGCGTTAGTACACAAGTGATTGGTGGTCAGTGACCCATACTTCCTCAGGTACATGGTGACACGATGATGACAGACCCATAAAGAAAGGGTGACTTGGTTCCAAAACCAGTTGGAGTTTCAGACTGACATTAATACTTATTTTTTATTTATTTATTTTGGTGATTGCAGATTTTTCTTAAAATGTTCTCATGCATGACTCTATCTGGAATGGTTGTTTTGCGACTGTCCTCTGTGCATTTGCTATTATCATTGCTTTGTTGTGTGCACAGTTTTCAATATTTCAAAATCAATGCCTTCAAAAAAAGATTTGTGTAATAAACGTTGCACATATCTACCATGGCCCTTTAAAATGCATATTGCCAAATGTATTTATGAAATGCATTTATGAACACAAATTATTGTGTGTGTGTGTGTGTGTGTCTGTGTGTGTGGCGGGTAAAAGACAGAGAGAAATGTTACTGTTGGCACAAAACAAAAGGCTTGTGAATTAAGGCTACTGTGCAGCAGCCAAGCTCCATTTTGGCTCTCACCCTGAAAAAGGATAACAGCAATGACAAGCTGTGTTATATAAAGCAAACTCTGCTTTTATTAAGCTCATGACGAGCTGGAACTGGCAGCAAAGCATCCTGAATGAATACTGCAATGGCTGCTGGGAAGCCAAAAGCAGACCCGCATGTCCCACTGCTGGCACCCAGAGCATCAGCTGAAAATTTACACCCCCTGGGACCACGCTCTCACTGTAAAAATGTCAGCGAATTTTACGGTAAAGTCTGTAAGATAGCGAAAATAGCCGAAATGTAAATAAACGCATTATTATTGACGGTGAAACATCGTAACATGGTTTATATGTGTTAGATGCGCCCTGTTACCGCATGCTTAACATAATGTTACCATTATTTATAGGGTATGTGAGTTCCTATATAGTTCTAACAACCCAGTTGCCAGTAATTCTCCGTAAAATATATCTTTTTTTACAGTGCAGATGATGCTGTCATCTTTAACCCCAACAAGTTCATTTTCAGAGCTTTTGGAAAGAGAGCAAAAAACAATTATCTGTGTTACTGCAATTTGAAGAAATGGCTAAGAGGCATGAATGTGGATTTGAATGCTTATGAAAATGTTTAATCATGAATGCATATTTATATTTTTAATGAGTGTTATTAATTGTATTAATATGCTTATCATCAATGGGTTTTTAAAAAAATGGGTTTAAAGGAGGGAGAATTTGTGTTCAGCCTGCCTAAAACACTTGTCCCCTGAAAAGACAATGGAAAAGGGAAGTGTGTCTTAAGTAGCAAAAGTACCGGGAAATGACATGGTGATCTGTCAAGAAAATCTGAATATTGCTGTTAAATTTCTGTTTTTTTTTTTTTTTTTTGGTCTTATTTTGAAGAATCACGGTCGACAGAAGGTGTGGTTACACACTGACCACTGCCTGTGCTTCCTGTGTGACATTATATAAATTATCCTGACAAGCCTTGTGTTCAGTTATTGTAGTCTAGCCAACCAAAACCCCATTTGGAACAATCTAGAAAATCCTGAATGTGTTATATTTATCAGGTATTATGGTAAATACATATAGAGGTTAAGGCAAAGATTTTGAAGTTGATCATGTGTCTGAATGTGTACCTGAGTTGCATTTCCCTTGCTTCCTTTCTACCAGAGATTGAGAATGTATCTCACCTCCCCAACCACCCCCCCCCCCAACTTCCCTGCCTGAAAATGAATAAAGCAAACCCAATTTCATACAAAACATTTTTAAAAAATAAAAAGCATACATTGTTTCCTTATTTACTCTCATTTAATTTCTGCACTCATTGTACAGTGGAGTGGTGATATTAGTGTTATTAACAGCTTGAAGCATTTATTTAAGTATATAGCTTCTATAGTATATATTTCCTAAGTATATACAGTCCCCTCCAAAAGTATTGGAACAGCAAGGCCAATTCCTTTGTTTTTGCAATACACTGAATACATTTGGGGTTGAGATAAAAAGATGAACATGAGACAAGAGTTCAGAATTTCAGCTTTTATTCCCTGGTATTTACACCTAGATGTGTTAAACTACTTAGAACATAGCACCTTTGGTATCAGACCACCCAATTTTTAGGTGAGCAAAACTATTGGAACAGAGAGTATTTAAGTAAATGAAAGCAAATAACACTTAATATTTGGTAGCATATCTCTTGCTTGCAATAACTGCATCAAGCCTGCGACCCATTGACATCACCAAACAGTTGTATTCTTCTTTTGTGATGCTTTTCCAGGCTTTTACTGCAGCCTCTTTCAGTTGTTGTTTGTTTTGGGGGGGTTTTCCCTTCAATCTCTTCTTCAGGAGGTGAAATGCATGCTCAATTGGGTTAAGGTCTGGTGATTGACTTGGCCAGTCTAAAACCTTCCACTTTTTCTCCCTAATGAAATCCTTTGTTGTGTTGGCAGTGTGTTTTGGGTCATTGTCTTGCTGCATGATGAAGTTCCTCCCAATTAGTTTGGACGCATTTCTCTGTAAGTTGGCAGACAGAATGTTTTTGTAGACTTCTGAATTCATCCTGCTGCTACCATCATGAGTTACATCATCAATAAAGATTAGTGAGTCCACTCCAGAAGCAGCCATGCAAGCCCAAGCCATGACACTTCCTCCACCGTGCTTCACAGATGAGCTTATATGTTTTGGATCATGAGCAGATCCCTTCTTTCTCCACACTTTGGCCTTTCCATCACTTTGGTAGAGGTTAATCTTGGTCTCATCAGTCCATAAAACTTTGTTCCAGAACTTTTGTGGCTCATCTCTGTACTTCTTAAAAAATTTTAATCTCTTCTTCCGATTCTTACTACTGATGAGTGGTTTGCGTCTTGTGGTATAGCCTCCATATTGCTGCTCTCTAAGTCTTCTTCGAGCAGCTGATTGAGATACCTTCACCCCTGTCCTGTGGAGATTGTTTGTGATGTCACTGACTGATGTTTTGAGGTTTTTCATAGCTTTCACAATGTTTTTGTCATCAACTGCTGTTGTTTTCCTTGGTCGACCTGTTTGATATCTGTTGCTCAGTACGCCAGCGGTTTCTTTCTTTTTCAGGACATTCCAGGTTGTCGTACAAGCTATCCCCAATGCTTGTGCAATGGCTCTGTTCGATTTTCCCTCTTTTCTAAGCTTGCTTTTCTCCCAAAGACAGCTGTCTGGTCTTCATGTTAGTTTATCTTTTATAACACAAATGCAGTTCTCACAGGCAAAACCCAAGGCTAAAACCAAGAGCAGACATTCAGAACTATTTATTGTTTAACCAATCAATCTAACAGGACACATCTGGGAAACAAGAAACACCTGTCAGTCGCATGTTCCAATATTTTGCTCACCTAAAAATTGGGTTGTCTGATACAAAAGGTGATATGTTCTAAGTTGTTTAACAAATCTAGATAAAAATACCAGGAAATAAAAGCTGAAATTCGGATCTGTCATCTCATGTACATCTTTTGACCTCAAACTCAATTGTCTTCAGTGTATAGCAAAAACAAAGGAATTGACCTTGCTGTTCCAATACTGTTGGAGGGGACTGTACTTTTAGTTTATGCCATCTGCAATGCACCTACAATTTGACTTTACTTCATAGATATTGTACATTTTTCGGGAGGTGTTCTGTATTTTGGAATAAAATACACGCTAGTGTATACTGGCATCCTTGATCATAGCAAAGCTACACCAGATGATAACTTTAATGGCTGGTTAAGACAGTAAATATGAATTATATGCATATCCCAGGACAGTCCCTGAATATCACCTCTCACCCCACAGTCCCAAACTCTGCTCCCAGTGTCCCAAAAGTCTGGGTTTAATTGGTAGCTCAGCGATAAGTTCATCAATTTAATCAGCCGTTAGCTCGCCTCACCTGGTTTCTTCGGTTTGAACAAGTTTTTTGATTTTTAGGGCAAAAACAAAATCCAGCCGACCCTGCATCTCCCCAGGGCCAGGGCAGAGATCTACTCCATTACTAACATTACTGCTGTCATCAGGGATAACCTTTTCTCTACATGGCCTTTATGATAACATTACTGCTGTCATCAGGGGTAACCTTTACTGTACATGGCCCGTATGATGACATTACTGCTGTCATCAGGGGTAACCTTTACTCTACATGGCCCTTATGATAACATTACTGCTGTCATCAGGCATAACCTTTACTCTTCATGACCTTTATAACATTACTGCTGTCATCAGGGGTAACCTTTACTCTACATGGCCCGTATGATAACATTACTGCTGTCATCAGGGATAACCTTTACTCTACATGGCCCTTATGATAACATTACTGCTGTCATCAGGCATAACCTTTACTCTTCATGACCTTTATAACATTACTGCTGTCATCAGGGGTAACCTTTACTCTACATGACCTTTATAACATTACTGCTGTCATCAGGGGTAACCTTTACTCTACATGACCTTTATAACATTACTGCTGTCATCAGGGGTAACCTTTACTCTACATGGCCCTTATGATAGGCTTACTGCCATCATCCCCTCTACTTCTGAGCCAACCTTTTTCCAAAAGGAACCCCAGTATCCCACAATCCCCATGCTTTGCAGCTGTAAGGATTCTTTTGAGGGTAGCCATCAAGCTCACCCATGCCTTAAGTTTCTGAAATGATTTTGTTAGTGCGGTCACTCAAGACAAACTTTGCAAACGGCCACTGACACTTTTGTGCTCAATCTGATGCTTTCCAAAGTTGTATCTTATGATGCATCTTAAAATTTCAAAGCGCAAATCACTTCTTTATTTCACCGTTTTATGTGGACTAAGCCTTTGGACAGTGGCCAAATCTTTCAGTAGACGATGAAGGCACTTCCTTTACGAGCAGTTCTGAGAAAAAATACAGTCCAACAAACAGCACAATCATTTTGTTTTTATTGGACAACAATCTGTGTCAAGAAAATGCCACTTTTTAGTGTATTTGTTTTTATTCACATGGTAAACAACAACACGACAATTGCAGAATTTTTCTTTAAATTTATGTTTCAGATACACACACTTATTCACAAACCCCCTCTGCTGTGTACAAACACACGCACGTATACACACTTGAAATAGAAGGAGAGAGGGAGGGGTGGAGGGTGAGATGGGGTGTTTTTGTTTGTTTGTTTGTTTTTTTTAAAGTGCTTTGAAGCACAACTCCTCTTGGAGGAACAGAACAAAGGCTCTGCATAAAGAATGTTTCCCAGGTCCAGATTGGGATTGGGATTGGGATTAGGATTGGGGGTGGGGGTTGTGGGGGGGATCAGAATGATCCGGTCTTGTGTGCGTGCATTAGTGTGCTTCGCGGGAGACGTGTAGTGGGCGCATTCAGGCACCACGCTGTCAGTCTTGCATTACGTGTGACTTGCTAACCCTGCTAACGTGCTAACCCGCTAATGTGCTAACCCGACATCGCTGTGAAGCAGCGGAGACAGAGAGCTGCAGTTCAGGAGCAACAGGTAAAACCTCTATCTAATCTAATAAAACCAACTAATCTCACTTACCTAACTAAACTTACATTGGTCTCAATATTTGAAGTTACATTCTCTGATCAAGTGTTATTTGGAAATAAGTAGGCAACATATATAGATTTGTATTGAATATAGATAGTGTACAGAAAAAGTGCCCAGCTAAAATGCACAAGATCAGTCTCCACGATGTGCAGTCAAGTCACTACCTGCACACACACGAAATAATACATGTGACCTTCATGGTAAATTCAGCAAGAGTGCATAATTACGGCACTGCAGCATCTACAAACGTATTGCTCTGTCATAAATCTAAAATAGAAATATTGATATTTCGTAGAAAATTGGATTCTTAGCTGTGGTACACAAGAAACATCATTCAGTTCCTGAATATTGCGTTGCTGTGTTGTCTCAGTAGGGGGTCCTACTTGTACATTTCTAACTGGGACACCTTCAGTGTGTTTCGTCTTGTGTGAAATAATTCTTTGTGCTTCTTTGACGGTGATAAAGTAGTTTTTTTTTTTGGTGTATAAATCACTCCGATGTCCGTCTGTCCTGGTAGCGAGAAAGAGGTGCCAGACGGACAGACAGACCAGAGGACAGAATGACAGGAAGAAGTGAAATGGGAGTTACAGCTAAAGGAATTAACTTCTCTCTTAGCCTAGCGTCCACGTCAGCGCTTAACACAGATACGTACACAGCACCGGCCGAACTCGGACGCACTCACCCAACGCACAGATACACACGGCCAGCTTCACAGAGTCTGTTCAAATTTCACAGCTGATAAAAACAAATAGACACGTTTCAAGGTTAAGAGCCACTACAGCAAGAACGCTAATAAGAACAACGACGATAAGCAAAAAGACCAATGACAACAACATGAGATGAGTCTGCAGGTGGAATGGTCCAGAAATAAAAAATAAAAACCAAAACAATAACAATAACAAACAAATTAAAAATATCCAGCTAGGATCACATAGAGGTCAAGGGGTTGGTCATTTAAAGGGGAACCTTCACTGTGGGGGAAAGAAATATGAACTCAAAATGCAGACCAATGATTAATTATCATTTGGTTCCCGTTTGAAAATTTCAGCTATTTGCTTTGAAAAAGTCTGTGGCCTTTGATTATAAACAAAATGGAGCAATGCGCTATGATTCGATGTATTGGTTGTCAGTCAAAGCAAACGACCGTCAAAAGCCACACCGCTGCATAAGGAGAACAATCAGCAGCCCGTTGAAAAGGCAAACAGAGAAACCGCAATCCCTTAGCGCATCGCTCAATTGTGTCTGTAAACAAAGGCCTCAGACCTTGCAAAGCAAATAACAAAAGCAAGAGGCTTTTGAACCAAATGAGAGATATTCTTCATTTACCACTGTCTCCATTCTGAGGTCTTGTTCTCCCCGTGGTGGTTGCCTTTAAATGTTCACACTATTCAGGCACTACTTCACTGTGGACACAAGGTAACTTTAACTCGCCCACGTGTTTCTTGGTCTGACCAATTGGAGCAGCTCCCTCCCTGGATTCAACACAAGTAATTCTGTGCAAAGGTGGAGTTTTTAAAACACATTTTCCCATCATTCATCACGTCACTGGAAACTGGAGTCAGAAAGTGGGCAATAAGAAACCAGTGTAAATCTCATACCTTCTTGAGTGAGAACTTAAGTTTGTTTCTTTCCTGCTCGCTGTGCCCAGAAAGACATGTGACGGAACGAAGGCAGAAACACCCATCGCGGCTAAAATCTGAAAACCTGCTCATATTGAAGTCTGGATAAACTGGTTATTTACTGATGTTCCTCCTGACGATGAATGATTTTAGATAGTCAAACCTGCTTCCTCCCTCAAACTTTTGCTCTGCAGGTAATATAGATTGAGATTTTCAGTTCAGGATATTACAAAAACTGCTCCATATTGCATCCATGTAATGTTTTGTTTTCTGTGATTCACCTCTTCAGCTGCAGTGACAGAGCAAGGTCCGCTCTTATGTAATAAGTCATCGTTGACAAACGTGAGAACCCTGTAATCCCAAACTCTTTGCAGACGAAACAAAAGCGAGCTTTCGTGAGGTCCTTCCTCCTTTGAGAAATGCAGCGACTAACATGAGCTGTACAGCTGATTGCTTATACGCCGTTGGGTTCCCCCGGCAACAGCAACAACCAATCATACGGCAGATGCGGTGTAGCTATTCTAACGTGAAGATTTCATAGGAAACCAGCAATTCCACAGGTAATCCTGAATGCAGTTTGGTCACGAGAAGACGGGACAGTGCAGTAAACACATCCCGTGCAAACAATCTATCTCAAGATAGCACCCCCTATGGGGAGTTGGTCTGTACAATCATCGTAGAGCAAAATTGTGATCACTCCCAGTTGCATACCAAGTCTAATCTCACCCTTTTTGCACATTTTAGTAGTATATTTCAATCCTCAGAACTGGGAAAAAAAACAACTCCAGCACTTCTGTTTGCAATATTACGACAGCACAACACCACTACGATGACAAGAGAGACAGGAATTGGGAGAGGTAGGTGTGCAAATAAGCCATCATGTAAAAAAAAAAAGAACAATAAAATATAATACAACATAAAATTCATATTGTCTTTGCATATATACAGTACAGTTAGCTGGACACAGATGCAGTAAAATGATAAATACAAATTTATATTTATATATATATATATATATATATATATAATATAGATATATAGAAAGGAATTTCGATCGATAAATAAATACACTTTGCTCTCACCTCTGATTGTAAATTGCAAAACAGGATTTGATTTCCTTTTTGAAATTTCAGGAATAAGGAGGATATGAGAAAATCATAACGCAGCAAAATTCATCTTGATCCCAGCTGAGCAGATCCAGAAATCCAGACTCTGGATCAATTCCAGCTTTCTCAACATTTTTGGGGTGCGTTTTGGATGAGCTGATTATGGAATGTCTGTAGGGTTGGGGTTGAGGTTGGGGGGTGAAGAGAAGTTTCCAGAACATAGGGCATCCACACGGACTCTCAACGGATTGGATATGCCCTTCATGTTCCTTTGAATGATATTTCTTTGGTGTTCCCCAACTTTAGGGGAATCCAGATCTGGTTAAAAAAGCTCAGCGGTGGACCCTAAGCCTGGCATTTTTCTACAACCCAAACAATTTCATAAGAAATTACATTTCTCAGTTGGGTTTTTTTAATTTTATTTTTCTTTTAAGGAGAAGCATTACACGCAAGTGTAAAGAGCAACAGCAGTCTTTGAAGGGCTGATGGCTAGTTCTTTTAGCAAGAGCATTTACGGCCCACCGAGTTTGGACCCAGGACTGGAACAGTCTGGCATAGGGGAGCCAAACTCGGACTAGGCATGCGTGTATGTGTATTGTGACACCACAGTGACATCATTGATGACATCACAGTGGTCTAATTTCTTGGGGGCAATGACAGTATTTGTTTGAGTTTCTCCAGTTACACTGAATTTTTTAATTCATTAATTTTGAGTTTAGTCATTTATACTAACAGTATTTTGTTTGATTGAAATGAACCACTTAATGAAAATGTTCTGTTTAGGCGAGTTTAACCATGTGCAGTGACAGCATTTAATGTTATTGAAAATACCTATTTGTACTGACAGTTTTGTGTTTAATTGAGTGGCTAACATTTCAGTTTAATTGGTTGGGTTTGCCTTGTTACAGCTGTCAGTGTTGAGTTTATTTGAGGTTACCATTTTACACTTACAGTGTTGAGTTTGTTTGAGTTTACCATTTTACACTGACAGTGCTGAGTTCAATTGAGCCTCATCAGTTATACTGACAGTGCTAAGTTTAATTGAGTCTAATCGTTTATACTGACAGTACTAAGTTTAATTGAGTCTAATTGTTTACACTGACAGTGCTGAGTTTAATTGAGTCCAATCATTTATACTGACAGTGTTCTGTTTATTTGAGTTAACATATTTACACTGACAGTGTATAGTTTAAGTTTAAGCATTTACACGGACAGTGTCGAGTTTCAGTTAAAGTACTTTTACTTACTGTGTTGAGTTTAACTGAGTTTAAGCACTCACACTGAGTGTTGAGTTTGAGTTTAGGCATTTACACTGACAGTGCTGAGTTTGAGTTTCAGCATTCAACATGTTGGGTTATGCTGAGTTTGAAACATTTGCACTGTCATTGTTGAATTTAATAGTAAAGTATTCACACTGACAGTGCAGACTTAAACTGGGTTTTAGCAATTACACTGACAGTGCTGAATTTAACTGTGTTTAAGCATTAACACTGACAGTATTGAGTTTAACTGCGTTTACGCAATTACACTGACAGCGTTAAAGCATTGGTCCTCAGAATCTGAGCATGTATAAACAGGTGCTGCAGAAGTCATCCAAGACTTGATGTGCATCTTTTTTTGCATATTTCTTTGCAATTTGAAAGCGACCAATCAGTCGACTGAGATTAAGGGTTGCCAGGCAGCTGGCTGGAATCCAGACTCAACCCAGGCAGTTTTGCAACAACAAAAAAAAAAAGAAGGAAAAGAAAAAATCATTTCACTGCACCACTGCAACAAAAAAAAAGAAAGAAAAAAAGTACGACATTCAGAAAAAACACTGCTACACAGGTGTCAGCTGGTCCTCAACTTGCCGGGTCCAAATGCGCACGCGCACACACGCCTCGTCCTGCGCGGGGGGGGGGGGCGCTAGTCCTTCCGTTTTGGCAGTAAGTCGAGCAGGAACTCGCCGACGCCCAAGAAGTAGACTACCTGGGCGATGCCGAAGAGGGGCGCGATGACCAGGGCGCGGCAGTACGCCCCCTTCAGGAAGGCAGAGGGACCCTCCCGCTGGAGGATCTTCCTGTGTTAGGGGGGAGAAGGGTTGTCATGGTAACAGGGCTTCACAAAGAACACGGTTGTTACATCACCACATACTGCACAAGATTTCCAGCCATATTAATATATTATTATAACTGTCAGCTGTTATAAACTGTGAATGCTGGTATTCATTTCTAACCCTGATTGGGACTCATGAATTGTTAGTTCTTAATTAATGCCTCAATTGCTCTTAATGAGTGTCTGAGGAGTTAAGATTTACCCTATTAATGCCACATTATGCCAGAGATGATATATGACCCTATTAAAGTAAATTTTCTTGAAGAATTACAGCAGAATTTAAAAATGTTTTGAATGATTATAAAGATATCAAAAGACAGGGCTGGACGCCCTGGTCTATAAGTTGTTAATAACACTTTAATTGTATGTATGTGTGTACGTGTGTGCGCACGTGTGTGTGTGTGTGTGTGTGTGTGTGAGTGTCTGTCTGCTGTGCCTGTGTGTGCGTTGGTGTGTGTGTGGGGAGGAAATGTTACCTGATGCAGTCGGTCACTCCTGAGTAAGTGTCCTCTTGGCTTCCCCTTGTCAGAGACTGTAGCCTGGTCTTTATCACTGTAACAGAAAAGTATTCACATTAAACACACGCACACACACACGCATTAACACATACTGCTACGCGGATTAGCAGCCAGCATATGCAACCGCACAGTTAAACAACATCAAGCCCGGTTGATTAGCCGCAGGCGCACAAATCCATCTGGATTAAGAAGGCGTAAACCCTCAGATTAACGTCACCAGCCGCGCGGGTGGTCAGCCCGCAGCGCCGGGAGCACAGGGACACGCCAAACGCTCCGCTCGCTTCTCTCGCTCTCTCTCACGCCTCCCCCTCCCCCTCTCTCGATCTGCGGCGCCGCGGAAAGGGGGGGGCGCCTGTCAGTGCGGATCGGCACGGAGCCACAGCGATCGCTGTAAACCGGTGGCTCTCAAACTCGGTCCTGGGGGACCCCTGTGTCTGCTGGTTTTCATTCCAACCTGAACCGCAATCCCAGAATTTTAACAAGCTGTTAATGTTTCATAATTAGGTGCTTTCCATGTTTTAGAGCTGGGGTTCCAGAAAGGGCCAGCGTGGGTGCACACACCTGATTCTACTAATCAATCACTAGAGTCATTGCTAAGCACCTTGATTAGTCGAATCAGGATCAGGTGTGTGCACCCACACTGGCCCTTTCTGATGAGGTCGGAATGAAAACTAGCATACACAGGGGTCCCCCAGGACCGAGTTTGAGAACAACTGCTGTAAACGCTGGGAGACTCTGAAGGACTCCAGCTGCGGGAGACAAGAGCCTAGTCAACTGCAAACAAAATGGCCGTCTCTCTCCCCTCTCTGAGGCGCTAAACCTCGAATGCAGAGATGGAAGTTTTGTATGGCCCATGAGCGTGTGTGTGTATGTTATATGATATGTATATCGCATGCACGCGCGTGTATGAATGTGCGTGCTTGTGTGCGTGCGCGTGTGTGTGTATGTGTGTGCGTGCGCGTGTGTGTGTGTTATTCTCACCGTCCACAGGGTTGACGGCCACAGCGGCAGTGCTGCCGGCGATGCAGCCCGAGGCGAAGGACACGTAGAAGGGGGCGTTGCCCTCCGACCCCCGCCGGCCCAGGTTGTTCAAGTTGGCAAAGAGAGGGAAGTAGATTATAGAGAATGGCACATCCCTGCAGGGGTGGGGAGGAAGAGAGAGAGAGAGCCACCATGGCATCCACAATTATTAACAAGCTGGTAAAGACAAGTAAAGAAGTCTGTATGATATACATAATGCCGGTAACAAGCTATACTAACAAGCTGTACTGGCTGATAATGTTTAAATCTCCACCACTTAAAAGTCACAACACCTGCAGAAATAACTAGAGTGCGGTGCAAGGCTTTCTGAAACTAACATCAGAGCCTGTTCTGAGTGCTGTACCCCAGGGGTACAGGGTACCGTACCTGAGCAGTGTGGCCCCCAGGCCCTTGTACAGCCCTGCGATTCCCTTGCTCCTCAGCAGGTCCCGGGTCAGCTGCATGGCGGTGGGGGACTTCATCTCCACTGGGGCCCCGGGGCCTGAGCTCACGGCCTCTGGCATCAGCTTCCGCTGGGCCGCTAGGGGGCAACATCGTGCCAATAACATCAGACACCACACAGATACTACAGCATCACCAAGATACACCAATGTCACACCATCGCCAAGATACATAGACCCTACAACATCACCGAGATACACAGACACCACACCATCACCAAGATACACAGACCCTACAACATCACCGAAATACACCAACGCCACACCATCGCCAAGATGCACAGACCCTACAACATCACCGAGATACAGTGATACTACAACATCACCAAGATACACCAACGGCACAACATCACCGAGGTACACTGATACTACAACATCACTGAGATACACCAACGCCACACCATCGCCAAGATACACAGACCCTACAACATCACCAAGATACACCAACGCCACGCCATCACCAAGATACACAGACCTTACAACATCACCGAGATACACTGATACTACAACATCACCAAGATACACCAACGCCACAACATCACCAAGATACACCAACGCACAACATCACCAAGATACACAGGCACCACACCATCACCAAGATACATAGACACCACACAGTCACCAAGATACACAGGCACCACGCCATCACCAAGATACACAGGCACAACGCCATCACCAAGATACACATACACTACACCATCACCAAGATACACAGACACTACACCGTCACCAAGATACACAGACACTACACCGTCACCAAGATACACTGATGCCACACCCATCACCCAATCAACATCACCCAAAAGGAAAAACACAGAGAGACAGACACAGAGAACCTGGCCAATACAGTCAAAATTTTCCACAGCCAGACAGAAGCACAAACATCGCAGACACACCAAACCTGGGCCAAATAATTGTCTGAAACAACATTCATAAGCGAGGAATTTCCCACACGCTATTCTCAACTCAACCACCGGGGGCGGAATCTCCCCGTCTCCTAATGGAAGTGGCTGTGCTCAGCCTAGACTCGCACCCTAGCCCCTCTCACCAATTCGCCCGGCGTCCTGTAGCTGGATTTTCAGCATCTCCATGGGAGTGGTGACGATCACCTGTGGTCGGGGACAGGAGGACAGAAGGTCAGGCGTGTGTGTAACGAGTGATTCCTCCCAGTAAGTTAAACACGGCGACGAAGAAGCGCTCGGACAGAGGAAACGCTTTGCGCGGAGTTAGCGGAAACGACACTGGTTTTACATGAATCCTGAAAAAGGTACAGTGGACAAAAATAAGACGAAGGACAGCTGAGAATGCACAAAGGAGATGGAAAATATACTGTCACACACAAGCCAGACGGTCGGCCATGCCATTCCTTCCTCCTTTTATTTAGCTACAGAAGGTTGCGGTTGATAACCTAGGTAACCAGTTAGTCAGGGGAATTTTTGAGTTTAGAGTGCTGTAATATCATCGACAAGATCCAGAATAATATCACAATATCATCTACAAGGTCCTGTATAATATCACAATATCACCTACTGGATCCAGTAAAATATCACAACATCATCTAGAGGGTCCTTCACAATATGAAATGAGCTGTCGTGCATGTGGTCGAAAAACATTTTTGAAAAACATACTTTAAATCTCTGAATGCTAAATTAACAGCGATCTGCCTAAAGGTTTAAATAGAAGAACCTGGGGCTCTGCAGTTTCAAAGTTTTTCAGTCGGTCTAGCAGTGCAGGTGTTCAAAGCTAGGGTAGTACGAGCAGCAGAATATACCGGCTCGCAAACTCAGGGTGCAATACCCACATATGCCACTGGGTGGCAGCTGGAGGATCACAGCCGCCTTGAATAAGAGCAAAAAAAAATACGAAATTGCCATCTACTGCTTGACTTGGAAAACATCCAGCATTAAGAAGGGATTATTATTTAGGCAAGAAATCAAAAGGCTAAATCCATATAAGGCGTAGCCTTAGTAGTTTTATAGTCAAACTGTTATTTGGCTTCGATCTGTATACAGACTATGTCAGTTTATGTTAAACAAAATATATACACCCTCAGTAAAAACAGTTTGGGCTCAAAGTACTTTTTCATCAAAGATAGTGTAAAACAATATACATTATATGCCGGTTTGTGGACATAATCTACATATACAATATATATGAGAAAATCAAAGTTCAAAATGCGTCAAATATCCCATGTCACCATATGATTAATTAATACACTATTTAAAATTCAATAAATATTGGCACCCAACATCGGGCTGAGTCGGCTTTAACATGCAGTCCACGGGCACCCGATCGACCAGCGGGGGTCGCTGCTGCGTGACGAGATCAGCGGGCAGCCAGGCCGCAGTCACGATCATTTGCCCGGTTGTCAAAACCGCAAAACCGTAACCAACCCTGTTCCTGGAGATCCACCGTCCTGTAGGTTTTCATTCCAACGCTAACAAACTGCACCTGACTCTACTAATTGGTAGCTCAGCCAGATCTCTAGCTGTTGAATGAAGCGTGATTTGTTAGGGTTGGAGTGAAAACCTGCAGGACGGCCGATCTCCAGGAACAGGGTTTGGTTAGCGCTGCTCTGTGAGGACAGAGCTAGTTCCAGTCAAAAGGCCACAGCAGCATCAGTTCCAGTAAGGATGAACTCCCATCGGGCCGTATTCCTTGCAAGATCAGTCCCCTAAGAATCAATGCAAGCATCGATCGTGTCCGACCACATTGCCCAGCCTTAAGTGCCTTTGCGAATTATGATACTTTTTCTGGAGTCCTACTTTATATAATATATACTATGAAGATCTGCTCTACAGCAAGCCATATGCATTCACATACACACACAGTTAAACAGACCTCATTACAATCACACCTGCATATAAAGACCTCGTTTTGATATGAAAGTGTGATTTCTGTATGTGAATTTTTTTTGCCAGTGCTACAAAGAGGACACATTAAATACTGTATCACATTACATGTGTTAATAACATTGCATGTTACATTCCTTTTAAATAAGTGCGCAATATATTACATATTGTTTTAATGAATTTGAAGTAACACCCCAGATACAGGTTTGAGTGATGGGTCCGGATGGGAGGGGCATTACAGCAGAGGCTCCACCCCCACACTCACCTGGCATGTGCCTGCTCCACAGCCTGCCAGCATCTCCTTCAGCAAGGTCAGCTTCTGACTGAGAAATCAGAGGAAGAGAGACATAGAGAGTTAGAGCAGAGAGAGAGGATAATCTGTCATCAGTTCATTACGGCTATTTTATTGACTCAAATCATTCGGTCCTGTTACTCTCTTCTTTTATTGTATGTCAGGTCTGTGAATTTATCAGTGCTTTGACAACGTAATATTGCTCCTGTCATGCCGATAAGGCCATTAAACTGTGAATTTGAAAGAGAGGAGAGAGCGATGAGTAATGAGGAGAAAATGAATGATGAGAGAGGAGAGACAGAGGGAAGAAGAATGACAGAGAGAAAAACATCATTACAGCGTCGGGATTGAGATGCTCTAAAACAGCAAAAGGCTATGCTTAACCCTTTAAGAGTGAGATCACAAATATGAGATTGGAATGCTCTTAACTGAACTAATGTTGATGTAACCATCACTACTGGTAATTGAACACAGTGGAGTTCTAGAACACTGACTTACAATTTAGAAAAAACATTGCAAAAAAACTACTCTTCAAAGTGTTCAGTTGTTCAAGTTCAAGTTACAGCTACTGTAATGCCACAAGGAATATCCCCCACATATAAAATGGAGACAAACTAGCTAATTACATAATAATGACCTTCCTGAACGAGAAGTGCTCTGAGCAACGCCCATCCATTATCAATACTGTCTTATTCCTGATCAGGGTCACGGGGGGGTTGCTTGGGGGGGTTATGTGCAGAATTCCATCCCAGCGTGCATGGGTATCATAGGTATCCCAGCATAAAGAAAGAAATGACTTTAGCCTATTTCATTGACTCCATTAGGCATGAAGGGTTGCATTACAAACGTCTACACTGTGGCGCAGGGGTGAAAGAGGCCTAAGGATATCACATAGTTGAATACATGCACACAGAAAACAATACAGTGAGAACTGGCAACAGAAGAACAGAGCAGTTCAAACAGGGTCGTGATGTGAGACAGGGCCACAGTCCATCATTGTTCGATATCTACACTAATGAATTAGCGGTGCAACTGGAACCGTCTGTAGCCCACTGGCCTCACCCTGCGCAACAATTAAGTCTCTGTACAGATGACCTGGTTCTGATGTTTCCCACAGAACACAGGCTACAGCAGAACCTGGCTCTGTTACAGGAGTATTGTCTGACCCGGGCCCTGGCGGTCAACTCAAAGAAGACAAACATAATGATCTTCTGTACAAAGACCAGATCTCAGGAAATTAGGCAACACTATGGCAGTACTAGGACACGCATATGCCTATCTACCTCGGTCTGACAATCAGGGCGTCAGGGAGCTTTAGCATGGTAATGAATGCAATTAAGAGAAGGTTTTAGGAAACAAACTTTCAGGTAAGATTTGTGGTCCCCTCAACACAGCTACATTAAATGGGACACGCATCCAACAGAAACCATTACATATTACATTACATTACAGGCATTTAGCAGACGCTCTTATCCAGAGCGACTTACACAACTTTTACATAGCATTTTACATTGTATCCATTTTATACAGCTGGATATATACTGAAGCAATTTCGGTTAAGTACCTTGCTCAAGGGTACAACGGCAGTGTCCTTACCCGGGAATCGAACCTGCGACCTTTCGGTTACAAGCCCAGTTCCTTACCCACTGTGCCACACTCCGTCCTCACCCTAAGTTCAAAGAAAAACTCCAAATAATGCATGTAGTGTAGAATTAGGCCGGGTCCCATAAATATCCAAAAAAAGAACGCTAAAATTCTGGATGTACCCAAAATCAAGTCCTGAAGACTCACTGCAGTTTAAAGGAGTACCATGGTGATTTTCACACTTTCTCGGTTTTATGTGCTATTTGCACAAGAGGCATTGAAGAAACACAATGAGCAAAGTATTAAATATGTCCGTTCTGTATTTTTGGAGAAATATGCGTTTTAAATTCATCGTCCTATTTTCAACCGGTTGAGAAAGTTGTCATTTTTCTACGTCACGAATACAGTAACCACTCCCATTTCCACGCCCCGTAAAGAAATCTAATTCTAAATCGTTTGGGGACCCATGGATAACTCGAGACCCATGGTTTGCGCCGCTGGATTACAGGCAAGACAATGCAAATATCTGACTAACGTTAGGTTCACTTAAATTAGAGTGCCTTTAGATTATTTCTGGTTATATTCATTTAGCTAGCTAGCTAACGTTAGCTAGCTAGGAGGTTTGCTTTCATAAGGCAGTGTTATCGATAACGTTAGCTTGCTAGTTTGCTTTTATGAGGACGTTATATTGTGCTTTTATCTTAACTTGGCTAGCTAGATAGCAAAAATTTTAATTGGATATAAGTCAACGTCCTTACCTTAGTTATCTATCGATACTTGATATACTACTAAGCTAGCTAGCTTGTGAAAATTCATTCTCACAAAAAGAGCGCGTATCATGGGGGTAGCTGTGGTAACGGGGCACGGTCTGTCAATCATAGCTAACTGACAGTTCTCATTACCACGCCCAGACGGTTCGGGTGAATTTTTATAGTGGGAAATTTAGGCTTAGAAAAATACGTTTTAAAGTACATTGAAATGACTGAATAATAAAAAAAGTATGCACATTTGTTTTGTTGTTGCCTAAAGACAACTGGGAAGTGTCACGTTCAACCACCATGGTACTCCTTTCAGCATTACTAGCCCCAGAGCTAGAGGAGGGACCCACAGCACAACGGGCTGCACAGTGTGTGTGCCATAGCCTGAGAGACGGTGAGCAGGCAACTCCACCATAACAGTGTCCCGAGGACAGTCTGAGCTTAGTCTATATCGTAGCCTTTAGGGTGACGCACTCATATAAGCACACACACACACACTCATATAAACACCTCCACACATGCATTCACACACACACATACACACACGCACATAAATATGCACTCACAGAAACACACACACAAACACACACTTAAAAACATATACTACACTTACTCAATTCCCTCTTCCAAAATTGCTAAATTGCAAACATGACAACCCCACACAATCACAGTGGGCCAAATAACCCAAACACAACCCACAGCCCAACCTGTCACTTAAATATTACTGTGCCACCGTGTTGAAAAACCCACCTGGCCACACGCGCACACACACATACACTAACACGTACATACACGCACCCACACACACACATACACACGCACACGTGCACACTACGTGAGTATTCTGCTCTAAAGTGTGTTAATAATTCACAAGTTGAACTGGCTCAATAATTCAACACCAGGGCTATTAGTTGCCATGGAGATGCTGATAGACGCCAAGGATACTCCACTTTATCTGGGCAGCCCCTGCAGCAGGGGTTGATGGGTAATCCGCTTCAAGGATAATGTTTGCGTGTAATGTATTGACAGCTGTAATGTTATACGCATTTATATATAGAACAGCGTGCCGCTATTCTCGCGCACCCACATGTACAACATACAGTACATCCAAACACCGCTAACTGTCTCATAAGTACTGCCAAGCCTGCAAAGCAAACGCTAATTTTCACAGCGGTGAAAAAAACTGGTTTTCTTTTCCGCGGCTAGCATTCCGATGGCATAAAACCGACAAGAGCCCTGTAGAAAAAATGTATCTTGATGTCAGGTGCGGTCTGTTCTGACAATTCCATTGTTTGAAACTGAGTTGCGAAGTTAAGCCCTGCTTGCCACAGGCCGTGTGCCAATCGGATGTGGGTTATCCATGCATATTCCAGCACCCGGATTTTACAGACAAAAATGTGGGCTGTTTCCACCTCTCCTGAGCTCTCTACGTCAGATCATACCACATTAATCATATTTATTTTTAATACGTGTCAGCTGTTGCTGCTTCGAGCAGGTCTGTAAAGCTCCATGACGTTTGTTTTATGTTGGCTAATAAATCAATCTGTTCGCCTTTTCATGGCATTCCCCCTGTCAGATCGCTCATTGTCGCTGTCATTTTAAAAGCGACTCACTTCGGCCTGAAAATTAATCGGTTGAAATTAAATGCGTCAAGACAAATCAGATGCATCAATTTCCCAGGATGCACCTGGTGTCCATCCCCATTGCAGTTCCTCGCATCAGCTGACCAACAGAACAGTGAAGTACGTCCACCTCGCTGACATGTTTTTGTCAATTCTGATTGATAGGGAAGGTTGATTTTTTAAAAGGATGTGTTAGACCCAGTTTTGTTTTGTTTTGTGTAAATAGTCAAAAGAATATTGCCACCTAGTGGTGATCTCTATAGGCCATAGAAAATTATAGGACTACAATTTCCACGACGCTCCAGGCAATTTAATAAAGACAGGTGTGCGCAATTTGAGGCTGGAAGACGCCGACGAGAGACTGTTCTCGACCGCTTACCGTTTAACGTAAACATAGGTAATTTAAGTTTGTAATGAATAAATAGTAAAATAAGTAATTTATCATTTTATTTGAGTTTTGCCTCTTGATTTGATTTGATTTTGATTATTGTAAAGGCCTATTTTCTTTGTTGAATGTGTGTTGGAACAACCTTGATTTATTTTGATTAACCGCACGAGCCATTCGACATCAAGCCAACCGGACAAGCCCAACAAGTCACCACAACCGTGAGTAAAGCAAGCCAAATAACTTGAAAGATAACGCGTTGGAAATGTCTATATCTACAAGGCGTCTAAAGTGGCTTTTAGAAAGCAAGTTGAAGGAAGCCGCGACAGGATGGTACAATTATTTTGGCTAGCAATACAGCAGGTCCCTGTTAACAGTATTAATGGACTGTAACTGGAGTTGTTTTCACGTTCTTACAGGGTTTTGGAGTGACTAGTTCAATGCAGTTGATATTTATGTGAGATGACAGCACTGTGGGGGGTCAAAACCATTAAAGTGGCAGCTGCATCACTGCCAGATGACCAATAGTAATTTATGACAACTCAGACATCAGCCTTTAGCCTATTTATGAAAAGCCGAGCCAATGCACCTACGATACGGTCGTGAGTATTATCTCCTCCAGGAATGCAAGCATGTAGTGACTGATGGCTGTTCTCTTTGTCTCTTGCACACAAAAAAAACAAGGACATGAAAACTGACATCTCTACTAATGGGTCCAGGTTCAAATAACTGATATTTTTGTTGAGATAAACTTAAGGAAGCAGGATACTGGCTCCTTGTCCTCGATCATGCTTCGACAGGATCTACACCGCTTTGCTGGAATTTTTAATTTTTGTAATTTTTTAAACAAGACCTCAATATGTGTGAAGTTCTCTTCAACCTCCAGTGAAATCAAAGCAATCATACGGACACAAGCCGATATAGTGGAACGTGCTGTAACTCCTCGTGAGACAAATTCACTCTTTCAAAACATGGTCGACATCTGCAGTATGAAGGGTTCACAAGTTCTTGCATTGTTTCAGTGCCATTTACATGACTTCATTTAACCAGCAGCATCAACCGAGAATTCAGTCATCTTTTGCAGTGATGCACTGTGGGTAGGAATGCAGGGGATTGTGCAGCCAATCAGATGATTGGGTGGTCAGATATTAAGAGCCAGTTTTTGTGGGAATTTGACAATGACAGTGGAGTTAAAACTTACCACAAGAAATGATGTTCGTTAATAATAAGTATCCATAATAATAAAGATGATCTATGTCTTTAATAGATTCCAGAACCATTTGAGATCAATCCAAGATGTGAATTCCTTTATTTGCTGTGACAAGAAGTTTGGAGTGCTCTGTTGCGATGTACTTAATTTAGGGGTTGCAAAACTTAGCCTGCAGCCTGTTTAGTTCCGAGACACATTTTACTGTCAATCATCCATCCATCCATTGTCTATGCCCGCTTATCCTGGGCAAGGTCACGGGGGGTGCTGGAGCCTATCCCAGCGTGCATTGGGCGAGAGGCAAGAACACACCCTGGACAGGCTGCCAATCTATCACAGGGCTACTGTCAATCAATCCTTCAATGGTAGCCAAATGTACTTTCGAACATGGATAGGAAATGTTTCTCAACACAATGTCAAAACGACTACACTGTAACTGTTGCAGTGTATGTAACCGGTGAACGTTTCAAGCCTCTGGAAAGGGAATAAATGTACACAAAGTTATTTCTCTTACCACGTGTAACACTACCTTGTGATCCACTTTAGTCCCTTTCCAGGCCCACAGTTTAACAAAACATTTATGGTAACATAAAACAGGAATTCCATAGTAAACGCCTTTCAGACACTGCTCATGTCACCTGTACGTATAACTCATTTGTGCTTTAGTGGCATCCCAGTTGAGCGTTCAGCTGAGATGGCAAGCTGCTAAACTTTGAACTTGTGCCGCTACCCGCAACCCCGCTAACCGACACACAAACGGCAAATGTTTAAAAGGGTGCTAGGCGCTGACGTGACGGGCAGATGAGCGTTCAGGCCTAACGCCAGTTCTGTCTCCACTCCCTCAATCCCCGCTAATCCCCTCAGAAATAAAACAAGTTAGCGCTGCCACTCTTAGCGCTGACACGTCATTAGCGCTGAGGCACGACCGTCGGGCAGCGGGGGGCGGCCAAACGAATTCAGCGCACGCCAGTGTGTCAGTATTCAACCAATGGGGGGGGCGGGGGGGGGGGTCGGAGTGTTAAGCATCAGCCAGTCAGACGCATCAGTCCGTCAGTGTGACAGAGCTCTAGTCTGTGTCAGTCAGTGTGACAGTGTTCCAGTGTGTATCAGCCAGTCAGTGTGACAGGACTCTAGTGTGTATCAGTCTGTCAGTGTGACAGAGCTCTAGTGTGTATCAGTCTGTCAGTGTGACAGAGCTCCAGTGTGTATCAGTCAGTCAGTGTGACAGAGCTCTAGTCTGTATCAGTCAGTCAGTGTGACAGAGCTCTAGTCTGTATCAGTCAGTGTGACAGAGCTCTAGTGTGTATCAGTCAGTCAGTGTGACAGGGCTCTAGTGTGTATCAGTCAGTCAGTGTGACAGGGCTCTAGTGTGTATCAGTCAGTCAGTGTGACAGGGCTCTAGTGTGTATCAGTCAGTCAGTGTGACAGGACTCTAGTGTGTATCAGTCTGTCAGTGTGACAGAGCTCTAGTGTGTATCAGTCTGTCAGTGTGACAGAGCTCCAGTGTGTATCAGTCAGTCAGTGTGACAGGGCTCTAGTGTGTATCAGTCAGTCAGTGTGACAGGGCTCTAGTGTGTATCAGTCAGTCAGTGTGACAGGGCTCTAGTGTGTATCAGTCAGTCAGTGTGACAGGACTCGTGTGTATCAGTCTGTCAGTGTGACAGAGCTCTAGTGTGTATCAGTCAGTGTGACAGTGCTCCAGTGTGTATCAGTCTGTCAGTGTGACAGGACTCTAGTGTGTATCAGTCTGTCAGTGTGATAGAGCTCTAGTGTGTATCAGTCAGTCAGTGTGACAGGGCTCTAGTGTGTATCAGTCAGTCAGTGTGACAGAGCTCTAGTGTGTATCAGTCAGTCAGTGTGACAGAGCTCTAGTGTGTATCAGTCTGTCAGTGTGACAGGACTCTAGTGTGTATCAGCCAGTCAGTGTGACAGGACTCTAGTGTGTATCAGTCTGTCAGTGTGACAGGGCTCTAGTGTGTATCAGTCAGTCAGTGTGACAGTGCTCCAGTGTGTATCAGTCTGTCAGTGTGACAGAGCTCTAGTGTGTATCAGTCTGTCAGTGTGACAGGGCTCTAGTGTGTATCAGTCAGTCAGTGTGACAGGGCTCTAGTGTGTATCAGTCAGTCAGTGTGACAGGGCTCTAGTGTGTATCAGTCAGTCAGTGTGACAGAGCTCTAGTGTGTATCAGTCTGTCAGTGTGACAGGGCTCTAGTGTGTATCAGTCAGTCAGTGTGACAGGGCTCTAGTGTGTATCAGTCAGTCAGTGTGACAGGGCTCTAGTGTGTATCAGTCAGTCAGTGTGACAGTGGTTTACTGTGTATCAGTCAGTGTGACAGTGATCTAGTGTGTATCAGTCAGTCAGTGTGACAGGGCTCTAGTGTGTATCAGTCAGTCAGTGTGACAGGGCTCTAGTGTGTATCAGTCAGTCAGTGTGACAGGGCTCTAGTGTGTATCAGTCAGTCAGTGTGACAGGGCTCTAGTGTGTATCAGTCAGTCAGTGTGACAGAGCTCTAGTGTGTATCAGTCTGTCAGTGTGACAGAGCTCCAGTGTGTATCAGTCAGTCAGTGTGACAGTGCTCTAGTGTGTATCAGTCAGTCAGTGTGACAGAGCTCTAGTCTGTATCAGTCAGTCAGTGTGACAGAGCTCTAGTTTGTATCAGTCAGTGTGACAGTGCTCCAGTGTGTATCAGTCTGTCAGTGTGACAGAGCTCTAGTGTGTATCAGTCAGTCAGTGTGACAGGGCTCTAGTGTGTATCAGTCAGTCAGTGTGACAGTGCTCTGCTGTGTCTCACCCGTCCTTGGACAAGTGATGCCTGAAGAAGTCATTAGCCGCCAGCTTGATGGCTTTCTCTGGGGTGACGAGGGTCAGGTTCACCGCAGCCCCTGAGAGACACAGAGATTGTGTTTGTGACATCGCTCGCGTTGCCCTGGCAACACATTTTCATCTGCCAGGCCAGCGAAGCTCCATTTCATTTTGAGAAAGAAGCAGAGAGAGAGGAGAGAAGCTTGAGGGAGGAACGTGGAGAGAGAAAGACAGAAAAAGGGAGGAAGCAATTAGAAGGGATGTGAAGAAACGGAGAAAACAGAGAAGGAGAAAGAGATTAAGAGGTAGAGAAATAGAGGATAGAGGAGGAGAAAGGGGAAAAGAAGCAGAGGATGGGAAAAAGAGAGAAAGAAAAGTAAGCAGAACTCAGAGAAGAGAAGGAGATAAACAATCGCTCAAGCAACAGTAAATCATACTCCAATCTCCACAGCCTCTCTCTGACAGTCGTAGAGCTTTGTTCAGTATTTAACCACCACCCTTCACTTTGAGACAGATGTGGGGTGACGCACCACACAAGCAAGCCCCAGCCCCTACCTCTGTACATCCCGAAGTAGCCCTCCGACCGAATGGTCTTGATAAGGCAGTCTGACCTGCGGGAAAGGCAACAATGCGGGCGTTTATCTCCCATAATTCAGTGCAAGTGTGAGACAGCCCATGAAAGTGAGCCACAGTAGTGGCGGTGCTTTTTGGGTCTGGTACGTACATGCTGGTGTAGAGCCGCGAGCCATTCTGCTGGTTCTGGAGGCGGGTCTTGGCCAGGTCAATGGGAAACACGCAGGTGACCCCAATCAGCCCTGCCACCCCCCCATTAATCAACTTGGCAGGCAAACTGGGGAGAGGGGAGAACCACAGATATAATAATAATAATAACTACAACAGCAACACATTTTATTAATAACAATTTCAAAGTGCTGTACAGTGATATCATAAAAAATATGTGTACATTGCCAATACAGCAATGAAAAATAGACAGGTGATGATAAAACACGATGTGATTTAACCCTGAGAAAATACATTGCAATACAGAGGTAACTCAAAATAAAAACACACTGACAGGCAGGAGCGGCGTAAAAAGGAACTCAAGCTTTTAGTCCGCTTTGAGGGGATGTGTGTCTGGGGGAGTACCCAGTGACCAAGTTTTGGTTAGCAGAACGTTTCTAGAGTGTTAGGAACGTTACGGTAAACGTTCCCGGTGTGTACGTGTCCAGTTTTCTGGGGGTTCCTTAAGTGGTCTTTTAGTCACAAGGAACATACAACTACGGCTTTGTTCGGCTTTGCCAATGAAGTTAAGGTGGCATCTGTGGATGGTTATTCACATTCATTTCCTCGGGGATATTAGGAGCGTGAACAAATCCGTAATTTTAGGACTTTAATTTGGACAATTCTTCAAACGTATATTTTACACACATCCTCCTTGCTGTATTTTATGACTAAATGCTAACCTTCCAGGGATGTTGTAGGAACATCCTAAAACATCCAGAAACTTTCTATGTCACATGCCTGGAAATTTTTCTGCGATTTTGATAGGGCTTGTGAAGCACAATTGGCATGTTCTAAGACATGTACAGAGAAGGTTCTCACCAAAACATTACCTAGCAAATGAACATAAATCAATTGGAAAGTTTCCCAACTTTCTGGAAACACTTTGTGTTAGCTGGGGCTTAACTTTTATTATTATATTAGCTTGTATTGTTTATCTAAGATCTTCTGATTCAGTATTTTATGTTGCTATTTCTTCCCATTGTAAATTCTTAGTTATACTTAGACATTTTCTCTCATGTGTCTACTGTATGATGCATCCTTCTAACGTGTGATATTTGTGTGAGGATTTCTTGGTATGTGTGAGTCCAGATAATACAAACGTATGTTCATTACGCTGCAGAGCATATTGAAACGAAATATCAAAATGTACCTGACAGAAGAGAGCAGAAGAAGAGAGACAAACGAGGGAAAGAGAAGAGAGAAGCGGAGTAAAGACAGGACGATGAAAAGAAGAAAAGTAAGAGGGCAGGAAGGAAAGAGAAGGTAGTAAGATGACAGTCAGAAATGGTCAGAGGAAGAAAAATAAAAGCGGGATTTTATCGTAGCAACGTAGGAACCTCCCGTAAAAGCCTTTGCTTTTCACGTGTAGCTGCTGTTCGCTAGCGCTAGCGCTGAGGCAAGCGATGCTTCATTTGTTCTTGCGGCATCTTTTCCCGCCTCCCCGCGCGTCGCGCTCACCTGATCTGCTTGTCAGCCATTTATCTGGGGCCCCTCCCTTCGGTCAGTGCGTCTGTCTGCGTCTCGGCGCGTCCGTCAGTCGCTGCTCTGAGGACGTCTGTCGGCGGCTGTGCTAGCGCGCTACTCGGTCCGCCCGTCGTCTGTCCGCGGCCAGATTCGGCTGGAGATTTCTGAAAGAGAGAAGGGAAGAAATTGCCCGGTCATGCTTCGTCTTCCTAGTCCCTACCTTCAGTTTTCCCACATTTTACGGACATATCCAGAGTACAGGGCACATTTTATTTTCCTGATTGCTGATGTGATTCAGGTTAAGAATCTTGCTCAAGGGCACAGTGGCCGTGCCTCGCCTGGGAATCGAACCTGCAGCATCTAGAGTTACAATCCCAGTTCCCTAACCGTTACACTCAACCCTCTAAGGTGTAAGATCACAAATATGTGATTAGAATGTTCGTAACCGAACGTTCTACTGTGATGTCACAATCACTACTGGTGATTGAAAGCAGTGAAGTTCTAGAACACTGGCTTAGAATTTTGAAAAAAAAAAAAAACATTCCAAAAAGGATTAACGGCCAAATTACTGTCAAATTCCAAAAATAAGCCCCCCCCCCCCCCCCACTCCCCTCACTAGTTGTTTCCTCTCCCTTGTCTTCATCCAGCGTCCATCACTGTTCTAAAATAGCCACAGTGACTCGAGGTGTCGGCCCATTCCAGAGCTACTCCAGGCCAGATACCGACCCAGCCTGGGTCAAAAGCAGTGGCGTTAGTAATTATAGTTGTAGGTCACAGTGCAGGGCTCCGCAAACATTTAACAATCATTCGCTGCTGACAGCATCTATATCTGTCCCTCCCTGGCTGTTTGTGTTCATAAGCAATGTTGATGCTGCTGATCCAGGATTTAACCTCACCCTATGTAAAACCGTATCCATTATATGGAAAATGAGCTCAGTTGTAAAAAGAGCAAAAATAAGAAAAAAATGTCCTTTTCACCTGTACCTATTGTAACTAAATAACAATAATTATTATTTTTATTATAATCATAATAATAATCCCTTGCTAAGACTTTAAATATTTTAATATGTTTGGAGCTCTATTTCAACTCCAAACATATATTATTTAATACTTAAAATGATAAACCATTTGGTATCAGCCGCTGAGCATTGTGGGAAGGCTCCTGTGATTCTGCACCACAGTGCTCGAGTTACAGCAGCACAGTGAAGCCTCATTCCTGTTTCCTGTCCTCTCCTCCTCCCCTCTCCGCACCAATCGCACGCTATTCCTGTCTCCTTTCCTCTCCTCCACCCCTCTCTGCACCAATCACACGCTCCCAGCTGCCTCCTGCCCTCTTGCCACCCTCCCCCTCCCCCGTTCACACCTCCACGGTGCTCCGTCTTTCATGGGGCTGAAAGCTCAGGGAATGAGGGCAGCAGGCTGTTTAGCATACGGAGTTGGTGTGTTTACTGACGTCCTGCATTCGAGACAGGTGAATATATTTTACTGACTTCTGCGGTTCTCAGGACAGCAATGGACCTTCCTCCATTCTGCCTAATTTCCACTGTGTGTGTGTGTGTGAGAGAGAGGATCGCAGGTGTGTGTGTATGTGCGTAAGAGAGAGAATTGTGTGTGTGTGTGTGTGTGTGTGTGTGTGTGTGAGAGAGAGAGAGAGAGAATCGCAGGTGTGTGTGTGTGTGTGTGTGTGTGTGCATAAGCGAGAGAATAGTAGGTGTGTGTGTGTGTGTGTGTGTGTGTGTGTGTGTGTGTGATAGAGAGAGAGAGAATTGCCTGTGTGTGTGTGTGTGCATAAGACAGAATCATAGGTGTGTGTGTGTGTGTGAGAGAGAGAGAGAATCGCAGGCGTGTGTGCAGAGGCACATTCACACCTAATGGAAGAGTTCATGCAAGCCCTATTTCTCATCCAACTAAAGCCCAATGCCTTGCCAAAACACTTCCTTTCTACCTCTCTCTCCCCTTCCCCCTCTGAATCTTCACCTGTGAAATTTCCAAACGGCTCTCTACGAGTGCCACAGTTTCCACGCAGCTCAGAGGGATGGGTCCACACACTGCCTGCTGCCCAGTGCAATTCAGTACCAAGTGTCAAATCAGTCACGCGACCCGCCATTTTGGCTCTTCTCCAGACTACGGATTCTGACAGTGACAGAGGCTCGAGACACTAATATTTGGTGCTAATAAATGAGTCACACTGGGGAGCAAACAGTGGAAGTGGATTCACCCTTCTTATCCAGTCTATTGCTGTGTTCTGCATCTGTATGACATTTTGTGTGTTAAGCTTTTTAAAAAATTTTCCATACTTGGCAACCTGGCAACAAAGATCTTAGAAAATCCCAGCACACCATCTGGATCTTAGAAAGTCCTGACACCATCTGGTCAGAGGTACATGATGCCAAAATCAAAAACAAATTGAACGCTCAATTAATTCTGCCCAGATCATTCATATATTAAAATAATTTAAGTAGCAGCTTTTTAAAATAAAACCACAGCTGCAGTCGCAGTAGCATTACATATTTTTTGTTTATTTCAAATATTTATGAAAAGAAATCAGTTTATCATAGCTTATTTAAAATGTTGCTGTGTTTGAGTATGTGCATGTGAATATGAGAGGGAAACTATAATATAGCTCACTGAATTCCCTACCCACTTCCAAACAGACCCTAATCCTAACCCCAACAGACCACTCTCTGTCAGCATTGCATTGGGTTTCCGTCTCAACGAATGAATGAGCTCTATTATTTGAAAACGTTTCTGATTGGCTATGAAAAGATCAATAAGCCTCAAAGTTCCTTCCCTCTGCCTCACATTTAGCAGTTAGCCAACATTGGGATAACGTGCTGTGAACGTTTCCAGCACCTTCTCTTCTGCCCCTTCTCCCCCGCAGTCATTCCCCCGCCTCTTTCCCCTCCCTCCTAAATAATTGTTTTGATTGAGCTATTGATTGGTTGACTGATTGACTGATTGACTGATTTCCCTTACATGCAAATTAAAAAGAGGGGCTTGTGCATGTGTGTGTGTGTGTGTGTGTGACACTGTGTGCGTGAGACTGTGTGAGTGTGTGTATGTGTGAGAGAGACTGCGTGTGTGCATGAGAGTGTGTGTGTGTGTGTGTGTGTGTGTGTGTGTGTGTGTGTGTGTGTGTGTGCGTGCATGCGTGCAGGTGTTTGTGTGGATGCTATGTGTGTGTGTTTCCCTGCGTGTGCGGTGTGTGTGTTTCCCTGCATGAGTGTGTGTGCATGTGTGTGCTGTGTGTGTGCTGCATGTGTGTGGTGTGCGTGTGTGTGCTCTGTGTGTGGTGTGTGTGTGTGTGGGTGGGTGTGTGCTGCGTACGTGTGTGTGTGTGGTTTGTGTGTGTGTGCTGCGCGTGTGTGCTGCATGTGTGGTGTGTGTGTCTGTGCACGCGTGTGTGTGCTGCGTATGTGGTGTGAGTGTGTGTGTGTGTGGGCAGTTCACAGAGCAGCAGGGCTTTGCAGCACAGTTGCTCTTTATATTTCTCCTTCCTCCCACACGGCCTTATCAGTGTTGACTCTTTATTCCTATAATCTACACAGGGACTGCAGAGGACAGCGAGTTTCACACACATCAGCCGCAACGCGTCGGCTGCAGCAATTTCAGTTGAACGCCGCGCACGGTCGCACAGCGTTGACCCTGCTGATAAATCAAACAAAACTCACTTTTTAAAGTTTAAGGTCCCCCACCCCCCCACTGTCCCGCTGCACCAGCATCCTCCACAGCAGAGCTCGACCACGCGGTCAAATCCGAGCACGGCACGTCCTCTCCGCGGCGCGATTCGCCCCCCCTAGACGGCAGGAAACGACCTTCCCCCGAAAGGTCAGGAAGGCAGATTCAACCGACTTACGTCTAAAAAAACCCACCTTTTCAGACCGCGCCTCCAAATGCTCTCTATCCGTAACGGCACCGACCTGTCGCGGCCTCGCGCGATCGTATCGCTAGCTCCGGCGGTGCCCGCTGACCGCGCTTCTGTAAGCGACCTCGGCTAAACGCGTCCGCCGGATGGCTAAATCGCAAACCGTCTCTCGGCTGTTAAGGTTTTAGGTTTCCTCGCTTAAATGGATTTGTAGCACTCGCTCTCTGATTTTTATCCGGGTTTCAGCTTTCGGTGAGAGAGGACGAAATTCGAGATGCACGAGGACGAGATACAAAGGTCTGCCTAACCAGAAGGCCGGGCAGTTCGTCACCAGCTTTGGGAGACCGTGGGGATTTTTCACGATCGTATTTTTGTTCCTCGTTTATTTTTTATTTTTCCTGATTTCGATGTTCTTGTTTCTCCCCCCGCTGACCTACTTGAATACTAATTCACACCGATTTAATTGTCTGTGTTGCCTTGCCACTCCCGTGGGTTTTACAGGGTTTCTAAACCGCATCACACACGCAGCATCGCCACTGAGCTGGCGCCATGGCAACCGACACACTGTATCGCCAGTAGCAAGGTAACTAACATGCCGTGCCTCCAGTACCATGGCAACCAATGCACTGTACGGCTAGTGCCATGATAACTGATCACGCTGCACCTGCAGTATCGTGGCAACCACACACTGCACCTGCAGTACCGTGGCAACCACACACTGTACTGCTAGTACCATGGCGACCGCCACGGTCTGCTGGAGCCCCCAGTCCAGGTCCTGGGGAGCCGCAGGGTCTGCTGGGGTGTTCGTTTCACCTTATAATCAACAACTAGTTCAGACCCAAAATACCAAATGAGGTGAGTTAACTGTGCAATGAGCTGCTTTGGGATATCAACAGAGCAGCACTGAAACCAGCAGGCCGCTGGGGCAGCCCAACATGCTATTAAATGTCTTTGCGTTGGTGTTCTCTTTTTTCTGTCCAATGCGTGCAACACGTCGGCCCACTGAATTATCACGTAGTTCAAAACAGACACGTATTCCGAATATGCAGTCTTCACCTTCAGCAGCACTGACCCCCTTAATTAAACAGAACTGAGCCCTTATCTGTTGACAGCTCGTTCGGTCTAAAGGTCATCGATTCCTCCGCTATCGACCGCCCCGGATCAAAGGGCGCGGCCAATACGTCAGGGGGTTTCGACAGCTCGCACGTGACCGGTCGACCCCAGCCCCGTGTGAACCCAGCGGTCGCGCGGAAACCGCGTCAACGTTCGACCGTAAGCTGTCCGTCGGTGATTCGAGCGAGACTGCGGACGGCAGCACTCACTCACGCGCAGGGATGGCGTGAACGTGAAACCGTCTGACGTGAACGCACGCTCGAGCAAACGGGCCCCTAACGTTTGAATGAAGCAAACTGAGGCATACACTGCCCGGCCTTGCAACTCCTCCGTCTGATCAATCCAGGTAAAGGTAATCTCACCTGGACTGAGGGAGGGAGGGAGGGAGGGAGAGAGAGAGGGAACATGGAGGGAGGTAGAGAGAGAGGGACAAGGGAGGGGGAGGGAGAGAGAGAGAGAGTAAGGACAGAGGGATGGAGATGGTGCGAGAGAGGAAGAGAGGGAACGTTTTAATGAGAGGCAGACGCTGCCTAATTGCGCCTGAGGGAGAGAGGGGAGGGGACGGGGAGCTCTAATGAGAGACAGAGCTTCTTCTGTGCGGCGGGGGCGGGAGAGGGGGCGGTAATTGGAGACGCGCGATATCGCTCGCCGATTTCTCTCGTCTCCTCTCCGCCCGTCCCTCCCCGCTGCTCCTGCTTCTTTTCCTCCCCACGTCCGCAGCTCTGGCCTCAGCGAAACGGGCCAACGATCACAAACTCCACGGGCTTTCTGTTTGGACAGTTGCAGCAAACCATGAGAGCGAACTAAGATATTTGTGCATTCAAGACATTCTGCCAGTTTTTCTCTCTCTCTCTCTCTCTCTCTCTCTCTCTGCAGATGTTAGAGTCTCTTTGTCCCTCTCTCCTCTCGGTTACCCTTTTCCCTCTCTCCTTCACCCTATCGCTTTATCCGGGTGTAACAATACACCCCTGCCTAACCTCTCCCATCTTTGTCTCAGAAAAATGGAAGCTTTGTCTCTGCGGTACATTCACCATGTATTTCTGAGCCACACTACTGTGGTCTCACGATGAAAAGAAAGGTGGCTGTGAAAAGGAATGACAAAGCACAGGTGAGGTCAATGGGGACTCAAACGAGCAAATAAGCACCTGTAAGGCTTTTTGAAAGGCTCTCTCATTTACTGTAAATGATCTTTTTCCCCCTATTTCTTTTACCTATGAGGTCACATAGTCAATACATTAGCAATCACATACACACACTTAATATATTAGTCCTATATATAAATGAAATACTGATATATTGGACTTAATTGGCAGATACTATCGTACACACACACGCACACAATAATACCAGTATATTTCTTCCATTTTTCCTATTCTTTTTCCAAGGCTTTCCTTCTCCCTAAAAATGTAGCCACATATATGCCCCTAGGGCCTGATTTTACAAGACATTTAGCACCTGCAAAACCCTTTAGCACACACAAAATCGATAGCATGACCAATGACTGGTCATGGTATTTGTTTTGCAGCAGTCATTGGTTGTTTTATTAGTTTTCCATGTGCTAAAGTACATCAAGCTCCTAATGTTTGAATGAAGCAAACCAAAGCACAAATGAGAGTCAGTATAAAAAAGCATAAATCCGTAAGTCTATTTATAGTTGGAGCAGCGGTACGGGGTAGTACAGTGAGGTCTCGGAAAAATCTGATTACTCTTTCTCCCCCTTCATCACCGCCGCTGGGTTATAAAACGCTAATCTCACAACGCTCCCATCTCCACACAGGTCTGCGCTGTGCGTCCGCGTTTCCGTTTTAAGACCGCGCACAATAAACTCTTATCTCGGTTTGTGTAATAGAGTGGTTCTCAAACTCGGTCCTGGGGGACCCCTGTGTATGCTAGTTTTCATTCCAACCTCAACTGCAACCCCAGAATTTTAACAAGCTGTTAATTTTTCTTAATTAGGTGCTTTTCGTGTTTTAGAGCTGGGGATCCAGAAAGGGCCAGTGTGGGTGCACACACCTGATTCTACTAATCAGTCACTAGAGTCATTGCTAAGCACCTTGATTAGTAGAATCAGGTGTGTGCACCCACACTGGCCCTTTCTGGATAAGACTGCTCTACAACGTGAAAAGCACCTAATTAAGAAAAATTAACAGCTTGTTAATTCAACTCTAACAGAGTACATACGAGTCCTCTGAACTCCCAAAATTGATTTAAAACTTCAAAGCATCCAGCACATCTAACCATTTAGACTAGTTTATAGACACATCTCTATGAAGGTATTTTGTATTTTTGAGACGAACAGCCTATGTTTTAGCATAGCCTACGTTTCTCCATTCTGGAGTATATGTGGTTTGTTTTAACAAGGCGCGACATTCAAATTCGAAACTAAACGGACAAAAGGGCGGTAAAAATAACACACGAGCGGCGTTCTCATTTCAGAAAGAGGGAGCTGAAGCCGGTCCCTCCGGGCGCGAGGACAGCAGATGTGCCCCGGCGAAACGCAAACGGGCGCGACATATTAGCGAAACACGGCTCATTTGCACCGCCGTTCGGCTCGCCATCCAGAACCCCTTTTAACCAGAAAGACAAATATTGCCGCAGCGCTTTCCACCGCCGGGGAGCGCAGGGTTCATCGGTTCCTGGCTTAAAGACACCTGCTGGGCTTTACTTGGCCCGTCACCTAATTGGCCGTCAAAGCAAGAACGCAGTGTGGCTGTTGAGAAACGACACGGAGGTCAGCGCCGAGGAGAGCATCCCAAGCAGGGAACAGAGTGTCGCGTTTCAAACGCCGTTGCGCTGAACTGGGACTTTGGCCGAGCCATCGCCGTGATTCGCGCTACGGTGTCTAAAACATTAACCCTTAACTGATAAGGTTTGCCCTATGCACTTCTTGCTACATCTTTACTGCCAGCATTGGAGATTTTCGAGGTTTGTCAATGGCGGGTAATTTGGCAGTTGTGACAATGAAAACGTGACATTCACGAAGGTAAAACGTGTCTAGGAAATATATTATTTATATCAGCAGTTGGAACAGCCACATTTGATGATTCCTTCTCTCGACACGTTTGGATCTTTGCTTCTTTGGCGATTCCATTTTCAAGTTCTCACTGTAGATTTAATGAATGCAGCACACCAGGCAACACGTCTGTCGCATTCATGGTTCCCTGAGTTCCCTGACAAGTAAAACGTGAGCCTACTTCTAAAAAACCCGAACATCAACCTGAGGAGATGCCAGGCAACATTGGCTTATTTAAGAGACGTTTGTGAATGAAGTTTGTAAGAATGCCACACCAAGCGCTTCCTGACTATATTTGTTCAATGGAAAACGTTGAATATAAAATCAACTCTGATAGAAACATTAACATTGAGAGAGTAACTATTATCTAATTTGACTCAAATATGGATGATAAAAATAAGGATGAATCAAATACCGCTATAAGGACAAGCTATAACAAAGTTAATTTGTCGCAAAAGTGATTTAGGGTAGAAAGTCAGTCTTTTAGCTGCCAGGTTCACAAAAAAAGAAACAAAAAAATTCTGCACTAGCAAAATGGAATATTATCTGGTGCATTAAAGCAAAGTTAAAACCGAAAGAACAGGGTAAATTGCAGCGTTCTTAGCTGGACTTTAAACCTGAGGTTTAAACCTCTACACCACAGAGCCACATTGCAACTGGAACACCCATCCAAATCTGTGAAATAAGTACTAGATGTTCCAGTTGCAGTGTAATTCTGTGGTCTAGAGATTTAAACCTGAGGTTAACTTAACTCCAGCTAAGCACACTTCACTTGACCCACTGTGTCAATGCACATATTTTCAAAAAAGTGTCAATTGCAATCAAAACTGTAAAATAAAAAATTGGCTTAACAGTGGAATTGGTGTTTCTGTTCAGATATCCAATCTTCAATCTCTCCTCCCACAAACCAGGATGTCCTCCCTTCTGTGGGGAAGACCTGACTGTGAAAGCAATAGCAGGGGCAGCAGTGATAAGAGCAATCTGAGACACTCAATCTGAACCTTGAGCCTTCACCCTCCCAAGATCCGCCAATTCATTCTTATCTCCCGTCTCTGATTTCAGTAACCATATTCAGAGAACCACGCCGAATCCTACACCACAGGGGGCATTCAATGAAAATAAATTACACTTCTGAAAACATTTTCACTGCAACATGTTACGGTCATCCGAGACACTTGTATTAGTATTATATGTCAAAAAATGTTTTAATTTTTTAATTATGTCGGGCCTCAGTCCGACTGACTTGTGCGTTTTTGACTCACCAGACCGGTGGTCCTCAACCCCGGTCCTGGAAAGCCACAGGGTCTGGCGGGTCTTCATTAGGTCTGCCGGTTGCTCAGCGCTTCACCGATCGATGAAAGCAGTTCATTACACAGTTTACCTCGCCTAATCTGGTTTCTGGGGTCTCCATCGGTCACTGTTTTCACGGTATGAACAAAGACCGGCAGACCCTGAGGCTCTCTGGGACTGCTGCACAAGAGGGATCCAAAGACGTGGTCGGGAAGCTCCGCCACCTGTCAATTAGCAGCGATGTTCCCCCAGTCCTGCATTGACTGAACCAGCATGTCCATTGATTTGAGTGCTTTCTGATCTCTGCTGCATTCGCCAAGGTGTCGAGGGACCACCTGTCGAGCAGACACAATAGTGGTGGTGTTGGGGGGGGGGGGGGGTTAGGGTTCAGCGATTGGAAACCGGGGGTACAGGGGGTGGGAGGGGGCGGGTAGTGAGGGTGAGAGCGAGTCCGAACCTGCGACTTCCTGCGATTTTTTTCTAGTGAGTCCAGGAAAAACAATCCCAAATTTGCTTATTATAAGCAGACTTTGTAAAACTGCGTTCAGGGTCCAAAGGTTTTCTACTGGCTGGTGAGAAGTAAACAGATGCAGCATGATAGATATTCACCAATGAAATTGTGGCTCACAACCACCTCCAGGAAACTCAATATTCTTCAATCAATGGTGGTTTGAATTACTTGAGCAGTCTATGGCATTTGTAAGGAAGGCAAACAATGAGGTGGCTACACAGCTTGTAGAAAAAAAAACACCCAGTTTTGGTAATATTCAGAGTGTCTGAATTAAAATGAATTTATTTTTCATCAATGCTCTACTCTGTGCAATTTCTATCCAGATGTCAGCCAGCTCATCATTTAGGCTGTTGACGTGGCCAGAAGAGACTGCACGTTTAGATGCTTTAAAAAAAAACTACCTCAAGGCTCAACGAAAGACTTGCGGGGTTCTTAACGAATGTGCTGATTAACTGCACTCGCTGCCGCTAGGGTTTGCCAACTCCTGTGTTTAAAGCGGCGGAGGGGCGACCCGTCGTGAGTAAAACCTTATCTGCGACAGCTCCGGGACTCTGACACATTCGACCCCATTGTGGCTCGACCTCCCTGAGTTTCCCTCAGTCCTGAATGTCTGTCTCAGCCCTCGCAGAACAACCTGCTGCTACATTCTACAGAGGCTCGAGATTAAACAGCCGGCTTTCTGTCTATAGCAAGTTCCAGCGAGGGTTCCTGGTGTCTGAAATCTGGCGGAAATCTGACCATAAAACTTTTCATTCCCTTTGCTTGACTAACAAGTGTGTCAGTCATCTGAACACTGGCAAATAACCCCTTAAGCTTTCTCTTGCGTTGTAGTGTTCTTCTAGTCGTGTGAGAATGCAAATAAGACAAAGTTGACTTTAGTAAAACCAGTTTAATCATTTAAAGCTGTGTTTCTTAAACTATGGGTCAAAATCCAAAATGGGTTGTGGGAGTATGAGTCTATAGTCCACTAAGCTATTCTAATGGGTTCATCCATCCATCCATCATCTTTAACCACTTATTCCTGGTGAGGGTCATGGGAGGTGCTGGAGCCTATCCCATGCATTGGGCAAGAGGCAGCAGTACACCCTGCACAGTTCACCAGTCCATCGCTGGGCACACTCACCGTTACTTCACAAACTCATACCTGGGGGCAATTTAGATTCTGCAGTTAGCCTACCTGCAAGTCTTAGGACTGTGATTGGGACAGAGAGAGGGTACTGTAAGGAGCTAACGAAATGGAGGAACAGGAAATGACAGCGATAAAGCACAGACTGATAGACTAAAGGCAGTTTATTTGCACAAACAGTTGATTTGACTGGAGACAGAGTTTCAGATTAGTTAAAATCTTTTCATGGTAAGAACACCATTTAAGTGGCAATGCCGTCATTTTACAGGTCAGCAGAGGCTTTAAAAAGGGCTCCTAACACTGGAAGGTTTATTCCTTTTTCGAGCTTTAGTTATAAAATGTGACACGACAGATCAGCAGTGATCGTGATTGAGTTTGCCTGGCGTATCGGAACCAATGAAATACTCTGAAAAAGATGCCCAGTCATACCCAGTCGCCCAGGCATGCCCAGTCGCACCAGGCAAGATCCACAGAGCACAGAAAAGTATCTGAATCAAAAAACAAATACGTATCTGACCCAGGTCTGGTCCTCACGCGAACTCCCGTCCTGTCATCAGCCGAGGTCAAACCGCAATCCGACCGCCGGGACGCCAGTAATCCCTTTCTAATGCAGCGAAGGATTATATCCCGCGTTTAACGTAATGTCGCAGAGCCGGACAGAAGTTACAGCAACAGCATCAGATCAATGGTAAATGGACTGCATTTATATAGCGCTTTTATCCAAAGCGCGTTACAATTGATGCCTCGCATTCACCAGAGCAATTAGGGGTTAGGTGTCTTGCTCAGGGACACTTCGACATGCTCAGGGCGGGGGATTGAACCGGCAACCCTCCGACTGCCAGACAACCGCTCTTACCTCCTGAGCTACGTCGCCCCTATCAAAGTCTCGCAAAGTTCAGCTCTGAGAGACTTCAGCAGCACTGGCTGCTAGTGCACTGCAAAATCTCCAAATGAAATTCATATAAATACTGGTTTTGCTAAATGCCTTCATCCATTAGCAGGAATGCTAAAACCTTAGTAAATTGAGCCTTAAAAGTTATTTCGAATAAAAATAAAAGCGTAAATAAAAAAACAAGGTGCTTAGGGCTTCCATGATTCGTGCTCTAAATATTACCAGCTGACCTGAGCTAGCAGCTGTTTATAGTGCTTATAAAGCCATTCTCTGGGACTTAGTGTCCAGTTCTCAGAACTTGGGGCTTGTTTTGAAGCCATTCGTGCTTAAGTGTGCTAGCAGTCCTGCGTCAGGGATCTGATCCTCGTGCTCAGTGCACTGAAAAGCACTCCAGAAACTTAGCTCTCACACACCAGATTAAGGGTTCATACAAGCCAGTGTTCCACACTCTTACTGAAAGATAACGTTTCAGACGTCGTGCATAGGAGGCTGTGAAAAGTACAGCTTGAGCGGCAGCCAAGAACAGTGACATGAAAGGAAAGGAGAGAGAAAAAGAGAGGTAGGCAGCTGCCTGTGGTAGGGAGGGATGCACATACCTGTCCTCTCTGTCTCACAGCCTCCCTTCCTGTGTCAGTGTCTCTCCTTCTCTAGCCTCTCTCTATCTCTCTTCCCCACCCTCCCTTTCCCTTGCTTCTCTATCTCAGTCCCTCTCTCTTGCCTTTCTGTCTCTCTCTCAGTTCAAAGTCTGAGCCAGAGTAGGTGGTGCACTGGACCGCTCTCTGATTGGACGGCCCAGGGAGAGCTGGAGTCTGGGCTGCATGTGCTCAAAGGGAGAGTGTGTCTACGTGTTTGCATTACGTGCGTGTGCGTGCATGCGTGCGTACATGTGTGTGTGTTTGAGTGTATGTGTGTGTGTGTGTGTGTGCATGAAAGCGGGGAACAGTCAGCTTGCACTGTAATATTTTAATGCATTTTCGTTACCCTCCCATTCACACAGAATTGTGTCCGTGCTGTTGTTCACATTGGGCTACCAGTCCTCCACTGTAACACAGTACCATACTGTCTCAATGCCGCAAAAACTCTGGGTGCGTTTCAGTGCACTTAGACACCCTAGGACATGGGCCACAGTTCCAGATGCAATGTGATCCATGATTGGGACAGAGAGAGGGTACTGTAAGGAGCTAACGAAATGGAGGAACAGGAAATGACAGCGATAAAGCACAGACTGATAGACTAAAGGCAGTTTATTTGCACAAACAGTTGACTTGACTGGAGACAGAGTTTCAGATTAGTTAAAATCTTTTCATGGTAAGAACACCATTTAAGTGGCAATGCCGTCATTTTACAGGTCAGCAGAGGCTTTAAAAAGGGCTCCTGACACTGGAAGATTTATTCCTTTTTCGAGCTTTAGTTATAAAATGTGACACGACAGATCAGCAGTGATCGTGTATTAAAAATTTGCATGCTAGCTAAGCCCATCTTAGCTTCAAGCTAGCTTCCTTACCCATTATACCACACGTGCCAAACCGCTCCTCCCAATATATGGCTAGGCAAGCCTAGCTGAGCCGGACCCTGGGTACTACCAGGGGGAACAGTCTCTCCCAGAAACTGAAGTGTATGAATTTCTGTCCATAAATTACATTACTGCTTCGTAAATATTCCTGCAGCTGCCAGAAGACACCTACTGGGCTCCAGTGTACTAGCCATACATGGTCAGCAGGTCAGTCAGGCAGTTACGGACTGTTCTAGACTGGCCCCCGGGGTCCGGAAAAAACACTGCTTGTAACAAGCAGCAGACCTGACATTAGTTCTTGCCTCAGCAGGTTTGTCCTCCGGATGTCAGAGGGATAAATTTTTCATGATAGCGGTCATATAGCTGTCTTTTCGATGCCAGTTCTTTGTGGGAAGAATGGTACAGAAAGAACCGGAACATGGGGCACGGTGTCCGTTTTCTCCATCATAACTGTCCATCCTCCGTCAGCTTGGTGAACGGCAGCAAACTGAGAACGTCCATCTTTCTTCACGGCACATAAGAGACCTCCAAAGGCACAAGAACATAGAACTCAGTCAACAAAATGGCTTCCATGCCAGTACGTGAGCCAACAGATAATAGCACGACATGACGAATGGCCTTCAAGTTTTGGAGATTTATTTGGCAGTTCATAAAAAGCATTTCTAAAAAAAAAGGGCTGTTCTACATTGGAAGCAAAGGAATTTACAGGAACAGCCGCGTAAAGGACGAGCAACAAGAGTAGAAAAACGTGTTTGGCTTCTGCCAAACGGCGCGGTCCTTGAATACGGTCACCCAGAATTCTTGCTGCCATTTGCAGTATCTTTACAAGTGTGCCGTTACTGCCAACAGAGCAGCAACATTGCAGGATAGGCCAGGTTTAATACCACTGCTGTACAAAGATTAGTGGAGGAGCAATTTGCCTACAATAGAGTTCCCAATCTTTTCAAGACATTGTTTTCCAGGACATTTTATGTGAACACCTGTAACATATAGAGTGGGGATTGTGCAGGGGTGGGCTGGTTGTCAGTCGTGGACCTGGGGTTGGGAGGCACTTTAGTTGTGGACCATGGGCGGGAGAGGGGGAGAGCGAGGTGGCAGCGGGGGGGGGGGTTAGTGCAGAGAGATAATCTGTTCATTGCACTCGCAGACTGGAGCACCTGGTTTTGCGCTATTACGTTACACTAAAGATATATTCCAGGGCAACTCATTGTTTTCCATGATATATAGGCAATTTTCTCATTTTCCATGACTTTACCATGACTGGAAAACTGATCTGCAGCATGGTGAGCGCAGTTTGACGGAACTGAAGCCAGGTGCAGTTCGGTGCTATTTCTAACAGAAATGTGCCTTTCACATCACTACTGTGACAAAAAAGTGCTGTGAAACTCTTCATAGAACTTCTCTGATTTATTCTGCTTCGTCAGTTCTTGCAGTCACTTAAAATGTTAAAAAAGAAAAATTGCGAAAGATACTAAAACAATGCAGTCAGCTGAAAGATATATATTTGGAGAAGTGCACAGACTAGAATTTCTCTGAAGAATTTGGAACAAACCACTTTGAAGTTGGGGGGGGCAACAGCAGGGAGATGGAGAGTGATAATAAACGATGGAATGAGAATGGCAGGAGAAGAAGAAACAGTGTCGACATTGACGTGTGCAGACAGAGCTCAGACAGACCTTTCAGTGTAAAAGAGGAAGAAAATAAAAGAATAAAGCGAAGTGATGAGTCAGCGATTCTCGTCTTCTCGCCTGTCCGTTTCTCCTCCTCTTCCGCTATAACCCGTCTGTCCTCTCGCTCTCCCATACTCTCATGTGACCCGTGGCGGTACACTAGCGTGATTCTACCGCACTGACTGAGAAGAAATTTCAGCCTCGAGAGGCAATTTTGGAGATCGTGCAGAATAATGGCCACAGCTGACCTCATTATTTCAACTTGAAGAACAAGGGAAGAGTAAGCATTAGCAGTAATGAGATAAATGGGAAGTACATACAATTAAAGTACAGTACTACCGACACTTTCAGCTGGGTTTGAGTCACACAGCAAGCCGGATTCCATACCTAGTAGGGCCCACCTGATACAAAATGTTCTTTAGCTAGAGTAAGTAGACCGCCTGCCTCATAGCTACACAATGAGCTAGGCTGCTACAGTAGATACAAGTAAAAAAGTATTTATAATGGGAAGCTGTATGCGCTAACGTAGCACTTACATCCACCTACACTGACACTCCAGTCAAGAGCGTCTGTCAAATGAATGTAACGTCATGTAATGTACAAGCTTACCTTACCATTTTGAGCTACTGAAATATCGCTAAAAGGCCGTTATCACTCCAAGTTTAACCCTTTAAGGCGTGAGATCACAAATATGTGATTAGAATATTCTTAACAGAACATTCTACTGCTGATGTAACAATCACCACTGGTAACTGAAAGCAATTAAGTTTTATAACACTAACTTTGAATTTTGAAAAAACATTCCAAAAAATGGAATGGGTTACTGAAACTACGCTGCAAAGCATATGCAGTGGGTGTCTAGCAAGCTCTCCTAGAGAACGTATTTGTTATAAACCACATGCTTTTAAAACGCCGTTGGTTATTAAACCAATTAAATTACATTTCCAAAGTGCAGCCTGTGATAATGAATCCTAGAAAAGAGGATTTTTCAATAAATGCAGATGAATTTAAATCAATTTCCTGAATTGAAATCAAATTGACTGCAACTCTGCTGGCTTGGTATGTACAGAACTGTATGTATAGAATGTACAGAACTGCACTGTTAGAATCACAAGCTTTATTAAACGTGAAGTAATAACAGACTGTGTTTACATACACACCTGTCACAATCTCATAGCACTTCAAAGCCAAGGGAGGAAACTCCTCAACCTCCACCAATGTGCAGACCCACCCGGGCAAAGCATGGCAGCCATTATGTGCCAGAACACTCGCCCGCACAACAGCTGAGGGAGGGAGGGAGGGAGGGAGGGAGGGAGGGAGGGAATTATTGAGCCAGTTAACCTGGGGGGTTATTAGGAAGCAGTCAGATTGGGTATTCTGCAAAACCGCTGGAGTAACCCCTACACTTTGCAGTAAGTGCTGTTGGACGTTTAATGACCACATGGAGCCAGGGCTCTAGTGTAACATCCCATATAAAAGACAACATAAACCTACAGCACTGTCTTAACTGTTTTCTACAGGGTCCAGTAGAACCAGGTGGCAAATGTGGAAATGAGTGAAAAGTGAAATTTGGGATGTAGGCCTATCTCTTTACACAGAGAGTCAGTGCATGAAACGGCTTGCTAGGCCATGCAGTAGAAGCAGAGACCCTCCAGGCTTGATAGCCTGTAGTTCGTAGGTAAATGACGAGCACATCTGGGCTGAGCTGAACGGCCTCAACTCTGTTCAGAAAGAATAGCGCCCCCTACCGGGCTGCCAGCGCCTCTTTCAGCAAAAACGCAGCCTTCCCAGCTGCGATTAGCTCCAGCTTCCAGAGCAAAGCTTCGGGGCGGTATGGCTGCATGTCAGAAGTTGTGACCACCAGGAGGCCTCCCCCGCGACAAGCTCCTCTTCCTCACCTGTCCCACTCTTCGTATCTCACAAGAACATAGTCGGGGAAACGTTACAGCCGGCCCCTTTGTCAACACTGCTGGCGGTGCTCATTTTTCAGGAAACAAAACTGCTGACTGTGAAGTATCATCTCTTGTACCAAGAATAGCTTAAACGTGACAGAATTAGTGCTCCAGCAGCATAAATTCAAGGCACCAGCCCATAAAAACTATAATGCTTAGGCTCAAAACAAGCCCAACACCGCAGCAGAAAAATGCTTTATTTCAGATAAAAATTCCAAACATACAGCATGTTTCTACTAGTACTGCGTCTCCATTAAACTTACATTAGCAAAATTCATTTAGCAAGAACATTTCATGTCAAAAAAGTCTTGGTGAGACAGTCTTTATAGTAGCCTATTTAATACAGCCTGCCAATTCTGCACAATATAAAATAAAAGCACAACTTGTATTATTGAAAAGCCAGCATACACCATGTGTAATTTTTGATGATTTATGTCAGGTGATCTTAAATAGACTGGTTTTACCATGAGGGGAAGACACGTGCACTCTAAAATAACCTGGAACACTTAATACATAACGTAATTTTGAGCCATGCGGGAAAAACGATTATGAGCATCTTACTATAATATCCACCTTGCATCCAACAGTCAATTCAAGTGCATTAAACCAAGGTCAGATCAGGTCAAGACAGTTAAGCACCCTAAAGGCATTTTTCAGCAGTCGAGAGGAGATTATGTGAGAACCAAGGTTAAGATTAGTTTCTTCATCGCTTGTAATTCATAAAATGACAGCACAGCTGCACTATCTGTCAGACTACATTGAGCGCAAATGTTTCCAATTAGATTACCTTGGATTACAAAGAACACACAACATGATGGAATAAAGACGACACTATTTCCTGAAGACTAAATTAAAACGGAAGTTGTTTGAACAAAAAAAAAAACGATCTCATTCAACAATTTAGTAAGTAGTTGTAATATCCTTTAAGCTCGCTTTGACACGCACGGCTGCAGTTTTAGGTAAGTACTGCATCATTCTTAGTATGACAGTCAGAATGACCTCACTGACTATAAAAATAAAAATGGAAAATCTTCCCCAAATCTAAAGTTTTGTCATTATGAAAAATATATTTTATAAGATACACGATACCTACAACACTTTATAGGCTAGATGTCTTATCTATTTAAAGTATGCATATTATCATTTGCTCATTATAAATTAATCTGACAATGTATTAAATGTAGATACTTTAATGAATGCGTGATGTGTCCTCAGTTGTGATAAACCGTTTCTTTTACAACAAAACACACACTTGTGATTTACAGTTTACATAATACGCGAAACACAGTTGTTTGCCCGGCAGGCGTCCTCATTCAGAGTGATCTTCCAATCTCAAGGATGTAACCATGTCAAGGATGCAGAAAGAGCATACAATGCAGAACTCAGACTCGTGACACGCAATATCAAACAATGCACATACAACGCAGAACATCAGTTCAGAACACCAGCACCAGTACGTTATACATTTTGAATGTCAACAAACGCTACCTTTGCTTTACCTTTTTATCAATCTCTGACAACGGCAAGCAAACGGTACTACAATGTCGTTGTTTAATCTTGGCCTGCCTTTCAGATACGCATGCACACCCAAACGTACACGCACGCAGCCACTCGCATATTAATTGCTTCGGTCACAGAAACGTGCCTTTTTTCCCATTTAAATGGCCATCCGTGCGCGCGCGAGGAAGACCGCACGCACGCCCGACCGTGTCTACACCACAACCTACTACGCCCCCGGCAGCCAGCTACAGAGGCACAGCGGTCCCTGCTGACCTGTTAATCCGAGGATAAAAGCCAGCAAACATCCTCTTCCATTTAGCGGTGGTATTTCCTTTCTTAAAACGTGCTTCCAACAATAAAATGCCCAAGGTAGTTAAAATCTTAACGGTTATCTTAGCCAGGTGGCTAGCTAACATTACACATAGCAAGCTCGCTACCATTTAACATAACGTTACTACAATAAAATGCAATTAACGGATTTCACTGATGTAGCTACAAATGCTTGGTTAAATTATCTAGTCGGCTCCTAAGTTAATATTTCACAGCTGTTGTGATCAAGTTGTTAAACTAAATTGCCACATGACGCCGTAACATCGAGTGAACATACCTAGCGATTTAGCCGTTTCCCATCGCCGCAACCTCAACGGGAAATTATCCTGCTGCCTGGTCAGTTAGCCTTAGCTATATCGGGATACAGTGACAGAAGAGTCGTTATTCCCTCGCGATCACGCTACCGTTGTTCTCTTCTCGGGTTTCCCATGTATGTCGTCACACTGGGTGGCAAAAGATAACGGTAAATACCTCGCACTACCTTCATTCCTGGCAGCACGCTCGCAATGTCTTGCTCAGTACCGTTAAAGGTACCAGTTCCCTTCTGCATCCTGGAATAATTTCTTATCAGATAACCGACAACATTATGCTATTTTAAACGACCCATTTCCACGCAAATATTTTACATTATATGAAAATGACAAACAAAAACAAATATGATGTTTCAGTGATTGCATTACCTTGCCTGCAGTACTGGATGCGAGTCGTGTTTTATCTTGCTTGTGATCTAGCTAGCTGGCTATATCCTTTTGCTCTATCGCGGTCTTAGCTAGCTATGCACTGACAGGCTGACAACAGTTTGTCCAGCCGGTGTTCGTTGCGAGCGACTCACGGTTGGGAGGGAGTGAGAGAGGGAGGGAGAGAGGGGAGGGAAAGGGAGGGCTTGGCGTAAGGGAAGCTGAAGAATGCAAGGACAATACAGGAAAAAAAGAAAGGGATGTCCTCTGGTGGCAGTGCTATGTCACTACAGACAGGGAAAGGGCAAGCGCATGCAGTCGAGGTGCACGGGAGGGGGGCGTGACGTCACCCCGAGAGATTTATGTACTGACCTTGAAAGCAAAAATAGGAGATATCATTTTCTGACGTGAATTTACGTCATACTGCTGACGCCAGGGTATGGCACAGTCAGCATAGATTTTACTCATGAAGTAATAACACGTGATCTTCCAAAGGACAATAAACCATTGTGACTGCATGACCACTTGACATCTGAACCCTTGGTTTTGTGAACTGATGACACAATTCAATCAATTCTGACAAAAAGACAAAAAACGTTTGCAATCTTTGATTTTCTTGGTGTGGTGGATCAGACCCAAGACCCCTTGAACGTTTACTCCAAGAATTATCGAAAATTCAGTAATTAAATTAGATCATATTTAATGTTTTCCATACTTTTGAGAGTTTATAAACAGGCAATTCTGTGAGTCACACTATAATGAGATAATGTGAATTAAATTTGCATGTCATTTCTATTTTAAAAAACATATACTGCAGTGAAATATATAATACGTAAAATTGGTCGACCACAAAATATCTCTTTATTCTGTGTTCCATGTGAAACAAGAACATTAAAAAAAATCTACATGATCCAGTTAAACCAGTAAGATCTGAACCAACAATGACAACACTAAAAAAATCAAGACGTCTTTAAAATATGAGCTGCACATTTCCAGTGTTTTAGTCTGGGCTCACATAGAGATCCCCGGAGGGCAGACAGCTTCCTTCATATACCTCACACACACGGGGGCAGTCGAGTTTGGGATCGCAGTTCACAAAGCTGTGTTCCATACGCGCAGCATACGTCGCACAGCATAAACCGCGTACACGTTTTCTTTAATTTGACCAGTCCACATATGCGGGGAAAAAAGCATCGGTGAGATCGTGGAATGCCTTAGTCAGCAGCATAACGGTCGTGATGTTGAGGTGGAGGCAAGCTCCTCGCAGGAATTGCGCGTTGGCGTTTCCGCAGAATGTCGAGGGTGGAATGTAAATGCGCCGCATTTTTTAAAGGATCGCGAGGTGGCACCTGCTCAGACGGCTTCCTAACGGCAACGCACTGAAAGGTCGCACACGTAACGGTCCCAATGTCCTTTAGCCCAGCGGAATCTAGCCCACAATCCACAGAAAGACCAATCACATTTAATGTGACCCGCACCCTTGTATAAATGCATCCTTACATATGCTCACAAAGGGAATTCAAATATATTTTTAACATGTCAAAACCCCTGCATGTATACTGTACGGCTAGTAGAGTACAGGTAACAGGTGCGGTGTTGAATTTAGCAGGTGTATTAGTGTAAAGTAGTGTACACAGTAAGTTATTCATTTCATGTGTCATCTCATTCCCAATCCACAGTTTGGGAGTCCTAGCTGCTGTTTATCCCAGGATGAAATAAAAGCAGCGTTAATCATTGATTCCTGTCTAAGTAAATCCTCCAGCTTGCACACAAGTCCTTCAGAGGGATGACTGATCTATTTCCCACTATTCCCATCTGAGCCTCGTACGGCCAGGACGGATCGGTACTGGGCGGTGGCGGTGCAGTCTACTCCGCGGAAACGGTGGGGGCGTCGGGGTTCAGCCCCACCCTCCTCAGCGACTCCCTGTACTTCCTCCTCCCCAGCCTCACAATGTCCTCGATCTCTTCCGCCAGGTCCCGCCTCTCGCTGTCCTTCATGGCCTTCAGCAGCTCCGGCACCGCCCCCGGCCCCGCCCCTCCCCGCCGCCTGGCCCAGTGAAAGAGCATCTCCAGGACCATGCCTCCCAGGTTGTCTCTGATTGGTGGAGAGAGAGAGGAGGCTCATTACGATATGGATTTTGCAAACGTCCGTGCATTTCATTCATCTCGTACAAATATACAATAATGTGTGTATGCGTTTATATATTTACAGCGTGACTGGATTTCAGGGTGTATATACCTTAACAGCATAAGTCAATAGTTATATTGCTTATTATTGATACAATTCCAGTGCCCTCCAAAAGTATGAGAATGGTAAAGTGAAATGTTATTTTTGCAGGATGTTTAAGGCATTTAGATTTGAGATCAAAAATTAAATACGAGACAAAAGTACAAACAGCTTTTATTTCATGGTATTTGCATGTGTATATGTTACTACTTTACAGAAACAGCTGTTTTTGTGTTGGCTCCCCCTTTTTTCAGCTGTGCAAAATTAAGTTAATGGATCGACTTAAAAGTAAACCAAAGAAACAAAGTCTAATATGTGGTTGCATAGCCCTTAAATGCAATAACTGCATCAGGACTACAACCCACTGACATCACTTGACAATTCTTTGAAAATGCCTTTGCAGGCCTTCACTGCAGCTGCTTTCAGCTGATCTTTGTTTCAGTAGGTTTCTGTCTTCAGTCTCCTCTTCAGCGAGCGAAATGCACTCTCGATTGGATTTAAATCCGGTGATTGACTCGGACAGTCCTGAACTTTCCACCTTTTCCCCACTGATGAAAGCTCTGGTTCCGTAGGCGGTGTGTTTTGGGTCACCGTCTTGCTGCAGGACGAAGCTCCAGCCAATGAGCTTGAAGGAATTTTTGTTCACACTGCAGCCAGACAAAATCCGTCTGTGCACTTCCGAATTCCTACTGCTGCCAACCTCCATTACATCGTCAAAAAAAGAAGAGTGAGCCGGTTCAAGAAGCCGCTATACACGCCCAAGCCATGGCACCACCTCCTCCATATTTCACAGATAATGGGCGGCGATTGGATCATGGGCTGCTCCTTCTCTTCTACATACTTTCAGCCTTCCGTCACTTTGGTAAAGGTCTATTTCGGTCTCGCCCGTCCACCGAACGTGGTTCCAGAACTCTTCTGGCTCGCCTCGCCTCATCTTTTGGCAAATTTTAATCCGGCCCTGCTGCTGACGAGAGGTTTGCAACTTGGAGTGCAGCCTCTATAATTCTGCTCTCCATAACTCTTCTGCGTGTGCTGGCTTCTGATATTTTCACCCCTGCCCGCTGGAGACTGCTGATGATGTCACACTGACCAGTCTTTTAGGGTTTTTCTTCACAGCTTTTTAAGGACTTGTCTGTCATCAACTGCAGTTGGCTTCCTTGGCCGTCCTGTAGGGTGTTTATGTATGAGTCCTATCACACATACTTATACACAAACACACACCCACACCCACACATATACACACACACACGCACATGTGTCTGTGTGTGTGTGCATAAGTATGTGTGATTGACTGTGCTTTAATCCCCTGCAGTGGTCCAGATGGCGCAGTGATGACTCACAGGCATGAGACTGAACCCAGCGATTCTCCTCCAGTCTCCCTGCATTCACCTCCATCCGTCCTCCTGTATCAGACACCCGGCCTGTTCCTCCTCCCTCCACTCGCCTCCATCCGTCCTCCTGCATCAAACACCCGGCCTGTTCCTCCTCCCTCCACCTCCCTGCATTCGCCTCCATCCATCCTCCTGCATCAGACACCCGGCCTGTTCCTCCTCCCTCCACCTCCCTGCATTCGCCTCCATCCGTCCTCCTGCATCAAACACCCGGCCTGTTCCTCTTCCCTCCACCTCCCTGCATTCGCCTCCATCCGTCCTCCTGCATCAGACACCCGGCCTGTTCCTCCTCCCTCCACCTCCCTGCATTCGCCTCCATCCGTCCTCCTGCATCAGACACCCGGCCTGTTCCTCCTCCCTCCGCCTCCCTGCATTCGCCTCCATCCGTCCTCCTGCATCAGACACCCGGCCTGTTCCTCCTCCCTCCACCTCCCTGCATTCGCCTCCATCCGTCCTCCTGCATCAGACACCCGGCCTGTTCCTCCTCCCTCCGCCTCCCTGCCACCTCTCCTTACGCAGTGCCGTCCGCTGCTCCAAAGACTGCAAGCGCCTGAGTGTGTGTGAGTCTGCGGTACCTGTGTCTGTACTGGATACGGTCCAGGTGTGGTACCTGTGTCTGTACGGAATACGGTCCAGGTGCGGTACCTGTGTCTGTACTGAATACGGTCCAAGGTGTGGTACCTGTGTCTGTACTGAATACGGTCCAGGTGTGGTACCTGTGTCTGTACTGAATATGGTCCAAGGTGTGGTACCTGTGTTTGTACTGAATACGGTCCAGGTGTGGTACCTGTGTTTGTACTGAAAGTGGTCCAGGTGTGGTACCTGTGTTTGAACTGAATGCGGTCCAGGTGTGGTACCTGTGTTTGTACTGAATGCGGTCCAGCTCCTGGTAGCTGATGCCCAGGTTGATGCCAATCGAGCGCCAGTCCTGTCCAATCTGCAGAGATATCGCCAAGAGGTTGGCCTCTGTCAGGTAGCCACTTTCAGGGTCACCCAAATTCAGGGGCGGGTACTGCAGCTCCTCCACCTCGCCCTTGTCGGATGAGGCTCCCTGAAGGGGAGAGAGAGGGGGAGAGTCAAAGGGAGAGAGGGAGGAGGAGGAGGGGACAGAGAGAGGGAGCAGGGAGAGAGGGTGAAAGAGGGGGGAGGGAGAGAGAGGGAGAGAGAACGATAGAAAGAGAGTACAACGTGTACAGACAGGATTTAATAATTCAAATCATGTAAGAGAACAGCTCAATGACTGAACTAATTTAATGGAACAGAGAGGGTACCGTGTGTATTAAAGAGAGAGAGGTGAGTAGAAATTAGGCACAGACCAAGAACAAGAGAAGTGTGACATTAATCCCACACCTTCAAGGTCATAGGGTAAATTAGCACTAGCATGACTCGTTTCAACTGGGAACTGGCAATGCGCATCTAAGATACAAACGCTATGGGAACAGAGGACTTCCAGAACTTTGAAATGTTGCCAACTTTGCAAGTGATGTAAACACATAAATTTTACGCACCTTCGTTGATTTTGAGTCTTCCTCGTTTCTAAATAGGCTAATCTCACCATGTAGCTATGCACCTTAGTTTAAGCGAATTCACCGTAATGGTATGAAACGAAATGAAACGAAACGAAATGCTGTGCCACGTCCCCCTGCTGCCCGGGGTAGGGCGCGCGCGGGCGCGGAGCGGGCGGCAGAACCCCGCTCGTCACTCACAGGAAGTCTCAGGGGCAGGGTGGCCAGCCATTTGCTGTCGTGGCCCTTCCTCTTGCACGCCACTTCCGGCGGAATGTCACTGGGCATCTCCCCTCTGTAAAATGAAACCTGGCGGAGGGAGGGAGACAGAGAGAGAGGGAGGGAGGGAGGGAGACAGAGAGAGAGGGAGGGAGGGAGGGAGGGAGACAGAGAGAGAGGGAGGGAGGGAGAGAGGGAGACAGGGAGGGAGGAAGGGAGGAAGGGAGGGAGGGAGGGAGAGACCAAGCCTGTGTGACCACATTTCTACTTTTCACAGGGCTGCACGATGTATAAAATCTTTGTTCTTCTTAATAACCATTTTTCTTCAGTCATACCCGATGCTGTAGCAAAGAACCAACGTCAGAGGCCATGCGAAATGTTTCCGGGAAAGACTTCATCACTGATATCTACTGGGTGTTGACAAGACGGCCAATCAGCAGCTTCCATGTGATCATGTGATTTGCTTTTTCAATTACACGGAAGCCGCAAGGCCTTGCTGCTGATTGGCCGTCTTGTCATTACATTACATTACAGGCATTTAGCAGGCGCTCTTATCCAGAGCGACTTACACAACTTTTCACATAGCATTTACATAATATCCGTTCATACAGCTGGATATATACTGAAGCAATGCAGGTTAAATGCCTTGCTCAAGGGTACAACTGCAGTGTCCTAACCGGGAATCAAACCTGTGACCTTTAGGTTACGAAACCAGCTCCTTACCCATTATACTACACTGCCACCCCAGTGGATATCAGTGTAGCTTTTTTTCCCGGAAGCATTTGGTTGTTCACAACCACCCATCAGGTCTGATTAAAGAAAACAAAATGAAAGATGACTTATATGCCCCATGGCGGAGGTTATTTTTATGACACATAAAAAGATGGCGGTTTGGCACATCCCGCAGCCCTAGTTTAGCCCACACGGTTCAGACTCGGCACACGCACGGTTCCAGTTTTCCCTGCATCCTCTCCGCTGCGTAATGTAGCGGTGATCTCCAGTCCCAGTTATTTCAATCAGGGAAACCCAGACAACAGCCCCGACAACAGCGCTTCTAGCTTCTAGCATCAACAACGCCGCTCCGGACTGTCCATTTCGGGCGCACGGAACGATTAAACCCACCGCCGGGATAATAGCAAGCCAATGCCGCGGACGAACGTACGAAACGAGGGCAGCAATAATTCAGAAACCCCCGACGGACGTGTGTCCTGGACGACAACACCACCCCAGACGGACATGTCCTGGACGACGACACCAGTCACCCTCTTTCAGTCTGCCTCCCTACGAGAGTAGTGTACGTCACCCGTTCACAAAACTTTCGAAAGTACCCAGAACGCAGCGCGCAGCCAACAGGATGAGAGTGTGTAGAGACGTGAATTTAAAAATGATGTATCTGTGTGACGTAGCACCCAACAGAGCTAGCCGTCACAGTGACGACAGCAGGACCAGACTGATAAGAGCAGTTTCCAGTGCTACGATACAATATCGAACATCCATCGGTTCCTCATATGCATAATCGCTCTCTTCCAGGCGAGACACTACCCCCCATTCTATTGCCCCCTTGACTTACCTGCCCTCTCACGGGCTCCTGCGTGTCCTGGCTGGGGCAGATGTACACCTCTTTGTGATTCTTCAAGTGGGAGTAGAAGGCGAAGGAAAGACGTCCTTCAATGCAGTCGGGCCGGTCTGTGTGGAGAGAAACCAGGGCTGTAATACAGTAGCCTGACCAGCTTAACCTTACAGTACTATGAGCCTGACCAGCTTAACCTTACAGTACTATGATCCTGACCAGCTTAACCTTACAGTACTATGAGCCTGACCAGCTTAACCTTACAGTACTATGAGCCTGACCAGCTTAACCTTATAGTACTATGAGCCTGACCAGGTTAACCTTACAGTACTATGAGCCTGACCAGCTTAACCTTACAGTACTATGATCCTGACCAGCTTAACCTTACAGTACTATGAGCCTGACCAGCTTAACCTTACAGTACTATGAGCCTGACCAGCTTAACCTTATAGTACTATGAGCCTGACCAGGTTAACCTTACAGTACTATGAGCCTGACCAGGTTAACCTTACAGTACTATGAGCCTGACCAGCTTAACCTTATAGTACTATGAGCCTGACCAGCTTAACCTTATAGTACTATGAGCCTGACCAGGTTAACCTTACAGTACTATGAGCCTGACCAGGTTACCCTTACAGTACTATGAGCCTGACCAGCTTAACCTTATAGTACAGTACTATGAGCCTGACCAGCTTAACCTTACAGTACTATGAGCCTGACCAGGTTAACTTTACAGTACTATGAGGCTGACCAAGTTAACCTTACAGTACTATGAGCCTGACCAGGTTGACTTTACATTACTGAGCCTGACCAGGTTATATAGATATATTCATATGGACATCATGATAGCACAAAACATACTTATTGTTATCTGGCGCCCTCTTGTGGAAATTAATTTTGAAAGTGCAGTGAGAAATGTTTCAATGAATAATCCATTTTCATGTAACAATTATATTTTCTGGGCTCAGAATGTCCACGACCGCAATGAAATGTTATGTGACAGCCATGTGATATTAACAGAACCTTAGAACTGCTCAGAGACCATGAAGCACAGCTGTCAATCTTCTTAATCTCTGAATGCAGACTCCGCTCCTGAGGGGGGTACTGCCACTTGCAGTGGAGAGCATTCTGACCTGTGTTGATGTCGATGCCCCTCTCAAACCCGGCGAAAAACTGCTCTCCTTCCATCAGCTCACACAGGTCAGAGGGCTGGGGTCCCTCATACAGGGCAGAGAGAGACTGCACCGCGCTGTCCACCTGCGGCCAGAGGGAGGCGCTGTTACACGCAAACACACGCACACAGCTTCACACTTACACGCGTCCTTCCACAAACACACTGTTTCGGACACTTATACACACACACGCATACACACATGCACACACACAAAGAGTTTCACACTTAAACAAAACTTCCTGTCACTAAAACTGTGGAAGAAGTGTTCTAGGGCCCTAGACCTGTCACTCACACCCTCTCTCAAACTGTGAGAGAGGTGTTCTAAGGCCCTAGACCTGCCACTCACACCCTCTCTCAAACTGTGATGAAGGTGTTCTAGGGCCCTAGACATGTCACTACTACCCTCTCTCAAACTGTGGCAGAGGTGTTCTAGGGCCCTAGACCTGCCACTCACACCCTCTCTCAAACTGTGACAGAGGTGTTCTAGGGCCCTAGACCTGTCACTCCTACCCTCTCTCAAACTGTGATGGAGGTGTTCTAGGGCCCTAGACCTGTCACTCCTTCCCTCCCTCAAACTGTGATGGAGGTGTTCTAGGGCCCTAGACCTGTCACTCCTTCCCTCCCTCAGACTGTGACGGAGGTGTTCTAGGGCCCTAGACCTGTCACTACTACCCTCTCTCAAACTGTGATGGAGGTGTTCTAGGGCCGTAGACCTGTCACTCCTTCCCTCCCTCAGACTGTGACGGAGGTGTCCCAGAGCCCTCAGTTTGCCAGGAGCCGTACCTTGCCCGTCGGCAGACACTGCAGCAGCACCTGCATCGGGTCGGCCTTCCTCTGCAGAACCAGGAACTGCACCCGGAACTGCCGAAGCCTGTGATAAACCTTCCTCACCACCCCGCTCACACAGCACTTAGTGGTGTACCACAACCAGTACCTGCAACACACTCAAGCTAATTACACAGCCACGCATCATAAGGTTTCTCTGTACAGGATTCCTTACAAATCATCTCTTCAAAGGGCCAGCGCACAGCTTTAACTGGGCGTTTCAGCTCAAACATTCTCTAGGGAGCTTCAACATGTCCTTAGCAAGGTCGCTGTTAGCCGCAGACTGCACGTTGCCTTGCAACAGATACTGCTGATGGATTTCCAATACAAGATTCTTATTTTGTTTGCTGATGACAACGATTTAAGACGGGACTCGACAAAAAGAAGGACAGTGGGTTCTATAAACGACAAAGATTTATTAAACCGAATGGGACGCTAGATTGGCACAGTCCGTAGGCCAGCTATCGACAACTCGCAAACCCGTGTAGGAATCCACCGTGAAATATGTATTTGCCACTGCCGTATAATTTTGTATTTGATGTGCACAAAAATATTGCCACAGATTAAAATTGCGAAAGAGCATTAGCTACCACTTGGTATGGATCGGTCACAGAATTCATTTATGATCAGGTAAAATAAATTAGCATAGGTTGACAGCAACGATCGGTTTAACGAGAAGATTTCATGCTCTTCCATTTTGGCTCAACCTGCCAATAACTGTTTCCTTATTTCTTATGTTTAAATACGCACATACCAGGAGAAGTGGGTCACATTAAAGATGGCGTAGAGGTGCGTGATTTGGAGAAAGGACTGGGGGGTGACGTCGGTCCAGGTTTGGGCTGCCTGGTCCCCGTGCAGCAGGTAGAGGCACGACGGGTCTACCGTGTGACCTGCGCAAAGAGTGCACGCTAAACACATGCATGTTCATCCTAAAAACAGCACGCTAACAATAGCTGTGGTAGCAGTGGAGCAGTGGTGAGGGAACTGCTTCAGTACAATTTACATAATATTACACATATAGCAAATGCTAAATCCAGAGTGACTAACACAGCTTTTATTCTTGAACTAGTCAATCCGTTTATACAGTTGGACAACTGCAGAAGTAATTCATGTTGAGTGCCTTTCTCAAGGTACAGTAGCAATGCTCCACTTGCAATCTCCAAATTTTACTGTTACACTACATTGCAGCCCAGTGGTAATGACCAGAAATGACTATTATCGAGGCAAATTATTGTTAGCTGAGATGGAGTACCAGTGAGTCCAGGGGGCAGTGGGACCTGAACTCTGATTGGATGCAGGAAGGGCATGCTGGGAGACTGGGAGAGGCACAGCAGAGGGCTGACACTGGCCTGGGGATCTCCAGTCAGCTTCTGTACCTCCGACACCTCCACCTGCAGGACCTGGAACACGAACAACTCATCACCTGAGCATCAACTGATCACCTGAACATCAACTCATCACCTGCAGCACCTGGAGCATTTACAACTCATCACCTGAGCATCAACTCATCACCTGCAGCACAAACAACTTATCGCCTGAACATCAAATTATCACCTGAACATGAGTTTATCACCTGCACCACCTGGAGCATGAACAACTCATCACCTGAATATGAGTGTATCACCTGCAGCACCTGGAGCATGAACAACTCATCACCTGAACATGAATTTATCACCTGGAATAAGAACTCATCACCTGAACATCATTTTATCACCTGAAGCATCTGAACAAGAACAACTCATCAATTCATCACCTGAACAACTTATCACCTGCAACACTGAGGGTGATCAATCCACCTCACAATCCAGTTACAATCAATTAACAACTATTTATTACAATTATTCTAGAAATACATTTCCCATGTTTCTCTACAATTCCCTTTACAAGTTTTAAAGTGGCCAGAATCACAAGCCAAACAAACTGGAACGCACCTGAAGCACGACTGTGCAGTTGTGGAGGGTGGACAAAGGGGGAAACGTCAGTTTGATTCCTGGATCAACGCGGGACACCAACAGCGCCCCCTCTGGCGACACAGTGCAACTGTCCCTCACCAGACGAGAGACTGCCACAAACCAGGAGAACTGCCTCACTGAGCAGCAGGCCAGCTGGGGGAAGAAGGAAGGTCACAATTAGATTTCTAGCCTCCATTTTAGATAAAATTTTGTCACCATTCTATGATCATTTTTCTGTAAATGAAATAGCGGCATATATCTCACAATTATGGCCCTGTCCTCTTCAGCAACTGGGTTTTTTTTACCTGTAACGTTTTCCTTATTTGACACTTGTGTGTATTACTTGTCTTCAGTATTGGGGAGTAGTTTAACTACAGTTAATTCTGCGTCTCTTTTTCAATGCCAGCAGTCTCAAGTCAGTTAATGCTTAAATTCAGCAGTCTCTGTGCCCTCACAGTTAATGGTGAAATTCAGCTGTCACTGTTCAGTCACAGTTAATGGTGAAACTCAGCAGTCTCTGTGCAGTCACAGTTAATGGTGAAACTCAGCTGTCTCTGTTCAGTCACAGTTAATGGTGAAATTCAGCAGTCTCTGTGCAGTCACAGTTCGAGCTGAAACTATACCCGTGCTGGACGTCCTCCTGGTCGGACGCTGTGCCTCTGGCTCCCCCTCCTGGTCACAGTTGGTAGTGTACTCCAGGACTGGCCGTCGAATCGGCGGACCACCACCTCCCCCCTCCGAGACCAATGGTAGGGCACACACACCTCCACTGGCTGGGAAAGAGAGGAGAAGCCCAACGAGAGCATAGGCTGTGTGGTTACTTTAAGGTAGAGAGTTAGGGTTAGAGGCAGAGAGAGATGCATACCCCACTACACTGACAGAAATATTCTGCAGTAAGAAAAGCATACTTTCCTAAATCTTTTTAAAAAACAGATTTGCTTCCCTCAGTAACTAACAAAAGCAGCGAGAGCCCTTAAGGAGGGGTTAGGGGCCCCAAACAGTACAGCACTAGTATGTAGCATTATTTTAATTTTAGGTCTGCTTTCTAAAATAACCAGCAGAATAATCAGTCTCTTGCTGACAACCACGAGCAAAAGTTCTACCCATCTTGCATTGTCAAAACAAAAACATCACAAACTACTGAAAGTCTGTCACAAAGAACATTCCCAATGGGCGATTAATCACAGAGAACCAAAGGCTGTTGTTTAAGCAAAGCCCCAGAACGGGGATTTCAAAATCAAATCCAGGCAGGCCGCTGTGTCTACTGGTTTTTGACGTGTTCCGGCACTTAAGTGCTTAACTGAAGTCATTGAATGGCTAAAGAGTTGAGTCCACACCTTGTTTCCGAGGCCTAAATTGGCTGATGACTGAAAGGAAGTAACAAAAACCAGTAGGGACGACAGCCCTCTGGGACCGGAGTTTGGGACCCCTGTGACACGGGGGGGGGGGGAACACCAACACAAGATGGGAATGGTTCTCGCCGCGTCATAAAAGACCCGACGCCAACGACAGAACGCCTAAAAAAAAGGGGCGGTTTTGTCTGCGGACGCACAGGCGGAACAGTTAATGAGTAAATGTGTCTGCCGTCGCGTAGAAAAGCGTCGAAACGTGCATTTTATTCTACAGAGGCACTGCTGTTTTAGTTTCGTAGGGCGGTTTACAGAAGCGTCCCTCTTATCGGACCCCCTGAGGAAAACAGACTTTACTGTGCTGACGGGGAGTCAGCAGGTGTGATAAAGAGACAGGGCTCGGTTTGCAAAACAATCGATGGATCAGCATTATGTAAACACTATATTCTCTATAACAGAGTGTAATCATGTTTGGTGTTGTTGGAAAGCCGATGTCATGGGGAACAAGCTGGTGTCTCAGCTACAAAGGTTAACCCGGTGTGGTATGCTTACAGAGATAGCGCAAGCAGGATCACTGATACACCATTTTGGTATGGATTGTGCCTTTATTTGATGACTTATGGCTTTCCCTTTATCTTTGGGTATATATAACGTGAACGGAGCAATGGTTCAAGGAGACTCATCAACACAGACTCCTACGCGTCACGCACGCACATTTTTTGTACCGTTGTATATTGCCATTATCATGCTAAGCGATGGCACTTATTCCAATCGCTTATTTGATCCGTCCTCGTGTCCTTGGTTCCCGACTGACCCTGGAAACCGAACGAGGTCCGCCATCTTCAAGGACATTCCAGTCGGTGAAATGCTCCCAGAGGACGCTTCAAACGGACTCTTGACCGCACAAGAACACTATTTGCCAAATAAACGTTTCCTCAATTCCTTCGTCCTCAGAAAGGAAGCGAGGAGCTAAAATAAGTGATCAGAGTGAGCCCACGGTTTCGTATGACAACACTGAAGCCTGTGACCTCTGACCTCGAGGAAAGCTGTGCCGTGTGGCAGGAGTTCCAGCGGCCGGCTCAAGAGGAAGTCGTGTTCCTCGAGCTGCACCCACTTCCTGTCCGGCCTCTTCTCCGCCCACTTCAGCCGCTGCGTGGTCGCCACGGCCCCCCGGGGGAAGAGAAGCTCCGCCCCCCCAGGCAGGAACACGTGGCAGCCGGTCTCACTCACAGAGAACCTGGGAAAGGGACAGAGAGAGAGGGAAAGGGAGACAGGGAGGGAGAGAGAGAGAGAGGGGGTGAGGGACAGAGAGAGAGAAAGGGAGACAGGGAGGGAGGGGGAGAGAGAGAGAGGGAGACAGAGAGGGACAGAGCGAGAAGGAGGAGAGAGAGCGAGCGGGGGAGCGGGATAGAGAGAGCGAAAGAACGAGAGAGAGAGAGAGAAACCCAAATCACACAGGACTGCCTGGGCCTCTCTGTGTGTTGTTCCTGCATTCAGGCAGAGGTGATAAGCAGGACTGACCCGGGACTGGCGTTTGTTTAAGGGGTCACCGCGGGCACTCCAACCGCTGTAATCAGCGCTAAGCACAGTCAAAGGAATGCGGCCAATAATGCAGTTAAGAACCAATCAAAGAGCTTGTTGGCTCAAGGCTGCAAGTCTCTAAACCAGGGCTGTCCAATCTTATCCAAAAAGGGCTGGTGAGGGTCCAGGTTTGTGTTTGAGTACTGACCTAACCTAAGCCACCTGACTGAATCAATTTGAAGTTGATTAGCTACTACAGTTTGTCTGATTTAGTGCTGAGCTGGAACTACAGCCCACACCCACTCTGCCCCTTCTCAGATAAGACGGGTCACCCTGCGGAAACTGAATGACTCATTCTGATGATTCAGGTACGGCATAGTGTGGACTGCATTGGCTTTTTTAGGTTGGATGTCAGAATGGATTTTCAAAACTATTGGACCAAACTATAAGGCTAATTTTTCGTTTTAAATAATCTGTCATATCTAGAGCTTGGCAGAATCTGACTCATTAGGTATATGATTAGTATCGCTGAAAATAAACAATGATATATGTAAATTTGTTACACATAATTGGCACCGTAGTTGTAGCAATTTTTAAAACAGTATATAGCCGTGAAAGAATGATTTGCAGAAAGGAAAGAGATTTACCAATGTTGCTTGGGTCCAAGGTGCAACTCTGGAAGTTCGGTTTCCTTTTGGCCTAAAATATGACACACCTTGGGTCAGTGACAAATCTCCACAGTGGTGATCTCCACCACTAGACATTGTCCATAGAACAGATCTACTCTCCTATAGGTTTTCATTTCAACCCTAATTTTGCAGAACATTCTACGAATTAGCAGCTGAAGGAGATCTCTAGCTGTTGAATGAGGTGTGCTTTAGGGTTGGAGTGAAAACCTAAAGGATGGTAGATCTCCAGGAACAGGGTTGGGCAGCCCTGCCCTAGAGTATCTCGAAAGGGTTAGAGTCACAGTTTTCAAGATTTGTTTCCAGCAATTTGATTGGTTCTACCAAGTGTAAACCAGCATTATATTATAGGAGGTTAATTTGACTGCCGCAGCCTATACGAGATCATTTTTCAGAATGAAGTATGATCAGCAATGCACATCCCTGGAAGTTATCTTCGTGGGCTAGCGGACTTATCTCACATCAGTGTTAGACTGATCAGACTCATAGTACTGTAAGATTAACCTGGTCAGGCTCATAATACTATAAGGTTAACCTGGTCAGACTCATAGTACTGTAAGATTAACCTGGTCAGGCTCATAGTACTGTGAGGTTAACCTGGTCAGACTCATAGTACTGTAAGGTTAACCTGGTCAGACTCATAGTACTATAAGGTTAACCTGGTCAGGCTCATAGTACTGTAAGGGTAACCTGGTCAGGCTCATAGTACTGTAAGATTAACCTGGTCAGACTCATAGTACTGTAAGATTAACCTGGTCAGACTCATAGTACTGTAAGTTTAACCTGGTCAGACTCATAGTACTGTAAGGTTAACCTGGTCAGGCTGATAGTGCTGTAAGATTAACCTGGTCAGACTCATAGTACTATAAGGTTAACCTGGTCAGGTTCATAGTAGTGTAAAATTCTGAGCCTGACAGGTGTAATGAGTCATATAAGGCCTTTATAAAATAGCAGAACCTTGGGGTGCGGTTGGGGAGGGGGGTCACCTTGACCAACCTGAGGTAGGGAGGGGGAGCGGAGGAGGGGTGGGGGGTCTTCCCAGGGGGTTGTTGCGTACGTCCAGTTTGATCAGCTGGGGCAGGTCTTTCAAACAGGCGGGGATACAGCGGATGTCGTTGCTGTGGATACTGAGCTCCCGCAGAGAGAGGAGAGACCCTGAGAGAGAAACAAAGGAAAAGAGAGAGAGAGAGCAAGAGAAAAAGAAAGAGACAGAAAGAGATACACTGAACAGCTTTGGCCGCTTTGTTTTAGTTCCACGTTACCATTCATCTCTCTGTAGAGCAATCGCATCCTTACAACACATCCAGCACAACAACTCCTTCTCCCCCTTGGTATGCATAGCTCCACCCCCACCCAAGTATCACCGCATCCCCTAGCCAACCACAGCCTGCCATCTCCTAACCAAGTGTAAATCCTCCCACTTGCTAAGCATTACTCCTCCTCTACGAAAGCATAGCTCCTCCCCTCCCCCTTAGCAACCATAGCTCCTCCCCCACCTAACCCCTTCCCAGTATCGCTCCATCCCATAGCCAAGCATCAGCTATGGGCACATTCCAATTGCTTCCTTTTCTCCTCGATCATTGAATGACCTGGAAATCTATCAAGGTCGGTCATCTTTAAGGACATTCCAACCCTTTAAATTCTCCTTGAAGGAGCTTTGAGTGAGGAGCTAGGAGACTCCCGAAGGATGCTTGAGCAAGGAAACACGAGTGCCACCTTTGCTGAGGTGTTTTTTTGGAACGCGTGACAAATAAATGATCGACCTGTGTATCCACCTCTCCCCATCTGCCACGTCTCAGCTGACGTGGCTTCAAACGGACGCTTGACTGAACAAGGTCGTTCCTTGTGCCAAATACACGTTTCCTTGGTTCCTCTGTCCTCACATCCTTTCCTGGCGCAGCAAAGGAAGCAAGAAAAGGATGTGAGGAAAGGAAGCAAGGAGGTAAAATAAGCGATTGGAATGTGCCCCGTCTCCCCTTTACCAAGCGCAGGTCCTCCCACTTGTTAAGCGTCACTCCTCCCACCCAGGCCCTTCTGATTACAGCCCCTCCCCCTCCATAACCCCGCCCCTTCCGAGTATAGCCCCGCCCCTTACCCAGCGTGACGGGCAGCTCTCTCAGCCTGTTGTGCGAGAGTTCCAGGCTCTGCAGGCCCCCCAGCAGGCCCAACTCGGCGGGCAGGCCCTCCAGCTGGTTATGGGACAGGTCCAGGGTGCGCAGCGCCTCCAGCTGGCCCAGGCCAGGCGGCACGGCCTGCAGCTGGTTCCCCAGGAGGGAGAGGAACTTCAGGGAGCGCAGCTCGCCCACCGAGGGGGGCAGGGATGTCAGGAGGTTGTGAGAGAGGAGGAGAGAGGAGAGGAGGGGCAGGGAGAGTAGGCAGGCCGGGAAGGAGGAGAGACGGTTAAAAGAGAGGTCCAGGTGGGTGAGGGAGGTCAGGGAAGAGAGGGACGGGGGGAGGGAGGACAGGAGGCCAGGTAGGGGGTCGCCCGAAGCATCCTGCAGGCAGTGACCTGAGGGAAGAGGGGGAGGGGCGTTACCAGGGGTCCCTAAGCATTAAGCCAATGTTTGGTACAGAAAATTTAGGAAATTTGTGACAGTACCACTAGATCTATGAAAACTACAGGATACTTCAATTTATTATTAAAAAGTTCATACCCATATTTCAAATTTATATTTAAAACTACCCTGGTTTTCTACATAAGTGGCTAATGAGTGTCTCATACCACTAAAACACCGTTTATCAGTGCAGCTATCCAGCCTAAGGCCAGCTGATGAATCCTTACAGTGGCCTTGCAAGGCTGGTGTGGTCAAGATAGGACTTCAAACCACAATCTCATAATTTCATCAGAAATGTTCGTAAAGCATTTGGTCAAAGCTGAACTAATTACTGAAGATTTCAAAAACATTTGTTTGTTATATTTTTCAGACTTGAAGCTGAACTGGAAAAAAATTGTTTCACAGTTGCGTTGCTGAGAAGTGTGGGATCACCAATGATCTCTAGAACTCTAGCACAAACACTATAATCAGAACTGAGCCACTGCACCGCTTGTTTTGATTTTATTTTAATATTCCACAAATGTGGTACTTCATGTTTGTGGCTCGCATTTCTGTAATACAGTAACATGGATTCGTGAATGCGTTCACATGACTCTGTGAACCGATTCACTACGATATTCATTTACGATCCGTTCATGACCAACACAACACAAGCACATGAGTCAGTCTTCCTGTGTGTTAAATACAGGAAGTAGCCAGGATTTCAGACAGCCTGTCTGTATCAATGCACTGGAGTCAGTCAGTGGGTGGGCCACTAGTGCATATTTAAGCACTCGAGTCAGTGTGTCCATGTGTCGGTGCACCAGTCGGTCAGTCTATGGCAGAGACTCCCAACGGGACACGAGCGTGTCAGGCCGCAGGTGCGACAGAGCGGGGCGCCCTACCTCGTATGGCCAGCGAGCGCAGTTGCGTAAGGCGGGGCAGGACCGTGAGCGCCCCCTCCAGGCCGTCGGCGTCCTCCGAGCCGAGCCGCAGGAACTGCACCCTCCCCAGCCGCTCCGGGGCCCGCTCCCACAGGGCGGGGAGCGCGCCCGCCCCCCCCGGATACACGTCCAGCGTCAGCCTGGTGCCCGCCAGAACCACGGAGACTTCCGCTGAGGGAGGGAGGGGAGGCGAGAGACGGGGCGGAGAAGAGGAGGAGGGAGAGGAGAAGGAGGGAGGAACGGGACGGGCAGGGTGTGAGGAAGAGGAGGAGGAGGAAGACGTAGAGGAAGGCCAGGCATCTGCGAGACAGAGGGACGGAGACGCAGAGAGAGATGGAATTGCAGGTTCTTCAGCACCGTGGTCACCCACACTCTCTTCGTCCCGTCTTTGGCCTTCCTTCACCCTCCCCTCTTTCCGTCCAATCATTTCTTTTTCTTTTTCCTTTCTTTCATTCCCCTTCATCCCTGTGTTGACCTGTTCCTCTCCCTCTCTCCCTTGGTGCTGCCGCCCCAGGTCAGACTGTTCCTCTCCGCTGTGCTGCAACCCTGTCGATCCGTCTTTCCCTGCACACCTCTCCAGTTCCCCTTGCGGATCCTCCTCTCCTCCCTCCTTTTTCCGGGTTCTCTCTCTTGCCTTATCCATGCCTTTTATCACCAGATGCAATAGTTTGCTTCACTCAGCCTTCAAGGTGCTGTGGATGCTTCGCGGTGAAGGAGAAGCTCCGACATCCTTCTTTTCTCTCTCCAGCGCCATGGCGCGTTCAGGCGGCCTCGACATGCACAGACGGGCAAGTCTGGACTGGCACAACTTTCGCACGCGCAGGACTCCTGAGGCAAGCGTGCGATGGACTGTGCGTGTGAGAGAAATAGAGGAAGCGACAGACAGAGAGGGGGAGGACAGTTGTCAACAATCTCAGCTGGAGAACACGTCACGTTATACACTCGAGATTGAGTTTGAGTGGCTAATGTTTGAAAAATGTACATTGTCAAGCATACAGCAAACAGATGGTTGTCTAATATACACAGATGGTTAAATAGTTTAATTGGCCTGCGAAGGCGACACATTTTTAACGTTACCCACACCGGTGCATATGTCACCTTTCCTGAATTTCCTAGCAAAACTGCTACTTAGCATGCAACAGATTTGAAGCATTAAACATTTAAGGTAGCAAGCTAAGACAAGACTAAAGCTAGTGAGGCACTGATCTAAGGCTAAATTAGCTAGTGAACTGATGATGTGCCTTTACATTAAAAGCAACAATGGCAACACTTTACATCATTTCCATGGGTTTTGAGCGATGTCATCGGCCGTGTCAGTTATCGTTTTTCCTACAGCATGGTAAGTTCTTCGTGTCTGCATCGCATAGTATTACTTTAGTTTCTAAAACTCGTTGCACTAGCTTTCCGGCTTCCAACTTGTAAACTCTCACTCCGGTTATGTTAGCTGCTAGCACAAACTATTATTGCCTGTCAGAAGCGCCGCCAAACTTTCAACCGAGGGCGGGACAGCTCTTAAAGAAACAGTGGCTTGTTAACGACATGCATTTACTTATATAGAATTTTCTGTACCAGACAAAGCGCTAACCCTAACCAAACACAAGCAAACCAGCCTGAAGTAATTTGGCTTTTATGTGACGTAAATCTGTTTTATTTTAATTCCGCAATAACAATCAGTATGTAAGAGCCAAAATGGAGTTTATGTTACGAATCAATGTCAGTTTCCGTAAAAAAATAGGCAACTGTAGTCAATTGATGAATGGCGTACGTTTTAACCAATAGACGACAAGGCTTGGCGTAGTCCCGCCCATATGATCCATTTTCCGGTTTCGGAAACCCGTGTTCCTTCCTTTCTGCCACCGCGAGTTTCCAAGAGGCACGCTTTAATTGTTTCTCCGTCAAGTGAGTGACCAATAAAACAGATAAAATGTTGTCTAAACGACCCCGTGCGTTATTGTCTTTACTGGAATACGATGTTACAACCGCGCATATTGCCAGGCAGCCGTCGAAAGTTAAAGTATAGCGTAATTTGGCTTTTTTAAATGGTCCGGGCTAGCGACCATGTGTTACAGATATAACGGCGGCCTACCAACCACTGCAAAAGCTAGTGAAGGGCTGCAAGGTTGCTAACATTTAGCGGCTAGCTAATGTAATTTAAACTGCGATTTATATTGTTCGCTTGCTAATAACATGGGATAACTTACTGCTTTATTGCAAACAGTTGGAGAAACATTATTCCCTCCCATCCATTTTTGATGATAATTTTGGGTTATTGGCTCGCTAATGCTGTTGGATGTAGCCAAGTCCCTTAGGTAGCAACACCCGCCGCTATTCTCATGCTCAGAATTTTTCGTCCTGATTCATAAATATTCCTCTTATTTCGCTTAATTACACAACAGTTCCTGCCGAATTATATTTACATCAGTGACAAACTAGGTTTTTGGTTTGATGACACGGTTTATTGTATAATTATCTGGCCAGGTTGTGACATTTTCTTGTCTGTTTTCGTCTGTCATGTCTGAGTCGCAGCGTATGTCCAGTACCTCTATACGTGACCCCATCTCTCCGTCCTTCTGTAGGATGCGTTACGTAGCTGCCTATCTCCTGTCCGCCCTTGGTGGCAACAGCAGTCCCCAGGCCAAGGACATCAAAAAGATCCTGGAGAGCGTGGGGATCGAAGCCGATGACACGCGCTTGGAGAAGGTACGCGCTTCGTGCTACACTGTAGGGGAACTGAGGTGCTTGCGATTGATTTTACTCCGTGCGAAAATATTTCTAATGTGTTAATGCTCTTCGAGGGATAGTTCAGTTTTTTTTGTTTTTTTTTAAGATCTCAGTTTAAGAGCATGCTTTTGATTGGCCCAGACTGTGTGTTTGAGAGATATTTTAGATAATTAAAAAAAGACAACCCATTGGTTTTACATTGGCTGTAAGGGCATTCAGGGGATTGTTGTCTAAATCGAGAATATAACTTCTAGTAACCTCAAGTACAGCAATTGTATGGTCTCAGAGGTTCTATGTGCGTATATGACCTCTGTTTTAAAAAAATATATTCTCTTATTTGCTGTTGGAACTACTTCCTAAATTGCATGCAACCTGATATGGTTGCACTCAAGGAAAGTAGTACCAGCAGAATAAACAAAAGTTTATTTTTATAAAAAATGAATAAATGTTAAATTCAATTCATTGATACCAACAGTCTCTGGAAACATAACACTGCACAAGCTGCCTTGTTATTACTTGTGTGTGTTGTCTTGCTTTAGGGCCCTAAGCCCTTGATGCCCCTTTAATATCTATTGTAAAGCCGGCTGGTCATCAGAAACAGTAAATATCCAAAAATATCCAGAATTGCACTCAATATGCAATAACCATATTGCCCAATTAAAAACATAAAAGATTGTCTGCGTACGCTAACTAATGTATATTTATCAGGGTTGGCTCACTGCTACTCCCTCAGCTAACATAATGGTAACAAAAGGCAAATGTTCAATACAGCCATTGCCAGTTGTGCAGTCCTGCGGTGTTTTGCAGTGTTACTTTTGGCTCCTTGACCATGTCTGAATCTGTGCATTTGCCTACTATTGAGTATACTCATTGAGTACACTGGTTAAAAATTCAAGCAGGTGAAATTTTCCTTAAATGTAGTGTACTTAAAATCCCAGGATGATATACTTATTCCCGCGGTTTTGCTGAGTATATTCCGGGGCAAAGTTTTCATGAAGTAAGCGGCCATTTTGGTCCCCATAAATATGACCTAGAGCTTTGCATTAAAAGCGAGGTGCCGCTTTGCTGACGGTTTCCTTCAATAACAGCGACGATGATGCGTGAGCATGGCCGCACAAGGGCAGAATGTCTTATGACACTGCCACAGCACGGTTGGAAAACAGCACGGAGGATATTTTTCACGTACTGGACGCAGTATGCTTAGTACACAGCACATAGTGAGGACACAGAACTTTTGAAGCTGATTTGGGCTCAGCTCTTGAGTTTTTAAATTCCAATAAATGCGTCTTAACATACTGTTGCATTTCCAGTTATGAGTTGAGCATCTTTGCACCTGACTGTCTGCTTTGCCTGGAAAGTATAGGTGTCTTTAGTAGACATCCATGTAATTGTATCTGCATACTCGTTATTATGAAAAACGAATTCAGCAATGTGCCTCTCAAATTTCCTTCTCTGTACCACGTAATCAGTTTTCATATATTGTATATTTTATATATATTTTCATATATATTTCATATATTGTAAGCACTAAACTGAAATGCTGTGGTTTCGGGTGTGTATCAGCGATTCCCATGCACTACAGGGCAATTTCATCTATTCATGTGCAGATCATAAGTAAATGTTCTCATAGTGAAAAGCGGACTGTACTGCTAGGCTGATTGAGTGATTGATTTTTTTCCCCCCCTCTCTCTCTCAGGTGATCAGTGAACTGAATGGCAAGAATGTCGAAGAGGTGATCGCCCAAGGTGAGTCCAGGCGATTCGTCCATCGATTAATTATTGGAGTTATTAATTTTGTACCTGCCAACGAGGCAGGAAGAACGGCATGGTCCTTCCCAGCATTCCCTCTGTCCTTGGCAATCCTGGGAAAGCTGCCCAAATAAATACAAAAAGATTTCAGCAAAGTGCATCCATCGTTCTTGCCAACTTTCGAGCTTAGCCGGTGGTTGGATGTCCGCAAAAATTAATTGTAAAGTAATTGTACGACCAGAAGTCACCGGTCACTGGAGAGGGTGATGTGTGAGCCTTTTTGACGAGACACACAGTGAGGTGGAAGTAATTTCCCTCAAAATGTACTTCCATCTTGCAGGAGCCAGTTACCTTGGAGTGTAGCCCTGGCGATTGCACCCAAAATCTGTGAAAATCATCCATTAATCCTTCAAACGACATTGAGAGTCAAGAAAAATATGAACCTGATTTGAGTGGGAGCTCAGCATCCCACTCTTGTTTTGGTCAGCTGCAACTTTGCCTGAAGTTGGTGTGTGTAGTATCATGGCTGTTTGTGTTCTCAGCCTGCCCTTTGTGTGTGTACGTGTGTACGTGTGTACGTGTGTACGTGTGTGTGTACGTGAGTGTGTGCCTGTGTGTACGTGAGTCCATGCGTGTGCATGCGCGCGCGTTCGTTTGTTCGTTCCTGTGTCTGAGTACACGTGTTTAACTGCTATGTGCGTGTTTAACCATGGGTCTCTCTCTCTCTCTAACAGGCTACGGTAAACTGGCCAGCGTGCCCTCCGGAGGTGCCGTGGCCGTGGCTTCCTCCGGCGCTCCAGGGGGCGCTGCTGCTGAACCCGCTGCTGCTGCTGGTGAGCTGCATTACACACAAAACCCTGTAAACTCACCAAGCTCAATGTTTCAGCCACTCTTACTGCACACTTAAGTAAACTGTTATCTAGACATTTGGTCTTGACCCCATGTGCCCTGTGTCTACACCAGGGTTGCCCAGCCCTCCCGCCCTGTCGGTTTTCATTGCAGCTCTAATTAGGCACACCTAACTCTACGAATGACCAGCACAATGCGATCTCTAGCTGTTGAATGAGGTGTGGCTTTGTTAGGGATGGACTGAAAACCTACAGGACAGTAGATCTCCTGGAACAGGGTTGGGCAGCCCTGCTGTACAGCATCTGGAAAGGGAAATTCATTTGTGAGATTATCTTCTGCTAAACATGCTGCACCCTGATTCTGCACTCTGGTACTTGAAGGTTTTGGCCATTTTTGGTTTGGTTTTTAAATTTACTGATGCTCCACCCGAGAATTTACCGTTTTGATTTGCTGCTTCTAATTGGAGACCTTACCAACACAAGCTCACGACTTTCTCAGAAGTTATTGTTTTACTAGAAAAGCGCATCCCCAGAATTTGGATAGATTTATCGCGTGCCAATGTCAACCGGGTAAAACTGGCAGCATACTCGGTAAGAAGAAGGAACTTCAGGATTGAGAACCACCGGCGAACATGTTCACGAACACTGTTGTCGGTATACTCAGTGAAAACACCGCGCCGTTTAAAGTCACTCCACGCCGCTGGGGCATGAATAATTACGAGGCAGCTGTTAACCGGGGCTGGCCCAGACCTCCGTCTCGCGGCTACGCCATGGATGTATAAAGATAAGGGCTACGCGAGATCACAACACAAAACAAAAAGTTTAAAGTGTTTAAAGTGGCTTTAGTTTATCTAGCTATGCAAAAGAAGAAAAAAAGGCGAAGGAGATGGTACGTTCGCCCTCTAAATCAGAGTAGGACGGAGAATGGAGAGTTTTGCCTGTACATTCGGCAAATGCAGAATTTAGACAAGGGGGTCCACTTTCTCTTATTTCTGAATGTGTGCTAGGCGTTTTGATGACTTGCTGAAACGAGTAGCACCATTCATCAAACATGCGGGAACTCTCAGAATTCCCATCTCGACAGAAGAGAGATTGGCGTTGACTCTCCATACATGGCATGTGAAGTCTTCCCTCTGAACTCTCAACCGTGACGTAACCAACCATGTGATGTTTTGACCAATAGCTGAGAGTGGGAGGTCGGAGAACAAGAAAGAAGTTTTCCAAAAGTTCTCCCTGGAGGCCGTCGCACACTGCACCATACGAACACACAACACTGCGTCTTTTTGTTCTTCAGTTGTTCTCATTGCTTCATTTTGCTCAAAATTCTACTTCTTACGAAGTATACTGCCTACTTAAGGCTTATTGGACCATAATGTTAACCTGGTCAGACTCATTGTACCATACAGTTATGAGCTCTCTGATTGGGTTTATTATGCCGTAAGGATGTGAGGAACTTGGTCAAGTTCAGAGTACTGAACGGTTATGAAACTCAAAAGTTGAAAATTAAGTATTTTTGCCCCTGTGACAGTGGTGTTCACCTCTGCAACGCACTTCTGCCATATGAGAGAGGCTATTCGTTTAGTAACTTGTAGTTAAACCGCCCCTTGGTGACGATGGTGAATTGTGTACAGATAGACTGCGTACGCTCATAGCGTGTGCAGGACGACCCCAAACACAGGATTAACCCCTCACTCCCCCTCTTCCCGTTTCTGCAGAGGAGAAGAAAGAAGAGAAGAAGGAGGAGTCCGAGGAATCGGACGACGACATGGGATTCGGTCTATTCGACTAGGCACCCCTCTGACAAAACAAATAAATTTTCCAGATACAAATTCTGTTTTTTTCTGGGCATGTTTTTTTCTTATCTTTTTCTGCGCTGCCACAGTCGCTATGCACATGGAATTCTCCCGGGAGTGTTGTGACCTACTAGTGAGGGATACTTCTTAATTTCATGATTATTGATGCCTTTAAATTCAGGGATCTCAAACTTCAGGTCTGCAGTCTGCTAGTTTTGGGTGCGTTACAAGACTTGCTTCACAGCCGGTTTCCAGGACTTAAATTAACCACCGATTGAAAGAAGCTACCTAATTTGAAAGGTTATTGCTGGTTTGTCAAATAGCGCTTTTGAGATAATGTCTTGTTCTCACTGGGCTGCCTGTGAAAGGGGGGTCATTTTGCAGTTGCCATCTCTGCACATGTACACTTTGGTGGGGCTACTGGTCTTAGAACTACAAACTAGGCCGAATCCACAAACCATTCCTTCAGCGTTGGGCAGGGAAGTTTAAATCAGTGGCCTGCTGGACAAGGTAAAAAGGTCCTTGGTTGTCACAGACAGAAAGTGTAAAATTTGTAGTTTTATCAGACATGTCAAAGTCTTTTTTAACTATCGAATATGCTCTTTTAAATATGTTAACAGAACTCCTCTTTTAAAAGCAATACAGAAGCAATACAAAACGTGCTTGAAGTAATGGATTCTTATGAAAATTCTAAAGCTCAATATACCCTCTACAGATGTAACGCTGTAATTCTAAGCTTTTGAAGTGGCAGCAAATTCTAATGAATGGTGTTAGGTTGGTGCCAAACTTAGTTCCTGGAGGGCTGCAGGTTTTGTTTCAGTCGACATCCAATTGAAACCCTGGAGACGATGTGGGAAAGCATGTGGGATCTTCAGCCAATCAGTGGCAAATGAATCCCTACGCTGCCACAAAACGGCAAACATTGGCCCTGCAGGATGAGAGTCTGACACCTTGTAAGTATATGTAGAACAGGGGTGCCCAATCCTGTCCCTGGAGATCTACCATCCTAGAGCTTTTCGTCTCAACCCTGATTTGGCAAACCTGATTCTACTAATCAGCAGCTCAATGAGATCTCTAGCTGGTGAATGAGGTGTGCTTTGTTAGGGCTGAAGTGAAAACCTATGGGACAGTAGACACCAAAAAGCTGACGGAACGGTCAATCGTGTTGGCCAGCAGGCCTCAGCAGTGGCATGGTTTGGTTGTAACCAATCGAACAGGAGCCTGTTACAGTCTCCTGGCAACGTGCCGTGCATCAACCTGCCTGGGCCTTGAAGCTGGACTGTACCGGGCCCAGTAGTTGGCCATGGCACGTTCACCTGACCCTTGAACCGACCGAGTCGCTCTGTATATCTGCATCCTGCAGCAGTAAGTCTGTTTGTTTTGGCTTGTCCCCCCTACCTGGATCGTTGTGTTTGGTTCACAGGCTTTCTCCGTCTGTTTACTCGTTTAAGTGCGTTCAGCGCATTTTTTGTTTATCGTTATCAAACAAATGTGTGCGCGCGGGTTGTGTGTCTCAGAGTTTGATTTTCATTTTTGCCTGTGCATACGTTTTTTAAAAGACAATTTTCAGTTTCGTATGCACGACTGCGTATATCAAAGTGTGTTTTTCACGTATCTGTTTCAAGGTGTGTTTTTTTTTAATGTATGCAGCAAGTAAATCTGTGTTCTATGAGAAATGCAGTCACACACACACACAAAGACCAGCAGGGGGCGTCTAATTGCAAAAAAGAACATCCGAACGAGTCCTCCGGTCGGTAACCAACATGAAACCTGTGCCTTCAAACAGCAGCAGAAACAGGCAGACCTTGGATGAAGACCAGCAGACTGAGGGCTTTTTTCCCTCAACTCCTGTAGCAGTTTGGTCATCGCTCCATCAAGCAGGAAGTGAGGAAAGTCCCCAGAAATCCAGTTTAAGCACTAAAAGGTTTTCATTAACTGTAAACCCGTCTAAACCTTATTTTATTTAATTGTATTGTTCTACTGATAGAGCAGCTGATACAATTTTACAGCGTTATGAAATGTATTATTCTTTTATGATCTCAAAGTATAATTAGAGGCTTAAATTTATTAGGAAGAATACTGATGGTACACTCCAAACTACAGTTAACTTTGGTTTTTTTAATATTTTTTTTTTTTTTTTACAAAATTAGTTATGTTCCAGAAATTGAAATCATTGTGTCAAAGTCTCTCTCTCCTCTCTCTCTCTCTGTCTCTCTCTCCTCTCTCTCTTTTTCTCTCTCTCTCTGCTTTTCTCTCTGTCCCATTTTCAGTCAACAGTTTTGGTGTCAATAGTGCATCATCATCATCATCATCATCATCATATCTCTCTTTCTGTCTCTCTTTCTCTCACTCACTCTACCCAAGGTTTTTGGCTGGACTGCAACAGCGGGGCCAGCCCTACAAACGCGAATGTCTGTGACTGAGTGACTGAGTGAGTGATGAAGTCACACCATTGGTCGGCCGGTCCAGCCATGTAATATGTTTTGACCTGGTCTTGTTGTAACCAGGTGGACTTGCCATTGCCAGCGTGTGGGCTGGTTCATACCTGCTTGTTGCCAGGATGAGTTATCCAGCAGCTGGCCCAGAATACATGCTGGGTCCATTCTGCGTTAGCCTAGACCTGCAGGGCTTGATCTGTAGCATAGCCTGTGTCATTACAGGAGCTGCTGATGTAGGTCCGGGCCACTGGCCCTACCCATCACAAAATGGCTCCCCTTCGGAAGAACAAAAACAGCCGAATTTCAGTTACGATACAAAAACCCGGCTTTGGATCCTGAAGCAGGATGTTTCCACAGCCCCCACGTGCCTCTTTCACACGTTTCCACTGAAACATAGGCAGAACTGTATATTAAAACCAATAAAAGTATAGACACATATGCATTTAGAGACGGCACCAGCACAGCGTAATTGTCTTTAAGACCACTGGCCTGGCTGCCAGTCAAGCCAAGGCTCATTGATTACAAGGTGGCGGCTACATATAAGGCGCTGAGCGGGGGAAGGTCCTCCTGCATTGCAGAGCGGTTAGCGCCGCACATGCCAGTCAGGTCCTCGCGCTCGCGAGGCGAGGGACGACTGACGGTGTCCAGGCGTCGCCTCAAGCCAACTGGGCAGAGATCCTTCGCCCGCCGCTCTCCCTGTTTGCAGAACGGCCTTCGCGCACGGACCATAAATGCTGATGCAACGGCTGCTTTTAAAAACAGTAACCTCTGTGCTTTTATGTAATCTGTGCGCCAGCGACTCAACTATGCCTAGCTTGTCTGCTTTCTTTTACATCTGTTCCATACCTCGAGACATCTTGGTGTTGACCGCAATATAAAAATAAAATTCCCTGAATGGTACCTTAGAGTCCTAAAGAAAATACTCAACTTTTACAAATACTTTGTTGGATTTATATCACAGACTTGGAGAAATGGGGCCTGTGCGTGTGTTCAGGTTTAGTTCAGTGTGTTTAGGCACTGCAACTGCATCATTATGACATGTATGAATTGATCTGTATCACAATGAATCATTAATTTAAATGACAAACTTTTATTTATGCAGATTGAGACACTGAAGTTAACAAACACGCTTGTTAACTTTGAAAGTTATACTGCTTGTTATTTCAATGAGCTCTTTAGTGTCAGTGGGGTTGGGGGGGATCTGTCCAATCTAATGGTCACATTCACATCACAGCTAATAGCATTGCATAGTGATGAATTGTTATTAGTCGTATCATATTGTTATAAATGAACAGAAATGGTATTGCATCGTATTACTGTTCAGAGTATCACTATTGTATTGTATTATGATCAAGTTGTATCATTACACCCCTAGTGTGTACACAGATGTCAGTTTCCGCCTATAGCCATGGCTCAGTCAGCTTATTAGATGTATACACCAGTGTCTGTTCAGATTATACCACAGAGAAATGTATCATATAGGGACACACAAACAGTCTGCAGCTGTCATTTGCAAACTCAATGAGAATTTTATCTAAAATATCAGATCATGCAAATGATTGCGTTTGATTAAATAATTAAGAGCAGTCGTTCCAGTTCATCAGAAATGATCCCTCTTACCCAACATTGTTTCAAGCCACAAGTAAGTAACAAGTGGATCACACATTTACATGGAGCGTCAGTGGATAGCATGTCTCTTAAAAAAACTGGAGACAGATAATTCATGTTCGAATATGTCATTCAATACAACATACTGAGCTCTCAAACATTTTCTTCCCTTTGGTCAAACAAGGACAACTTAAGGCCACTAAGAGCATCTCAGGGGGAAAGTATTCTTACCATTCAAATGTTAATGAACAGTGACCAGTGAGTTTTTTGATGGACGTCGCGCCAATGCACCGTATTGCTCTCCGTCAGACTTGAATAAGAGCGCCTGTTCTGTATATTGAAACGTGGGAGTGTATTTGCGTCAGTGGATGTTTTATCTTTGCGCGCGCATGTGTGTGGGTGTATCTAGTCTCACAGTTCCGTGCGTTCTGTGTATGAGACCGTTTCCGCCAGGGGGCGAAATTCGGCGCATCGGATCACACTTTCACTCTCCCCCGACTAGAAGTTGCATCTGCCCGGGAGAGAGTGAGGAAGATGGCGGCGGATGATCGCTCCCGGTCCGAAGCTGCTCGGCAGCGACGGCATGACCAGCTCCAGCGATGGATGGGGTCCGAAACTGACCGAACAGTCCCAGAAATACGGGAACGGCCTGCGAGCAACGAGGGGCGGCGGGCTAGGGTTCGCTTCACCCAGGGCGCTGTGTTCATGGCTGCCTGCTCGGCCGGAGACCGGGAGGAGGTGGCTGCATTGCTACGCCAAGGAGCCGACATCAACCATGCCAACATAGACGGACTGACAGCATTGCATCAGGTTAGAAGCGATGACTTCGTATCAGGTTCTTTTGTTTTTTCTTCGAGCTGAGCTGCCGACCCCAAGTGCTGACAGATTGACAGTATACCTTGCAAAGAATGGTAATTCCGGCATATCGATTCGTGAACTAGCGCTAGCCTTTTCGAGCTAACAAAATGACAGCGGCGAACTGCAACACGTCACTCTGCTAGCTTAGCTAGCCCGAACTTGTAAAAGTTGTTAGATGAGGCATCGGAAAAGTAGATTAAAAAGTTGCCTAACTAGCTGGATGACTTTTAATGTTGTCTTACGTTACAGAAATACAACCAAAACCAATAGTTGTGATCTAACTTGGGCTACTGGTGTAGCAATCCAGCTATTTTAAGAAAGTGCAGGACTTGTTATATAAAGTAGTTAGACCGTCACTGATCGCCCAGCAAAAGAAACAGGCTGGGTCAGCTAAGCTTGGGCTCAAGTGAGTGAGATTTTCGCGGGGCGTAGAGGTGAGGATATACGGAAGATAGCTTCGGTGCTAATGTTAGCTAGCTATATACCTGCTTTACTTGACAGCGTCGCTGCTGTACGTATTCTGATACAGCGAACGCGCTAATGTTAGCAGTTTAACATTAACTTAAAGAACAAACTTTATCATCGCCAGCTTGATTGCCACCGATTATTTTCAGGCAATGGGTTTGCACAAACAGCTCATTGTGCAGTGTTTCTTTATCATTAATAGCAATGCTGGAGGGTGAAATTCCACGAAGGAGACTTAAAAGTTTCGATTTTTTAAGAACAAATTAGTTAAACGGAGGAAATCAGCTAACCATCTAGCGCTTGCTTTTGGTGTCAGAGGAAGTAGCTTTAGTGGAAAGTGCAGTTTGGGGTTGGGGCTCTTTTTTTTGCAGCATTCCCCCATTTTTATTCCGCCCCCATCATCGTTGTGTTAGACATTCGGGGAATGCTTCGGGTTGTCCTGCTGTGGAGGGCCAACAATCTGGAACAGACAACCGAAGTGCCACGTTGTTGTCACTTCAGACTATCAGCAATGTCATGCATTTGAGTTATACTGGAAAGTTAGCTTGCTTCGCGAACAGCAGCGCCCTAAAGCCTATATCCCCCACCAGTTCCCCCAATAGCACCACAGGGGGATGCTGTCCGGGTCGATATTGATAGCTGCTGATGCTCATCATTATGTCCACAGTAGAAAAGTAAATGTCCAAGTTGCTAGTCTTAGCAATAGTCAGCAGACAATTATATGTGGTTTTATTTTCGTGAAATAAGGGATATTTAAATTATGCAAATCGTGCTGTGATGTAAAAAATTTGGATTCCTAGACATTACAGCAGTTTGTGACTTCAAACGTTTAGTCTGTGGCTAGGAGCACACTGGATAGCATTCATACCGGGATGTTTTGGCTGCGTTTTACAAGCTGTCTTCATCTCTGTTAGAGCCACTGATCTATGAAGTTACAGCCCCGACGCCAGAGTCTGCGCTGTTGGGTGGTGTGTGTTTGGGTTTGGGGGAGGGGGGCTAGGTTGAATTTTTGGATAAAACAGCATCAGCATCAGCTGTTTTATCCAAAAATGGTATGTATGATTAAACCTGTTCTTGTTTACTTGTTCATATTGGATATTTGCATATTTACTGTTGTTCCGCGCGGTCAGAGCTAAAAGCAGTGACAGTTTTACCGAGGTGCAGGGTCGACAGAGTCTTGGGAGTTTGGAGCTGGCTGATTAAGTTTGAGGGGTTGATGTGACTTGTGTGAGTCACATCAGATGCTTCAGTCTTCAGGCTTATGTAACCAGCTTGTGACATTAGGTAGCATCAAATGCCAGCAGGTACACAGCAAGGCTATCTCTCTAAAACTACTGCTGCTGGCCATCTACAGGTCCCTGCTGTTAGCTAATACATTGCTAGCTATCCAGTTAAAGTATACTACTTCTGTTAGTTAGTGCAATCGCGTGAACGGTTTAAGATATTACATTCAGTGTCACCTAAATTTCCATATTTTCACTCTGAACTAATACCATAAAGCTTGTTCTTGGACCTTGTTTATGTGACATCAACCACAAATACTTGGTAGTTTATGGGATGTTTCCTGTCCTGTGCTGCTTCTAGGGATTCGATTTCGGCCTGAAAGTAACCAGGGTGATGTGGGCCAGACTCACGCATGATGTGCTCCAGGAAAAGGAACATGTAAATAAACAGATCAGCATGCCTGATTAAAAATTTTAGGTGATTATCCCCACCTGAATGGTTTCTGCTGGGACTAGTGCAGAATACTCCCATGCAGGGAGAAGCACAGCGCAATAAAAATAATTAGTTTCAACCTGATTCTTTTCCCAATGAGTAAGTAATGGCAGTATGGACAATCATAAAAATGCATACAGCAGGAGTATTACCAGTTTTTTTCACAGCGAACGTAATGACTTCAGTAGTAGTAGGGGCCTTTTCATGGTAATATGCTGATTACGGTACGCTAATTTTTTCCAGAAGCTAACTGATGACCAAAAGTTAAGAAATCCAATGCCGTCTTATAGATAAAGCCGGGACAAAACTGGGAAAGCAAGTGATTGATGTTGCCTTGTTCTCCATCGCAAGTGCAGTTAAAATCTGAGAAATGTGGAGAGTATGGAGATGTGTCTGATGTGATCAGCCAGGAAGAAAACGGTAGGGAAAGATGACTCATGGGTGAACATTTGCCGTATAATAGAACCTCTGAGTTATGGGTTGGCCTGGATAAACGGGTGTGAACCCAGAAGAACAGTAGCGTATGCAGTTCGGTCTTACTGAGGTCCGTATCGCTGATGGAAAAAGGTGGAACTGTGACTGGAATTAATTGCACTTTGCATTGCCCAATAATGTGAAATACTGGCAAGATTTACATTTACATTGATTTGGCAGATGCTTTTATCCAAAGCGACTTACAAAAATAAGTGTTAGAACTAGGCCTATCTCTAAGGAATACAATGCTAGAAAGTAGACAGTGTTTGATATAAGGAAGGGTCTGAGCAAAATCAATTAAAAGCTGTAATTATTGCATAAAAAATGGATGCACTTTGAATGTTTCTGAGATACGACCGACCTCCCTTCCCAATCCGTTCCTATCTCAGTGGTTCAACTATATGTCAAACAACTCTGTCAAAAATATATTGATGTGTCTGGGGTGAGTGTAGGTGTGTTTGGTTCAGTTTTGGTCGAGTCCTTTGCTGAACTTGGTACATTCAATTTCTTCTAAGAACACGGATGACAGAGAAAAGGTTTAATGAGCTCTTGGAGTTCATTTATTATTTTGCTGTCATGTTTTCGGGGAACCAGTCAGAGGAGTTGCAGTGGACACAGGAAGTCACGGCGAGGCCAGAGCGCGGTGGTCAGAGAAAGAGGAGGTAGAGCGGAGATTACAGGAGAGGCCGCTGTGCCAGAGACTAAAATAATCAGATGAGCCGCGTGGAGCCTAGCCTCGCACGCTAGGCCCGTGCCTCGGTACTGTAAGACTGAAGCAGGCAGCACAGTTCAGCCGTGAGCCCCGCCCACTTTTCAGGACCTAGCCATTTTTTCTGACCAATCGCATCGTCTCGGCGAGCTTTCCTCCCTCAATGTACAATTTTCCCTTGTAGGGCAGAGAGGATCGAATCAAATCCAAGTAATAGTTTTCAGTAAGCCCATTTATTAAACCTCAATGCGAGTTTTCGGTGTTGTCACTTGTTGTTAGCGCTTTATAGATACCTCTTGGCCCCTGGCGCACTGTCTGGTTCCGATCCGCGTAGCGTGGAGATGCTGGCTCCTGCTCTGTCCTGCACAACGGATGTGACGGAAAGCGCCGGAATGACGGAGCTCCGATCGCTCCCCAGGGCCACCGTCAGGACGGGTGGAGGAGGGCTGGGGGCGCCCAGCGGCCTCAGAACCTGTGGTAAAACATTACTGACCCGGACCCGAGGGTTTGGACCCTGCAGCCCTGTCAGTCTCACCACGTCTCTGATAATGTGGTTTCCTGTAAAGCGCGGGATCTAGTTTCCTGTCTGATGACTCTTAATTCATCGTTCTGTGACGGCTGGAGAGAACCGGGCTGTTCTGGAATCGCGGAAGAGCGATAGCCGTTAGCATCCGTCACGGATACCTTTATTTCCCTCCAAAACCGCACTGTTCTCGTCCCCGAGCGCCCGATAGCGTGGGCCTGTGCTAGGGGTGCGCGATGACCCGTTCACCCGTGAGAGCATCCCCTTGAGCGCTCACTCAAACTGCGGCTCGAGTCGTGGGCGAGGTGGGACGTTCTCACGGAACCTCCGTCACAGTCATTCTCCTTCACGAAACAGACAAGTGGGCAGTGCACACACTGATAAAATACACCGCCCCACGGCAGAAACAGCGTCCATCTCTGCTGTATTGTTAACAGCAGACCTGGGTGACATACGTATTTGTTTCGGATTCAGATACTTTTCTACGCTGTACTGACCTTGTCTGGTGTATTGGAACCAATGAAATACTCTCAAAAAGCGCAGACCCCGCCTTCTGGTTATATTGGCAGGCTCAATCACACCAGGCAAGATCAACAGAGCACAGAAAAGTATTTGAATCCAAAACAAGTACGTATTTGACCCAGGTATGATTAACAGGGGGCTTTTATGAGGGCCTCAACACTTATCATGTCTGTAAAATTTGAAAATGCTCCTGCAGGTCCCTTGAGAATTTTCAGCCAAACAATCGTGGTCACTGACCAAAACATTACTTTGCACAAAAGAAGAATTTCAGCTTGAATATGGATTTAAGTAGGTGTTTTTTTTAAGATGGTTCTTCCTGGATGAGTCGTTCGGGTGTGTACGAGCTGATTGCAGTGGACCTCTTATGACCACCTAGGTGCCTGATCCCTTTGACTTGTTCCAATAACCAGCTGTTTGATGGAGAGGCACGGGTGTCTGGCTTGCATATGCAGCTAATGCATTGCCTTGCTGCCAAGCTTTCAGCTTTGCAATGTGGCAAAAATGAAAAGCATGCTAGAAACAGTAACCACCAAACTAAGCTACTGGTGGACAGTGTAGCTGATTACAAAACATTTGACTATTGTTTACACAACAGTGAATTCATGTATGCATATTTTATTTATTTATTTTATTTTTGTTGATGTTAAACAGTCTTTGATTGCCCTTGAAATATTAAGCATATTTCTATTTTTATGCATTTGCATCATATTTGTATTATTAGTGACCCTACCACTCCTACTACTACTTGTAATAATAATGATAATTAGGGAACAGGAGGATGGAGCACCTTTAGATGAAGCTTAGATGGGCATGGTCCACCCTTGCAGGCAAGCTACCAATAATGAGATATTAGCAATGATTTATGTGCCCCCTTCTATCAAGAGAGGTGCAGATGTTTATTTAACCAGGTAGTGATGCCCCGGGGAATTAAAGTGGGTGGGGCATGCAAGGGATTTGTCGGCCAATCAGATATGGGAGATGACGTGCTGGACAGAGGTAAAGGGCCAGTTTTGTATGAATTTGACCAGGACACGCCCACAAAATTAACACTCTGTTGGAAATAATGTAATTGGATCCTTGCTGACCACAGTGATCCAGAACCTGTATATAAGGTCTCAATCAATGGACAGCACGCTGCACAGCACAGCATCCCCATCACTGCACCAGGGATTTGGATTTTGCTTGGTTCAAAGGAAGATCGCCCCCTGCTGGTCCACCAGCGCCAAGACCAGCAATGATGAGATTTTCCCAAGCGGTCTCCCATCCAAGGACTAAACCAGCTCACGCCTAGCATAGCATGAGCTATCGAGAGGTAGTCAGGTGACCGCTGGTGATACTGGTAGTGGTTTGCAGTGGGTGGCGGTTATTGCTGCTGAATCTGATTCTTGAGCTTGGAATCTGGCACAGAGCGGAATCTAGCCGCCAGCGCTGCCGCCCACCGAACCCGCCATCGAAGGCACGCTTGGCATCGCCGTGCTCGCGTGGCTCTGAGGCACCGTGGGTTTGCAATTTTCCGAATAAAGATCTGCAAACAGCAGCAGACGCCATTGCAGAAGTGGCAGTGCAAATTCAGTTTGTCAGGGTGTGAAAGTGTGTGTGACTCCTCTTGTTATGCCCAAAGGAGATGTTCTTCTCTGCCTCTTATGCTAATTGCTAAAATCAAAGGGGACTTACCTAAAAGATGTTGTCATGGAAACGGTAGGTGATTGACAGTGGTATTAAGGCATGAGAATTGTGGACGAGTGCCCAAAAGAACAAAGACTCTTACTCGTGGTTGCGTAAAATCGATTTGGAAAATGAAAAAAAGAATCTGTAATTCTTAAATGGTATTTTACACAATGATGAGTGTCCTTGCCTTAAAAGAAAGCATAAAGCATGGTGGAGAGACTGTGCTTTTATGGAGAAAGCCCTCCAGAGATTTTATTGCTGACAAATCAGCTCTAAAATCTCCCTTTTGAAACCAGAACTGCTCAGACGTGGAAGCGCGGAGAATGAATGTAGGGAATGCAGAGCTAAATATCTGGTCAGTAATAAACTATCTGTGACAGAACCTTTTTTTTTTTTCTTTTTTTCTTCAACAAGAGATGGTGGCTGCGAGTTTAATTTCCAGGATGACTCTGACGGTCACTGCCACCCGCTGGCTAAGGCCAGAGTTGCGTTTGTTGAAGCCGCGGCACCGGTCGCCACATCGGGCGGATTTCTCTACGCGGTCGGTCGGTGCATCCTTAAATAAGTGTGTCGCAGATAGGCCCCGAGAACCTGGACGGAAAGGCTGGGTTCCCACGGCCCGCGAGGTTCCGGACCGCGTGCGGCGCTCTCTCTCCGTCTCTTCGCTCTCTGCGGACCCACCAAATATAACCACCTGTTTGACCTTTGACCTTTGACCTTTGACCCGGCTGCGGCCAGGGAAGAGGGAATCTGCAGCCTGGTTCACATCGCATCTCTGTCTTCCGCGTCGTCGTTTCTCTCCCTTGTTCTCTCTCTCTCTCTCTTTCCCTCCTCCTGCCTCGCCTGTTGTTCAGCGGTTGCCTGGCAGCCCAGTTTAAATATACACTCCAAATTTTCCATTCCCTCAGTCCGCAGTTCCTCCGCTCCTCTCTCTAGGTTTTTTTTTTTCTTTCCCCTCGTCGCCCTCTCTTCGTCCGTCCGCTTCAGCCCCCTCGTTCCGTCCCCCCCGCTCCCTTCCTCCTCCCCTTTCGGCCGTCCCTTCCCCGCGGAAGAGGGCTTCGGGGATTTCGCGGCGCGGGAGGCCGTCCGCTCGCGGATCGGCGGTCCGGCCTGGCGTGGCCAGCGGCCGGCGGGGAGCTCTCATTACTCACGAGAAACGGCTTCGGCATTTAAACACGAGTATGGACAGCCGGCTCGTTCGTCACGGGGAGCGAAATGGCCCAGTTTGGCCTCTTTTGGGTCATACGGGTGCCATTTGCTGCCGAGAAGCGTATTTATGTCCACGTTTTCCTCAGGAATGACAAAATGGCCGGATCGCGGAAACCGAAACCGGACGCTGAGGTTGACGCGAGGCGGGCCAGAGGTCGTTCGAGACATTAGCGTCCGTTCTGGCGTCTCGCCCCTCGGCTTCCGATACGGCGGTTGGACCGGGTCGCCACTCGTGACGCGACCGGCGAGGCGGCGATTCTCATTGGAGCGTTTCAGCGTTTTTCAAATGCAATAAACGTTTTCCAGAATCCGGGGTCCATTAAACGTCACCGCTCTCTCTGACTTTCAATCCGCGTTCGATGCGCAGTGTGATCAGCCTTAGTGTCATAATAACGCCTAACGCTTCAGATGAGATTTTACATCACGTCACGTGAGGCTGCAAGACCGTTTAGAGGAGCAACTGCCGTGGAGAACGTCTCTGTCTGCGTCTTTAAGTGAAATAAAATGTGTATGTTATTACTTGAAAAGTATGTTTGCTGGTAACATCATCTCTGTACTCCCTGCTGCGGATTGCAGAGTTCATTCTGTTCTTGTTTTGAAGATAGTACGCGTTGTGTGTCTAGGAAGTCCGTCTTTACGGGAAATGTTAATTAATCACGAGTAGGATACAATTACACTGGATGAAAGGGGGGGAGGGGAATTAAATGTTCCCCATTTACTTCTTGGCTGTCATCGTTTACCAGAATATGAGAGTAGCTTTTTAATCCCAGCTGCATTCTCCTGCGGAAGCCTCCGGAACCATATCCTTCAGACTCCAACAGCAAAGCCATATGTACAGGGTTGCCAGATTGGGGACAGAGCACTGATGTAAGGGCTTTGAAAAATATATCAGAATAAATGGGGGATGGGTTTAAAAGGTGGTATGAGGGAAAGGTATTGGATATGTGTGTATATATGTATGTATATGTGTGTGTGTGTGTGTGTGTGTGTGTGTGTGTGCTGTATACACAAATACATGAATTCACTGTTGTGTAAACAATGATCAAATCTTTTGTAATCAGCTGTCCACACTGTCCACCATTAGCTTAGTTTGGTGGTTACTGTTTCTAGCATGCTTTTCATTTTTGTCACATTGCAAAGCTGAAAGCTTGGCAGCAAGGGAATGCATTAGCTGCGTATGCAAGCCAGACACCTGTGTCTCCCCATTCAAACAGCTCCCCCTTGAGCCTGGTTCCTTCCAAGGTTTCTCCCCATCTGCCACAGGGAGTTTTTCCTTGCCACTGTTGCCTTAGGCTTGCTCCTGTGGGGGTTTAGGCTATGGGTTTTCTGTAAAGCGTATTGTGACAACTGTTGTAAAATACGCTATACAAATAAAATTTGATTGATTGATTGATTGATTGATTGGTTATTGAAACAAGCCAAACAAAGCCAGCACCTATTGGATTTATATGGGAGTCCATTAAAGACGGGGGATTTTAAGGAATATGTTTGGGGGGGAATAAAATCCTAGGCATCTGGCAACGGTTGCTATCCTCCCAGCAGTCTCCCAGAGGGGGCCTTAATGTCACAGGGGGGGCCTCTGGAACTGCCAGTCGGACAGTCAGACGGCCCATCTCATCTGGGCCTCTGCCAACGATCCGGTTCCCAGCTCCCTCTGAGAAGAGCACATCCTCCAATAGCAGTACTGCTCCTTCAGCTCCAGGGGGGGCTGAAGAGTCAGATTAGTGTCTGTGAGTGAGTGAGTGAGTGAGTGAGTGAGTGAGTGAGTGAGTGAGTGAGTGAGTGAGTGAGTGAGTGAGTGAGTGAGTGAGTGCGTGCGTGTGTGTGTGAGAGAGAGAGTGAGAGAGTGTGAGTTTGTAAGTGAGTGAGTGAGTGAGTGTGGGTGTGTGTGTGAGAGAGATGTTTCTAAACATTGTAAATGTTTGGGAACTTTCACAAATAAAATAACACATATTTTAAAGATCTGTAAAACACCACAGTTGGACAGAATTTGCAAGTCATTACATGCTTGTAAAATCCTCTATTTCTTTCTGAATCATGATTTTTATTTTTAGATGTGTTTGCGAGCATTGCTGTACATTTGCAGACGTAAACATTTACAAAGGCCATTTCGCATTTTCGGTTTGCAGTATAGCTACAAATCACATGTGTATATTTGTGAATGGTTCATACTTATTGTATAATCAAATAATATCGGCATTAATCTCGGTCAGGGGAGGTGTTTCTGGGTTTAACGTAGTTGCCTGATACGAATTCATCTTGTGCTCATCTCGCTACATCTAGTTTAAGCACCGCGCTTTTGCAGTTACACGTTGAATTGCAAATCACTCTCTTCTTTTGGAAACCGTAGTCTTTTGAGCTAAACGTCCTGATAGCTTAAAATGGACTTATCAGTATCACCCGACAATAGCTTAAAATGGTATCGTATCACCCAATAATAGCTTAAACTGGTGTTGGTATCACCCGACAATAGCTTAAAATGGTATCGTATCACCCAATAATAGCTTTAAATGGTGTTGGTATCACCTGATAATAGCTTTAAATGGTGTCGGTATCACCCGACAATAGTTTAAATTGGATTTATCGGTATCGAGATTACCTGGAATCTGTATCCGACAGAAATTATAGTGCGGCATTCACACGGCAGAGAGGAGGCGCATTTCATGTCCCGCTGATGCTGTAAATTAACCAAAAATGTCAGCTGTGTGGGATTTTTTTCAACGCGAGCAAGAGTGACAAAGAGCTTTCAACACTTGGTCAGCCAGCGTCAGAACAGCCACATGAGTTTCCCTGAGAGTGCGCCCTGCTTTTATATAATTTTGTTCTCCAGAACTGACTGACTGTGACCGTGTGTTCTAGACTCTGCTCAAACCAAGTTGAGCTATATTTTTACACTTCCAAAATTGGTTTTATTTTCACTTTGTGAGTTGGTTCATGTCTGTGCTCACCTACTTCTTCCATATGGATATGGAAGCGTGGTTGCAGTTTGCATTTTTACTGTCATGTAAAACAGGCTGGTATCTGCATGGCCCAATATGTATATGTGCTCTTGACGTTGGCCCAGAATTTCCATAATACCCAGTGCATCTCTATACCGTGTATCCATCCACACAACCCAGCGGCCCGTTTCGGTTCCTCGGCCTTGTGGTGGTGCGGTCTTCCCTTCGGTCCAGTGACGGAGCAGGAAGTCACCTTGACCTCGTCTTCAAAAGAGAGCCGCCCGGCCGAAGGCTGTTTCCGCGACAGCCCCTTTGCCTCTCTGACTGGCCGTGTTTCTTCTGGCTGTCCTCTGGTTCGTTTGAGTCCACGTCCACCTCCTCCTTCTGCCGCACGTCACATGACCCTCTCCTTGCCCCCCGCCCCCCCTTCCCCCCTCTCTTTCCCACCCTCCTCCTCCCTTGGGGTGGTGTTTACTGCCAGAGATCCGTTTCCCTACACGTTTCTAGTGCTTTACTAATCAAAGTCTGTCCGCATGTCCTTAGGCAATGGCAGAGCACCCAAAACACCACTCGCCCCAGGCCTTCTCTGGTCAGGCTCATAGTACTGTAAGGTTAACCTGGTCAGGCTCATTGTACTGTAAGGTTAACCTGGTCAGGCTCATAGTACTGCAATGTTAACCTGGTCAGGCTCATAGTACTATAAGGTTAACCTGGTCAGAATCATGTTACTGTAAGGTTAACCTGGTGAGGCTCATAGTGCTGTAAGGTTAACCTGGTCAGGCTCACAGTGCTGCAGTCCTCGTGGAACATGCAGCATTAATCTATTTGTCCCCCATGCTCTTGAAAACAGAGACACAAAGTTCTTTCCCTGTGAAAGATCTACCTTCTCATTATGAAACAGGACAACATCATGAAGGATGGCTTTGAAAAGCACAGCGCGGAACAAGCTGAGTCACTGTGCAGTTTCCTCCGGCTCCTTCAGTGCTGTACAAGCTTTAGCCTCCACTCAGTGCCGTAGCATTGAAACATTACATTACGTTACATTACAGGCATTAGCTGGCGACGTACACAACTCTTTACACAGCATTTACACTGCATCCATTTACACAGATGGATATGTACTGAAGCAATGCAGGTGCAGTGCCTTGCTCAAGGGTACAACGGCAGTGTCCCATCCAGGAATCGAACCTGCAACCTTCATATTACAAGCCCAGTTCCTAATCCATTAAACTACATTGCCGCCCATGAAGCGTTCACTCGTGTCCTGACCTGTAGGCTACTACTGTATGGCATATAATACATTGCTGTTATTGCGGTCGTTATATTGGGCCACCGCAGTGATTGCGTTCCATTTCCTGGCCAAATCCCAGATCTGGCTCTCGCAAAAACTTGCCACTAAAATCATCCCCAGATTTAATTGGCTAAATAAATCCTCCTCCACCTTCGCTAATGTGTGGTGAGCATTCTGGCGCAAAATGGCTGCCGTGCATCACCCAGGTGGGTGCTACACATTGGTGGTGGGTGAGGTGAGTTCCCCTTCACTGTAAAGCACTTTGAGCATCTGGAAAAGTGCTATATAAATGTAATTATTATTATTATTATTAATAATAATAATAATAATAATAATAATAATAATAATAATAAAAATAATAATAATAATAATAATAATAAATAATAAATATAATTTTTGAATCTTTAATGCCAGTCGTCTCGGCTTATCATGTTGAGCAAGCAGTAAATTCAGTTTGTCTTTTAAATTCTCTGTCTGTTTAAATTACGTGAATCTGCAGGATTTATGTCATCTCGATCCTGACTGGTTTTTGCGATTGTAGCCGAAAGTGTGATCGTTGCTTCACAGAGATTGTGATCTCTAATCGTTTCTGTTTGGCAGGACTTGTTTTCGATTTCTCATTCCCGCCATCATTTCAAATGAAGCCACAGAAAATCGGGTATCGGAGTTAAAAGTGAAATTGTTGTGGTTACTACAACACAAAGCTCTCTGATCGCTCCACATCACCGGTTTATTTGGCACAGAAGGCTGAGCGTTTCAGTTCAAATAAGGTGTTGCTGCGCACATTTAACCTTTTCCTTACATTACGTTACGTTACATTTTATTTGGCAGATGCTTTTACATCAGGTCCAAGTTCACACAGTGAGCACTGGCCAAGTCAAGTTGTGGAAAGCCGTTGACTAGAAGTGAGACATGATTACAGGAGATAAACAGCTATAACAAGTGCAACATGAAAGTGCTAGATGAAGATACAAGCGTTACATGGAAGTGATACTAGATTGGGAGTTGCCCTGTCGTGGCCGATTGGTTTGTAGAGCAGGAGGGAAGTTCCACCACTGGGCAGCTAGGGTGGAGTAGTGCCGTGGTCGGGACTAGCAAGAGCCGGATGGCAGGAAGTCGTAAGCCGTAAGTGCTGCTGCCAGGCGGAGTGGTCGTGCTGGCGTGATGGGTTGAATCATATCCTGTAGCTCGAAAGGGGCCGTCTGGTTGGGTGCAGTGTAGGCCAGGGTCAGGACTTTGAACCTGATCCTGGCAGCGACCGGCAGTCAGTGGAGTGACGTCAGCAGGGCAGCGACGTGCGAGAACTTTGGAAGACTGAAGACAAGTCAGGCAGCCACGTTCTGGATGAGTTGTAGTGGCTGTGTGACACAGGCTGGTAGGCTTGTGAGAAGGGAGCTGCTGTAATGTGAACGGGAGCCATGGCCTGGACGAGTAGCTGGGTGGAGTACGTGGTCAGGTGTGGTCGAATCCTTCTGATGTTGTACTGGAGGAATCTGCAGGACCGTGATGTTGCCTTGATGTGCTCCACGAGGTCCAGTTATTCGTCCAGGACCACCCCCAGGTTCTTCAGAGAGCCAGAGGCGGCCACTGTAGTCCCATCAACAGTGATTGAGAGCTCCTGTAGTAGAGAGGTCTTGTAGGGGATGAACAGCAGCTCGGTCTTGTTGAGGTTATGCTTCCGGTGATGCCTGACCATCCACAATGAGATATCAGCCAGTCAAGCAGATATTCTCTCATTAGCCTATGTGGCAGAGGGAGGGAAAGAGAGGAAGAATTGTGTGCCATCAGCAGAACAGTGAAGAGAAGAGAAGCCATGCAAAATAATGACTGAGCCTGGAGATTTGGTGTCAGTGGAGAACAGCAGAGGCCCCAGTACAGATCCCTGTGGGCAAGGGAACGAGATGCAGAGACAGCCCCCATCCAGGTGACCTGGTAGGACCTATCTGCTTGATTGGAAGCAAACCAAGAGGGAGCAGTCCCAGAAAAGCCCATGGAGATCAGTAGTTGGTGGTCGACCGTGTTCAATGCTACAGACAGGTCTGGGAGGAGTGACTGTACTGTGTACTTAACCCTTTCTTTCCTGAGAGTGACTGTGTTTAACCCTTTCTTTACTCCGCAGGCCTGCATCGATGAGAATGCGGAGATGGTGCAGTTCCTGGTGGAGAGCGGCAGCGACGTGAACCGAGGAGACAACGAGGGCTGGACCCCGCTGCACGCGGCGGCCTCCTGCGGCTTCCTGCAGATCACTAAGTGCGTCATGCTCGTAGTGTAGCCTCAATGGTCGGCATGCGCGTGTAGCGTCAATGGTTGGCGCGCGTGCGTGTAAATTAAATGCTTAGCGTCTATGTGTACTGTCAGTGTTTTCTTACAAGTGCGCGCTCTCCGTCAACGGCAACCATCAACCACCGCTTCCTACCGCGTCGTGGCTCGAAAGTCGGGTTCGCGCAGAGAGGAGTCGGAGGAAGACCTTTCACACGCAGCCTGACAGGCGGCCTCGCCGTCATCCAATTGAGCAGTGGCGGCTGCTAGTGGGCGACACAATGCGGATCGCTGCCGACCGAACCCTCCTTAACCCCTGGGTGATGTTACCGCTAATTCAGTACTAGCGTGGTCGAGATTTGATCCCAGGCTATGGACCCATTCATGCGCAGGAACTGGAACTGTGCCTTAACGGGATAATCCGCCCAGCAGCCCATAACATCAGTGGTTAATGGTTGGCCATTGCATGTAGCATCGATGCGTTGTGTGTGGTAGCTGTTCGTGTGTAGTGACCTTGATCATTGGACGTTACGCTGGTTAGTGTATACCAGTACGCAGATGGTTGTATGCAGTGTAGTAGTGCATATTATGTATACCAGTGTTTGTTAATGAGTTTACAGTCAGTGCTGTCGTGTGAGAGCCCTGAACGTCTGAGCGTGCTCAGTGAGCGTCCGACCGCAGAAGTAGGAATCTTCGTGCCTGTGTCCTCGTTGCAGGTACCTGATCGAGCATGGCGCGCGGGTGGGGGTGGTGAACAGCGAAGGAGAGCTCCCTCTGGACGTGGCCACGGAGGACGCAATGTCAAGACTCCTGAAGGAGGAGATCAAGAAGCAGGGTGAGGAAAAGCTCCACCCCCTTTGGCCCTGAAATGCACCGTGTCCTCTTTAAAGGGGGATGAGATCAAACAACACTGCCAGCATCACAAAATTGAGTTGTCTATGTGCTTTAGATCAGTGGTAGCCAACCCTGTTCCTGGAGATCTACCGTCCTGTAGGTTTTCACTCCAACCCTAACAAAGCACAACTCCTTCAACAGCTAGAGATCTTTGTTGAGCTGTAAATTAGTAGAATTAGGGGTGCCAAAATAGGGTTGCCATGAAAACCTACAGGATGGTAGATCTCCAGGAGCAGGGTTGGTGACCACTACTTTAGGTGGCCAATTCTGTTCTCACGTCCGTTGAATAGAGTGTTTAATTGCCAAACTCCTTAAAAACTGGAGCCTTATTAGCTCACTCTTTCGTGGCTTAAACAGATGAAAGAGTGCTGGATTGTTTTGAGGGCGTAGTGATGAACAGCGTGATTCTGTGCCTGTTCTTCTGTGCCTGTTCTGTGAGCGCTTATCAGGTTTACCATAATGTTATAATTTAGCATCCATGTCTAACTGGAACTACACACATTTAATGTTATAATTTAGCATCCATGTCTGACTGGAACTACACACATTTAATGTTATAATTTAGCATCCATGTCTAACTGGAACTACACACATTTAATGTTATAATTTAGCATCCATGTCTGACTGGAACTACACACATTTAATGTTATAATTTAGCATCCATGTCTAACTGGAACTACACACATTTAATGTTATAATTTAGCATCCATGTCTGACTGGAACTACACACATTTAATGTTATAATTTAGCATCCATGTCTGACTGGAACTACACACATTTAATGTTATAATTTAGCATCCATGTCTAACTGGAACTACACACATTTAATGTTATAATTTAGCATCCAGGTCTTACTGGAACTACACACATTTAATGTTATAATTTAGCATCCAGGTCTAACTGGAACTACACACATTTAATGTTATAATTTAGCATCCAGGTCTAACTGGAACTACACACATTTAATGTTATAATTTAGCATCCAGGTCTAACTGGAACTACACACGTTTTATGTTATAATTTAGTGTCCAGGTCTAACTGGAACTACACACATGTAATGTTATAATTTAGTGTCCAGGTCTAACTGGAACTACACACATCTCTAAAGAAACCATCTCAACAACTCTCAACCTGAAATTCGGCGATGACATTTTTGGGTGGCTGAATGTTTTATTTTTGGTCAGTGTATGGAAGGGGACAGTGGAGTTACCCAAGTAGCACGGTTACACTGTCCATCTTTTTTTCTCACTGAGATAGTGCTAAGATGTCTTTTGAAGGGTGATTAACGTTTGTACTGCAAGGTACAGGCTACTGTAACGGTCCTGGGAGCAGACGCACTACAGAGCAGTTAAGCTGCAAGTTTAGCTCAAATAATTGGTCATGAAGGCGTTCATGAAGCCGAGGGGATGTGGCAAAATGGCTTAAATACCTAATTAGGCCCATGCAGTGTTCATAGACCTTACGCCCTTACATACCAACCGACCTCCACCCTGCCCCTTTCTCTCTGTCTGTCTGTCTGTCTGTCTGTATGTATGCCTCTTGCCCTCTCCTTCTGTCTTACCCACTTTTCCTGTCCTTCTTTCCTTCCTTCTTCTTGTCCAGCTTTCCTCTGTACTTTTTTCCTTTCTTTCTCCTGACCATATTTCTCTGTCTCTCTTTCGCTCAGCTGTGGATGTGGATAGTGCCAGGCGAGAGGAGGAGAGGGTGATGCTGCAGGACGCCATGGCGGTTTTGAGTGGGCGTGGCACCCTGACCCCCCACCCTAACACCGGAGCAACTGCACTCCATGTGGCAGCTGCCAAGGGCTACATCCAGGTCATGAAGTGAGTACATCCGGGTCGTGGAGTGAGTACATCCGGGTCGTGGAGTGATTACATCCAGGTCATTGAGTGAGAACATCCAGGTCATGAAGTGAGTACATCCAGGTCATGGATTGAATACATCCGGGTCATGGAGTGAGTACATACAGCTCAGGCAGTGAGTACATCCAGGTCATGAAGTGAATGTTATCACATCACAGTTTTTCAGTTAATTCAAATTTTGCATGAGGATAAGGCATAGCCTGCTCTACATATGAAACCACATTGTGGATGAAATTAACTCCTTTGCATATGAAGAAACTAATGCAATTTAATTATCTTGTGGTGTCTCGATTGTTAAATATCTGAATTTAAGAAATCTGATATCTGAGAGCCAAAGCTTTCTGTCTGTGCATGTAGCTCACTGGCATCTACAAACCTGCCATGTTTTGGTGTTTTTTATGATGATTAAAGCCTTTCCTCACAACTGGAAGAAAAAGGAATTGGAAAAAATTTTTAATGATAGCAACAGGGTAACTCTTTGCTATAGATCCAGGGGGCGCAATATAGTTCTGCATCCCTGGTCCTGGTGAGCTGCGTGGTCTGCTGGTTATTCCTTCCACCCTAAAGCAAACCCATTTAGACCTTAGAAACCTGGCAAGGCAAGTTAACTGTGTTATCGGCTGCTTTAATTGGTCAGTGGAGATCTGAGCAACAATGGGAAGCAGCAAACCCTACTTCAGCTCTTCTGGAGCTTGGATTTACACACCTGTGATAAATGCTTGGACCACAAACAGTTTTATAAGTAATATTGTCTCTCCCCTCTTTCTCCCTCGCCCCTCCCCCCCTCTCTCTCAGGGTGCTGCTGCAGTGTGGGTTGGATGTGGACAGCAGGGACTGTGACGGTTGGACCCCCCTCCACGCCGCGGCGCACTGGGGTCAGGAGGAGGCCTGCAGCCTGCTGGCCGATAACATGTGCGACATGGGGGCTGTCAACAAAGTGGTGAGCGCCCACTCCGCCCAATATACACTGATCTTACACTGATCCTTATACTCCGCCCAATGTACACTGATCCTACTCTGATCATACACTGATACTTATACTCTGCCCAATGTACACTGATCCTACTCTGATCATACACTGATCCTTATACTCCGCCTGATATACTCTGATCTTACACTGATCCTTATACTCCGCCCAATATACACTGATCTTACACTGATTTTACACTGATCATACACTGATCCTTATACTCCGCCCAATGTACACTGATCATACACTGATCCTTATACTCCGCCCAATATACACTGATCCTACTCTAATCATACACTGATCCTTACACTCTGCCCAATATACACTGATCTTACACTGATCATACACTGATCCTTATACTCCGCCTGATATACACTGATCTTACACTGATCCTTATACTCCACCCAATATACACTGATCTTACACTGATCATACACTGATCCTTATACTCTGCCCGACATACACTGATCTTACACTGATCCTTATACTCCGCCCAATGTACACTGATCCTACCACTCCGCCCAATTTACACTGATCCTTATACTCCGCCCAATATACACTGATCTTTACACTTTGCCCAATATACACTGATCTTACACTGATCTTATAATGATCATACACAGATCCTTACACTCCGCCCAATATACACGGATCTTATACTTATACACTGATCTTACACTGATCATACACTGATCCTTATATTCTGCCCAATGTACACTGATTCTTACACTCCGCCCAATATACACGGATCTTATACTTATACACTGATCTTACACTGATCATACACTGATCCTTATATTCTGCCCAATGTACACTGATTCTTACACTCTGCCCAATATACACTGATCTTATACTTATCATACACTGACCTTACACTGATAGTATGCTCATCTTACACTGAGCTTAGACTGATCTTACACTCATCTTATACTGAATGTGCACTGATCTTGCATCAATATGTGTTATTCGCTCAGGGACAGACCCCCCTGGACGTAGCTGATGAGAATTTGGTCGACAACCTGGAGGAGCTAATGAAGAAACAGAAAGCTGTAAGTCACAGCAGAGGGTCGGTCTGCTCGGTTACCTGGGCTAATAGCATGGAGGTCTTCACCTGACAATCAAATCCTGGCCCACTGCCTACAGATGAGGGGTTAAGAGTTTGTTTGGTGTCATTTTGTTTAAATTCGTAATTTTCTGTGCCATTGCCCTTACTGAACTACAGCTCCCAGAATCCTTTGAGCTTGTTTGTCAGGAAACAGGCCGAATAAAACCCAGTTTCAGAAGAACGGCAGCCAGATTGTTCTTTGTGCAAGTTATTTTTTGTGTATGTGATGGTCTGATGTGGATTAATGTTTGTGTTCCAGCATTGCTAATGCATGTTTGTTAACGTATAGCTAGCTAAAGAGCAAAATAGCGTAAATGCTTTCAAAGCAAATAATTGACTCCCTCCTTCTCTGCCGCCAACTCCCTCTCTCTTTCCCTCTCTCTCCTCTTTCTCTAGTTGAGCACTGCTAAGCAGAAGCAGAGCCCCATCATCGAAATCAATCCGCCCGTTACCGTGGCACCAGTGCGCACCAGGAGGTAAGGCCCCACATGTGTGTGTCTGTATGTATGTGTATGTGTGTGTGTGTGTGTGTCCCCTACTGTCCCCTAATGTCAACACTACCGAAAGGTAGAGTCTGTAGGCGTTTGCTGTGTTGATGATGTCACTGCTTTTCAGCACCGTGATCTGCTCACACAAAACATTCTCACATTGTCGCTGTAGCCCACGTGTGTTGCGATAGCATTAGCGAGTGGTGTACTCCTCACGTATCAACCCACCCGAAGACCGACTGTCCTTCACTTGGACCATTGTCCATGTTCTAAGTACCACCAAACTGCGTAAACATTAACAATATTAGGCTGAATAACTATTTATAACTGTGTGTTTTAATCAACTCCACTCGTGGGGAGCCACATCGTCTGCAGGTTTTGTAGTTTCCTTTTATCGAATACCCAGTTTGGACCCTATAAAGAGTCTTTCACCAATCAGTGACCTAAATTAATAATGCAGAAAGGTATCAGAATACCAGCAGACACTGTGGCCCTTCAGGACTGGACTTGTTTCATACTGTCACAGAGACACTTTTTACTTCAAATGATTTAGTGCCGCCCCAAAGGTATAACGGACAGTTGTGTGTGAGACCTGAGAGGTAGAATTTTCCCGTGTTTGTTTGCTAAACGAACAGACATGCAAACCTGGGAAAACATGGCTGCCAGAAGGCAGCACTCATTTAAAAGGAATGTGGGAGGGGTCTGTCGTGTACACTCAGCTGATTGGTCGGTGCTGCCTCTTAAAAGACCGGTACCAGCACTGTTTGTGTGTGATTGGTCGCTCACTCACGGGTTGGCTGCACTGTGCGTCTTCACCTCCACTGACTGGCCCCTGCATGCTGCCTGTGGCCCTGCCCCGCCCCCTGTCCCGCCCCCTGTTCTGCCTCACCCCTCCCCCCCCAGGACTTCAATATCTCGTATGAGCAGCAAGGAGAAGATCAGCATTCATGAGAGGGAGCGCCACGCCCCCCCCGCCCTGCGGAGCAGCCCTTCCGAGGAGGAAGAGGAGGGACAGACGGGCCCCCAGGGGCCACCCGGGGCCTCCCACAGCTCCAGCTCCGAGGAGGAGAGCGAATCGGAGAGTGACGGAGAGTCAGGTGACCAGCATCCCCAACCCGATTGGCCAAAGCATTAGCAGTGCTGAATGATGTGTAGAATGACAGCGCAGTTAGTATGGCTGTGTGAACCAAAATTTTTTTGTTGTCTTTTAAAAATTTTTTTAAACAAAACCGATTAATTGACTGATTAATTGGCTTTTTTATCAAATGATAGTGATTAATTAAATGCTGGCCGGTCAATGTTCCTCCTGCAGAAAAAATGAAAACGCGAGAGATCATCAACAACCTGAACAACAAGCGCAACAGCTCCGCCCCCCCTGCCAGCACCACGGCAACCAGCGCAGCAGGAACTGTGGGTAAAAAGGTGGGTGTGACCTGACAGCGAGGGAAGGTTGTTTTGAAAATAATGTAAGGAATGGGGAGAAGGGGAGTGGCCAATGAGATATCAGGTTGCTGCAGTGCAGAATTCTATAGTTTGATATAGAGGCTCGAGGGACATATGCCATTACAGTACATTACATTAATTTATCCAGAGCGATTTACACTGAAGGAGGTGCAGAAGTGCATCCTCCAGAGTTGGAGAAACAGTGTCTGGCGAATGATTGTCTTAAACAAATTAGTTGAAGAGCAGCATCAATGCATAAGTGCTAGTTAGCCATGCTAACCAAATACCAGAGTTCTAATATTGAATATGTGGGGCTGAAGAGTAGTCTGATACAGGTGCCGACCAAGCATGCTAAATTACCCATAAAGCACTGGGAGTCTGTCAGTGGTGTTGAACCTGTTGATGTGTATCAGGACGCACATAGGTCTACACTTGTCATATTTGAATGTTTTATAATTATTCAAACTGGAGCTTTGGAACAAGATAACACGTGTCATTGACACTGGGGAATACAGAGCGGGGGTTTGTGTCGTTTCTGGGGAATTTGGTTATATGACCCCGGAGATCTGAGACACATTTTGGCCTTCCTTTGTGTGGCACATTGGGTAAGGAGCTGGCCTTGTGACCCATAGGTCACAGGTTTGGTTCCCAGATTGGACACTGCCGTTGTGCCCTTGAGCAAGGTACTTAACCTGCATTGCTTCAATATATATCCATCTGTATAAAATCCAAAATGTAAAATCTGCTAATGCCTGTAATGTAATGTAATGCATCCTTAGACCTACTCAGGGGGAGGTTCTAAACCCCCCCCCCCCCCCCGATGGAGCTCTCCTTCTTTCTCTTTGTTTTTCTCCTTCGTGTTATAATGATCCTTCTGAAACGTTCTTCCTGTAACGTTCTGTAAGGCTGTTCTGTCTTGGTGTTTAATGGTGTTTAACCTGTTGATGTGTATCAGAATGAAGACAGCAGAATGTCAGTGAAAAAGAAGGGTAACCGAATGGTGACTCCCTCTCTCCCCTCTCCATTACTCTTACTCATTGTCCCCCCTTCCCCCTACATTTCCCTCCTCGGTCTCTTTCTGCCCCTCCTCTCCCTCTCTCTTTCTCTCTCTCTGTTCCTCTTTCGCAGTCGGACCCTGGCAGGCCCCCAGCCCCTGAGGGCCCGGACTCCAGTAGGATGTCTCTGCGTAAGGCGGGCAGCTTTGGGGCCCTGAGTACCACAGGGGCCCCGGCCCCCGGGTCTGAGCCAGCCAAGGGCCCCGAGTCTGCCACAGGCATGATGCGCTCGGCCTCCAGTCCCAGACTCAGCCTGGAGTCCGACCCCAAGGTACACGCTAACATCCCCACGCTAGCATTGCAGACAGCGTTACAGATAGCACATCAGATAGCATTGAAATAGCATTGCAGAGAGCACCGACGCTAGCATTGCAGAGAGCACCGACGCTGGCATTGCAGAGAACACCGACGCTGGCATTGCAGAGAGCATCAACACTAGCAATGCAGATAGCACCAAAGCTAGCATTGCAGAGAGCATCAACACTAGCGATGCACTGCAGAGAGCACTGATGCTAGCATTGCAGATAGCATCGATGCTAGCATTGCAGATGGCACTGACGCTAGCATTTCAGAGAGCATTAATATAACTTTGCAAATAGCATTACAGATAGCATTTAAATTACACTGCAGACAGTGTTCAGATAGCATTTCAGATCGTGTTCAGAGCGTTGCAGACAGTGTTTAGTGTTGCAGATAGTGTTCAGATAGTGCTCAGATAGCTGCTGCTGCACAAGATGTTTTGTGGGGGCGCAGGGCCACGTATCTGGCAGCCAGTGGAGCAGTGAGCTTTCCTGCTCGAGCCATTTGCTATTTTATCCTCGCCTGTCATACTGGGGAAGCGGGGGAGGATCATGGTTACAGTTACGGAATATTTCTCTTTTCTCTCTCTCTCTCTCTCTCTCTCTCTCTCTCTCTCTCAGGAGCCAAGGTTGGCTCGAGTTCCTCCTACTCCAACACGCCGACTCTTCACCATTGCAGACCTTAATAATCCAGACCTCTCCAGCAGGTGTGTGTATGCACATGTGTGCGTGGGCATGTGTCAGTGTGTGTGTGTGTGTGTGGGTGGGTGGGTGGGTGTGTGTGTACGTGTGTCTGTGTGTGTGTGTGTGGGTGGGTGTGTGTCTGTGTGCTTGTGTCTGTGTGTGTGTCTATGTGTGTGTGGGGGAGTGTGTGCGTGTGAGTGTGTGTATGTGTGTGCGCGTGTAGGCGGGTGTGTGAGTGTGTGTGTATATGTGTGCGCGTGTAGGTGGGTGTGTGTGTGTATGTGTGTGCGCGTGTAAATGTATGTGGGTGTGTGCATGTGCATGTGTGGGGGGGTGTGTTGGTGTGTTTGTGTGTGTCTGTATGTGTGTGTGCGTGTGGATGTGTGTGTGTGTGTGTGTGTGTGTGTGGGTAGACAGGCAGACAATGTTCCTGGGCTCCACGTTCAGTGTGTCTGTATTTCTCTCTCCACTTCCTCTCAGTGGGCTAACTCGTAGCTCCTCCTACACACGACGCCTGAACAGCCAAACAGGAAGTGATCTGACAAGCCAAGCCCCCAGCATGACCCGCAGGTGAGTTAGTTACTTGCATTTGTGAAACTGTGCTTGGTAGTGGGTGGTATCTTACAGTGGTGTGTGTGTGCGTGCCTGCTTGTCAGCGTATGTGTGCCTGCATGTGAGTGAGTGAGTGTGTGTGTGTGCCTGACTGCATGTGAGTGGGTGAGTGTGTGTGTGTGTGTGTCTGCATGTGTGTGTGTGTCTGTGCGTGTGCTCACGGCTGTGTCTGCATTTACAGCTCCTCTTACGGACGGAAACTAGATGAACCTGCAGTTACCTCCGTAACCACGGGACCCACTTCTGCTCTCAGCCGCCTCAACAGCCTCACATCACAGAGGTGTGACCCCCAACCAGAGTGTTAATCAGAGTGTGTGTTAATCAGTGTTAATCAGAGTGTGTGTTAATCAGTGTTAATCTGAGTGTGTGTGTTAATCAGTGTTAATCAGAATGTGTGCTAATCAGTGTTAATCAGAGTGTGTTAATCAGTGTTAATCAGAGTGTGTGTTAATCAGTGTTAATCAGAATGTGTGTTAATCAGTGTTAATCAGAGTGTGTGTTAATCAGCTTGTATGTTAATCAGAGTGTTAATCATTGTGTATGTTAGTCAGTGTGTTAATTAGGGTGCTAATCAGAGTTTTAATCAGTGTGTTAATCAGTGTTTTATACAGAATTTTAATCAATCAGTTAGTCAGAGTTGATGTGCGTGTTTTTCAGTGTTAATCAGACTCTGTGCTCTAATCAGTGTTCAGGAGTGTGCCAGTCTGTTGATCAGAACATCGGTGTGTAAACGTATCATTTTGCTAACACAATGACACTGATTAACACACTGAAAGTGCTTAACACACTGACGGTCAGATATACAGCAGAACTAATGACAGTGTAAAGAATATTTCCTATATTGTAGCTCTGTTGTGGTAAATGGGAGTACCAGTATATGCAGTATTAGTCCAGATAATGTCCAGGTAATGTAGTTGCTTGAAGTGTCAGTCTGTGTGGGCATACATTTGGACACGCCTCAGGCATAAAATGCAGTGCCTCTTCTTGTCTTAGGCATGCTCAGGAACAGCTGGAAAAGAAGGAACCGGAATCCTCGACCACCTCAAATTCTGTCACCACGGCAACCAGCGAGTTGGAATCCAAGCAGAGGCGCAAGTGAGTCTCCGATTGGTTGACAGTTTTCTTTACATTATCAGAATCCGGCCTCAATCTAATCCGGTTCCTTTAGATGTTTAGAAATTTCAGTTCAGAATCAGTTTAAGTGGCCTTACATCAGAGGTGGGCAATGAATGCTGCATTTGTTTCTGGTTTTCATGCTAACTTTCGGCCTTAATTGCTTAATGAGCCCTGACATATTCGCCATCTGACATTTTAGCGGCTTTTCTTGATAAGCGCATGAATGACAGTTGAAGCCTGTTCTTGTGTCCCACATTTTACTGTGATCTAATCTATGAGTGAACCAGTGTTGTTGTGTATAGCCAATTAACTTGTTTAGCCAGGGTAATCGGTGGAAACAAAAGCCTTCATACACACCGGCCCTCCGGCTGTGGGTCGTTTAACATGATCTGTGCATTACCCAGGTCGTACCTGATCGTTTACCCTGGTTTGTGCGTTCCTCAGGTCGTACTCGATCACTTAGCCTGGTCTGTGCGTTCCTCAGGTCGTACTCGATCACTTAGCCTGGTCTGTGCGTTCCTCATGTCATACCTGATTGTTTAACCTGGTCTGTGCATTCCTCATGTCGTACCTGATCGTTTAACCTGGTCTGTGCATTCCTCAGGTCGTTCCTGATCGTTTAACCTAGTCTGCGCATTCCTCAGGTTGTACCCAATTGTTTAACCTGGTCTGTGCATTTCTCATGTCGTACCTGATCGTTTAACCTGGTCTGTGCATTCCTCAGGTCGTACCCGATCGTTTAACCTGGTCTGTGCATTCCTCAGGTCGTACCCGATCGTTTAACCTGGTCTGTGCATTCCTCAGGTCGTACCTGACCCCGGTTCGGGACGAGGAGGCGGAGGCTCAGCGGAAGGCTCGCTCCCGGCACGCCCGGCAGTCCCGCAGGTCCACTCAGGTACGTCCGTCGCACCCCAGCGTCCGTCAGTCAGCGCACACACACACACCCCAGCTTCCGTCAGTCAGCGCACACACACACACCCCAGCGTCCGTCAGTCAGCGCACACACACACACACACACACCCCAGCATCTATCAGTCAGCGCACACACACACACACACACACACACACCCCAGCGTCCGTCAGTCAGCACACACACACACACACACACCCCAGCGTCCGTCAGTCAGCGCACACACACACACACACACCCCAGCGTCCGTCAGTCAGCGCACACACACACACACACACCCCAGCGTCCGTCAGTCAGCGCACACACACACACACACACCCCAGCGTCCGTCAGTCAGCACACACACACACACACCCCAGCGTCCGTCAGTCAGCGCACACACACACACACACCCCAGCGTCCGTCAGTCAGCACACACACACACACACACACACCCCAGCGTCCGTCAGTCAGCGCACACACACACACACACCCCAGCGTCCGTCAGTCAGCGCACACACACACACACACGCACGCACCCCAGCGTCCGTCAGTCAGCGCACACACACACACACACACACCCCAGCGTCTGTCAGTCAGCGCACACACACACACACACACCCCAGCGTCCGTCAGTCAGCGCACACACACACACACACACACCCCAGCGTCCGTCAGTCAGCGCACACGCACACACACACACACCCCAGCGTCCGTCAGTCAGCGCACACACACACACACACACACCCCAGCGTCCGTCAGTCAGCGCACACACACACACACACACACCCCAGCGTCCGTCAGTCAGTGCACACACACACACACACACCCCAGCGTCCGTCAGTCAGCGCACACACACACACACACACCCCAGCGTCCGTCAGTCAGCGCACACACACACACACACACCCCAGCGTCCGTCAGTCAGTGCACACACACACACCCCAGCGTCCGTCAGTCAGCACACACACACACACACCCCAGCGTCCGTCAGTCAGCGCACACATACACACACACACCCCAGCGTCCGTCAGTCAGCGCACACACACACACACACCCCAGCGTCCGTCAGTCAGCGCACACACACACACCCCAGCGTCCGTCAGTCAGCACACACACACACACACACCCCAGCGTCCGTCAGTCAGCGCACACACACACACACACACCCCAGCGTCCGTCAGTCAGCACACACGCACACGCGCGTCCGTCAGTACATACACTTCTGCCTTTGAGTCTGTCCGTATACACCTGTCATCGGTACATACATCCGGTAGTTACTCATCATTACTGTGGGCTTGCACAGAGATGTTCTTATCATGAAACACTGTTTCTTTAGTTTCAGTTTCACTGCTGTCTCTTTCTCCATTTGATGTCTGTGACTTGTTTTTCTCCTGTCTTCTGTAACAAAGGTCCCCGTTGCAAAAGAGATTTTGATCTCAGTGGGGTTTTTCCCTGGTTAAATGAAGGTTAAATTAAAATAAATGTTTTCACCAGGTCAGTTGTAGTCTGCCAGTGCTTCTCAGACTCAGTCCTGGGGGACCCCTGTGAAACGCTGGTTTTTGTTCCAACCGCGTCTGCAATCCCAGAATTCTCGAAAGTTGTACATTTTTTCTTAATTATGCTTTTCATGTTTTGAGGTTTAAGCCACATCGCATCAGAAATCGCTATGCATGCCATGAAGAATAAAGGTCCCCTATTCTCATTGTGCTGTATAGCAAATGATTACATGAAGAGGTAAAAACTAAATTTCAACTGATCAAATTAAAGACTGAGGTGAATCAGCAGGCTCCTGATTGGTGAAAGTGCGGACACATGGCCACTAAAAACGAACCGTTGGATAATTCAAAAACAAAGCAAACGTTAATGAGCCAAACTTGCGTTGCGCTTACAAATGTAAGGGTAAAATTACGAGAAATCTTAGACGTGCGTTCAACAGCCTTAATTGAGCAATGGTTGGAACGTGGTTGGAACGAAAACCAGCATGCACAGGGGGTGCCCCAGGACGGAGTCAGAGAACCGCGGGGCCGCGCCGCGCGAATGCCGTGGCCCGCCACTTCACGCCGCCGCCGCTTACCCTCTGAGGCCCCGCCCCCTCCGCTGTTTACGCTTCGGTCTTGATCCAAACCCCCTCCCTCCACTAGGGGGTGACGCTCACAGACCTGCAAGAGGCTGAGAAGATGAAGACGGAACAGAAGGAGAGAGAGAAGAAGAAGGAGGACGAGGACAGGGACGGGAGACAGAGGAAGGGAGACGAGGGGGTGAGAAATGTTTTCTTTTCTTTTTTTACACCGGGAATTCAGCATGACACTTTTAAATTAGCTATAAATGGTTTTAACACCTTGGCAGGTGATGATGTGTCAGTGATGACGATGTCATCTCCACAGCATACAATGATGTGTCTGTTGTGATGATGACGTCTCCGCAGCATGTGATGATGTGTCTGCGATGATGATGTCATCTCCGCAGCCCGCGATGATGTGTCAGTGATGATGATGTCACCTCCGCAGCATGCGATGATGTGTCTGTGATGATGTCATCTCCGCAGCACGCGATGATGTGTCAGTGATGATGATGTCATCTCCGCAGCACGCGATGATGTGTCAGTGATGAGTGGTGTTTGTGTGCAGGAGGTGAGCTGGAGGTCCCGAATTGCAAACCTGCAGAAATCGGACCTCCTGGGCCTGACCAGCCCCCCGGGGGCCCCCCGCGCCCCCGCAGCGGAGGGTAGAGGTACTGAGCCTGCGGACGGCGAGGACCGGGAGAGGAGGAGGCTGCGGACTCGCAGGAGAGGAGCTCACAGGACCGAAGAGGTAAGAGTGGCGCTGGTCACACACGTGTGTGTGTGTGTGCACGTGTGTGTGTGTGTGTGTGCGTGTGTGTGCGCACGTGTGTGTGAGTGTGTGCGTGTGTATGTGTGAGTGTGTGTGTGTGCACACGTATGTGTGAGTGTGTGCGTGTGTGTGTGCGTGACTCATAGTCCTGTGTTTGTGATGCCTTGACTGGGCTGTGGCTGTTGACTGTAGTTTGAGTGTATAACAGACTCACAGTCCTGTGTTTGTGATGCGTTGACTGGGCTGTGGCTGTTGACTGTAGTTTGAGTGTATAACAGACTCACAGTCCTGTGTTTGTGATGCGATGACTGGGCTGTGGCTGTTGACTGTAGTTTGAGTGTATAACAGACTCACAGTCCTGTGTTTGTGATGCGTTGACTGGGCTGTGGCTGTTGACTGTAGTTTGAGTGTGTAACAGACTCACAGTCCTGTGTTTGTGATGCGATGACTGGGCTGTGGCTGTTGACTGTAGTTTGAGTGTATAACAGACTCACAGTCCTGTGTTTGTGATGCGATGACCAACACTCTATGTCCTGTGTTCTCCAGAGCGACGATAACGAGCCGAGCGGGGAGGATGAAGGGGTCGCGGGGGGACAGGTGAGTTTGTGACTCTTCGTTTTTTTGTGGCTTTTGGTTTCAGTGAGTTGTACATTATGAGCAGTGTGTGAGAGATGATAGCACGTGTGACTGTGAATACTGTATGTGTTTATGTGCGTTTGTGTGTATGTAAACATGGTGTGTGTGTTTGTGTATACTGTACAGTACGTATGTGTTTGTGTGTGTGTGTGTGCGTGTTTGTTCAGATACTCACTGCTGTCTGTATGCTCTGTTCACAGGCAAACAGGTACACCAGCAGGTAAGTCTGCCCTACAACCCATTTACTCTTTCACTCAACCCATTTACTCTCACTCAACCCATTTACTCTTTCTCTCAACCCATTACTCTTTCTCTCAACCATTACTCTTTCACTCAACCCATTACTCTTTCACTCAACCCATTTACTCTTTATCTCAACCCATTACTCTTTAACTCAACCCATTGCTCTGTCACTCAACCCATTTACTCTTTCTCTCAGCCCATTACTTTTCCCTCAACCCATTTACTCTCACTCAAACCATTTCTCTTTCACTTTCATTCATTCTCTTTAGTATGTGCTTGTCTGATCTGAGCTTTTATGTTCTTCAGGTCTGATGTGTCCTGTAATGATCGCATCATCGGCAGAGGATCAGAAACAAAGGACTACAAGAAGGTGTGTGTGCGCAAATCAGAATGAGTGTGTGTGTGCGCGAATCTGAATGTGTGTGTGTGCGTGTGTCTGTGTGTGCGTCACTGTGTCTGTGTGTCTGCATGTATATGTGTGTGTGTGTGTGTGTGTGTGTGTGCGTGCATGTGCAATAATGTGTGTGTGCTTGCTCTGTATGTCTGTGTGCGCGGTGCGTTTATGTGTGTGCACTAGCGGGTGTGTGTGAGAGTGCATGCATTCACGTGGGTGTAGAGTTGTTTGCTCGTAGCAGGTCTGCTCTGTAATTGTGGGTAAGTGTCTCTGCCACCGCGTCTCTCTGTGCCGCTAACGAAAGAAGTGAGAGGTTTCAGTACCCGCCAAAACATCCTTTGAGCCCGAGTGAGGATGACCTATATTTGCGCGAGTGAGACTTCACGGAAGATGTCGGCGGTTAGAACCATCCTGTTGTTCAAATACAGAATGGAACTAGAGTGCATTCAGTGGAGTGCAGATCTCCGCCAGGCGTGTTAGCTTTGCTGATGCAACAATAGATGCTGCACAATCAATGCAACCAGACAAATACAAGACTACAAGTTTTTGTGTGCCACTGATAATCCCAAAAATGCAGATTCAGGGAAGTAACGCTAAAGGTGGTGAGATGTTAGCTAATGTCATTCATATCAGCCACAATGTGTTAGACAGAACTAATGTTGACGTTATAGTCTGGCACTTTCGTTTCATTACATTACATTACATTACATTACATTACAGGCATTTGGCAGACGCTCTTATCCGGAGTGACGTACAACAAAGTGTATAACCATAACCCAGAACAAGTCTGTCGAAAACCCCAAGTGAGGTTTCAAATCAAGACAGGAACAATCTGGACGGGAACAATTCCAAAAGACCAGCAATGTCAAAATATTAATTTCAATGTGAAAATGCCAACAAAATAATTGCCACAGATTCAAATATTAACGTACCCTGTTAGTTGGCGGATTATTTTGTTGGCATTTTAACGTTGAAATTGACATTTTACATCGCTGGGCTTTCATTCCAAACGGAAGCAGTTGTTGATCACTTGCGGCCCCTACCGGCCGGTTAGGAGGAGTGAGGAGTTAGCACTCAATGTATTTCAATGGACAATGATGGAAATTAATTCAAATAAAATACTTGTCGTTGACCGATTTGCAAAATATTCGACAATTCAGGCCAGCATGCACAACAAGTATTAGGCTGATCGGCCCAGTAGTATGCGGACATATACATAAACACACGCACAAACACACACACGCGCGCAACCAAACACATAATCCCCTCCAGGCTCTCGCCTGGCAGAGATAACAATGGTGACTGCTGGGTGGCCCGTTCAATTAAAGTGCCGCACTGTGGTGCATGGATGAGCCCCACGGTGTGCCAGCGCCGACTGTGAGCTCCGTAGGGCGACGAGCAATTGGCGATAGTGTCGCCGATGGCTGAGGGTGGGTTCAGGAGTCCGCGTTTCATTGCTCTCTAGCGACCCCTGCTGGTCTGTTGGGCGCCTGAAGACCACATGCCAAAGCCGCATATGAGAAGGCTTCCTCTGACTCAGCTCGATGCAAGTTTGGCTTTGGGCTGCGGTGTGAGGTGGGAGATCGCTCATGAACGCACTACAAATAGGGAAAAATACAGAACAATCTATTTCCACAATTTACAATTAAACAACTGTGTAGTATACTGCTGTAAAGTGCAGTCTGTTGCCTTAAAGTGTGCTATACTGCTGTAAAGTGCAGTCTGCTGCTATAAAGTGTGGTATACTGCTGTAAAGCTCAGTCTGTTGCCTTAAAGTGTGCTATACTGCTGTAAAGTACAGTCTGCTGCTGTAAAGTGTGGTATACTGCTGTAAAGTGCAGTCTGCTGCTGTAAAGTGTAGTATACTGCTGTAAAGCTCAGTCTGTTGCCTTAAAGTGTGCTATACTGCTGTAAAGTACAGTCTGCTGCTGTAAAGTGTGCTATACTGCTGTAAAGTGCAATCTGTTGCTGTAAAGTGTGCTATACTGCTGTAAAATGCAGTCTGCTGCTGTAAAGTGTGCTATACTGCTGTAAAATGCAGTCTGCTGCTGTAAAGTGTGGTATGCTGCGGTAAACTGCAGTGTGCTCAAAGATTGTAAATTGTGGAGTACTTCTGGAAATTGTGAACTGGTTAGTCTACAGAACTTTCTGTGGTATACTACTGTAAAGTGCAGCATGCTCACAGATATTAACAGAGTATAGAATGGCGAGAGGTTCAGCTCTCCTCAAATGGAAGTCGCACTGCAAGATTTAATCGATTCCACAGTTCTGTGCCGGGTGTTTTTTGACAAAGCTGGTTGTTTTTCTGAAAAGGTTCAGCTACCAGACAGCAAAAATGGAAAAAACTTGCACCAGGAAAGGATTTCTTTTGGGAAATGGGAGGCATACGCATTTTACACATTTCTTATGTAACGATAAATTACTGAACGTTAGCTAACCTCAAATCCCATTTTTTCCCAATGATTTTTTGTTTTCACAGAAATTTGACAGTTTAATGTGGGTCACCCTTTTCTCCATTTTCCTTTTAAAGCCTAGCAAAAGAGCCAAATATACAGTTCACATTACTCAGCAAGGCTGTATTTCTTTTCCAAGTTAATTACTGCTGCAAATCACTTGAAAATGGCTGCAAAAAGCTTGCACACAGAGTGCATGCACTGCAATCCAACTCTTGGAAAGAATATTGGGATTGATGGAGACTTTACCATATATGGGCTGGTAAAATGTGGGGAGTGGGTATTGAAATAAAATTGGGTGTTTTGCTAAATCGTTGTCTTTAATATTACTATAGATTAAGCAGATGCTCGACTTTTGTATTGTGTTAAACACTCCAATTACTACACCTTCTCACAAGCAGATACTGCGCTGGAAACTCTTGTTACTAACCATAGCCTGCTGTCCTGAAGGACGACTGAACATGGAAGGAACAGCAGTCTGGTTATTCTGCAGTAATATCTGTGGTACACTGCTGTAAAGTGTGGAGTTCTGCTGTAAAGTGTGGTGTACTGCTGTGAATGAGTGCTTTGGTGTGAGTGAATTTCCTCATGGTCTCTCTCTCTCTCTCTCTCTCTCCCCCCCTCTCTCTCCTTCTCGCTCTCTCTCTGTCTCTCTCCTCTCACTCTCTCCCTCTCTCTCCCACTTGCACTCTCTCTCTCTCTCTCTCTCTCTCTCTCTCTCTCAGCTGTTTGAGGAGGTCTCTCGGGAGAACGGGCAGCTGCAGACCCAGCTTCAGGACACCCTGCGCACAGTATCCCAAACCCGCATGGATCTGGACAAGGCTACGCAGGTCTGCTCAAACACTGCACACACTCAACACATTTACACACAACACTGTACACACGCAACACATTTACACACAACACTATACACACTCAACACACAAAATACTACACACTCAACGCTGCACACATTCAACACTGTACACACTCAACTGGAGTCAACCAGCGAGTTTGTCTTTTTCTCTCTACCCTTCATAACAGACACACACTGATTGCACTCGTATTGCTTGTTACTGGTTAAAGTTGGAAGAAAACTGTACTCACTTGAAGTGTGCAGTGCAGTCACACGTGAAGCAACTGTGCTGGCCCAGGTTTGTCTTTATGATAACAGACAGACCATAGAGTTCACTAAGATGGACCCTCTGATACCCATAAACATGCTTATTTAAATAGAGAGGCAAGCAGGCCTTCAGCTAACCTAAGCTTTTGAAGTCCCGGAAGTAGGACTTTACTGCACATATTGAGGAAAAAACACTGGAGCTCCCTTTAAGATGACTGGGGAATATTACATTTGAAGGAAAAATAAAACTTCCCCGATGGTACTCTGAAACATACTTAAAGATCGTTACGTTTCACACAAAAAGCAGATTGTAAATATATGTAATAAAATATGTACATTTAAATAAATATTTTTTCAAGACTTCTTGACCAAAACAACCATTGATTCACAAACTGCTACACATAATTAAATTTATGATCACAAAAAATTGACCGATGACATTTTCTATGGTTGTTAAATCACCTTGGTTTTCCACACTGTTATTCAATGGGCAGCAAGCTCTTTTGCCCACTCCTGTTCCTATGTATGCTCTATGCTGATACCCCATATTAGGGACGTGACTTAGTAGCACCCTCTATGTGAGGCTATTATTCAAAATGGCTGCCATGTCCATGAATACAGTTTTCTTTAATGACATTTTGAGAGAGTTTATTGGTGATATTATTGACCGACCGATATATTTAGTTTGGCCTTACACTCAACACTCCATACACTCAACACACACCCACTGTGCATCATACCCCAGACCCACATGAACCTCGACAAGGCTACGCAGAACCCAACATTACACACTCAACACAACACACTGAACATTACACACTCAACACTGCACTACGGGGGTGTCTCGTGGCATCGCCTGTAGAACGCTGTCCATATGCTCATTGCGATGTCGGCGGTTCGAATCTGGCCACGCAACCTTTATCACGATCCTTATTGCATGGCTCTCCCTCTCTTTCTCACTCCCCGTGTTCTTCGTCTCTTCCTGTCCTGTCCAATAAATCTGAAAAAGCCCTAAAAATGTATTTAAAAAAATAAAAACACTGCCCTACATATAGTAACCAGTACATGTGGTAAATTCAGTTTACGTGACACTACACACTCAATACAACACGCACACAACACTGAATGAAAAGTTAATCCTAGCCATCGGACTAATACACACGGAAGTGGTGAAAAAAAGTAAACAACCAATCTAAGGTTCACCGTCATTTTTGATTCAACTGGCTGCTTGTACTTCAGGCTGAAATTTGAAGCGTACTGATCTGCTGGTCAACCCTGTTTTTTTTTATTTCACTTGTGAAGTAGATTTTGTAAATGATGATAATAATGACAGAATATGGGGCGACATAGCTCAGGAGGTTAGAGCGGTTGTCTGGTAGTCGGAGGGTTGCCGGTTCGATCCCCAGCCCTGAGCGTGTCGAAGTGTCCCTGAGCAAGACACCTTTGGATAAAAGCGCTATATAAATACAGTTCATTTACCATTTACCAATAATAATAAGCTGTGTATCCAACAGAGGCAGGAAGTAGATGGTGTGAGGAAGTGATGCAATGATAACAGTAAAATAATGATCTGCTTTGTGTCCGACAGAGACAGGAGCGCTTCAGCGACTGCTCCGCCCTCCTGGAGCTGGAGAAGAAGGTGAGCGCCGCACTCGATAGGCTTGCAGTCTAATCTCTGCACCATGATTGGCCAAGCCATTTTCTGAACATTCCCTCTTCCTGCAGGAGCGGCGAATCCTAGAGCGGCGTGTAGCGGAACTGGAGGAGGAGCTAAAGGTTACCCATAATGCTTTTCTTTACCCCTATTCATCCAGTGCACGCTTGATAAAGCACTGTAACCCAATTTGTCCAGTGCACCCTTGATAAAACACTGTACCCCAATTTATTCAGTGCACCCCTGATAAAGCACTCTACCCCAATTTGATGACAGGAAGTGGTAATGGGTTAATAGATGCAGATGACAGGAAGTGGTAATGGGTTAGCAGATGCAGCTGACAGGAAGTGGTAATTATTAATGGATGCAGATGGCAGGAAGTGGTCATGGGTTAATGGATGCAGCTGACAGGAAGTGGTAATTATTAATGGTTGCAGATGGCAGGAAGTGATCATGGGTTAATGGATACAGCTGACAGGAAGTGGTAATGGGTTACTGGGTGCAGATGACAGGAAGTGGGAATGGGTTAATAGTTTAGATGACAGGAAGTGATAATGGGTTAATGGTTGCAGATGGCAGGAACTGGTAATGGGTTAATGGTTGCAGATGGCAGGAAGCGGTAATGGGTTACTGGATGCAGATGACAGGAAGTGGGAATGGGTTCATTGTTTAGATGACAGGAAGTGATAATGGGTTAATGGTTGCAGATGGCAGGAACTGGTAATGGGTTAATGGTTGCAGATGGCAGGAAGCGGTAATGGCTGGTCTGCTCTCGGCCCTGCAGGTGCTGGGTGACCTGCGGGCCGATAACCAGCGCCTGAAAGACGAGAACGGAGCCCTGATCCGCGTCATCAGCAAGCTGTCTAAATAAACGCAGGAGGGGAGAGAGGGAGCGTTCCCCTCCTCTGCCTCCCTCCCTCTCTCCGCGCCCCCGGCTCCTACCTAGTGCCAAAGAAAGGAGAGAATAACGGAAGAATGTCACACTGCCCCACCACCACCCCCACCACCCCCGGTCCTCTGTCGCAGCCGGTCGCCGTGGCAACAGCACGTCTTGTGGTCCACAGTCCGGAAGGGCCACCCAGTCCGGACTCCAGGTTCACGGCGTTCTGCTGAAAAAGGGAACGAAGAGACGGACAGAACGCACATGTACAGACCCAGCACTGAGAGCGTACTCACACACTCACACACTCACACACACACTCTCTCACACGTACAGACCCAGCACTGAGAGCATACTCACACAGTCACACACTCACACACACACTCTCTCACACGTACAGGCCCAGCACTGAGAGCGTACTCACACAGTCACACACTCACACACACACTCTCTCACACGTACAGACCCAGCACTGAGAGCGTACTCACACAGTCACACACTCACACACACACTCTCTCACACGTACAGACCCAGCACTGAGAACGTACTCACACAGTCACACACTCACTCACACACTCTCTCACACGTACAGGCCCAGCACTGAGAGCGTACTCACACAGTCACACACTCACACACACACTCTCTCACACGTACAGGCCCAGCACTGAGAGCGTACTCACACAGTCACACACTCACACACACTCTCTCACACATACAGACCCAGCACTGAGAGCGTACTCACACAGTCACACACTCACACACACACTCTCTCACACGTACAGGCCCAGCACTGAGAGCGTACTCACACAGTCACACACTCACACACACACTCTCTCACACGTACAGACCCAGCACTGAGAGCGTACTCACACAGTCACACACTCACACACACACTCTCTCACACGTACAGGCCCAGCACTGAGAGCGTACTCACACAGTCACACACTCACACACACACTCTCTCACACGTACAGGCCCAGCACTGAGAGCGTACTCACACAGTCACACACTCACACACACACTCTCTCACACGTACAGACCCAGCACTGAGAACGTACTCACACAGTCACACACTCACACACACTCTCTCACACGTACAGGCCCAGCACTGAGAGCGTACTCACATAGTCACACACTCACACACACACTCTCTCACACGTACAGACCCAGCACTGAGAGCACACTCACACAGTCACACACTCACACACACACTCTCACACGTACAGACCCAGCACTGAGAGCGTACTCACACACTCACACACTCACACACACTCTCTCACACGTACAGACCCAGCACAGAGCGTACTCACACACACTCACACACTCACACACTCTCTCTCACACGTACAGACCCAGCACTGAGAGCGTACTCACACAGTCACACACTCACACACACACTCTCTCTCACATGTACAGGCCCAGCACAGAGAGCGTACTCACACAGTCACACACTCACACACTCTCTCACACATAGCGGCATCCATATACAGAGTACACCTGTAAATACACACTCACAACCGCACGTTCACTCTCTCACACACACACACACACTCACAGACACACACACTCACTCACATACACGCACACTCAAACACTCACTTTCACACACTCATGCACTCACTCACACACATATACGCAGATGCACTCAGAAACACGCATATGAACAACCACACATTCACACCTGAGACAGCACACACAGCCCTGTGACCACACACATATACATTCCCTCGTGAAGGACCACGAGCACACCGGCGACCGTAAGGACAGACACACCTGTGACCACAAGCACACCTGCGACCATACAGACACACCTGTGACCACAAGCACACCTGCGACCATACAGACACACCTGTGACCACAAGTATATCTGCAACCCTAAGTACAGACACCGGAGACTGCTGGTACACCTGTGACCGTAAGGACAGACACACCTGTGACCACAAGCACCCCTGCGACCATACAGACACACCTGTGACCACAAGTACACCTGCGACCGTAAGTACAGACACCGGGGACCACTGGTACACCTGAGACCATACAAGCACACCCAAGAGCATACAAACAAGCACACCTTAGACCACAAGTACACTCCATGTGAAGGACCACATCTCACACGCCCGTACAGCCTGGACCAATCACGAGGGTACTTTCCCACCTGACACACCTCTTAACTGTCCAATCACAACCACACTCCACCCTTCTGTGTGATCACTAGCACATTTCACTCACCTGTCCAATCACAACCACATTCTACCCACCTGTCCAATCACCACTCCACCAACCTGTCCAATCACAACCACACTCCACCCATGTGTTTGATCACAACCACATTTCACTCACCTGTCCAATCACAACCACACTCTACCCACCTGTCCAATCACCACACTCCACCCACCTGTCCAATTACAACCACACTCCACCCATCTGTGAGATCACAAGCATATTTCATTCACCTGTCCAATCACAACCACACTCTACCCACCTGTCCAATCACCACACTCCACCAACCTGTCCAATCACAACCACACTCCACCTATCTGTGTGATCACAAATGCACTCTGCATGGCAGTCCAGGCCCATACACACTCCGTACTCACACTTAGTCCAATAAGAATTTCCATTCCACCCTTCCACACCCACCTCTGTGACATCACAGGAGCAAATCAATCATTCCCCCTCCCTCTATAGTCAAAGGTTGAAGGTCAAAGGTCAATGCACAGTATACAAGTGGCTGTTTTGTATGACACTAATATGCAAATGATTATTTTAATTACTGTTGTTATTATGATAATGGTTATTATTGATATTATGGTATTGATGTTTTTGTTTTATTTTTTACATTGCAATTGTCCATTCCTTCCAGGGAAACACGTGTATATGGATATATATGCATATGAAAATATATGTGTACAAATATTACTATTCATTTGAAGCAGTAATCTCGTGAGATTAAATAATTATTATTGTCACACCCTTGTCGCTCACATGTTGTTTTATAATATATTAAACCAATGTCAGCACTTGATAATAAAGTTGTGTGTGTTTGTATTCAAGTTTCCCGTGTGTGTGTATGTGCGTGCATGTGTGTTGGTGTGTGTGTGTGTGTGTGTGTGTGTATATGTGTGTGCTGGTGTGTATGTATGTGTGTGTGTGTGTGTGTGTGTGTGTGTGCGCATGTGTGTTTCACAGGTGATTTTAACCCTATTTTCAGGCCCCCCGATCGATGAGACTTAGTAATATGCTGGGTGTGGCACTCGTCAGAATATGCCTTCTCATGATATGAATGGTACAAAAAAAATGACCTTTTTATCGATTGGCCATTTTATGAAATGACAGCGGGCAGTCTGCCCTCGGTGTTTTTTGCTTTGCTCAGACGAGGTGGGAGAGAAGCCTGACGGCCTGCGGCAGACGTCTCGTTCCGTCTCCGTTTCTCTTCCCGCGTCTGGAGCGAGTCCGTCTGTGTGACGCGCTGTCAGTGAGAGAGAGCGCAGGCTAGCGCGCGCGTCCGCCGGGCTGCGTGAGGGCAGCTCCCGGCTTTTTACGCGGCGGCCTGACCGGCTGAACTGCGCAACCCCACCTGCTGAACCGTGCAGCTCCACCTGCTGAACTGCGCAGCTCCACCTGCTGAACCGCGCAGCTGAACCGCGCAGCTCCACCAGCTGAACTGCGCAGCTCCACCTGCTGAACCGTGCAGCTGAACCACGTAGCTGAAATGCGCAGCTCCACCTGCTGAAATGTGCAGCTCCACCAGCTGAACCGTGCAGCTCCACCTGCTGAAATGTGCAGCTTCACCTGCTGAACTGCGCAGCTCCACTAGCTGAACCGCGCACCTCCACCTGCTGAACTGCGCAGCTCCACCAGCTAAACCACACAGCCCCACCAGCTGAACCACACAGTTCCACCAGCTGAACTGTGCAGCTCCACCAGCTGAACCGTGCAGCTCCACCAGCTGAACCGTGCAGCTCCACCTGCTGAACCGTGCAGCTCCACCGGCTGAACCGCGCTGCTGAACCTAGCCTCGCTGACGAACTGCATGTGGCCTGAATTCTCCTCAGTGGGCTCGTGCTTGCAGAAGCCAGGTTTATTTCATATGAAATGGTCGTCTGTTCCAGTAAAGCCAAAACAAAATTGTAGGACATTTCCTCATAGTGTTACATAATGATTCCTTATGAAAGCCTTACTGGTTTCAGAACTAAAACTTGTATGTTTTCATTTTGATACTATGTAAGTACATATTATAAGCGTTGGCTCAAAGAACTGTGCACTAGAGCTAGCCCTGATTGGAGGAAAAGTGTGTAGTACAGCATGCCCTGATTGGAAGAACTGTGTACTACAGCTAGCTCTGATTGCTGGAACAGTGTTCACTATAGCTAGCCCTGATTGGAGGAGCAGTGTTCACTGCAGGGGAACTAGCTCTGACTGGAGGAGAGGCACATCTTTCACTAACCTGCTGAGGTCAGGTGAGTCACTAGAAGGTGCTAATACAGAGGTAACCCATGGAAACCTACCCAGCTAAAGACACACACTAACTGAGCAGTTGTGTCCCGTGACTATAGACTCCTGGGGTTCATCCCAATCACTTATTTTATCTGTCCTTGCTTCCTTTCCCTGCATCCTTTCCTAGTATGGAAGGCCAAATGCATCAAATATACATGAAATTGACATTGAGAACGTGCAAACAACACGTTGACAACGCATGATTCCAGATGTCAGTTTCAAGTATTTCTAACAAGTTTGGCTTTCTGTACCAGGAAAGGACACAAGAAAAAGGAATCAAGGATGGATAAAATAAGCGATTGGGATGAGTCCACGGTAAGTCAACAGAGTTCACTGCCTAGATTTGAGTCTTACGCAGGTCGGCCTAAGAACACTCAGGAGGGAACAGGAGATCGCCTGCTCCTCTTCAATACCCTACATGTCCAAGGAGAAAGTCACTTTCCCATTCATCTATTTAGAAGTCAAGCTGACTCGGAGAACACATTTACCCAAATGTTTACTCTATTTTGACCCCAGTTCAAGCCCACTTCACTCCCAATAAAAAAACACGTCTGGAATGTGGCATGTAAACATGAAGCCAGTTGCGGTTTTAAATGAATTGTATTCTCACCAGACATGTAATAATCATCCTTGCATATTTACAGGGATAATTACCCCACTGGGGATTTTAGATATTATTTCAATGTCCCTAAAACTGAAATAATATCAAAAACCCCTGGAGGTGAACTATACTTTTAATCTTATTCCACCATATTTTTCTGTAATATGTCAGCTTTCCAAATGTAAAAGTTTGTTAAACCCAAATAGAACGTCAGTGTTCACTGGTGTCAGCAATATTACAACCAAATGCTCCCTGAAAATTAAAAATATGAATTAAAGATCCTTTATGACATCCCTGTAAGAACAGAATTTCTCTTGCGGCTGTCAAAAAGCCTTAATATATCTTGTAACAGCTGTTGTGTGCTGTCAAAGTTCTGTTGAATTGCATGACGGATCTCAGTACCTGTACCGACTGATCTGATGGAAATGTTTGAATGATCTCTTTGAATGAGCAGTCATTGTGTACTATGTATTTATACCATCTGATTAAGACATATGATGACATCATTCCCATCCAGATAAGCAGGTGTCTGATTATTGGCCCTTGTCTAACGATGGTCCTGAGGCATTTAATGTTGCAGAAATAAAGGCTGATAAATTGTGAATCATTATAATCAATGCATTCCTTTCTTTCAGCACCATACCAGTATTTGAGCTGATGAGCTCCTACTTTTAATTTCAAAACCCCCCAAATATATAAAATCTGACCTTCGATGTAAACATTTTCTTTTATATATATAAATTTGGCCCCTAACCTGGAGCTGAACAGGTCCAGTTCCCACCATACATTTGGAAAGTGTCAACTATCTACAACTGTAGCCACTGAACTCCACTGCTGATTTGGGAGAGTGTGGAAACCCTTAGGTATCCTCCAAACCAGTCTGCTTATTTTCACACCGCAGGCTACAGCGAAGTGGAGTCAAAGGAAGGCCATTCGTTTCATATGTGGCTATGACGTGGAGCCCAGGGGCAACCAAGAGACCAGCGGGGGTCGCTAGAGAGCAATGAAATGTCGACCTCTAATGGTACAGACTGAGCCCTCCCGCATCCTGGGTGACGCAATCGCCAATTGCGCATCGCCCTACGGAGCTACCGGCCACCGTGCTGACTAGGAGCAACCGGTAGCAGTCAGCGCTGGCATGGATTCTGGATTCCATCCACGTCCTTGCACCACAACATGGTGCTTTAACTAAATGAGCCGCCCAGCAGCCCCGCTATAAACGTCATACATAAAGGTGATTACTCATAGGCCCCACAAACGCTTGTATTTTTACCTGACTTTCATCCGATTTTTTGACAAATGTGTGTTGATGCCATGATTGTTGTCTAAACGCAAGAAATCAGAGGCTGTGCCAAGTTGACAAATGGGATTTCTGTACATCTGATGTCTAGGGGCATCTGTTAGCAGTGGGTTTTTTCACATGTCGAATGTCCAATTCTGCAAGTCATTTTTCTGGTTGTGCTCTATGCACCAAACAACCAGAGCCATAACGGCGTAGGCTGCCTGGTGACTCCCACAAACTTATGACGGGATTCTATGTGAATGTAGAATGTTGCTGAGAGGAGAAGATGTATCCTGCATTTTTTTTTTAATATTCGGAAATAAAACTGGCGGAATCCCGTCCAGACCTGCCTGCCTGTAGACACGACATAAATCCGTTTTGTATCCTTATCGGATTTTTTGTGTTTATGCTATGGTTACCAAGGGTGACATGTATCGGATCGCATATCGACAGCGTGTCTTCCACTGTTACCATCATTCTGTTCACCCCGCTACATCACATCCCATAATAAACAGGCGACCTGGCGGTGAGATTAGACAAAATACTGAGCGCAACAGGTAAGAATGGGATCTGTACAGGCCCAACGCAGTTAACTTTGTATTTGCATTTTTGTTTGCTCATTAGGTCTGAGATATAAATAAAAGCTAGTGCCATTTCAGAGAAGCTAAAAACAGCATGGAAACCAATGGGAAGGAACTGTCACCAAGTCCGTGAACATTACCATGACAGTTTATGTTTCTTATGTGCTGCAAGGATGTAGAACATTTCTCTCGATATCTGGTCTAGAGCTGCAAACCCAGGAGCATACGGTATGAAGAGACGCCATGGTACGACCCCTTCTGATATCTTTGGATCCTTCTGTCTGTGTGTCTGTCTGGCCTGTGAGTTCATGCGTCTGACAGTGTGCTGAGACAGTTTACCTGGCCTTTTGCTGTGGATACTCTGCAAACCTCCTAATAAGGCCAGTACAGCTGGTTAGGTCTCTCTCTCTTTCTCTCTCTCTCTCTGCCCCCTCTCTTTTCTCCTTTTCTCTCTCTATCTCTCGCTCTCTCTCTCTCTCTCTCTCTGCCCCCTTCTCTCTCTGGAAATACCTTCTCGGCCTGAGAAGAGTTGAGCGGAAGGGAAAGAGAGCGGGTGAGGGAGACGGAGCAGACGGACTGTGGCCTTATATGGGCAAACCAGATGGAGGCATCGGCTTTTTTCTCAAGCTTTACAGCTCCAATTCCGGCAGGCGGCCAGATGCAGGCGTGCAGTTTCCGCCTGCCATCTTGTGGTTGTGCCTCGGTAAAGCCGATTGTTTTTGGCGCTCATACGGGCTACAGCTAGTGCTGCGAAGCGCTGCGTTGCGTAGTTGTAGTTAGAAATTCTCAAGCCCTCTTTCAAGGACCCCCATTTCTTCCTGCACCATAACATTACACTCATTCAAATGCCTGAGGGAATGAGGGGCAGGGGGCGAGGAACATTTCAAAATAATGGAAACGTTCTTCATCCAGCAGACGCCGCTCACCTTTACAGATTAAGAGCATGCAATTTAGACATGGTAATCTATGAGTGATCGGAAATGCAGGGTACCGTGTCGTTTTCATCACGATTCATTAAGCCCAGTAAAGATGCAGCACATCGCATATCTGAATGCTATATTAGCAGATGCATTCAATATCAGGCAACTGGGAGTGCAGACAATTAATTTTAACACTGAATTACAAAAATAAAAAACAATGTTATCGTGTCATCACTGTATGAGCAGAACAATAATGTTGATGATGACGGTGGCTACTACTACTACTACTACTATTGTCGTGCTTGTTATTATTATTAATAAGCAGAACGGTATTGGTGTTAACATGTCTTTCTTTAGTTTAAATAGAAAATGTAGCATTTTCAGTAGCTATTACTCAATTAAATTCCTATGCTTTAAGACACGTATAAAACACGTACGCCTACGCGACGCGAGTGTAATTCCCCTCTGGAAATAAAAGTAGTCTAAGTAACATACATGGATGATGGATCCGGCCCATGCTAGTGCCGACTGTGGCCGGTGTACAGCCCTGCGGAGGTGGCGCGCAATCGGCCTTGCGTCGCCCAAGGCACGGGTCCCAAACTCGGTATTGGGGGACCACTGTGTAGCTGTGCTCGTTTTTCGTTCCAACGGTTGCAACCCCCGAATTTTAACGAACTGTTATTTTTTTCTTAATTAGGTGCTTTTCATGTTTAGAGAGATTACTTACCATCTCAAGATACATTATGTCAGAAATAGCCATGCATGTTCACACTGTGCTTAGTGTGCTTTATTGCAAGCAATTCAATAAAAAGAGGACACAAAATGTTTTAATTGATCGATCAAATTGAAGACTGAGATGAACCAATATGCTCTGAAATATGCGTGTTTAAGACCTTTCATCATGTTTCCTTAAACTTATTGTGCCTTATTCACAAAACTTTCCCTAAATTGTTTTTACTTTAGTTCTTAAATATGTTACTTCGAAAAAAAACAAAACAAAATGAGAGTTGTGACAAATGTACAGACCTTTACTTTTTGTGCATATCCCAGGTGTATGAGATTATGAATGGTGGCTGTTTGTACATTTTATGCGCAATTCTGTTCATATGAATTGCACAAGGAAACAGCCATGAACAAATAGCTAAGAAAAAAAACGGTGAATGCCTAAATGTTCTTGGAAGCATTCTTAAAGCAGTTTACGATCAAACGCAGGTTTGGCTCGTGATTAGCTTTTTCTTAGAATTCTTCATTACCTAATACATTGGTTGGTTTTAGTGACCGTATGTCCACAATTTCAGCAGTTATGAGCCAATTGGTTCAGAGGGTAAACATGAAAATCACTTAATTAATTAAATTTAACATCTTATTAAAATTCTGGGATTGCAATCGTGGTTGGAACGAAAATATGTTGGCACCAAACCTCAGCCGACACCAATACGCAACCAAGTGCACATATAGGCTACTGCTGCACTACAGGTAAAATTATGGGTTAAACCTATATGATTAGTAGCCTATACCATATTGGTGCAATATGAACTGTAATGTTATTTGTTTTTAAAAATCTTTCCGGTGAAGTAAATCATCTTTCTAAATTTCGTCTTCAACCATAAAGAACTGATAACATAACACAATACAGCGCAAGGTGTAGCAAATCGGGCTAATTTTATGAAAATTGCATTAGTAGCTAGCAGTATCTGGTTTGTTAGTGTGTTGATATTGTAAGGCTTTGTTCTGACAATCAGGCTCTGTAAATAAACACAAACTGACATTAGGTTTATGCTTTCAACACTTTTTGAATATTTAATTCACATGCTCATTCGTGGTGGTGTTCATAAGTGATTACGGATTTTCAAAATTGATTCAGTGATCCGAATGTTTGAGAGCCGCTGCCATGATGCATCGCATAGCGCACGAATCTGGTCTTTGCCGGAACATTCACGCGTGCACTTCATCTGTCTGGATAAGAACGTCTGCTAAATGCCATAGCATATCGTGCAGGCTAAATGTGAATTAGCCTCGCTCCGAATATGCGAATAATGCATTTGCTACTGCATCAATACCGGAAAGGTGATGACAACAAGCCCGCCCCGTGGTACACTGCAGTTTTGTTTCAGTCATAGGTTACAGTATGCTGTACGTGCCTGGATAAACCTAACCGAGCCACTGTAGCAGCGATAATCTTAACGCAAAGGAGAGGGACCAATGCTCGATCGACGGACATATTTCGGGTTCCGAAGTGCTGCGTTTTACCACAGCTTTAGCCCCAACTGTAGTGTAGCACGAAATTCTGGGACCTAAGCAAATGCAGACTCTGTCGACCACATTAAAATTGTAGATCAAAGCAAACTTTTAAACCCCCCACCCCCATCCCGCCTTGGGACCCTGGGCGTTCGGTTCTATTATTCCCCCCACTGTGACGCCTCTGGCGTCCATCAATTTCTGGAATTATTATAAGGCGATGTTATGGCAAGTGAAATTGGGATTCAGGAGTAACTTAATAAACGCGCGCTGAATTTCTTCAAATAAACAAATCAGACAAACTGAATACACCGTTTGTGAATAGCATATGACTTCTTTGCTGAAGACAAGTGATTATTCTGCTGCATTACTACTTAGTATTGTCTTACAAAATGTGTTTCCCGCTAGCCCACTACTCAGTAAAATTGCATAACTCCAGCCTGTCATGTGATTCCGTGTAGGCTCAGTATTAATTCCAGTGAGGGCCTGCCCCTAGCACCGCCATTCCGTCTGTGGAACTTCGCCTTTGTTGTGCAGCGCTTAGCTGTATTCCCATTCCACCAGAGCGAAACGCGCTGCAAGTCGGGGGCACTTTTTTGTTTGTGTGTTTTTTTGCTTGTGAGACATTTCCACTGTCTGTTAATGGGTTTTCCGTTGTTTATATGCATGCTATGTGTAATTGCATCCTCTGTTTTTGAAAATTAGCGAAGGAGTAGGCTACGTCGGAATTTTCTAAGCAAAAGTTACGCCGTCGACTCTCTACATTAAAGTGATGCGTTCAGAAAATTGTACTTCATAAATTTTGAAGTTGATGAAAATTGTTCATTATCCTTCCGTTTTACAAACGCTGTCTACGTGGATTTATTTGTTCCACGAATTGTTGAAACTTACTTCCGGACGGAAAAGTGATTTTGTTTGACGGGAATTCAGTGATGAGGCGCTATGCCGTTGTGACAGCATGGCGGCAACCCTTAGGCTTGAATTGAAGTACTGCGCTACTCGGTGTTATGGAAAAGTTTAGAAGTCTGTTTTGCCTCCGGCATACTTACTTTGTGTTGTTGATCCATAAGACGGCGTGCAGAAATTAGGAGTGAAAAAGACTGTCCGAATCCTATTGAGCTTTTGGCAGTATTATTACATTTTTAATATGTCAATTGAGGTCCCAATATATAGCCTATTTCTTGGCGAGGTACCCCTGACTTAGTTAAGACAGCTAAAACAGACAAATTCTCTGTTCTTGATAGCTACTGTAAAGACAAACACTTAGCACTTCAGCTTGTCGTTTATATTATTATAGCCTGTAGCAGCTAGAACAAATTATAAACGAAGCTTTTACATTTTAATTACATTTAATGCTAAAACTGTAATTGCTATTTAACTCCTTGCATGTAATCCACTGGTGGGAGAGTGAGGTTTCATGATATCAAAAATTGGGCATGGGGGTGATTTGACTCAATCATTTATGTCATGCTGTGGAAGTGTAAAACCGTCTGGTTCAATCGAGTTGAAGATTGACAATGAATTGTGGCTCCAACCATTGTGGCGTTCATGAACCCTCCCTCATGTTTGAAAATGTTTCAAAATAATAGCCTGATAAAAAAACATTTATGTATGTAAACCTTGTCTTCTCTAGTTTTTGCCTTTTTGAGGATGACCTCTGACCCCTACATCTTCTCCACTGATACGCTGCCCTCTGACGAGCGATTTCTGCCTCCACTGACCAATGGGCTTCTGGGCTGGAGGGTGTTTGGTGACAGAATGCACATGAGCGGAGTCTATAATGGGGAGGCAGGGGAATGTCACCGGGCCGACCTGCCGTGCCCACTGGCAGTGAGGCTGAAATTGGAGGAGCCAGGTAGACACGCCTACAACCTGGACACCCATACAGGTAAACTGTTCGATTCTCTTACGTGGTCTTGCGCTTGCTTTGTGTTGCTGCCATTGTGCTGAATGCACCATCGTGCTCTCTGTACGCTTGTGCCTGACCTTATTCCCACAGTTGTACTGTGAGTGATACTATGCTGTATCCCGCTAAATCACTCTGTATCACACTGTACACCGTATTCTGCTGAATCACACTGTAACGCTGTGCCGCGCTCTGTGACTCTTATGCCGCTGTGCCGCGCTCTGTGACGCTGTGCCATGCTCTGTGACTCTGTGCCGCGCTCTGTGACTCTGCGCTGCGCTCTGTGACCCTGTGTCGCGCTCTGTGCTGCGCTCTGTGACCCTGTGCCCCGCTCTGTGACTCTGTGCCGCGCTCTGTGACGCTGTGCCATGCTCTGTGACTCTGTGCCGCGCTCTGTGACGCTGTGCCACGCTCTGTGACTCTGTGTAGGGCGGAGTGTGGCACAGTGGGTAAGGAACTGGGCTTGTAACCGAAAGGTCGCAGGTTCGATTCCCGGGTAGGGCACCTCCGTTGTACCCTTGAGCAAGGTACTTAACCTGCATTGCTTCAGTATATATCCAGCTGTATAAATGGATACAATGTAAAAAATGCTATGTAAAAGTTGTGTAAGTCGCTCTGGATAAGAGCGTCTGCTAAATGCCTGTAATGTAATGTAATGTAATGTGCCGCGCTCTGTGACTCTGCGCTGCGCTCTGTGACCCTGTGTCGCGCTCTGTGACCCTGTGCCCCGCTCTGTGACGCTGTGCCGCGCTCTGTGACTCTGTGCCGCTGTGCCGCGCTCTGTGACGCTGTGCCGCTCTCTGTGACCCTGTGTCGCACTCTGTGCCGCGCTCTGTGACGCTGTGCCACGCTAACTTGTTACATTGTGCTGTGTGTGCTTCCACCTCAGGTATATTCAGCCACACAGTGTCTACAGCCAGCGTGATCGCCACCCAATCATTCTACGCCCACCGCCAGGTCTCCAACATGTTGGTGATGGAAGTGATGCTGGTGCGTCAGGTGACCACAGAGGAGCCAATCACGGTAGAGCTGCAGGGCTCCTTCACGCCCAGCAGCGAGGATGTCGTATTCCAACCCGCCCCAGACTACAGGGGTGGGAGGTGAGGGCCAACCGTCTCGCGCTTGCGATTTGTTATGAGTGGTTTGCTAGGAAACGAGAAGGTTAGGTAATTAGCACGTGGTGTCTTGCGGCTAATTTTGTGGGTGGAACAGACCATCACTAGCGGCCTGAAAGTAGACCCTTGAAAGGCCTGTATCACTGCTGTGGATCAGCATCCCTTCTGAGCATCTGAGCTGTTTAATTTGTCATTACTGAGCAACGGTGCGTACAGTACGTGGATGTTGCCACACTCTGATTCTGACTCCCATTCTTAGGCACCAGTGGTCTCCTGACAACATGCATTCACTTTGTGGATAGTACTAACACATACCGAATAATTGATTTTGACACCCAATGCTTTGGCTGTGTCTCTCATCGATTTATTCAGATTTTTTCCACCCCATGATGGTCTGCTTTACTGGCATCGGCACTGTTGTGGTCCTCATATTGAGAGACAGCAGCAACAGACTCCAAATGCAAATTCCACTCCAAAGGCTAGCTTTCTTGTGCATGAACTACTGATGCAGCAACACACGTCAGGCCAAGAAATAGCTGAGCAGCCAACTGTCCAGTTACTTTTGGGCCCCTGAAATGGGGCAGTATATGTAAAAAGGACTGTAATTCCTGCATGGATCACCCGATAAGGATGTAAATACCCTCAAATTAAAGCTGACCGTCTGCCCTTTAACTTCGTGCGTATTATTTCATTTCCAATCCAGTGCGCTGAAGTACAGAGCCAAAACAGCAACATTTGTGTCACTGTCCAAGTGCCTACGCACTGCACTCCTCGTTTACGTCAATGTGTGTCCGTCTATATCAAATAAGTGGTAAATAAAAATAAAAAAATTGGTGATATAAGGAACAAAATGGCGGACAGATGGAATTGAACCCCTTCCGCAGGCACATCCAGGGGCAGACCAAAGCGGCGGAGGTCCACGGGGCCCCGTGTCCCAGCGTGCACCTGATCTGGATCCCCGTGGAGACGTCGCTGACGCTGCAGGCGGGCCAGAGCCAGTCGCGCTGGGGCTTCATCCTGGTGGCGGCCGACACGGCGCAGAACGCCCAGGCCTTCTTCGACCGCGGCCTGGAGCTGATGAATGGCGGGGACCTCCGCTCCTCTCACTGCCAGGCGTGGGCGGAGCTGTGGGCCGGCAGCAAGGTGGAGATCGCCGGCCCCGACGCCTTCAGCCGCGCCGTGATTGGCTGCCTGTTCTACCTCCTCAGCGCCTTCCCGCCCCTGCGCGACGCCCCTTCCCAGTTCGGGGGCGTCAGTCCCGGGGGGCTGTCCAATGGGAGGCAGGGGCAGGACTACTGGGGCCACGTGTTCTGGGACCAGGTCTGTAGCCAAAAAAATAACAGCTTTTTAAAAAAATCATTGTAGATTCCAAAGACTCACCAGATACTCAACTCCTGCAATCCTGTCCTTTCTGCCTCTTAACATCAGGAGGCTCTGCTAGGGAACTGTGCCAGTGCTATACTGGGGATCTTGGGTATACGTCACAGATGCATTGCAAAAACAAATAGCAACGTTGTATGAAACAATGTATAGAGGGGAGTTTTCTCCCGTACACTGAATGAACGGTTTGCTCTATTCAGAGTGAGGCTCTCAGCTCAGAATCTACCACAACGCAAAGGCCAAAAAGTAAGTTAATCTTAACAATTATTTTAGTGTTATATTTTGACTTAAATCTTGTTTCTACTACTTGTTTTGCTAAATAAGACAAAAAATATTGCCAATGAGGGTGAGACAGTTTTACTCATTTCATGATTTGCCAGTATGTTAAGGCAGTTTCACTTGTCAAGCAAAAAGCAACTTAAAACAAGCTAATATTCTACTTGAGAGGGAAAAAAATAAGATTTTAAGTCCGATTATAAGAAAGACTTAGGTAGCAGGTGACATTTTCTCTGTCTCTCCGAAGACTCGGCATCGCCGTGAGGGCGTCAGCTGGATGGTGTGACCATAGCAACGTGACGGGAAAGTGACTCCTCTGTGTTCTCTGTCTCAGGACACCTGGATATATCCCAGCGTTGCCCTCTTCCAGCCGAATCTTGCACAGGCTGTGCTGAAATACAGGGTGCAGACAGTAGGGGGCGCCAAAATCAATGCACAGATGCAAGGCTACAAGGTATGCATCATATGTTCACCTGCTGCAAGGGTTTACAGACTCGATCCTGTAACCTCCCCCACCAGCCCCCGTGTAATATAGACTGCATTCAATGGGTCAAGTCTCCCATATTTTAACACTTTTTTGGCAATACAGGTTTAGCTCATCACCAGACTGGTCTTTGAGTTCCACCAAGTTTAGTTTCAGTGACTATAGTTCCACATTTTTAGAAGTTAGGACCACACTGATTTCACCTGTCAGCCCAAAATTCGATCAATTTACAGATGTATCCTCTCTCTAAAGTGGGGGTGTCTAATATTATGCAAAAAAGGCTGGTGTGGGTACAGTTTTTTGCATTAGCCCTGCATTAAATCACCTGATTAAACTAATTAACTAATCATGGTTTTCAATCAATTGATGAGTAGAATCAGCTGTCCTAGTACTGGCCTAAAACAAAAATGTGCACCCACATCTGCCCTTCTTGGATAAGACTGGCCTTAGAACACATTCCAGGAAATGAGAATAGTCGATCTGAGACTGTGGTGTGGAAGTGAATGGTGTGTTTATGTTTTCACAGGGGCTGAAGTTCCCTTGGCAGAGTGCTGTCACTGGAACAGAGGTGTGTCCTGAGGACATATATGGAAAGCAGGAAATCCATATCAACGGGGATGTTACCATGGCCTTCCAGCACTACTACTATCTCACACAGGTGTGTTCACTCTTTCAGGTTAAGTTTACACATGTGTGCAGCCACCTGTTTGTAAAGGCACAGAACGGAATGGTCTGAAATTGTGTAAGCGTTCCTCTATATTTCACTGGTTTCCCAGCATCCTCCTGTTGAAGTTGCTGACAATCACCTACTGTGTACAAACAGTGGGATGGGCTGCTGCATTAGCTGAACACTGCACAGAACAATGTTCTGTTGTGTTTGATCTAAAATTAAATCTGTATTTACTGCCCTCAGATCTGAGTCCTGAAGATTGTTCCAATATTGTGGCCAATTCATTGATGTACATATTAAGGAGGGTTGGACTTTGTCACATGCTCCTGAGTGAAGAATTCTGTTCTCTTGTTCCCAACTGTAACTCCACTTTTATTTTCTGTATACATTGATTATTTATTATGTCATAGATTTTACCCCCTACATCAATTTAAAGAAGTTTGTAAAATAATCATTTGTGGCAAACAGAATGAAATGCTTTTTGAAAATTTACAAAGCAACCAAATATTTTGATGACCATAATTATCAGTTTGGGTCTGTAGGGTGTAAAAAGCACCAGTAGATGGTGTGAAAGAACCTGTGTGTACTTACAGTGGTTTAGTTCTTCATAGTACTTAAGGTGTAAATCTTGATTTTGTTGGTCTCTTTGCTTTTGATTGGAAAGTTGTCTTTTCCTTAGAACATTTTTTCCTCAAGTCATTGCATTCTTTATCAAATCCTTTTTTTTAAAATCCTTGTTACTTTTCGTATTTGAAATGTTTTGGGTTTTCAAATTAGAAATTTTAGCTGCTTTTTCAGAAATGTAGTTTACATTTTGGACAGCCAGAGTTACTATCTGTCCTTTTTAGGAACAAGGTAATTTGGCTGTGGTCAGACAGTGTGGTCAGTGAATGACTGTGAACGCTCTGAAACAGAATGGATTTAGGTCAGTGACCGTATCACCAACTGTGCTGTTGCCAAGAGGCATAATCTCCACAAGAAGGCCCCTCTTGTTCTGCAGTTGACAATGTACAGGCCCAGGTCTCGACAGAGCTGCAGCAGGTTTTTGTGACAGAACTACGTCAGGTTTTTTGAGACATTCCTCAATTTTTGAGAAATTCTCTCTCCCTTTTTCTCTCTCTGTCTCACCGTCTCTCTCTCTCCATCCCTCTCTCCGGCTGTCTCCTCTCTCTCTTTCTTTCTCCCTCCGTCTTCTCACTGTCCCCTCTTTTGTTTTTATTTCTCTCTCTCTCCCTTCTCTCCTCCCTGCTGTAGGACTTGGCCATGTTCAAAGAAGGGCGTGGCAGTGAGGTGATATGGGGCGTGGCAGAATATTGGGTCTCCCGGGTTACATGGAGCGCTGAGGAGCAGTGTTACCACATCAGAGGTACAGAGGTAGTGATGTCACAGTTGCAGTTTCGCCATGGCAATATATACTAGCATCTGTGCATCAACATTACAGCAGTGTTGCATTTGCCGATGAATGCCAAAGCGTATTAGCTAATGGCAATATCTCGGTGCAAGCAGAAAGCGCATTAAAGTAATGAATTTTGGACCACAACTGCAATACATTTTTTTAAAGGCCTTTGCTAAAATGATGGAAATCTGTATCCAGTGAGAGTTATAGCAGCAGAAATATATGTGATTTTTATAAAGGGATGACGCTGTTTTAACTAGCATGTGTTGTATCAGGGGTTATGCCTCCGGATGAGTACTACTACAATGTTGACAACTCCGTCTACACCAACACTGTGGCCAAATACAGGTGAGCTGGTTCGCAAACCGATCTCATTCTCACGCACCAAATGGATAAGTAGTAAACACTGTCACTGAGCTGAAACAGGCCTCCAGAATCTTCCAGAAAATATGATTATATTTAAGGAGTTGGATGACTGATAGCAGCCCTCAAGATAATTTCTCTTTACAACAACATTTTTAAAATTTAGTTTTTTAAATCTTGTTTGTCAATATAAATATAGAGCAAATATAGTGCCTTCAGAAAGTTTTCACCCCTAATTGATTATTACTCATAAAATATACTTTATACATTTTTTTCTTGCAAGTAATTCTTCATAATGTCAAAATGAAATGAGGTACTTAGATGTCTTCAGATTTATGTTAAAAATAAAGCCTGAAAATGTATATATTTGGAAGTCAGAAATGCTTTCTTTAATTTGTGAGAAAATGTTGTTGAATTTTGCATTATAAATGTGTTCATTTTGTTGCTGAAAGGGAATTCAAAAATAGTATTTTTAAATTTTAAGTTGTAACAGCAGGCAGGAGAAAATGTGAAAAAGTTCAATAGGGGTGAATACGTTCTGGAGGCACTGCATGTGGAAAATGTACAACTTATACTCAGCATTCCTTCAGTAAAATGCGAAGAGATCCTTGTTTGGACTTAAAGATGTGTCACGTAGCTGATCGCAGTGGAGGAGCGTATCTTTTCCCATTGAAGCCTGTTTCTGTTCGTTTGCGTTTTGCACGCGAATGCTATCCTCATCTGCGGACAGTGCCTGTTCAAGTACTCAAGCCTGCAGTGTCGGCAGAAACGGGGAACAGTGAGCCGAAGGTTCGTTTTGTACCTGGCATGTACGGCTTCACAGACACGCAGAGCATGTACAGCACGTGAGGCTACGCGCAGAACATGGAGTGAGAAGTGTCATCAGCACGTAGCGTATCACTAAAGACGGAGCTGGAGATGCAGCTTGTGTTAATACGTAATTTTGGCCGTTCTGACACAATAATTGTTCATCAGCAAAATGGAAGGTCTAGGGCCGACTGTGCGAGCTTCTGGCATGTCCGTAACGCGGCTGTGGATCTATGTATCGCGTGCCCTGCGCGGTGGCACAGCGGTCAGCACCGCTTCATCGCAAGAAGGAGGTTTTGGGTTCGAGTCCCAGGTTGGGCCCTCTCTGTCTGGAGTTTGCGTGTTCTCCCTGTGTTTTGCGTGGGTTTCCTCCGGGTACTCTGGTCTCCTCCCGCGGCCAAATCACGTAGCCCAGGGACCGCAGATGAAAATGAGCCCCTGTCTGACTATGGCTGATTGTCCCTCTTGAATAAAACCCATAGATTGATTATCGCTGTATTTAGAAAGAGTTTGAGTGACAGCGCAATCCAGGTGTAGCACAGTAGTATTATAAGCACAGTGATTATGAAAAATGCTGTCTCTCTCTTTCTCCTTCTCTCTCTCTCTCTCCCGCCCTCTCTCAATCACCCCCCCCCCCAGCCTCCTTTTCGCCATCGAGTTGGCTATCCTCCTCCAACGTCCAGTGCCCCCGGAGTGGCAGGAGGTAGCAGAAAAAATCAAAATCCCCTTCGACCCCGAGGCCAACTACCACCCCGAGTTTGACGGTTACAAGAAAGGCACGCCTCTTTTCCTTTTTTCGGCTTTCGCTTCTCGGCTTCCCGCGTGCTGTTACCACAGATAAGACGTCCTGCGTACGGACTGCATGCCTCCTGAGTGTTTTTCATAGGAATTATTTGAATGTTTCACTGTGACTCATTTCTGAGTGAACACATGTGGCTGCATGTTTCTGGCCTTTCTGTGTGACTGTTGTCCCTTGTCAGAAGATTTTGAATGTGAAACTGCACTGTGACTGTGCTGGATGACTCGTTTTTCTCAGTATTCGATGCATGTGCAACATTGGCTTCTGCCTTATTTGAAAAAGCATTTGGCAAATTTGGGCACGGGACATTTCAAAGGCACTGGGCAGTGGATCTTCTAGATCAGAGGAGCCCCAACAGTGGGTCTAGACCCATGTGTGAATAATGGGAGGGGGTGGGAGGTGTGTGTGGATAAAACTAACTGTTGGTTCATAGTATACTGTATTGTGTAAGTGTATAAACTATTTTATAAATATGCATATTATACATGAATGCTATATGTATGTAATATTCACACCAGTCAAATTCAATTATGTGCTTTTTGCGAGCGATGCAACAGTTCCTGTGCGCGTGCACTTGTTTGAATATGTAAATAAGGGGTGTGTCACAGAGAGGGTGTGTGCTCGTTAACGGGTCTTGAGCTGGAACCTTTGGCCACTCCCACTCTGGATGGGCCTCTCTCTGCAGGTAGTGTCGTGAAGCAGGCGGACGCCGTGTTGCTAGGTTACCCTCTGGGGCTTCCCATGAGCCCAGAGGTCCGACGGAATGATCTGGAACTGTACGAGGCTGTGACTAGCCCTCGAGGGCCGGCCATGACATGGGTGAGAACGCCGCACTGTGTGTGTGTGTGTGTGTGTGTGTGTGTGTGTGTGACGGATGTGCTTGATGGAGTGCTCTGTATGCATGTGACACAGGACATATTTGAGTAGTAGTGTTGAGCTGTGTTCAGTCTGTGTATGTGGTACAGGGAATGTTTGAGTAGCAGTGTTGTGTAGTGTTCAGTCTGTTTGTGGTACAGGGCAAGTTTGAGTAGCAGTGTTGAGTCGTGGTCAGTCTGTGTTTGTAGTACAGGGCATGTTTGAGTAGCAGTGTTGAGTAGTGTTCAGTCTGTGTTTGTGGTGCAGGGCATGTTTGAGTAGCAGTGTTGAGTAGTGTTCAGTCTGTGTTTGTGGTGCAGGGCATGTTTGAGTAGCAGTGTTGAGTAGTGTTCAGTCTGTGTTTGTGGTGCAGGGCATGTTTGCTGTGGGATGGCTGGAACTGGGGGATGCTGGGCAAGCTCAGAAGATGCTCAACAAGTGCTTCAGCAACATCCAGGGTCCCTTCCAGGTCAGACACACACACACACACACACATGCACACACACACATGCGCACACACACGCACACGCACACACAAACCCACAGCCAGAAAGCAAAGAAACCGTTCCTTTGGGAGATCCATAACAGTTTGCTAACGTTTCCTGTTGCCAGATAAGTCTTTCTGTGACCAGAGATTCTTCTCATACCCTTCTCATGGTGCGTTCTTCCCTGTCTTTCTCCTTCTTTCCCTCCCTCTCTCTCTGTCTCTCTCTGTCCCACCCACCCCCCACCCCCCTCTCTAGGTGTGGAGCGAGGTGTCAGATGGCTCAGGTGCGGTAAACTTCCTGACCGGAATGGGAGGCTTCCTGCAGGCTGTGCTGTTTGGCTACACAGGCTTCAGGTCAGTCTGCCAGTCTGGCAGAGTGCACCGCGTGACTCGCGTGTCACATGACTCCTCAGTGCTGTTGCCCAGGTGGATCACATGACGCGTGATTCAGACCTTGCTTCCCGATAGACACGTGATCTGCGGAGCTTCGGGGAAGGGAAGCTTCCCGCCGGTTTTAGCCGCTGGCTGGCGCTTTGATGCCCTCGGCATTGACTTCCAGGCAGCCGCGGACTGTATGACGCAATAACCGCAAACCCCGCCCGCATGGCTTATGTTTTCTGAACCGAAGAATGCGACCAATAAAAAACCCATTTCTGATTCTTATTTTTGCAAATTTATGTGAGCTGGGTGCGGTTAAGTTTGGCTTGCCTCCGAGGGCTGGCAGAGAGGTTTCACAGCGTAGCAGCTAGAAAGGAAGCAAAAGAAGTCTGAACGCGGGTAGGATTTGCTGTGATTGGATCAAACTCCTGGAGGGTGAGACGCGCCTCTCCGCTACCTGCAAGTCATTGCTGAGGGCGCAAATTGCCAGCAAGCGGTTAAAACAGCATTGAACCGGTTTGTGTGTGACTGCGCTGACGCGTCAGACAGAAGCTTGTCCAGTTTGAACTGCCGCCTCCAATTGGAACTCCATGCATGTCCGATTCTTCATAAGAAGTAAATCACCCTTGATTTATTATCAAAGTACATCCCTGGAAGTTGGCCGGACGCATCTACCTTGACAGGCTCGTAGCAGTGTAAGGTTTACCCAGTCACGTTCATATTACTGTTCAGCCTTATAGTGCAATAAGGCTAATCTGGCCTTGATAACATTTTTAGTCACCAGCAACTGTAAAGCGCTTGCTGCTTACTGCTGGCAAACAGCACTTTACAAATGCAGAGATTGATTGATTGATTGATTGATTGATTGATATAGTACAGCTAGAATTGTGAAATGAACGTGACCTCATAATACCTCCGTGGTTTCAGGGTGCAGAAGAGCTGTTTGACCTTTGCCCCCCTCCTCCCTGATGACATCAGAGAGCTGCGCGTGAGCGGCGTGGCCTACCTGGGAAGTAAGATGGACTGGGTGGTGAGGGCGGAGGAGGTGGCCGTGTGTGTGAGGGAGGGGGCAGCTCAGCAGCCCCCCCTGCAGGTCGTCCTGAAGAACTCGGAAACCACAATTCCCCTGACACCAGGTAACTTCCGGCGGCAGTGCTGCTCTGTGGGTTACAGGCAGCAAATTGCTCATATGCAGAGTGTCATGTAAAGAGAATCTGAGCAGCTGTTGCAGCAGGGGTACCCAACCCTGGTCCCGGAGAGCCGCAGGGACTGCAGAGTGACTGCGCAGCTCAGTTGGGGGTCTGCAGGGTGACTGCGTAGCTCAGCTGGGAGACTGCAGCTCAGTCACTGGATTTGTACTAGTCTGAGTTCTCTTCAACTGACCTACCGTTCTGATTGGCCATTTCAGCCGTCAACACTATCAGTGGCACAGTGTGTCCTAGCCACATCCAGTTTTTGATTGGTGCACCCAAAAAGAACAACTTCCCCACATTTTTTCCATTGCAGATTTCACGGATACCGTTTATTGAAGGTGCTTCATTTCATAGTGGTTCACATTTGTACAAAAGACAAATATACGTTCACATTTCAATGTCCCATACGTAGACAACTGTAAACACCGACAAATGCCAAAAATGAAAACTTGAACCTAGGCAAACAACTGGTCGACCTAAAAGAGATATCGGGTAGGACCTTCATGATATCGGGTAGGACCTCCATTGTCTAAATAGAAAAAGATTGGTACACCCAAAAATCTAAGGTTACGCGTTACCAGCTACTGGTCGTCACCTGTGTTTGTCCCCTGATTTTCCACTGTTCAGAACTGCATGGCCGTGTGCTCTCCCTGCTCCAGCCTTCCTCCTCAGCTAAGCTGCTTACGCACGGGCCCCCCAAGCTATTTTTCCGACCTGCGTTGTGGTTACAAGGCCGATCGACATCGAGTCACAGGGCGACCGCTTTTCTACCTGTAACAGATCCGCATTTTGTGCTCGTCGAATCGCCGACGTCAAAAAAAAAAAACGCCCCGCTAATTCACCTCCATGACCGAAGTTGACGTCAGAATGGAATGTTCGGCAGTGGCCTCTCTGTTGTAATTAAAGGTTTGGAATTTTCTGTTTTTATTTATTCATTTTTTTCAGGAAAATATGTGACCTTTCCTCGTGAGCCGGGAGAAGTACGGAAAGTGGACTCTGCCGGTTCCTGTTGGCCCTTGTAAGATGCCCCCCCCCCCCCCCCCAGTCTGGGTCCTCAGCCATATGACCCGATGTCTGTGTGGGTCTGTGAGAATAGCGTTCCCAAAAATGCCGGCCATTTTGGAAAAAAGCTATCCACTAAGTACCCGGATTCATAAGGAATGAGGAGAATATTTCATGCTTAGTAAAACTACCGTGATACCAGGCTCAGGGTTAAGGATGACCAGTCAACTGAAACGGGTATTAAATATGAAGTAGCATACGCAATTATACCTTTTGAGGCTTCTTATTGTTACCGTGACATCGTCACTGTGAGCATTAAGCAGAAACACTTTCTAAAAAACTGGTGCTATCAACATTTCTACATCTTCTAAGTATTTCTAAAGAGTATTTTGGGAAAATCAACAGTATTTGATATAAAGAAGAGCACAAAATCAAACAGTTTGCAAAAGAGGCCAAAGGACTTTGATGGTAATCATAAACATGCGTGGTAATATTTCAATCAAGACTTTAAAGCATGTGACAAAACTACTTGTACATACGTAATTTTTATGCATGACAGGGATCAATCAGTCTTATGCTCTTTTGCAGTATGATTTTATAAATGACTGAATAGCTTCTCAGCATTAAATGTATTTCCTGCATTATTATTTCTATAATCTTTTCCATTTCTGCTTTTTTAAAATTCTGGTTCCCCTTTTTATGGTGGAATATTGAATATTGATGTTTCTCTTCTCTGCCAACACTAAGTTTGATACTGAAAATTGAAATTTCAGTGTATGTTGACTTTTATTTCAATAAAATACACTGACATGTGCATGAGTTTTGTTGTTGAGAGAATGGTTTTGTGTTTGTAATGGGAAATATTTTTCATTCAGTGAAAATGTGTCTCTAGATTGGAAAGGTGCATGAAGAATTTCTCAGGTGGCCCTTGAAAAGCAGTGTAGAAAAGGAGCAGTCTATTATTTTTCCCATGTGCAACCAACTCAAGAGAGAAGTAAGCCAGTGATTGTATTGCATCCTACAGGCCACACTGTGCTACAGGAGAGCCAGTGACTATTTTACACCCTACGGGCCACACACAGTACTACGGGAGAGCCAGTGACTATTTTACACCCTACAGGCCACATAGTACTACAGGAGAGAGGATGACTATGGACACCACCAGTTTTCCTCCCCCCTGCTTTTTATCTATTGCCTACAAACAATACCGACTCTGAAACTCAGGTTGTGCATAATATTGAAACATATACAGTATTATAAAAGGTACTGTTAACCAAATAATGCAAAGTCATTTGTGGAGGACCACAGCTAGTTAACAGTCATCTTTGGACCGTACGTTAAAAGATGAGACTCACCCACTGTACAACATCTTTGAACTTACTGCCTTCAGGCCGCAGATTCAAAGGCCCACTGACAAGGAAAGCCTGACATAAACAATCCTTCATCCCTACATCACTGTAGCTCCTTCAGTACATCTATTAAAACCACAACTTGTGGACTGATGCAGAAAATCACTTTTGTGAAGAGATTTCCGCTTATTTTATTCTATCACGGTTGCCGGCATTTGTCACAAAGCCATGCCAAATTTTCACTTTTCGTTGTGAAGTGGACACTGACGCTTTTGAGGCATTCGCCATTTTGAATTACCTTCTTGTAGTTAGTCCTGACCTGCTGCCAAGGCCTCCCGGCATAGCTGGGCGTTTTCAGTTAGAAGTGGGGAGAGAATGATTGCTTAGCCCATAAAATCATTTCTCATGAAAATTATGCCATCTGAGTTGATTGGACTGCGGGCAAAATGCTCCATGAGGCGGAATGGAGCAGAGATTAACCCCTTACTTACACACTGGCACTGTCTGCAGATTTCCTCCAGCAGTCCCCTGGGGCCTTGACAGCACCAACTGTTGCATTTTTGATCGATGGTGTTTCTTTACCTCATCAGATTTCGACTTGAGAAGGACTCGCTCTCGCTCTTGCAATGGTCGTGTGCGATTGGCTCCTCGTTACAAACCCCGCCCCTTTTATGTGAACACACATATGGGTTGAGTGGAAAATCCTGGCTTGACAGGGCGAGTTTGTAACTGGCGTTGTGATAACATGATTATTCCTGACAGCCATGGTTAAGATTTGTTGAGACGGCAAACTTGGACTTTGCTTAGCTAAGGTGAGCTTCTTTGGCTATATGGGCACCAGGTTGTCAGTTCAAGCTGCAGGCAGACTTGTGTGGCCCGTGTGATCTCCCAGCATGCTCTCCTCCTGTTTTGTCCTCCCTGCTGTTGACTCTGGCGTCTGGATGATGTCACTGAGACCGACAGGGTGTGTCTCCTGCTCAGTAATGAGCCCCTGCAGCAGGGTCGGACTGGAGCTGACTATCATTCACAGGGACACAGCCACTTATGCGACATTATCGCATTCACACATGGATGCTTTCTGCAGATGCACAAAAACACAGAACGAACACACGCGCGCGCACACACATACATATACACACAGCCGTAAAATTATCCACAGACTCATGTCTGGCCCTTGATAAGAACTTGCAATAGAACAATATTCAGCCTGTCAATTTGCGGCCATAATTATGGAGTGCTGGTTAGTTCAGAACTGTGCAGCTGTGAATTATAAGTCCAAATCCTGGGTGAGACAAAGCCAAGCTGTACCAAGTGATTTGCAGATGCACTGTCTACAGACAGATTTTAAAATAGTGTGAATTACTGTCTTTATGTGCCTTTGAGAGAGCTGGAGACCATCCTAAAATCACTTTTTATGCCTATCCAATATCTTCTCACAGAGTTGTTTAGCTATGCTGCTATTGATTTATACTGTATCTTGCAATTAAAGTGTAGGAACATTCTCATAAACAATGTCACTGGGCAACTTTTTAACTCCAAATGTATGTTAACCTCATAGCAGATATTAGCTATCTTGCTAAAATGTAAAATCATTGAAAAATAGCTTAATATTGGCTATTTGGCTGTGTTTAAAACGCGAGTAGGAAGATAGCGATGTCTCGCTGCAGTGATTCTATCTGCGTTTGTGACCGGTGAAAACCTAGGCTGTGGAGAACCGAAGCTGCGCTGTTGGGTGCTGCTGGGTGGCTCATCAGGTTAAGGCATTGTTGTTGTTACAAAATGGCAGACGTGCAGAGAGCATGCACATCCTCCTGCTAGGCTGCTGGGGGAGGGGCCCTCCGCCGACTCGTCCCTCCGCAAGCCGGGCCTGTGGTGAGCCAAGTGTGATTGCAGACGGCACGCAACATCACGCGCTTCAGAGGAGAGCAGAGGTGGAAAATCCAGGGTTGGACATGTAAATGTCTTCCCCAGTGTTTTTTTGTTTCAATCGCCTGGATTTGCTTATTATGACAGTTCTCCACCCAGGAGGTAAGAGGAGCGGACAGGGGTGGGGGGTGGCGCATAACTAGCTCCTCCTCTGTGGCTGCTCTCTGCTTCCAGCTGTCCCTTCACAGCTATAGCCTCACTTACAGGTACACACACCTCAGGGTGAATGAGATGCCCCATATAAAGGCACAGTCTGCAGTGACTTGGGGCTTGGGGAGAGATCTTCACGAGCTGCTCTGCACTATAGTCTTGTATTTTTACCCATCACGCCTTCAGAGAATTTTTTATTTTATTTGGTGAGTGTGTGTGTGCCTGTCTGTGTGTATGTGTTTTGGTTATTCCTTGGTTTTTATTTATTTCTTAACTCCAGAATAAGGGGAAATAAAATGGTGTGACTGTGCCACACATGACACTATTGGTCAAGCATGGTGTATTAGGCTAAGCCGCGGTGCCAGTGCGGCGCTGCAGAATTACAGGCAGACCAATCACATGACGCTCATTATGAAACTGGAGTCCCACAGTGCGTCATCAAGTTTGCATGACTCAGCAAGTTTGGACAGAAACAGGAAGTTGGGGTTGACACATACAGTAAACCACGGGAGTGTTGTCATGGCAATTAAAATATCTGGGAATAGGTCCACAGTCTATCAACCACACGGTCATAATCCTTTTAGAAACATTTGTTCAATCGCTTAATTTAAAACTTGACTGACTTTGGAATTGTGCTTATCAGAAATTGCAGAAACAACACCATTTTTTGTGACACCTTTTACAGTAATATTTTTTTGAGAGAATTTTATTTTACAAGTTCAAGTGAAACAGTCCAAAAAGAAAGACTTAACCAGCTGATATACAGACAGACAGACACATATGGATATAATTTTAAAAAATTAAAATAATCATACACATGGGGACTCAGTCAAAATAGAAAAAAGAGAGAAAATATATTTAATTATATTTGGTGGAATATTTTACAGTAATATTTGTTTTCCTCCTTGGTGTTGCGTTTGTGTCTCCACTGTACCGCACTGTGTCATAGGGACTTCTCCAAACCCCAGAGAACAAAAATGTCTTTATTTCTAAACAGCCTCATCTGTACTTCCATAGGAAGTACTATTGCACATACACTTACTGTACTCTGCCCATTGTGACGAAACTCGGGTCTCACACTGCACTGTCAGCCCAGTCAACATCACCCCCCCCCCCCCCCCCCAGCACCGCTTTTATTCTGACTCCCTCTGTGCCCATATGTGAAATATTATACTCTGTGATCAGGTTTTCGCATGCCTTCAACCTTCAGTGTACATGTGAAAATGACTGCAGCAGCGAGAGACTCAAGCTATAAGCATTCTGCCTCAGATATGCTGCACCTACACGATTCTGTGCCCTCTCGAACTGTGAAACTGCTCAGAAACTGACCGAATACTCCATGCCTCCATGCATTGTTGTGTTTGCTCAAGTGATGACATCAGGTCATTTATTTGTCCTGAGCTTCCCAGGGACTATGGATGAAAAGGAGCTCATTAGCTAACTCTGGCAACATTTACATCGATGTGGAAACTGAAATGTTGATTGGCATCCATTGTCCCTGTTAAATAAACAAACAAACAGCGCCATTAGCTATTCAAATGTACCCACTTAAATTTAGAATCGGCCACCATATTCAGAATGGCTACTGGAAACGGTAGAGACATGGGGCCTGATAAGATTCTGCAACATTGGTCCAGGGAATGCATGGTAATTGGGGGGGGGGGGTTTCTCTCGACTCCCCCATCACCCCCACTAAACTTATCCTTTTTTCCATTTCCAGTCATGATTCCTGCATTATGAAGCCTCACCACTCGGGTCCCCTAGATTTACAACAGCATTGACGCACAGTGTCCTCAGCGAGGGCTGAGTATTTACACACCGGGGCTGCCCAGCCCGGTTCCTGGTGATCGACTGTCCTGTAGGTTCTCCCTCCAACCCTAACGAAGCACAACTCATTCAACAGCCAGAGATACCATTGATCTGCTGATCAGTAGGATCAGGTGTGTGAAATTGGGCCTGAAACGAAGACCAACAGGATGGCAGATCTCCAGGAGCAGGGTTGGGCATACACGACAGATGGCATAACCAGTACAGCAGCAATCCTTCCCCTCTAATTATAACCTTTGAGTATTTGCACTGTCAGCGATTGAGAATTCACATTTTGCCGTTTTATGTTACAGTAGTCAATAACTTATTGTCATTGATAAATAAACAAAACAGCACATCCCACTCCTTCATCTGGCCTCCAAAGATACAATAATGTATTCAAGATGTCCAGAACACAGGAGCTGAGGTCATGGCAATTGCGAAGTGAAATGCACATGCGTGGAATCTTTGTAATTACTTCACCTGGGATTCCTCCATGACTCAGCAGTGCATAGGTGCCCTTTTTTTTTTTTTTTTTTCCACTGGTCACAGAAAAAGTTAACTCTTTATCAAGAGGGCATGGCCCTAAAAAAACATTTTTTGATGCTCAAAGAACATTACTTTGTGCAGGGCTCAAGAATAATGCTTGTCTGCTTTTCTTGCCGTGAAGGTAACACAGAAGCTGAGTTTTATGTGAGATAAATCACAGAATTGGAACATTAGTACAGTAGACTCTTGACCAATATGCCCTAAAAGTGCAGTATCAAAAACATATGAGCTTTCCAGAGACTAGAGACAACATACAAATATAACGGCACCTTATCTTACTTCACACCTCTCGTCATTTTTAATGCTGAAAGGCTAAACTGATAAAGTGTGTCATACAGCACAAGAAATGTGAATGATTTTCATTTCACTTCTTTTTCGTGGAAGTTAATTAACATTTGTCACTGACTCACTCCATCAACTGAGCTAATGTTTATGTAACATCAGGAGGCAAGTCATGGCAAAGCAAGTCATCACTTGTTGACATTTTACTGCTTGTGTGTCTCCATAACACTGATGTAGGCACTTTCATGGCTACCTATCAGACACTACTATTGATATAAATAGTTATTGTTTATTTATTGTTGTAGATCTGGGTTGTTGACACTGTTCAATATCTGATGATACCAGATAAATCATAAGTTAAATGCCATAACACAGGCTTTGAATTAATGAATGTGCTCTGTCCAATTGGTAAGTTAATTGAATGCTGTTTCTTTTATGTAATGATACATAGAAATGTACTGTTAATCTTTAAAGCGCGTGTGTTCACTAGCTAGCTACACGTACTTCTCACAGACACAGTTCACTTATTCATATACAGCTATCTATAGTAGCTAACTGGCACAGAAGTTCCCCAATTGACCTCATATCTTAGTTAGCTGCCTTCTGTTAAATTTACATATTTTGTCTCCATATTAGGAAGACATTAAACCATTCAGTTTATTGTTAATTGTATTAAAAGTAAAAGTTTTAGCAGATTCAGTGAACTGACATGAACACACACAGTAAACTGACCAGTGTTAATTCAATTCTTAACAGGTAACATTTGGTCCCACTCTGGAATGTGGGACCAAATGGTATCTATAAAGAGTTGAATTAACACTGGACATTTTACTGTGTACCAGGTGTTTTCAGATGGAGACAGATTTGGCATGCTTTTAATGGTTCAAGATAAGGCTATTATGTTTGAACAGCATATCCTACATGACTACTGAGATATGGAAAATCAGTTAATGAAAGTTGTGCGGACTTGCTGGTTCAATATCAATGCCAAGAGAAAGCATATTGTGGGTTTAGCCCTGTATTGTAAACATAATGGCAAAAGGTTAATAAAGTTGAAGAACTGATGTTTTTACTCTGGATATCCATTTTTATCCCAACATAAACGATTAAATAAGGGTTAACAACCAGTTTGGAGGAGGGAAAATGCAGTATTTAGGACAAATAATTCTTCACTGTTATTACTGTGTGCTGTGTGAAATATTGTCACTAGCAGGATAAAACCCTTTTAAAAAACGCCCCCCTTCATGTACAGACGTTTCAAAATAAAATAAAAAAAATAAATAAAACATTCAATACTGTTTTGTTGTAAAAGAAGCAAAAATCCAATACTCCATGAACATGTGTTTAACCACCGCTTTGTGTCCAATACAGACCGATACAGACACACGAGCGAGGTTAACAGCCGATAGTCGACAATTATTTCAGATCAAAAGAAAATAACCTTGAACCTGAAGTGCAACGATCTGGATCTCATTCACCATCCACTCATTTATGATACGAGGTAAACAAGCTAACATTACCTCTATATTTTTCAGAGACGTCTTTATCCTAAAGTTCGGGAAATAAACATGCATCAGAATTAATTTTGCCTGAGGTTGCGCTGTATAAACAGGAAGTTGCCTTGGTGCTTGCTCGCATGGGCAAATAAAACTGCGTTGTCATTGTGAAATATGGGCTATGTTGTCAACAATTTTTCATTATCTTTCCGTGGGATAAAGAAGCCGACATTAATCAGAAAGGAAGTTTAAGAAAGAAAGAGGGAGCCAGATACCAACACATTACAGCAAACGTAAACTTATTTACTCTAGTAATAATAAAGCTCAGTAGAATAATAATGCGAATTGCCTACTCCAAAATTCAGACGGAATCGGATTACAACTGTCCAGAAACCACTCGCTACAATCAGTGTGACGTCAGTGTCTGGGTGTTCTGATAGGCTGGAGAGGTGCCTTGCTACTTCCGCTTCCTCCCTGCGCTGTTATATGTCGTAGGACACAGAGCTGCCCACAATCGTTTATTTCGTCGGTCTGAGGGTTACCTGCTTCAACAGTGCTTGAACGGCATCCCAATTACCGTCTCCTAATACATCTAATTACCATTTACCTTGTTTACTTTATCGCTACGTGTATCGCCATCAAAAACTTTAGCTAGCTGAAGAGCGGACTCGAGACTATCGACTCACATTTTAAAACCGTGTAAAAAATTAACGACCATTTTGTCTAGCTTGCCTTTATAGCGTCTGTCTTTTTGAAGGGCATTATTACAAGGTAAGTACAGCCTTATTTATTTTACACTAATGTTTAGCTAGCAACCCAAGTTAACTTGCTTTCGGGTCAATTAACAAAATTTGTCTTAGTATTTTATAAAGTCAACGGAGGTTAATTTATGCAGTGCTAAGAAAGCAAGTGACAATATTTGGCTTTCATATTGAGAAGCTAACCCTTAGGCTAAGGCTTAGCTATTGTTATGAATTTCCAACGTGGTGTAGGCTAATTAGCTTTCTTTGTATATACCGTTCCGTCATTTGCAACTAGCCGAAACGAGACGCGATAATTAGATAAGTGTAGTTTGTTCATGTGCAAAATTATGAGTATTTGGAAAAGGGCAATTAAATAGACTGGTTGTGTAGAGGCTGGTTATAGTCATTATTTCAGAGTGCTTGTAACATAACTACCGTTAGCCTGACTGGGGGGTAGTTTCGTTATCTCTCTGCCAGGCCCTTGCCTCTTCGAGAGATAAACCGACTGAATAGCAGTAAGCAACGGGTTGCGTGATAGATAAGTAAATTGCCAGTTGTCTGTCAACGGGTTCGCTGTATTTCTGCGTGTTGCGGGTTGTTTCAGTAATGGCGGCACATTGTTTTAGTTCGCTGAGTGCCCGCGTGTGTTTACAATCGGGCCTGCAGTGCGCGTGAGGGAGTGCCCCGTGGTTTATGCACTGCGTCACAACGTGGATTTTTTTCATTCCAGTTATTGAATGAGCGATTTGGCTTGGGTGTGCCTCCGGGGTCATGTTTGTCGCATGACTGTACACAGTGTTACTGCATCGTGTGTTTTACTCGCGTCTGTTTAACATTTTCCCACTCCTCACGTAGTTCGATAGTGCAGCTCAAACGCCCTGTAGCAATGTAAATACTGCATCAACAGTACGGAAAAACTGATTTCTTCAATGTTCGTATTTTTACCTGCTCCTGATATTACCCCAGTTGCTCTGTACGGTTATGTTGATGTGATCGAGTGTGTTGCATAGTGCCTGAGGTATGTTTTAGAAGTTCTTGTTTCAAATGGATAACATTGCCCGATTCCAAAAGAATCGGTAAATGTAGTCGGCCTGTGAATAATTAAACGCGCTGCACTGTCACAGGTATTGCTTGCTTTCTCTCCGCTTCTGGGTCCCTTGAATTCTCCGCCGGCAAGACGGAATATGAAAAGTAGAACGATCCAACACCACAAAAGCGGATAAAAATCCACGATTTAAAAACTGTATCTTTTTAGGAAAAAAATAGGAACGGATGTAAGGTGGGAATAAATGTCCACGTCCTCAGGTTTTTAGGGTACGGAGCAAAATGTCCTGTTAGTGAAATAGGAGGAGAAGTACGTGTACAGTGGTATCAGTTATAGACTTTTCTCTCTGCGTTAAAGCGAAGCGGAGAACAGTGTCCTTAAATGGCGCGTGGCTGCTGTATAATCACACAACGATGCTTTCTGTTCGTTGCTTTCCCTGCACGCGGTTGACCTGCTCTGCGAAAGAACACAAGTGGATTTTCTGCGCGGTCTTTGTGTTGCAGAAAGATGAGTTCCCAGGTGAGACAGAACTTCCACCAGGACTGCGAGGCCGCCATCAACCGGCAGATCAACCTGGAGCTGTACGCCTCCTACGTCTACTTGTCCATGGTGAGGAGGGAGGGAGGGAGGGAGAAGTATGCTTTAATGAGGAGTCGTGAAAAGAAAAGACAAAGAGAAATGATAGACAGATGGAGGGAAGAAGAATTGGAGATGGAAAAACTGGTGTGGAGAGTTCCTAACAAAAAAAATTTTATTTTTATTTTAAAGAGTTGATTTAACATCATAGGTTAGTCAGAGTATCGCCCATTGTTGAGCCATGCTGATTCATCCTGCATGAACCCTTTTGAAACCGTAGCAGATGCAGTTGTTCCTCAAGGTCCTATTCACACAAGCTCATCCTTTCACATGCATTTTTTAACATTTGTGCATCTTTCCGATGTTTAAATAATTCAGGTTAAGGATCTTCTTTAACGGTACAATGGCAGTGTCACACCCTTTTAATGATGGAGTGCAGTGCACATAGTGGAGATTATTTCCCATGATGCTGTGCAGTCATTGCATCGAGCTTTCCACTAATGGCCAATGTGTGGGATGCTGGGCGAGCTTTGCGGCGTCTGTCCCGATGTGTAGCTTTGATCTCCCATAATGCTGAATGCTCTCCCGCTCTGCTGTAGGCGTATTACTTCGACCGGGACGACCAGGCCCTGGCCAACTTCGCCAAGTTCTTCCGCAAGCAGTCCCACGAGGAGCGCGAGCACGCGGAGAAGCTGATGGACCTCCAGAACAAGAGAGGGGGCAGGATCTTCCTGCAGGACGTCCGGGTACGAGAGATTGTGTGTGTGTGTGTGTGTGTGTGTGTGTGTGTGTGTGTGTGTGTGTGTGTATATGTGAGTCTGTGTCTATCTGTCTGTGAGTCTGTGTGTGGGTGTATGCGTGTGTGTGTATATGTGAGTGTGTGTGTGTGTGTGTGTATATGTGAGTCTCTGTCTGTCTGTCTGTGAGTCTGTGTGTGGGTGTATGCGTGTGAGTGTGTATATGTGAGTCTGTGTACGCGGGTGTGTCTGCGTGTTTGTGTGCTCATGTGACTGGGACTGAGTCCGCTCTAACGGTGTGGGGTAATGCACGTGGCAGATAACGGCCCGCCCCTCGCTCTTTGCCCTATCTGCACACTCTCAGTCCACTGCTGTCCTGCCCACTCAGGCTCTTATCAACCGCACCCAAAGACAGCGACCCGCACACGCGATCATACACCCCTGTGCACGTATGCACACGCGCACACACACATACACACACACAGAAAGCCAGACAGCACTCGGGTAGCTACACTCAAGGTCAAAGTCAAAGAACACAGTCATGTGGACCCTCAGTGGCAAACAAGGACACGGAAAAGCAAGCTAAAAGAGACATGTAACTCAGAATCAAGGAGTCCGAGCAACAACTCAACAAACACAAACATGTACAACATATAAACACACAATGCATAAGGAGACTCGCTCAGCCTTACAGGTGGGAGAATCAGGAAGCGCACACGCACACGCACACACACACACACGCACACACACACACACACGGAGCTCTGTAAGGCTGCCCCTCATGATTTAACAAGGGAAGGAGAGAGAAATGTGACAAACCATATACCTGCTTTTCACCCGTTTTAACATATGTACAAGTAGTGTGTACTGTGCGTGGCCATGTGCGGTGTCTGTAAAGTGTGTGAGTGAACGTGCAGAGCGTGTAAATGTGTGTGTGCCTGTGTGCTACAGAAGCCGGAGAGGGACGAGTGGGGCAGCGGTGTTGAGGCTCTGGAGGGCGCCCTGCAGCTGGAGAAGAGTGTGAACCAGTCCCTGCTGGACCTGCACAAGCTGTGCTCTGAGCACAATGACCCCCATGTGAGTCCCCACTATACCCCACACGTTCACGTACGCATACACACACATGCGTGCGCGCACACAGACACGTACACGCGAATGCATACACACACACACACACACACACACACACACACACACACACACGTACGAATGCATACACACACACGCACGCACACAAGAACGCATACACACAGAAACTCACACGAGCATACACACACACACACACACACACACACACACACACACTCTTTCAGGCACACAGTGTACTTCGTAAGGCACATTGCTGACAGGTTGAATTAAAGACCACAGATTACCAACGGATACTTTACTGCGGAGTAAGCACTCTGTGCTGTGATTGGACGGTCAGCTCTCCCAGGGGAAACGCCCATTTCTGTTGGGCATGCAGGGTAAATTTTGAAAACCGCCAGGGGAAATCCTGGTTTCGGTTGAGGAGATCTGAAAGTGCGCTGTTTCCACTTGGGGTTGGGATTTTTCAGGCGAGTTGTTGTTCCTGGAAATTGCTTAACGCTTCAGCTGCCCCACGATTGGTTGTAATTCAGCCAGGGACCAGCGCTCGGTCGCGCGCGCTGTCCGGTAGTTGTTAAATCCGGACGGTGGGAGGCGGAGTAACTGTAACGTCAGACCCGCCACAGTCTACTCTGCCACGCGCGTGCGTCGCGTTCTCGACACTTGCCTTGAAGTTTTCCGTTTTTTTTTTTTTTTTTTTTGGCGCACTCGTATTTAAAACGCGGTCACAGAACCTCGGTTGACCACGTCGGAGCATTTGGGCGACGCCCTCTTCGACCACGCTCGAGACCTGAGCGACCGAGGGTGCGAACAGGCCCTTTAATCTTTGCCCCCCCCCTCCTTTGCCCACAGATGTGCGACTTCATCGAGACGCACTACCTGGACGAGCAGGTGCGGTCCATCAAGGAGCTGGCGGACTGGGTGACCAACCTGCGGCGCATGGGGGCCCCGCAGAACGGCATGGCGGAGTACCTGTTCGACAAGCACACGCTGGGCAAAGACAGCAGCTAAACCCGCAATCCTTTCCTTCTCTCTCTGTCCCGCTATTTAGCCATTTCCTGTGAGTGTGTGTGTGTCTGCAGTCATCCCTCACTCATTCACTGCAGCCCCTGCCCTGTGCTCTCTTCCTTCCTCGACGCAGTGACGTCCCCGCAAAGCCATCAAAGTTTCTGTCCAGGGCAGGCGGGGAGCTGGTGCTAACACTAACGCTCGCCGCCCTGGCCTCTCTGCTCACGTGTTTTAGTCGGGAAGTATACTCTTATCAATAAACTGAACCCTCTGGATTCTGAAGCTTTGTCCTCCTGTTTTTCTCTGTGTGCGTGCGTGCGTGTGTGTGTGAGCGCGTGTGTGTGTCCGCATGCCTGAGCGCATGTGTGTGAGCGTGTGTGTCTGTGTGTGTCTGTGTGTGTCTGTGTGTCTGTGTGTCCGCATGCCTGAGCGCATGTGTGTGAGCGTGTGTGCGCATTAGCGTAGGTGTCTCATTCCAAGGCCTTGACTACAGGTAGATATGGACAGTTGCAGTCAATCACAGGTCCCTGTTTATGGTTCTCATGGTATCGTGAAACTGAAACAGGTTCTGGGCTCTTAATGCAGATCTGAAGCTACAGCTCGCCTGGTGTAGTTTGCCAAGCCAACAGTGATATTAATGTCTCTCACTGCTTCCATGTGAGAATTGCGCAAGAATTTCAGTTCTTGGCAGGTCCAGGTTTTGACACCAAACTGTTTCCTGTAAGGGAAGGGATCGGCAAACGGTAAATTCCCACACCTCTGCTTTTACTAAGCTGGGTGTTAAGCAAGTTCTTTTCAGCTGTGGAAAAAGCCTGTTGGTATGGAAAGCATAATACTAAATACAGTTTATTTTGAACCAGTTTTCATTTTGTAGGAAAATGCACACATTAAATTTGGATTCAAGTGTTTTTATGATTCAAAGAACAATATGGAAACCTATCTTTTGATTCAGACAATCTTATATTTTAATTTAAATTTAGCCACAAGATAAAGATGTTCATTTGTATGAAGCTAATTTATGAACAGGACAATAACATTTCCTTTTGATGTTATGTTGTGTTTCGATACAAGCTAAAGTCCTCCAGTAGTGGATGGGCAGTACAAGAACTTTGTTGTTTTCAGGATAAAAGAAAATTCTAATTGCAGCTGAATAAAATAGACTTGATGCAGTGATGTAACTGGTTTATTTCTGTAGTTAATTATGTATATGTTATAACATCAAAAATTACAATTTTGCTTGCACCGGATCTTTGATACTTTTCAGCAGTGCTTTGAGGAACGGTGTAAAGTTTCTACATATGGTGATTATCGTCAGAGATCAGATGTAAACCCAAATTAGTGTTACGCTAAAAAGAAGTGTCACGGCCAGCTCCACCACTGGAAATGGAAACGATAAAAACAGGCAAGTGGCCATCTTGTCCATGCAACAGATTTCACAGGAGAACTGTTAATTAAACAAAATCTTTAATTCTGCGCGAACCTCCAAGCCTGCACTTTGCACCACTATTGGTCAGGCTGTAAAACAATGGAATGTTTCTCCATTCTGTGGCTGTCACATGATCAGCGAGGGATCTGCGCCTGAAATAGCTGCTTACAACTGGCCTTGGCTGCCTCTTTAGAACCAGCAGACTGTAGGCACCGAGTAACCATGGATACATGATTTCTGAGCTTGTTACAGAACTCTACTACTCCTGCCTCTATCACCTGGAAGGACTAAATGGTTCTATGAGTGGCTGGTATAAATGGTATAAATTTACCAGAATCTAAGGCGAGGCTCCCTAACCCTGGTCCTTGGGAACCATAGGGTCTGCAGGGTTTGGTTTCACCTTAAAATCAGCAATCAAATTCAGAACTTAGTAAATGAGGTGAGGTATTTATTACCTGTGTAAGTAAGTCTAGCAGGCCCTGTGGCTCTCCAGGACCAAGGATGGCTACCCTGACTGAATGTCTGATTTTCACATTTGACGCAGCTGTGGTAGCGGTTGGATCCTCCTTGGTTTGCGTGCCGAAAATAGCCGAGGACAAGCCCCTCCCCCTCAGTCTGCGTCCTTCCCCCCTGGGGCCCGACCTTTCCCCCCTTCCTGCATCAGAGGGCCCAGCAGGTCTCCCTCCACCAGGGAGATCCCTGAATCATTGGCCGAGGGCTGCTGAGTGGCTGCCGGTGGAGAGACTGCGGAGGAGGGGGCGGGGCTAATGACGGCGGGCCCGCCCACCACGCTGGCCCGGTTGGCGGCGGCGGCGGCGGCGGGGGAGAAGTTTCCGTGGTTGCAGAAGCTGCCGTGGCTGCCCCCATTGCAGAGGCCGCCGGCGATGCTGTTGCTGCTGCTGCCGGGAGCGTTGATGCTGCCGGAGCTGGCGCTGGCGTTGGGGGCGGGGTTTCGGGAGGGAGGAGTGAAGGAAAACACCTTTTCCACCCCTCCCCCCGGGCCCCGGGCGCTGAGGGGGCCGGCCTGGCTGTCGCCGGAGGACGGGATGTCCAGGGAGAGGCGGGGCGGCGGGGGCCGGCGGGTGGGCGGGCCCTGGGAGGGGCGGAGTTTGGGCAGGGGGCACGGCTCGGGGGCGGGGTCGGGGAAGCAGAAGGTGTGGCCGGGGTGCGGCTCTCCCTCCGAGCCGAGCCAGGGGAAGGCGGAGGTGGGGGGCGGGCGGCCGGGCGTGTCCGGGGGCAGCGCCGGTGGGGCCAGGGAGCAGGAGCTGCGGTCCCAGTCCTGGGGCCAGCGCGGGGGCCGGGGGCGGGGCGGGGCGGCGGGCGCGCAGTGGATGGGCGTCTGCGGGCAGCTGTAGAAGCCCGGCCGCTCGTACGCGGGCAGCGAGGAGAAGGCCAGCTCCAGCTCCCGCTCCGGCGGGTGGCAGGGCTGCCCCGGGGCCGGAGAACCTTCCGGGTGCAGGTAGAGCGGGAAGCGGCCGAGCGGGGCGCCAGGCCGTCTGCGGAGGAGGGAGACCCGCGACGAGGCCGAGCCGCGCGGGAAACTGGGGGGCTGGACCCCCAGGAAGCGGCTCAGACCCCCCAGGAGGGGCGTTGAGTGATTGGCCTCTTCGTGCTCCTTAATCTGTTCCAAATTGGACTGGAACTCCATCTCTTCCTTGGGCACACTGAGAGGGTCAAAATGGCGTCAGAACCAACACGTAGGACACCACATATTTCCCTCACCTGTGGTTTATTCCACATAAAAACAGGCACTGCTTTCAAGCAGACGTTCGCCAAAGTGGGGATTTGGGGGTCCTCTTCAAAAAGTAAAATTTCTAAATGTAATTGAATTTATTTAATGTATGTAATGTATGTAATTTATTTAATTAATGTCATTTATTTCTAAATTACATTTTTTTTTAGAAAGACAGTTTTTCGTTTCATGAAACGCATGCTCATCACATTATCTGGTCTTTGGTAATAATGGGCCTGTAACATTATGCTTCTGTTGGCAATGTGCACCTGTGAATTAAGTGTGGGCTTCTGGAACAGGAAACGTTTAAGCCAACATGGAGGCTGTGACACGCCCAAGTTTGTCGTTCACTGTTCAAAAATAGAAGCGTTCGTTACAGACGCAGGATATGGTGCTTTCACAGAACAGTCAGTGGCACAGTGGCCCTTTGTTTCTAAGAAGCTGAATAGGGTCCCACTATGTCACTTACACGGTTAACCACTGTGCAAACGGCACTAGTGGTCAGCCACTGTTGCTGGGTCATACATGTAAGGTCATGCTCATGTAATAACAGGATGGGATATCAGCCAGGACAGGAGTGCAGCTTTCAGAACTCTACTGCATGAACCTAACCATGCAGAAGGGGGAAATAGCAAAAATGTTTAGCTGCGGTGTGAAAAGGAATGTTAGATCCTCACGCTGGTTAGTCACATGGAATAGCTGCATGATCAGTAATTGTGAAACTAAATGATGTGGCTACAGATGGTTCTGGTGAACAGCAGAATGATGCATGTTCAGAAACACGAAATGAAGAAAGAATGGAAAATCTTGTTATTTGGTGGCCGAAATGCTAAAAAGTGCTGAGAGTGTGGGTGTGTTATTACGGTACTCCAGATTTAGTGTGTAATTGGTACAATTTTAGTGTGCCAACTATGTGAGAGTGTAACTGGTGCAATGCCAGTGTGTTGGGAGTATGTGAGTGTGCATTTGGTGTAGCTCCAGCATGTTGGCAGTGTGTGTGTGTAATTGGTGTAAATCCAGTGTGTTGGCAGTGTGTGAGCGTGTAATTGGTGTAACTCCAATGTGCTGCAGTGTGTGAGTGTGTGATTGGTGTAACTCCAATGTGTTGCAGTGTGTGAGTGTGTGATTGGTGTAACTCCAATGTGTTGCAGTGTGTGAGTGTGTGATTGGTGTAAGTCCAATGTGTTGCAGTGTGTGAGTGTGTGATTGGTGTAACTCCAGTGTGCTGGTAGTGTGTGAGCGTGTAATTGGTGTAACTCCAGTGTGTCGTGCAGCTAAACATTTTTGATGAGAAATGACAGCATTACACAGTGCATCAAATACCTATATTTGCCATATGGTTTCTATAGCTTTGTCATGAGACTGATAATTATTATTTGTTACTGCTATCTCGCTAGCTAGCTAATGTTATATCTTTCTATCTCTCTCACTGCCTAGCTAGGTAGCTAGCGATCTCTATATCTCTCTCACCAGTTAGGTACATAGCTAGCGATCCCTATCACTCTCAATACCTAATGTTATCTGGCTTGCTAGCGAGAGAGAGAGATAGGTCGCAAAGCCAGCTCTCTCGTGGTGCATAAAACTCAGTGTGTTTTGGTGTCAATGTGATTTTGGTAGAATAAGCCACATATTTGCCATATCCTATCCTTTAAGTTTTTAGCTGCACCTCCATTCCATGAGTGAATGGTATCGTATCAGCTGAAGAAATAGGAAGCCCGAAACTCTGACTGGGTGTTGATGGGCAGTGCCCACAAAAAGATAAACTTGGCAACTTTTTACGGGCCACTTTCGTCATTCGCTTGGCCAGTTGCTCGGGTCGCTGGCCATCACTCAGCTACATAGAGAACGAATGGGCTTCCGGTAATCAGTCAACCAAATCACTTGCTGCGTGAATGTAGAGGGCTGATGAATGCTAATCAATACCTGATGTCCAGAGCAGAGCCCATGAAGGAAGGCTTGCGGTGGTCGGCGCTGGCTGCGGTGTAGGGGGGCTGGGGCTCAGACTCGTTCCAGTACTGATCCCTCTCCACGAGCGGCACGCTGTCGTACATCTCATCCACCGTCAGCAGGGACACCTGGGGGGCGGGGGGGGCACAGCCCTGCAGTGAGCTCAGATAAAGTGGGCTGAACCCGGCTGGGCTGGTCCTGCATTCAGCAGTGCTGATCTAGGGTCAGTTCTGCCTTTCGCCTGCATTCAACAGTGCTGATCTAGAGTCAGTTCTGCCTTTCACCTGCATTCAGCAGTGCTGATCTAGAGTCAGTTCTGCCTTTCACCTGCATTCAGCAGTGCTGATCTAGAGTCAGTTCTGCCTTTCGCCTGCATTCAACAGTGCTGATCTAGGGTCAGTTCTGCCTTTCGCCTGCATTCAACAGTGCTGATCTAGGGTCAGTTCTGCCTTTCGCCTGCATTCAACAGTGCTGATCTAGGGTCAGTTCTGCCTTTCGGCTCACAGTGGGTGAGGTGAGGACACGGGCAGGGGAAACTGACCCTGGATCAGCACTCCTGCCCTGAAACGCTTTATGAACATGACCTCATCTCAGCTGGATTTAGACTGACACATCCACTGGTGAAGCAAAGGGGCAAGTGAGAGGAAGAGAGAGTAACAGATGGCTACAAAAGAGGATGTGGAGAAGAGGAAGAGGATCAATCAATTCCTGATTTTAGACATGCAATTCATGACCCAGTGACTGAAGTATCCTGATTTTAATCTCTGCTCTTTAATTACTGTTACACTGCTGTCTCATTCCCCATTTGGTGTTTCTAGCTTGATTGTCAGCTGTCTTGTTGGGTAACTCTGTGTTTTATGTCAGGCCCCCCTTGCAAAAGAAACATTCAATCTCAACAGGGAATTCCCAGTGAAATAAAGGTTAAAAATAAAAATAAAAAAGGGACAGAAAACTGAAGACGTACGAGAGGAAGACTGGAGTGGAGGTGAGCTAACCTGAAGGTTGCGATCGACCAGCCAGTTGGTCTCAAAGTCGTCGTCATCTTCTCCGAAGGGGTTAATGAGCTGCTCAGCCACCTATGGTGATACGTCAAACCCCCACGTCAAACAGAGATTACATTACGTTCATTTAGCAGACGCTCTTATCCAGAGCGACTTACGCAACTTTTTACATAGAATTTATATTGTATCTAATTACACAGCTGGATATATACTGAAGCAATGCTGGTTAAGTACCTTGCTCAAGGGTGCAACGGCAGTGTCCTACTGAGGAATCCAACCTGTGACTTTTAGGTTACAAGACCAGCTCCTTACCCGTTATACTACACTGCTGCCCGGCGTACAGTGATCACAGGTACAACTATACAAAGCAGGAGGACTGACTTTCGTGCTGATTCACCAACACTGAGTCCTTCGGAGAGGACCTTTGCCCTCAAATCAATCATCAGTTTTTGGTGGTAACTTTGTCTGCCCATTGATAATGTAGTAAAAAAAAATCTTCAAGATATGGGTCCCTTGCCTTGGAAGAATCAGCCTGAGTGATGATGAGCGTGGTAGCATCCACTCTAAATGTATTAGCGATACACAGCTAAGGTGTCAAAGAGGTGTGTTTTGAAAGCAGGACATGGCAAGTAAGATATCTAGACAAACACAACTTGGAAAAATGTACGACTATTAAAATCCAGTGGAAGGATAGAAGAGCTTGACGTTGAAATATGATAACATCAAACCAGGGTGAAGTTCCCCTTTTAGATTTCCACCCGATTTGCATACTGACTCCCTTGTCAATGGTGGGGGGGGGTTGGGGAAATTTGGGGATGTTGACCCTATAAAACACTATTAAAATGGTACAGTGAACTAAAAGGAGCTACATTTTTAGGAGTTTGCCCAATATAGGTCTGGGAAGCCTATTAGCACTGTTGCCCATGTAACTCAGGCAGGTGCACTGATGCTCTCTTACACTGTAAGCTGTTCTGAATAAAGGTATCTGCAAAATGGCTGACTGGATGTATCGCTCACTCTCACCTTTAGCCAGCCAAAGTAGAAGAAGAACTGGAGGAGGGTGAAGATTGGCAGGTAGAAGTCAAGATCGTGTCCAGGGTAGCCCTGGGCGGGGTCAAGAAACTGTCGACCAATCAGACAGGCGAGAAAGAAAGTGTAGACAGCCACCGTTGCCACCTAGCAGGGATGGATGAACCCAGCAAAAACAGGCTTTCAGCTTCTGCAGATCCATTTTGCTTCAGCACATGGAACATGCATCACTTGGCTGACATCTAAATATTTCTGACTTCTTTTGTTACCTGTAGTTACCAGCACTATAAGGGCCCTATAGTTTTTTTGATAAATAACTCCCATTGAGGAACATTACTCTCATTTCAATAAATGATGGATTTAATTGGATATCAAAAATTGGATGTCATTTTTACAATATTCATTTGGTTTGAAAAAATATTGCGTATTGGTCTTTCAGTAAACATGAGACCAATACGTAAAAGTCAATGAATGATCATCATTGTGCCATTGTGTTTTTTCAATACAGACGACAGTAAATTTTTAAAGTCAATCCACATTTAATTAGCAGGACAAGGGGCATCTATAAGGGGCAGCTAATAAAATTATACCTACTGTAAGCTGTCTTCTGATTTTTGACAGAGCATGCTGCCTGCCCTTTGTCAAACTCAAGTTTTTTCTTTTTATATTTATCAGATTTTGAAATTACAGCCTGTTGCTGTCTTTGGGGTGCAGCCTAACAATTTTTAACAAATTGCATGTTGCACAATACAAATTATGTTCATAGTGTCGCACTGAATCAGACGGATGTACTCCACCCAATAATTTTCCAGAAGTTGGTCATCCATGTTTCACCTTGAAGCAGCTATGTAGTATCAAGGTTGTGGGTTTGATCCCCAAGCAGAGAATGGCAGATACACATTTTAGCAAAGTACTGAACTGCTTAAGCAAAACATCGCCAGCTGGGTAAAGGAAAATGTAAAAGGAATGTATCATACCCAATCTGCGTTTTGTAGTTGTTCCAATGACCTTTGGTATGCACTGATTGTACGTGACTTTGGATGAAAGGGTGCGCCAAATAAATGTGATATCATGTAAAGGAATGTACATTACATTGCTTTTTATTTGGCAGATACTTTTAGTGACGTACAATAAGTGCACATCCAAAGGTTGTGGTAAACACAGAACAACACAGAACGCAGGACAGATAAGGTACAATTCTCACGAAGTATCAGTCATGAACATCCATAGCCATGAACATCAAGACTAGTTCCCATAATAAGCACTTAGTAAGTCAGTAAAGTTATGGCAAGTCATAAACTAGAAGTGAGGCAGGATTACAAGAGAGATGGTGAAGAGCTACAACATCAAGATTTACAGAAGATACGAAATACAACATAAAAGTGCTAGATGAAGATGCAAGTGTACCACACTGTACTAGATCAACACACAAGATACACGTGTTACAATAAAGTGCTGCTAGATTTGGGATAGCCCCACTGAGGAGTGTAGTGTTAAAGTGTAGTCTGTAGAGATGTGTCTTCAGACCATGGCAGAAAATGGGCAGTGACTGAATGGTTTGTAGAGGAATGGGGAGTTCGTTCCACTGCTGCTGAGCCGAAGTGGAGAAGCTCCAGAGTTGGGATGAGTGAAAACCAGTCACATGGATGGTAGGAAGTAAAATTCGCCCACCATCTAAGCTGCAATGGATAAGGGGTTCTGCTAAATGGTGAAGTGTAATGGAACATTTTTGACACTTCCTTTTAACTACTTCACAAAATCGACAAGCTTCTTCTATTTAATGTGCAGAGGTGTGATTGGTCAGAGATTTTCAGAGATTAGAGTCCCTGGCATTGGGGAGGCCAACGCTGACTCTGGAGAGCTGCAGGGTCTGCATTTTTTGTTTTTGTCACTGTAAAATCAGCGGCAAGTTTAGACTCAAGAAATCAGGTGAGCTGTATTGACTGTGTAATCGGCTGCTTTAATCGACTAGTTAAGTTTTGTTTTTTTTTAATCAACAGAAGCTGCAGCTCTCCAGGACCAGGACTGGCCACCAGAGGTGGAAGGTCCAGGGTTCAGGATGGCCTATTACTTTCTAAACCTGGATTTTCCACCTCTGCTGCTGGATTCCTTTTTTATCTGCTAACTGATTTATTTGTATCTGATTGGCCAGAGATCCTATTCACTTACTGAGCCAGGTCTAAATCAGCCTATGATTGGAGGGAAGAATGAAAACCAGCTGCACTACTGGCCTTGAGGGACAGATACGAACTTCCCTGGCGCAGGTGGAATTGTTGGTTGCTATTTTCATCCACGTTTATGGCACTTCAGCGAAGCGGACTATTTTCAATAGGTATTTTAGGTGTTTGGTTTGTCAGTGCTGACTGGCACATATTCATAGTGCAGTCATATTTTAATGGTCTGACCCAACTACCATAAGTAACCTCCTCTGCACAGTACAATATTATATCTATATCCATTACTGCTATATCACCCTGAAGCCTTCTCATGCCAAACTGCTGAAGCTGTTGTTTGGGCTGGGATAGTACATGAGAGGGATCTTTGACAGCTAAGTTGTTGGCCGGGACAGCTGTTACAGTTGGCGCTCTTTCCTCTGGACTGAATCATACAAATAAAATCCAACGCCCCAGTGCATGGATGGGGACACTGTGCTGTAGAGGGTGCCGTCCTTCAGATGAAACCTTAAAGTGAGGTCGTAGCCCACTGTGCCTTCAAAGGACCCATGGCACTATATGAAAGAGTAGGTATGTGCTGGTCAGAGGGAGAGGGGGTGAGAGGACACTGGGTCTGTACCTGGGTATAAACCAGAGGGGGAGTGGGTCTGTACCTGGGTATAAACCAGAGGGGGAGTGGGTCTGTACCTGGGTATAAACCAGAGGGGGATGGGTCTGTACCTGGGTATAAACCAGAGGGGGAGTGGGTCTGTACCTGGGTATAAACCAGAGGGGGAGTGGGTCTGTACCTGGGTATAAACCAGAGGGAGACTAATCCAGTCATAACTGTAGAGCTTCATGCACTGGGAACGCAAGGAGTTCAGCTCCTACAAAGAAAGAATGAGAAACAGCTGGATTGTAAAGGACTGTGTGACCATGAACTTCATGAACTTCCACTGGAAAAAAACATGAACTAAAAATGCAGAGAATGGTAAGGGATTATTTATTTTCCACGTGGATGGTCCCTATAAGAGTATTGTATCTTTCATTCAATCTACAAAGACAGACAAACACACATACACACAAACACCCTCTTTCTCTTTCACACACACACACACACACACACACACACGTACACAGACACGCGCACACACACATACATTGAGGATGGCGGTGAGGGCCACATCGTTATTGATGCGGCCCTCGGTTCGGGCCCTCATGGTCAGGTTGACGAACCACATGCAGGGAACCCAGAACTTGCTGTGAGCTGACGGGAGGGCCTCTAACTGCTTCAGCTCTTCTGCAGTCATCAGACCTGAGGACAGAGAGAACATTTACTCCTCTGAACCTGAGGAGAGAGAGAGAACATTTACTTCTCTAAACCTCTAATCCTCTATACCTGAGGATAGAGAGAACATTAACGCCTCTAAAACCTCTACTCCTCTACACCTGAGGAGAAAGAGAACATTAACTCCTCTACATCTCCTCTACTCCTCTACACCTGAGGAGAGAGAGAACATTAACTCTTCTAAACCTCCTCTACTCCTCTACACCTGAGGAGAGAAAGAATATTAACTCCTCTACACCTCCTCTACTCCTCTAAACCTGAGGAGAGAGAACATTAACTCCTCTACACCTCCTCTACTCCTCTAAACCCGAGGAGAGAGAACATTAACTCCTCTACATCTCCTCTACTCCTCTACATCTGAGGAGAGAGAGTACATTAACTCCTTTAAACCTCCTCTACTCCTTTACACCTGAGGAGAGAGAAAACACCAACTCCTCTAAACCTCCTCTACTCCTCTACACCTGAGGAGAGAGAGAACATTACCTCTTCTAAACCTCCTCTACTCCTTTACACCTGAGGAGAGAGAGAAAACATTAACTCCTCTAAACCTCCTCTACTCCTCTACACCTGAGGAGAGAGAACATTAACTCCTCTACTTCTCCTCTACTCCTCTACACCTGAGGAGAGAGAGAACATAACTCCTCTACATCTAAGGGAGTGATAGTCAGAGGCAGAGAGAGAGAGAAAGATAGAAAGAGCAAGTCAGCCTCTCTCTTCCCCATTTCTATTATTGGCACGAGGTGGGCAGATCTAGTGAAAGAGGCCCACTGCCTCCATTACAGGGCTGTTTAGTCAGAGTAGACACGCGCTAGGCAGTGCCCAAACACAAACTTCCCCACACGGATGGAGACACCAGTGGGAGGTGGGGAGACGTCATGAGTATTTAGAAACTTGGTTAGTTCTCCTTTCATTTCACACAAAAATAAATGTTTTCGTCTCAACGAGAAATTAAACTGAGACACTTGGTGCACCAACTTTATAAGAGGACAAATACATAAACATGTATGCATGTGTACGCTACATTAATTTGACACGATGGCTTCAATTCAAACAATATTCATTTGTGAAGTTTTCTTTGTATCTTCAGTAACATAGATTGACGGATTGTTTTGTTTCAGGTTATCCCTGTACTGTTCATGAAGATAAAAAAATAAAACTCTTGCAATTTTTTTGCCTATTGTGAGCCAAGGTTGAGAGCCAGTGTTGATTGAATTCCAGCTAATAACTAACTAACAAAAGCAAAATGTCCTCTGACTTATCAAGGCTTTCCTCCTTCAAATATACAAAAAAAGCAAAAAAGAATCACTCATTCTTTAATGCAGAGAACGTTTTCTGGAACGTGTTTGATGTGAATGTATGGTCAGTGAAAGGATGTTTAAAAACTGTTTTGGGAACTGCACTGAAAAAGGTTTAAGATTTTTTATGTTTCAAAATTTTTAAAACATAATATTTCATCTTAGCTCTCTGTGTTACTGAATGTTGAAACTCCTTTTGGATCACAGCGATGCATGACTCAAAATCTGTATCTCTTTCTAAAATATTCAGACTACAACATCAGACTATGGCAATGGCCCCACAGGAATGAAGCCTCATGTTTGGTACTTTCCTAGCTGGAGCACTAATTCATGGCACAGTGGTGCCCCCCAGTGTTCGGCATTGCATCCTGGCCCCGTCACTGTTGTCAGTGACCAGACAGGAGCACTACGCTCAGGATATCCTTCCTGTGCTGACCTCAAGAAATGGCACTATTATTTAGCGGTTAGGTGATTTGTACCAAAACATCTTGATAATGCTGTGCAATGCCAATGTTTTATTGAAGAATTTATTTCAACTCAATAACAGTCCTTTGAAAAAAAAATTATATTCTTCAACAAAACTCAAACAAGAAAACTGTCAAAATAAATCTCTGGTTAAACCTCAGTATTTCTATTCACGTAATAAAGAGGAAGTGCTGAATCTGCTGATCTACTTCAACATCAAGAAAGTCTTCTCTGGCCATGCGTTTATAGACTCATAATACAGCACAAGTTGCACATCTAGGATGCGAAGTATAGAGCAAAACAGTTCAAGTTTCAGTCCTGTTAAAACTGTGCTATAACTTCCCCTGTTGGTGGTGCTATGACTGTCTGTGTTAGCGGTGTCGTACCTGTCTGTGTTAGCGGTGTTGTACCTGTCTGTGTTAGCGGTGTCGTATCTGTCTGTGTTAGCGGTGCTGTACCTGTCTGTGTTAGCGGTGCTATACCTGTCTGTGTTAGCGGTGTCATATCTGTCTGTGTTAGCGGTGCTATACCTGTCTGTGTTAGCGGTGTTGTACCTGTCTGTGTTAGCGGTGTCGTATCTGTCTGTGTTAGCGGTGTTGTACCTGTCTGTGTTAGCGGTGCTATACCTGTCTGTGTTAGCGGTGTTGTACCTGTCTGTGTTAGCGGTGTTGTACCTGTCTGTGTTAGCGGTGTCGTATCTGTCTGTGTTAGCGGTGTTGTACCTGTCTGTGTTAGCGGTGTCATACCTGTCTGTGTTAGCGGTGTTGTACCTGTCTGTGTTAGCGGTGTCGTATCTGTCTGTGTTAGCGGTGTTGTACCTGTCTGTGTTAGCGGTGCTATACCTGTCTGTGTTAGCGGTGCTATATCTGTCTGTGTTAGCGGTGCTATACCTGTCTGTGTTAGCGGTGTTGTACCTGTCTGTGTTAGCGGTGTCGTACCTGTCTGTGTTAGCGGTGTTGTACCTGTCTGTGTTAGCGGTGCTATACCTGTCTGTGTTAGCGGTGTTGTACCTGTCTGTGTTAGCGGTGCTGTACCTGTCTGTGTTAGCGGTGCTGTACCTGTCTGTGTTAGCGGTGTCGTACCTGTCTGTGTTAGCGGTGTCGTACCTGTCTGTGTTAGCGGTGCTGTACCTGTCTGTGTTAGCGGTGTTGTACCTGTCTGTGTTAGCGGTGCTATACCTGTCTGTGTTAGCGGTGTCGTATCTGTCTGTGTTAGCGGTGCTGTAACTGTCTGTGTTAGCAGTGTTGTACCTGTCTGTGTTAGCGGTGTCATACCTGCCTATGTCGTACCTGCCCGCACTAGGTGCTCCATGGTGGGGAAGCGCTTGTAGACGGCGGTGCTGATGGAGCGGTAGATCAGCACGCCGGAGAGGTTGACGTAGCGCATCAGCGTCCTGCGGATCAGCCGCGTCGCCTCGTCGCCTCCGCGAACGTGTGCTCCCACCAGCGAGCCCAGCCTGTCGGGCCAGGGCACGCTCTCAAACTGCCCCCACCAGCGGGACACCACCAGCGTCACATAGAAACCTGTCACACACACACAGAGTCAAACACACACACACACACACACAGGGTCACACACAGAGTCAAACACACTCACAGTCACATACACATACAGAGTCAAACACACTCACAGTCACATACACATACAGAGTCAAACACACACACACACACACACACACAGAATCAAACACACAGGGTCACACACAGAGTCAAACACACTCACAGTCACATACACATACAGAGTCAAACACACACACACACACATACACATACACACAGAGTCAAACACACACACACACACACAGGGTCACACACAGAGTCAAACACACTCACAGTCACATACACATACAGAGTCAAACACACACACACACACACACACAGAGTCAAACACACACACACACACACAGAGTCAAACACACACACGCACACACACACACACACAGGGTCACACACAGAGTCAAACACACACACACACACACACACAGAGGGTCACACACAGAGTCAAACAAACACACACACACACACACACACACACACACACAGGGTCACACACAGAGTCAAACACACTCACAGTCACATACACATACAGAGTCAGACATGCACACACACAGAGTCAAGCACATACACAGTCACACACACAGCATGCACTGTGCAGATACACTGGTTATCACAACATAACATTACAGTACAGAACATTTTGATAAGATGCGACAGTCCAACTGAACAACAAATACCAATGTGCAAACATTGCTATCTGACTATATCCTGAATGAAAAATATGGTCACACTCAGTTTGATATTTCTAGGAAAAATCGCAATTGAGTCAATAACAGGTATAGCTATAGTAAGTTCCATTTTTTATGTTGAAAACAATTTTTGTAAAATGTACACAAGTATAGCACATGAATTGAGAATTTTGTTTTCAGAAGAATTGTGAATGTGTGTGTGTGTGTTTACCCAGGATGAAGGACACAGGGATCAGCTCAGCATAACGGTTGCAGTAAATGGCCAGCTTCTCAAACAGCCTCTTCTGGCCTTCATTCAGTAGGAACCTGATGAGAAGGGCCAATCAGATGCTCAGCTCACTTTGAGAAGGGCCCAATCAAACAGCCCAATCAGCTTCACAAAAATCTACATTCCAGAATTAAACTATTCACTAAAATCCCCCAAATAACTGACCTTAAATTTTAACAACAGTTTGACAAATAAAAAAAAACCGTCTAACTCTCTTTGACCAGTAAACCTTGCCCATTAAAATAATAGGTATCACTAGCTACCGCTCAAAAACTGTAATCGCTACATGTCTTACCTTTCTGAGATTCAACAGTCACTTTCTACCTCTGCCTCCTCTGCCTTTCACCCTTCTCTTCCTTCCTTTTTTCCCCTATCTGTTCCCTTTCAGTTAGGTTTTAATCCCTTCCAACAGTGGCTGAAGTCTCTGCCTGCCTGTAGCATATGGCCAAGCACGGGCCTCTGGCAATTACCTGTAAATGACACTGAGGGCGCAATAGAGCACAGTAAAGATGAGCAGCTCCCTGTACAGCAGCTTGTAAATGCTTCCCTTCCAGCGCAGCAGCAGGTGGAAGAAGCTGCCAAGGCCGGCGTCGGCCACCCTACGCGAGTAGGTCACCGTCATCACTGCCCCCCGGTGGCCCGGCTGACCTCCTGCGGCACGCCTTTCCGGTGCTGGTGTGAGGATGGTGCGGAGGCGAACAGCCTAACCGACTGACACGCTGACTGACGAATGACACGTCAGGCACATGGGCTCTCACATGTTGGCAGTTAGGCACGCGTGCTTGTTAACACACAGCGAGGAGTCAGACTGAAAAATTTTATCACTGACACACAAGGCCCAGAGGCTCTGACATAGACAGACATAGAAACAATATCAGGTCATTAGAAAAGAGAGCGAAAACGGGGGGAAGGGAGCAGACAGAGTGCGTCGGTTATAATCATAAAGCAACTTATACAAGCGCTTAGAACACAGCCATTAATCCGCTCCTGAAGTTAAGCACTACTGTAGTTACCAGTCATGAAGACCCTTTTCTATGGCCTTGCTGATGAAAATGTAACTGATAAATAAGGTGTACTCACTGTGTTCTGTGCTGGAGTGTATGTTCCTGAGCCTTCAGGAAGTGAGGGAGCGAGGAAGAGAGAGACGGAGGAAAAGGGGAAAAGAACGATGGCTGCCTACACCTCCGGTCACTTGGTATGTTAATCTGTTTCAGCAACAAAGCAGCATTGTGAAGCCGTGGTCCTTGCTAATCTGTAAATGACTGCGTACCAAGTACTCACAGAACACCCCCCTGAGCGCGCGCGCACACACACACACACACACGTACATGAACACACACACACACACACACACACAGACATACTACATTACATGCATAAACACACAACCCATAAATGACACACACATGCAAGCACACACACACACACACACACACACACGTACATACGTACATGCACACGCTCACACACATACACACACCAGTCTTGTAGTATTCAAGTCCAGGACTTGGATTCGAGCCTAACCATGACTTGTGGCTTGACTGGGACTTGACTGTCTGTGACTCCAGGTTTTATGCCTTTGTTAGAGGTGTCGCCCCGTTTTCAGCGTCACACAGAAGAACATGGCCATCTACTGTAAGGTCCCTCTGGACAAGGAATAGTAAATCTTTGCTGGTTTTTTTTTTTTCTTTTCAATTTGTGGCTTCAAAATGTCATGAAACCTTTCCTTGTTTTTACTAATTATTATTCCCAAATACATCACTTTCTGACAAACTTTAATAGTTTTTACAGAGGCTAAATTTGAAAGTTTCGCTGGAAATAATTCTTGTTTATGTAAATGAACTTTTAGGCCAGACACCAATGAGAAGGCATTTATCTCAAGCAGAGCTTGTTCAGCCTGCTTGGTAGGAAGATTGCCCTATGGTAAGCCATGTTGAGTGATGATGACACAATACTGGGCCACCTATAAGGAAATGCCACTGGTGCTACTTTGTCTGATACTAATCACAAGTCTCAGCGGTAAAAAAAAAAAAAAACAGGGGCCTACCCTGCCTGACACCTCGTTTGATGTCAAATCCGGGAGGAGAGGTGCCCTTGCATAGTGTAGCAGAGCTATTTTTATCTCTGAATACAGGTTTGGTGTTATTAACCACGTTGTGAAGTTCAAACGGGGCCAGGTTTCGCCTGTTTTTCACTGTTCTGTTTAATAAATTATAACTCCAGATGTGCACATCTTGAATTGATGAAAACCCCATTACCATTTCATGTGATTGCTTAAAATTATTCATTTTCATAATAAATATGGACTGTAAATGCAAAGCAATCCTTGCAGAAAATGTGAAATGATTTTTTTTTAAGTTTACTGTCCACCTCTAAAATGCAAATCAGAGGCAAAATGGATAAAATGTCCAGTAACAGTAAATCAAGAGATAATTCATTGCGTGGTTTTGCGTTTTTTCCTTCTTCTTTTTCCTGCCGATTACATAATCGCAAATGCTCCTGTACCACAATCAATAATTCTTTCCATTGGACATTTAGCTACATCAGCTTATAACAATGTGGCAGTCGGTCCGCCTGAGAGGCGGATTGGTCTCGGCTGTGCCGGCTGCTGGAGAGAGCACACACACCTGGGCTGCGTTGGCTAATCAGCCCAGGTGCTTAAAGGTGTGCTGCTCTCCACAGTTCGGGCCCGAGACCGGGAGCTAAAACTGAGAGCGCAATTATGAGTTTTTGTTCGTTTCGTTTCGTTTCGTTTCGTTTTATTTTAAAAACGAAGGGAAGTAATCCTCAGCTGGGATGCTGTCGGAGCTGGACCTGGCCGGGAAGACGGGTCAGCTACGGGCGGCGCACGGGAAAGTGATCGCGCCGTTTTACTTTCTTATGTCTTCTGTTATTTTAGCTAATTGTTTTTGCCCGGAACCCGTGAGGGGGAAGGGTGAATATGTCCGTTTATTTGATTTCGTGTTTGTGTGTGCGCGCTCTCTCTCTCCATGCGACGAAAACGGTGTTCCCCGGTACTGTCGCAATTCCCTGTCCGGTGTGTCACGCTTGGTGTGTAACAAACAACTTCCGATCTTGACAGAGGAAAATTGCTAGGTACTCGGATACACATGCAAAATGGACGTATAAGGAAGTGCACGTTTAAAAAAAAAAAAAAAAAAAAAAAACTGTGGTCGTCTTGGTTTTGTATGAAAACTATACATAACTTATAACTAATAATTGCCCAAAAAATGTAACGTTGCTATTATAGAATAATCTTCGTGGGGAAACTAAATTAATATTTAATTTAAATGCATTCTCTATCAGAGAAAATCGGTGGGAAAGAAGCTGCCTTAGCAGCTCTTTCTCTTCGTTCACAAATGCCCAGTCAGGTTTGTTTATATTCATAATTTATTCCTAAATTTCAGTGATTGGAAGGAAAGAGGGCAGAAGCACATTTCACAAGTTGCACTATGTTTCACTTTCTTACAGCATTTTGTGGATAGTCACCTCCCCTTCCCTTTTTTTTTTTTTTTTTTTTTTTTTTTTTTTTTTTTTACATAATCACATAATGGTTATTAGCCTACTCTTCTATAGGTTTCAGAGCAACAGGGATGTTTCCCGTTAATGGAGCTGCAATTCCTGTGATGTGTTCACTCCTAGTGCTGAGCAACTGACATTTATTTTTTTAAATTAGGTAGCCTATTTAAATTAGGCCTAGTCGATCGACGTCGATTTTCGTTTTTTGAAAATAGAAAGTTTTGAAGCTCTTTTAAAAGTTACATTATAATAAAACCGTTTCAAAAAATAATTCCAAATGTCATTATTTCATTGTACATTCATATTTCTTTAAAAAAAAAAATTGAAAACGGCCGTTAATTTCAAAAGCCGAATCGAAATCGAACCGAACAAAAAAATAAACCCTAATCGCTCAGCGCTACTCCAAGCCTGACCGCTGAGTGAGAAGCGCAAGCGGAAACACGCGAATGGCTGTGATGCGACAAATTGCCCGCAAGAGATTTTAATCATGGAGGAGGGGATGAGCATAGTGGGAGATGTAGATTTTGACCTCCCAGCCCGAGTTTGACCACCATATTGGGGCACCGTGAACTTCAGCGGGTGTGATTGTGGCTGTAAAGTTCTGCGTGTTCATCTCCAGAAGGTAGAGGGGGAAGAAAACTGGCGAGGCCGCCCAGCTACAACTTAACAAGTGAGGAGCACTTTGAATTTATAAACAGATCAAAGAGCAAAAATGGACAAATGGTCAAAAATAGAAAAATGTGTCAATGATTCTGCTTGTGTGCAGAAAATAGCAAGTGATAGCATGGATTCCTGCAGTTTGTGGGAAAGTTTTACAGCCATAAAACTGACCCCCAAGGCCAATGAGGATTGGGTGACATGTGGGCACTGCAGAGAATGGTTTCATGAAACCTGGGGAGAAGAGAATGGTCTGCTGGATGAGGATGGATTAATTTTCTGTGTTCTGGTGCTGTAAGGTCAGAGCCCAGACACAACTGTTGAGCCATTTAGATATTGGACTTATTATTCTTACCGTTAAGCCATTTTGAAATTCAGCATATTAGCCTACTCTTGCTGTGTTGCCATTAGACTGATTAAATACATTTTTTAAGCCATTTTTTAAAGCATAGTGTTCTGTGCCTTCGATGGCATCTCTGGTTGGAATGATCCCATGGAATGTGCATACAAAAAGACATCTAATGTGAACATTCCATTACTAAGAACAGGCCTGTCTCTACAAAATCTCAAAAACTGCAGAGTACCTTAACTTAAGTTACAATTTTCTCCTTTTCGTGACCCAGGCACGTGTGAAAATAACCTGAAGTCCATAAAACTCTCAAATTTTGGAGTGACCCAAATGAGTTATCTTGAACTGTGGAGGTTCAAAGTGTTGCCCTTGCCTGTTGTCATACCGTCCACATTCTGAAACTCAAGTGTGAACAAATTTCCATTGGTCCCACAGGGGGGAAAAAAACACCTCCATTTTCATTTCATGCAAAATGCAGCTTGATTTAAGTATGTATTTGAATGTCAAATGTGTGTGCTGAGGAGACGTGACAAACCTCAGATTCAGAAGGAAAGACAGCCTGTGGTTTATCAAGCTTCAAGGTATCAGGTAAGACTGTTGTTTTTGTGAATAGACTGTTTTTTTTCTACCTGTAAAGGTAGGTGTAACTTGTGTTAGCTTTCACTTTTAGCGGGCTTTAGTTCAAATGTAAATTTAATTAAATTTTTTCTTCAATGCAGTCAATGTCACAAATTTAAAAGTTGACGTGTACCAGTCACTGATCTAAACAAATTGTTTGCCATCATCAAAAATGTGTTATACACCAGGTAGTGTTTCTTGATTAAACCTTTTAGTAGAAGTGGTCTGATGGTTTACTCAAACACCTAGCAACTTTGAAACATGAAAGTCTGCATTCGGATACAGAGATGACATGATGTACCCAAAAATTATTTGTATAGAAACATAGATTTTTTTTGTTATAATGCACAAATACACAACATATTCCATTTTATGGCAGAACCAACCACAACCATTGGCTTGCATGGTCATTATGCACATAAGGTCATAAAATTCTGCTCCACACTGGAGAAACACCTCGATTTACTATTCGATTTGCAGTAGAAATTTGGCAGTGAAAATAAGGTTTGGCACTGGAAAGGAAATGCATGTCAGATTACCTCATGCATGTTGAAAATGCAAAATCATTTTCGTAGAACGTGGTTCTCGAGTCCTGCTTATTTAAAAAAGCTCTCCTTTGCTCTCAGAAGCATGTGTGCATATATTATACGTTGATTACTTGTTAAAAGGTGAATTTGTTACAAAATGCTTTACTACTCACCTAATGTAAAAAAATAAAATAAAATAAAAAGTGTGATCCCATTACTGAATTTGAGCAATCATACACTCATTTTGGCACTGCAGTCAGATATTGCATTTCTGGTTATCGGATCATCATTACACCTAATCTATATCCGCATGTCAGCTTTGAAATTACCCCACGATTATGTCTACACTACACAAGGTTTAGTGTTGGACACTGACAAAGAGTGACTACTATACGCAGGGTGGGAAATTAAGTTGTTGGTCCACCAGCCACAGTGGCCGGTAAGTGCCAACATTTTTACCCAGCTCATTTTTAAAAAAACATCACAGAAAACAAAGGTAGATACAGGATACATTACAGAAAATGCACACGTTTATTAGTTCTGATAAACAATATTTATTTAATGTATAAACCATATACACATCCATGTACCCCCTCTGCAATAATATCTAGGTGACACAGCTCGAAACAAATATGGAGTTGAATCAATAGGCTCATATTTAAGTTGTTGAACACATCTATTTAACATTTTTTTCTTTATCTTATTAAAACAAAGGAGCTCGTTGTTATTTGCTTTGTCTTTGAATTCTTCCTCATCTAACGAAAAGGTTAGTTTTCGTTTCCATGTGTCCAAGCTTTCACCAGTTGTGAACCTGGGTCTTTAATTTGGTCAGTTAAAATTTTTTATTTTTCATGGCATGCATTGCTGTTTCTGACATAGTGTGGCTTAAGAACGTGAATAATCCCTCTAGACATGAAAAGCACCTAATTAAGAAAAATTAACAGCGTGTATAAATTGTGGGATTGCACTTGTGGTTGGAACGAAAACCAGCATATGCAGGGGCCCCCAGGACTGAGTTTGGGATCCACTGCTCTGGTGCAGTGATTTTCATTCCTGGACCTGGCGGGCCACAGGGTCTACTGAGCTTTTTTTTCACCTCAAAAACACATTCAAACCCAAGAAACCAGGTGATGTGAATTAATTGTGTAATGAACTGCTTTACTTGTCCGATTGAGTGCCGACTAAAAGGAAAACCCAGCAGACCCTGCGGCCCATCAGGACCAGGAATGAAGATCACTGCTATATTCCAATTTGATCATGTCAAATTCATTCAAGTAGTTTCATGAACAGCAGAATGAAGCCAATGCCATGACCTTCACAATCAGCAGATCTAAAGCTAGAGCTTTGTGTGGTGTTGTGGAACACAAAATGTAGAATAGATTTCCTCCTCCTTCATCCCTCAAAGAACTCAAGGCTTTCATTTTAAAAGAATGGACCAATATCTCACTACACATAGTTCAGAACTTGTATGTCAGCATCCCAAGAAGGATTGAGGTTGTTATGAACATATAAAATATGACTGTAAAATATAGTTGTACAATCTATCTGTGTTGGTGGATGAGATACGTGTGGTATGAGAGGTGTCATTCTTGCAGCTCACTGGATTGTGGGAATGGCCATCTCTGTCGCTGGTAGTAAAATGTCACTTACCTGGAGCCAGATGGTGGCTGCATTCTTCTTGACTTCCCTTTGTACAGGTGAGCCATCTCAAAATGTCTCTCTTGCTTTCCTCCTCCCCTCGTACTGTTATTTACATGGGTGGACTTCAAATTCACAGTGTTAATGAGGAAATAAGAATAAAAGAAAATGATTTTTTTATCTTAGCTAAAGGGACTCCAGCAGTATGTTAAGTCAACCGAGTCCTTTAATAATTGACATGAAGGCCGTTTCCATCCTCTGAACTTGTTTTAAATGTGCATTGTGATCTGTTGTTTGCCAGTTCTTGTGGGTTACTGAATGAAAAACCTGGTAAAATATGTGGATGCTGCACGTTTCTTGTTTCTAGCTATATACTTATTGGTTAGTCAATTAGACAGGCGAAGCAGTTCACAAATACAATTAAGTGATGTGACGTACTGTTGGCCCTTCTTCTGTTGGACTGCAGTCCCCTCTACTGGACACAAGAGTTTATACTAATCTTTTCTGTGCCAAAGAGATGGCATCATGGTGTTTTCACTGCCCTACATCCCCTGATTTAATTCCTTCAGTAGTGTTATTCATAGATACCATTATCATCCAGTTTATATTATAGTAATTGGTCAGGACAACAGACAACAGATAATACAGTTAAATAATTTATATCTTGGTGTAACAGGTTTTGCAGTCCTTCTCCCCACAAACCACACAATCCTCAGTTCTGGGACTCACACAGGTTTCATTGTGCGCTGGTTACATGAGCGTCGGTACACAGACAAAACAAAACACACCGGGTAAGGAAGGGGATTACACAACACGTCGCTCCCGTGTGCACCTCTCATTCCAGCGCCCCGGTCTCTCTGCAGGCAGAGCAGATAAACAACCAAACGTAGTTGCAGACAGCCGTGGTTGCAGACCAGCTGAACCACTCCCTCTCTGCCTGCACATGGTGCCCTAGCCACGCTGTCCCTTCACACGTGGGACATACTACAGTATCACAGGACTGTTTAAATATTGTACCATTTCTGACTGTTCAGGAATAAAAAGGTGTTTGCTCATTCTGTAAGCCAATCAACAGAATTGCACATTTTTTCTGTAATTTGTAAGAAATCACTGCTGTGTAGCTTGGTGATTCTGACATTGGCCTAGCTGTAAATTACTGTAATTGTCTGTTCTTGGACCTTAACAGGATTCTGCTCCCCTGAGAGTTCTGGGACTGAGTTTATAACAGCCTTCATGGAGAACATAGCTTATTACTACAGAAGTTCGCCTATCCTCAAACTCCACATTTCTGCCCTGAGAAAAGGCACAGAGGTCAACGTCAGTGCGGTGGACCAAACCTTTAAGGAAACCCTTACGATGTCAGCTGGGCAGACACAAGAGTTGAGCCTCCCCAGCAGGTTGGAGCTGGACAAGTTTAACACTTCCTCCAAGACAGTTCGTGTGACTAGCAGCTCCCCGGTGACCGTCTTCTCTGTCAATCAGAAGGCCTCAAGCTTTGACACTGGCATAGTTCAGCCTGTGCAGAATCTGGGTACAGAGTACCGTCTGGCCTCCCCAGCAGATCCTACAGACTGCTTATATCAGTTTGTCGTCATCAACACCCAGGTTGCCAACACGGTCACAATTTCCCAGCCATCCCAGGAACCGCTCACAGTCAACCTCGGCCCATATGAAAATGCTAAGTTCCAAAGTCCGAAATACCCTGTGTCCACACTGGTGACCGCCAAAACCCCAGTAGCTGTGCTGTTTGGGCACCCCTGCGTTGCGAAACACAGCTGCAAGTGTGGCCTGGTGTTTGAGCAGCTAACCCCCGTTTCCAGCTGGGAGAGAACCTTCATCGTGCCGTCCCTCTCCGTATCAACCGCAACAAGGAATCAGACCATTCTGCTAGTGAAGTCTGACAGCACTGGTCCAGAAAACATTCTGCCCTCCGAATACCTGGCTCCTCCCAGTTCCGATATACCAACACTGATGGACACCTCCCTCTACATCCAGGCTCGGATGCCAGTTTCTATCAGTCTGTTGGATTTTGGTGTCATGGCTTTGATACCAGTGGAACATTTCTCCACCTGTTACCTGGTGCACACCTTTTCATGGATGCAAAACTTTCTCCTGATAGTAGTGAAAACTGCTGACAAGGAGGGGATTCGTCTAGGGAAGCAGCCACTCCCTTCAGGTGTGACCTGGGTCCAAGTGAGAAACTCTGAATACTCCGTGGCGCTAGTTGACCTGCAATCTATGAGCATGCATCGTGTCATCTGGCACCTGACTTCTAAGATGGGCGTCTACATTATTGGGAAATACTCATCGTTATTTGGGAGCCCAGCTCTGAGCCTGAAAGTGGAACCAGGTAATGTCTTAGTCAAATGGTCTTAGCACAACAAGAAGCGTGTATCTTTGTGTTTGCTACCACAAAAACCTGTGATCTTTAGGTCACAAGACCAGTTCTTCACTCATTATACTACACTGCCACCCAACACTTGATTAAAATGTATTATAGCAAATGTGTGACATTTTGTCACAGCATCATACTGTGTGATACTGTGTTAAGATGCGTAATGTTTGTCACAGATAGTGTATCCATGTCAGGAGATTTTTTAATTGGCACACAATGACCTGGGAGCAGCAGGGTGGGGTATTGGGATCAATATGGAGGCTTTTACTTCACTTAGCAGATGCTATCCAGAGCAGCTTCCATTGGAAACCCAAGTGCAAAGATCAGGGGTCAAAGTGCAGTCATTCCCTAGAGGGGGAAAGTATAGTCCCGAGAGCCAGCAAGCTGAAGAAGTGCACGACTGAGGATTTCCCAACTACACTACTGAACATTAAACTTAAAATTAAAGTTATACAAACAAGGGCAAAACTACCCTAATCAGCACTGAACTTCATTATACAAGGGCTTAATTACTGAAAGATTGAATGAGCTGGTTTACATTGTTTTTGAGGAGGCAAATAATAGTAATTCATAAGATGGTGACATGAGTGTTATCTCTGTGTTTGTCTGTGCGGTCAGATGGTCGTAAGTGCAGGATATACGTGGGTGAACTGGACCTGGTGCAGGAGGAGAACAGCTGGGCGGATGCACAGGCCCACTGCCGGAACCTCAACAGCCAGCTGGCAAGTCTCGATAGAGAGGAATTCCTGCTGTATGCTGGCCAGGAGCTGAATGGGACCCAGCAAAGTGCGGTCTGGGTGGGCTTGCGCAGGGGCATTCTGTCCGAAAATTGGGGCTGGCTCAACAGGGAGCCAATGGAAAACACTAAATGGGGATCAGGTCAACCAAATAGCTCCCTGTATACCCAGTGTGGCATGATGTCTGTGGAAAATCTCACCTGGAGCGCTGTGAGCTGCTGTGACCAACTGCCTTCCATCTGCTTTGAGCCTGGGCGTGAAATTCCGTTTCCATAGCGCCCTTAATCCAGTGGTCACCAACCCTGTTCCTGGAAATCTATCCTGCTGTATGTTTTCATCTCAACCCAAATTTGGCACTCTACTAATTAGCAGCTCAACAAGATCTCTAGCTGTTGAATGTGTTGTGCTTTGTTAGGGTTGGAGTGAAAACCTACAGGACAGTAGATTTCAGTAGATTAAATTAAATTAAATTAAATTAATTTTATTTTACAATGAATATTTAATGTAGCAAAGATCTTTGCTGAGTTGGAAATAATTTATAGATGGATAAATAAAAATAATTCTCAGTGGAAAAAATTTGTTTAATGAATAAATTATATTATATTTCTTGAATTATTTATCTGATGGATACATTTCCTTGGATCAGAAACACCATTTTAAACAAGACCAGGTCAAAACCTAGTATATGGCTGAACCTAACACACGTGATCTGGCCGACCAATGGTGTAACTACATAACTCGGCCGACCAATGGTGTAACTTCATCACTCACTCAGTCAGTCAGTCAGTCACAGACATTTGTGTTTGTAGGGCTGGCCCTGCTGTTGCGGTCCAGCCAAAAACAGAAAAGAAAAAAACATACTTTCTGCATAATCAACTGTTGTTGTAGATCTTAGGTCTGTTTTTAAGCAATTTAACTTTATTACAAGCAACATTGAGCATTTCAAAATTGCATTCTGTTTTTTTTTGTTGTTGACAGTTTGATACTTATGCGATAACCTGAAGAGTTATTCTCGTTTTCATCTGAACTTAATTGTGTTGGTAACTAAACTTACCAACACAACTAGCCTGCATGCATTACATGTACACATCTGACTTTACAATAATGTACCATTGGGAGGACATGCCATGTCAAACTAACATACTTCGCCCAGCCAACATTAGCCACAATGTTTGTCTCAAATATTGATGTCAAGAAATAGATCAATCAGAGACAAGTGAGTTCTGGCTGTATTGAAAAGAATATTATTAAGACGGTAACATTAAACCCAGCTGCATGATGGGTTATCCCTTCCATCTAACTAAAGCGGGTGTGATGAAGTTGTTTCTGCCAGTGCAGTTTTATAGGTACAACCAGATGGCTATGGAGTAAGAGACAAGCCACTAGGCCTGTTTGTGATAATTAATGTGTGTGTGTGTGTGTGTATTAGGGGTGGGGGGAGGTGCCACTGTTTGTTTGTAAATTATTTGTATTAGTTCCTCAACTTTATTATTAACTACTGTGTGCTATGAACTCCTAATTAAATAAAAACCACAGAATGTAAAGCTAACGTTTTTTGTTTGTTAATACTTTTTCTCCTCTCTTTGTTGAAGCCCCACATTACCTGTATGTTTGATTTGCATAAGCTTGCATAAATTAAATAGAACATCGAAAAGCTTCCCTGGGTGGAATACATCTTCAGCTATTATGCTCTAACTCAAACTTCCTCAAGTTGTATTTTGTGAAGACAAGCTCCTGCACGTGAGCTGGCAGCCACGTCAGTTAATCGTCTGTGAGCTTTCCCTGAGCTAGCGAGCTAACTTGTTAGCAATTACATGCTGGAAGAAAGAGAACTACACAAACATCCCGTACAAGGCCTCTATTCATGCAGGTTTAGAACTGTACCTAGGTCAGATGGCTGCCATATGTTTCCATCCCAGAATGACAATTCATTATGACATGTTGCATCAAATATTTTATATCTATGGTATAGTCACTAATACCCTGCAAATTGAATAAAGCACACAGATAAGATAAAAAAGGTTTTATTAACAACGTGCAAGGTATAGTATATAAACTATATACAAATAACTGCAAAAGATCAGTCTTTTCTCAGGCCTGTTCTGGGGCACGTTGTCTTCCCAGGGCCTTGGCAGGCTGCCCGAAGACAGCCAAGAAACCTTGGTTGAAGGCTGCAAACTCTGCAGCCTCCCTCTCCCAGATGATAGCTTCCTTCTCCTGGATGGCAGCCTCCCTCTCCCTGGCGGCTGACTCTTCCACCCTGGCATGGACCGTGTCCTCCATCAGCAGCTGAATATGTCTTTCGCACTGCTGATGGTCCTTTTCTGCCTGCTCCATGTGGACCCACTCTGTCTCCTTCAGGAAGGCCCGGTGTTGAGATGCCTGGTCCCTTTTCCTTTTGCCTAAAATAAGAAGTACATTTAAGTTAACAATTAATACATGGACCAGCAGAATAAAGCACACAAGTCCATAGCTCAAGTCCACACTCAAGCCCACAGAAAATCAGAACTCAGTCGAGGTTTATCCACTTGTCAAACTCAGAATCAGAAAGTATAAAAGATATCAACAAATGTATATATGAGTCCAGAGTAGTGCAAATAATTAACATATAAATATACAAAATATCAACAAGTGTATCTATATATGAGTCCGGAGTAGTTCAAAGAATGTAAAATATCAACAATGTATATGTATATATGAATCCGGAGTAGTGCGTGAATGAATCACGAAACTCCACACCGTTTTCCCCAACAACGTTACAAATTTTCTACCTGGGTGTTTGGGGGTGATTTCTGGTGCAGGAGAGAGCCCTCAGGCCAAAACTGACGTATGTTCGCAATACGTGATAGCAATATGTTGCACTGCGGCTGACCAGGATGTGGGTACAGTTGTCGTTGTAGTTGGCATCGTACATCTTCTGAATTCCTCCACGCAAGGTTGTCAATATCGAGGTCTTGTGATGCTGACACCTGGCAAATCTCCTCTGAAACCTGTTCGAACCTGTATAAAATATCGCTAAGAGGAATACGGTGTCCTTCTATTTCATCCGCTAAGAGATGTCATTCCTGAACAACTTTGGCATATGCCTCCATCACGCCGGCGGGGTGAGGAGAGGGGATCACTCTAGTCAAACCCTCAGCAACTAGGATGATTAACCAATGCCATATCAGAGCCCGAAGTCAGACCCACCCAGCCACCTTAGCCAGGGCCCTCTAAATATATAGTAATAAGTATATATCTTAGCATATATACGTCATGCCAATAAAGCTTATTTGAATTTGAATCTTCAAATAGAGATCTGACCAATCAGCGTAATGTAACGGCACAACGTAACCCCGGATGGGAATAGGGGGGATGAAATTTGTCGGTGGGATGAAATTTGTTGTGACAGCACCAAAATGAACCACAAAAATTTGCCTCCTGACTCGGTCCAGGATGTAGGGCATAGTGCTACCTGGTTTCAATTCCCAAGCCTAATTCATCAGACAGCTACAGGACTACAAGGTAGGCCATAAAAACTGGGACTACAGGCTTCTTCTGCGGACCTGCAGCTGGTTACTATTGTAAATGACCTTTAATTTAAAATGCATTTTTATTAATTTTGTATTCGTTTTCTGTTTATTATTTCCGTATTGGTGACTCCTATTCTGAAAACGTTAACGGAACTCCTATTTTAAAAAAGGCATCGCAGTTTCCTCCCAGCAGTAGGTGTACTACGGGTTCCGGTTTAGATTGCGTTGAGCACGAGATGAACATGCAATGAGCACGGCTGTGTAAATATGGTTTATAAAACGTTTTATTTTAAGTTCTAAATGGTATAGCGCCTGGTTGATAAGGGCACAAGGTTGGTAAATCATCTTCTAAATATACTCTATATATATTTTATATGTTAAGACTTGTAGAATGAATAGTTCGTTTTGTAAACGTGGTGAACTAACATGTTAGCTGCTAATTGCCATAGTCTAGTATCTGCCTAGTTTGACCATCACAGCCGGGGACGCTACAATTGTGGAATTCTTACGTTACATACAGCGATCAAAATGTTCAAACAAGCATACAGACAAGATAAATGACAGTCCACTCATGACCATTGAAGTAAGTGTGTATAACTTTATTTCCTTAGGCAGTGTTGTTGTAAAAATTATATCAAAATGTTCAAAATATAAGCTGTGTTTGGGAAAAGTCATACAGGGGGAGCCATATGCTTAATGACGGCAGGTTTATCGATTTGTAGCTGTAGCTTGACAAACATTTCTTCTTCCATGAGACAATTTTTGTTATTTGACATTTTGATGCGACACAAATAAAATAAATAAAAGCTTAAATGACCACATTCTCTTTAGATGGTAAGATGAAAAAAACACAGGGCCAAGGTAGGCTACGTTAAATAATTTAGTAAACATTGGGTAGTATTGCTGTGGAATTTAGCGTGATTAGTTTGTGTGAGTTAAGATAGCCATATTGTTTGTTTAACTTGGCCTCAAATTACAAAGAATGAACAGTGCAGGTTAAGTGCAATGGCTCCAACGCTGTTATACTTTGCCATCAATGTTGAATTACAGCAGGATTTGTTGGTGCTGGTGTAATATCTGTGTTGACTGCAGGTGGTGAACTATTATGGAGTATTTGAATATAATGGATGCCGGATTTCATCCTACCGATGTGTCTTTTGACCAAAGATAATGATTGAATTATCAGTTTCTTATGCTATTCTAATGCCAGTAGAGTGCGTAACATTTGCATTAACCTACTCATTAAGTTATGAATAAAACATTTAAACATTTAGGATGTAAGACGAGGAAACATTTTATTTTGTAACATCATTTTGTAACAGTTGACTTAGAAGAAATGTTAGCAAGCATATTTATCTTATTTAAATTTTGCTTTGCACATTTATGTTTTTTAAAGTTGGTTTGGCCTTGTCTCATCTACATAAGCTCTGTGTTGTAATCACTGCATTCACAGGTGTTTCAAGAATTTTTAACAGATTAGTCCACAATAAATAAAGCTTTTCCATTCTGTGTTTTTGCTGTGTCGACACACATTAATGTCTCTGAACTCCGGTCAGTAGTATGCGCCCATTGGCGGGGAAAGCGTAAACACTGATATCGAGACTAGCAGGAGACCTGCTGGGAATCAGATTATATGGAACTACAGTTGCACACTGCAAACAAGACGGAACGACAAGCGAAAAAATTTGAAAAATACATATTAATGTTGCAATGATGCTGGGGAGGCCAGACGGTACTCTGTACCCAGATTCTGATGCAAGCCCATAGTCCACGCACTCAGAAAATAAGGTTTTTTTTGGCTTGTCTAGGGGAACTCATTTTAGTTCTTTATGGAACCCTTTATGGTAGGCATGAAAGATGTAAAAGATTCCAGATTGAACTATTTTACTCAACGAAGAGCCCATGAACTGGATAGTTCTCCTCCATAAAGACACAAAGGAGCCTTTTGGAATCCTTTCTTCTGAGAGTCCACCTGCAACATAACCAGCTAGGTGCTGCCAATCAGTGACCCTGAATCTGCAAAACAGTTAACTTGCACTACTGTGGTTCCATACTGATCATTCCTGACTTGTTTCACAAAGAAAAAGAGTGTTTGTCAATATAAACACAGCTTTAGAGAACCTACATGAGGAATTTCAAAAGGCTTCTCCAGTATCTGGAAGTGCTGATGATAGTACAGCTTGTTTGAATGTTACAGAGTCTTGTTTTTCATTTTTATATATTTTATATATATATATATATATATATATCATGTTTTTTTTTTTTCCCAGTTACTGAAGAAGACATGAGAAAGAGATGGAAAAAGGGGGGGATATAGAGATGGATTAGGCCATAAGAAGGTGATTCAGAACGAAGAAGGTATCAGGAGGTGGTTCAGAGGGAAGATGGTATCAGAAGGTCTGCAGCATCTGATTGAGAGCGCTGATGATGGTCATGGGAGGTGGTGTTCTCTCTTAACCGCTGGCCCATCTGCATGTATAGCGCCTTGCACAGGGAGGTGGTGTGCTCCCTGTGGCTCACTGGTCTGCTTTTTCTGCACAGTGTGGTGCTGTCTTTTCGATGGCTTAGAGCCACTTGCAGAAGTCCTTGTATCCAAATTCAGCCTTCGTAGCCTTGATGTACTCCTTTCTCTCTGCCATGCTGTGACTCTTAGCCTGCCGAGTCAGGCCTTGGATTAGCCTACCTCAACACCAGGCATAACAGACGACGGGACAAGAGCTATGAAAAAAATGCAGGTAATGGCAAATGAAAGTGTAAAATTGGCAGTGTAATTAAACTCTCAACAGCGAAGATATTTCACAAAGGTGTATGTTTTATTTTGAAATGCTTAAAGTTGCTCAAAATAAAGTTAAATTGCTTAAAAACATATCAAAGAATTCCAACAGGTGATAAACCAGGAAGTATGTTTTCTCTTTTCTGTTTCTTAAAATGGTGTTTCTGACTCAAGGAAATGCATCCCTTAGAGGGATAATTCCAGAAATATTTGGACTATTTATTTATATTGGCAAAGCTCTTTGCTACATGAAATGTTCACTGTAAAATAAGATGGATTTCTGGATTTCATTTGAAAAATATTTAGAGATGAAAGATTATATTCTTAAAAATTCTACCATAAATCAAACAAGATGAATTTAAGAATTCTGAAAAGACTGAAAAACAACACAGAATTAGGGGAAAATATGAGTTAAACACAACCAGAAGAAAATCACTGTTCGGGGATTATTAAGGAGCTGTTAGAAAGTGACTTTAGTTCCAAGTTAATAGCAGATAATGAGAAGAGAATGTCCCTGATAAGCTGTAATGGATGAAGGGTCCTACAAGTAGCTCATTTCAGGATCAGGCTGAAGACAGATTAAGGCAGTGGTAACCAACCCTGTCCCTGGAGATCTATCGTCCTGTAGGTTTTCACTCCAACCCTAACAAAGCACACTGCATTCAACAGCTAGAGATCTTGTTGAGCTGCAAATTAGTACAGTCAGGTGTGCCAAATTAGGGTTGAAATGAGAACCTACAGCAGGGTAGATCTCCAGGAGCAGGGTTGGTGGCCACTGGATTCAGGGTGCTATGGAAACGGAATTTCAGGCCCCGGCTCAAAGCAGATGAAAGGCAGTTGGTCACAGCAGCTCACAGCGCTCCAGGTGAGCTGTTCCACGGACATCATGCCACACTGGGTAATCAGGGAGCTATTTGGTTGGTCTGATCCCCATTTAGTGTATTCCATTGGCTCCCTGTTGAGCCACCGCCACTCTCCGGACAGCAGACTCTTGCGCAGGCCCATCCAGACCGCACTTTGCTTGACCCCTTTCAGCTCCTGGCCAGCATACAGCAGGTAGTCCTCGCTGTTGAGATTTGCCAGCTGGCTGTTGAGATTCCAGCAGTGGGCCTGTGCATCCGCCCAGCTCTTCGCCTCCTGCACCAGCTCCACTTCACCCGGGTATGGCCTGCACTTATGACCATCTTACCGCACAGACAAACACAGAGATAACACATGTCACCATCTTAGCAATTACTATCATTTGCCTCCTCAAAAACAATGTAAGCTAGCACATTGAGTCTTTCAGTAATTAAGCCCTTGTATAATGAAATTCAGTGCTCATTAGGTTAGTTTTGCCCTTGTTTGTATAACTTTAATTTTAAGTTTAATGTTCAGTAGTGTAGTTAGGAAGTCCTCAGTCGTGCACTTCTTCAGCTTGCTGGTTCTCTCGGGACTATACTTTCCCCCTCTACGGAATGACTGTCCTGTGTATGACAACTTCCTGTTTGCTGTCCAGCACTGATTTTGCCCCAGTTTCAGTACCCATTTGTCATTATAACAGGCTTTGTCACTTCTATCCTTAATTTGACAGAAAGCACACTTCTTTGCTTGTCTTTACAATTTTATTTCTACACAAATATCATCTATCAATGTGTTGGCACACCACTCTGAATATTTGGCATATGTCACTGCCAACACATTATTTTGGACACTTGCATACTGCACATAGGAGAAATTCTTAACTTTCTTACGACTTGATTTTCTTCAATATATTTTATGAGCAGGGGTTAATATGAGTTAAGTTCTGAAAAAACAAAAAACAAAATAAACAGTACCTCCGAACCTATTTCATAACTTCAATTAAATAAAATAGCATACTTTACAGTTGTGGTGCAACCTGACGTGGATACACTGCCTGTGACAAACATTACCGAACTTTGTAGCGCAGTATCACACAGTATGATGCTGTGACAAAATGTCACACACTGTTATAATAAAACACACTGATACATCATAAGTTGTAAGAAAAGCTCACTGTGTGTATGTGTGGTGTAGTATTGACATTTTTATCAAGTGTTGGTTCCATCTTGTGGTAGATATACATTTGTTGTGCCATTTGACTAACAGTAATGTGGATTACCTGGTTCCACTTTCAGGCTCTGAGCTGGGCTCCCAAATAACATAAACCCAGACTGTTTCTCAATAATGTAGACGCCCATCTTGGAAGTCAGGTGCCAGACGACACGGTGCATGTCCAAATACCACAGGTTGACTAGCGCCACGGAGTATTCAGATTTGCTCACTTGGACCCAGGTCACACCTGAAGGAAGTGGCTGCTCCCCTAGACGAATCCCCTCCTTGTCAGCAGTTTTCACTACTATCAGGAGAAAGTTTTGCGTCCATGAAAAGGCGTGCACCAGGTAACAGGTGGAGAAAAGTTCCACTGGTATCAAAGCCATGACACCAAAATCCAACAGACTGATAGAAACTGGCATCGGAGCCTGGATGTAGAGGGAGGTGTCCATCAGTGTTGGTATATTGGAACTTGGAGGAGCTAGGTACTCGGAGGGCAGAATGCTTTCTGGATCAGTGCCGTCAGACTTCACTAGCAGAATGGTCTGATTAATTTTTGCGTCTGATACGGAGAGGGACGGTACGATGAAGGTTCTCCCCCAGGTGGAAACGGGGGTTAGCTGCTCAAACACCAGGCCACACTGGCACTGGGGTTTTGCAATGCAGGGGTTCCCAAACAGCACAGCTACTGGGGTTTTGGCGGTCACCTGTGTGGACACAGGGTATTTCGGACTTTGGAACTTAGCATTTTCATATGGGCCGAGGTTGACTGTGAGCGGTTCCTGGGATGGCTGGGAAATTGTGACCGTGTTGGCAACCTGGGTGTTGATGACGACAAACTGATATAAGCGGTCTGTAGGATCTGCTGGGGAGGCCAGACGGTACTCTGTACCCAGATTCTGCACAGGCTGAACCATGCCAGTGTCAAAGCTTGAGGCCTTCTGATTGACAGAGAAGACGGTCACCGGGGAGCTGCTAGTCACACGAACTGTCTTGGAGGAAGTGTTAAACTTGTCCAGCTCCAACCCGCTGGGGAGGATCAACTCTTGTGTCTGCCCAGCTGACATCGAAAGGGTTGCCTTAAAGGTTTGGTCCGCCGCACTGACGTTGACCTCTGTGCCACTTTTCAGTGAAGAAATGAGGAGCCTGTAGACGGGTGGACTCCAGTAGTAATACGCTATGTTCTCCATGAAGGCTGTTACAAACTCAGTCCCAGAACTCTCAGGGTAGCAGAATCCTGTTAAGGTCCAAGAACAGACAATTACAGCAATTTACAGCTAGGCCAATGTCTGTAATTTTACAAATTACAGAAAAAATGTGCAATTCTGTTGGTTGGCTTACAGAATGAGCAAACACCTTTTTCCTGAACAGTCAGAAATGGTCCTGCAAGATTGAAACAGCCCTGTGATACTGTAGAATTTCCCAAGATATAAATTATTTAACTGTAGAATCTGTTGTCTGTTGTGCTGAGAAATTATTATAATGTAAACTGTATGATAATGGTATCTATGAATAACACAACTGAAGGAATTAAATCAGGGGATGTAGGGCAGTGAAAACACCATGATGCCATCTCTTTGGCACATAAAAGATTAGTATAAACTCCTGGGTCCAATATAGGGGACTGCAGTCCAACAGAAGAAGGGCCAACAGTACGTCACATCACTTAATTGAATTTGTAAACTGCTTCGCCTGTCTAACTGGCGTACCAATAAGTATATAACTAGAAACAAGAAAAGTGCAGCATCCACATATTTTACCAGGTTCGTCATTCAGTAACCCACAAGAACTGGCAAACAACAGATCACAATACACATTTAAAACAAGTTCAGAGGATGGAAATGGTCTTCATGTTAATTATTAAAGGACTCGGTTGAGTCCCTTCAGCTAAGATAAAAAAACATGTTCTTTTATTCTTATTTCCTCATTAACACTGAATTTGAAGTCCACACATGCAAATAACAGTACGCACAGCTCTGGGGCGGAGGGGAGGAGGAAAGCAAGAGAGACATTTTGAGATGGCTCACCTGTACAAAGGGAAGTCAAGAAGAATGCAGCCACCATCTGGCTCCTGGTAAGCAACATTTTACTGCCAGTAACAGAGATGGCCATTCCCACAATCCAGTGAGCTGCAAGAATGACACCTCTCATACCACATGTATCTCATCCACCAACACAGATAGATTGTACAACTATATTTTACAGTCATATTTTATATGTTCATAACAACTTCAACCCTTCTTGGGATGCTGACATACAAGTTCTGAACTATGTGTAGTGAGATATTGGTCCATTCTTTTAAAATGAAAGCCTTGAGTTCTTTGAGGGATGAAGGAGGAGGAAATCTATTCTACATTTTGTGTTCCACAACACCACGCAAAGCTCTAGCTTTAGATCTGCTGATTGTGAAGGTCATGGCATTGGCTTCATTCTGCTGTTCATGAAACTACTTGAATGAATTTGACATGATCAAATTGGAATATAGCAGTGATCTTCATTCTTGGTCCCGACGGGCCACAGGGACTGCTGGTCTTTCCTTTTAGTCAGCACTCAATCGGTCAAGTGAAGCAGTTCATTACACAATTAATTCACATCACCTGGTTTCTTGGGTTTGAATGTGTTGCTGATAAATTGAAAAAAAAGAATGAAGATCACTGCACCAGAGCAGTGGATTCTAAACTCAGTCCTGGGGTTCCCTGCATATGCTGATTGTCGTTCCAACCACAATTGCAATCCCACAATTTTAACAAGCTGTTCATTTTTCTTAATTAGGTGCTTTTTATGTTTAGAGGGATTATTTGTGTTCTGAAGCCACACTATGTCAGAAATAGCAATGCATGCCATGAGAAATAAAAGTCCCATGTTCACTTTGTGCTTTTTGTGCTATATTGCACACAATAAAAAGTGGTAACAAAATTTTTTAACTGACCAAATTAAAGACCCACGTTCCCAACTGGTAAAGATTTTGGCACTTACTGGCCACTGTGTCTGGTGGGCCAAAAACTAAATTTCGTAAAATGACTATAGTAGTCTGTGTAGGGTAGGCATAATCATGGGGTCATTTCAAAAGTGAATTGCAATATAGATTATGTGCCATGATAATCTGATTGCCAGAAATGCAACATTTGATTACAGTGCCAAAATGAGTGCATGGTTGCATGTTAGTAATGGGATTGTACATTTTATGCATTTGGAGAACAGTAAAGCATTTTGTGACAAATTCACCTTTTAACAAGTGGGCAACATGCAATATATGTGCACACGTTTCCAAGAGCAAAGGAGCAAAGGAGAGCTTTTTTTTAAATGAGCAAGACTCGAGAACCAAGTTCTATGGAGACGGTTTTGTATTTTCAACATGCATGAGGTAATCTGACATGCATTTGCTTTCCTGACCGTATTTGTGGTGCCAAATTTCTATCGCAAATCTAATAGTAAATCGAGGTGTTTCTCCAGCGTGGAGCAGACCTTATGTACATAATGACCATGCAAGCCAATGGTTGTGGTTGGTTCTGCCATATAAAAAAAACCACTTAAAATGCAATATGTTGTGTATTTATGCATTATAAAAAATCTTTTTTACGTTTCTGTACATACACTTTCTTAAACACTTCATCTTGTCTCTGTATTTGTACACAAAGTAGTTTATGTTTCAAAGTTGCTAGGTGTTTGAGTAAACCATTAATCATCCCATACCACATCTACTAAAAGATTTTATCAAGAAACATTACCTAGTGTACAATGCTTTTTTGAAGATATCGAGAAATGTATTTCAATCATTGACTGGAGGACATCAACTTTCAAACTTGTTACAGCAGGTGCATTGAAGAAAAAATGTAATTAAATTTATATTTGAACTCACCAATTTTGCTAAAAGCCTCATAATGAATGTGAACACAAGATGCACCTGTCTTTACAGGTATAATTCACAGAAAACAGTCTTACCTGATACCTTGAAGCTTGATAAACCACAGGCTGTCTTTCCATCTGAATCAAAGGTTTGTCACCTCCTCAGCACACATTTGACATTCAAAAACATACTTAAATCAAGCTGCATTTTGCATGAAATGAAAATGGATATGTTTTTCCCCCAGTGGAACCAATGGAAATGTGCCCGCACCTTCAGAGAATCTGAATGTGGATGGTATGGCAACACAACCTGTCCCTGATTTGACAGTCAGGCAAGACTTGAACCTTCACAGTTCAAGACAACACATTTGGGTCGCTCCAAAAGTGGTGCATTTTATGGACTTCAGGCTCTTATTTTTACGTGCCTGGATAACTTATGAGAAAAACTGGACTTATGTTAAGGTACTCTGCAGTGTTTGAAATTTTGTAGAGAGACAGGCCTGTTTTTAGTAATGGAAGGTCCACATTCGATGTCTTTTGTATGCACATCCCATGAGATCATTCCAACAAGAGATGCCATTGAAGGCACGGGACACAATTTGTGCCAGTGTTCTGTCGATTTGTCCTGCCTTGTCGAAAAGTCTTATTTTTATACCAAACTTCTAGTTATATCTATCGATATATGCTACCATATTGGAAAACACTACAGCAAGCAAACTGCTACTTTAGTCGCCAACTGACGACTGAAGACTCACCTCTTCAGGCTGCACCTCTCCCCATCGCACCCTACCTCCCTGTAAATGACTGTAAGCTTAGGGTTGTAACTTGGTAGCTGTTTTGTAGGTGACTTAGTTGATGCACCTACCTTAATTACTGCTTGTATTTTTGCATAGACTGCGTTGTTGCTGTTCTCGTTTGTGTTAGTGTTAAACAGTTTAACCTTCAGGGTCAAAGTTGAACTATGCGGTTGTTCCCTGCACTTGGACCGGTACTTCTCTCTAGGGTTTTCGACATACTTGTTCCTGGTGATGGTTATACACTTTGTTGTACGTCGCTCTGGATAAAACCTCCTGCCAAATGCCTGTAATGTAATGTAATGTAATGCCAAAAGGTTGGTTGGCCTTTGTACCATATCAGAAAATGCTTCTAAGCTAATTTCATTGTTATTTTCATTAATTCATCCACCATCAGTCTCAAAAACGTTTTGACTTGGGTTTCCCAGTGACTTTAGAGCCAATTCCTTTGCTCTGATCGCAAATCTCTTCACTGCAACACATTGAAATGATGCAATTTGCATGCGTGCCCAGTACCCCTTGGGACAACTCGATAGGTAGGATGAAATGAACACCTGCGGCCGTACTATTTAAATAACACTCCTGCAATACAAACAGTTTGTGGTCAACTTGAGGTCATTGCATCCCCTGTTGTAATTCAAGCTCAGCCATCTATGCAAAGTACAACAGTGTTGAAAACATTGCAATGATCCTGCCCTTAGTAAACAAATCACCATCAGTACAGTGTCAGGATGATAATATCGGTCATCGGTTCAGTTCACTGCTGTTGTACCCTTGAGCAAGGTACTTTACCTGCATTGCTTCAGTGTATGTCCAGCTGTATAAATGGATACTCTGGATAAGAGTGTCTGCTAAATGCCTGTAGTGTAGGCTAATGTAATGTACAGCGCCTTGCAGAGCGCGCCTTGCATGTTCCCCGTAGCTGGAGGATGGCGCCAGCTTCCACAGCAATGGCAGCACCTCCTGCTCCCCCATCGGGGGCTTCCACTGGTACTCACTCCTCGCGATGTCTGAAAGACAGACCAGACGCAATACACCGTGGACACGTAGCAGCCAAAACCGCCAACCCATATATGAAATTCCATTCATGAAATGAAGCCAGAGCTAATGATTTTGGAGACCCGGGGCCAGAATGCTTATTAAATGTTGGTACTTAGATTTGCTATGTGACAACAAATCCTTTTGCTTATTTCCAGACCAATATATTGGTGGAGAATGAAAAGACAACAGCTGTCACTCCAACCCTCGCTGAAACAGACATTCCCTTTGCATTCTGACATCTTAATCTACTTTGGTTGCCACAACCCAGGGAAATAAATGCCATCAAATTTGAGGAAGCACATCGAGGTAAGTAAAATAACTTTGCCTACAGCAGCCGCTTATTCAGCCCAAGATGAACTAAGCTAGCTAGTTAGCTTGCTGTTCTTAGCCAAGCAGGAACGTGCTTGCTGCTATCTCCGATTTTAATACGCAATTTAGTGGTATCGTATTACGTATTTCGTGTTGGTGAAATTTGTTTCTATATTTATATCACGAAACTCTACTAAATGAATTCCTAGAAGCGCGCCAAGTCATGGTTTTCACTCCAGCTGTGTGACTCCAATAGACAGCGGCTGTCACTCCAACGCTCACTGAAACAGACATTCCCATTAAATGTTGACAGGGGTGAATTTATTTCTGAGGGGGAAATTATTTTAGATGACACCTGTACTCTCCAACACTGTGGTTCATCAGTCACCAGTTGTTTATGTTACATTTCTACTGGTCTGCCTGATAAAAAAAGATAATATATCTTGTTAGTTTTTGTTATTATTGTTATTTCTTATTTCAGCTATTATCTAATATTACTTGTGACATCACTGAGCGCCGAACGATTTCTGAGCTGCACGTAGTTTCTGTAGCTACATTTCTTTTCGCGTTCGCTTATTGTGTGATACTAAAGAAATATTTACCAGACCAAGGCAGTATGGTTATGACTGAAGTGTCGGGACTGCATAAGCAGTCAAAGGCAAGTTGCAAAATAACACAAGAATTCGAATGTTTATTTAACGTCACAAGAGAAACCAGTTCACGAATGTTATGGAAGCCAAATAAAATGGAAATCAAAATTCTGCTTCTATTACGTCAAATAATATCGAGGAAAAGTCTTTATAAATAGCCACCGAGAAAGCCAAGATACTACTAGAATTGATTGTCTGAAATTTCTTAATGGTTAGAACTTTTCTCATAATAGATATGCGATCATCAAATAAACCGCTGAAAATAACAAAATGTTCAGCTCTGAGGATTTGGCTAAATCGTAAATTTAGTCAAATAAGGAGGTCATTATCGAATCGGGTGGGCTGTGAGACTACACCAGGTAGGCAAATTTGCCATTGATTTTGCACTTCCAAACAAAACTGTTAGCTAGTTCACAAATGTGCGTGGCAACTGAAATATCGATAAAAGTTAAAATAGGGACATATCATGGACTGGGCCACATTACACCCTGTAGTAAATTTACTATTGGTCTGCCCTGCCACGTCACAGTGCACAAGTAGATTGACTGTAGAAGCTATTTCAGTCTTTCCCTGAGAAGCTTCCTCCTACTTCATAAACACACATTGCTGCTGAAAATTCCAGTGTAAACCAGCCTAAACTGGTCACGCTGGTTTAAACTGTGATACGTTTTGATACTTTCAGCTGGTCAACCAGTTTGGCCATAAGTTTACTCTACCTGCTTCATTGGATTTGACCAGCTTTGGCCAGCTACAGACCAGCTTTGAACAGTTCCAGACTAGCTGTGATGACTAGAAGTCTCTGTTTCATAGTTGTGTAAGCAAGGTGAAGTGTGAGTGTGTCACAAGGTGCCTTGTTCTGTTTCTTTTCATTCCAGACAGGTCCTCCCTGTCGTCTGGGGCTGAGAGAAATCTCTCCTCAGGGACCAGACCGGTCAAGGAGACCAGCTTTCGGGATGCAGCCACCCAAACAGTGGAGATTACCACGTTGGATTGTGCCACACAGGTGGACGAGACCATGTTCTCCTGCAGTGTGTCCCAGGATGACGTTTCGCAGGTTAGTGAGACCCTACCAGGTCAGCTCCTGTGTTCGTCAGTAACGTGTTTCTGAACATCCATTAGAATATATCATATTGCAATATTGTTGTATCTCATGCAGATTATAATATCAATGGTTCTACTTGTGTGCAAAAAGTTCATTAATTAATTGACACTAATCCTTTATGGAATAGAAAACATCTGTTGGGTAACGGTAATGTTGTGATATTTTGTTTGTAGCAGGGGTGTCAAGTGTGTGTGCTGGCTCACTAATCGGCTGAAGTGTTTGTCATAAAAATCTGCTGTGACACACTCCTGCTGTGTAGACTAGATTTAAATTGACTTTTAACAGAGCAGCAATGCTTCATGCTCCTGATTACTTTGCTTCTTTTTCAGGCCTCTGAGGACTGCCTGGATTCTCTATCCTGGCATTCAGAGTATGCTGAAGAGGCCCACAAGGTCTGCTTGGGTAAGAGCTTGCCTACTGTAGCTGCACACGGATGGCCAATAGATAGAAAAGAGCCAATCAGAATGGGTGTTGCTGAATGGACTGACTTGCCTGTTCTGTCTTGCTGTACAACATCCTGCATCCTTTTGATCATGCACACAGGAGTCACTTCTGTACACCATGTGACTGCAAATTTGGAGCTCCAGTTCACTCTACTGCTTTCAGAATATACTGGGCTTAGGGGAATTGCAACCAGTATGAATAGGGGTCCTGGAGTGTTCTTACTGTGGGACTGTGCGATTCTCTCTTGGACAGCTCTGAAAATGCACGCAATGGAAAAGAGCTCATTTCGATCGCGCATACCTGTCCTGGCTCGCACCACCAGCAGCAGAGGGGGGCTCGGAGCACCAAAACTGCCCACAACTCTCTGCCTCACAGCACTGGTAAGTGCTGCTCTCCCAAGACCCGATCTGATCCTGCTGGTCAGAACAAAAATGTTCTGCAGATTAAACAAAACAGCTTAAAGGCTCGTTGTCTGACCATTTAATTTGAATTTAAACTTGTTCCTGGTGGCTAAATGTCATGTTGTCTTTTTGTTTTGTTGTTATATTCTAGCGTGCCACAGGCCCTTAGCCAGAACACCACCCCAGCTCATGACCATCATCAGCGCTTTCAACTAGATGCTGCAGACCTTCTAATTCCATCTTCCCTCAGAACCACATTCCATCTTCCCTCAGAACCACATTCCATCTTCCCTCTAAACCAGCTGCTGATACTATCTTCCTTCTAAGCTACCTTCCGATACTATCTTCCTTCTAAGCTACCTTCTGATACTATCTTCCTTCTAAGCTACCTTCTGACACTATCTTCCTTCTAAACCACCTTCTGATACTGTCTTCCTTCTAAGCTACCTTCTGATTCCATCTTCCCTCTATATCAGCTGCTGATACCATCTTCCTTAAGTCATGTTCTTACCATCAACAATATACCCAATTCCATATCCCCCTTTTCCATCTCTTCAATAAATAACAAAATAAAAAATCTTCTAATCATCATTCAAATTAGACCTGGTATTGTCAGCACTTCCAGATAATGGAGACCTAATTTCACAGGTCACTGTCCATCCTCCCTTTATGTGGGTGCACATGCCAGTGACCTGCCCCAGTACAGTCTCCACTTGGCATCAACTGCTTCCTGATTCTGCCTTTGTGGAGTCAGCATCCTGACACAGCTGAACAGAGCAGGGTTTTTATCTGCTAGTACCTTTTAAAATTCCCTGTCGTTTCTCTAAAGCTGCGCTTAGCTTAATCATCGTGTTTTATGTTCGTGAAACAAGTGAGGAATGATCAGTATGAAGCCTCAGTAGGATTTAAGGTTTTTGCAGATTCAGGGTCAGTGATTGGCCACATCTGCCAGGTACTGTTGCTGGTGGACTATGGGCTTGCATCATATTATTTCACACTAGTTGTATGTGTTTTGTCACATCATAAAGTCTTATAGTTCCAGGGTCTTTATACCAGATGGTGCCATTTCTGTTTTTACTGAAAAAATGTGAAGAAAATAGTGTTTTCAGTGTTATTTTTGTGCTGTACTTTATAATGATACTGATTTGGACATATGGGTTGTGGGGTTATTGCACATGACAGACCTACTAATTGTATGTTGGTAGAGGCTGTATAGGGCTAGTTCAATTTTTAAATGTGGCATTGCAGGGTTGAAGTTAGCTGCAGTAGCCTACCCTGGTTAAGAAGTAGTTATGAGAACAGGGTGAATGTGAATGTGAACCGTTTTGAGTGAAAGAAACTGGACATACCTGGCGTGAAATCGTTATGTTGCAGCAGGTTCTATACGACCGGTAACATTACCAACTGGACCAAATCACAAGCTTTTAGATTTTAGAGATCAATTTCCGAGGCGCCTGTATGTGTAGTAATGCTATACACTCGGTGTGTCGTCTTGTTAGCAAGGTAACTAACGTAAGACAAAGTGAAAATGTGGAAAGCGGAACTGTGTAAAGTGTGGGTGTATTTTATTTGGATTTCAGAAGTGAGTTTCCCGCAAAGATTTTACAGATGCAAAAGCAATAGTTTAAATGTTCAGATCAAATCAAATTTTATTTGTATAGCGTATATTACAACAGTTGTCACAATACGATTTACAGTCAACCCTAGCCTAAACCCCCACAGGAGCAAGCCTAGGGCAACAGTGGCAAGGAAAAACTCCCTGTGGCAGATGGGGAGAAACCTTGGAAGGAACCAGGCTCAAGGGGGAAACCCATCCTCCTCTGGTCGGCTCAGGGTGCCGACTGGTGACCAGCATGTCAGCCAGTTTATGCACAAGATATGATATGTGATGTGGCTCAGATGATGGGTGGGGCCGGGTGGCGGCGATGGGGAACAGCAGGTGGCGGCAGATGTGGGCAGTGTGGAGGCAATGACGACGGAGGAGCTGGACCCCAGAGGTGGGGGAGACCAGACGACTCTGGAAGCACTCTCGAGGGTTGGGGCAAGAGCCCCGCCGGCAGCGTGGGGAAGAGGGTGGAAACGGCAATTAGGGAATTTGCAATATAGCAGACAGTGAGTACAGTGGCAGTGGTATGTATTGGGGGGACCCCGCCAGGAGTAGAACATGGCTGCATATCTACTAGGACAGGGATGGAGAGCCCATGCAGTCATGAGGGGTAGACAACCATACCCGCCTATCAAGAGCCAGCCCATGTAAAGTCGGGTCACAGCTGATTGACAGGTGACAGTAAGGAAAGGATTGCCACCTACAAAGCTCTATGACTACAGGCTTCTCGCACCCTGTCTCCAGACAACAACTGATTGTAAGCCTGAGCATAGAGGTGCGTTTTTAATCTAGATTTGAATATTGAGACTGTGTCTGACTCCTTTATAAATTTTGGAAGCTGGTTCCACAGTAGTGGGGCCCTGTAGGAGAAAGCCCTACCACCTTTTAGGTTCTTGGAAATTCTTGGGACTACCAAGTAGCCTGCGTCTTAAGATCGGAGTGACCTTGTGTGCTTATAAGGTAGGAGCAGGTTCGATATGTACACAGGTGCACGTCCATGCACAGCTTTAAAAGTCAGGAGCAAAACCTTGAAGTCTATCCTATGCTTAATGGGTAGCCAGTGAAGCGATGCTAGTACTGGAGTACTTTGCTCATACTTCTTAGTTCTGGTCAAGCTACGAGCAGCTGCATTCTGCACAAGCTGGAGACTCTTTAACGAGTTATTTGGGCAGCCAGAAAGCAGGGCGTTACAGTAGTCTAACCTAGACGTAACAAACTCATGGATCAATTTTTCAGCATCCCCGACTGACAGGAAATGTCTTATTTTAGCTATGTTGCGCAGCTGAAAGAAGGCAATTCTGGATATGTTTTTTATATGGGTGTCAAAAGATAGATCAGGATCAATGGTGACACCAAGGTCTTTAACGACCATATTAGGTACAGCCAAACAACCATCACAGTTTAAGGTGAGAGTAGACAATTTCTCCCTTAATATTTTGGGACCTAAAACCAACATTTCAGTCTTGTCTGAATTTAGGAGCAGAAAATTTGAAAGCATCCAAACCTTGATATCTACAATACAGACCTCTAACCGTGAACGCAGCAGTGCTTCGCCAGGTTTCATTGAAATATAAATCTGGGTATCGTCCGCATAACAGTGGAACTCTACGCCGTGTGCCCGGATAATATTGCCAAGTGGTAGCATATATAGCGAGAAGAGTACTGGTCCTAGTACTGATCCTTGTGGAATACCGTATTTCATTATTGAGGAGCTGGACTCTTCTTCTTTTAATTTGACAAACTGTTTCCTGTCACATAGGTATGATCCAAACCATGCGAGTGCCTGTCCATGAAGTCCAACACAGGCCTGGAGTCTGTCCAGAAGAATTCCATGGTCAGTTGTGTCAAAAGCTGCACTCAGGTCGAGGAGCACAAGAACCGACACAGAGTTACGGTCGGCTGACAGTTATAAATCATTTGTAACCTTGATAAGTGCGGTTTCAGTGCTGTGGTGGGGTCTAAACCCAGATTGGAATACTTCATGGATACCGTTAGAGCTAAGGTATGCACTTAGTTGCTTAGCAACAATTTTCTCCAATAATTTTGATAGAAATGGAAGGTTTGAAATAGATCTATAATTTTCCAATTTATCGGGTTCTAGGTTTGGTTTCTTCAATAATGGCTTAATGACTGCCACTTTCAGTGACTCAGGTACGTATCCTGTGACTAGGGATGTGTTAACGATTTTTAGTATATGCTGGCCTAGTACTGGAAATAGTTCTTTAATCCAGTTTGAAGGAATAGGATCGAGTATACAGGTCGTCGGTTTTGAAGACATAACTAATTCAGATAACTCAACCATGCTAATGGGCATAAAGCAGCTTAGTACTGCTGTCTGTAAATCTTCCAGTTGTAACCAGGTGCGGGGCTGTTTATTAACATGAACAGAAATAGTGCATGATGGAGACGGTTTGGAAATCTGGTCTCTAATAGCCTCAATTTTCTGATCGAAGAAGTTCATGAAGTCATTGCTACTAAGATTGGAGGGATAAGATGAAAACTCTGATGATAGTTTTTTAGTTAATTTATCCACAGTGCTAAATAGAAATTTTGGGTTTTGTCTATTTTGTTCAATTAGTTTTGAGAAAAAGGCAGATCTAGCAGAAGCAAGAGCTTGCTTATACTGAAGAAAGCTGTTTTTCCATGCAAGATGAAATACTTCTAGCTTTGTTGACCGCCATTTTCGCTCTAATTTTCTAGTAGACTGCTTCAGGGCCCGGGTGGTATCGTTATACCATGGAGTGTGCTTATAAATGTTACAATAAATGTTGTATTTTTACTTAGCCAAGCCAGCATAATGAGTTACAGATGTGCTTCAGTCGGAGGGGGGATTTGAATCCGCGTGTGTCAGTTCTAAAGGCAAAGGCAGTACCCAGTATGGCGCCCCGACGAAGCCGCGAGTCTCTGTAATTCTTGGTAGTCAGGTCCAATGAAATCTCCATTCGCTACCAAGAATCGAATACACTAGCCAGTCAGGGCGCGTATGTGTGCCAAGATTTTACCAAAAATTTACTAATCGCTTGCTCGACTGTCTCGGGCTGAGAGACGCGCGAATCGTGAATGAGGTAAATCGCTGTTTTATTTTTCTGTGTTGGTAGCTAAAGATAACCGCAAATTTCACTATGAATTATATGTTTTATATGAGTTCAATGGATTACTTAAGCAGTTTAATGCATTTAATTTCTCTGAATGGTCCTTTGTAACTAGCTATCTGGATTGAACTCTACATTTTCTGTCATACGTAGCTAATGAAATAACCTTGCTCACTCTGTTAGAAAATAAAATATCCTAGAAATTACCTATAGCTAGCTACATTTTTATTTTTCTTTATTTATTTATTATACACCTGATCGGCCATTTTCATCCGTGTCACCTGTCACTGTGTCAGTTATGTTTTTTAAGGCCACTAGATGGGCCCATTTCTTTTAATATGCCAAAAAATGAAACACAAAAGCATGCTATCATAAAAGAAACCTATCATAATTTTCATTGGTTCACAATACTGTGCAGGGGCAGTCCATAATATGACTGAAACTGTCATAGTGTTGATTTTACTTCATGCTACTGTACATGAAATGCTCAGAATTTGGTCCTTGTAGTTACCAAGTTTAAGTCAATAACAGTTTACTAACAAAGCCTAAATAGTCTCCTTTACAGCATGAAACATACCAGGTAAAAGCTGGACATTTACAATTATAATAGTGTTGTTCAAGCACCTGCTTTGCACCCTTATCCCAGAACAAAGTGTGCCAATAAGGTGCCAGCTAACCAAATATCCAATTTTGCCTGTGTGTACATGTCTGATCAGCTCTAATAGATCAGAACACCCCTGTTTGTGCTTCCACGTCTATGGCAAGTCTATCCCAAATCAACATTCTTGATTATTTCATTACATTCCTTAAATAGTCATTGTCACCTCTGTGTTGTGTGCGTGCCCTGCCACCCATTTGGCTCCGGGAGGTACTCACCCATCCACCTTTGACCAATTCATGTATGGTGTATCAAAGTTTCCCTCAGGTACCCCATTAATCTCAGTGGGCAATAGGACTGACTGTCATTGGCACATCTATGTTGGCGCGAGTACGCCGCTTTCATAAATGCAGTGCGCACAATTTATGTTTGCTGGTTTGTCAACTCAAACACATTCGCTACTGTACATCTGTTCACTAACATAATGTACTGCAAAAAACTTAACATCTGGTTACAAACATTAAATGGATTTATTTAAGAATACCATGTTCAATAAACACAATTTCAGTAGCTGCTACTAACCGTAGTTTATTTCGTTTGTTCCATGTTCAAACTGGAATGGCGTGATCCGAATGTCACGATTCTGTGCAATTTCATTGGAAGCCATGGACAAGAAGAATTAGCTATTTTAGACAAGGGGAGACCATAAAGTGAATTCGTAATATTTTCTCATACCCAATTAGATATGTGATTATTAGATATAAAGTAGCAACGGATACTATATGTACAATGATTTCTATGTGTAAAAATATATACTGTCATTTCTTCTGAGGTAATTGAATATTGTATAGAAATGGTATAGTCCGGATAATCATTTGCTCTCATTGGTGGCTGGCAGTAGGTGGGTGTAATTTAATGGGTGTAATTGATGTGCTGATTCTATTGTTTTGTAAATATGTATAAAGGTTTGTATAATAGTTGGGGACACTTTTGTAAATAAAACACCCCGCTTGGGTTGCGCAAGTTTCAGTCTCATCTCCAAAGTTCACTGTTAAATCCGCCAACCAACCATCCATGTAACAAGCCCTATGGCTCAAATGAATGAAACAGCAAGAAAGGCTGGAAGCCATTGTGTTTTAAGTCCTGGGCCTGAAGTCACAGTGGAGAAATGACTGGTTCCTTTCAGAGCCTGTTGTTCCTTCATAAACTGCCATTTTTTCATATAAGAAGGGTACAGCAGGAAACAAAGAGATAAACCCACGTGATTTGAACACGCAACCTTCTGATCTGGAGTCAGACGCGCTACCATTGCGGCAGGAGGTCAAAAGGAACGGCCACCTTCTGTGAATGGACCACATTAGCATATTATTATGAATGAGCAACTCCCCAATGGCAAATATCAGTGATTATGAATGTGTTATTCATCTCCCAGTATAGATCAGACTCCTGATCCCATGAATTTAACTCACAGAAAGAGCCCGGATAGCTCAGTCGGTAGAGCATCAGACTTTTAATCTGAGGGTCCAGGGTTCAAGTCCCTGTTCGGGCGAAATAATTTACAGACCTTGATCCAAAATAATTCTGTGCTCTAATCAAAGAAATCATTTAATTGAATGTTTTAAACAACTGATAATTTACATCAAATCTACACTCCAGAAACGATATGTTTCCACCTGGTAGTCAAGCTACTGCTACAGTTTAAGAAAATAAATCTGCTGTCATGAAATGCATATGGCTTCCCCTTTGTAACTTTTCCTAAACATATGTATTGAACATTCTGATATTATTTGAATATCAATATTGCCCAAGGAAATAAAGTTATGAAGTTTTAAACACTTACTTAAATGGTCATGATGCTTAATGATACTCTTTATTTATATGTGGCCTAAGAAATGGTGAATTTTTTTTCTTCAGATCATTGGAATTTATTGTTGTAATGTGCTCTCTTTTACTAGGCATGCAAGAGGAAATAGATGAGACACTGGTTAATATGATTGTAGTATGCTTCTGAAACACACAATGCATTTTCATTGCACTTTAATAATTATCATCTCGTCATAATTATAAAAATATGTTTAATTTGTATAATGATTAGACTGTTGGAGATGGCTTTGAGAATACATGGCAGTAGCATTAATGTTCATGAACTAAATTATACAGTAAAGAGTCAAGTGGTAGTAATTCACTCATTTCAGTTTATCACCGCTGTGAACAGTAATGCCAGGCTTATTTATTGACCAGGAGATGTCACTACAGAGGCATGTGTCAAATGCTTCATGACACTGCCACTTGAAACAACGCAATTGCCTCGGCTGTGTCTTTGCTTTGGGAGGCTTTCCTCTGTCCGTCGCTAATGTGCAGCATCTGGTTGGGAGCGCTGATGGTGGTCATGGGCTGGGAGGTGGCGTTCTCTCTCAGCCGCTAGCACATCTGGATGGAAAGCTTCGGAGCTTCAGCAATCCAGTGTAGAATTGTTGTTTATCTATGGCGGCAGTGTGGCACAGTGAGCAAGGAACTGGGCTTGTAACCGAAAGGTCATCGGTTCAGATCACTGCTGTTGTACCCTTGAGCAAGGTACTTTACCTGCATTGCTTCAGTGTATGTCCAGCTGTATAAATGGATACTCTGGATAAGAGTGTCTGCTAAATGCCTGTAGTGTAGGCTAATGTAATGTACAGCGCCTTGCAGAGCGCGCCTTGCATGTTCCCCGTAGCTGGAGGATGGCGCCAGCTTCCACAGCAATGGCGGCACCTCCTGCTACCCCATCGGGGGCTTCCACTGGTACTCACTCCTCGCGATGTCTGAAAGACAGACCAGACGCAATACACCGTGGACAAGTAGCAGCCAAAACCGCCAACCCATATATGATATTCCATTTATGAAATGAAGCCAGAGCTAATGATTTTGGAGACCCGGGGCCAGAATGCTTATTAAATGTTGGTACTTAGATTTGCTATGTGACAACAAATCCTTTTGCTTATTTCCAGACCAATATGTGTTATTGGTGGAGAATGAAGAGACAACAGCTACCACTCCAACCCTCGATGAAACACACTCCCTTTGCATTCTGACATCATAATCTACTTTGGTTGCCACAACCCAGGGAAATAAATGCCATCAAATTTGAGGAAGCACATCGAGGTAAGTAAAATAACGTTGGCTACAGCAGCCGCTATTCAGCCCAAGATGAACTAAGCTAGCTAGTTAGCTTGCTGTTCTTAGCCAAGCAGGAAAGTGCTTGCTGCTATCTCCGATTTTAATACGCAATTTAGTGGTATCATATTGCGTATTTCGTGTTGGTGAAATTTGTTTCTATATTTATATCACGAAACTCTACTAAATGAATTCCTAGAAGCGCGCCAAGTCATGGTTTTCACTCCAGCTGTGTGACTCCAATAGACAGCGGCTGTCACTCCAACGCTCACTGAAACAGACATTCCCATTAAATGTTGACAGGGGTGAATTTATTTTAGATGACACCTGTACTCTCCAACACTGTGGTTCATCAGTTACCAGCTGTTTATGTTACATTTCTACTTGTCTGCCTGATAAAAAAAGATAATATATCTTGTTAGTTTTTGTTATTATTGTTATTTCTTATTTCAGCTATTATCTAATATTACTTGTGACATCACTGAGCGCCGAACGATTTCTGAGCTGCACGTAGTTTCTGTAGCTACATTTCTTTTCGCGTTCGCTTATTGTGTGGTGCTAAAGAAATATTTACCAGACCAAGGCAGTATGGTTATGACTGAAGTGTCGGGACTGCATAAGCAGTCAAAGGCAAGTTGCAAAATAACACAAGAATTCGAATGTTTATTTAACGTCACAAGAGAAACCAGTTCACGAATGTTATGGAAGCCAAATAAAATGGAAATCAAAATTCTGCTTCTATTACGTCAAATAATATCGAGGAAAAGTCTTTATAAATAGCCACCGAGAAAGCCAAGATACTACTAGAATTGATTGTCTGAAATTTCTTAATGGTTAGAACTTTTCTCATAATAGACATGCGATCATCAAACAAACATCTGAAAATAACAAAATGTTCAGCTCTGAGGATTTGGCTAAATCGTAAATTTAGTCAAATAAGGAGGTCATTTTCGAATCGGGTGGGCTGTGAGACTACACCAGGTAGGCAAATTTGCCATTGATTTTGCACTTCCAAACTTAAAACTGTTAGCTAGTTCACAAATGTGCGTGGCAACTGAAATATCGATAAAAGTTAAAATATCTTGTATGAATGAAGTCATTTTGGTGTCACTCAGGGACATATCATGGACTGGACCACATTACACCGTGTAGTAAATTTACTATTGGTCTGCCCTGCCACGTCACAGTGCACAAGTAGATTGACTGTAGAAGCTATTTCAGTCTTTCCCTGAGAAGCTTCCTCCTACTTCATAAACACACATTGCTGCTGAAAATTCCAGTGTAAACCAGCCTAAACTGGTCACGCTGGTTTAAACTGATACGTTTTGATACTTTCAGCTGGTCAACCAGTTTGGCCATAAGTTTACTCTACCTGCTTCATTGGATTTGACCAGCTTTGGCCAGCTACAGACCAGCTTTGAACAGCTCCAGACTAGCTGTGATGACTAGAAGTGTCTGTTTCATAGTTGTGTAAGCAAGGTGAAGTGTGAGTGTGTGTCACAAGGTGCCTTGTTCTGTTTCTTTTCATTCCAGACAGGTCCTCCCTGTCGTCTGGGGATGAGAGAAATCTCTCCTCAGGGACCAGACCGGTCAAGGAGACCAGCTTTCGGGATGCAGCCACCCAAACAGTGGAGATTACCACAACAGATTGTGCCACACAGGTGGACGAGGCCATGTTCACCTGCAGTGTGTCCCAGGATGACGTTTCGCAGGTTAGTGAGACCCTACCAGGTCAGCTCCTGTGTTCGTCAGTAACGTGTTTCTGAACATCCATTAGAATATATCATATTGCAATATTGTTGTATCTCATGCAGATTATAATATCTATGGTTCTACTTGTGTGCAAAAAGTTCATTAATAAATTGACACTAATCCTTTATGGAATAGAAAACATCTGTTGGGTAATGGTAATGTTGTGATATTTTGTTTGTAGCAGGGGTGTCAAGTGTGTGTGCTGGCTCACTACTCGGCTGAAGTGTTTGTCATAAAAATCTGCTGTGACACACTCCTGCTGTGTAGACTAGATTTAAATTGACTTTTAACAGAGCAGCAATGCTTCATGCTCCTGATTACTTTGCTTCTTTTTCAGGCCTCTGAGGACTGCCTGGATTCTTTATCCTGGCATTCAGAGTATGCCGAAGAGGCCCACAAGGTCTGCTTGGGTAAGAGCTTGCCCCTACTGTAGCTGCACACGGATGGCCAATAGATGGAAAATGGCTTCTGCTACTGACGGTCCCAGAGAGGAGCCAATCAGAATGGGTGTTGCTGAATGGACTGACTTGCCTGTTCTGTCCTGCTGTACAACATCCTGCATCCTTTTGATCATGCACACAGGAGTCACTTCTGTACACCATGTGACTGCAAATTTGGAGCTCCAGTTCACTCTACTGCTTTCAGAATGGACTGGGCTTAGGGGAATTGCAACCAGTATGAATAGGGGTCCTGGACACAGTGTTATCTTACTGTGGGACTGTGCCATTCTCTCTTGGACAGCTCTGGAAATGCACGCACTGGAAAACCCCCCCTTCAGCACAGGGTTCCAGCGTTCATTCCGATCGCGCATACCTGTCCTGGCTCGCACCACCAGCAGCAGAGGGGGGCTCGGAGCACCAAAACTGCCCACAACTCTCTGCCTCACAGCACTGGTAAGTGCTGCTCTCCCAAGACCCGATCTGATCCTGCTGGTCAGAACAAAAATGTTCTGCAGATTAAACAAAACAGCTTTAAGGCTCATTGTCTGACCATTTAATTTGAATTTATACTTGTTCCTGGTGGCTAAATGTCATGTTGTCTTTTTGTTTTGTTGTTATATTCTAGCGTGCCACAGGCCCTTAGCCAGAACACCACCCCAGCTCATGACCATCATCAGCGCTTTCAACTAGATGCTGCAGACCTTCTAATTCCATCTTCCCTCAGAACCACATTCCATCTTCCCTCAGAACCACATTCCATCTTCCCTCTATACCAGCTGCTGATACTATCTTCCTTCTAAGCTACCTTCTGATACTATCTTCCTTCTAAGCTACCTTCCGATACTATCTTCCTTCTAAGCTACCTTCTGATACTGTCTTCCTTCTAAGCTACCTTCTGATTCCATCTTCCCTCTAAATCAGCTGCTGATACCATCTTCCCTATAAGTCATGTTCTTACCATCAACACTATACCCATCTCCATATCCCCCTTTTCCATCTCTTCAATAAATAACAAAATAAAAAATCATCTAATCATCATTCAAATTAGACTTGGTATTGTCAGCACTTCCAGATAATGGAGACCTAATTTCACAGGTCACTGTCCATCCTCCCTTTATGTGGGTGCACATGCCAGTGACCTGCCCCAGTACAGTCTCCACTTGGCATCAACTGCTTCCTGATTCTGCCTTTGTGGAGTCAGCATCCTGACACAGCTGAACAGAGCAGGGTTTTTATCTGCTAGTACCTTTTAAAATTCCCTGTCATTTCTCTAAAGCTGTGCTTAGCTTAATCATGTTTTATTTTCGTGAAACAAGTGAGGAATGATCAGTATGAAGCCTCAGTAGGATTTAAGGTTTTTGCAGATTCAGGGTCAGTGATTGGCCACATCTGCCAGGTACTGTTGCTGGTAGACTATGGGCTTGCATCATATTATTTCACACTAGTTGTATGTGTTTTGTCACATCATAAAGTCGTATAGTTCCAGGGTCTTTATACCAGATGGTGCCATTTCTGTTTTTACTGAAAAAATGTGAAGAAAATAGTGTTTTCAGTGTTATTTTTGTGCTTTACTTTATAATGATACTGATTTGGACATATGGGTTGTGGGGTTATTGCACATGACAGACCTACTAATTGTATGTTGGTAGAGGCTGTATAGGGCTAGTTAAATTTTTAAATGTGGCATTGCAGGGTTGAAGTTAGCTCCAGTAGCCTACCCTGGTTAAGAAGTAGTTATGAGAACAGGGTGAACGTGAACCGTTTTTTGAGTGAAAGAAACTGGACATACCTGGCGTGAAATCATTATGTTGCAGCATGTTCTATACGACCGGTAACATTACCAACTGGACCAAATCACAAGCTTTTAGATTTTAGAGATCAATTTCCGAGGCGCCTGTATGTGTAGTAATGCTATACACTCGGTGTGTTGTCTTGTTAGCAAGGTAACTAACGTAAGACAAAGTGAAAATGTGGAAAGCGGAACTGTGTAAAGTGTGGGTGTATTTTATTTGGATTTCAGAAGTGAGTTTCCCGCAAAGATTTTACAGATGCAAAAGCAATAGTTTAAATGTTCAAATCAAATCAAATCAAATTTTATTTGTATAGCGTATTTTACAACAGTTGTCACAATACGCTTTACAGACAACCCTAGCCTAAACCCCCACAGGAGCAAGCCTAGGGCAACAGTGGCAAGGAAAAACTCCCTGTGGCAGATGGGGAGAAACCTTGGAAGGAACTAGGCTCAAGGGGGAAACCCATCCTCCTCTGGTTGGCTCAGGGTGCCGACTGGTGACCAGCATGTCAGCCAGTTTATGCACAAGATATGATATGTGATGTGGCTCAGATGATGGGTGGGGCCGGGTGGCGGTGATGGGGAACAGCAGGTGGCGGCAGATGTGGGCAGGGTGGAGGCAATGACGAAGGAGGAGCTGGACCGCAGAGGTGGGGGAGGCCAGACGACTCTCGAAGCACTCTCGAGGGTTGGGGCAAGAGCCCCGCCGGCAGCGTGGGGAAGAGGGTGGAAACAGCAATTAGGGAATTTGCAATATAGCAGACAGTGAGTACAGTGGCAGTGGTATGTATTGGGGGGACCCCACCAGGAGTAGAATATGGCTGCATATCTACTAGGACAGGGATGGAGAGCCCATGCAGTCATGAGGGGTAGACAACCATACCCGCCTATCAAGAGCCAGCCCATGTAAAGTCGGGTCACAGCTGATTGACAGGTGACAGTAAGGAAAGGATTGCCACCTACAAAGCTCTATGACTACAGGCTTCTCGCACCCTGTCTCCAGACTACAACTGATTGTAAGCCTGAGCATAGAGGTGCGTTTTTAATCTAGATTTAAATATTGAGACTGTGTCTGACTCCTTTATCTATTTTGGAAGCTGGTTCCACAGTAGTGGGGCCCTGTAGGAGAAAGCCCTACCACCTTTTAGGTTCTTGGAAATTCTTGGGACTACCAAGTAGCCTGCGTCTTAAGATCGGAGTGACCTTGTGGGCTAATAAGGTAGGAGCAGGTTCGATATGTACACAGGTGCACGTCCATGCAGAGCTTTAAAAGTCAGAAGCAAAACCTTGAAGTCTATCCTATGCTTAATGGGTAGCCAGTGAAGCGACGCTTGTACTGGAGTAATGTGCTCATACTTCTTAGTTCTGGTCAAGCTACGAGCAGCTGCATTCTGCACGAGCTGGAGACTCTTTAACGAGTTATTAGGGCAGCCAGAAAGCAGGGCGTTACAGTAGTCTAACCTAGACGTAACAAACGCATGGATCAATTTTTCAGCATCCCCGACTGACAGGAAATGTCTAATTTTAGCTATGTTGCGCAGCTGAAAGAAGGCAATTCTGGATATGTTTTTTATATGGGTGTCAAAAGATAGATCAGGATCAATGGTGACACCAAGGTCTTTAACGACCATATTAGGTTCAGCCAAACAACCATCACAGTTTAAGGTGAGAGTAGACAATTTCTCCCTTAATATTTTGGGACCTAAAACCAACATTTCAGTCTTGTCTGAATTTAGGAGCAGAAAATTTGAAAGCATCCAAACCTTAATATCTACAATACAGGCCTCTAACCGTGAACGCGGCAGTGCTTCGCCAGGTTACATTGAAATATAAATCTGGGTGTCGTCCGCATAACAGTGGAACTCTACGCCATGTGCCCGGATAATATTGCCAAGTGGTAGCATATATAGCGAGAAGAGTACTGGTCCTAGTACTGATCCTTGTGGAATACCGTATTTCATTATTGAGGAGCTGGACTCTTCTTCTTTTAATTTGACAAACTGTTTCCTGTCACATAGGTATGATACAAACCATGCGAGTGCCTGTCCATGAAGTCCAACACAGGCCTGGAGTGTGTGCAGAAGAATTCCATGGTCAGTTGTGTCAAAAGCTGCACTCAGGTCGAGGAGCAGAAGAACCGACACAGAGTTACGGTCGGCTGACAGTAGTAAATCATTTGTAACCTTAAGTGCGGTTTCAGTGCTGTGGTGGGGTCTAAACCCAGATTGGAATACTTCATGGATACCGTTAGAGCTAAGGCATGCACTTAGTTGCTTAGCAACAATTTTCTCCAATAATTTTGATAGAAATGGAAGGTTTGAAATGGGTCTATAATTTTCCTATTTATCGGGTTCTAGGTTTGGTTTCTTAAATAATGGCTTAATGACTGCCACTTTTAGTGACTCAGGTACGTATCCTGTGACTAGGGATGTGTTAACGATTTTTAGTATATGCTGGCCTAGTACAGGAAATAGTTCTTTAATCCAGTTTGAAGGAATAGGATCGAGTATACAGGTCGTCGGTTTTGAAGACATAACTAATTCAGATAACTCAACCATGCTAATGGGCGTAAAACAGCTTAGTACTGCTGTCTGTAAATCTTCCAGTTGTAACCAGGTGCGGGGCTGTTTATTAACATGAACAGAAATAGTGCATGATGGAGACAGTTTGGAAATCTGGTCTCTAATAGCCTCAGTTTTCTGATCGAAGAAGTTCATGAAGTCATTGCTACTAAGATTGGAGGGATAAGATGAAAACTCTGATGATAGTTTTTTAGTTAATTTATCCACAGTGCTAAATAGAAATTTTGGGTTATGTCTATTTTGTTCAATTAGTTTTGAGAAAAAGGCAGATCTAGCAGAAGCAAGAGCTTGCTTATACTGAAGAAAGCTGTTTTTCCATGCAAGATGAAATACTTCTAGCTTTGTTGACCGCCATTTTCGCTCTAATTTTCTAGTAGACTGCTTCAGGGCCCGGGTGGTATCGTTATACCATGGAGTGTGCTTATAAATGTTACAATAAATGTCGTATTTTTACTTAGCCAAGCCAGCATAATGAGTTACAGATGTGCTTCAGTCGGAGGGGGGATTTGAATCCGCGTGTGCCAGTTCTAAAGGCAAAGGCAGTACCCAGTATGGCGCCCCGACGAAGCCGTAAGTCTCTGTAATTCTTGGTAGTCAGGTCCAATGAAATCTCCATTCGCTACCAAGAATCGAATAAACTAGCCAGTCAGGGCGCGTATGTGTGCCAAGATTTTACCAAAAATTTACTAATCGCTTGCTCGACTGTCTCGGGCTGAGAGATGCGCGAATCGTGAATGAGGTAAATTTTTCTGTGTTGGTAGGTAAAGATAACCGCAAATTTCACTATGAATTATGTTTTATATGAGTTTAATAGATTACTTAAGCAGTTTAATGCATTTAATTTCTCTGAATGATCCTTTGTAACTAGCTATCTGGATTGAACTCTACATTTTCTGTCATACGTAGCTAATGAAATAACCTTGCTCACTCTGTAAGAAAATAAAATATCCTAGAAATTACCTATAGCTAGCTACATTTTTATTTTTCTTTATTTATTTATTATACACCTGATCGGCCATTTTCATCCGTGTCACCTGTCACTGTGTCAGTTATGTTTTTTAAGGCCACTAGATGGGCCCATTTCTTTTAATATGCCAAAAAATGAAACACAAAAGCATGCTATCATAATAGAAACCTATCATAGTTTTCATTGGTTCACAATACTGTGCAGGGGCAGTCCATAATATGACTGAAACTGTCATAGTGTTGATGTTACTTCATGCTACTGTACATGAAATGGTCGGAATTTGGTCCGTGTAGTTACAAAGTTTAAGTAAATAACAGTTTACTAACAAAGCCTAAATAGTCTCCTTTACAGCATGAAACGTACCAGGTAAAAGCTGGACATTTACAATTATTATAGTGTTGTTCAAGCACCTGCTTTGCACCCTTATCCCAGAACAATGTGTACCAATAAGGTGCCAGCTAACCAAATATCCAATTTTGCCTTTGTGTACATGTCTGATCCACTCTAATAGATCAGAACACCCCTGTTTGTGCTTCCACATCTATGGCAAGTCTATCCCAAATCAACATTCTTGATTATTTCATTACATTCCTCAAATAGTCATTGTCACCTCTGTGTTGTGTGCGTGTCCTGCCACCCATTTGGCTCCGGGAGGTACTCAGCCATCCACCTTTTACCAATTCATGTGTGGTGTATCAAAGTTTCCCTCAGGTACCCCATTAATCTCAGTGGGCAATAGGACTGACTGTCATTGGCACATCTATGTTGGCGTGAGTACGCCGCTTTCATAAATGCAGTGCGCACAATTTATGTTTGCTGGTTTGTCAACTCAAACACATTCGCTACTGTACATCTGTTCACTAACATAATGTACTGCAAATAACTTAACATCTGGTTACAAACATTAAATGGATTTATTTAAGAATACCATGTTCAATAAACACAATTTCAGGAGCTGCTACTAACCGTAGTTTATTTAGTTTGTTCCATGTTCAAACTGGAATGGCGTGATCCGAATGTCACGATTCTGTGCAATTTCATTGGAAGCCATGGACAAGAAGAATTAGCTATTTTAGACAAGGGGAGACCATAAAGTGCATTCGTAATATTTTCTCATACCCAATTAGATATGCGATTATTAGATATAAAGTAGCAACGGATACTATATGTATAATGATTTCTATGTGTAAAAATATATACTGTCATTTCTTCTGAGATAATTGAATATTGTATAGAAATGGTATAGCCCGGATAATCATTTGCTCTCATTGGTGGCTGGCAGTAGGTGGGTGTAATTTAATGGGTGTAATTGATGTGCTGATTCTTTTGTTTTGTAAATATGTATAAAGGTTTGTACAATAGTTGGGGACACTTTTGTAAATAAAACACCCCACTTGGGTTGCGCAAGTTTCAGTCTCATCTCCAAAGTTCACTGTTAAATCCGCCAACCAACCATCCTTGTAACAAGCTCTATGACTCAAATGAATGAAACAGCAAGAAAAGGTGGACGCCATTGTGTTTTAAGTCCTGGGCCTGAAGTCACAGTGGAGAAATGACTGGTTCCTTTCAGAGCCTGTTGTTCCTTCATAAACTGCCATTTTTTCATATAAGAAGGGTACAGCAGGAAACAAAGAGATAAACCCACGTGATTTGAACATGCAACCTTCTGATCTGGAGTCAGACGCGCTACCTTTGCGGCAGGAGGTCAACAGGAACGGCCACCTGTGAATTGACCACATTAGCATATTATTATGAATGAGCAACTCCCCAATGGCAAATATCAGTGATTATGAATGTGTTATTCATCTCCCAGTATAGATCAGACTCCTGATCCCATGAATTTAGCTCCCAGAAAGAGCCCGGATAGCTCAGTCGGTAGAGCATCAGACTTTTAATCTGAGGGTCCAGGGTTCAAGTCCCTGTTCGGGCGAAATAATTTACAGAGCTTGATCCAAAATAACGCTGTGCTCTAACCACAGACTGTGGTTTTAACTCATGATTCACTAGTTTCAAATCAGCAATACAATGAAAATATTCTGATTGTGAATATTTCTGTGTCCCAATGTGGATCCCTCTCCAGAATCAATGGGTTCATTTAAATAGCTTGTTCTTACTCCTTGCATCCCGATATGGATCCCTGTCCATTTTTTATGGGGCCATTCCAACTGCTTATTTTCACTCTTTGCATCTCTTCCTTATATCTTTTCCTTGCCCCTTTGTACTACCCACCAGTGGATGCAGGGAGATATGCAAGGATGAGATACAAGAATATAGGAATCGAGACAAGATCAATTAAACCAGTGGAATATCCTTGCTCAGACAAGTGTCAGTTAGATGCCACGTCAATTACAGATGTGGAAAATGTGAGATGTAGGCTGTGTAAAAGCTGGACATTTACAATTATAATAATGTTGTTCAAGCACCTGCTTTGTACTCTTATCCCAGAACAAAATGTACCAATAATGTGTCAGCTAACAAAATGTCCAGTTCTGCCTTTGTGTACATGTCTGATCCGTTCTAATAGATCAGAACACCCCTGTTTGCGCTTCCACATCTATAGCAAGTCTATCCCAAACCTACAGGTCAATTTCTAGGACATTTTATTTTCTTACAGTGTTTGCTAGGCAATTTGATTAGCTATAAACGACAGTAAATGGCCACTGTTCAATCCAGACAGCTCTAGCTACAAAGGACCATTCAAAGAAATGAAATGCATAAAATAGCTCAATTAATAAACTAATATAAAAAAGGCTATTCATGTTGTGGCTAATGTAAATTAAGTATCAGGATGATAAGAGGTACGCACGTGTATGTAAGGGGAGCTACTGATGAGGAGTAAGCGCACACTTTTTGACTGTGCCATGGAGTCATTGTGGGAGTGTACAGTATATATGTCTGTGTGCGCTTGATAGCATGTTTTGAGACGCCTTATAGTTTAAAATTGCACGACGGGTGCTGTGCTTGTTTGTCTTATCTCAACAAAAACAACATACGAAAATGCCAAGTTACTCAAAAACAAAGCACTGTCTATAAGTCATTAATTCAAACTTGAAAAAGGCCTGCTGTCTTAACTCACACAAATTTAAGAAGCTCTATTCCAAGTCAATACTACCCAATGTTTCATAAATTATTTCATGTCACTTGGCCCTGTGTTTTTTCATCCTGACATATAAAGAGAATGTCATTCCTTGTGTCACATCGAAGTGTCAAATAACAAAAAATGTTTCATAGAAGAAGAAATATATTTAATTGAAGAAATCATTTAATTGAATGTTTTAAACAACTGATAATTTACATCAAATCTACACTCCAGAAACGATATGTTTCCACCTGGTAGTCAAGCTACTGCTACAGTTTAAGAAAATAAATCTGCTGTCATGAAATGCATATGGCTTCCCCTTTGTAACTTTTCCTAAACATATGTATTGAACATTCTGATATTATTTGAATACCAATATTGCCTAAGGAAATAAAGTTATGAAGTTTTAAACACTTACTTAAATGGTCATGATGCTTAATGATACTCTTTATTTATATGTGGCCTAAGAAATGGTGAATTTTTTTTTCTTCAAATCATTGGAATTTATTGTTGTAATGTGCTCTCTTTTACTAGGCATGCAAGAGAAAATAGATGAGACACTGGTCAATATGATTGTATTATGCTTCTCAAACACAACGCATTTTCATTGCACTTTAATAATTATCGTCATCTCGTCATAATTATAACAATATGTTTAATTTGTACAATGATCAGACTGTTGGAGATGGCTTTGAGAATACATGGCAGCAGCATTAATGTTCATGAACTAAATTATACAGTAAAGAGTCAAGTGGTAGTAATTCACTCATTTCAGTTTATCACCGCTATGAACAGTAATGCCAGGCTTATTTATTGACCAGGAGATGTCACTACAGAGGCATGTGTCAAATGCTTCATGACACTGCCACTTGAAACAACGCAATTGCCTCGGCTGTGTCTTTGCTTTGGGAGGCTTTCCTCTGTCCGTCGCTAATGTGCAGCATCTGGTTGGGAGCGCTGATGGTGGTCATGGGCTGGGAGGTGGCGTTCTCTCTCAGCCGCTAGCACATCTGGATGGAAAGCTTGGGAGCTTCAGCAATCCAGTGTAGAATTGTTGTTTATCTATGGCGGCAGTGTGGCACAGTGGGCAAGGAACTGGGCTTGTAACCGAAAGGTCATAGGTTCGGTTCACTGCTGTTGTACCCTTGAGCAAGGTACTTTACCTGCATTGCTTCAGTGTATGTCCAGCTGTATAAATGGATACTCTGGATAAGAGTGTCTGCTAAATGTCTGTAGTGTAGGCTAATGTAATGTACAGCGCCTTGCATGTTCCCCGTAGCTGGAGGATGGCGCCAGCTTCCACAGCAATGGCGGCACCTCCTGCTCCCCCATCGGGGGCTTCCACTGGTACTCACTCCTCGCGATGTCTGAAAGACAGACCAGACGCAATACACTGTGGACACGTAGCAGCCAAAACCGCCAACCCATATATGAAATTCCATTTATGAAATGAAGCCAGAGCTAATGATTTTGGAGACCCGGGGCCAGAATGCTTATTAAATGTTGGTACTTAGATTTGCTATGTGACGACAAATCCTTTTGCTTATTTCCAGACCAATATGTGTTATTGGTGGAGAATGAAGAGACAACAGCTGTCACTGTCATGGTTCTGTCTTTTTGTTTCTCTTTTTCCTTTTGGCCCGCCAGATGGCGGTAGTTTTGTTCCTTTTCCCTGTTTAATTGTTTTATTGGTTCCAATTATTCTATTGTTGTTTTTCAGTTGTGTCTAGTTATCCGTTCCCTCTGTGGTCTGATTGTGCATTGTGCCCTCCTGTGTCTCGTTAGGGTCTAGTCTATTTAAGTCTTCTTCTTCCCTGACTCGGGTGCTGGTTCCTTGTGTTTTCGCTTGTGTTTCCACGTGTGTCTGCCTGAGAGTTTGCCCGCGTTTCCCCGTGCCTGTTTTTGTTCACCTGTTTCTGCCCTGCCCGTTTAGCTTCTCTCTTTGGATTTTCTGTTTTCTGTTTTTGAGTTTTTGTCATTAAAGTCTGTATTCCCCTTTTGGAGTTCTTGGGTTTTTTTTTTTAACTCTGCATTTGGGTCCATTCCCTCGACAACCCGTGACAGTCACTCCAACCCTCGCTGAAACAGACATTCCCTTTGCATTCTGACATCATAATCTACTTTGGTTGCCACAACCCAGGGAAATAAATGCCATCAAATTTGAGGAAGCACATCGAGGTAAGTAAAATAACGTTGGCTACAGTAGCCGCTATTCAGCCCAAGATGAACTAAGCTAGCTAGTTAGCTTGCTGTTCTTAGCCAAGCCTGGAAAGTGCTTGCTGCTATCTCCGATTTTAATACGCAATTTAGTGGTATCATATTGCGTATTTCGTGTTGGTGAAATTTGTTTCTATATTTATATCACGAAACTCTACTAAATGAATTCCTAGAAGCGCGCCAAGTCATGGTTTTCACTCCAGCTGTGTGACTCCAATAGACAGCGGCTGTCACTCCAACGCTCACTGAAACAGACATTCCCATTAAATGTTGACAGGGATGAATTTATTTCTGAGGGGGAAATTATTTTAGATGACACCTGTACTCTCCAACACTGTGGTTCATCAGTCACCAGTCGTTTGTTACATTTCTACTTGTCTGCCTGATAAAAAAAGATAATATCTTGTTAGTTTTTGCTATTATTGTTATTTCTTATTTCAGCTATTATCTAATATTACTTGTGACATCACTGAGCGCCGAACGATTTCTGAGCTGCACGTAGTTTCTGTAGCTACATTTCTTTTCGCGTTCGCTTATTGTGTGGTACTAAAGAAATATTTACCAGATCAAGGCAGTATGGTTATGACTGAAGTGTTGGGACTGCATAAGCAGTCAAAGGCAAGTTGCAAAATAACACAAGAATTCGAATATTTATTTAACGTCACAAGAGAAACCAGTTCACGAATGTTATGGAAGCCAAATAAAATGGAATTCAGTTGAGATCGGCTTCAAAATTCTGCTTCTATTACGTCAAATAATATCGAGGAAAAGTCTTTATAAATAGCCACCGAGAAAGCCAAGATACTACTAGAATTGATTGTCTGAAAGTTCTTAACGGTTAAAACTTCATAATAGATAAAAATTCATAAAATTCTCAATAGATATGCGATCATCAAACAAACGGCTCAAAATGAAATGTTCAGCTCTGAGGATTTGGCTAAATCGGAAATTTAATCAAATAAGGAGGTCATTTTCGAATCGGGTGGGCTGTGAGACTACACCAGGTAGGCAAATTTGTCATTGATTTTGCACTTCCAAACAAAACCGTTAGCTAGTTCACAGATGTGCGTCGCAACTGAAATATCGATAAAAGTTAAAATATCTTGTATGAATGAAGTAATTTTGGTGTCACTCAGGGACATATCATGGACTGGGCCACGTTACACCCTGTAGTAAATTTACTATTGGTCTGCCCTGCCACGTCACAGTGCACAAGTAGATTGACTTTTGAAGCTATTTCAGTCTTTCCCTGAGAAGCTTCCTCCTACTTCATAAACACACACTGCTGCTGAAAATTCCAGTGTAAACCAGCCTAAACTGGTCACGCTGGTTTAAACTGATACGTTTTGATACTTTCAGCTGGTCAACCAGTTTGGCCATAAGTTTACTCTGCCTGCTTCATTGGATTTGACCAGCTTTGGCCAGCTACAGACCAGCTTTGAACAGCTCCAGACTAGCTGTGATGACTAGAAGTGTCTGTTTCATAGTTGTGTAAGCAAGGTGAAGTGTGAGTGTGTGTCACAAGGTGCCTTGTTCTGTTTCTTTTCATTCCAGACAGGTCCTCCCTGTCGTCTGGGGATGAGAGAAATCTCTCCTCAGGGACCAGACCGGTCAAGGAGACCAGCTTTCGGGATGCAGCCACCCAAACAGTGGAGATTACCACAACAGATTGTGCCACACAGGTGGACGAGGCCATGTTCACCTGCAGTGTGTCCCAGGATGACGTTTCGCAGGTTAGTGAGACCCTACCAGGTCAGCTCCTGTGTTCGTCAGTAACGTGTTTCTGAACATCCATTAGAATATATCATATTGCAATATTGTTGTATCTCATGCAGATTATAATATCTATGGTTCTACTTGTGTGCAAAAAGTTCATTAATAAATTGACACTAATCCTTTATGGAATAGAAAACATCTGTTGGGTAATGGTAATGTTGTGATATTTTGTTTGTAGCAGGGGTGTCAAGTGTGTGTGCTGGCTCACTACTCGGCTGAAGTGTTTGTCATAAAAATCTGCTGTGACACACTCCTGCTGTGTAGACTAGATTTAAATTGACTTTTAACAGAGCAGCAATGCTTCATGCTCCTGATTACTTTGCTTCTTTTTCAGGCCTCTGAGGACTGCCTGGATTCTTTATCCTGGCATTCAGAGTATGCCGAAGAGGCCCACAAGGTCTGCTTGGGTAAGAGCTTGCCTACTGTAGCTGCACACGGATGGCCAATAGATGGAAAATGGCTTCTGCTACTGACGGTCCCAGAGAGGAGCCAATCAGAATGGGTGTTGCTGAATGGACTGACTTGCCTGTTCTGTCCTGCTGTACAACATCCTGCATCCTTTTGATCATGCACACAGGAGTCACTTCTGTACACCATGTGACTGCAAATTTGGAGCTCCAGTTCACTCTACTGCTTTCAGAATGGACTGGGCTTAGGGGAATTGCAACCAGTATGAATAGGGGTCCTGGAGTGTTCTTACTGTGGGACTGTGCGATTCTCTCTTGGACAGCTCTGAAAATGCATGCAGTGGAAAAGAGCTCATTCCGATCGCGCATACCTGTCCTGGCTCGCACCACCAGCAGCAGAGGGGGGCTCGGAGCACCAAAACTGCCCACAACTCTCTGCCTCACAGCACTGGTAAGTGCTGCTCTCCCAAGACCCGATCTGATCCTGCTGGTCAGAACAAAAATGTTCTGCAGATTAAACAAAACAGCTTAGCTCGTTGTCTGACCATTTAATTTGAATTTAAACTTGTTCCTGGTGGCTAAATGTCATGTCTTTTTGTTTTGTTGTTATATTCTAGCGTGCCACAGGCCCTTAGCCAGAACCCCACCCCAGCTCATGACCATCATCAGCGCTTTCAACTAGATGCTGCAGACCTTCTGATTCCATCTTCCCTCAGAACCACATTCCATCTTCCCTCAGAACCACATTCCATCTTCCCTCTAAACCAGCTGCTGATACTATCTTCCTTCTAAGCTACCTTCTGATACTATCTTCCTTCTAAGCTACCTTCTGATACTATCTTCCTTCTAAGCTACCTTCTGACACTATCTTCCTTCTAAACCACCTTCTGATACTGTCTTCCTTCTAAGCTACCTTCTGATTCCATCTTCCCTCTATCAGCTGCTGATACCATCTTCCTTAAGTCATGTTCTTACCATCAACAATATACCCATCTCCATATCCCCCTTTTCCATCTCTTCAATAAATAACAAAATAAAAAATCTTCTAATCATCATTCAAATTAGACCTGGTATTGTCAGCACTTCCAGATAATGGAGACCTAATTTCACAGGTCACTGTCCATCCTCCCTTTATGTGGGTGCACATGCCAGTGACCTGCCCCAGTACAGTCTCCACTTGGCATCAACTGCTTCCTGATTCTGCCTTTGTGGAGTCAGCATCCTGACACAGCTGAACAGAGCAGGGTTTTTATCTGCTAGTACCTTTTAAAATTCCCTGTCGTTTCTCTAAAGCTGCGCTTAGCTTAATCATCATGTTTTATGTTCGTGAAACAAGTGAGGAATGATCAGTATGAAGCCTCAGTAGGATTTAAGGTTTTTGCAGATTCAGGGTCAGTGATTGGCCACATCTGCCAGGTACTGTTGCTGGTGGAATATGGGCTTGCATCATATTATTTCACACTAGTTGTATGTGTTTTGTCACATCATAAAGTCTTATAGTTCCAGGGTCTTTATACCAGATGGTGCCATTTCTGTTTTTACTGAAAAAATGTGAAGAAAATAGTGTTTTCAGTGTTATTTTTGTGCTGTACTTTATAATGATACTGATTTGGACATATGGGTTGTGGGGTTATTGCACATGACAGACCTACTAATTGTATGTTGGTAGAGGCTGTATAGGGCTAGTTCAATTTTTAAATGTGGCATTGCAGGGTTGAAGTTAGCTGCAGTAGCCTACCCTGGTTAAGAAGTAGTTATGAGAACAGGGTGAATGTGAATGTGAACCGTTTTGAGTGAAAGAAACTGGACATACCTGGCGTGAAATCGTTATGTTGCAGCAGGTTCTATACGACCGGTAACATTACCAACTGGACCAAATCACAAGCTTTTAGATTTTAGAGATCAATTTCCGAGGCGCCTGTATGTGTAGTAATGCTATACACTCGGTGTGTCGTCTTGTTAGCAAGGTAACTAACGTAAGACAATGTGAAAATGTGGAAAGCGGAACTGTGTAAAGTGTGGGTGTATTTTATTTGGATTTCAGAAGTGAGTTTCCTGCAAAGATTTTACAGATGCAAAAGCAATAGTTTAAATGTTCAGATCAAATCAAATTTTATTTGTATAGCGTATATTACAACAGTTGTCACAATACGATTTACAGACAACCCTAGCCTAAACCCCCACAGGAGCAAGCCTAGGGCAACAGTGGCAAGGAAAAACTCCCTGTGGCAGATGGGGAGAAACCTTGGAAGGAACCAGGCTCAAGGGGGAAACCCATCCTCCTCTGGTCGGCTCAGGGTGCCGACTGGTGACCAGCATGTCAGCCAGTTTATGCACAAGATATGATATGTGATGTGGCTCAGATGATGGGTGGGGCCGGGTGGCGGTGATGGGGAACAGCAGGTGGCGGCAGATGTGGGCAGGGTGGAGGCAATGACGAAGGAGGAGCTGGACCGCAGAGGTGAGGGAGGCCAGACGACTCTCGAAGCACTCTCGAGGGTTGGGGCAAGAGCCCCGCCGGCAGCGTGGGGAAGAGGGTGGAAACGGCAATTAGGGAATTTGCAATATAGCAGACAGTGAGTACAGTGGCAGTGGTATATATTGGGGGGACCCCACCAGGAGTAGAATATGGCTGCATATCTACTAGGACAGGGATGGAGAGCCCATGCAGTCATGAGGGGTAGACAACCATACCCGCCTATCAAGAGCCAGCCCATGTAAAGTCGGGTCACAGGTGATTGACAGGTGACAGTAAGGAAAGGATTGCCACCTACAAAGCTCTATGACTACAGGCTTCTCGCACCCTGTCTCCAGACTACAACTGATTGTAAGCCTGAGCATAGAGGTGCGTTTTTAATCTAGATTTAAATATTGAGACTCCTTTATCAATTTTGGAAGCTGGTTCCACAGTAGTGGGGCCCTGTAGGAGAAAGCCCTACCACCTTTTAGGTTCTTGGAAATTCTTCGGACTACCAAGTAGCCTGCGTCTTAAGATCGGAGTAACCTTGTGGGCTTATAAGGTAGGAGCAGGTTCGATATGTACACAGGTGCACGTCCATGCAGAGCTTTAAAAGTCAGGAGCAAAACCTTGAAGTCTATCCTATGCTTAATGGGTAGCCAGTGAAGCGACGCTAGTACTGGAGTAATGTGCTCATACTTCTTAGTTCTGGTCAAGCTACGAGCAGCTGCATTCTGCACAAGCTGGAGACTCTTTAACGAGTTTTCGGGCAGCCAGAAAGCAGGGCGTTACAGTAGTCTAACCTAGACGTAACAAACGCATGGATCAATTTTTCAGCATCCCCGACTGACAGGAAATGTCTAATTTTAGCTATGTTGCGCAGCTGAAAGAAGGCAATTCTGGATATGTTTTTTTATGTGGGTGTCAAAAGATAGATCAGGATCAATGGTGACACCAAGGTCTTTAACGACCATATTAGGTACAGCCAAACAACCATCACAGTTTAAGGTGAGAGTAGACAATTTCTCCCTTAATATTTTGGGACCTAAAACCAACATTTCAGTCTTGTCTGAATTTAGGAGCAGAAAATTTGAAAGCATCCAAACCTTGATATCTACAATACAGGCCTCTAACCGTGAACGCGGCAGTGCTTCGCCAGGTTTCATTGAAATATAAATCTGGGTATCGTCCGCATAACAGTGGAACTCTACGCCATGTGCCCGGATAATATTGCCAAGTGGTAGCATATATAGCGAGAAGAGTACTGGTCCTAGTACTGATCCTTGTGGAATACCGTATTTCATTATTGAGGAGCTGGACTCTTCTTCTTTTAATTTGACAAACTGTTTCCTGTCACATAGGTATGATCCAAACCATGCGAGTGCCTGTCCATGAAGTCCAACACAGGCCTGGAGTCTGTCCAGAAGAATTCCATGGTCAATTGTGTCAAAAGCTGCACTCAGGTCGAGGAGCACAAGAACCGACACAGAGTTACGGTCGGCTGACAGTAGTAAATCATTTGTAACCTTGATAAGTGCGGTTTCAGTGCTGTGGTGGGGTCTAAACCCAGATTGGAATACTTCATGGATACCGTTAGAGCTAAGGTATGCACTTAGTTGCTTAGCAACAATTTTCTCCAATAATTTTGATAGAAATGGAAGGTTTGAAATAGGTCTATAATTTTCCAATTTATCGGCTTCTAGGTTTGGTTTCTTCAATAATGGCTTAATGACTGCCACTTTTAGTGACTCAGGTACGTATCCTGTGACTAGGGATGTGTTAACGATTTTTAGTATATGCTGGCCTAGTACTGGAAATAGTTCTTTAATCCAGTTTGAAGGAATAGGATCGAGTATACAGGTCGTCGGTTTTGAAGACATAACTAATTCAGATAACTCAACCATGCTAATGGGTGTAAAACAGCTTAGTACTGCTGTCTGTAAATCTTCCTGTTGTAACCAGGTGCAGAGATGTTTATTAACATGAGCAGAAATAGTGCATGATGGAGACAGTTTGGAAATCTGGTCTCTAATAGCCTCAATTTTCTGATCGAAGAAGTTCATGAAGTCATTGCTACTAAGATTGGAGGGATAAGATATAATCTCTGATTGTTTTTTAGTTAATTTACCCACAGTGCTAAATAGAAATTTTGGGTTATGTCTGTTTTGTTCAATTAGTTTTGAGAAAAGGGCAGATCTAGCAGAAGCAAGAGCTTGCTTATACTGAAGAAAGCTGTTTTTCCATGCAAGGTGAAATACTTCTAGCTTTGTTGACCGCCATTTTCACTCTAATTTTCTAGTAGACTGCTTCAGGGCCCGGGTGGTATCATTATACCATGGAGTGTGCTTATAAATGTTACAATAAATGTCGTATTTTTACTTAGCCAAGCCAGCATAATGAGTTACAGATGTGCTTCAGTCGGAGGGGGGATTTGAATCCGCGCGTCAGTTCTAAAGGCAAAGGCAGTACCCAGTATGGCGCCCCGACGAAGCCGCGAGTCTCTGTAATTCTTGGTAGTCAGGTCCAATGAAATCTCCATTCGCTACCAAGAATCGAATACACTAGCCAGTCAGGGCGCGTATGTGTGCCAAGATTTTACCAAAAATTTACTAATCGCTTGCTCGACTGTCTCGGGCTGAGAGATGCGCGAATCGTGAATGAAGTAAATCGCTGTTTTATTTTTCTGTGTTGGTAGCTAAAGATGACCGCAAATTTCACTATGAATTATATGTTTTATATGAGTTCAATAGATTACTTAAGCAGTTTAATGCATTTAATTTCTCTGAATGATCCTTTGTAACTAGCTATCTGGATTGAACTCTACATTTTCTGTCATACGTAGCTAATGAAATAACCTTGCTCACTCTGTAAGAAAATAAAATATCCTAGAAATTACCTATAGCTAGCTACATTTTTATTTTTCTTTATTTATTTATTATACACCTGATCGGCCATTTTCATCCGTGTCACCTGTCACTGTGTCAGTTATGTTTTTTAAGGCCACTAGATGGGCCCATTACTTTTAATATGCCAAAAAATGAAACACAAAAGCATGCTATCATAAAAGAAACCTATCATAATTTTCATTGGTTCACAATACTGTGCAGGGGCAGTCCATAATATGACTGAAACTGTCATAGTGTTGATTTTACTTCATGCTACTGTACATGAAATGCTCAGAATTTGGTCCTTGTAGTTACCAAGTTTAAGTCAATAACAGTTTACTAACAAAGCCTAAATAGTCTCCTTTACAGCATGAAACATACCAGGTAAAAGCTGGACATTTACAATTATAATAGTGTTGTTCAAGCACCTGCTTTGCACCCTTATCCCAGAACAAAGTGTGCCAATAAGGTGCCAGCTAACCAAATATCCAATTTTGCCTGTGTGTACATGTCTGATCAGCTCTAATAGATCAGAACACCCCTGTTTGTGCTTCCACGTCTATGGCAAGTCTATCCCAAATCAACATTCTTGATTATTTCATTACATTCCTCAAATAGTCATTGTCACCTCTGTGTTGTGTGCGTGTCCTGCCACCCATTTGGCTCCGGGAGGTACTCAGCCATCCACCTTTTACCAATTCATGTATGGTGTATCAAAGTTTCCCTCAGGTACCCCATTAATCTCAGTGGGCAATAGGACTGACTGTCATTGGCACATCTATGTTGGCGCGAGTACGCCGCTTTTATAAATGCAGTGCGCACAATTTATGTTTGCTGGTTTGTCAACTCAAACACATTCGCTACTGTACATCTGTTCACTAACATAATGTACTGCAAATAACTTAACATCTGGTTACAAACATTAAATGGATTTATTTAAGAATACCATGTTCAATAAACACAATTTCAGGAGCTGCTACTAACCGTAGTTTATTTAGTTTGTTCCATGTTCAAACTGGAATGGCGTGATCCGAATGTCACGATTCTGTGCAATTTCATTGGAAGCCATGGACAAGAAGAATTAGCTATTTTAGACAAGGGGAGACCATAAAGTGCATTCGTAATATTTTCTCATACCCAATTAGATATGCGATTATTAGATATAAAGTAGCAACGGATACTATATGTATAATGATTTCTATGTGTAAAAATATATACTGTCATTTCTTCTGAGATAATTGAATATTGTATAGAAATGGTATAGTCCGGATAATCATTTGCTCTCATTGGTGGCTGGCAGTAGGTGGGTGTAATTTAATGGGTGTAATTGATGTGCTGATTCTTTTGTTTTGTAAATATGTATAAAGGTTTGTATAATAGTTGGGGACACTTTTGTAAATAAAACACCCCACTTGGGTTGCGCAAGTTTCAGTCTCATCTCCAAAGTTCACTGTTAAATCCGCCAACCAACCATCCTTGTAACAAGCTCTATGACTCAAATGAATGAAACAGCAAGAAAAGGTGGACGCCATTGTGTTTTAAGTCCTGGGCCTGAAGTCACAGTGGAGAAATGACTGGTTCCTTTCAGAGCCTGTTGTTCCTTCATAAACTGCCATTTTTTCATATAAGAAGGGTACAGCAGGAAACAAAGAGATAAACCCACGTGATTTGAACATGCAACCTTCTGATCTGGAGTCAGACGCGCTACCTTTGCGGCAGGAGGTCAACAGGAACGGCCGCCTGTGAATTGACCACATTAGCATATTATTATGAATGAGCAACTCCCCAATGGCAAATATCAGTGATTATGAATGTGTTATTCATCTCCCAGTATAGATCAGACTCCTGATCCCATGAATTTAACTCCCAGAAAGAGCCCGGATAGCTCAGTCGGTAGAGCATCAGACTTTTAATCTGAGGGTCCAGAGTTCAAGTCCCTGTTCGGGCGAAATAATTTACAGAGCTTGATCCAAAATAACGCTGTGCTCTAACCACAGACTGTGGTTTTAACTCATGATTCACTAGTTTCAAATCAGCAATACAATGAAAATATTCTGATTGTGAATATTTCTGTGTCCCAATGTGGATCCCTCTCCAGAATCAATGGGTTAATTTAAATAGTTTGTTCTTACTCCTTGCATCCCGATATGGATCCCTGTCCATTTTTTATGGGGCCATTCCAACTGCTTATTTTCACTCTTTGCATCTCTTCCTTATATCTTTTCCTTGCCCCTTTGTACTACCCACCAGTGGATGCAGGGAGATATGCAAGGATGAGATACAAGAATATAGGAATCGAGACAAGATCAATTAAACCAGTGGAATATCCTTGCTCAGACAAGTGTCAGTTAGATGCCACGTCAATTACAGATGTGGAAAATGTGAGATGTAGGCTGTGTAAAAGCTGGACATTTACAATTATAATAATGTTGTTCAAGCACCTGCTTTGTACTCTTATCCCAGAACAAAATGTACCAATAATGTGTCAGCTAACAACATGTCCAGTTCTGCCTTTGTGTACATGTCTGATCCGTTCTAATAGATCAGAACACCCCTGTTTGCGCTTCCACATCTATAGCAAGTCTATCCCAAACCTACAGTTCAATTTCTAGGACATTTTATTTTCTTACAGTGTTTGCTAGGCAATTTGATTAGCTATAAACGACAGTAAATGGCCACTGTTCAATCCAGACAGCTAGCTACAAAGGACCATTCAAAGAAATGAAATGCATAAAATAGCTCAATTAATAAACTAATATAAAAAAGGCTATTCATGTTGTGGCTAATGTAAATTAAGTATCAGGATGATAATAGGTACGCACCTGTATGTAAGGGGAGTGACTGATGAGGAGTAAGCGCACACTTTTTGACTGTGCCATGGAGTCATTGTGGGAGTGTACAGTATATATGTCTGTGTGCGCTTGATAGCATGTTTTGAGACGCCTTATAGTTTAAAATTGCACGACGGGTGCTGTGCTTGTTTGTCTTATCTCAACAAAAACAACATACGAAAATGCCAAGTTACTCAAAAACAAAGCACTGTCTATAAGTCATTAATTCAAACTTGAAAAAGGCCTGCTGTCTTAACTCACACAAATTTAAGAAGCTCTATTCCAAGTCAATACTACCCAATGTTTCATAAATTATTTCATGTCACTTGGCCCTGTGTTTTTTCATCCTGACATATAAAGAGAATGTCATTCCTTGTGTCACATCGAAGTGTCAAATAACAAAAAATGTTTCATAGAAGAAGAAATATATTTAATTGAAGAAATCATTTAATTGAATGTTTTAAACAACTGATAATTTACATCAAATCTACACTCCAGAAACGATATGTTTCCACCTGGTAGTCAAGCTACTGCTACAGTTTAAGAAAATAAATCTGCTGTCATGAAATGCATATGGCTTCCCCTTTGTAACTTTTCCTAAACATATGTATTGAACATTCTGATATTATTTGAATACCAATATTGCCTAAGGAAATAAAGTTATGAAGTTTTAAACACTTACTTAAATGGTCATGATGCTTAATGATACTCTTTATTTATATGTGGCCTAAGAAATGGTGAATTTTTTTTCTTCAAATCATTGGAATTTATTGTTGTAATGTGCTCTTTTACTAGGCATGCAAGAGAAAATAGATGAGACACTGGTCGATATGATTGTATTATGCTTCCCAAACACAACGCATTTTCATTGCACTTTAATAATTATCGTCATCTCGTCATAATTATAACAATATGTTTAATTTGTACAATGATCAGACTGTTGGAGATGGCTTTGAGAATACATGGCAGCAGCATTAATGTTCATGAACTAAATTATACAGTAAAGAGTCAAGTGGTAGTAATTCACTCATTTCAGTTTATCACCGCTATGAACAGTAATGCCAGGCTTATTTATTGACCAGGAGATGTCACTACAGAGGCATGTGTCAAATGCTTCATGACACTGCCACTTGAAACAACGCAATTGCCTCGGCTGTGTCTTTGCTTTGGGAGGCTTTCCTCTGTCCGTCGCTAATGTGCAGCATCTGGTTGGGAGCGCTGATGGTGGTCATGGGCTGGGAGGTGGCGTTCTCTCTCAGCCGCTAGCACATCTGGATGGAAAGCTTGGGAGCTTCAGCAATCCAGTGTAGAATTGTTGTTTATCTATGGCGGCAGTGTGGCACAGTGGGCAAGGAACTGGGCTTGTAACCGAAAGGTCATAGGTTCGGTTCACTGCTGTTGTACCCTTGAGCAAGGTACTTTACCTGCATTGCTTCAGTGTATGTCCAGCTGTATAAATGGATACTCTGGATAAGAGTGTCTGCTAAATGTCTGTAGTGTAGGCTAATGTAATGTACAGCGCCTTGCATGTTCCCCGTAGCTGGAGGATGGCGCCAGCTTCCACAGCAATGGCGGCACCTCCTGCTCCCCCATCGGGGGCTTCCACTGGTACTCACTCCTCGCGATGTCTGAAAGACAGACCAGACGCAATACACTGTGGACACGTAGCAGCCAAAACCGCCAACCCATATATGAAATTCCATTTATGAAATGAAGCCAGAGCTAATGATTTTGGAGACCCGGGGCCAGAATGCTTATTAAATGTTGGTACTTAGATTTGCTATGTGACGACAAATCCTTTTGCTTATTTCCAGACCAATATGTGTTATTGGTGGAGAATGAAGAGACAACAGCTGTCACTGTCATGGTTCTGTCTTTTTGTTTCTCTTTTTCCTTTTGGCCCGCCAGATGGCGGTAGTTTTGTTCCTTTTCCCTGTTTAATTGTTTTATTGGTTCCAATTATTCTATTGTTGTTTTTCAGTTGTGTCTAGTTATCCGTTCCCTCTGTGGTCTGATTGTGCATTGTGCCCTCCTGTGTCTCGTTAGGGTCTAGTCTATTTAAGTCTTCTTCTTCCCTGACTCGGGTGCTGGTTCCTTGTGTTTTCGCTTGTGTTTCCACGTGTGTCTGCCTGAGAGTTTGCCCGCGTTTCCCCGTGCCTGTTTTTGTTCACCTGTTTCTGCCCTGCCCGTTTAGCTTCTCTCTTTGGATTTTCTGTTTTCTGTTTTTGAGTTTTTGTCATTAAAGTCTGTATTCCCCTTTTGGAGTTCTTGGGTTTTTTTTTTTAACTCTGCATTTGGGTCCATTCCCTCGACAACCCGTGACAGTCACTCCAACCCTCGCTGAAACAGACATTCCCTTTGCATTCTGACATCATAATCTACTTTGGTTGCCACAACCCAGGGAAATAAATGCCATCAAATTTGAGGAAGCACATCGAGGTAAGTAAAATAACGTTGGCTACAGTAGCCGCTATTCAGCCCAAGATGAACTAAGCTAGCTAGTTAGCTTGCTGTTCTTAGCCAAGCCTGGAAAGTGCTTGCTGCTATCTCCGATTTTAATACGCAATTTAGTGGTATCATATTGCGTATTTCGTGTTGGTGAAATTTGTTTCTATATTTATATCACGAAACTCTACTAAATGAATTCCTAGAAGCGCGCCAAGTCATGGTTTTCACTCCAGCTGTGTGACTCCAATAGACAGCGGCTGTCACTCCAACGCTCACTGAAACAGACATTCCCATTAAATGTTGACAGGGATGAATTTATTTCTGAGGGGGAAATTATTTTAGATGACACCTGTACTCTCCAACACTGTGGTTCATCAGTCACCAGTCGTTTGTTACATTTCTACTTGTCTGCCTGATAAAAAAAGATAATATCTTGTTAGTTTTTGCTATTATTGTTATTTCTTATTTCAGCTATTATCTAATATTACTTGTGACATCACTGAGCGCCGAACGATTTCTGAGCTGCACGTAGTTTCTGTAGCTACATTTCTTTTCGCGTTCGCTTATTGTGTGGTACTAAAGAAATATTTACCAGATCAAGGCAGTATGGTTATGACTGAAGTGTTGGGACTGCATAAGCAGTCAAAGGCAAGTTGCAAAATAACACAAGAATTCGAATATTTATTTAACGTCACAAGAGAAACCAGTTCACGAATGTTATGGAAGCCAAATAAAATGGAATTCAGTTGAGATCGGCTTCAAAATTCTGCTTCTATTACGTCAAATAATATCGAGGAAAAGTCTTTATAAATAGCCACCGAGAAAGCCAAGATACTACTAGAATTGATTGTCTGAAAGTTCTTAACGGTTAAAACTTCATAATAGATAAAAATTCATAAAATTCTCAATAGATATGCGATCATCAAACAAACGGCTCAAAATGAAATGTTCAGCTCTGAGGATTTGGCTAAATCGGAAATTTAATCAAATAAGGAGGTCATTTTCGAATCGGGTGGGCTGTGAGACTACACCAGGTAGGCAAATTTGTCATTGCTTTTGCACTTCCAAACAAAACCGTTAGCTAGTTCACAGATGTGCGTCGCAACTGAAATATCGATAAAAGTTAAAATATCTTGTATGAATGAAGTAATTTTGGTGTCACTCAGGGACATATCATGGACTGGGCCACGTTACACCCTGTAGTAAATTTACTATTGGTCTGCCCTGCCACGTCACAGTGCACAAGTAGATTGACTTTTGAAGCTATTTCAGTCTTTCCCTGAGAAGCTTCCTCCTACTTCATAAACACACACTGCTGCTGAAAATTCCAGTGTAAACCAGCCTAAACTGGTCACGCTGGTTTAAACTGATACGTTTTGATACTTTCAGCTGGTCAACCAGTTTGGCCATAAGTTTACTCTGCCTGCTTCATTGGATTTGACCAGCTTTGGCCAGCTACAGACCAGCTTTGAACAGCTCCAGACTAGCTGTGATGACTAGAAGTGTCTGTTTCATAGTTGTGTAAGCAAGGTGAAGTGTGAGTGTGTGTCACAAGGTGCCTTGTTCTGTTTCTTTTCATTCCAGACAGGTCCTCCCTGTCGTCTGGGGATGAGAGAAATCTCTCCTCAGGGACCAGACCGGTCAAGGAGACCAGCTTTCGGGATGCAGCCACCCAAACAGTGGAGATTACCACAACAGATTGTGCCACACAGGTGGACGAGGCCATGTTCACCTGCAGTGTGTCCCAGGATGACGTTTCGCAGGTTAGTGAGACCCTACCAGGTCAGCTCCTGTGTTCGTCAGTAACGTGTTTCTGAACATCCATTAGAATATATCATATTGCAATATTGTTGTATCTCATGCAGATTATAATATCTATGGTTCTACTTGTGTGCAAAAAGTTCATTAATAAATTGACACTAATCCTTTATGGAATAGAAAACATCTGCTGGGTAATGGTAATGTTGTGATATTTTGTTTGTAGCAGGGGTGTCAAGTGTGTGTGCTGGCTTACTACTCGGCTGAAGTGTTTGTCATAAAAATCTGCTGTGACACACTCCTGCTGTGTAGACTAGATTTAAATTGACTTTTAACAGAGCAGCAATGCTTCATGCTCCTGATTACTTTGCTTCTTTTTCAGGCCTCTGAGGACTGCCTGGATTCTTTATCCTGGCATTCAGAGTATGCCGAAGAGGCCCACAAGGTCTGCTTGGGTAAGAGCTTGCCTACTGTAGCTGCACACGGATGGCCAATAGATGGAAAATGGCTTCTGCTACTGACGGTCCCAGAGAGGAGCCAATCAGAATGGGTGTTGCTGAATGGACTGACTTGCCTGTTCTGTCCTGCTGTACAACATCCTGCATCCTTTTGATCATGCACACAGGAGTCCCTTCTGTACACCATGTGACTGCAAATTTGGAGCTCCAGTTCACTCTACTGCTTTCAGAATAGACTGGGCTTAGGGGAATTGCAACCAGTACGAATAGGGGTCCTGGACACAGTGTTATCTTACTGTGGGACTGTGCCATTCTCTCTTGGACAGCTCTGGAAATGCACGCACTGGAAAAACCCCCCTTCAGCACAGGGTTCCAGCGTTCATTCCGATCGCGCATACCTGTCCTGGCTCGCACCACCAGCAGCAGAGGGGGGCTCAGAGCACCAAAACTGCCCACAACTTTCTGCCTCACAGCACTGGTAAGTGCTGCTCTCCCAAGACCCGATCTGATCCTGCTGGTCAGAACAAAAATGTTCTGCAGATTAAACAAAACAGCTTAAAGGCTCATTGTCTGACCATTTAATTTGAATTTATACTTGTTCCTGGTGGCTAAATGTCATGTTGTCTTTTTGTTTTGTTGTTATATTCTAGCGTGCCACAGGCCCTTAGCCAGAACACCACCCCAGCTCATGACCATCATCAGCGCTTTCAACAAGATGCTGCAGACCTTCTAATTCCATCTTCCCTCAGAACCACATTCCATCTTCCCTCAGAACCACATTCCATCTTCCCTCTAAACCAGCTGCTGATACTATCTTCCTTCTAAGCTACCTTCCGATACTATCTTCCTTCTAAGCTACCTTCTGACACTATCTTCCTTCTAAACCACCTTCTGATACTGTCTTCCTTCTAAGCTACCTTCTGATTCCATCTTCCCTCTAAATCAGCTGCTGATACCATCTTCCTTATAAGTCATGTTCTTACCATCAACACTATACCCATCTCCATATCCCCCTTTTCCATCTCTTCAATAAATAACAAAATAAAAAATCTTCTAATCATCATTCAAATTAGACCTGGTATTGTCAGCACTTCCAGATAATGGAGACCTAATTTCACAGGTCACTGTCCATCCTCCCTTTATGTGGGCGCACATGCCAGTGACCTGCCCCAGTATAGTCTCCACTTGGCATCAACTGCTTCCTGATTCTGCCTTTGTGGAGTCAGCATCCTGACACAGCTGAACAGAGCAGGGTTTTTATCTGCTAGTACCTTTTAAAATTCCCTGTCATTTCTCTAAAGCTGCGCTTAGCTTAATCGTCATGTTTTTTTTCGTGAAACAAGTGAGGAATGATCAGTATGAAGCCTCAGTAGGATTTAAGGTTTTTGCAGATTCAGGGTCAGTGATTGGCCACATCTGCCAGGTACTGTTGCTGGTGGACTATGGGCTTGCATCATATTATTTCACACTAGTTGTATGTGTTTTGTCACATCATAAAGTCTTATAGTTCCAGGGTCTTTATACCAGATGGTGCCATTTCTGTTTTTACTGAAAAAATGTGAAGAAAATAGTGTTTTCAGTGTTATTTTTGTGCTTTACTTTATAATGATACTGATTTGGACACATGGGTTGTGGGGTTATTGCACATGACAGACGTACTAATTGTATGTTGGTAGAGGCTGTATAGGGCTAGTTAAATTTTTAAATGTGGCATTGCAGGGTTGAAGTTAGCTGCAGTAGCCTACCCTGGTTAAGAAGTAGTTATGAGAACAGGGTGAATGTGAACCGTTTTTTGAGCGAAAGAAACTGGACATACCTGGCGTGAAATCATTATGTTGCAGCAGGTTCTATACGACCGGTAACATTACCAACTGGACCAAATCACAAGCTTTTAGATTTTGGAGATCAATTTCCGAGGCGCCTGTATGTGTAGTAATGCTATACACTCGGTGTGTCGTCTTGTTAGCAAGGTAACTAACGTAAGACAAAGTGAAAATGTGGAAAGCGGAACTGCGTAAAGTGTGGGTGTATTTTATTTGGATTTCAGAAGTGAGTTTCCCGCAAAGATTTTACAGATACAAAAGCAATAGTTTAAATGTTCAAATCAAATAAAATCAAATTTTATTTGTATAGCGTATTTTACAACAGTTGTCACAATACGCTTTACAGACAACCCTAGCCTAAACCCCCACAGGAGCAAGCCTAGGGCAACAGTGGCAAGGAAAAACTCCCTGTGGCAGATGGGGAGAAACCTTGGAAGGAACCAGGCTCAAGGGGGAAACCCATCCTCCTCTGGTCAGCTCAGGGTGCCGACTGGTGACCAGCATGTCAGCCAGTTTATGCACAAGATATGATATGTGATGTGGCTCAGATGATGGGTGGGGCCGGGTGGCGGTGATGGGGAACAGCAGGTGGCGGCAGATGTGGGCAGGGTGGAGGCAATGACGAAGGAGGAGCTGGACCGCAGAGGTGGGGGAGGCCAGACGACTCTCAAAGCACTCTCGAGGGTTGGGGCAAGAGCCCCGCCGGCAGCGTGGGGAAGAGGGTGGAAACAGCAATTAGGGAATTTGCAATATAGCAGACAGTGAGTACAGTGGCAGTGGTATGTATTGGGGGGACCCCACCAGGAGTAGAATATGGCTGCATATCTACTAGGACAGGGATGGAGAGCCCATGCAGTCATGAGGGGTAGACAACCATACCCGCCGATCAAGAGCCAGCCCATGTAAAGTCGGGTCACAGCTGATTGACAGGTGACAGTAAGGAAAGGATTGCCACCTACAAAGCTCTATGACTACAGGCTTCTCGCACCCTGTCTCCAGACTACAACTGATTGTAAGCCTGAGCATAGAGGTGCGTTTTTAATCTAGATTTGAATATTGAGACTGTGTCTGACTCCTTTATAAATTTTGGAAGCTGGTTCCACAGTAGTGGGGCCCTGTAGGAGAAAGCCCTACCACCTTTTAGGTTCTTGGAAATTCTTGGGACTACCAAGTAGCCTGCGTCTTAAGATCGGAGTGACCTTGTGGGCTTATAAGGTAGGAGCAGGTTCGATATGTACACAGGTGCACGTCCATGCAGAGCTTTAAAAGTCAGGAGCAAAACCTTGAAGTCTATCCTATGCTTAATGGGTAGCCAGTGAAGCGACGCTAGTACTGGAGTAATGTGCTCATACTTCTTAGTTCTGGTCAAGCTACGAGCAGCTGCATTCTGCACAAGCTGGAGACTCTTTAACGAGTTTTCGGGCAGCCAGAAAGCAGGGCGTTACAGTAGTCTAACCTAGACGTAACAAACGCATGGATCAATTTTTCAGCATCCCCGACTGACAGGAAATGTCTAATTTTAGCTATGTTGCGCAGCTGAAAGAAGGCAATTCTGGATATGTTTTTTTATGTGGGTGTCAAAAGATAGATCAGGATCAATGGTGACACCAAGGTCTTTAACGACCATATTAGGTACAGCCAAACAACCATCACAGTTTAAGGTGAGAGTAGACAATTTCTCCCTTAATATTTTGGGACCTAAAACCAACATTTCAGTCTTGTCTGAATTTAGGAGCAGAAAATTTGAAAGCATCCAAACCTTGATATCTACAATACAGGCCTCTAACCGTGAACGCGGCAGTGCTTCGCCAGGTTTCATTGAAATATAAATCTGGGTATCGTCCGCATAACAGTGGAACTCTACGCCATGTGCCCGGATAATATTGCCAAGTGGTAGCATATATAGCGAGAAGAGTACTGGTCCTAGTACTGATCCTTGTGGAATACCGTATTTCATTATTGAGGAGCTGGACTCTTCTTCTTTTAATTTGACAAACTGTTTCCTGTCACATAGGTATGATCCAAACCATGCGAGTGCCTGTCCATGAAGTCCAACACAGGCCTGGAGTCTGTCCAGAAGAATTCCATGGTCAATTGTGTCAAAAGCTGCACTCAGGTCGAGGAGCACAAGAACCGACACAGAGTTACGGTCGGCTGACAGTAGTAAATCATTTGTAACCTTGATAAGTGCGGTTTCAGTGCTGTGGTGGGGTCTAAACCCAGATTGGAATACTTCATGGATACCGTTAGAGCTAAGGTATGCACTTAGTTGCTTAGCAACAATTTTCTCCAATAATTTTGATAGAAATGGAAGGTTTGAAATAGGTCTATAATTTTCCAATTTATCGGGTTCTAGGTTTGGTTTCTTCAATAGCTAAAATGAAACACAAAAGCATCCTATCATGAAAGAAACCTATCATAGTTTTCATTGGTTCACAATACTGTGCAGGGGCAGTCCATAATATGACTGAAACTAGCATAGTGTTGATTTTACTTCATGCTACTGTACATTAAATGCTCGGAATTTGGTCCTTGTAATTACAAAGTTTAAGTCAATTACAGTTTACTAACAAAGCCTAAATAGTCTCCTTTACAGCATGAAACGTACCAGGTAAAAGCTGGACATTTACAATTATAATAGTGTTGTTCAAGCACTTGCTTTGCACCCTTATCCCAGAACAAAGTGTACCAATAAGGTGCCAGCTAACCAAATATCCAATTTTGCCTTTGTGTACATGTCTGATCCACTCTAATAGATCAGAACACCCCTGTTTGTGCTTCCACATCTATGGCAATTCTATCCCAAATCAACATTCTTGATTATTTCATTACATTCCTCAAATAGTCATTGTCACCTCTGTGTTGTGTGCGTGTCCTGCCACCCATTTGGCTCCGGGAGGTACTCAGCCATCCACCTTTGACCAATTCATGTGTGGTGTATCCCTCAGGTACCCCATTAATCTAAGTGGGCAATAGGACTGACTGTCATTGGCACATCTATGTTGGCGCGAGTACGCCGCTTTCATAAATGCAGTGCGCACAATTTATGTTTGCTGGTTTGTCAACTCAAACACATTCGCTACTGTACATCTGTTCACTAACATAATGTACTGCAAAAAACTTAACATCTGGTTACAAACATTAAATGGATTTAAGTATACCATGTTCAATAAACACAATTTCAGGAGCTGCTACTAACCGTAGTTTATTTAGTTTGTTCCATGTTCAAACTGGAATGGCGTGATCCGAATGTCACGATTCTGTGCAATTTCATTGGAAGCCATGGACAAGAAGAATTAGCTATTTTAGACAAGGGGAGACCATAAAGTGCATTCGTAATATTTTCTCATACCCAATTAGATATGTGATTATTAGATATAAAGTAGCAACGGATACTATATGTACAATGATTTCTATGTGTAAAAATATATACTGTCATTTCTTCTGAGATAATTGAATATTGTATAGAAATGGTATAGTCCGGATAATCATTTGCTCTCAGTGGTGGCTGGCAGTAGGTGGGTGTAATTTAATGGGTGTAATTGATGTGCTGATTCTTTTGTTTTGTAAATATGTATAAAGGTTTGTATAATAGTTGGGGACACTTTTGTAAATAAAACACCCCACTTGGGTTGCGCAAGTTTGAGTCTCATCTCCAAAGTCCACTGTTAAATCCGCCAACCAACCATCCTTGTAACAAGCCCTATGGCTCAAATGAATGAAACAGCAAGAAAGGCTGGAAGCCATTGTGTTTTAAGTCCTGGGCCTGAAGTCACAGTGGAGAAATGACTGGTTCCTTTCAGAGCCTGTTGTTCCTTCATAAACTGCAATTTTTTCATATAAGAAGAGTACAGCAGGAAACAAAGAGCTGAACCCGATGTGATTTGAACACGCAACCTTCTGATCGGGAGTCAGACGCGCTGCCATTGCGGTAGGAGGTCAAAAGGAATGGCCACCTTCTGTGAATTGACCACATTAGCATATTATTATGAATGAGCAACTCCCCAATGGCAAATATCAGTGATTATGAATGTGTTATTCATCTCCCAGTATAGATCAGACTCCTGATCCCATGAATTTAACTCCCAGAAAGAGCCCGGATAGCTCAGTCGGTAGAGCATCAGACTTTTAATCTGAGGGTCCAGGGTTCAAGTCCCTGTTCGGGCGAAATAATTTACAGTGCTTGATCCAAAATAACGCTGTGTTCTAAACACAGACTGTGGTTTTAACTCACGATGCACTAGTTTCCAAATCAGGAATACAATGAAAGTTTACTGATTGTGAATATTTCTGTGTCCCAATGTGGAACCCTCTCCAGAATCAATGGGTTCATTTAAATAGCTTGTTCTTACTCCTTGCATCCCGATATGGATCCCTGTCCATTTTTTATGGGGCCATTCCAACTGCTTATTTTCACTCTTTGCATCTCTTCCTTATATCTTTTCCTTGCCCCTTTGTACTACCCACCAATGGATGCAGGGAGATATGCAAGGATGAGATACAAGAATAGAGGAATCGAGACAAGATCAATTAAACCAGTGGAATATCCTTGCTCAGACAAGTGTCAGTTAGATGCCACGTCAATTACAGATGTGGAAAATGTGAGATGTAGGCTGTGTAAAAGCTGGACATTTACAATTATAATAATGTTGTTCAAGCACCTGCTTTGTACTCTTATCCCAGAACAAAATGTACCAATAATGTGTCAGCTAACAAAATGTCCAGTTCTGCCTTTGTGTACATGTCTGATCCGTTCTAATAGATCAGAACACCCCTGTTTGCGCTTCCACATCTATAGCAAGTCTATCCCAAACCTACAGGTCAATTTCTAGGACATTTTATTTTCTTACAGTGTTTGCTAGGCAATTTGATTAGCTATAAACTACAGTAAATGGCCACTGTTCAATCCAGACAGCTAGCTACAAAGGACCATTCAAAGAAATGAAATGCATAAAATAGCTCAATTAATAAACTAATATAAAAAAAAGGCTATTCGTGTTGTGGCTAATGTAAATTAAGAACAGTTCCTCAGATTACATCGTCTACCGTAATTTAAACCGGTGGGCGTTAGTTGGCTACTTTGTTTGAAGCTGAAAGATATTAACTAAGGTAACTAGCTATGTATCTTTATTTGGTTTTACATTTTACATTTTTTAAAAACATATTTCCTTTAAAAAAGTCAAAAAGGAACAGAAGATACATTTAGACAAAGACATTCACTTGGTAACTAGCTAGCTAAAATATTGTTAAAATTAATATTTCTTTACAGTTGGTAACATTACCGTACTTATCCGTAGCTAGCCAGCAAGCTGGAAAGGTAAATTCGCTCGTGGTAACTTTTCCCAGTTGTCATACAGGGAATTTTGCGGTTATCTTTGCCTTCCGACGCTGGGAAATAAAACCGAATATTGTCTCATTTTTGGTAAATTCTTGGTAGCAATACGCACACTGATTGGCTATCTCCTTCAATTATTGGTAACGAACGTGATTTTGATTGGATTTCACTACCAATAATTCCAGGGAGTCCGACTTCCTTGTTATAGCCTCCTACGATTCGAATTCCACTTCTGACGTTCTTTTTTGATAGTTCCGATTAGTTTTGTAAGTACACAAATAAACACGGTTTGAACAGACTCGAAAACAAGTAACACTTGGTTAAAATAGACTGTATTCCAGAAATCAGTGTTCACCAACCCTTTTCCTGTAGATCTACTGTCCTCTAGGTTTTCACCTATCCCAAATTCATCGAAATGTTGTTTTCGTTAAAAGACTGGTAACAACGGAAAGCATACTAGAAAAAGGTCAGTTGTCAGAAGTGGGATTCGAACCCACGCCTCCAGAGGAGACTGCGACCTGAACGCAGCGCCTTAGACCGCTCGGCCATCCTGACTACTACAACTTATTAGCTTCATGGCTTCTACTCAATAAAGCACAGACATGGTTTATGAATAAGGGGCGATTTACGATAAAGATCTACCTGTCTATCATTTAACAGTGAAAGACATTAAACTGTTGGTATGATGCATTTAGGGACCGGTATCGTGAGCAGACAGTGAGCTGTGTCATCCATTTATTAGTGCAGAGCATGACAGTGCCGTTCATTGTGTACCTACTCTGACCTCTAGTGGCAAAAATATACAACGAATTGGTTGTTCTATTTCGGCCCATCTCTTACAACAGGCATCTCAAACTCAGATCATGGGGGTCCTTGTGTCTGCTGGTTGGGTACCTGCGCCTAAGTGCTTTATTTAAGTCACTGATTGGCTAAATTGGCTGCTGATTGAAAGAAGATTGTGCTGAAAACCAGCGGGTACTGTGGCCATCCAGGACTGAAGTTTGAGATGCCTGCCTAACAAAGAGTATCGCCTATCGGTAGCTACAGTTAGCTGACAATGTTGTGCCTCTGATTGGCAGATTGTTTTGGTGACTCTGACCATCTGCGAGGCTGTTTGTGCTTGCCTCCAACTTTAGTGTCTCTGCGGTTGTTTTAGAGCTGTCTTTGTGCGCATGCAATATCGGTCCTGTAGTAGAAGTGAACACAGCACTTCCAGTCAAAAATCAGAAGGGCCCCATGGAAGCTGTGTCTTTTAATTTGACAACTACATTGGAAACCCACACAAGGAGGAGGGGCCTGGAGCTCAGATTTGAGAACAGGGGAACAGGTAAGAACAAGACCCCGACAGAGGATGTCATTATGTACAAGATTCTTTATTCAGAGCCGGAGAGGTCTCTCGGACAGTGAGTGAGAGCTGTGCTTTTCTATGTACCTGCCAGGTGTGTGCCAGTTCAAGTTACAAAACTAACTAAGAGAAAGCTCGTTAACCTGTGCAGCCGTTCAGCGCAAAACGCGTTAACCTGTACAGCGCACGTGGCGCAAAATTAAGCTGTACAGGCACTCAGCGCGAAACCTGCTAACCTGTTCAGACACACGGCGCACAACAGCGTTAACCTGTGCAGCCGCACAGCTCAAAGTGCGTGAACTGTAACCCTGTACAGCCGCACATCGCCAAGTGTGTCAACCCGTCAGGCTACGCGATGCACAACAGCGTGAACCCATACAGCTGTGCAGCCCGCAGCATGTTAACTTGTACAGACGCGCGGTGTTGAGTGTGTTAACCTGTACAGACGCGCGGAGTAAAGTGTGTTTACCTGTGCACGGACGCGCGGTGCAAAGCAGCGCGTTTACTTGCGCAGCCGCACGACGTCCAGGTCCGTCCCAAATCCCAAATATTTCAGGTCCTGACACACTCCACTATGACTATTCTTTCCACGTCACATTTCCCAGTAAGTACAGACTTGGGTCAGGGAGACAGATAAAGCAACAGGGCCAACTGAGACACGCACAGGAGGAGATAAAATCATCTTCAGCTACAATGCACAGAATGCACAGAAGACCGACCCTTACAGCATTATTATTACTATAATAATAATAACAATAACAATAATGATGTCTGTCTTCCCTGCCAGTGTCTTTTCTCATTTTTTATTAGCTTTTATTAATTTTTCTTTTTTTTCTTCCTTTTTTTGGTGGATTTTGAGTTTTTGGAGCACTATTTTGCTTATACTTGTTTTTTAAAAAAAGCAGGCGAATCATGCTATGTGTGGAACAGGATCAATAGGAGATGTACACAACTAAAAACAGGAAGTAAAGCAGTGAAAGATTATGATGGGAGGTGTGTTTCTATGTGTGTGTGTGTTTGTTTGCGCGTGCCTGTATGTATGTGAACATGTGAGTGAGACCGAGAGAGTGTGTATCAGCGTGTGTGCGTGTGTGGGTGTATTTGTGTGAAAATGTGAGTGACCGAGTGGGTGTGTGCATCAACATGTACATGTATGAGTGTGTGTGCATGTATGAATGTGTGTGCATGTATGAGTGTATTTGTGACAGAGCGTGTGTATGTGTTGGTATCAACGTGTGTGTGTGTGTGTGTGTGTGTGTGTATGTGTGTTACATCTATCATGGACATGAAGCTGGTGTGTACTTACATCAGTAAGTAATGACCTTTACCAATGACAATAAAAAATTACAAGTCATTACATGATAATATTTAAACAGATTTTCAGTAACCTAGTGATTCTAGTGCTATTCCCATACATGCCATTTTCAGGCTGGCACAGATAGGACACTTTTCTGAAATTTCATTGGCTAATAGGCCTCATAACAGTACAGAGCGCTAAGGCCCGCCCTTGAATGGGCATGGCCAATAGCAAGACCTGCCTCAGAGACAGGGTGGCACCTGGGAGACCCCTTTTGGCTGATCCACAAGAGAACACAAAGCATGCTAGGAAATGCAGATCTGAGCATCACCAGGAGATGAGCCGAACAAATTTGGAAATCTGCACTTATTATCCCGGCTAATTACCATCCTCTTTCTCAACCAAAACGTGTCCAGGTCAACATATCCACATATTCATATTCATATAATAAATTACATACAATTAACAGTTAAACATTTAAAAATTTAAATGAAGACACATTTCTTTATGTAAAACAAAAATGTGCTGTTTTTTTTTTTGTAAAGACACAGTGAGAAGAGGGTGACAAACAGACCAACCAAAAAAAAAATGCTAAAAGGGTTTCTATAAGAAATCCGCTGTTGGCAGCTCTTAGAGACAAACTTAAAAAATTGAATAAAATATACTTATATATACACACATACACACAGACATACCCGCACATACACACACACGCACACACGCATATACGTACACACACACGTGTGTGTGCATGTATATGTACCTGTTAAGAACCCTCATTCTTGTTAACCAACTTGCACTTCAGTACCAAAATGACGGCCATAGAGTAAGAGCAAGTGTTCATTAGTACAGGCCACACCCCCGCAGGTTGTTGGCGATGATGATGTCGGTCACGGCGTCGAACACCACCTGGATGTTGCCCGTGTCCGTGGCGCAGGTCATGTGACAGTAGATTTCTTTGTTGGGGGAGCGGTTTTTGCTCTCAAACTGTGATTGGATGTAAGCTGCTGCGTCATCGTAGGTGTTGGGGCCTGGGTGAGGCAAAGGTACAGGAAGATGAGAGAACAGAAAAACAACATGAGAGAGAGAGAGAGTACTGCTGAAGCTCAGCTAAACTACTTCTGTACTGTTAATGTTACTGTTTTTATTGTTGTTGCCAGAAGGTTAGTTTAAACATATGTACATTTGATTAGCTGTAACAGTATGTACATTAGATATGTATCATGCCAATAAAGGACAAGGGAAAGAGGGAGAGTAGGAGCAAAAATATGAAAGAGATACAGATCTGTGGTCATACAAATTTACGTGTGTATTTTTGCGCCATAGTCCGACACGTTGGGTCAATTGTAGCGTGCATAGCTGGAGTTTAATGTTTCAGTTCCGCTACCCAAACGCGATGTCAGGATTGCACAGAAACTAACTACCACTGACTGCAGCATGCTTTGCTGGAATTTAAACCTCTGTTTTAAACCACTAGACAGCTGCATTACAACTGGAACAGCTATGCAAATCTGTGAAATAAGGATCGGCTCTTCCAGTTGTAATGCAGTTCTGTGGTCTTTCGGGTTTAAACCTCACGTTTAAACTCCAGCGAAGCACACTGCTGTTGACCCGTTGTATTTAGTTGCTTCTCCGGTCAGTGTTCATGTTGCTCTTTTTAGCCAACCACGTGGGCATTGCGTTAAAATTGTTGTTGTGTGCATATTTTATAATAGGTATTGTGTCTCTGAGTTGTGGTACTGTAGTTACCATTGTTTATCTGTGTGTTGTGGTACAGGCGTTGCTGTTGTCTCTGTGTGTGTTGTGGTACAGGCGTTGATGTTGTCTCTGTGTGTGTTGTGGTACAGGTGTTGCTGTTGTCTCTGTGTGTTGTTGTACAGGCGTTGCTGTTGTCTCTGTGTGTTGTGGTACAAGCGTTGCTGTTGTCTCTGTGTGTGTTGTAATACAGGCGTTGCTGTTGTCTATCTGTGTGTTGTGGTACAGGCGTTGCTGTTGTCTCTGTGTGTTGTGGTACAGGCGTTGCTGTTGTCTCTGTGTGTTGTGGTACATGTGTTGCTGTTGTCTCTGTGCGTGTTGTGGTACAGGTGTTGCTGTTGTCTCTATGTGTGTTGTGGTACAGGCGTTGCTGTTGTCTCTGTGTGTGTTGTGGTACAGGCGTTGCTGTTGTCTCTGTGTGTGTTGTGGTACAGGCGTTGCTGTTGTCTCTGTGTGTTGTGGTACAGGCGTTGCTGTTGTCTCTGTGTGTTGTAGTACAGGCGTTGCTGTTGTCTCAGTGTGTTGTGGTACAGGCGTTGCTGTTGTCGCTGTGTTGTGGTACAGGCATTGCTGTTGTCTATCTGTGTGTTGTGGTACAGGCGTTGATGTTGTATCTGTGTGTACCTGCATTCACCTGTACTTACTGTCTGAGTGTTAACGGTTGCTGGGAGTAACGATGCTCTTACCTGTGTACTCAGGGAAACAGATGTTCAGTGCGGACTTTTTAATCTTTTCAGCAAACAGATCTTTCTTATTTAGGAAGAGGATGATGGAGGTGTCGATGAAGAATTTGTTGTTACAGATGGAATCGAAGAGCATGAGAGACTCGTGCATGCGATTCTGTGGAGGGGAAAAAGAAGCAGGAGAGGAAAGAGGGAAGATGAAGAGGAGGAGACAGAGAGTGAGAGACAGACAGACAGAGCGGAAAGATTAGCCTCAGGAAACAAAAAGTAGAAGCGGGAACAGAGCACTGGCATGGCCAGGCGTCAGGCGTTTCCGACAGGAACCGCTCGTGGGCGGAGCCACCGAGCTTAACCAATCAAAATGTCTCTCGCTCCACGGCGAAGACTTTGATTGCGCCGACTAGCGCCTCGCTGGACGCGGCGTTAGCCCGGCTCACCCGGCGGTCTGACAGCGTTAGAGAGGGGGGTCAGTTTTCGTTAGCGTCGCTTCTGTTGATGCGGGTTATCGCTACAGGCAGCGCTAAGGCATGGCTATGATGGCTCGAGCCCTTTCTGAGAGGGGCTGCAGGAGAGGGCCGTTCTGGGACTTCAGTGCCTGAGGATACGCGAGAGGAAAGCCTCTTTCTGGTGCTTTCAGGGCTCTGCGTTTCAGGGGAAAACGCCTGCCCTGAGAGAGAGAAGGTCTGGGATCGAACCCTGACCGCGGCGGTGCTATTTTTGCCCAGCAGATCTGCTCCCCAGGGCTTCGCCCAGGGAGGGGGGAGTTCAGTCAGCAGGAACACATCCCCCCCCCCCACCACTGGTGGATCATAAGACCCACTCCCACTCTTCTATAGGAGTCTGCATGCTTGTTTATGCTTGTGCTTACTTTTGTATTCAACATAGCAGAATATGTGGTTCTTGAGATTAAGTCTCTTGTCCCCAAACAAAAACTGTGCGTGTTTGTGTCTGTCTGTATGCGTTGTATGTGTGTGTGTGTCTGCATGCATGTGTTTGGGTTGTGTGTGTGTGTGTGTGTGTGCGTGGGTATGTACTCACTGTGGTCTCGTCTTCGTGCAGGACTTGGTCATACCCACTCAAGGCCACGCAGAAGATGATGGCTGTCACATCCTCAAAGCAGTGGATCCACTTCTTCCTCTCTGACCTTTGACCTCCCACATCAAACAGCCTGGCAGGTAAGCAAGCCAACACTGTCTTACAGCACCATACTTTCACACGCCACTGTCATGTCATACGCTACACTGTGCGCTCTTGCAACAGTGCTACACTCTCATACAACACTGCACAATCTAACACTGCACTATACTGTCATACAGTTCTACACGCTCACGTAACAAGATTTTACACACTGACACAACACCAGCACATTGATATAAGCGCAGTGTGTACAACACAATATACCGAGTACCCCTGAATGCATCAGTGGCTTGTGTGGACAGAGTGGCTCACCTGAAATGTAAATTCTTGAAAGTGAAGTGCGTTTCTACGATTCCTGTGGTCTTGACTCGGGTCCTGAGAATGTCCTGCTCTGTAGGCTGGTAATCTGCCGCTCCAATGCGATCCAGGCTGTCCAGGTAACTGCAAAAAGAGAGCGAAATGAACAGACCCCGCCCCATGGAGCCCCACTGTAATAAGCCCCGCCCCATGGAGCCCCACTGTAATAAGCCCCGCCCCATGGAGCCCCACAGTAATAAGCCCCGCCCCATGGAGCCCCACTGTAATAAGCCCCGCCCCATGGAGCCCCACAGTAATAAGCCCCGCCCCATGGAGCCCCACTGTAATAAGCCCCGCCCCATGGAGCCCCACAGTAATAAGCCCCGCCCCATGGAGCCCCACTGTAATAAGCCCCGCCCCATGGAGCCCCACTGTAATAAGCCCCGCCCCATGGAGCCCCACTATAATAAGCCGTGCCCCGCCCCACTGTACTGTGCTATATAGTTGACATTCCATGGCCATTCTTGGCATGACAGGTAGGGGGTGCACTCACTATTGGGCGGAGTCATTGAGCTGGTATTCACGCGCGCGGCTGAAGCACTCCTGCATGCCAGAGTCGGCCCAGAGGCGAATCATGGCGCCGAGGAGCTCGGGGGAGTAGGGCTCCGTGTCCTCCATGCGGCTCACCACGTCGCACACCATCTTAGCGTCTGCCTGCGGCGGGGAGAGCTGAGGTCAGGGGCATTCTGGGATAGCTGAGGTCAGGGGCATTCTGGGATAGCTGAGGTCAGGGGAATTCTGGGAGAGCTGAGGTCAGGAGCATTCTGGGAGAGCTGGGGTCAGGGGCATTCTGGGAGAGCTGAGGTCAGGGGCATTCTGGGAGAGCTGAGGTCAGGGGCATTCTGGGAGAGCTGAGGTCAGGGGCATTCTGGGAGAGTTGAGGTCAGGGGCATTCTGGGAGAGCTGGGCTCAGGGGCATACTGGGAGAGCTGAGGTCAGGGGCATTCTGGGAGAGTTGAGGTCAGGGGCATTCTGGGAGTCATTTTTAAACCACCACAGATTACATCACACCCCAAACCCTTCAGCATCTCCTACACTATGTCCCTGGGTGAAGTTAGAACATATTGCAACAGATAGCACAAGAAACTACAGACTCACTCTGTGAATTTACCTTTTTTCAAAATGTTGCCTTCAGTCATGGTGAAAAAATGTAAATATTGATATTATTTAATACCAGCAAACATATAACGAGATGTGCAGCAGGGGAGTCCAGTCTTATCCAGAAAGGGCCAATGTGGTTGCAGGTTTTTTCCCCCCACTCAGCAGGAGGACACATGATTCTACTTATAAAGGTCTTGATGTGCTTCAGAGGAGAGGAATGCTTTGTCAGAGATAGAAATGATGCCCAAAGAATTGTTGTGCTGTAATGGAAATTAGATTTTTCCTTAAGGTACCAGCAGGGGGAGCAGTTTGTCTGTGTAAGCTCTCCTGTCCTCTTATCCCCTCTCACTACACCAGGAGCCAAAGGCCTTCACTGTACCTCACTTTAGTTCAGACTTGCAGCTGTCACTTCTACTGCTGCTTCACAGAGAGCAGGAAGCAACAAGGGATGAGAATGGACTGATTTCTTACAACAGTGATGTCACTTCCTTCTGATAAGAAAGCAATTCATCAGAATGGTTCCCGTACACCCAGACCAATCAGAATCATTCACTCGCGCGAACCCAAGATAAATCAGAACCTTCGTTTACATCCAAGACGAATCAGAATGCTTCACATACTGTCAAGACCAATCAGAATACTGTACTTACATCCAGACCAATCCGAATGCCTTACTTACACCCAGACTAATTAGAGTGCTTTCACAATCACTTCCATCACTTCCATTTAGACCAATCAGAATGCTTCACATCTTTCATGATCTGATGCAGGTAGTGAACAGGCAAAAGGGAGCTGATCAGATAGGGGTGTGCGGGTAGTGAGGAGGGTAAAAGCTGCTATTTATTTTTCAGAGGTGTGTGTTAGTGCCCTCTGCTGGAGCAGTGTTGTAATGACATCTGCCCCTCAGCAAACAGCGAGCACGCATAAGGAAGTGAAGCGGCATGTGTACTGCAACATGCTATGCTAGCGCATTTCATCATAGACGGCAACAGCGACAAATTCATATAAGCAAACTTCACGTTCAGCAACTACAACATTACAAGGCCCCATGTCACCAGTAAACAATCTATATGCAGGTTTTCATTACTTTTTAGAACATCTTGTATTACGAGCAAACGGTCAGATTTGTGTACCAAATACAACCAGGATGACGTTATCCATCCTTGGCTGGCCAGACTCTTGGGACTTACCAAAACAATCGTGCCTATGGAGTTTTTAGTCAACGTGCTTGACGTTGGTTGCAGGTTGTCTTAGATAGGTTACCGATGACAGACTTTCTGTCACAGAAAGAGTTTCGGGAATTGTAAGTGCCATTTTTAAATCTCAGATAAATCTTATTTTTAAATTGACAGATCACTACAGACAGCCAGTCGGTGGCATGAGAACGGTCCAATTGAGGAAATTTTGTCCAAAAAAAAAGGAGACATTATGGAAGACGGTGTTTTAAACGATCTATAAACACAAAATGAGACATTTTAATTATTTATATTCCCTTGTGTTCAGCACATATATGTAAACCCAGAAAGTCATACTTTGAACCCAGACGTAAATGGTACACAGTTTGCTTATATTTAGCTTTCGCCGCTCTATTTAATAGGTAGGAGTGTACTACCAAAAGTGCGTGAGCTGAGCGAGTGTTTGTGCTTAAGCCCCTGCAGAGAGGGCGTGTGTGTGTGTGTTTATGTGTGTGTGTGTGACCTGCAGTGATGTGTGTGTTTTTGTGCACCCTGTAGTGTGTGTGTGTGTGTGTGTGTGAGAGTGAGTGAGTGTGTGTACGCGCCCTGCAGTGATGCTGCTACTGCTATTTCCTGCCCTGCTGAATTATAGATCAGAGAATTCCCCACCCATTATACCCAGAGTAGCGTGTATGTGAGTGTTAGTATACATGTGTTACCTTATGATAATCTGCATACGTGTGTGTTAGCATGTTAGCTACGCTTACACTTATATGATGGACAGGAAATGGAACAGGACATGGCAGGAAGTAATTCTAAAAAAAAATCTCATTTTATACTTGTTTTTGTCTTTTCTTTTCAAATGAGAGAAAGAGAGAGAAAGCAAGCCAGAGACAGCGAGCAAGGGAGAGAAAGAAAGAAACAGAGAAAGCAAGTGAGAGAGAGAAAGAAATGGGGAAAGAGAGGTATAGAGTGAGTGAGAGAGAAATAGAGAGTAAGAGATTGAGAGAGAGCGAGAGAGAGATAGAGAGCGAGTGAGAGAGAAAGAAATAGAGAGTAAGAGATTGACAGAGAGAGATAGAGAGAGAGAGAAAGAGAGAAATAGAGAGCAAGAGCTAGAGGGAGCAAGTGAGAGATAGAGTGTGAGAGAGATAGAGAGATAGAGAGTAAGACATGGAGATTGAGAGAGATAGAGAGTTAGAGATAGAGATAGAGAGAGAGATAGAGTGAGAGAGAGATAGAGGATAAGAGATAGAGATTGAGAGAGAGATAGAGAAAGAGTGTAAGAGAGAGAGAGATAGAGTGAGAGAGAGAGAGCGAGAGAGGGTAAGAGATAGAGATAGAGAGAGAGATAGAGAGAGAGAGAATAAGAGATAGAGATAGAGAGAGAGATAGACTGTGAGAGAGAGATATAGAGAGAGAGAGAGTAGGAGATAGAGATTGAGAGAGCTAGAGAGTATAAGAGATAGAGATAGAGTGAGTGAGAGAGAGAGTGAGAGAGAGAGAGCGCAGGTGAACCTCCCTTCAGAGCGGAGTCTAGGGAGCAGAAGCGCGGGGCTGGGTGGGATCGGGGGGCACGGAGATGAAAAGGCCAGCGCAGATGAAAAGAGAGGCTCACAGCCTCGGGGTCCCGCTGGCTCCGGCTCTTTTAAGCCCCCATTAGAGCCGCCTGGGGGGCGGCGGGCTGTGATTAGGCTCTAAATGCCACCCAGCCCCCCCCCCCCCCGCCTGCTGCGGGGGGGGGGGGGGGGCTCCGCGCCGCCCCAAAGGCCACCGCGCCGGCTGCCACTCGTCCCGGGACCCCGGTTCCGCCAGGACGGGCCCGGGAAGCGGCACGGCGCGCGTCCGTCGCGGCCCCCGCGTTCCGCTTTCCCGTCCCCCCTCGAGGCCGCGCGAGCGGAGAGGGGTCCCAAACCTCAAACACTCGATCCTCTCCTCCTTCCCTCCCTCCCTCCCTCCCTCCCTCCCTTTCTCCTTCTGTGTCCGGTTACTTTAGAACAGGGGCGGGCGGTTCTGTTTCTTGGGGGCCGACATACACGCATACGCACGCGTATGCTTCCCCCAACTGCGCCGGCTCAGTTAGTTAAACGTCTGCATGCGCCAGTGAGATAGAGATGGGAGAAGGCGGTACACACAGCAGGAACCGATATGGCCCTCCCTGCCTACCTGCTTCACAAGCCTTTTTTTGTCAGGCTTAGGCCACTATATGTGCAAACAGGCGTGAGGAAGAGGCCTTAGGAAATGGAAAGGCTCTTCCAGGAAATGAATAACCTGCATCGATGCGCGCACAGGACTCAAGTCACACGTGTCCCTGATTCTTTAAGGTTGTCGTCACACATATGCACGCGTGTGTGAGCGGGTGTGACTATGAGTGCTCTGTGTTTCTGTGTGTGTGTGTGTGCGTGTGTGTGTGTGCGTGCGCGAGTGTGTGTGACTCACTTTCCTCCCCTTGTCTCCGTACTCCAGTCCCAGTGTGTCCATGGCTCGGATGATGGCCGCCAGGGACTGGATGGTGTTGCTGTAGACCACGGGCTTGTACTGCTTCACATCGTCGCCAGAGAAACCGTCCTCGTGGATGATTCTGCACACACACACACACACACACACACACTGTCACAGCGCATCCCTGATCCCTCTGCCCAAAAGCATTCCTCTCACCTTTATGTCTGTTCCTCCTCTCATCTCTCTTTCTCTCAGACACTTCGTATTTGTGATATTGGTACATCTCTTGGTACATGGAGAGAAACATTAACTGACTTTGGTGTGGCTTAAGTGTGAGGTGCTGTGGAAGGTCTGGAGAAATACCTGGCATAGTCATACATCTGTCAGTCAGCTGCTGTTATCATATCGATGTCCAATCAAATTTATCCTGGACAAAAACACCTACAACTGGCGTGTAGAACACCCACCAGGGCTGTGTCAGAAACAGCCTCCGAACTACTCTGTCCTCAAAATATATGCTGTCTACTAAACATACTGCCTACTGTTTAGTGTATATTTTGTAGCACACAATGGGGAGCATGCGGAAAAATATCCTCCATACTATTTTCCAGCGGCACCGTGGAAGTGTTGTAAGATGTCCCGCCCTTGTAGTAAAAAGGCCCCGCCTCTTCCTCTCCGATTTATGGGACCCAAACATGGCTCCACCTCTTCAGAGGTGTGGGACCTCCTAAAAAGTATGGTTTATTTCCTGAAAAGTGTGCTCCCAAATGCGCTCAGCGAAACCCCAGAAATAAGTAAATCATCCAGGGATTTTAATACACTACATTTAGAGAAAATTTCTCCCACTTAACAACTTTTTCTTCCAGTGTACAAAACATATACTCAATAGTAGGCAAGTCAGCTGTTTTGGACAGGACCATGGATAATTTACTCAAGGAAAAGGGTAATCACATAACTAAACTGACCCACACGCAAGGCCTTTGAAATATTGTTGCAATAGTGTTATCCCAGAAAAGTTTCCCCTGAGCCGTATGAACACATAGACTTGCCCCGACCCCATCTGAACTACAAGTTAGAACTGAGCCAGAGGTTTGGTGCCGGCACATCAGCGGAACACCTTAGCGCTCAGCGTGGAATGGCGCTATCTAGCTCACCCCCAGGATGAGCCTTAAGAGCTACAGCTCTCTGGATACCGGCTGAATTTATTTGAGGTATTTTTAAAAAAATCCATCCTCCCCGTCCAATCAAAATCAGCCTTTGCTGACCCGGTCTTGTCCTCTCTCACCCACATTCAGTGCATGGCTCCCCTCACATGGTGACGTGGGAGGCGAGGAACATCAGAGTCTGCCCAAAGACATCAGTGGACCTGATCACTCTCAGGAGGGGGATTTAGCGCCTCCTCCAAGATGGTGTTCTGGTGAACGTACACACAAGTAAATCCCTGGCAAGAGAGAATAGTGGGGGGGGTGGAGCACTGGAAAAGAACTCACCGTCTAAGTCACCCCCCCACCCCCACCAAGAGGGACACCCACGGCATGTGAAACCAGCACACGCGTTCTTTTACAGAATGAAATTCTTTGTTTGTTTGTTTAATGTATTCCAGTTGCGATTCTCTGGGTTTTTAAGGAAATTTGAGTCTGCTTATAGTGTATTTAAAAATGTCAGTCCTTGGGTGTTTTTAGAATTTTGATTATGTTTGGCATGGGTCAATGGTGATGCTTGGCGAAACTGGTCACTGCGGTGGATTTTTAACAGCGTTTGCCTTTTCGTTTAATGCAAGTATTTTTGATTTTCTCTGTCAAAATCCGTGTCTTTTAAAGAAATGGGTTTTATGGAACTGAAATTTATATGCAACAAAGACAATTTCACACGGGGACGAGGAGGCGAATGTCAAATGCAATATGAGTGACTCAGAAGCAATTATGGTAAATGGAATGTGTGTGTCAGGAAATCTGAAACCTGATTCATATTTCAAATGTTATTTCAGCAATGAAACTCCTGTGGACAGGAGCAGACCTATATACGCAAATGTGTTACGTGTCTTTTGATAATGTCAGAGAAACATGAAATAATCTATATTTGATGCTGATGACAGTGATTATAATGATTGATGGGGGGGGGGGGGGGGGGGAGCGTTCAGAATGAACGTTAGGATGTGATGGAAAATGGTTTTATTTCACCATTAAATGCTGGCTAGTTCATAATGAAACTCAATAGAAAAGTAGTGGAGGAAAAGTTGTCCTGGAATCTGCCACTAGAGGGACTAGAGAGCAGAAAATAATCCAATAGTATTTGAGTACACCTGCGGGCTGTTGGAAGTTTGAATCGCGAAAAACTTTTACAAATCTGAGATATTCTCGTCCGAGTTATCTAAAAAGCAAACCCGGTCTTTAGTTAATGTATGACTCAGTTATATCGCTAAAATTGAAAAGGCAACGGAAAACTATAAGTCGAGAAGGCAGCATTGATAAATTAGTGGAAGTCGGAATTTATTGTGTCAAGACGTGGAAGCAATAGTATTTGTCAACATGGTGATGCTTCAGTTTCCCAGTTCAAAATGTCCAATTTACAGTTAGATTTTTCACTAGGAGAGGAACTAACAGCTGTAAAACTGAAATGACTCAAGCAAGAGAAAAACGACATCAATTTTTTTCAACGTCAGAACTAGCCAAAAGATAACGACAGCATGGAATTTGTGTAGGTAAAGTGTTCTGATGAGCTGCAGGTGCCAGTTTGAGGCAAGTTAAGACGTCGTGGACTTCGAAATTGGTGGGACATCTCAAAACTCACAAGACGTAGGCCTAGGCTACTATTTCAGTGGTTACTTCAACATACCGATGAGAAACATCCTTCTCTGCACTCTCAAACATGAAATGTCGGAATCGAAATCGTCCGCAGCACGCAACAGAAACCCTGTTTCCAGTATAGACGAGACCAAGCTTCACAACTCACAAATCCAGTAGAGTCAGGTAATTAAATCCATATCGATGTAATACAATGTGTTTATTTTTACTGAATGTCATTTGTCACGGTATAATTCTATGTCTGTTTAAAAAGCCAGGCGAGAAAAGGTTTATTTTTTTGTCATACGGCTCTTTCAAGTAGAGTTGTGCCAAAGTGGATCCTGAGTTGACCAAGACTGAGGTACTTCTGTATTTATGAATCTTCCCTATGGGAGAATAATGGCTTTTGTAATGCAAGTGCAAGCTGCAGGTCAAGGTTAGTGCAGCTTGCAAATGTTGCCTTGATGAGGGGTTAACTGTCAACTTTCTAAAAACATTAAGGACTGGCTTGATTTACAAACTATGAAATCACATAATTTCACTTAATGGAAAAGTGATGGGAGGTGGTGCCGTATAAAGACTGTGTGGGAGACTCTGTGGTATAGGTGGGCATGTCTGTATCTGCAGGGGTGTAGATGGGCATGTCTGTATCTGCAGGGGTGTAGGTGGGCATGTCTGTATCTGCAGGGGTGTATGTGGGCTTGTCTGTATCTGCAGGGGTGTAGGTGGGCTTGTCTGTATCTGCAGGGGTGTAGGTGGGCTTGTCTGTATCTGCAGGGGTGTAGGTGGGCGTGTCTGTATCTGCAGGGGTAATAGGTGGGTGTGTCTGTATCTGCAGGGGTGTAGGTGGGTGTGTCTGTATCTGCAGGGGTGTAGGTGGGTGTGTCTGTATCTGCAGGGGTGTAGGTGGGCGTGTCTGTATCTGCAGGGGTGTATGTGGGCGTGTCTATCTGCAGGGGTGTAGGTGGGCGTGTCTGTATCTGCAGTGTATGTGGGTGTGTCTATATCTTCTGGGGCGTAGGTGGGCGTGTCTATATGTCCAGGGGCGTAGGTGGGCGTAGGTGGGCGTGTCTATATCTCCAGGGGTGTAGGTGGGCTTATCTGCAGATGTGTTGATAATCCGTATTGTGAAATGGAGTCACACTTTCAGCTGGCCCTTACAGAGGTCATCCAGACTTTCCCCTGACTGATGGCTGAAGCTGAGCAGGGCTAGGCTTGGTTAGCACATGGATGGGAGACCCCCTACAAAAACAATACGATATCCTGCCTTATAGCTGATTGGCTAAAAGGTCTGTCATGCTGATTGGCTAGCTGACTATAAAAGTCCCTTGTATTTCATCTCTGCTTCGTTTCACCCGGTCATCTAAATAAAGGCATGAATTAATACACAGCGCTCGACTGCCCAAACAGCCTTCTGTACTAAGATGAACTAGCATTATGAATACCTCTTCCATCCAGTCCCCTGCATTTTATGTGCCTTTAATATCACTGGCTATCGTTAAATATTAATAAGAAATTACATTTAAAATCTTGAGTGTTGTTTAATTCAAGGAGTCACGCCTGTTGTTATTCATAAAGCAATCCACGCTGTGTTGCCTAGTTTCATTGTTTTCCAGCGAGATATTGTGCGTACAGTATTGCACAGACGAGCTGTCCGTCTGCGCCACAAAGGTCCTCTCCCTGTTCTCCAATCTTTTTCAATTCAAACAGCCTTTGGTTTGAAATAATTAATGAGCCGTCTATCTATGACCCTCTCTGCAGTCTCCTGTCTGAATAAAGCAAAAGATATAAAAGGAGAGCGGGCTGTATGCTCTCCTATTAAAATAGCAACAATGATAATAATTTTGCTTATCAATGTTTCGCAATTGCATCATAAAGAGCAACTCCTTTTGTAACTCAGTAACTCACAACAAGCTTTTGAAAGCAGGCAAGAGTAGGTTTGGGTACACTAAAGCCGATTTTGTGAACAGATTTCGTACATAGGCAGATTCATTCTATATTACAAAAAAATAAAGCACGATAAAAAGTCAGGGACACAACATTATTATTAATCTCTGAATCACAGAATCAGTGGGCTTAGTGTGCTGGCCAACGGACATGATCAAATATAAAATCAGAAAAATACAATCTCTAATTGGTATTCAAAGGCAAAAGGGCATTTCCACATATAGTATCCATTCAGTCATCTCAACCTGATTAAACTACAAACATAAATACAAAATGATCTGCCTAGGATAACACTACTTTGCAGATGCGAGAAAAATAATTTCTCGATATCCAGCTAACATTTCCATTTCTCTTGAAATGGAAGCACATCTGTGTGTCATCTGTCTCACTGTCTGTCTACTAGTTGTCCATGTGCGACGTACTGAATTAAATTATTACACAAAGTGCTGAATTGTGTTGAATTAAGTTTAACTGAAAAAAATATTCCTGCAATGTCTATTGTTCAAGTTGTCAATTCAAAGTGGCCTCCCTGTCGACATTTGGCGAACATTAGTCGACGCTTACCTTCGTGAGCAAATCCCAACTTTGTTCCGTTCAGCCAGTAAAGCTCACTAACATTTGCTCACATGCTGACAAGGTAAGGTAACCCACAGGGAACCAAAATGGCTGCCAAAGGGCCAAACTATATCATGCGAACAACCACAGAACGTGGACCTGACAGTCTGGTGCAGAAGGCCCAGTCCGGCGATCGTTTGTTTGAAGATGGGCTAGTGGCAGTGAACCACTTCTCAAAAATGTATCGGGGGGCCAATACCTGTCCCCTGCTGCCCAGCTGCGTTTGACCATGGGGGCGGGCCTGTGCACCGCCCTGTTAGCGGGTTAATGCGGGAAGTAACCTTTGACCTCTTTCCGCACTGACGGGAGCCATATAAGACGCGGCGGAGCTCGTGAGGCCGTGGCTCGTAGGCTGCCGACCGCAGGCCATCTGGAACCTTCCGTCAGCGGGGCAGCTGCCAGATTGACAGGCAGTCGAAGTAGCCCTGGAAAGCGGCCTATCGCCGGCCGTTAGCGATAGCGGCTCGGACGCTGCCCTCTTAATACGCCGTCATCGGGCGTTTATCCGTTACGTAATGGCGGCCAGCCAGGCCCAGGCCTGACGTCCCAGGAAAACCCTTCTGCGTTGGCGACGCTGGCGGAAGGAAGCGGTCAGAACAGCGGCAGCTCCTGTTAGCGGAACACGCGACCCCGTCGAGAGGCCCGATGGAGGCGTTTGACGTACCCGCCGACGCGAAGCTAACTTTTTACCGCTAACTGCCCTGTGTTCCGTCACATCTCCCCTGCCAGACCAAAGGCAGCGGTGGGTGGCGAGCGTGTAGCCGCCATTTTGCTTTTTAACAGTTATTTGGTGACTTTCAGTCCTCTACAATGACAAGCATATAAAACATACATTTTTTAAAAATCTGTAAAAAGAAGAGGCGAGTTATCAGTGTTTCTGTCTTTGAAGGTCATGATATCAAAGCGTTAAGTCACCGACCAGTTCTGAGCCGTTGAGACAATTGTGCCGACTGACTGTGCTTCTCATTCATGAGCGCTTGTGGAGTTAACCCCTGCAGGAATGAGCCAGGTAGCATCACAGGCATTTAGCAGACACTCCATATCCAGAGTGACTTACACAGCTTTACATTTTTACACAGTATCCGGCTATACAGCTGGATAAATACCGAATCAATGCAAGTGAATACTTTGCTCGAGGGTTCGAGCTCGAGCAGCGGAAATCAAACCTGCGGCCTTCAGGTTACGAGCCCGGTTCCCTAACCATTATACTACACCGCCCCATATAGAGACAAAGACTGTGCGACAGAACAGGCATTTGCGTCCAACACATTTGATTTGTTCTTCAAGGAACTTCCCTCACAAATGATGGAAGTTTTCCTTGCTGATTCACTGTCCCTTAATGCCGTTAGTTACTCCTCCGTTGCAGATGAATATTCTGCTCTGGCTCCGCAGGGGCACAGCAAAGGATTCAAACACCGATTTTCCTAAATATTCAGTAACGTTGCAAAAAAAAAAAAAAAAAAAAAAAAAAACAAATAAAATTGACAATGTATTACAACCCTGTATTGTAACAACGTCTTTCAGCTCAAACAGCTCACAAATTTCTTATGGTCGTCAGTTCTTACCCTCCGTGTAGATTTAAATCCAAGTTCTTACCCTCCGTCTAGATTTAAATCCAAGTTTAAACAAAAAAGTGTAAATCCAAGCTGGGCGATTAGAAATGGTTTGCAAAGGAAAATGGCACTGCAATGTGACCACATTAATTCTTGGTGCAGAAATATTTCCAGCTCTTGCCAAAAGAACCAACTCTGAGAATTTTTGAACCTCAGAGTTTAGAACGGTGTACACAAGGTTTGTTGTCATTATTTTAAAAACTTCTAATTTTACTATTTCTCTGTAAACTAAATTTCCCACTGATTCCAACGAAACTCTCGTACAACATTTCAGAATACTGCTACATGTTACATACACTGCCTAAATAATCTATCTGAATGTACATTACAGTACTGGCATTTAGCAGACAATCTTATCCAAAGAAACTTACATAACTTGTTATATTTACATTGCATCCATTTATACAGCTGGATATATACTGAAGCAATACAGGTTAAGTACCTTGCACAAAGGTGACAGTGTCCTACCTGGGAATTAAACCTGTGACCTTTATGTTAAAAGACCAGCTCCTTACCCATTATACTACACGCTCACCCCGAATGGGAATGGGATTGTAACACAAGTGTCATTTGTATGCATTGCTGTCAATCAATATTTGTGCAACTACTTTATAAAAATAGATTGGTGTGGTGAAACCAGGATAATTATTAAACAAAAAAGGCTATAAACCACTTCCTGGCAGAGGACTGAAGTATATGTGAGTGGAAACAAATGGGTGGCCCTACTCATAAGGAACTGAACAGGACAGGTCATAGGTCATAGGTCATAGATATGCATTAGTTGATCCAATGTCCACTGAAAGACAGATCTCCAGTACCCACATAAAAAACAAATAAGGATAGGACATGAATGCTGTCACATTTTCCAGAGAAACCAGAGAAGGGCTCCACCAATCACAGAGTACTTTGGTAATAGCAAATAGAACAACACACACAGTAATTGGTGGATAACTTCTGGCTACAATGTGCCATGCAAAGGAATTGGATGTGTAGCCAGAAAAAGTATCCACCAGTGACCATTGGTCTGTTTATTACCAAGGTATTCCTTGATTGGTTGCTGGCTTCTTTCAATCCCCGCGGTGACATCATGACCACCCTATCCCCGTTTCATTATCTCTGCCCATGCCTCCATTAGCAGATGCTGGCAACTGTTCATTAAGCACAGGCGCACCTTGAGCATTCGTTTACAGACAGCACTTTCCCCCCAGAGGCCAAGGGTTGCAGGGAGGGAGTCCAAACAGAGGCTAATTTACTCCCTCACCGAGTAAAGCTTACAGTCTAGAAGGAAGCAAACAGACAAAACTCACAGCCATTAGCATCTCTCAGAAACACAACGCACGGGATTTCAAACGCTTTGCGTGCCTTTTGCACAGGAAGAGAGCAGCCAGAACACGTGTTATAACCAGAAAGCGCATATGTAATATGCATGCTGTTTACACATTATTTACACATCGATTTTTTTCAAGGTCTGTATCTATTGTTGGTTATATTTTTATATTTAATTTTCATTATGTTATTTATTTGAAATGGAACTGGAATTCCTGGAACACATTGTCTTTCAGTCCATTACTGTAAATTGATCTGCCATTTTATATACGTCTATTGCTGTTTAAGGAGTATCAATTTAGTTTCATTATCTTATCCATGTAATCTCACTATGACTTAGTGCACTTATATTGTATAGTGCTCATTCATAATCGGGGCTGTTGCTAAATGTAATTTGTTATTATATTTGCATATATTTTCTCAGAATCACATATGTTTTGCATATCTAGTCAATAGCAAAGTTCAAGAATAATACAGATCATTCTTGTACATTGCAATTGCAGCTAACCAAACTCTTTACCTTTTTTTCATTTACTACTAACATCACATGCAGAATTAATATTTTCACATGCATCGTGTTCAAATCCAGTAACATTTTTTATTCTCTCAGTTCTTTTTCTTCCTCCAGTTCTTATTCTCAGTCTCAATCCAAGACACGTTCCACGCACTCAGCGGCGAAAATCCACTCCAGATTCCCACTCTCACCAGCAGACTATAGTATTAGCTAGCTCCCAGAAACGAAAAGAGCCGAACGTGGTCGAAAATTAACGATTGCACATACGTTCTCGGTTGGGCGCTGTCCACCACGGCAACCGCCTGAAATGCAATGATTCTTTCAATTAGAATCACATTTATCTCTCTAATCCAACGACATAGGTTCGTTTTTTGCATTACGCTACTTGAATAGCGACTGTACACTTTTCGGTGTATACTTTAGATGGTGTCGAATTATTGTATTTTGAAGAATCTTCCATGATATGACTACGCTCCACAAAGCACTTGAGTGCAGAGGTTTGCTTCATGGAGTTTCATAAAGCCAAGCCTGCCTATCCTTCGGTCGGACATTAGTGGTGTAAACGACAATAAAAAGACTGGCAATTCCATTATATTTCGCAGAAGATTTTCTGGTCACTCTATACCCCATTTTATTTATCAACAACACTGATTAACTGAACATCAAAACCATTTGATGCACGACTATAATTTATCCCGGTACAGAATGCGTCCATGTTGTCAGTCATTTGTGAAGGAAATACATTAGTAAATGGTGTTTGGGCAGAAACAATGTGTCTTAGACTGCAATAAACACAAAATGGTCTTATGGTAACTAGATGTTAGACGAAGACTATCTCTAGCTACAACAGTAGCCACTCTTTTCATTCAGAAAGAGTCATCTCCTACATGGACATCAGCACAGCATAGGGATCAATATAGCCTAAATTAACTACACGATTCCTTGTCACTCGTCATACAGCAGATACGTACAAAATATAATTTATATATATATATTTTTTTTTTTTAAGGGGGCGGGGGGTCATATATATTCATTTTAAAACATATTTTTCCTAAATTAAATCAAAACCGTCTCAATCTTGCTAAGTCTGGCTGATACCCGCAAGGGAGGAGAGGCCCAGATCAGAGTCATAAAAGCCTGCCATTAAGCTTAATTGAAAGGTGTATTTTAATGCCACTCGGGTTCACACTGCACACACGAGCTGTCGCTGGACACGCACGCAGTCAATCACTGGTCCATGTTCAGAACCAGGCGCGTGAACAGCACTCCGCTATCTCAGTCACCGGTGGAAACGATTAGTAACGTTTGCCTGCAGCTACAATTCAGTGTGCGAATCGCCGCTAAAGGTGATCATTCCTTGAAAATATGGCGGACATGAGTATTCGCCGACTAGGAACGGACGGGGGGGATCTCAGCTCACATTAAAGGCAAGAAACACTTGAAGCCAAGCACTTACTTCATCTGTTTCACAATGGTGCTTTTGCCTGATTCCCCGGCCCCTGTTGAGATCAGAAATAAAACAGAGTAAAAGGCCGTCAGCGTTGTTTCTTTAAAAATAATTTTCCTAATAGCCTTCTGCTGTGTAGACAGTGGGAATCATAGGCTACACTGAGGGTTATCCCCAAGAAATAATCTTACCGAGCAGGAGTAATTTAACGTCTTTAGCAGCAATGACTCCATCTTCTTTGAGGTTTTTCTCGATTGCTTTGCTCCTGTCCAAAGCTGCTCTCTCCTCAGCGCTCAGTGTACATCCCATCGTTAGACGAACCTCGGCTCTGCTTTCTCACCAAAATAGGCGAGCTCCCGTTTCCTCGGTTTCTTCCGTATCCCGCGGTCTCGCACTGGGTCTGCACGGCTAGCTAAAGCATGAAAACAGGCGCTTGAACAGGGCTCGTTTCTGACCCTCTCTTTCTGTCTCCCTCGAGGGGGTCGTTGTGCTCGGCACTTCTGCTGGGGTCTCTACTGGGCGGTGACGATGGCTGCCAGAGACCGCATCGTTCAGTTCACAATGGAGGAGAAGGACACAGCGCGTTAGCTCGTCTCTCACTGTCTGACGTCAGAAGCAGAACGAGCGAGCATGCTGGTCGTGCTCCGTTAGCTGCCACATACGGAAAAAAGCAACGGTGGATTTTATTTTTTTACTTTCTCACATGTATCATGTATCACCACGCTGCGCCGTATTGCAGGACAGGGTTACGGGGCGGATGTATTAAAAGCAGAAGATAATGCGGCTTGTGTCAGGCGGCAGCCGATCCATTCCATACGGTGCGCTGCTGGATGCGGGCCAGGCGTAATCGCGCTGAGGCGTGGTCCAGCTGGAGTTTGGAGTTGTGTTGTTTGTAGCTAACCTCTGAAACATGGAGCTTCCCACGTTTTTCCTGATATGATGACGACGACGACGATGATTATATGAGGGCTGTACAAGAGAACAATAAAAGCAACAATAAAAACCTTGTTGGTGTAAGGTTTACCAAATCTCATGTGATATGCTATAATATCATGGTACAATACTTTAAAACTAAAAAATAAACAACATAAAAAATAAACAACCCTCGATAAGGACTGTGTAAAATAAACATGAATCATAAACTATATTCTTTATATATACACTACATGGCCAAAAGTATGTGGACACCTGACATTCAACGTCTCATCCAAAATTATGGGCATTAATATGGAGTTGGTCCACCCTTCAGTGCTATAACAGCCTCTGTTCTTCTAGGAAGGCTTTAAACTAGATGTTGGAGCATTGCTGCAGGGATTTGCTTCCATTCAGCCAGAAGAGCATTAGTGAAGTTGGGCACTCATCGAGCGATTAGGCCTGGCTCGCAACTGGCTTTCCAATTGATCCCAAATGTGTTGGATGAGGTTGAGGTCAGGGCTCTGCGCAGACCAGTCAAGTTCTTCCACACTGGTCCTGACAAGACCATTTCTATATAGACCTTGCTCTCTCTCTCTCTCTCTCTCTATATATATATATATATATAGTGACCTCCATAATGTTTGGGACAAAGACATATTTTTTCTTGATTTAGCTCAGTACACAATTTTAGATTGCAATCAAACAGTGCTCGTGGTTAAAGAGCAGATTTTTTTTATTGAAGCGTATTTTAAAACATTTTGGTTTCAACATGAATAAAATAACAGCACTTTATATACGTAGCCCCCCATTTCAGGGCACCATATTGTTTCGGACAAATGGCTTCACCTGTGTTTCTGTTTAGTCAGATGTGTTCATTTGTTTCTTTAGTGCTGGTATAAGAGAGCTTTCAGCAACTTGTCTTGATTCTGGGCTTTTGATTGCATTTGAAGTCTGTTATTGGTGTTTGTCAGCATAAGCACCAGAGTTGTGCCAGTGAAAGTCAAGGATGCTATTATGAGGCTGAGTAATATGAAAAAACAAACAAACAAACAAACAAACAAAAAAACAGTCAGAGACATAGGCCTACCTAAATCAAATGTTTAGAACACCATTAAGAAGAAAGAGAGCGCTGGTGAGCTCAGTAATTGCAAAGAGCCCGGTAGGCTAAGGAAGACCTCGCTACTATTTCTGACATATGAATTGTTTGATTACAAATCTATAAATTATTGAGTACAGAGTCAAATCAAGAAAAAAATGTTTTGTCCCAAACATCATTTTTCCGAAACTGATGTCATATCAGTGGAAGATTATGGTGCAGGATCTATGATGTTTGATGATCTTTGATGTCACGGGGTTGTTTTGCATCTACTCATCCTAGGGCTCTTATTAAGGTCAATGAAATCCCGAACTCCAGCAAACACCAAGACATTATTGGTTTCAACATAGTTTCCCTCAGCAGGAAGCAAAACAAAGATCCCCAGCGCACCTCAGAATCAATAAAGAACTGTTTAACTGACCATAACATTATTGTTTCGCAATGGCCTTCCCAATCTTCAGACTTGAACCTGATCCAGAATTTTGTTTGAGTAGAAGAGGGCAATCTATAAGCACAGACCAATGGGTCCGAAGGATCTAGAGATATCTGTATGGAGCAATGGTCAAAGAGTCAAAGATCCCTGCCGATACATTCACCAATGTTATGGTTATACTCTTTGTTGTACGTCACTCTGGATAAGAGCGTCTGCCAAATGCCTGTAATGTAATGTAATGTATAAAACACCATAGAAGACGGTTCAGTAGTGGTATTGTTGCAATGAGAGGATTGCACAAAGTACAGAAAATCGAGGTGTGAATAACCTCTGATACATATCTTTCGGGGAAAAATATTACTTGTCAAAACATCTTTATCTTAGGGCAGTTTTATTAGTTTGTAAAGAATGTACTGTAATTTTTTTATTTCAGTATGCAGCTCTTTACCTGGACAGTTAATTTCTAAGCCTTCTTTGCTCATCTTTATCACGGGTGTAAATAATTGTTAGTAATTTTGGAGGGCACTGTATCAGCAGTTCAAAAGTACACTCCTGAGAAACCGTCAGAAAGGAGAGACTTTTCTTCAACAGTCAGGTGTGGCTCTTGGGCCTCTGTGTATCAGGCTGGAAGACAAGTCAAAATCTGGCTTCAGACGAACATCTCCGAGCAAGTGACTAATCTACCGTCACAGTTTATTCTGTTTACTCCCTTGGTTAGAGCTTTCAGCCCGTACTGTGCTCCACCTTTCCACAGACCAGTCCTCACCAACAATTTCCAACCCCGCACATAACACTACAAAACTGTGCTGTGGCCCCACAAATACGGCCTGTCCGCTGCACAGAGGCTCAAAGAAGGGATTAGCACAGTAACAGAGGTGTTATCAGTTCACAGTCTGTGCTCCTACCTAACCCTTCCCCCTCCAGTGAGCCGATAAGTTTGTACACTGTGTGCCTACTAAACCCTTCCCCCCCTCCTGTGGGCCGGAAAATTCTTACTTTGCGTTCCTGTCTAACCCTTCCCCCCTCTGGTGGCACTATAAGTCCTTCTTGTGTGCTCCTCTCTAACCCTTCCCCCCTCTGATGGCACTAAAAGTCCTTCTTGTGTGCTCCTCTCTAACCCTTCCCCCCTCTTGGTACCTTGGAAGTTGCTGGGGTCCTTCGGCAAGGCACTAAATCCTTTGCCGTTATAATAAATGAAGGCTGCCTCCAGTCTAGCCTCTTCAAAGACAGACATACCTCCGTTCTGTGAGCTAGCCTGGAACTACATACTGCGTGAGCTGGCATTTTGAGTCCGCCTCCACCGTTAAACCTCCAAGCCATAACTAAGCTCTGTATATTGTGATTACAAAAAACATTTCATAAATGGCCGTAAAGGTGCACGTGGCACTGATTTTATTGCTCACTTTAAAAATAAAATTCTAATCCTGCCACCACATCTGGAGACTAATGCAGTGTATTCAGTTTAATAGCATGGGGGGGATTATTATTTCCATTTAATTTTAATGTAATAGAAAGATCATTTCAGAAAGTAAGACCCAGGGATTACCATTTCATAAGCAATGCTGATTTCCATTTTTTTTAAATTCAATCCTGCCATTTCCCCTTTTCTGATGAAAAAAACCTGAAAAACTTCAATGCGATGCATGTTGCATAACATTGTGTTTTTGGATTAATTTACATTCTGAGCAATAATAAATGCTACAATTACTATTAAAATAATAATCCATGAAATGCAAATGTTTAGATGTTAAGGTAATAAAACTAGAGATTACTACCTCCACCAGATACATCGCAGTAGTGTGTTTGCATGAGATTGTTTTGTTGATGACATTTTTACTGAGAAACAAGGATCAAATAAAAACGTAGAACACGGAAATAGTGTTGCATGCGGTGTAGCATAAATTAGCCCCATCATTGTCGAATTACATTCAAATATTTTTAGCACCGTATTTTCCTCTCCTGCTGAGATGAAGGCTCTCCTGAAAGGTGGAGGGAAATGGGGATTATCCTGCAATGCCCGGCACCCAAAGAACAGTCCGTTTTGGTAATGCGACTCGCGGTCGATCGTGTGATGTCTGCACTGCCAGCTGAAGCTGACCAATGGCAGGGATTTGGGACTGCTGTCACATTCAGCACAGGCTGGAGAGGCTCTTAAAAGTTCCAGCATTATAATTTTAAATACGTCTAACACTTTAGCCACCACTGAAGTTTTTGCAGATTAGCTCACTTTAAAATAAAAAAAAAAGATTTTCAACAATATTCAAAACAATATTCTTATTTCTCTTCTTTAAAATGATTATGTTGGTTAGAAACTTGTTTCCTTGAAAATTCTTCGGGATGTGCAAGAGTATTTTCAGATTTTACCAGCACGTAAAGAGTTAAAGCATTTCCAAACATGCATTTGACCCAGGGACATCCAATGCAAAATAAGAGTTCTTTCTCTTCCCTTTCAACTCTGTGCTCCAGTTATGTCTCATCAGACAAATTAGCAGGCTGTTCATCTGGACTGTTTAGGGTTAACTTAAGTTTGTGAATGGGTTTAGCTGGAAACCTGAAAAAGGAGGGACTTTGTTTTCCGAGAGACACCGTACACAGGAGGGACCAGCCAGTGATTGAGTTCCCTCGGAGTAAGCTTGCGGCTGAGAGCCAGTAAATCTTACGTGATTACCACTGACAAATTATTCTAGGAATCATTATTCTAATTATGCTAATGAGCTGAGCTCCACTGATTAAACAGACTGAAATTAAGCCATTTGTGGCCTGCTCCCATATTCTTAGTTGTTTGTAATAATTCTGTACCTGGTTACCCCTGATAGGATGCCCCTGATCCCTGAGGTAGACCGATGGGATTCCGCCTGGTGAGTTCATACCCGCCGCACTGGCACTGTCTGTGAGCTCAGGTTTTATGTGTTTAAAGAACCCAAACTGATTATGAACAGGAATACGTCAGAACAGCATGCCTGTGTCAGTACTGTGGTTTGTATTAGTGCTATGATCAGTGTAAGAGATCCAATATCAATGCAGCTATTTGAGACAATGACCGGCCCTTATAAATGAAGAAATCTATTATTATTATCAGTAGTAGCAGTAGCAATACCTGTCTTTGGTATTAATGGATAAAAATATCTGAAGACTTGCTGACTTCCATTTATATTCATCCATAGCCGTGCAAGAACTGTTGAGAGATTTCAACGTCAATGAGAGTTCATGGTTAAAGGTTAAGTAATACTGAAGGGCTCTGCAGAGGAACTTGCATATAAAAAGAGCAGATTTAGCCGCGTTTCTATTGTAGCCAATAGGAACTACCAGCAGCAATGAACGGACGCTGTTCGCGTAGACGCTGAAATGCGCCCACGCGAGACGGAGGACCTGAGAGTCATAAGCTCTGTAAAGCAGCCGGCGGCCCGTCAGCTGTATAAAAAGGGACAGAAACACCGTACTCAGTATCACACTGGAAGCCCTTGCTTTGGGTCTCACAAACTATGAAATACAGATTTTCATTTAGATAACTGTCTGTGGTACACCTGCAATAAAACGGCCATATTGAATTGCCTGAAAAGCACACAATCCAGCTCGTATCTGTGCTGTAGCCTGACAGTGACCCTAGTTTCACCGTTGTTGTTTTTCCTGTGTGGAAAGTGGTTTCCCCTGCTTTAAAGGCTCTTTAGGGACAGTCACAGACTAGCTGTGCAGTGAAGTTCCAGAGGGGTGTGGCCTCTATACACAGCACAGTGAAGTTCCAAAGGGGTGTGGCCTCTGTGCACAGCAGAGTGAAGTTCCAGAGGGGTGTGGCCTCTGTGCACAGCAGAGTGAAGTTCCAGAGGGGTGTGGCCTTTGTGCACAGCACAGCGAAGTTCCAGAGGGGTGTGGCCTTTGTGCACAGCAGAGTGAAGTTCCAGAGGGGTGTGGCCTTTGTGCACAGCAGAGTGAAGTTCCAGAGGGGTGTGGCCTCTGCACACAGCACAGTGAAGTTCCAGACAGGCGTGGCCTCCTTAAACAGTGCAGCGAAAATCCAGTTGAATAATGCATGGCAGAGACAGCAGTAGGGAGCTCCCAGGGTTCTCCTGAATAAAACACAAGGCCGTCTGTGTGCTTCCCCACACAGATACCGCACACCAGCTAGCAGGGAGAAAATCTGGAACATTCAAATATGAACCAAAATGAGCAAAATATGTGAGCCAGCCATTCAAATATGAGCAGATGGGAGGAGAGAATGCATCCGAACAATGCAACATGACAATAGGGCTGCAGGACCGTTGAACCAATTACTCTGGTGGTGAAATATTTTGTAGCCAGGTATGGAAACTGCAATGACCTGGATAACCAAATAATGGAATTGGAAGTGGTACTTTAAATATGCAGGAGCCAAAAACATAGCAAATCAAATTAGAACATAAAACAACTGGTGTGTGTGTGTAGTTCTGAAAATTGAAATCTGTCTCTCTGTCTCCAGTCCTTATAAATATAAATGCCCCTCAGTCATATTTTTCTGCGGAAGAGATGAGCAAGACTATCCTTTTCAATCGATAAAAAAATGCCAATTGAAATGAAGTAATTCTACTCAAAACACCCATATTATTCTCACACAGATGTGAACCATAACTCACAGTATCCCCAGTCACATTTTACATCTCCATAAGAACAGCGAGTGTTTTAAAAACGGTTATTTTTACACCTAAAATCCAGGACTGCAGACTAAGCAGGTGTAGCTGTGCACTGGCCTGTCAGGATGACTTCCACATCCCCTTTAAAGATGTGTTCTTATCGTCCTATCGTCTGCTGGATTCAACGCACTGTAACGCCTCTACTTGCACTCAGGTACTGGCAGTCCCTTATGCCCTCTGTGCTACATCTGCCTGTCTATACACACAGCTTTGCTTTTCCTGTCCTTTTACCTTCTTTTCTGGCACCCTGGCTGCCACTTCCTCATCGGCTTTGGCCATACGCACGGTAGACTCCCCGTTAGCATTAGCGACTTTAACCACCCTCACCAGGCTGTCCGGCAAGGGGACGGTTCATCGCTTCCTATCTTTTGAGGTTCAGGCCTGGACCTTTCTATCCCCCCCCCCCCCTTCATTTTCCTGAAAAACATTGTTGTAACAGAGTCTCTGCAAAAACTAATTTGGTTTCGCCATTTTTCCTCCCTCCACACTCTCCACTTTGGCCCTCGGTTTATCCATAACCTCATCTCACTTGGTTTTCTTGGGCCTGAATTGCCCGTTTCAGTGAGGACTAAACCCAGCAGATGTTGTGGCTCACCGGGACTCGTGAACAGGGTTCTGACGTCGGGGTGATGTCACCCCACGCAATTACCCATTTGAGAAGCCCCTCCGGAGTCAGGAGGAATGAAAACGGCAAAACGCTACCTACCGTGGGCCCGGGAGGGATGACCCGAAGCAGGACGTCATCTGAGGGTACGGGCGGAGGAGCTGAGGAACGCGCCGCCGAATTCCGCGATCGCGTACCTCTGCGCGGCAGCGGCGGGAGCGTTTAAAGACAGGTCCAGGAAGTGAACTTCCTGCACGCCTCCAACCGCAAGCAAGCGATACAGAAGAGAGAGAGAGAGGGCTTCTAGTTCGGTCATTTTTCTTTTAATAGCTGTACAGCGATACATTCTACTTCCTCCGTGCCCCTCCCCTGGTAAATGTATTCCATAATGTTGGCTTTCAAACACTGAGAAACTCACATGATACAGCCAAGTACAAAAAAAAAAAAAAGAAAAAGCATTAACCTCGAGTTAAAAAAAAACCCCCAAAACGAATCAGAATACAATTATAGATTGTAGTAGGAAATGTCACTCCGAATCAGTAAGAACGCTTAGCAAAAGCAGACGGCTTTCAGCATGTGACAGACAGACGGCGTTCCCCCCCACCCTGCACGCGCTGACATCTCACATGACCGGCTTCCTCAATTACACGTGCAAAACCTCGCCCGGGTGCAATGTAACCACGCGAATCTACGACGAATCGGAAAAAAAAGGGGGTTTCGTTTCCAAAAAGGAAAAAAAAAGTTTTTGACATGTCGTGCGTCTGGGTATGATGTTTAGCCGGTGCGGTACAGTGGTTTGGATTTTAAAAGGGCTCGTGGAAAAAAAAAGAAGACATTTTTCTCCTAGTGGGACAAGTCCACACTGCTGAATAACCCAAAACAGAAAGGCTCACACCAACAAATTTGGTGTGCATAGATGATTTGTGTGTGTGTGTGTGTGTGTGTGTACATGAGTGTATGTGTGTATACGTGTGTGCGTGTATATAATATTGTGTGTGTGTGTACACAAGTCTATGTGTGTACACGTGTGTGCGTACATGCGTGTGTATATGATTGCGTGAGTGTGTGTATATACGTGTGTGTGTGTGTGTGTGTGTGTGTGATTGAGTGAGAGTGTGTGTGTATACACCTGTGTGTGTGAGTGAGAGTGTGTGTATATACCTGTGTGTGTGTGTGAGTCAGTGTGTGTATATACCTGTGTGTGTGTGAGTGAGAGTGTGTGTATATACCTGTGTGTGTGAGAGTGTGAGTGAGTCAGAGTGTGTGTATATACCTGTGTGAGTGAGAGTGTGTGTATATACCTGTGTGTGTGTGTGTGTGTGAGTCAGAGTGTGTGCATATACCTCAGTGTGTGTGTGAGTCAGAGTGTGTGTATATACTTCAGTGTGTGTGTGAGTCAGAGTGTGTGTATATACCTGTGTGTGTGTGTGAGTCAGAGTGTGTGTATATACCTCAGTGTGTGTGTGAGTCAGTGTGTGTGTATATACCAGACAGCAGAAGATATAGGGAAGGGGGGCATGTCTGAGGGCCATGTTTTGCTACATGATTTTCTCCGTAGTATTTCTGCACATTCACACACCGAGAGCGAAAAGACTTCGTTGGTTGAAATCCAAAAGCTACCTCTTAAAACGCCTATTTTTCTGCATTTACAAGGTATTTGATAACTAGAAAGGTTAAAATGTACCTAAAACAAACAAAAAAATATATATATTTACAAGCGAAACTAGCGAGATTGCTTTTGTACAACATAATTGCAGGCTTTAACAACAGGTGTCAGGATTCTGCTCCCCTCGGCCGAGAACGAGCGATCCGTCAGGCGACGTGGTCCGAGGCGGGAAAAAGGGCTGGTCGGCGACCGCGCGGCAAGAGCGGTTCCTTCGAAAAAGGCGGGAAACGCGAGCGAGCGAACGGTCACCGCGCCCTTTCGGAGCGGCGAGAGGGTCGCACGCGGCGACCGGCGAGCGCGCGGCGTTCCGGCTACTCCGCGGTTACAGAAGCGTCGAGGAGGGCTTAAGGTATCGGTCGGGAGGGTAAAGCGGACTTCGCGCCCGGATGGCAGGCCCCGCCCCGCCCCCCCCTCCCCTCCCCTCCCCTCCCCTCCCTCCAACCGGGACACACCGTATAGATCTTATCACGACATTAAGAAATGGCTCCTCTACACCCGCGGCCGTCCCACAATCCTCTGCGCGGCTGGACGCGCTACTGAAGGGCGGGAAGCCAGAAGGCCAGAGAGCAGGGAGTTGAAATTTGTAAAAAAAAAAAAAAAAAAAATAATAATAATAATAAAAAACCAAAAACAAACTGGTCATAGGGTGCCGAGTACTGAAGGGGGGCGGAGTTTTTGGGTCGATGGGAGGAGCTGGCGTGCAGGCGGGGGGGCGGCTAGCCGCCGCGCCCATCATCGGTCCATCATGCTCAGGATCATCTCCGGCGTCAGGTCTCCGTTGGGCGCGGCCTCCACGGCGGGCAGCTGCACGGTCTCCGCCTCCCCGCCTTCGGCTCCGCCCTCCTCCTCCTCCGCGCCCGCCTCCGCCGCGGGCTCCGCCTCCTTCTTCACGATGATGTTCTCCACCTCGCCGGTGCTCTCGTCCTCCACCCGGATGATTGCAGCGGCTGTGAGGTTGAACCAGAGCGACGATTAGCGTTCGATTAGCTCTGCCACGACAACGCACACAAACCCAACATCAGCCTCCCAAACCTAATGGAACTTCAGCCCGGTAAGTTCACAGCCCTAATCCAAAGCCCAACGCAACCGCAACCTTAGTTCCACCCCAGAGAGACCCTCAGTCGGACAGCTTCGCAAACCTGGTCCGACCGCGAACACAAGCGCGACCTAAGCCCGACTCCAACCTCTCAGTCAGCTGACCGCCCGTCTGAGAACCGACTGGCATTTCAAACGGCAGAACCAACGGCGAAGACGCGAGTACGCGTTGTTCTCAGGTAGAAGGTCAAAGCGGCGCGACTGCGAGAGAGGGCCGGTGGCTCGTGTTTTCACGGCCACCATCTTGTCCGTCAGGCAACGACTGAAGACTCGCCTCCTCAGGCTGCACCTCTCCCCATCCCTCCCTGCCTCCCTGTAATCTCTTAAATGACTGTAAGCTTAGGGTTCTAACTAGGTAGCTGTTTCATAGGTGACTTAGTTAATGCACCTGTCTTAACTATCGCTTGTATTTTTCCATAGACTGCGTTGTTGCTGTTCTCGTTTGTGTTAGTGTTAATCAGTTTAACCTTCAGGGTCCCAGTTGAACTATGCGGTTGTTCCCTGCACTTGGACCGGTACTTCTCTCTAGGGTTTTCGTCATACTTGTTCCTGGTTATGGGTATACACTTTGCTGTACGTCGCTCTGGATAAGAGCGTCTGTCAAATGCCTGTAATGTAATGTAATGTAATGTAATGTCCGTGCGGCTGTCTGGGTTCTCTTTCCTCGCTGCGCACAGGGGGTTACGGCAGAGACCGTCGCTCTCTGGGGCAGCGCCGTCAGGAATGGGCCCCGGCCGCTAATACAGACGCCCCGGAGATACGGGATTCCAGGAAACAGCCCAGACTTCAGCGGGAATTGGTGCCACTGCACTCCTGCCAGCTAAGTGTTCAGTATGGCAGTAACACAAAGAAAACCGTCAGAAGGCTTTTTAATGCAATAGAGCCTTGACTATACTATAATTATGGCTCAAACCTAACTCCAATAGCCGAGAGAGTTTGTATTTTTCATGTTCTGATGACTGATTTGGCCAGCTGATAATTTATGGAATAACCATATCTTTAATATAACCATGAGTTAACGTTAGAGTTAAGCTAGCTCGCTAAGGGCTAATGCCGTTCAGTTCCCATTAAGGGAGTATCACTAGCTAGCTTGCTAGCGAGCAAAGTAACATCAGACAGCTGGAAATTGCGGTCAGAAAGCTGATGGTTATTTTCCCTCTCGAGAGTCACAGAACTGTGAGCAGTGAGCGTGGGGAAATGCTGTAAATCAGTCACTTTATTTACACTGCAGTTGTCTGCGCTGCGTACGTGCTCACTTTGCTTTGACAATGCAGATTGTTTCGAAGAATCAAATGTCTGAGTCACACAGTTGATACAGCGCATCCGGCTGACTCAGACATTCAATCCTCCCGCATTGCCAAAGCACAGTAAGCAAGTACCCAACACAAACAACGGCAGTGCAACCACAATTCATCATGTGCAGCACTTCCCCAAGCTCGGCGCGGCGTAGCTCGGGGAAATGCTACACCGCTGTGCTGCTTCTCTAGCGCAGAGAAGCATTAGCAGGCTGGCGGGGGCGGAGGACTCACGGGGAGCGGGTTTGGGCTGGTTGGCTTTGCCAGGCGGTCGGCCTCGTTTCCTCTTGACGGGCGGGGGCATGGGGGCGGGCACCGGGGTGGTGGCGGGCGCCTGCTCCACCTCCATCTCGGCGGCCGACAGCAGGTCGTCGTCCTCCTCCTCCTCCTCCTCCTCGATGTCATCCAGGTCCGGCTCTCCGTGCTCATCTGCACCGGAGGACAAAGGGTTAACGTCGCAACTCGCAGAGGGAAGGGTCAACGGTTAAGGGTTAAAGGCTGGAGTTTAGGTGCTCCAGGACCGTATTTCAAATTAAGAGCCTTAATTCAGCTTTTTCCCCCTTTTTTAATCCCAAATACCTGCCCTCGCACAGAAACCACTTCATTAGAGGGCGATTCCAAATCAAGCGCTCTCACGGTTTCCCCCGCCCCAAGACCCACGTGGGAATAACCCAAGCGGACGTCCCCAAACGTGGCCGTTCCCCGTCTCACCGCTGTCGTCGTCTTCGTCCTTCCTGGAGCGCATCTTCCTCTTCCTCCCCACCCTGCCCCTCTTGGGCGGCGTGCCGTTCTCGCCGTCGGCGTCGGGCCCGGCGCAGGTCTCCGTGTGCCGGGCCATGGTGTTCTGAGGAGAGCAGGGCGGGTTCAGAGAGACAGGCCCGTAACCGCCTAGCCCTACCGCTAACTACACCAGGAGAGCAGGGCGCGTTCAGAAAGACAGGCTCCTAAGCGCCTAGCCCTACCGCTAACTACGCCAGGAGAGCAGGGCGGGTTCAGAGAGACAGGCCCGTAACCGCCTAGCCCTACCGCTAACTACGCCAGGAGAGCAGGGCGGGTTCAGAGAGACAGGCCCGTAACCACCTAGCCCTACCGCTAACTACGCCAGGAGAGCAGGGCGGGTTCAGAGAGACAGGCCCGTAACCGCCCAGCCCTACCGCTAACTATGCCAGGAGAGCAGGGCGGGTTCAGAGAGACAGGCTCCTAACTGCCTAGCCCTACCGCTAACTATGCCAGGAGAGCAGGGCGGGTTCAGAGAGACAGGCTCCTAACTGCCTAGCCCTACCGCTAGGCCGCTTCTGTTCCCGGAGGCAGGGGCGCCGCCAGGGATTTCGGGCCCCACGAAATGAGCTAACGTTCGACCCAGCCGTGCGCAATAGCAGCTCAATTTCAGAGCGCCCTCTGTCAGTCACAGCCTTTGGAACTGTCCCATTTTACACCCCCTCCGCCCCCTCCCCCCCCCCCGCCTCCCCGTTTTGGCACCCCTGCCTGGAGGGCCAGTGTGCTCACAGGCTTTCGTTTCCACCGGATACGCCGGCTCAACCCGCTAATCCGCCGATAAGCGCCAGCGGCGGTCGCCCACGGAACGGGCCGCAGCGGCGCGTTTCATACGGGGACGCGGACGTCGTCCTCAGCGGCCACGCCGGGGCTCGTCGGCAGACGTAACAGGGCGAAACGAGGCGGCCGAAATCTTTTTTAAGAGCGCCCCTCTCTCTGCGCGGCGCGGCGCGTACCCTGCGGGTGAAGGTCTTGCCGCACTTGGTGCACACGAAGGAGGTGGGCACGAAGTTGGGGTCGTGGTAGCGGCGGAAGTGCATGTCCAGCAGCTGCTTCTGGCGGAAGGTCTTCTCGCAGTGGCTGCAGGAGTAGGGCTTCTCCCCCGTGTGCGTGCGCTTGTGCATCACCATGTGCCTTTCCTGGGGTGGGGAGGGGGGACACAAGAGCATCCTGTTACTCCCGAGTCCAAACACACTGTGTTGCGCGGTCGACGTTCGTCTGTAACTCTGACTTTCGATTAAACGCAAGCGTTAAGGTGCTCCTTCGTAAATTCAGTCTGGCGAGTTAGTTTTAGCGAATGCCGAACTTCAGGAAAAAGCTACTCTTGCTTTTGACGGTTAGTAAATGTCACAGAAGCAATGTTGTCTGAATACAGGACCATCTCAATAATGTACATTATAAAGATAAAAATGCACGTGTCATTGTTAGGATTCATGTATCCAAAAACTAAAGTCAGGAACAAATGATAAGGAGCAGGGTTAGGAGCCTTTCAGAAGCTGGATGTGTCAATGCAGCAAAGAGCAGAGCAGCTTCAGCAGTAAAGAGCAAACCAGCTTCAGCAGTAAAAAGAGCAAACCAGCTTCAGCAGTAAAAAGAGCAGAAAGAGCAGAACAGAAAGCTGTGGAGGCGGCGCCAAGATTACACTCGGGCTTTACAACACGTACGAGACTTATCCTCATTTACAACCCGAACACATTTTAGAGCATTCAGCTTTACACACACCTGGTGTGTGTGCGTGTAAGGTAGGAGCGGGCGTGTGTGTGCGCGCGCCAAGCGCTGACCTGGCGGCAGGCGTAGTCGCACTGGTCGCACTTGAAGCGCTTCTCGTTCTTGTGGGACTTCTGGTGCTGGATGAGGGCGTAGCGCTCGTGGAAGACCGCCTCGCAGTAGCGGCACTTCCTGCCCTGCTCGATGTACGAGTGCTGCTTCCTCAGGTGCACTCCTGCAGGAGAGAGGGAGAGAGAGAGAGAGAGAGAGAGAGAGAGAGAGAGAGAGAGAGAGAGAGAGAGATTAAACACATGTGCCCAAGGGCCTCACAAACGTAGGAAAACACGCGCACACAAACACGCTCACACGCGGGGGACTGACCCAGGTCGCTCTTGCGGGCGATGACGGTGTCGCAGTGGGGGCAGTGGAACTTGGCCACGTTCTCCGTGTGCTTCTGCAGGATGTGCATCTTCATGGTGCCGCTCTGGGTGAAGCGGGCGTGGCAGATGTAGCACTCGTACGGCTTCTCCCCTGAGGACGCAGTCGGCACTCAGCGCGCTCGCCCCGTGCACTAGACCCACCTCTACGGCTAGCGGCACGCGTCTATAATGGCGTGGGCGTGCCGCAGATATTACAGATCGAGCCAGATGGTCAACTCTCGCATTGCTTTCATCTTGTGTCTTTCTGAAAGGCAAGGGGCTTTGGCTAGCAACACAAGTTTATGGCTGAAGGCACAGGATTTGGGTCTAACGGTACTGGATGGGAAACAATTCTTTCAGTGTTAAGAATGAGGAGTTGACCATCTGGTTGATATAGTAGTAATGTAGTAATATGTAGATGTATTAATGTGTGGCTGTTGCCTGTCTCACCTGAGTGGGTCCTCATGTGTCTCTTCAGCTTGTAGGTGTCTCTGCTGGCGTAGCTGCACAGGCTGCACTGGAAGGGCCGCTCGCCCGTGTGAGAGCGGATGTGCCGTTTCAACTTACTCACCTGCGACAGAGACAGAGAGGGTGAGGGTGTGTGTGTGTGTCTGCGTGTGTGAGTGTGTGTGAATGTTCCATGTGCTCACCTCCACGCTGGAATAGTCGCACATGAAGGGCTTCTCGTGGGTGTGTGTGTGTGTGTGTGTGAGAGTGTGTGAGAGACAGAGAGGGTGAGTGTGTGTGTGTGTGAGTGTGTGTGAGTGTGTGTGTGTGAGTGTGTGAGTGTGTCTGCGTGTGTGAGTGTGTGTGTGTGCGCTCACCTCCACGCTGGAGTAGTCGCACATGGAGCACTTGAAGGGCTTCTCGTGGGTGTGCTTGTAGCGGCGGTGCCTGACCAGCTCCCCGCTGGTGACGAAGGCCATGTCGCAGTCCGCGCACTTGTGTGGCCGCGTTCCTGAAAGAGCAGGAGCACAAAGCCACTCCAATCACAGCGGGGCAGGGTCACACTGGAGCCAATCACAGCAAGGCAGTGTTACACTGGAGCCAATTACAGTAGCCGTATCAGACTGGAGCTTCCAATGACAGCTGAAATAATATTAGACTGCTGTGCGTTATGTTGAATGTGATCACAATACACTGACGGTACGAATATATGTACAGGTCTTTGTTCAGAGCAACATCTGTGCGTGTTCAGGTGTTCCCAGCATTCCCATATGTGCATATTCAGGTATTCAGAGCGTTCCCATGTGGGCGAGTTCAGCTCTTCAGAACGTACTCGTGTGCATGTGCAGGTGTTCCGACCCTGCCTGTGTGCGTGTTCAGGTGTCCATAGTGCTTGTTGAAGCGCTCTGAGCGTACCTGTGTGGGTGTTCAGGTGGTTCCAAGTGTACCTGTGTGCGTGTTCAGACATTCCGAGCGTACCCGTGTGCGTGTTCAGGTGGATTCGGTCGTACCCGTGTGCGTGTTCAGGCGCTCTGAGCGTACCTGTGTGCGTGTTCAGGTGGTTCCTCAGCAGGGTGACGGTCCTGAAGGCGCGCCCGCACAGGTGGCACTTGTGCGGCCTCTCGTCCGTGTGGCTCTTCATGTGGCGGTCCAGGTTGGAGCGGCGCGGGCAGGTGTAGCTGCACAGCTCGCACTGGAACGTCTTCTTCACACCTGAGACGGGCGGGCAGGGGGGCGGGGTCAACACCAGAACCACGCCCACATCCCCCCACCCCCCCACCCCCCCACCGGCAGCACGGGGGCAAACCCTCTCCCTTTTCATCACCCTTCCCATACACTTTATTTAGATTGAGACGTGAATGCTGCCTCACACACAGTAGAAAGAAAAAATATGGCTCCTGGTATTTTAGTAAAAGAGGTGCTTTGTTATAACAAATGGGCTATCGAGAATTTACGGTTTCCTTGGTGATTATCAATTATTTCACAGATGGAGTGATCCCATAATGACCTTGATTCCAAATCGATTCTGAGAACAGGGAAGAATCTATTTTTAGAAGGCATCTTGGCCGGGCGACACCTCTGGTTGAATAGAGAATGAATGCAGGCATAACAACGGACATCAGGGCCCAGGTTTTTCATTCACAATGTCTTAATGCTTAACCTACTGTGACAATACACACAGTTGGTGTCAAACAGGATACAAAGCATATTACTCATGACCAACTTATGTTGCATGCACGCAAAACCAATATACAACGGCTTGGCTGAATACTCAATTCTGATTGGCTGGGACAGGTGCATTATATTTCTATATTTGCCCAGCTACGAAGCAGCACCTGCAAAAGTTCACCGTTCTACATTAACACGGATCGGCCTGACTCGATAAACAAAGTGGGAATCTGAATGAGCAAGCGAGCCAACAGTTATTTCCCTGGGAGTGGCAGTTGCGTTCCCTGGGCGTTGCTATAACATTCCCACAGCGTTGAAATCTCACCCTTCTTCTTGATCTTGGTGGGTTTGGGGGGCTTCATGTTCCCCACCACCTTCTCGGCGTTGACCTCGCTCAGCAGCCCCTCCTGCTGCTCCTCCTCGAAGTCGTAGACGGACACGTCCATGTCCTTGCCCTCCTCCGTGTCGTAGCGCAGCTTGCTCTTCTTGGTCTTCTTGGTCTTCTTGACGGGCGGGTGGTAGTCGGGGTCCTTGGCCCAGGACGGGTCCTCGTTCTGGGGCTCGGGCAGCTGCTCCTCGGCCTGCAGCTCGTCCTGCTCCACCGTCTCCACCTCCCCGTTCGCCCCCACCTTCACCACCTGAGGAAAAGGAGGGCGCTCACGCGTCAGACGCTACGCTATCTCACAGCTCCACAAAATAGAACAATGCAGCAAGAAACCCACGCTCTGCTAGTATCGCTACAAAGCAACGGGTTGACCCTTGACCCTATAATAATAGCTGTGGCCTCCCTAATAATAATAATAATAATAATAATAATTTCACCATTATTATTATTACTACTAAAATAACAAAATGCACTTAAACAGTACTTTGAATTTTTCATCTTGTGATGTCAATGTGTGCCACAGAGAACAGTAGAATCTCAACACCGGCCATGACCAATGTTGCAGCGCCTGCCTGTGTGATATGCGACAGCTATTTTACACCAGCGCTCACCGCTCTTTAGCAAAGGTTCAGAGAGAGGAAATGACTGAGCCAATTTAAACTGGAGGACGACTGGGTGGCAGGTTGAGACAGCCAGCTCTGGAATTTTGCCAGGACGCCGGGGAACCCCTCTGCTCTTCGCGATAAGCACCGTGGGACCTTTAATGAGCGCCGTGAGTCAGGACCTCGGTTTACCTCGGCCCCGTCGCTGCGTCTGGGTCTGTTTGGCTCAGCGAGAAGAGCGCCCCCTGCTGGCCCGCCAACATCAACTCAAGCTCCAAATTAGTTCTCCTCTCACATCCAATTACTCGTCAACGAAGCAAGCACACACCAGCTTGACTTCAGCCATTTAGCAGGAGCAGAGTACACTAAGTGGTAAGGCTGCTGGATTAGCAGGCGCGCTCATCGCGCTGCGGACCAGAGTCGGAGGAAGACTTTTCGGGAGCAGCTCGACGGGTAGACCAAGCGGGACACGGTCGCCGACCTGCGCGGCGATAGGCTTTCGACCCGGCCGACTGAAACCCTTCCCCGGGCGCGGTCCGGATTCTACGCCGCCCGAGTCAGAACCCTGGCGCGCCGCGCGGTAATGATGCCTTCCCGGACGGCGGCGGACTCCGCCCGCGCAGCGCATTTGGCTCGGGCTTTTTCGGTGGATCCGTTTGGGAAATGAGGAAGCGAAATGACACGCCTGGATTGGCCGAATGGCCCGTTTTCCTTGGCGAGCGTTCTCGTGCGGACGGGGGCTGCGCGTTTCCAATCGCGCTGGCGGTAATGGGCCCCTAGAGTGAGCTCCCCGGGAGAGCCGCTTAAAATGAAATTCCAGTCATTAGACAGGGCTGAGGTCTCCATGGATACCGGCGACACTTCGCTTCGACTGGCCTCCGCCCGTGACGCAGATTAACAACCGATCGACTCGGGAATGGCCTTCCCCGGACCGTGCGGGAAGCAGGAGACTCGCTGATCCACAAATCAAGACTCAAAGGTTTGCTTTTATTTTGTTAATCACCTGTCCCCTATAAACGGCCACACCTATTCCCACCTCAGCTTGTGCTGGTCTTGACCTACGACCTGAAAACGACTGTAGTCACCATGACTGACTGAATGCTGTATGACTTGTTTGAGCCCCCCTGCCCCGCCCCTCAGAATGACTGATGGCGGAATGTTCCGGGCCTCACCTGGAAGCCCTCGGGCAGCGGCAGCGTGTGGCAGATGACGGGCTCCCCGTCCTTGGGCATGTCGGCGGCGTCGACGAAGGCGCCCTGCAGCTCGTCCACGGCGGAGGCGGCGGAGACGGGCACCTGCACCAGCTGCAGCTCGCCCAGGCCCAGCTGCTGCTCCTCCATGTTCACCACCTGCAGCGTGATGATCTGCGTGTCGTCCGCCGTGGAGACCGTGGCCTCGTGCGCCGTGCCGGACACGCCCACCCCCACGCCCACCTCAGGGTGGTGGTGGTGGTGGTGGTGCTCCATCACCTCCGTCTTCATCTGCAGGAGCGCCGGGTCCAGGGAGTCCATCACCATCATCTCCACCACCCCGGCCTCGCCCTGCTGCTGAGGGTCGGCCCCCTCCATCCCCACCGCCTGCAGAAGCTCCGCCCCCGCCTCTTCCTCGGCCCCGCCCTCACGTCGCCGCTCGTACGTCTTGCAGTCCTTGCCCTTGTAGGCGTCTCCGCCCTCCTCCAGCACAGTGCCAGTGGGCTCTCCTTCCATCCGTCTAGCCTGTGAACCACACGCACACACACACACACACACGCATGCACACATACACACAGAGTCGTCAAAAGTACATAGTTGAACTTCTTGCATCAATGCATCCTGTCGTCCAATTATAAAGTAATTTTACTTTACTAATTCAGGGGTCTTTAAAAGACCAGGAAAGATTACAACATGTCTGAAAGGCTTACTAAATTTTAGACTACTTAAATAGCTTTGCTTCCTTTACCAGTGGCAAGTATTAGCTAATGATCAGCCAATAGAGAAATGTAGACAATTACATTTTGAGCAAAAACACTAAGGTCTGCCTAACAAAGTAAGGGATAATAAACCTACATCTTAAGACTTTCGATGAGATTTTTTTAAATTGTTGATTATTTTATTATTTGTATAACATTTTGCTTGACAGGCCCTACTTTTAAACATGTCAAAAGTAGGATTCAGCTTTCATACTATACCACCTAAGGGTAAACTATCCTACTCACTGTTAGATTGAACCAGATAAAATTTTAAAGGAAAAGCAAACTTGCAACAGAGCACAACTGACAATTACCTACACTTTTGAAAGATTACCTGAACCAACAGTGAATACTTCATATGTCTAGGTCTGCATCTTCCATTTCTCAGCTTCTATGGAACGAAATGTCTGCCCAACCTGTACTCACTGCTAACTATGCCTGCCCTGAACCTGTTGAAAATTAGATAACAAGTACAGAAAACTTTAGATTAATACCGTCTCAAATGTTTCTACATAAAGTCTAAATCCTACAGTATGGCAGTATTTCAGACATCCAATGGAGACTCTGACCAGGTGGGTGTGTTTATCACATTTCATTATTAATGTGACACACTAAATCTTTTATCTAGATGTTCTAAATGGTCTAGCACACTAAGTCTTGTCTGATCCAGGGACACCCTGTTGAAAATCCAGGTTCTACTGTCTGACGGTTAAGAGAATGTGAAATTGAATTATGACGTTGCACTTGCCGTGCCTCTATGATGGTCGTTAAAATAAAAAATTTCCCCAGGCCATCGGATACTTTATCGGATCGGATGCATCTGTTTAAGACTAAACTACACCAAGTTCATACATTGGCATTCGTAAGGCAATGAGTTACGTAGCTAGATAAAACTCAACCCGCTATTATGAGTTATTGTTTAACAGGTAAGGTTATAATGGTCGGTGAAGTTGGCTACAAGGGGAGTTACTAGCTACAAAGTTTGCAAGTCAGCAGCTTTCTTAGCTAGATAAGTTACCCAGCGAGCTGGCAAACAAAAATAAACTAGAGCCAACTGAACGTCATTATGTACATATTTGAGCAATGCCCTGGTCACCTTTAGAACTCCAGTCAAGAAGCAGACTGTGCTAACAGTCTAGTTGGTGTATGACTCAGGTCAATTTTATCTCCAAAAACAATCGAAAACTTGATTGTGCGCCAATGTCAACACTCCCCCGCCCTGTTGCTAATGTTAGCTAGTTATCAAACTAGTTTCTACTCGTATCCAGCAGAAGTTGCTTAGTGCTGAATAACGAACCCTTCAAATACTGCCCCTGGGGGAAAGTCTTGTTTTGTAACATTATCTGGCGACTTATAGAGGGAGCTGTCAGTTTTGCTGAAGTCAAGGTCTGCCTCAGTAACATTAGCTAGCCGCATTCATTTTGGAGGAGGGAATGGGATTGGTATGCAAACGTTTCAGGAGAAACTAGCTCGTAATGAAAATGATTTGTTTTAACTAACTTCACATGGGTAGTCACAATTAGGGAACAATGGTAAGGTAGCAAACGGTAATGTGCTCAATATCTCAGGGACAGCCAGGGAGGAAATGGTTGCGTTAAAGCAGATTTAGCAAGCTAGCTAGTAGATGACTAGCTAACGGTAGCTTAAACGCCTCAAACAGGCTAACTAACATACGTTAGCCAACTTCCTGGTCTAGTCTCGACTGCTTAAATCAGCAAAGTATAGTGGCGCTGATCTAATGTATATTAACAGACATTCTTACAACTTTTAAAATAATATTTGGAGCTGACAGACGACGAAAACGGGTTTCAGGACGCCGAGGCCGAAGGGGAAAAGATGTTTTGCAGTAACGCTAATGGACGGCGCCCGACAAATCTCAATTTAACCGTGAAAACAAACCCAAGAACTAAACACGCAATAACCTTACACAATACATACATACATAATTTGGAATATGAAAGCGCAGTCATTTGGTTGTTTCAACATTACTTGTGTTTATTGCGTTTAAATGTCACCTACGATAACATCTGAGACAGTCCAGGATTTATATCTTTCTTAAAGAGGAAACAAAGAAGAGAAAGAAAATGGACGCCTGGCCTAAACATGCTTCCTTAACAACGAAGGTATAACAATCACATGCGTACCTAAATTCTAACTAGTAATCCATTTTAAAGACCAAATAAGTGATCGTTATCCCGAACTTCTGTGTTAATAACGTTTTTTTTTGCTAGCTAAATTTTCAATAACGATAGAGGGAGACAAACACCCCCCACCAGTAGCCAGGACTGGGAGCGCCATCGTGACACCTAGAGGCCGAATAAAGCTCCTGCAAAAATCCCCCTTTTCGGAAAAGTGGTGCGGTTTTACCTACACTCTTCTTATTATTTTCTCGATGAATTCAGTGGAAAGCAGGGGTTCAGTTCTGTAGTCTTTCGGTGATGATGTTAAACGCGCTGGTCTCCTGCCGCTGTTTTAATCCTCTCTCACCCTGTTTGGCAGAGTGGTCTCCGCACAAAATGGCGGCCTTGAGCTAAGGCGTGCGCATGCGCGGATAGATTGGCCCAGCGGAATGGGAGGCGGGGCGCAGAAGGTGGCGGTGAAAAGTATTGCAACAGCAACGGCCTCCGCCGGGAGCAAATCGTAAATGTGGAGCAACGTCTGCGACATTGTTCAAACTCAGTCTCTCTCAAGCACCCGAATTTGGCTCATAATACAAAATATTCACACGTCAACCGAGTATGTATGAAAAACACCCTTAGTCTGTAAACACATACAATCATGTTGGCCTATATTGTGCTCAAAAAGACAACATTTTTTGCACTTATTTAATTTTTGGCATAATACTGCACACATAAATAAAAAACATACTCTAGAGTCTAGACACTGATGGCATTTCATAGCTCAAAAGAAGTGAAAACCGAAGCAAGACACATGCCATGCATTACTTGCTTTGACATTGCAATTTTGTTTTCCTTGTAGGCTATGTAGGCAACCAGTTTATCACTGTTCCTTTTTGGGTAGGCCTTTCAACCTACATCTGTAATCAGCAACAGCATCCCTTGGTTGTAAAAAAAAAGAAAAAGAAAAAAGAAGTATGATCCATTGTTAGGTGGGCACTTGTAGCACATTTGCTCAATAATCAACAGCACTTGTAATCTGCTTCCATAAAAAGTGTAGGATAAGATAAGACACCCATACTAGACCACTAGTGCCTCCTGGCACCGTTACATTACATTTCATACATTACAACAGACTTACACAACCTTTTACATAGCATTTACATTGCATCCATTAATACTTCTTGATATATACTGAAGCAATGCGGGTTAAGTACGTTGCTAAGGCTCCAATGGCAGTGTCCTACCCGGGAATCAAACCTGCAACCTTTAGGTTACAAGACCAACTCCTTACCCATTAAACTATACTCTAAAGTAGGGTTATGATTTCACAATGGAGCTGTCTGTATAGAACATATTTTATGGACAAATACAGAACTCTCCAGAGCAGCAAAAGCATTTTTATTTACCACAATTGCTTTATGCATATGGGGTTTTGACGTAGGTTAAAGTTGTCGAGTTATGAAATTTTGACTGTACGTGGAGCTGGATGAGAACTTTCAGTGTGTGTTAAAAACACAAAAACAAAAAAGGAGATTTGAGGGCTTTATGAGAACTGTCAACAGTTTACAGTGAAAATGTAAGGTTACACTTGCAAAAATTTCACTGGTTTCATAATGACATTGAAGGTCTCATTAGTTACCAGGGTTTGATGAAATGCACAAATTATTACAGACATCTTTTGTATTTCATACATGAACAATTTTTAAGCAAGTATTCCTGAATATGTAGCAAGATCCAATTTTAAACATGAGGAATAGATTCATACAAAATCCAGATTTCATATCCATTTATCCAGTTTATACAGGCTACATTCATAAAATATCCACACTCAACATGTTTTAGTTGAGACAAGGTAAAGATGAGATTAAAAAGTTTCACCATTTTGTTTTCATTGGAAAATTTTTATATTCTGAAAGCAGTCTTGTATACCTAACTAAATAACTTGTGTCACCGAAGGACTTGTGTTGAGGAGCTGTATTAAGATTAGTGTTAGGTGCCATGTTTTTACCATGTTTGACACAATTTATTTATTTTCCCCAAAGCATGTTTCGTATGATTTTAATCCCTTACTTAATTTTTTTCATTATTGATTTAGGATAACTTACATTTTTCCCCATTTCTGGAGATAATACTACAGCTTCATGTATTTTGATTTATTTGTTTGGTGAAACTGATTTTACAAGATAAATAATTACAAGTAAATTTTCTTGTAAATATAATGTTGTAGCTATATACTAGGAGATGCATTTGAAATAATTTGAAAAATGCATTTCATCAAAAAAAAAAAAAAATATAGAGGCTGTAGTGCTATCCAAAACAAAAAATAACCCTAAGACTAAAAAAAAAAATTTGATAGTCATGTGACTCAGTTTCTTCACTATTTGGGGGGTAAGTCTTATAGTTTTATATCTAGGATTATGATACATGTACGTGTTACTGGACTGATTTTCCTGTGTGAGGGTACAATGCTTAATTACATTATGTGCCACAACACTTTCAGAACATTACATTTCCATTACAAAATGAAAAATCATGGAGTACTCCAGTATTATATTGTTTGTTTGTATAATCATCGCCATATTTGAAGAATAAATTGATGGTCGGTTGTATTTTATAACATGGGGCAGATTTCTCTGAATTTTTCGGGATCCATATCTTGTTCTGTGGTGGTGGGAGACTTGAATTTTTTTAACAACAACATATTTAAAAGTACATCTTGGCATACAAAAGAAATTGATTCAGCAAAAAAAGAGAAAAATCATTTGGATGAGTTGGTTTCCTAATTTCCACACGATGTAAAGCTGAAGACACCTGACTGTAATTCGTCATTTTGAATGTCACTCAGCGGTGACGTAGCGGAAAGAAATGGCGTCAGATTTGAAAATTAAAACTAGCAGAGGTGGAGTTTGAAACGGTTGCTGTAGCGTTTGCTGTGATTTTGCATGTAATGCAATATAATTAGAATATTAGTTTAGGATATTACTATTGTGAAAAGAATGAGGAGAAGGAGCAGCAGTAGTAGCGGCAAGTGCACGTCAAGGCGGCGTAATGACAGTTTGGGTTTTGACGAATTTGGTTTCGCCCTGAGTAAGAAAAAGGACCAAAAACTGCAACATCGAAGTCATGATTACAGGTAACGTTAGCCTTTCTAACTTTAATATGTGCACTGGTTTTTCTGCTAAGATTAAACATTCTCGGTTAAGTAGTTGCAGTTATTAAATCAGTACAACAAATGTCATCTTTTGTTTTGTAACGTCAATTCGCCTGTGAAGTGCGTCTTTGGTTTGTTTGTCTTTGTAGTTTAACAACAGCAGGCAGTTTTACTGTATTTAGTTACTAAACAAATTTGTTTCTGACAGCTACCCGCAACCAAACACCGTTAGGGTTAAGGAGTTGTGCGAACTTCTCAGCTACTGGAATGGATCCAGCTTCATTTGCAGAAACCAGGTAAAATATTCTGATCCACGTGTTATTGACGATTATTATGAGGGAACATTAGACAACGGGAATACGCCCTGGAGGTTAAAGGTGAGAGGTGCGCTCCTTTCTTCAGTGCTTTGACACGTTTGCCATTTAGGAAGAGTGATTATGTCTAATTATTTACTGAAAATAAAGCGTTTGTGGAAAATAAAAATGGTTGTTCTTCTCCTGACTCCTGTGTGTGAACATCTGTTCCAACCTTAATGTCCATTCTTGAAGGATAAAGAGCGGTTCTTTTGCTTTTAGACAGCCTTTTTGTGACAAAATGCTCACCACACATTGGTTAAGGCAGAGAGAGAGAGAGAACAATCACTCAGCTGGCAGAGTTCATGGGTAGAAGAAACATATGGGAGGACCTTTACTCTCCGACCCCTGGACTTTTCCACCTGTGCACTTAACTGGGAGAGAAACATGCATGTGTCTGTTTGCAGCTTTTTAAACAGAGTTTACTTTAACATAACACAGCCCTGATATGCGACTTTGTTTGAACCAAACTGTGATGGATTCTAGGGATTGCCAATAATAATGGGGTCATATCAGCTGAAAACGACTCAAAGTGAACCTACTGGTTCCCCCCCCCCCCCTCCCATATGCTGTAAATGAAATAAAAGCGTCATTCTAAAAAAAGTAGCTTAATCAGTCATGTGATTGTTAATCAGCAGCTTAACCGGCCTTTTAAAAATTAATTTCTTTGGGTTTGCCATTTTACCAGCCAAAGTCATAAACCAGGCTATACAGAGACTCATGCTCTTTGCTTAATAATAAAGTCAGCCAGGTGAAATATTTTGTTTGTGCAAATGCCTGAATGTGTGACATTTTGCTGTAATAAGTTGCTGTCTGTGCTAATCTACTTTTTGTATGAATGTGGATATTTGGTTTCAGTTTGCTTTCGTGCCATAATGTATAAGGTATTGTCATCCGCCAACACGGGCGGACAATTATCAGACATCGGTGCACAGTTTCCACATCCATAATTGTTTCTACTTCAAAATTCATTCAGCCGCGGCTCTGAAACTTTGCATTGGACGTTGGCCTGAAGCCAAGACTTCCATTTTGTGCATCTTTTCCCTCAGATTGAACGTTTTATCAGGATTGGCGTCCCTCCTGCTCTCCGAGGGCAGGTGTGGAAGTGTCTCCTCAGCACGGATGCCCTCAGGGACACCAGCTCTTTCAGTTACCAGGTATCCTTTTTTATTCTTTACATTACAGGCATTTAGCAGACGCTCTCATCCAGACTTACACAACTTATACGTAGCATTTACACTGGATCCACTTATACAGCTGATTATACACTGAAGCAATGCAGGTTAAGTACCTTGCTGAAGGGTACAACGGCAGTGTCCTACCTGGGAATCGAACCTGTGATCTTTAGGTTACAAGACTAGCTCCTTGCGCATTATACTACATTCTACCACCCACAATTCTTCACAATCACTGTATACTACAGCAATCAGAAGAGGGGTGGAAAACTGACTGGAAAGGTGATTTAACTTGCCCAAGGCAGAATGGCTAGGGTTTGCTGAATTTGCATTTGTTTTGCTAAGGTTTTTTCCCAGAAATAATGACACAAAGATTCGTGAAACGGTGCGCAAATGGCTCGGAGCTAGCCAATAAAGGGAAAGCAGAACTTGCACTTTAAAGATGCTTACTTTAAAGACTGTAATAACAGTGTATGCCAACTCTTGTGGAGAAAAAGACATCTGTAGCCAGATATCGCTTCTAGCACCGTCTTTGCTTTCGTTAGCATGTTGCGTGTGTCTCCAGTGCCTGAAAAGGCTCCAAAGCGGCCAATTTAGGCCTTAGAAACAGGGTGTGTGGCCAGTCAACAACTGGGGAAAAATGAAACGTTTAAGCACAGAAACGCAAGGAAAACCAGCAGGCGCTGAGGGCCCTGCAGGATTTGAGTTTGAGATGCATCCATGTTATAGGAGTTGTCGCACTCCGTTAAAGGGGAAGCGTTTCTGAAGCGGCAGCCTCGCTCTCTCCATTACGCAGAAGTGCCTGAAGGAGATCCGGGGGCCCCTGGTCGACCTGGGGGTGAGCGAGTACAGCATCCTCTCAGCCATCGCCACCCTCAGCGAGACCGAGAACGAGATGGGGTGCGCCCCCTCGCCCCCCCAGCCCCCCGAGGCCTCGGTCTTCTCCTGCAGCGACGTGGCCATCTTCCGTCAGATAGCGCTGGATCTCCGTGAGTGCCCTCCATCGCTCGTCTGTTCTCCACTTGCCATTTTAAATATGCAAATCCAGGAAACTGTCACAGCTGTAGCCGAGGAACACTAAACGTGATGAAATAAAGGCTGCTCAGGTTCATGAGGTAAAAAAATAAAATGCAGTTAAAGTAACTCATAATAATTTGTATGGTGATAATATGTTTCTGGGGGGCTGTATATATGAACAGATTACAACATAAATATCAGTTTTTATGTCAAGCTGGAACTTCTTTCCTTGAGTGCAGCGGTATCAGGCTGAATGTCCCATTGGAAATAGTTCCCAGCAAACATTAGATTAAAAATGTTCTTTAATAAATGTAATTATCTGAAGAATCAATGGGTAATATACTCATATGCAACCTCTGTTGTATGTGTGTGTGTGCACGTGTGTGTGTGTTACCCTCTGCCATACGGCCTCTCTCACATGGTATGGTAAACATGACTTGTGGCCTATGGAGAGCTCTCACTGGCATTACCTTTGGACCAAACTGGGTCACAGTTTCTCATTATGTAAAGCGCTCTTTATTAATTATTTTATATGGGCAGTTTGCATTTTAGTTTGGAAATGGAAGATATCGGTGCTTCTGACCATAGAAGTCATATCGCTTTGCAGTGTTCTTTTTTAGGTTCTTAAGTTTGTTTTTATATATGTATACATACATACATGCATACATACATAGAGAGAGTTGGCATATATAGCTGTTCAGCTGTTTCATTCATAAGTTAGTTAACGGTACGTGAACAGTGATAAAATACATTTGCCCCTGTTTGCAGCCTTTAAAATTCAGACAGTAATGCGTTTTTACTTGTAGGATAGAATGACAAATGGCCGTAACTTTCCTATGACCGATGCCACTGAAAGGTTTGCGCGTCCTGCGGGAAACGCGTGACCGGCTCCATTGATTTAGTTTTGAATCCTGGCTTTGTCGTACGCCGTTTTGCGCGTCATACCTGGAACGCCTCGAGCCCCCGACAGGAAGTCCGTTTGTTTTTTCCCGAGGGCGAGGGAAGCGCGTTTTTCGTTTTTTTTTTTTTTTTTTTTTTTTTTTTGCTAATCGCGCGTTTTGTGTGCAGAGAGGTCGTTTCCCACCCACCGCTCCCTCATGGGCGACTCCGCGGAGGCCATCGAAGGCCAGGCCAAGCTCTTCAGAGTGCTGACGGCCTACGCCAGGTACAACCCGCTCATTGGCTACTGCCAAGGTGAGTCTGCCACTGCACACCCGCGTTACAGCAGACAGGTCCACACAGATCTTTAGTAATATTTCTTTCTTTCTTTCTTTCTTTGTGTACAATAAATTTTATTCGTACTCATTTTCTTCTATTTTTATTTATTTATTCATTTAAAAATTTTATTTTCATTTATTTTTCACAACAATGCAGACTATTCATGTGTTGAATGTTTTCGTGCTTTTTACCGTTTTATAAATCCCACTTGTTTTCTGTTGGCTTTTTATACATTTCTCTTGAGCTGACCCTGGTTAAATATACTATAAGCAATAATATATGTGTGTGAATTTGTTTCCCTGTCAAATACAGATTAATGAATGTCTTGATAATGTTTGATAAAATGCTTGGTGAATGCCTGGACTTACGTTTCTAATCTCTGCCATTGTGATACATGTTTTATTGTAAAATTTTATTTTACTATTCACTATCTTAAACAACAATGAGAATAGCGTGCATGCTTTCTTCATGGTAAAATGAATAATTTTTAGATCTGGATTGTGATGGCTACTGGGTGGCTCATCCAGTTAAGGCACTGTTCTAGTGTATGGATAGGGCCATATAGCCAGGTGAGGAATTCGGACCACCCCCGTGCTGACTGCTCGGTGACGCTCAGTTGGTTCTAGTGTCACTCAGGGATGGGAGTGTTTCCGTCTCCCGGGATTACTGGTCTGCTCGTTAGGCTGCAGGTGAAGCGTCTTCCTCTGACTCATGTCTGTGCGAGCCTGACTTGTGAACTGCCGCACGATAAGAATCGGCTGCTGACATCACATGCTTCAGAGGAGAGCGCTTGCTTTGCTGTCGCCTCAAAAGATTGCAGAAGTTGTGTCAATGAGTGCTGGGAAAAATCTGTTTGGCAAGAAAAGGGGGGGTCAAAATTGGAATGTATACATCTTCATTAAACAAACACTAGTAAAAATCATAAATGATTTGGCTGTGCATTTTTCAGTGTCAGTTGACGGTATGAAAACTATGTCTGGTTTTTGAATGGTGGTAATCAAGTTTACTTTTTGGCCACAGGGTGGCAGCAGCCTACAGTTTACGCGTTCCTGGACTGTTGCACCCAAATCATGAATTCTAAATTAAAAATGCAAAATACTGTATAGCGGGACAGAGAAAATCTTGCAGGTAAGACATGTCGCTGTATTTGTCTCTCTTTTTGTTTGTCTAGGAATGTCCTACATCGCAGCAGTGCTTCTCATGAACCTGGCTGAGGAGGAGGCGTTCTGGGCTCTTGTCGCACTGTTAGAGAAACCTAAATACCTGTCAGGGTTGTTTGACCACTCACTGGACAAGTAAGGGCTCTCAGTCCAATTAATTCACTAGCAGGTTCCACTTGGACATGCTAATGCACTATAAGTTTTGTCTGTTTTTCAGGAACTGCTTTGACGGGGTGGAGATTGTTAAAGTGGGGGTGCTGAGTTACTATTTTATTCAGTTGCTCATATTCCACACATGGATGGCGTGAGAAATGTTTCCCGGGAAAGCAGAAGGTTCTGTTTTCCATCGAAGGTCTCCGAGACATTTGCTGAAAATCGTGAAATGGAACAGCGTGCTTTTTTCTTTTCTTTCTTTTTTTTTTTTTTTTGCATTTCCCAAAGGCGGAGGGGGTGTGGCCTGCCTAATCCTGCCGTCTCTTCTCATTGGCAGGATCCAGCACCAGGCGAGGGTCTTCCACCAGCTCCTGAAGCACAGAAAACCCCAGCTCTCCCAGCACATAGTGAGCGATTGCCTCTTCCACAGCAGCACTGGCTCAATGGGCACGGGTACCAGACACCTTCGCCCTCTGTGTCCACACAGTTGCGGCGGCTCAGCTTGGGTCTCGTTGGTCCTACCAGGTTTTAATCGGCTTTGATCAGTGGATGTTTACGTCACTGGGGCGAATTTGGCAGGGAGAGCCAAAGTTTCCTCAGACGCGTCTTTGCTTGAGTGCCCGGATTTGGCGAAGCTTCCGTCTGTGGTCCCTGAGCCGGTGAAAATGGGTCAAACCGAGTTGCGCAACGGCGGCGCGGTGTCGCGGCGGGGGCGCGCGCGGGATTCGGAATCGGAGCAGATTGCCCCAAGCAGCGGCGCTGAGTCGGCTCGAATCGTCGCCAGCTGGAGCCCCGCCCGCACGCGATCGTAGTTTGTCTGGAGTGACTGGCGATTGGTTCGTTAGCGACGGACACGCAGAGCACGCCGGCGAGCTTCTCTCCGATCGGAGTGCCAGCCTGGTTAGCCTCAGTGCTGTAAGGCCGTGGGCCAGTAACCTGAGGCTAGAACTTTCCGGTTTTCTGCAGGAAGTGAATGCAAGCTGCTCAGTGCATGTGCATTGGCACCGGACAGGACACCAGGCCTGGTCAGAAAGATGGCCAATGCCCAGACCTGCATCAGATAAGCAGCTGAAATACTTTAACTTGAAGCTGGTAAAGTGAAAAAAGCTCCTGCGTTATGCCTCAGAATCTTTGGCGAAACGTGTGCAATCATAAGAAAGAAGAGCTCTGTTCTGAATCTGGATGGAAATTGAGCTTTCTTCTCAATTTGACAGTAATTACTGGAATTTCCTGGTGTCTACAGATTTGTAATTGGTGTTTCAATTATCTGGCCCAGGTCTGCAGTGAATCTAGCTTGATTGAGGATTGAATTCTCAATTGTCTAGCATCAGCAGTCATGCATTAAATGTTTTGTTTTTTTTTCTTTTTTTTTTTTGCCAATTCCCAACCTCAGGACGCTTTGTGATTTTACACATTACACACCGTCCTTTTACGCCGTTCAATGTGCCCTGGTGTGATTGAGGTTAACCCTTTAAAGAGTAGGCTTTTCGGAAGGTTTTTTAAAAATTTTTTTTTTTTTTTTTTACCAAAATGCACTTAGTGTTCTAGAACCCCATGCCTTTCAGTTACCAGTAGTGACTGTGACATCAGCATTAGAACGTTCAGTTAAGAACATTCTAATCGCAGGTTTGTGATCTCGCGCCTTAAAGGGTTTGGTTGAGCGCCTTAATCATCGAGCCCCCTGGCCTCCCATCTCGTTCGCCGCGGGTCGCAGGCGGACCCGGGCGCTCGCGGACAAAGGTGCGCGTAATTGGCCGCGGAGAACGTGAGAACGGGAGCCGGCACAATGGTGCGAGAAACACTTCAGAGTCGCTTTCGCCTGGAACAGATGGCCAAGAGACGCACTCCATTTGGCTGTTAAAGAGCACTAACGCGATCCCGAGTGAGAGCGAGCGATTTTTGCTCCGAGGTAATTTTTTTTGCAAGGATAGCAGATCCTGGACAAGAAAAAAAAAAAGATGTTACATATTCACTGAGATTTTATCTGATGTGATCATAAATTCAGAAAATCTGGGATGGTTTTGGCATGCTTGAGCGGTGTCTGCCCATCCTGCTTTAAAGATTTGAAGGCTGTCCGCTTTAAACACAGTAGCCTAAACGAGATCTTGCGGCGGTGCAATTAGTAGTGGATGGGCAGAATGTCCCAGCAGGCACCGGGGCCTCACTCTGTTCTCCCTTTGGATTGGCTCATCTGCAGCCCTCTCAGCCGGTCTCCTCTAACAGGAGGAGCAGGAGCCCTGTGGGTCCACTGTGCCGGTCTCCTCTAACAGGAGGAGCAGGAGCCCTGTGGGTCCACTGTGCCGGTCTCCTTTAACAGGAGGAGCAGGAGCCCTGTGGGTCCACTGTGCCGGTCTCCTCTAACAGGAGGAGCAGGAGCCCTGTGGGTCCACTGTGCCGGTCTCCTCTAACAGGAGGAGCAGGAGCCCTGTGGGTCCACTGTGCCGGTCTCCTTTAACAGGAGGAGCAGGAGCCCTGTGGGTCCACTGTGCCGGTCTCCTTTAACAGGAGGAGCAGGAGCCCTGTGGGTCCACTGTGCCGGTCTCCTCTAACAGGAGGAGCAGGAGCCCTGTGGGTCCACTCTGAGGCTCAGCCAGCCGGTGATTCCAGCGTCACGTCTGAAGGACAGAGATCAGCAGTACTGGGGTGTTACTGTCCTGATACAGGGCAGAATTACTGCAGACATGAGGATACTGTGGCTCTGACACAGCAAATAACAGCGATCTCTTTACCCTTCTCTTTCTCTTTACCCTTCTCTCTTTCGCTTTCTCTCTCTCTGTCCCTGTTTTCTTTCTCTGTCTTCTGTCCCTATCTCTCCCCCATCCCGATCTCTCGGTCTCTCTCTTTTTCTCTGTAAATGTACACAGGAACAAAATGAAGTGCCTCATTAGCTAGACCATGAAGTATAGTACACAGCTGTTACACCACGCTACTGTTCTGTGCAGTAAAAAGATGTGCTCTCTCTCTCTCTCCTTATTTCTCTCTGCCTCTCCCTCCTCTCTGTCTCTCTCTCTCCGTCCCCCCCTCCCCCCTCTCTCTCAGGAGGATTTGGGGGTGTCGTCGCTGCACTTTGTGATGCCCTGGTTCCTGACGCTCTTCACCTCCCTGCCCTGCTGGGACTCGGTGCTGGCCGTGTGGGACCTCATCATGCTGCAGGGTGAGACCCGTGACCACCCCCCCTCCCCTCACCTCCCCTCAGCGCCCTGTATTCCCCCGGCCCAATCGCGTGCCTCGCTCCGGCGAAGACCCGCCGTTTCAAAACGTAAAAATCGCGTAAACTCGCCGGGCTGTCTGAAAATGCAAAGGCAGTCGGGAGCTGAGATCAGTCTCCGCGCTCGTTTTTTCAGACGGGCTGGGCCGTTTTGATCGACGTATAGCCGTTAATTGGCGATTAGGGAGGCGGAACCCTCGCGGGTGTTTTTCTCTTGCTCGGAGACGGGTTAATCTGTTTGGCGCGTGTCCCATCAATCAAACATTAAACTCCGCTTTTATTAGCGTCCGCCGGCGGCGTTCGCTAACGGTGTTCGCTAACGGTCGATGCGAACGGTCGATGGCCGACCCTGGAAACGTCCGGCCTCGGCCCTTGTGACAGCGCTCACGTCCCAGTTCACGTTTGTTGGGGGGGGCGTTCTGCAAGTCTTGGATGCAAGTCTTGGATCGGCCGCGAGGCATACCTGGAAAACCTGAGGGAACGGTGCTGGGCGTCGAGCAGCCATTTTGAAGGCCTCTGGGATTTGGAGCGCGAAGCGGCGGTTGAAAGCGCGGTCGAGCGGCCGGGCCGGGGCACATCTGGTCCTCGCCGCGGAGGCGCCGGCTGCAGCCGGGCTGGGAGCGAGGTCGGCACATCTGCATTCGGATGTGGAACAGAAATCGACTGATTACGTAACTTGTGTGAAACTATCCCGTGACATTTTAATGAAAACGCATGAATTGAAAGGGTTTTTAGTGTTGCCCCTAAAATCCTTCTCCTGCAGTGGTGGATGGGTTCTCAGGTTTGCGGTCGAACTCAATGTTACACACACACACACACACACACATGTGCACGCACACGCATGTTCAGCTGATTCGTGCCTCAACTGGTTCACCGATGTTTGTGCCAGCATCTCCTTCACGTGTACCATACCAGTCTTCCTCCACTCGTATGCGTTTACCACTTGCTACGGATGAGTTGGGGTTGCGAACAGCACCGCAGGAGACCCCCATAAAGCCTCCTGTTTTACAAGATAATATAGGCCACCGCTTTACTTGTGTTTCAACAAACTTATTCTGAACCAATGGGTCCATTTGTCTCTAAGAATAGCATTTAAAATGTAGGGGACTGGCTTGGATGAATTGGCACTTTTAAGCCTGCTTCTTCTATGGTAAGGAAATGTGGTGCCTCCATTTCGGCTTGTGAGCGAATTTTGTGAAATAATGAAGCTCGTACACATTTATTATGGGTTTAATCACCCTACCCCTGATATACTGAACACTAAAGCCTCAAACCTGTATTGCTTTTTAAAGGCCTACAATCCCAATCTCTCTTTTGTACGAACCATAGCACTTGACATTATGTTGTCGATGTGCTACTGTCTGCCAGTATCAGTTGTGACACTGCTGACTCGCCATTGGCTCTATTCCTTGCCTGAACCTTTATGTTTGCACTTTTGTAAATGGCTGTGGATAAGAGCATCTGCTAAATGTCTAAATATAACTGTGAAGATCAGAGCAGCCCCGATAACGCCTGAAGAAACAGGGCATCGTGGGTAATCCCTTCCTGCTGAGAGTCTCTTATTCACATCATGGCACAGTGTTGCAGACTAACTTTCAGATCTAGAATGTTAGTGGCATAGGGACTGTTTACCCTTGGCTCACTTCCAAGGGTGAGCATTCTTTTTTCTAAAAAGCTTGCTGGTGGCTTGGACCAAAGGCTCTTTCACAAAACGTTAAACCAACACAAAGTCCTGTCGCATATCAAATAGCAGGTCATTCCAATGGACTCGTGTCCTTTTTCCCCAATCGGTCACTTCTTCACTGAGCGGTCTGTCAGAGTGACAGCTCTCTTTTGTGGGCTGTGTACGTTCTGAAGACAGTCACAGGCAACAAACGCCATCATCAGCATCATATTTTTAAAAATGATATATGTGAATTTTACCGTTTATATTACATTTTCATAAGCTAAATGGAAATATGTTTTTTTTTAGGTAAATTTAGCAAAAAGCTTGCAAGGTAACAAAGCTGAATAAAAGTTTAGGAATATGACCTTGGAGAGAAAATTTAAATGTATGTTTTATTTTTCTTCTTAAGCAAATGAGGCAATTTCAATTTATTTATAACTTTAAATCCACCCGTAATTAGATTTTTTTCTCAGACTCCTCTCCCTTAAATTTGATTCATTGTTATTATAGCTTTATTAGTTTTATTTCAAGGCTTACGATGCCCCCCCCCACCCCCCAAAGCTTGTTTGTTCAGGAGAGAGAGAGCTGTAGAAAAATAGGGCGATTAACTAACTTCAACTTGGTAGCTGTTCTAGAACGTTCACTCAGTGGCGAGAGACCTTCTGCTGGAGATTGGTCCTAAAAGGGTACAATGAGTTCCATCTCTGTCGCCTCGCCTTCTGTTCTGTGAGGGAAACGATGGCCCCTTCAGCCGAATGCGTCTGTGAGGCCTTGGCGCCCTCTTTAGGCCCACACCGGGGTGGCTCGTCGCAGAGTAACCCCACTGCAGAGCCAGCGCCCCCCTGCCTTAGAGACGCAGACAGTCCGGAGCTTTATGCTACATTTAAGTGTAGCATACATATGCTAGGATGCTATATTTAAAGCTGGTGGACTGGTTCATTCCCAGCTGGGTTGTTGAGGGCATCTGCGGTGCAAGCGCTCCTCCCAACTCATTTATCGCTTTTAATAACGACGATATGTGAGTATTAGCGAATGGTAAGCGCTTGCACCCGAGAGGGCAGTTCTGATTGGTCGGTGCTTTAGGCGAATGGTGCTCCGCAAAGCTCCCGTTTCTTTGCCACTGAGGTTGGTGTGAAGCGGCGATTAATCGTGACCCCAGATTTCGCCGCTCTCCGGACCCCTCCCCCTCTGACGCGCGTTCGTTCCCCATCGCCGCTGTTAACAGGTCACCGGGGTCCTTTCCCCTGCTGGAATAGGAGGCCTTCAGAAACGCCCGATCGGCAGGCGGAGCGTTGGGTACTCAAGCCCAAAACAGACAGGGCGTTGTTTCTTCTCCTTGTCTGGGCCAGGGCTGTGGTGGGGAGACTGTGAAACTGACAGGTTAAACCTGGAAATATTTCGCTTACAACCACTGCTGCCCACACATCGAACGCTCGTGGATGTTACCGTACGCGACGGAAACTCAAAAGCTCACCTATATCGCAGGCATGGTGGCCACAGTGCGTAAACGGTGCGTCAGCAGTGCGTAAACAGCACAGCATGCATCTCGTCCGTCTGCGTCCGTTCCGTTTACTTAGCACTCATGCAGTCTTTCCCCAGCTGGTTTTCCAGAAGGCCACAGGTGTGTTTTGCTTCAAACATGAGTCACACACTCTGTGTGCACATTTTGAAACAAATAATAAATAGCAATTTGATAACGCTTATGCTATTATTAATGCTATATATACACACAAACACACACACAAATATATATAAACACGCACATAAATTTATAATCACAGCCCAGTGGTGCACTTAGTCTCAAAGCTCTCTCCCACTCCCCCTCTCCTCTCTCTTCCCCTTCCACTCTGACCCCCTTTTTCTCCCTGTCTTTCTCTCTCTCTCTCTCTCTCTCTCTCTCTCTCTCTCTCTCTCTCTCTCTCTCTCTCTCTCACCCTCCCTGTCTCTCCAGGTCTCTTGGCCGTGTTCCGCGTGGGGCTGGCCGTCCTGGAGCTCCTGGAGCCCCGCCTCCTGCAGATGACGGACGAGGCCCTGATGCTGCCCACTCTGCTGCGAGTGCCTGTGGAAGTGTGAGTGTCATGCCCCCCCCCCCCCCCGCGCGCCCGGTGAACGGCAGCGAATGAGCACAATGAATTCAGGATTCATAGAGAGTGACTGCTCTCACCTCAGCCTGCTGTGTGAGAGCAGCATACCTGACCAATGGGAGGCCTGGCTGCTGGGATTGGACATCTCTGACCTTATTGGTCACTGAGTCAGGCCTAGATGTGGCTCTATTCCAGTGGTCTCAAAAAAAAATTTGTTAAAATTTATCTGAAGGAACCACAAACTCGACTTAACTGTTTGATCATGAGCACATGGAGTATTTTTTGGAGAAAGATTGCTGTATAACCTAAATTTGAATTCTCTGGTTCCCAATGGAGAAGCAGTCAGTTAAGGAAGATACAGACTGCAAAATGCAAAAAAGTGGCTTTAAACAAGCTAATACTTTCCACTTGAGAGAAAGAAATTAGAGTTTTAGGTCTCATTACAAGACTTAAACACTTAAGACAGACTTTTTTACGGTGGATTATTGCGAGCATTTAGATCACCATGTAGAAAAATCAGTGGACAATTTCATATTACATTCAAAACGAGTTTAAACGAATTAAAATTTTGATGATTGGTGTTGAAAGCTCTCAGCACCACACCGTCTGGTAGCTCTGACCTCCGATATGGCAGTCTAGTCAATCGGTTTAACTTTGGCACAAGATCAACATTTTTTATTTATTCTTAGACGTTTCCTTGGCAACCTCACAGCAAACAAAGGGGCTTGTCTTGGCTCATGATCGCACAGTAACCGATACAGAAGGACACCCTCATTTTATTTGAGTTTTTAAGCTCCCTGCTTTAATGAATGTTTTCATCATGCTTTGTGTAAGGAAACGGTTGTTGAAATTCATGGTTTTGTTCAGACAGATAAACTAGAGCAAGAGCCAGAGTTAAAGGGAGTCTGTTAAATGTTACAGTTTTACACGTGATTTTATTACTGATTTGAATTCATGTTGTTGTTCCTCTTAATGGTTGTTTTTGTTATCATTGTTACATGGACTGCCATGACAATAGTTGTTATGACAAATGCACAAGCTTTGGCCATATGCAGTCTTAAATACGCGATGCTAATAAAGGATTAAATAGAAGTGAGAGGGAGAGGGAGAGGGGGAGAGAGAGAGACCTTGCTCTTTTAAACAGGTTTCTGTAATCAGAGCGCGGCCCTTATTTGATAGGAAATTGACGGAAAACAGGTCCCCCAAGCTGGCTAAATCCTCTCCGCTCATTGTTAGCCCGTAAAGGGCCGTTTCTCACCCACCGGTTTGGGTCAGTGGGTGGAGTTGGCGACGGTAACTACGGCAACGGTGCCATGCTCCCCCGTCTGTGGGCTGTGCCTATAAAGCCAGTGCCTGGGCCTTTCGCAGATTAAACCCCGTTTGCTTTTCCGCTCTGCTTTACACCACCGCACCGACTGCGGAGTCTGATCGCCGGTACAGAGCGCTCGCGGCTCCATCAGTAGCGTGGCTGGAAAAATTAAAGACCCAATCAATCGCAGTGCAATCGCACTTTTTAAACGGCATTTAAAGTGTTCATGAAGCTACAATTTTAAGGTCTATTTTTCCTTTTTGAAGATTCATGACCAGGAAAATAATAACATTTAGTTTTGATTTGAAATATGGTGTTTCCAAACGGAGAGAGCGGGACGTCTGAGCTGAACTGTGGGCCTCAGCTGACACCCCCTAAAATTTAAACGAACAAGTACCGTATTTGGATACTCTTTTAACCAAAGCTATTTAAAGGGTGCATTTAACATGGTTGCATTTAAGAAAGACGCAGCCATTTGACGCTACTATCGAATTGATGTGATCAGAGAGATACGTGCCACCAGACCTGCGATAAAGGGTTAGCCTTTTTGTTTATGAAAAAGATTAATTAAGGTATGGTCTATAGTTTAGGTTGGATAATTCGTTCTCCTGTGCGCACGAAATCCGGAGAGAACGCGCGAAGCCAATGTCGTTAGCAGAAGTTAACTGGATCGTTTTTCAAAGCGTTTCGGTTTCTTTTGCGTTTTAGGGCAGCCCATTGATCGTTTGCCCATTCCCAATACAGTCCTCTCTGCGGTGTCGCCCCCCCCCCCCCCGCATTTTATCACCGCTGGCGAGGTCGCTGCTTGGCGCTTTCTGGCACAGACTGGCGTCCACGTACGAACCAGCGGTCTTCCGTTTCTCCACGGTCTCCCCACCAAATTTTGTTTTTCCCCTCTGCCGTTTTACTGCAGATGATAAAAAAGGAATAAACCTAGCAATTACAGCAATTACAGGAAAGCTAAAGAACATTCTGGAACCAATAAGCTTTTGAGCCTGTCCCATTACTTTCCTAAAACCTTTGACAAAAACCAGCGCAATCACAGTCCACTGAGAGCTGAAGTGCAGCAATAAGGGTGGACATCGCGAGGATGATGCGCACGAGTTATTTATTACTGAACTCAAAATGCAGAGATTCTCAAATCGTTAATCAATGTAGACCAACGGTTTCAGTGTGTCAGAGCGAGAGGGATGAGTCTTTCTTTTTCCCTATAATTTTTCCGAATGTTCTGCTCCATCTGCGAACGCCAACAGTCAATTAGAGATCGCCATTAAATCAAATGAGGCTGAGAGCCAGGAGCTGCATTTCACCGCGACGGCGGGACTCCGCTCGCCATGTGCGGAGGAAATTCGGCCCGCCTTCCAAAAACCAATTTGTCTCGAGCGCTCCCATCTTCTCCAGATGTTGGGGGACTTCAAAGTGCCGTTTGAACAGTGGGGCTTGCCCTAATTGTAAGCTAATGCACTTAATGTCTCGGGCCTGTGATTGGCCAGGGGGTGGGACCCCGAGCCCCCAGCGCAGTGCTGTCATGACAACCGCTCTGAACTCAAGTCCAGTCACCAGCACGTCAGGTCATGGAGTCTGTTCTGTACCTACAACACCTCTGATTAGACAGTCAGCTTGATCCTCCACACCTGGCACTTAAACTATGTATTTAGTTTAATATACTGCAACAATTACATTGTTTCTTTATGCCAGCAAACTCAAATGAAATGGTTCAAATGGTTCTTTATGTATAGCTATTTAAAAGTAAGGATTTTTTGTGGACCCAAGATATGCCTTTTGTGATGCATTACTTGTGTTAGTGTTGTTTTACTCTTGTTGACTTTGCCTGTACAAGAGTTGTACAAAATAATTGTACTGTACATAATAAATCCCTCACAATCACACTCATATCGTATGTTAAGAGGGGGAATTGGCAGATTCAAGTTTCCGCAATTGATCCAGTGATTAGCGTCAGTTTGCATTGGTCATGACGCCATAACGAGGTTTTAACTGCTAAATGAATAATGTAGCTTGTGCTGTCAAGGGTGAGGCACCTATAGGATTACTGCAAAGCTAATTGCCCCAAACCTTAGAGCAGCATTGTTTCAATGCTGCTGATGGGCCTCTGTGCAGAGTCATTCCGCTGTCGGGCTTTAAGCCACCAAGAACAGAAGAGAGGGCTGCTGGGTGGCTGATCCAGTTAAAGCACCGTTCTGGTTCTGGTGTGTGGATGGGCCCACGATCTGGAGTTTAATCCCGCTGGATAGCCCAGCAATTCAGACATCACGCTAAACTGTGTTATTTACACTAAACTGTGTTGCGCTAAACTGATACCCATTCTCTCTGCATAGACCCCCCCCCCCCAACCCAGCAAATGCACACAAATATATTGTTATACATTTCAATGGATTTTCCGGAATAATTATCTTTGAAATGCCATGAGGATACATTCCCACTGAATGGTGACAATGATTTCCAAATATAAGGAGCCTGCAGGTAGAGCTCCAATGCATATGTTGCTGCTGGACTTAGCAGCACTAATATTGAATTTCCACACTCGTTTTCCAGTGCCCCCATAGAGACCAGTGAATTAATTTGTTCCAGATTCTTCCTCCTCACAGTCTCCGTTATGACCTGTGTTTGCAGTCCTCTTGCGGTCTGTGTGATGGATCTCCATTAATAATCAGTGTGTGGCCCATGACATGCTATTCAGGGCTGCAGCCCTATAAGGATGCAGTGGCCCTGCTGCACGATTGGTTTCCCTAATCCCGTTAATCACTGGCCCTTTTAAGGTGGACTTGATGGTACAGTGAACATGGTGTACCCCCCCCCCCCCCCCACCCACACTGCAGTTAAACCAGGATGATGATTGGTCATGGAAAGGGAAAACCAATTGGTTAAGGATCCAGCCAGGCAGATTTGTATTTGTCTGACGTGGCTAATGGTTAAGTACAGGCTTTGGTAATATTAGGGGCCCCTTGAAACCGTTTTTTTTCCCCAGACTGGGATTGTTTTTCCAGATTCTGATGGTGAAGCTTGACATTGTTCACTGCTTATCCAAATGACTTGAGAGCCAGAGGCTGTGAAAATAATCCATTTACTGTATGCTGTAATACACTGGTCGCTTACTCGTAAATAACATTGCATAATTTTATCTTTTTAACCTCCTAAGACTTGGCAATTCATTGTCCTCTGAAGAGCATGTGAGTCTCTGGTCTTAATCTCAAGTATCATATATTATACTATGCTGCAACCTGTTGTTCTGGGGGGTGCCTTTAATGCACGGGGGCAGGGAGGGGGTTTAGGGTCATGACCCCGGGATATCGGGTGTGCCCAGGCTCTGTACCGCCACCTGTACCATGACAGGTTCTCATATCTCCTAATCCAATCTGTGATGTGCAAAGTGGAGAAGTCCAGCTGCGATATGCAGTAAACTGATTAAGGACTCAACTTTCCTCCATCTGGTGTGTCCCCCCCCCCACCCCCCCAAAGTGAAGTTTTTTTAAAATTTACATTTGGGTCTGATGAATGTGGACCACTGTTCCCCTCTCTTCCGTCTTCCCTATCTAGAGTACCCTTCTCAAACCCCTTGCATTTAACCACTTGAATTTTAATTGGCTACTGGCACAAGTGTTTTGGTGTTACTGCACCTATCCTTGATGATCTAGGAGTGTTGTGAGAGTGTTGTGTTTGTCCACTTAAGCGGCCTGATTTAATAGATCCACATTTTGCTCGTCAATAACTATAGAAAAACTATAACTTGACAACAGTTAGCCAACCTTTTTGACGAAGTAGCCCATAACTCTGGTTTAATTGTTTGGTCTTGTTGGAAATAGTAAAATAGATGTTACAACCTTATTTAACAGTTAAATGTTGTTACCTATTATTGTGTATATTCCGACATTTCCGCCATTTTGAATGACGTTAGTTTCCTCCTCCCCGGCAACCCAGAGCTCTGTAATGATACCTGACTTTCCACCTTGTAAGTCCGGGTTAACGGGCCGTTCTGTTGGATCTTTCCCGGTCAGGAAGCCCTCATTACGAGATTTCAAGGCATCTGGAAGGCCTCATTATGAGGGAACACATAGCCCCTCCCCCTTCCCCTGCCTGCTGTCTGTATGGGGAGGATGGGGCGGGGCCAGGGGGCGTGGTCTCACTGAGCTCCCTCCTTTACTGTGAACAGAGACGGGCTATTCAGACTGCTGGACAACAGCCTTGCTTCATTTGTTTCTTAGATGTGAAAAAGAACCTCTATTTTTATGCTCTAATGATTTGGCAGTATTGACTCGCTAGCGCCAATCGCTAGCAGTTCAATAAGAATCCAGTTCATTTCTTGGCGCTTCCCCGAGCATCAAGTTTAGCCGAGGAAGAAAGCCAGTGGCGTGGAAGGCAACGTGAATGTCAACGTGTGCTTTCTTTCCCTACCCACTGCTGACAAGTGCAGATGACTGAGTTATGAGGGAGCCCTTCTGCTGTGATTGGACCCCTATACTGTAGAGTGGTGCTAACATGTCTGCTGCTCTCTGTCTGTACTCCTACAGTCTCATAGTGTGGTAACATGGCCTCTCGTTCTCTGTCTCTCTCTATCTGTGTTCCTACAGTCTTACAGTGTGGTAATGCATCCCCCTCTCTCTTGGTCTGTCCCCCCCAGCTCTCAGCACTGTGTGCTGGTCCCAGCTCTGTGGGGCACGGAGGTGCAGGAGTGGGAGATTGACTGCATGAATGGCCTGGTGCTGGAGGAGACCAGCGAGGGACGCCACCAGCAAGGTACCCTGTGCGGTCTGCACTGTACACTGACACTACAGTCTACACCATGTACTCAATACAGGTCAACACCATTTACCCTCTACAGTCTACACCATATACCCTCTGAAATTAATGAATGAAACATTGCATTTATTTAGCACTTCCAGGCACTCAAAGTGCTTTACAGGGATGAGTGAGAACTCGCCTCACCCACGACCAATGTGTAGCACCCACCAGCCATTTTGTGCCAGAACACTCATCACACATTAGCTGAGGTGGAGAGGGAGAGAACAAGTCTTAGCCAATTAAATCAGGGGATGATTAGCTAGCAGATGGAGAGCAGACACCAGGGACCCCCTACTCTTTGCATTGAGTGTCATGGGATCTTTAATGACCACAGTGAGTCAGGACCTCTGTTTAATGTCTGTAGTCTACACCATATACACCATATATACCACTCACTACAGTCAACACCCCGCACACACACTGCAGTCTACACCATATACTCACTAGTCAACACCTACAGTCTACACCCTGCACACCCGTCTACACCATACGCACACTGTGCAGTCTACACCATACACACTCACTGCAGTCTGCTACATTGCACACACTGTTCAGGCCGCATGGGACCTGCTCAGCACTGTGTCCAGCGTTCAGATGGTGTGGGAGTGGGCAGTCACTGTGGGTCACCTGGAGCAGTGTTTTTCCTGAGTCAGCGGACACACTCCCGACGCTAATTCGGCCAAAAATAAAATCTGTCTTGAGTGACCGTGAAAAATAAATAATCAGTGTTTTTTTATTCATGCCATGTTTGTGCGCACACCAAGTAGTATAGACCGAGCAGAGAAAATGACCCAGATTGATCTGTTCTTTTCGGTAAGCCCAAAGCAATATATGTAGATGTGTGTAGACCTCGATGGCCCGTTCAGTGTGTAACTGGAGGCATGGCTGGACAATTGAGAATTGAAGGTCAAGTGTAAAAGTCTGACAGGTGTAGCCCGAGACAGCTCGGCCATGCCGTGTTTGGTCTCTGGGGACGATGCCTACCGTAGCCCAGAGTCTATAGTAACCAGCAGTACGGCGAGCCAGACAAGCCTGTCTTTAGCGGAAGTATTTTCCTCAAAATGCAGGGTGTGTGTATGTGTGTATTGTGTGTGTATAATGTGTGTGTGTTTGTAGGTGGAGTGCATATCTGTCCCTACCATCCATTATTGCAGGACAAAAATCAATGCCTGTTTAACTTCCCCCCCAAAAACCTCTCTGAAGGTATATGGGAGGACAGTGCGCCTCTTTGTCCCCCTCCTCCGCACCCCTCCCAACCCCCCCCCCCCCCCCCCCCCCCCCCATGTTCATCCCAGTCCATGAAAGCCCCTGTACAGCGCTGGACTACCTCCTTTACCCTCGGAAATTAGGAAACATTTAGTTCGGTCAGATGTGGACAAGTCGTCGATAGATCGGGCCCTTTGGGACGTTGACGCGGCGGATCGGATTTCGGGCGATTGTGCCGTGGGGGTGCTCACAATGCGGCCCTTTGTCAACAGCCCCCCCTCCCCAGCCCCCTCGCGCAGATAGCATCGGACGCTCATCCCGTTTGTCCTCTTCCCACCGTCTCTGTCACTAAAATCAGGACCTGGTGCCAGTGACCCCCCCCGCCCCCCCGAAACGGCTAGGCCCGCTGAATGGAGCTGAAACATCCCTGGGTGCCTAAAAATAAAACTCTGGGACGGTGTTCGGTTGGACGATGACGAGCGTTCGTGAACCAGCCTGACGTGGGCCCGTAACTTAGCACCGTAGGAGCTTCATGACCTGCCGAGCACTTTCTGTGCTCTTCTGTTTTTTAAATATTTGTTTTTCAATTAAGGCAGTTATCAAAATAAAAATATGACATGTAATGTAAAAGGTAATATCACTGTAAAACAGTTGTAAGGTGTTCCCCTGATGAGTCTTCACTCGTCTAAAGCTTTGGTGTGGTGAAACGTGCAGGCGCACGTCTAGGCCTTAACTGAAGAAACAAACACTGTGAAAATGAAAAACGGTTAAATATGAAATAACGGGCTCTTTGGGGAAGCGGTTCAGACGCGCGGTCCCAGCCGCTGACCGTGACGAGATTGCGGATGATGTCATCGGGAGAGGCGGCGAGGCAGACGGCGGGGAGTGAACTGGGTCAGGCCTGCGGGGACCTTCGGCCTGCGTTTGGGTTCCTGTCATTTACCGGCGAGCACCTCTGGTCCTGTCTGGCGGAGCCGCGCCGGCCCCCTTTCTGCGGTCCTCTCTCAGGCACTTGCGATTTCGATCCTCGCAGTAGAAAGAGCGCGTCGCTAGCTTTCTGAGCTGCCCTCAGGCGTCTGACCTCGCGCGCGGGTGTAGACGGAGGATTTCCCCTTCGTGCTTTTTTTAAGGACCCGAGAATTCCCCCCTCCGTGCGCTTGACATGTCGAAGCAGCCGCCCGCCGCGCTCCGTCGGTTCCAGGTGACTCGCAGCCCCCCCCCCCCCCCCCCGCGGGCCTCGTTGCCCGTCTCGCTGATTCACCCGGCTAACAAACCTCTGGCCGCACGCCTCCCAACCCCCCACGCCCTGGCCTGTGAGTCACCCCTCCATCTGCGCCTACCTGGCTCTGGGGAGAGGCTAAAACGCTAAGATGAACAGAAAGCCCACAGGTAGCGAGCGACAGGCTAGCGGTGGGCTAGCGAGTGAGCAAGCGGCAGGCTAGCGGCGGGCTTAGCGAGTGGGCTAGCGGCGGGCTAGCGGCAGGCTAGCGAGCGAGCAAGCGACGGGCTAGCAGCGGGCTAGCGGCAGGCTAGCGAGCGAGCTAGCAGCGGGCTAGCGGCAGGCTAGCGGCGGGCTAGCGAGCAGGCTAGCAGCCTGCGTCTCGCGTGCAATGCTTCAGAACCGCCCCTGCAGTTGTTAGCTCGGTAACCATTAGCAACGTCGTGGTAGCCCTGCTTGCACCGCCCTACTGACTCGCTTCCCTCAGGTGATTCAGCTGAGTGGGACTGGGGTGCTGGAGCCCTGCGTTGTGTAGGAGTTGCACGTGGCTGTTCAGAAAATGAGTCACAGGGCTGAGTGATTGTTCAGATCGTCTGCATTTGATTGCTTGTCTGAATATATGAGAATATGGATCCATTTAAAGGCTGCCTCTCAAACTGTACCTGTTGTGCTAACTGGCAGGTGTACTGCAGGGGTGAATCTGGCTGAATCTGTCAGTGTTTCTGCAGGGCTGAATCCGACGGTGCTTCTGCAGGGCTGAATCCGACAGTGCTTCTGCAGGGCTGAATCAGAGAGTGTTTTTGTTGGGCTGAATCCTACAGTGTTTCTGCATGGCTGAATCAGAGAGTGTTTTTGTTGGGCTGAATCCTACAGTGTTTCTGCAGGGCTGAATCAGAGAGTGTTTTTGTTGGGCTGAATCCGACAGTGCTTCTGCTGGGGCGAATCCTTCTTGACAGGCTGTGGGTGTGTGAGTATGTGTGTGCGCGTGTGTCCCTGTGGGCCCTCCTGGCTTACCGTAGTTGTTGTTCTCCTGTAAAGTTGGAAAGGTATTCTAGGCTGCAGGGGCAGTTATAGAGGAAGTGCACAAATTGTAAAAAAAAATATTTCTTCATTTTTACCTAAATGACACATAATTGGAAATTGGAACTGCTCTGTTGCTACACTCTTTGGCACCAAGGTCACTGTCCCATTAGGCATGCAGAGTCTTGAATGACTCTTATTGTAGTATGTTTCTACCAGCTGTGTCTGCTGCGTTCTGGGAAAATGAGTTCATTTTTTCAGAAGGCAGCTCATGCTGTGTTTTAGAGTCCCACTGAGCCATTCCGCGCTCTTAAATCTCCTCTTAAATTGATAAGCGAATCCCGGCCTTCTAATCCCGTGGCATTAACTCCCAGACATGAATTTCTGATGATTACATTTCGCATTTTTCTCGGTTGTGTTTGTGCTTTGTCTCTTGACAAAATTCAGTCTGCGCGAGGTGATCATTAAAATCTAAAACTGGAATGGTACTGCACCCTCAAACCCCCCCCCCCCCCCCCAAACCGCCATCCACGCTTCTGAGCCTTTGACTCGATGGCTGGGAATCCGTAAGGAGGTCGCTCCGGTCCCCCAACTACCCCCCCCCCCCCCCCCACAACAATTCGCCTCGCTTCGCCCTGATCACAAGCAGGCCGCGCCTCTCCAGGAAGGCTTTGATCTCAATTTTCGACTTTTCAATTTCAAGGTGCTTTATCGGCACAAAATGCACACTGTGTTCCAAAAGCAAGAGTTGCAAAGAACAACAGTAATAAAAAATAAAAAAACAAAATAAAAAATATCTCTCGGCCTTTTGAAGTTGCCGGAAGTTTCCGTCGTCGCGGTTGCAAGGCGCGCGCCTTCTTTTCTTGAAGCGGCCTTGGCCCCATTCGCTATTCCGTCAAAACGGCTCCCAGGAAACCCGAAGAGATGGCGGATTTAGTTCAGCGGTTTTTAAAAAAAAGTTTAGAACGCGCTTTCGGCGCTGCGGGGGTGTGGGGGCGCTGGGCCGCTGCCCCTGGCTGGTTAGGGGGCGCTGCTGGGGTGTGGGGGTGCTGGGCCGCTGCCCCTGGCTGGCTAGGGGGTGGTGGGGGGATTGTATTCTGCCAGCCCGCGTAGGGAAGCTTGCCTTTGCCGAACGGCCGGCGCCGCCTCAGCACAGCAGAAGTGATGACTCGCGCTGCGGCTCTCCCCCCCCCTCGTCCCCCCCGAGCGAGGCCCGCGTCCCCCAGCGCAATGATTCAGCTGCTTCCCCCCCCCCCCATCCCCCTCCGCTGTGTGAAACAGGGGCCAGCTCACCTTCGGGAGGGCAGGCGAACGCTGCCCGAGGCGAGGTGGGGGTGGGGGTGGTGGTGGGGGTGGGGGGGGGTGGATTAATGTCGGCCTGCGACTGTCTGCGTCAGCACCGGCTGCGGGCCGTCCTTGAGGGGCCGTCCGTCACGACGAGCCAGACGTCACAACAAGCCAGACGTCATGAAAAGCCAGACATCACTAGGCCTCGCAAAACAGCCTCGCGCTCGAGGGGGGAGTGATGCAGGGCGGCGGAAACGCCGGGCGCTAACTCGCGGCGGTTTTGAACAGCGGTACCCGCTTTCCTGCCGAATTCACCCGCTCAGGGACTGCCGTCGACGGCCAGCTAAATCGGGCGCCCTCAAAGAAACGTTGACTCGCGCGCGTCCTAGCGTACGCGTCGCGTAAAGTACGGGAAGTACGGCACTTATTCTCCACGCCGTCTTTCTGCGATAAAGCTGCGAGACAGAACGCTGACATGCCGAGCGGGGATCCGGCAGCTGGAACCGAAACTCTGGGCGGAACATGGAAAAAAAAAGAAAAGAAAAGAGAAAAGCGCTTAGCGGGGAAAAGGCTCGGAACGTTCCGGCTCTCCCCCTGATAACCCGCCCCCCTGCAGGTCGATCCGCTCCGGTCACCTTGGGAACGTTCTGGCCGCGGCGGGAGGCGTTTCGATTCGCCGAACTCGCCTTCTGAGCTGAAAGCCGAGATGAGGAAACACGACGCCGGTCGAGGAGGGGGGGAGGGGAAAAAAAATGAAAAAAAGGAAGAAAAACACCTCGAGGCTGCGTGCGACTTTTCGTGCGACGCCGCCGTTGGTCTGCAGGTGGCGCTTGTATCCCCAAGGGAGCTTGCCTGTTTTTTTAAATTTGTTTTTATTAAAAAATTTTTTGGACGAGCTCCGCGAGGCTTTCTCGACAGCGGAAATTCTGTTTTTGTGGCAGTCTTTGTCTGGGAATTTCACCAAATCAAATATCCCGCACCCCCCCCCCCCCCCCCCCAAAACCCTCAAGTTCATTAAACTGCGCTGAGCCGGGATTTTTCAGCCGCAGCTTTGGTGAGCGCCGCTCTTAATGAACTCATTAAACCCGGAGTCCGTGACAAATAAGAGCGCAAGGACTGTGGCTTACTGAGGGCCACAGAGGTGAAATTGTTCGGCTTGAGGGGCGATCCGAAGTGTCCCGTGCCGGTGAGAGGCCACTTCAGGGCCCGAAGGCCCCTCCCGCTGTCCCCGCCTAACTGGTCGCTCTCTCTGAAGTCGTGCGTTTCAGTGTGTGAAAGCGCATTAAGGAGGCTTCGGATGCAGAGCACGACCAGCTAGCACGGCCAGCTAGCACGGCCAGTTAGCACGGCCAGCTAGCACGGCCAGTTAGCACGGCCAGCTAGCACGACCAGCTAGCACGGCCAGCTAGCACGGCCAGCTAGCACGACCAGCTAGCACGGCCAGCTAAGGCTAATTTATAATCCGTCGCACAGCGCTTTTGACGAGTGTCGGTTGGGGGGAAAAAAAACGACGTATTTTCAACTGACAAAAGTGATGCTTGACACTTCTTCTCAACGTTGCGCACGTGTAGGATTTTTGCACGGTCATATTTTGTCCTGGAGTGCGCGGGGGGCGGTTTGTAAACGTAAACGTAATGGTCAAGAGTTTGGCGTCTCGTTACCATGGAGACAACAGAAGCCTTCCCACAGGCCTTCGCTGCAGTGTAAATGCTAAAAGTCGTGTGACGCTTGGTATCTAGCCGCTTGCGTTTTACCTGGCGGAACAATAACCGAATTTGCTTTCGAGATCGATAGGCGTTTGCTTTCAACAATCCGGCCCCTTCGGGTAACTGAGTGGGAGGTAGGGGGTAGGGGGTAGGGGGTGGGCATATTGAGCAGTTTAATTGGGCGCTGCTGTGAGTCTGTGCTGAAATGGTTCGAGGCGGTGCGTGTGCACCGCCCGTCCCGCAAGGCAGGGCAGCGTTTCGTTTCGGAGAGCCGTCCGTCTCCTGTCTTTTTTTTTTTTTTTTTTTGACAGGCGTGTGCGCGGGCACTCCCACCAGCCTGGGGCTTGGCGCTTCGCTTCCTTTGAAGTGATCCGTCTTGCGCAGCTACACTGTCTTCCTTGATCTTCCCTCACAAATTCCCCCCCGGCCAGTCCCCCTCCCAAGGCCCATGATGGCTTTATTTAGGCAGGTTCCCTCATCCAGCATCAGGGAACTCGATTCTCACCTCAGTGATCCGAATAAGATTTGCACTAATGCCATGGTAGTGCAACTCTTAACGGTTGGTGTCATTTTTTTTAATTGATCTTTTTATTTATTTGTTATCGTGCCATAATAATTTTCATTCAGTCTTTTATACACGTTATGCTCTCATCCAATACAGGCTGCATTTTTTTTTGTTGTTGCATAATCTCTATTTATTTAGCTGGATATTTACTGAAGCAATCGAGGGTTAAATGTTTTTTACAGCACTGACTCCACCTGTAGAATCAAACCTGCAACCTCTCCCTCGCACGTCCAGTTCCCTATCCACTGTACTGCACTGCCGGACTGTGCTGCTGCCAGTGTTCCATAAGTGACTGAACCGCGATTCTACGTTGGTAGATGGAAAGTAGAAGCATTTATTTTTTCTCCATTTGTTCCTTTGGTGGTCCGTTCTTTAGAGAAGCGTGGTTTTCACGTGACGTTGATGATCCAGAGGGCTTAAGTGGCATTTTGAACGGCACAGCACCACGGAGTCAAGTGGCCGGGATTAATGGGAATCATTGGCCCGGATTAAAGGGACTAACTCTGGAGTAATTTAGGGATTGTCGCAGCATGTCTTCGTGTACCGCGGCGATCTTCCACCGCGGTCGCCAAAAATGCGCCGTGTGCAAAAAGGAAAAAAAAAAAAAAGATCCCTAACGCAACGGGCTTGGCAGCAGCCCTGTTTTTTCCTTTCTCGCGTTCTGCGTTCTCCTTTTAATAACGTCGACGTGCGCCAAGATCGGCGGCCAGCTGGAAGGTTGCTGCGACTTTTTCCAACGCCGCCTCGGGCTCTGCCACATCCAGCCTGAAAAGTGTGTCAAATATCTCATCTGTCTTCCCTCTATTTGTTATTTATGGCTGGTACGTGCAGATTTCTAATCGCGTGCGGTCGCCTTAGCCTGTCGGGCTACGTGCGGCTGCGTCGGCGAGGCCTCCTCGTGCCTCGTCATTGGCCCGCCTCGCAGTAACGCTAGGCTGTGGAACCCGCCCCATTAGCATCGCGCGGCCTCGTTGTTTGCGTTTGATTTATTACGGGTAAGCGCCCGAAGGGGGTTCTCCGTGAAACGCCTAAGATGTGTTTGGACTGTGACGAGTCTCCCGGGACCTTGCGTTACCCTTCTGCCCCGCCGGCGATGGCGGGTTATTTTCGTTTGACTGCGGTCTGGCGTTTTTAGGAGGCGCGGCTTGCGGGTTAACCCGCGCGGTTGCGCGACGGAGCGCGGGGCGAACCGCGTCGGCCCCCCGGGGGCGACGAGGAAAAATTCGGGAGCGCTTTCACCCTTAATTCTGTTTCGAAGCCCTTTCCCGCCGAGCCTTTTCACCCTTTCGCACTTCGGAACGCTCGGGGCCGCGAGCCTCGACCGCGCGTTCTGTTTGAGGTCTCGCCGAGAGCCGCGGCGGCGGCGCAACCGGGCGCTCCAGTGAGCGCGACGTCGCTATGGCGATGATCGCTGCCGCCGTCGTGCTTCACTGACTCGCTCACTTTCCCTCTCTCTCTCTCTCTTTCTCCCTCTCTCTCTCTCTCTTTCTCTCTCTCTCTCTCTCTCTATCTCTCTCTCTCTTGAGGCTGGGACTCCCTGAATAGCAGGGACAATGGACTCACTCACTCACTCACTCTTTCTTTCTCTCTCTCTCTCTCTCCCCCTCCCTCTCTCTCTCCCCCCACTTTTCTCACTCCATCCCTCTCCCTCTCTCTCTCTCTCCCTGGCGACTGGGGCTCCGAAGTGAACCGGGTTCCCTTTCGTGTGGAACCTCAGCCGTACGAAGACCACGAGCTCAACTTCCCCAACCGCCATTCCCCCCCCCCCCCCCAGCGCGTGGCGGCCGGGGACGCCTCCCGTCATCGGCCCCCCTTTCAGAGCGGAGCGCGTTTCGGGCGGAGCCCATCGCCGCGTCATCGCGTGCCGAGAGCACGTAGAGACGCACGGGAAAATTACAGGCCGCCGAACAATTGGCTATAATTGCAAATTTTGACGAGCGGACGGAAAACGGGCGTTGCGATGATCGAGATTTGTCTTTAAGCCCTCCTCTCCCTCTTCAGACTCCTTGGAGACTCGGTCCCGGGGTTGAGGGTCCTCACTTGGCTTTTTGTCACAGGGGCCAGTCCTCCCCTCCCCTTAGAAAATCCCAGTTTAAACCCGGGCCCCTGAATCTGGGGGTTGTGTGTGTGTGGGAGTGTGTGTGTGTGTGTGTGTGTGTATGAATGAGTGTGTGTGTGTGTGTGTGTGTGTGTGTGTGTGTGGGAGGGAGTGTGTGTGTGTGTGTGTGTGTGTGTGTGTGTGAGTGAGTGAGTGTGTGTGGGAGTGTGTGGGAGTGTGTGTGTGTGTGTGTTTGTGTGTATGAATGAGTGTGTGTGTGTGTGTGTGGGTGTGTGTGTGTGTGTTTGTGCATTTTAGGGATGGAGGGAGGTTCCCCTGCAGCCCCCCAGCCTGTCGGGCTGCAGTATCAGCCTCTTGTACAGGGGAGTGCCTCCAGAGACCACGGTTGGAGCAGAACAGGGCTGAAGCGCAGTTTTAATCACGGCCTCAGGGGGGCGCCGTGCTGCTCGGTCTCTCTCTCTGCCTTCCCCCGCATGGTGAAGCACTGAGACGCAGAGGGCCCCACAGGGCAGAGGGCAGAGGAGTGTGCTGTCTCTCTCTCTCTCTCTCTCTCTCTCTCTCACTCCCCTCTTTGTCTGTGTCTCTCTCTCTCCCTCCCTCTCCCTCTCATTCCACTCTTTGTCTACGTCTCTCTCTCTCTCTCTCTCTCTCTCTCTCTCTCACTCCCCTCTTTGTCTGTGTCTCTCTCTCTCCCTCCCTCTCCCTCTCATTCCACTCTTTGTCTACGTCTCTCTCCCTTTCTCTCTCTCTCTCTCTCTCTCTCGCCCCCCCCCCCCCTTTACCTGAGGCAGACGCGCAGCTGTCTCTTCGTATCACAGAACCCCACTCTGACACGGAAACTCACGGAAGCACTGGGCTGTGGGCCCGCCTGGTGGGCAGGGGTACGCGCTTCCACTGTTGTTCTAACACACCTCGGTGTACTTAATCTGAGGGGCATTTTGAAATATTCCCCTCTTAAAATGAATGCGCTGCTTGTTTCTGCCACATTTACGGCTGGCTTTCACATTTCTCAGCCTGTCACTCCAGGCTTTGTATGATTCAGCCTGAGAATACTGCCAGCTCAGGCAGCGTTCAGATTTGGCATTCAGCCCTGCAGTTATTTGAGCTGTGTGTGTGTGTGTGTATGTGTGTGTGCGTGCGCATGTGTGTTTCTGTGTCTATGTGTGTTTCTGTGTGTGTATGTGTGTGTGTACGTGTCTGCATGTGTGCGTATGTGTTTGTGCGTCTCTGTGTGTGTGTGTGTGTGTGTGTGAGTGTGTGCGCGCATGTGTGTTTCTGTGTCTGTGTGTTTCTGTGTGCGTGTGTGTCTGTGTGTGTGTGTGTGTGTGTGTGTGTCTGCGTGTGTGCGTATGTGTGTGTGTCTGTGTGTGTGAGTGTACGCGCATGTGCGAGGTATGTATTTTCAGAGAGCTGTCTAGTAAAACAAAGACTCGGCTAGATAAATGATCCCCTTCTCAAAGGGACTGAAGCCCCCGCTGAGCATGTAAGGCGGTCTGTGGCAAGCAAAGATGCTGCAGGCTTTAGCAAAGACCTGACACATGTAATACTGCATGTTACGCACAAGCCGTCAGAGTAGATCGATTGTTGCGAGACAGCCTCGTTAAAGCAATTGCGTTTTTTCTCCCCCAGTTTGTATTACTTGTGAAGTACTGAGTATTGAGGCTAGTGAATGCATTTCCACTGGCTCTCAGTAGACGTAAAACGCCGTTTGACTCTGTGTCAGAACGCTCAGCATTGCAACTTTATTTCACGTTGTGCTGATGAATGGGGTGTATCGGTGACTCTGAACAAACACGCTCGAGTAACCCCTTACCGAATGAAGGTTGAGTGTTTATTTGTAGGCCGACTCAGCCCCGTGCATTGATATCAACGTAATTAAAGCTCAAACTTGAGTCCGTTGAGCCCACCTTTTGTGTGACGCGTTGAGTATGACAGCGTTCGCCTGGGGAGGCCACTCCAGCGCTCGCCGCCGCGTGTGATACAAGAGCGCCGTAATCCACCGCCGAGGCGCTGTGCGGCGCTCAGGGTAGCGCGCGCCCGAAACAGTCTCCACTAATTCGACCGGGCGTTCCAAATGATGCGTCGCCGGCCTCCAACACCGGGCTTCGAACCCCGCCGCGTCGCGCCTGAGCCCCGCCTATCGCGCGTTCTGCGGGGCGCGTGGGCTTCAACGGACGACAGAGGGCCGTTGGCAACGTTTTACGTTTTTGGCCATCAAGGGTCTGCTAGCCAGCTGCAAACGGGCACAAGTTTTATCGTAGGGATCCATGTGTGTGGACTCTCTGACTTTCACGTCGATATCAATTTGAAAACCCTAACCCTTTTAATACTAAAGAAATGCCACGCCTGTGCTACACGTTCTAAAACAAGCACGAAACCGTCCAGACCCACGGCGCACCTGTACAATGTGTCATGAGTAAAACTTGGCTAACTATATAGCTAGCTAGCTAGCTATGGCATGTCCTCACCTCTGTAACGTTATTTGTTTTCCTTCGTGTGTCCATGCATCTGTCCATGCATCTGTAACCTAGTTAGCACGGTGGTATGTGCTAACTAGGTTAATTAAAGCAGGCGAAAAGCTAACGTGTTAGGGTTAGCTAAAGTAACGTTAGGCGATAAAGCTGTGCTTAAAAATGTCGTGCCGTTCGAAGTGGTGATTTTGGAGATGCACCTGCGCATGCGTCCTACTAAACGAAGCACCACCGCACCACCTGCGCATGCCTCCTACCAAACGTCCCTCAAAGGTCGTCCGTGAGTGAGTGAGTGAGTGACCACAGTTTGCCACGCATAGCCCACGACGGCAGTCCTGCGCGCCGTGGGAAAAAACGGACAGTGGACATGGGGATGCGCTCGTTTTCATACCTTTCTTTCATCTGAGGCCTGACCCCTAACGCTGTTTAATGTGAGTTTCCACAGAGGAAGCTAGCGCTGTTGACCCTAACACAGTATAATGTGAGTTTCCACAGAGGAAGCTAGCGCTGTTGACCCTAACACAGTATAATGTGAGTCTCCTCAGAGGAAGCTAGCGCTGTTGACCCTAACACAGCATAATGTGAGTCTCCTCAGAGGAAGCTAGCGCTGTTGACTCTAATACAGTATAATGTCAGTTTCCTCAGAGGAAGCTAGCGCTGTTGACCCTAACACAGTATAATGTGAGTCTCCTCAGAGGAAGCTAGCGCTGTTGACCCTAACACAGTATAATGTGAGTCTCCTCAGAGGAAGCTAGTGCTGTTGACCCTAACACAGTATAATGTGAGTCTCCTCAGAGGAAGCTAGCGCTGTTTACTTTCTCTCGGGCCCTTCTTTAAGCCGCCTCCTCCTCCGCCGTCGCTCTCCAAAAACATCTCTGCGAGGATGTCTCCTCTCCCGACCCCAATTGACTCGAATTTCCTGCGGGGAAGTCTATTTACTTCGGTGTACCTCTGTAATGTCTGACCTGCCCCAGAGTAAACTCGAAGCGGCGGTCCGTCTGACGCAGGCGTTTGAGCCGCTGCCGTTTGAAGTGCCGCTAGTCTGGTGGAAGCGCGGGCCCCCGTGCGGGCCCCTCGGGGACGCGAGAGCGGCGGCGATATCCTTCGTTTGTTCGCGCGTGGGTGACGGAGGGACACCGAGAAGCCCGGGGGCCAAAGTGCCGAGTCAGCGCCTCCATTGCCCTGCTGTTCAGGGAGTCCCAGCCTCGAGTTAGGGAGTGAGGGAGTGAGAGAGTGAGAAGACTGAGTAGAGTGAGTCTGTCTGTTTGTATATGTGTGAGTGTGAGTGTCCATTGTCTCTTCGGCCCTGCTGTTCAGGGAGTCCCAGCCTCGAGTGAGTGAGGGAGTGAGAGAGTGAGTAGACTGAGTAGAGTGAGTCTGTCTGTTTGTGTGTGTGTGTATGCGTGAGTGTGAGTGTCCATTGTCCCTTTGGCCTTGTTGTTCCTGGAGTCTCGCCTTCCCAGAGAGAGAGAGAGAGAGAGAGATAGTGAGCACCTGCACGGCAAAAGCAACAGAAACCGGAAAGAGCCGTTCAGCTCCGCCAGCGTAACGCATCATGGCCCGCCACCGTCTCAGGAAGGCGATAATTTACCCAGCAGGGCCGCCGTCTGCAGCCATCTCTCCGGGCGGCCTGCTTTTTAAACGGGACTCAGCCGGAACGCAAACAGCCTTTTCGGCAAAGGGCTCGGGAGGCCGGCGAAGCAGTAACGAGCCGCGAGGGTGGGGGGTGGGGGGAGTTTCCTGTCCCGCAGCGGCCGTATCCCGTTCCCCTCTGTGTTTTTGTCCACCCCCCCCACTTCCCCCCGAGTCCTTCAGCATCAGCAGAAAGAGAAGCGGCGGTCATCTTGCCGGAGAGCGTCCGCTACGGATCTGGCCGGCGGTAGATCTGGCCGCCGTTGCCGTCGCCGGGACGTTGCAGCCTTTGAGAGGGGTCGCCGCCGCCGACGAGGGCTCGGCGCGTTTTTGAATCGCCGCCCGGCAGCTCAGCAACTCGTCTCCGATGGCAACAACGGAGGCCGTCGGCGGACGCCAGGGCCCGTCGGGGTCGCCCGGGCCGCGGTGAAAGCCGTTGCTATTGAGCGAGGCGTTAAAGGACGCGCTTGGCATAATCGCAGGAAGCCGGCAGCTGCGTCGCCCCAGTTTCTCCTCTTCAGACCCGGCAAGCGCTTTTTAAATGTCCTCTTCAAAAGGCGTACGTTAATGTTTCAGAGCGCCCGGATTAAATCGCTTTCAGCCGCACAAAAACATACGAGCTGATTTTTTTTGAGTTCGTCGAGTTCATCGCCCTAATGTGACTGATAACGTTTTCAAGTGTATCTACATGACAATCAATCCCTTTATGTTCCAAGAAAGTAATTAACTCTCCTGAAAAATGATAAACATTGGCAATACATTTTGTGCTGATAACGGACTTCAAAGCTTGCTGCCCTTCGCCGTGTTTGTTCGGTTAAACAATCGCAATCCGAGACGTTTAATTTCGCGTATGCCGTTCGATAGAGCGAGCGGGAGATTGAAACGGCCGCGACTCCCAGCCGACGGTAGTTTACGTTGTCGCCTTTCCCTCAGAAGTGAACCGGGGCTCGAGGATTTACAGCGCGAAGGAATGACGCCGCAATTTCGCGAACCTCTGACGCCGGCGATTCGCAGCGGAGTGAAAAATGCGAAGCGTGCGTTCCGGTCTTCTCGGACACCAGCTCCGAAACGCTTGCGTTCGGTCGCGGCGTAAACCTTTCAGAGCAGGCGGAAGCTGGAAGTCGGCCATTTCACTGTGAAACAGGTTTCAGCGCTCGCTCGTCGCCGGGTTGGGAACAGGTTCTTGCTCTTTGCGCTAGGATTGTTAGCTATTTTATTTTTCTTGGCGGTTGCAGAGCAATTACAGGGCATTTAGAATAATGAAGTGTTCCTAAACTGCTCAGGGTGAAGCGTATATTATACGGCTAACGTGTATTTACAACCCTCGAGAGAAACTGAGCATGTGACCTTGCACAGCCCACCATATTTTTTCCACCACTCGGTTCTCCGCGCTAGGCACAGTCAGTTGTTTTTGCTCCTTCTAGTAAACTAGCGCAGACGTAATGATGGAGTAATTGTGTGGTCTTTTCATGTGTTCCTGTGGCAACACGGTCGGTGGGATTGGGGGTGGGGGGCCGGCCTCTGTTGCAGTTGATGCCAAGGGTGCAATTAGGACGTTGCATAGGCTAAGGGGAGAGATTCTAGTTGGCTCCGCATTCACACGTGCCACGCCTATAGAAAGCAGCCGTCTGGGGAATCACAGACAGCTGCCAGCCTGCGTGTGCATCTCTGCGGACGTCCCTGTTGTGTGAGTGTGTGCGTGTGTTTTTCGCATGCATGTTTGTGTTGTGTGTGCGTGTTTGTGTATGCGTTTGTGCGTGTGTGTGTGTGTCTGTGTGCATGCGCGCGTGCGTATTTGTGTGTTGTGTGTTGTGTGTGTGTGCGTGTGTGTAGTTGTGTGTGTGTGTGTGTGTGTGTGTGTGTGTGTGTGTATTTGTGTATGTGTGTGCTTGTGTTTTTTGTTTTGTGTTTGTGTGTATTTGTGTGTTGTGTGTGTGTGTGTTGTGTGTGCGTGTGTGTGAGTTTTGTGTGTGTATTTGTGTGTTTTGTGTGTGTGTGTGCGCGTGTGTGTGAGTTTTGTGTGTGTTTTTGTGTTGTGTATCTCTGACTCTTGTATACTGGAATCTGGGGGCCCCCAGTTTATTAGCCTTTGTCGTTTTGACGGGAAACTGCTTGGTGGGCACATCCCTCTGGCGAGTGAGTCATCGCCGCCCTTTGACCTGTCGGCGTGAATCAGCCTCCTCTCGGCTGCTCTCCGTCGTCCCTCTTTCTCTCCCCGTCTTTTCCACGGGAGCGGCGGTCTGCAGGTGGTGAAAGTGTCTGGCTCCCCCCCCCCCCCCCCCCAACCCCCCCGCAGTTCCAGCTCCGGAGGTCTGCCTTAGAAACCCCGGGACTTATTCACGGGCGCCAGGCCTTTTTTTCCGGGCGTCCCGGGCGCAGACCGCTGACCGAGCCAACTTGGCATGCCGCTTCCCGCCGGACCGGCAGCCTCGTTCGGCCCGGCGTTACCCAGGACCCCCCCCTTCATCCCCTCATCCCCCACCCCCCACCCGCACCCGCCCCCCGCCCCCCTCGGCTGCTGAGAGTTCGGCGAGCCGGGTCAGATGTCCCCTCCGGAGCGCGCACGTGCGGGCGCTCTGATTTCGGCGCAGATCCGGTTACCCGGAGGGATCAGCGCCGGGGCGAGCAGGAGGACAAAGGGCTGCGGTCTCCGGAGCCGCCTCTCTGCGCTCCTCCGTCTCGCCTGTGCATGCGCGCAGCCGTGCGACCCAGCGCCTGTGTAAAGGAGACATGGGCACAGATTTCCCCCCCCCTTTCTTTTCTTTTGTTAGCGCTTTAACTAAATGTAACGTTGACTACATTTAGGCCTTTATGAACCCTGGTACATTTCAGGAACTGCAAAAGAAAAAGAAAACATTTCTGGCACCTGCTGCTGAAAGGCCTCTGAAGCCGCGCTGCCCTTTTTGTGATTGTTTTCGCTTTTAAACAGGAACAGTAGGCGATCTCCGAGTTCACTCCGTGTTCTTTGGCTGGAAACTCCCCCGCTGTTTGCCCCGGACCGCGCTCGCCGAGCTCCCGCCGTCCCTATCACGCTTCCTGCCGCGCCGGCCCTCTGCGCCGCTCGCGAAATCGCCGGCTGGCGTGCCGCGTTTCCGCCGGCGGCTGTTCCCTCTCCGAACGGCACGGGCCCCGCCCCTGCGTGGGGCGACCTGCCAAACGCACGACCCGCGAGTCGGCCCCGGCACCGCCCTGTGCTGCAGGCACTCTGCACTTCACCGACCTAAGCGCTCGCATCACAGAGCGGTTTCTGGCCTTTCCCAAGTATCATTCAGCTTGGATTTTAATACAGAGTAAAAACAGAACCAAACTCAGTCAGCCGACAACCACACCCCAACCAACCCATTCGGCAGCGTTGCGTGATGGTTAGCTTGCACCTGTAGGTCGTAGGTTTGATTCCCAGGTGCAGCACTGCCGTTGCCTCCTCCTTTACCGGGGCACTTAACCTGAATCCAGCTTGTGTTGTATGAGAAGAATGAAAGCTGTGTCAGTGGCCGTGGAGAGCAGACTCTGCTCAATACCTTAAGTGTAAATGAAGTGTAATCCCTGCCCGCCCGACGTGTGTTACTGCCGTCCATTAAAAAACGTGTCTTAAAAGTACATAGCGATGCAAACGGACCAATCGAAAACCAGAGAGAGTATCCAGCACTGCAGCAATCCTGGAAATGAAAGCCTGTAAGGGTGCAGTCTCCTACGTGACCTGACAGGCTCTTCCACACACTGACAACTCTCTATGTAAATAAATACTTCATAATATTCATGTGGAATGTACCTTCTGCTAATTACCACTTATGGCGTCTTAGTGTACTGACAAAACTCGGCCTGAAAAGTCTGTTGTAGTTTGCTTTTGTTAATCCCTTTTATGAATTTAAAATCATCAATCAAATCCCCTTCAGTCTCCTTAACAAAGCCTGAAGAGATTAAGTATCATTTGCATTTTCTCTTAACTTTTACTTTTCATACCAGGAACCAGTTTAGTTGCCCTTCTTTGGACTTTTTCCAGAGCTGTCTTGTAGCATAGTTCCCCAAACTATGCTCACTGGGCAAAAATCCATTAGACTTCATCAAAGAGGCCCAGAACTGCAGAGTGTCATTCTTCTTGACACCAAGAGAGCAGTATTGTGTTCGAGTTTCTGAAAGAGTCAACCCTCTTCCCTGAAGCCTGTCCCACATCGGTCAGCGTGTTGCCTCTGCAGAGGGGGCGGCCTGGAGCGCGCAGTGCAGCGGCCTAGCCGCAGTCAGCACGCCTCCCATTGTCCTCCTCCGAACCCAGATACCGGTTACCATGCCCGCTGTTATATCAGGCTACCTTGGAAAAATCCCGCCGGGCTGTTTTTTTTCAGCCGTGTGCTTTTGTAACAACGCAGATGAATGGGGACAGCGATACCCCCGATTTAGTTCTTTCTTAACTCGCGAGGAGACGTTGACAAATTGTGCTTTGAAGCAGAACTCCGTGTCCTGGAGTTGTAGCGAAAGCTTATATGCTGTTCTCCTCGCTGTTTGGCATTTAGGGCTGTACAGTAATGCTTCATGTGGGACAGTGAACATTGCAAATATCAGCCAAGTTGAACTATGCAGTTGTTCCCTGCGCTTGGAACGGTACTTCTCTCTAAGGTTTTCGACACACTTGTTCCTGGTTATGATTATACACTTTGTTGTACGTCGCTCTGGATAAGAGCGTCTACCAAATGCCTGTAATGTAATGTAATGTAACCAGCCTCACTGCTCCATGTTCATGAAGGGCTTCTGGGTCTCCAGATTAATTTTTAATACAGAGGGCTAATCATCTGGAGAAGGTAACCTGCTCATTGAAGGTTTCCACTTCTTTACATATGCTTTTCAGCATTTAGCGTACGCTTACCTAGAGCGACTATCTCAGATGATATTTTTTACAGGCAAGCCATTTATACGGCTGCATATTTTACTGAATTCAGGTTAAATACCTAGCTCAAGTACCTTGCTCAAGTACCTTCTTCAAAGTACGTCAGCTCCACATTTGGGAATTGAATGCACAACCTTTGAGCCTCAGGCCCAGTTCCCTAACCATGATCCTACCCTGCCGCTCATCTGAGTAGTTGTTCAGATCTCTTTAATATTCCGGTAGCTTCCATTTTGCTTAACCAGCAGCCGTGGGAATGGAAACAGCGGCGGGCTCAGCCAGCCGCTAGCACTGCTGAACTTGGCCCGCGTCGCCGCGCACGGCTCCAGTTAATCTCCGTCTCCCAGAGTTCCTGTTCTGAGACGCCGTGGCAACAGGTTGCCGGGCCGACGCTGTTTACCTTTCCGCCCCGAGAGGAAGCGGGAGGCGTCAGCGGCGAGGGAGGCGCGCGGGCCGGGGCGCGCTGCTCTGCTGCGGCCTGCCTGCTCTCCGCTTGCGCACGGCACTCCCTGTTACTGTTCCTTATCCTGTCATACCCCCCGAAAGTAGCAGGTTTTTCTCACTGCCCTGTTAAGTCCAATTAACCCTTCATATGCCTAACTGCATTTCCCAAAGGCCACACCCCTTCCTTTCAGTTCCGCTCATTGGCTCTCTGCTTTAATGGTGGGACTTGACATGCACGTTTAGTGACACATTAATATGATGCTGTTACATTTGTCGTTTCATATTTTTTATTATTTGTATACACACATTTAATATTTTACTATTGATTGATCCGTTTTAGTACAGTTAGTTCAAATAAACTATACCTAAAGTGTTTTAAAAAAAAAAAAAAATCAGGTCACATCATAAAGGGCATTATCTGTACTAAATAATGTGCTGCATTAATTTTGTGGGTGGGTAACTTGTGAACTGTGAGAGAATAATAACAAAGCAGCTGCATTTTTATATTTGGAAATATGCATACTGTTTCAAATTATTGTCGGCGCAAGCAAAAAATATTTAGGCGCAGTGTACCTTGTGTCCTGCACTCAGGGATTCAGTTTCCGTTATTTGCCAGGAATGCAACCTAAAAACAAAACCTGAAAGCACCTGCCGGCTAAATATAGAGTTTTATTCTTCAGAATTCATTCCAGAAAAAGATGAGTGAATGCTCTCTCATTTTAGTTGATTAGAAATGAATCGAATGAGAAATGCATGGGAACAATGCATGGCCTGTTCAGTTTGTTTTCATTTTGAATTCTTATTTATGCTCCTGGCTATAATTTGCTAGTTTTTTCTTTGCTTCTACTCACTTTGGTCATTATGCACAAATTATGCAGACTATCAGCAGGCGTTTATTGTGAAGTAAAGCCAAACTGTTTTCTGAACATGTTGAAACAACTTTTTTTGTAATCATCTAGTACACCCTAATTAGCTGCCTCATGGCTAATTTTTGAGTGCCTAAGTCACCTTCCTGGGGATTTCCAACCGATATTTCGTGACGGTTGCCTGAACCGCACAGATTTAAAGTCATTTTGTGATGTGAATGTAAGTATATGTTATTATCATTAGTAGTAGAAATATAATGCATTTCATATTCATTTGGGTCATGTGTATTATAATTCTTGTGTTTATGTAATATATTGCCTAAAGGAACTGGCACCCCCAAACACTGGCCATCGGTCTGACATTAGCTTCCACAGGGGTCAGAGCCTTGGCTAACGGATGACTAATGAAATCCGGCTCGCTTGATTCGCTTTCCCGCCTCTAATAAGAAGAGCAGCTATTGGCCCTGGCCTTGGGCTGTAGCGCCGCCCGATTCGTTCACGACGGTGAAATGAAGATAAGCGAAGCCGTGCCTCGGCGCTGCCCGGAAGCAGGGAACCCTGGGAATTTCTACCCAGGTTTCGGAAGCGTCCGGAATAACGGGCGCGGAGGCCGCTGCTCGGTCCTCTGGCTGGTCCGGGGATCCTTTCCTGTACCGCGGGGTTTGCTGACGACTTTCAGAACCGACGGTTTTACGTGACCTTTTACGAGAGTCGGAGTACCTCTCTGGGTAGCGCACGGAGGTAACGCCGCGTACTTACCGCCTCTAACCGAGGTGGGCTGCGTTTACGCCATCTCGCACCGTGCAGCGGTATCGGCTGGTTTTAACCGACGGTTTTTATACGACCCTTTTTACGCGAGAGTCAGAGCGTCGTTGGTCTCACGGCGCCTTTGCTCTCGCACCCTCCCCCGCTACCGCGGGCGCCTCTCACGCGGTCGCTCGCTCGCGAAATCGAGGCCGCCGTTTCAAGGTCGGCACGCGCGCACAGCCGTGACGCACGGACTCTGGGATTCTGACGCGGCCCTTCGAAAATAAAGATAAGGGTGGTTTTCTTCAGCGGGGAGAAGCTGGATTACGGCCGGCAGCCATCTTAAAGGCCTGGAGCCTTTGTTATTTGGGTCACAATCCGCACTCCCGTGCACTCGCCTACCGACACGAGGAGGCTAATCCTTTGTGCGAGATATCTGTCACTTCCGAGCTGCGTTTTTTCGTATTTCATAATTCACGCGCACACCGGCCTGTGCGCAGCGCGCTCAGTGCCGTCAGTCAGAAGCCGTAGCGTTTGAGACTTATTCTTGGAAAAGGCTGTGGCGATATGTTTATTTGTTTATTTTTTGTTTTGTTTTGTATATGTGATTCCCATATGGTATGGTTTTCGGATTATTTCCCCGCCCCCCGCCAACCTCAGTCAGGGCCGTGGAGGGAGTCTGTTTTGGCAGCCCCCCCCTCGTTTGGGCGCCACGCGGCTCAGCCCGTCCATCGTCGGAATGTCACCGAACCCCTCGGCGCGTCTCGCGGCGGATTGAACGCTCCGTTCCACACGCCGTTTCACCGCCAGCGTCCGTCTGGGTCGCGGCAGCGCCGGATTTACGAGGCCCGCCCTTCCCCGCTTCCAGAAATATCCGGCTCTGGAGAATTTCAAAGTAGGCTTGAAAGTTTGGCTACCCAGCCGCACATGTTGCAGAAGGTCATAGCCACTGGAAATGGCACATAAGCTCCTCATCCGTTTTTGACAGCTACAAAGGACTGCCAGCTCTCATCCATTGTCATTTTATCCAGTCACTTTTTAAAAAATATTTCTCTTTCTCTCTTTCTGTCCACTTTCTCCACCCTCTCTCTCTTTCTGTCCTCTCTCTCCACCCTCTCTCTCTTTCTGTCCTCTCTCTCCACCCTCTCTCTCTTTCTGTCCTCTCTCTCCACCCTCTCTCTCTTTCTGTCCTCTCTCTCCGCCCTCTCTCTCTTTCTGTCCTCTCTCTCCACCCTCTCTCTCTTTCTGTCCTCTCTCTCCGCCCTCTCTCTCTTTCTGTCCTCTCTCTCCACCCTCTCTCTCGCCTCTCTCACAAACAGAAGATCTTTATGTTTCTGTCAGGGTGTTAAAGATGTTGCACAGACCTGTCATGTGACCACCTGAGACCTGTAAGGAGAACAAAGTGCAGAGCCTGCAGGTCTTGTAACTTTCTCTCAGTGCTATGGTCACGTTCTCAAAGTGCTAGCATGACGTTCACGCAGCGCTAGCATGACATTCTCACTGCGCTAGCGTGCCATTCTCTCAGTGCTAGCGTAACATTCTCTCAGTGCTAGTGTAACATTCTTACAGCACTAGCATGACATTCTCACTGCGCTAGCGTGCCATTCTCTCAGTGCTAGCGTAACATTCTCTCAGTGCTAGTGTAACATTCTTACAGCACTAGCATGACATTCTCACTGCGCTAGCGTGCCATTCTCTCAGTGCTAGCGTAACATTCTCTCAGTGCTAGTGTAACATTCTTACAGCACTAGCATGACATTCTCACTGCGCTAGCGTGCCATTCTCTCAGTGCTAGTGTAACATTCTTACAGCACTAGCATGACATTCTCACTGCGCTAGCGTGCCATTCTCTCAGTGCTAGCGTGCCATTCTCTCAGTGCTAGTGTAACATTCTTACAGCACTAGCATGACATTCTCACTGCGCTAGCGTGCCATTCTCTCAGTGCTAGCGTAACATTCTCTCAGTGCTAGTGTAACATTCTTACAGCACTAGCATGACATTCTCACTGCGCTAGCGTGCCATTCTCTCAGTGCTAGCGTAACATTCTTACAGCACTATCATGACATTCTCACTGCGCTAGCGTGCCATTCTCTCATTACTAGCGTAACATTCTCACAGCATTAGCGTGACATTCTCAGAGCGTTAGCGTGATGTTCTCACAGCGTTAGCATGACATTCTCGCAGCGCTAGCGTGATGTTCTCATAGCGTTAGCGTGCCATTCTCTCAGTGCTAGCATAACATTCTTATAGCACTAGCATGACATTCTCGCAGCGCTAGCGTAATGTTCTCATTGCGTTAGCATGACATTCTCAGAGCGCTAGGGTAATGTTCTCATAGCGTTAGCGTGCCATTCTCTCGGTGCTAGCATGTTCTCACAACACTAGCATAATGTTGTAACAACACGTCGGTGTTGCTGGTGTCGGAGCATGCAAACTGGGGGCTGATTTCACTTCCTGTGTTTCTGAGGCAGACGTTGATCCATGGAGCAACCTTCCCCAGAAAGCACTTGAGGTGCGTTTGTGTGCGCAGAGGGCTGAGAAACCCAATGAATCAAAACAATTGAGGCCTTGACATGTCTCCATGAGTGGAGTAGATTTGTAGGCCTCATGCCTGAGAGCCACAGAGTGCTGCAGTTCTGCTTCTGTTTTCATCCATATCATTATGGGTCCATATTACTAATTACATTACCGTGCTTGCTAATCAAAGGCCCAGGATGGTTAGTTGCATCAGTAACGTGTAAATATCTGGTGGTGATTCAATATTTTTTATATTGTCAGCTATTCAGTGAATGTCCATTCTTTAGATTCGCCATATGCTTAACCCATCCTTCTATCCTCTCTTTGTTTGTAACCCCAGGTGGTCATACATTACAGTACAGGACATCCGTTGTCACATGACTATCCTAGACCCCTCCCCTTAAGGAATTTTCAGAAGATACACTGAAATCGGATTGGAAGTAGCTTTTGAATGCTCAGAATATGCAGTTCATTGTCTGCTGGGTCTTAAAAATGTGTGACGTTGCCCCCGGGCCTTCGTTTCTGCGACAGTCCTGGCGAGAAGGCACCCCCCTTGCATGTGCTCCCCCCAATCCATCGCCCCTCTGACCGGGAGAGGAATTATGGCACCCCAGGGCCTGACCCCACGTCAAAACGGGCCGCCCCCCCCCCCCCCGTCCTGCGCTCCCCGCAAGTGACGAATAGACATTTGTCTTGCGTCCGTGGCAGTGAATGCAGCCGGTGATTTACTCCCGTGCTGTTTGCAGACTCTGTTTGGACAGCGGCGCAGTGCCCGGACACGCTCGCAAAAAATACGGCGCCTTTGCAGTGATCCTGCGTGCACTCGCCTTTCGGGGTGACCCTCAACGACACGACCACAAAATCTGTTCTGCGGCACGTAATATCAATATCGATAAAGGTGTTCTGTTTAATGGTGCCTGAGCAGATTTTCATTGGTGCCGTTAGCGCATACTAAAAGCTTTACGCGGCTTTGAGTGTCAAAGCAACCAAAAGCTCTGAAAACCTCAGAAATGCGTTTCTGTGGCTCATAATTAAACAAATGAAAAAAAAAAAACAGGCTTTGTATTTGAGGAAATCTGAGCAAAGTGTCAAAAAGTCAAACGTGAATCCTGAAGAGCGTGTGTAGGCAGAGTAGCCCAGCCGGAGTTGGCCTGAGGTGAGCTCATCCCCCGCACTTCAAACGGCAGGTGTGTAATTCCAGCCCTGCGTCACCGGGCCCCGCGAGGGCCTTCTTTCGCCCCCGCCGCCGCCTCAAAAAAACAAAAGAACCGCAGGTCTGAGCCGATCGGGCCCGTGCCTGCTCCATTCCGTCATCGTACCGGGGCCCGGGACCGAGCCGGGGCCCCCCTGCGAGGAACGAACCGCTCACAAACGGCCGACGTGAGGAGGTGTTTTAACGGCCCGCTGCTTTAAAGCCTGCCGCTCGCCCGCCTTGGAGGGAGAATGGGGCCGCGCCGGAGGACCGCCCCGGTTTTACAGCCTCCGAGGAGGAGGAGGAGGAGAGGAAGAACGACCCTGTCATCATCCTCTGTGACTCACCGCCTCGGCCCCGTGCCAACCAGCATCATCTCCCTCACCCCCCCTCCCCTCGACCTCACCTCACAGACCCGGGCGGAGCGCGGAATACGCTCCGGAACTTTCCGCAGGTGTCTCTCTCTCCGCGCCCCTGGAGGGGGGGGCGGGGGGTGCCTGAAACGCGATAGCCGGGGCGGTGCGCGAAGCGCCTTCTCTGGGCCTTATCTCAGGACGCTAAAGCAATCAGCCACGCGCTTTATCGTCCCGCGCCGTTCTAATGATAACCCAGCCGCTGGAGATGGATCGACACAGGCCTTCCCCCCCAACCCTTGCCTGACTTATGCTGTTTTATGCTGTGAAAATGTAAAATGTTAAACTCGAGGCGATTCTTCAAAGTGGGGCGTGAGTGCAGTTTACGGAGGCTGCGTATACGCGGAACTCACAACGACTTGTGCTTTCGTACCCAGACCGCCCCCCCCACCCCCCATAAAGTGACTGTGAGGGCCTCTTACAGCCGGAACGGCTTTTTAAATGAGGCGAAATGCTGTCGGTAAATTATGCTTATATTAATTGCATTTAAAGCAGATCCTGTAAAGGGCCATAGATTTCCCTACCGCTGGAATTATGGAAAAGCAAAGGCCTTGCGTTGCAGCTCAGAAGACTTATGGGGCATTTCACCACAGCGCTTTTGGTGTAAAAAACTTTAATGACTTTCTGTGGAAATGTAATTTTGTATTTGAGAAACATTTTAACTCATTTCTGGGACCACCGAGCGTGTGAGGATGTGAGAGTTTAGGCTTGTTCCCGCCAGAGCGTTGGATCTGATATCTCCACGGCTCGTTTGTCGTGCTGTCTTCGGTCGATGTCTCAGCAGGACGTAGGTCAGGCCCGCTACACGGGGCTTCGCCTTTCTGCGTTTCCCTTTTTAGCGCGTCCTTCCTCTCCGCCGGGGCGCTGCGAGTCGGAACGTGTTCCAGCTCTGTCTCTCGGACACACACACACACACACACACACGCACGTGTGCCCTAAACAATCTCCGAGTTCGATAGACACGGATAAAGCGTAAGAGCCTCGGTTAGGTAAAGTAAAACAAAACCCGGCGTGAGAATCTACCTCGGGAACCGCTAGCGTAAATATTGTTTTTCCCTTTTTTTTCCCTCAGAGCTCTTGCTGGGCGCGCTGCGCTGTGTGTAATTAAAATCTCAGGAATTCCCCGCTTTGATGAGTGGCCCCTCTAACCGAGGCCGCGCGTCCCCCGCGGTTTCCCATGAATCAGTGCAGGATGTCAGGCAGGAAGCCCCGCTCGCGCCGCTCTAGTTAATGAGTTCATGTTTTTCTGCTGGAGCCGCGCATGGGAAACTCATTACTCCCGTGATGCCGTGGAAACGAACGCCCTCCCAGCCAGCCGGCCTATTCGGTTGTTACCCCACTCTGTACCCTGTTTACCCTCCTATGTACCCTGTTTACCCCACTCTGTACCCTGTTTACCCCACTCTGTACCCTGTTTACCTCTCTCTGTCCACTGTTTACCCAACCCTGTACTCTGTTTACCCAACTTTGTCCACTGTTTACCCAACCCTGTACTCTGTTTACCCCACTCTGTACACTGTTTACCCTCCTCTGTACACTGTTTACCCTCCTCTGTACCCTGTTTACCTCACTCTGTACCCTGTTTACCCTCCTCTGTACCCTGTGTACCCCACTCTGTACCCTGTTTACCTCACTCTGCACCCTGTTTACCCCACTCTGTACCCTGTTTACCCCACTCTGTACCCTGTTTACCCTCCTCTGTACCCTGTTTACCTCACTCTGTACCCTGTTTACCTCACTCTGTACCCTGTTTACCTCACTCTGTACCCTGTTTACCCTCCTCTGTACCCCCTGTACCCCACTCTGTACCCTATTTACCTCACTCTGTACCCTGTTTACCTCACTCTGTACACTGTTTACCCTCCTCTGTACACTGTTTACCCTCCTCTGTACCCTGTTTACCTCACTCTGTACCCTGTTTACCCTCGTCTGTACCCTGTGTACCCCACTCTGTACCCTGTTTACCTCACTCTGCACCCTGTTTACCCCACTCTGTACCCTGTTTACCCTCCTCTGTACCCTGTGTACCCCACTCTGTACCCTGTTTACCTCACTCTGTACCCTGTTTACCCTCCTCTGTACCCCCTGTACCCCACTCTGTACCCTATTTACCCCACTCTGTACCCTGTTTACCCTGCTCTGTACCCTGTTTACCCTCCACTGTACCCCGTGTACCCCACTCTGGACCCGGTTTACCTCACTCTGTACCCTGTTTACCCTGCTCTGTACCCTGTTTACCCTCCACTGTACCCCGTGTACCCCACTCTGTACCCTGTTTACCCCACTCTGTCCACTGTTTACCCAACTTTGTCCACTGTTTACCCAACCCTGTACTCTGTTTACCTCACTCTGTCCCCTGTTTACCCCACTCTGTACACTGTTTACCCTCCTCTGTACACTGTTTACCCTCCTCTGTCCACTGTTTACCCTCCTCTGTCCACTGTTTACCCTCCTCTGTACCCTGTTTACCTTTCTCTGTCCACTGTTTACCCCACTCTGTACCCTGTTTACCCTCCTCTATACCCCGTGTACCCCACTCTGTACCCTGTTTACCTCACTCTGTACCCTGTTTACCCTGCTCTGTACCCTGTTTACCCTCCTCTATACCCCGTGTACCCCACTCTGTACCCTATTTACCTCACTCTGTACCCTGTTTACCCTGCTCTGTACCCTGTTTACCCTCCACTGTACCCCGTGTACCCCACTCTGTACCCCGTGTACCCCACCCTGTACCCTGTTTACCTCACTCTGTACCCTGTTTACCCCACTCTGTACCCTGTTTACCCCGCTCTGTACCCTGATACCGGTCAGGCCCTCGTAATTCAGCACGTCTGCTTTGACCCCGTAGCTGCGTCTCTGAACCAGAACGAGGCAAGTCTCGTTCCTTACTCTCTCTGGTGACCCGATATTTCAGAGGTCAGAGGAAAGGCCTTTTATTAACAGGAGAAAAACAACCTTGGGTGAGACCTTTGAGCGGTGCATGACAAGATAAGTGTGGTTTTATAGATGTTATTGTGGTGGGGGGGTGGGTGGGGATGGCGTGGGCGTTGCTCATGGCACTAATCAGGTTTGGACTGCGCTGTAGGCAGGTTCTCCCGTGACCTGTCTGCACCCCCTTAGAATTACGACCAGCCTCCAACGGCAGGTAGCCTCCCGCCCCCCCCCCCCCCACCACCACCACCACCATTCTGGGAGTCTCTGAGAAACCCAACCCTGTCAGTGGTGCTCATCGCTAGCCGCCATCCCTCAAAAGCCCGCCATCCCTTTAGAAACCTCTCATTGCGCCGTTAGCCGTACTCAAATAGCGACAGTCGCTAACGCTCTCAGTTTCCCGTCGTTAGGAACGCACGGCCCTTCAGGTTGGCGAAGGGTCCTCTAAATTAACGCGACCCCCAGGAGTGGATAATGTCTCTCGTTGCCCCGCCCCCGCCCCCACACCCCCTCCCCTCCCTGTTTATCAGCGCTCGGCCGCGAGGTAATCCTTCAGCAAACCCGCGCGGCGCTAACGCGCTAGTCCCGAGCTCCCCGGGAGAGTCGCCGACGAAAGAAGCCTTTTCAGAGGCGGATTTGGAGTTCCAGCCCCCCTCGCTTTTTTTAATGGGGCGAGCCGAACCTCCCGGGGCGCCGTGGGAGAGGATCCGCACCCCACCCCCACCCCCCCACCCCGAGGTGCAGTCGCTGCGTTCGTCGACGTGCTGCTACTTGCCGTCCCATTTAAGTTCACAACAATGAGGGAGAGCAAAGAGAAGGGCTGCATTACTGGGTCTGCCTGGAGAGAGTTTCATTTTAAGTTGACAGCTTTTAATTAGGAGCGGAAAATGGCACGTCATGTTTGGATATGTATTAGCGTTACAATCTTTTATTGATACGAAACTGCAATCGGAGTGAATTGAGGGCTTGGGCAGGTGGCCAATCAAAACGCTGTTATGGCTACAGCATTTGTGTTAAAGGTTGTAAATAAACTGCAATTCATTTTAATTGGCTTGAGCGTGTAATCCCCGGGAAAATATGTTTGTTTCAGGTACCAATGGCGCAGTGTTGCTTATGAAACATAGATTTTTTTTCTTGACACGGAGGCCTTTTTAACCCCAGCTGCATCCAGCCCGCCTGCAGGGCTGCCTTTGGGATTCCACACAAGATTATCAGAGCTGACGTTTGCCGAACGCGTTCCACCAGCGATACGCGCGGGCGCCTGATAAAGCCCTCATGTTTTTCAGAGAAGGAGAGCGGCCCGTCGACGCCGCGGGCCGACGCGGAGGACGGGAGGCGAGGGAAGGAGCGGCTCGCTCAGACGCCCGCGACGGAGGCCCGGAAGCCCGCGAAGAAAGGTGAGCGGCCGGGCGGAGCGGGCGGAGCAGGTGGGCGTAGGCTTAGCTTAGGCTCAGCCCCCCTCCCAGCCCACCCCCCCACCGCGAAAGCAGACCTGCCTCGTACGTAACCCCCACGGAAACACCGCGACCCCCCTTTTTTTTACACCCAGACGCCGCCGCCTCCTGACACCCGGTCCCGTTTCCGTGACGCGCAGAAACCCCCCCCCCCCCCCCCGTCTCCGCGGCCCGGGCGCAAATCAAACGCCGCGCCGCCGCCGCGAAAGCGCTGATTTACGCGCTCGCAACAGCGCCCGCGCGAACCCCGTCCTGCGTGACATCGCCTCCGCCGTTACTCATTTTGTCGGAGGCAGAGGGCGTGGGTGGGTGGGGGGGTTCGGTTGGGGTGGGGTGGGGGGGCGGCTGGGTGGCAGAGTTATGCGATTCGCAGGGGAAGGCTGGCGCATATGTTCCAGGTAATGAAACGAAGGGCCTGCCCCTTCCCGCCTGGCGCGGAGCCCGGGTTGTGAGTGACCGCGCGCCCGAAGCTGACGCCCGACTCCCCCCGGCCGACAGCGCCGCGGTCGGAGCCGCCGTCGGCTCGTAGCGCTTTCACGCGCCGTAAATTTCGCGGGAGAAAGGGGGCCGTCTTCCCCGGCCAGCTGTGTAAACCCCCCCCCCCCCAGCTTTATCAGAGAGCGGCCCCCTTGTTGTTTTTGTCCCGTAGACCGGATTTCGGCGGGAAGATAGCCTGCAGACTGGCCCTCTGCGCCCCCGCGTTTGACGCACGGCGATAGCGCCCCGCGCCCGTTTTCCCGCCCTTTCACGCGGATCGCTTCCTGCGCGTGAATCCGGTCGTCGGCGATAACGTTTTTACGGCCCTGCGGCCCCGACTGTGCCATGAGGACACCGCTACGCCCGCCCACCCGCGGTCCAATAAGAGCGCGACTGCCTCAGATGAGCTCTGCGACCTCCGGGGGGCGCTGTCTGTGTTCTGATTGGGCGGGTCTGCGATTCCTCCAGGAGATGTTCTGCTGAATGTTATGGGACGGGTCTTGGGGCGCTGTCTGTGTTCTGATTGGGCGGGTCTGCGATTCCTCCAGGAGATGTTCTGCTGAATGTTATGGGACGGGTCTTGGGGCGCTGTCTGTGTTCTGATTGGGCGGGTCTGTGATTCCTCCGGGTGATGTTCTGCTGAATGTTATGGGACGGGTCTTGGGGCGCTGTCTGTGTTCTGATTGGGCGGGTCTGTGTGATATACTGATATTCTCCGGGTGACGTTCTGCTGAGCGTTATGCGATTGGTCTTGGGGCGCTGTCTGTGTTCTGATTGGGCAGCTCTGCGTGATATTCTGATATTCTCCGGGTGATATTCTGCTGAATGTTATGTGATTGGTCTTGGGGTGTGTCTCTTTGCCTCTGTGTCCTCAGAAGCGGGAGGCGGGGCTAAGAGCGTGTTCGCGCGCATGCTGCGGACCGCCCGGCGCTACCTGGGGGACGTGGGCCGGGGGCTGAGCGCCGAGAGCAAGCCGTCCCCCCCGAGAAACGCCGTCGCCGTCGCCGCCGCGGGCCGCCTCCCCAGGGGGGCTCGGCCCTCCTCCTCCTCCCTCACGCGCGTGCAGGTGAGCTGGGCTGAGGACGGCGAGGACCCTTGGCTGCCCTCTCCGTTGCCCGAGTGAAAAGGACATGAATGATTTTTGCGATCTCGGCCTCCCTCCCTCTTTCTTCTTGTGTTTTGTTTGTGTGTGTGTGTCTGTGTCTGTGTCTGTGTCTGTGTGTGTCTGTGTATCTGTGTGTGTGTGTGTGTGTGTGTGTGTGTGTGTGGGTTGTGTGTTGGGCAGGGTTAGTGGTCGTCGTGAGGCTGTTTAATGTCAGTGTTACGTTTGATGTCATGCTATATTTGGTCTGAAAGTCTGATGAACTTTAAACTTACAACTGTACTTACAATGAACGAAGTGGAAACCTTTTCAGGGTTTTACGTTGTTGTCCACAGCGAGTTGCAGCTGTTGTTAAACCATCCAGTTCATACTTTGCATCAAAAAAGTGAACTTTTACACCGAAGGCACAGAGTGCTGCCGTGGCAACACAGTAACTTCATTCCCCAAATATTTCATTCGGGGAGTGCAGAGGAGCAGCATGCTCATATCAGATGAAAGAAGTATTGAATTTATCTTTTAACGGTCTTTTCCCTTTAAGAAATGTAATACCCATTTACAGTAGCCTTGAAGGCTTTGATTAATATTACAGAGAACGGAATCGCAACAGGAGCCTCGTGTCTGGTGGGGACATCCCGGGCACGGAGTGCCCGTCAAACCGGGAGCGCTGCCCTTTCCCTCCATTGCCAGCCCTTAATATGTACGGCAAACACGGACGTAAGAGCAGACATTTCGGCTCTGTGTGTTCCTCGGACGTGCAGTTGTGATTCGGCCTGGCTCGCAGGTCGTCGTTCCCTGTTGAGAAAGGGGTGACAAAATGGCCGCGGAGGGTTTGCTCGGCGGCCGGGTCCTGGGTCCTGAAGCTGTGAAAGCTGTTTTTTTTTCCCCGTTCGCCGCTGTTCAGGACTCTCAGCCCTTTTTACGACGCGGCGAGGGCGCGAGAAAACAGGTTTGCTGTTTACCGACCCCGAGTGCCAACTTTCAGGGCTGCTGCGTTCTGAAAGCGCTGACGTTCTGGTCCTCCCCGGCCGATCCTGTCCTTCGCCCGAGCGGTTTAAAGCGCGACGCCTGCCAAGCCCTGCTCGCATAGCTGCAGCGTCACAGCTTTCCTATCAGTATCTTATTCTGCACGTCAAACGTTTGGGAAGACACCGCTGAATCATTTTATTTGACAAAGTTTCGCCCCTTGTTAAATTTAAGCATTGCTGACTTAGACAGGTGATGTCACGAAATCCCTCGACAACCATTTTGTTCTTCGCCAAATGTTCGAGTGTGAATGAACAGTGTACGATTTAGTGCTGCCTTGACATTTGTACAAATAATTTTTTTCATGTGGAGAAAACCACTCGATCCATTGGTTGTCGGTGGTCTCCCTAGAGTGTAAGCAAGTTTTTTTTTGAAGCAATACCTCATATAACAAAGTAAAAACCACATACTCTGGATCTCAAACTCATATCCTGGAGGTTCGCTGCATCTGCTGGTTTTTGATGTGTTCCTAAGTGCTTCATTTTAGTCACCGATTGGCTAAAGAGACTCCACACCTTGTTTCCAAGCCTGAGACTGGCTGCGGCTTGAAAGGAAATCCCAAAACCAACTGAGACCCTTTCTCTATGTACTGTGCACGCATAAGCAGGTTTATTGACTGAACCAGCATTTTGGCCAACACTGCTAAAGGCTGCCTGTGTATTTAAAGAACCACTTCGGTCTATAAACCTTTTCTAAACTTTCTTGGACATGCGAAAGTGTCCCTTTCTTTTTTTAAATGTAAAATCGTACTGGATTTCATTCTCCTGCCGACCTTTCAGTTTAAGCTAACGTGTGCAGAGAGAGAGGCTGTAGCCCTGCTCGTGACTGGTGATGTCATAGCTTTGGATGAGCAGCCTCCCTCTCCGAACAGGGCTTCCCCCCCTGCAGTTCTCCCCCCCCCCACCACCCCCGCTGCGGGTGACCCTGGGAACTTCCTCCCTGGTGTCAGCAGTGAGGGGGGAACGGGGGGGGACGGGGGAGGGGGTCTGTCGGGAGATGTGCACCTGACAGGCCCTTCCGGCAGTTTCCGCTCCCCTGCCGCGTCGCACGGGCAGGGCCGTCCGTCCGTCCGTCCTCCCGGAAAAACCAGTGGGAGTCCACCAACGTCCCTTTTACTGGAACCCGTCCATAATGTTCAGCGCTTCTCTACAGTTTCGGTTCAGAGCTGCTGGGGGCTCACTGCTCGCTGTATCAGATATTTAGCTTAAGGTAGCGATACGCTCCGAGCGATGATTATCAAGTGCAGTAACGATCGTCACCACCGTGCGGAGCGTTGCTTTTCTTTTCATCTTTTTTTTTCTTTAATTACACCCGATGTGGGAGTAAACATCTAAGCTCAGTGGTCAGAGGTGAAATGCTTCCGGGGTAAAAAAAACATCATAATTGTCATCTGTTGGGTGTCGATACAACAGCCAATGAGCAGCAAGTTTGTGCAGCTTCCGCGTGATCGCGTGATGTGTTTTCGTCCATCGAATGACAGCTGCTGGGCCTTGCGGCTAATTGGCCGTCTTATCAACGTCCAATAGACAACGGCGGCGTCATTTTCCCCCCCGAAAGCAATCCAGGCGGCCTCTGAAGTTTGAGTGTTTGCTACCACATCAGTTATAACCAAAGAGGAAAGAGATGAAAAGAAAGGCGGTGCACCACACGGTGGCGACGGCCGCTATTGCGCTCGATGATTAGCATCGCGGCGCGTCGCCCATCCCTACCTTAAGGAGCTGCATTAAGGAACAAAGTAGCCTGGTAGGGAAAAAGCAGGTTTTGGGTGGGGGTGCGCCGTATCCACGGCCTCCTGGGGAGATTTAAAATGGCTGCCAGGGCCTTTCCTCTTTCAGCGCTCGCCCATCAGATAACCTTTTTGCGTCGGGCCTCGCCGCCAGCTTCCCATAAGAAGTGCTGCCAAGCCCACATACCTGCCTCTCCGCCCCGGTAACCGAGGCGACGCCTGCACAAGTAAATATTGCATCGTCGATGGGGGGCGGAGCCTGCGCAGCTCTAGGTTTCTGACTGAGAGGTTTGTCAGACCGGACGGACCGCTGAGCAGGTACGGAATCCCAGACTGCTGTGCGTGGCCTGTGCCTGCCGGGGCCTCCACTGAGGAGAGAGGGAGACGGAGGGGGGAGAGAGAGAGAGAGGGAGAGAGAGAGAGAGAGAGAGAGAGAGAGACGAACCGCTCGTGAACCTCGCACGTGCCCGGCTCCCACCTCGCCGACGGCCAATCTCGGCCTTCCGTGAGCAGAAAGCACGCGGCGCAGTTAGCATCTCCCAAAGAGCCTCAAGAATCCAGGAAATACGGCACCTACTTATCAGCAGCGGTGCGGCAGCCGTCCCTTCTGCTTATTAGGCTCGGCAATGGCCGCAACGGCAGGACGTTAACCCCCCAAAAAACCGTCGCCGGGGGTGGGAGTCGCGGAGAGGGAGGGCCGAGCGTCCCTCGACCTCCCGCGAAGGCGTCGCACGCGTTCGGGGTCCAGATGTTTTCTCATGGTGCTAAAACCCGTTTTTGGGCGTTCGAACCCCGCCGGCGGTGAAGAGACGGCCCTTTATGCGGGCGCTCCCGGGGCCCGGCCTGTCGTCTGTAAATATCGGCCCACAAAGGGGCCGTCCGGCCCGTGGGAGGCCGCTCGCCTGATTTACCGCCTTTGTTACCCGGTCGACGGTGCGGAGCGGGGAGGGAAGAAAGCGTGGGAACGCCCGAAACAGGGCAAATGTCTGGCGGAGAGGGCAAATTCGGTGACATGAGAAACGTGTTGGAGCAACAAACAAAAAAAAAATAGTTTCACTTTTGTGGAGGATTGGCTTTAAGGAGCAAACAATAGAAGTCACCCACCCAGATCTGGAGCCGTCATGGCCGCCCCATGGGAGCGTGGGTGTCCGGTTTCCTCCTCCTCCTGCTGAGAAGGCGCCCTTAGCTAACTGGCCTTTTCTCAACGTAGCTGTGGCATTTGGGCAATCTTATCAGAGCTACAGCAAGATAGCATTCCCCTTTACGTGAACTGGTTTCTAGGAGTACAGAACCTAAAATCAGTGTTATCATTGGTCTTTTTGAACGGTTTCCATCCCTGAAATGATCTGTTTAGTCAGTCTCTGTCTCCTCGGAATGTTTCCTTAAAAGCAGTTGCGATCTGCATCGAATGCGCCGTCGAATGCGCCTGGAAGGAAGCTGCAGGATTATCAGGCCGCATTTCTGGTTGCCCCGCCCGCTTTAATAATATAAACCGCAAGTTTCCAGCTCGTCCCCACGGTGACAAGTCCTATGAGCATGCCCGCAGCAGCCAAACGAGCTGTCCGTCATGCTAAAGCTACGCTAAAGCAAATGGGGAAACAACGGGGGCTTCAGGCCGTGTTAATAAGGCTAAAGCTAATTTACCGGTCCATAAATGAATTTTTCACACCCATGCGGCTCTTAACAAGGTCTGTTTAAGAAGCGCTGTGCCCTGGTGTGAAATTGGAGCAGGTGATTCCCCCACCCAGTAATGGTGGGCTGTGGTTGGATGGAAGGTCAAAGGTCAGAGGTGGGCTTAAGAGCTGTTGCCATGGGGAGGAGATAAGGCCTCTGTGTTGTTGTATCTTTCAGTTTTGCTTCCTTTTGTTTGTTATTTAGCTTTTGTTTCTGGTAAACGGTAGTAGGAAACTGACATTTGTGACATTCTAGCACACACAGCACCATAAAGGTTCCACCTCCTCCAGAACAATTCATTTGTTGTTTTTTTTTTTCCTTTTCCGTTTCGATCACTAATGTGAGAGTTGAAAACACGCTGGAAATGTGAGGTATTTACGCCGTAATTACCAGCTTAGTGTGAGGTATTTCGGCCTCTGTGGAGAGACATCTCTCTTGTGCCAGCTTTGCTGACGAGAGTCAGAGAGGAAGAAAGCTGCTTGTCTTTGTGGTAGTGAAGTCATTTGAGATGTAAATGTACATTTTTAAATTTTTTTGCATTTTATATTTAAAATGCAGGAGTTTTATATATATATATATATATATATATATATATATATATATATATATATATATATATATTTATTTATTTATTTATTTATTTTTTGTTTTTAATGCAGTTTTGAGGTCTTTTTTGGGTAGAAGAAGCTGGCTTCTCTTGGACTTTTATGGTCCTTTCCATCCACTTGAAATGCTTCCACTTGAAATGGTCTATGGTCTGCAGATGTAGTGTGCAGACACTGTATTTTCTTCCCTGGTTGGTGGACGGTGACAGTGGGCGCCCCCGTTGAACCGATTCAAAGTGTTTAAGAAGCAAAGTCGTGACGAGGCACGGTGAAGGCCTGTGATTGATCCCGTCGCCCCGGCCGCGCGCGGCTGCTCGTTTGCGCGCGTAATCGCGTTTTAACGAAGCCCCCGCCCTCGGAGCGAGAGGCGCCCGGAGACAGGATTACGCAATCGGCGCTCGGCTCACCCGTCTGCGTTTGCCCCCCCCCCCCGCGCTCCTCTCAGAGCGAACCGGCCGCTCGCCGGCGGGAACCGGGAACGCGCTGATCCTCCTGACCTCACGCACCGCCGCGCCGGTGACCCGAGCCAGAGAAGGGCTCTATGGTGGCAGTGCCAGCCTATCTGGTGATTGGCTGGCCTTTTGGGCCCAACTGCATGGCGACCAATCACATGGGTTCCCCTCTACAGCGGTCTGCCTCTATAATTTCTCCTCTACGCTGGTCTGTCTCCATGGTTTCCCTTGTATGTTGGTGAGCTCTTCATGGTTTTGGCTGTACTCTGGTGTGTCTCCATGGTTTCCCCTCTGTACTGGTGTGTCTCTATGTTTTTCCTTGTACACTGGTGTTTCTCCATGGTTTCCTGCCTGTACTGGTGTGTCTCCATGGTTTCCCCTCTGTACTGGTGTGTCTCAATGGTTTCCCCTCTGTACTGGTGTGTCTCAATGGTTTCCCCTCTGTACTGGTGTGTCTCCATGGTTTCCCCTCTGTACTGGTGTGTCACCATGGTTTCCCCTCTGTGCTGGTGTGTCTCCATGATTTCGTTTCTGTACTGGTGTGTCTCCTTGGTTTTCCCTGTACACTGCTGCGTCTCCATGGCTGACCTTCCACCTTTCCCTCCTGCCAGATGAGGTCCCGAAAGAAGAGCCAGAGGGGGACGTTCCAGCGTTCCGCAGCGGGACGGGTCAAGAAAGCGGCGCTCCCCTCTCAGGATTCGGACGGAGGGGTCCCAGACACGGGGTAGGCCCAGGTGTTTCATGCCGTGATGCACACCTTGTCAGACGGTCGTAAATTTCTTATTTACCAGTACGGCATATTAGTGTTGTTTGCCGTTTAATTCCAAAGAGCTCTTCTTTTGTTCGCAGCTGAGGGTATGAGGCAGATCTATAGGCACGCAGGAAAGTAGGGCATTGTGTATAATTACTCATGTAATTTATAGAGTCTTTCTGCTCTGTCTTGTTCTGATACTAACTTCAGCTGTTCGTCTCAACCCTGGGAAATAGCTTAAAGCCATCAGACATTCTTAGAGTAGGTGTGTGTGTGTGTGTGTGTTTCTGTATGTGTGCTTGTTTGTGATTGACTTGTGTGTTCGTATGTCAAAAAGTACCTTTACAGGAAATACAAGGTAGTTAAATATTGGCATTATCGTGAAGGTCACCTGTCTTTCAGTGAAGCACCTCCCACAGTTTTGGTGTGCAATGTTTCTCTCCAGTAAGTAGTGCTTCTCGACCGCGGCTTTAAAAAATCGACGCTCGCTGGTTCTTTATCGTCAGACCGTACGGAAAGCCTTCGCCATGTCTGCCGCCCCGACTGATTTCACTAAGGCCTGCTTCTCCTAGCTCCCGTCCCCTTCCGAATTCCCGTGCGGGGGGTACGGAGGGGGGGATTGGGGTGTCGCCCCTGTGCCGCCAGGACGTGTGACGAGGGAACCGCAGAGAAGCGCAGCGGAGCTGCAGAGGCCTGTTTTCGGAGGAAACGGACCGCGTCCGTCGGCGAGGACCGGAACTGTCGAGCACAGCGCTGAACGACCTCTCGGTTTGTTTGCCGGCTTTTTGTCTCTCTCTCTCACAGAGGGGCGTTTTTGTTTCTCGCTCTTCCGCAGCGGCATTTTCGTGGCCCCTCTCTAGAGGGGCTTTTGTGCCTCTCTTGTAAAGCAGAGCCAGACAGTCCGTCTGAGGAACACCCAAACGTTTCTCGCCTCCCTTTGTGTAAGCGATAGCCGGAGCATCCACCTAATCCCCTCTCCGCGCTACGGAGGAGAGCGCTGAGTCTAATTGGTGGGGATAATTGACCCCCCCCCCCCCCCGGCCCTGCTGTAAACGGTTCCCATGGCCCCCTCCCTCCCTCCCTTGCTAACAGGTGGAGCTTCCACGGTGTGCCTGGTGTTGCCATCTCCTGACACAATGTCAGCATCTATAATTCATCCTCTTCTTTACAGGGTGGAGATGCTTAATTAAAAAGGGGTGGGGGGGTGCTCGAGAACACAATATACAATGGGGACCAAAAGTCTGAGGACACCACCGAGTCCTGGTTGTGTTCATTATTTATCAAGGAGTAATCCGGTTGGAGACTCGAGTGCATTTAGAACAAGGGGAGCTCATTAGGATGGCATTTCCGCTGCGGTCATTGGACCTGAACCCAACAGAATATCTGTGGGAGCTGTTGAAGACTGAAAAGTCCAAACATCAGGTAACATCAACAGATCTCCTATGGGAAGTGTTGAGAAAGTTCTGGGATGAAATGGAAGATGTTGATGGTGCCTGAGTTGCTGGAATCAATGCCAAGCGGAAGGTGAAGGTGGCAATCTATGGGAAATGCGGACACACCGAGTGCTAACCGTTTTTGGCCCTCAATACATACGCATGCTTTTTTTACTTACATTATTAAAAGATAATGCATTCATATATTAGGAGTAGTATGAATGGGGTTCTTTGTATTGTCCTCATGTTGTATGCTGGTATATAGATTTGAAGGCCCTTTAGTTTGGTTTCCCCTCCTCATCGGTTTTTGGACCCTGGAGGTGCTGGCAAATGGTGCCTGACCTTCCAAGCCTCGATGACAAAAACCTCCTCTTTTCAGTTTCAAAGAGCCCCGCTAGTGGTACGAATCTCGTTTCACCTCTTGGAAGACCAGAGCTGACCTTAGACGGGGGACGAGAGCTCAAAACTGACCCGAGATCAGCCGCAGGGAGCCTCCACGTGCAGCTCGCCGCTGAGGCCTAACGGGGCGGGCGGGGCGGGGGGGGGAGGCTCTTGGAGAAAGGCCCGTCCGCAGGGAGCCAGGGCCGCTTTTGTGCAGCGTGCAGTTTTTATCCGTGCGGGAGGGAGCGGCGCGGGCAGATGTGGCCTTTAATTGGCCGAGCCCCACATCAGAGGGACGGCGTGTAGCGCCGCGAGCCCCCAGCGGGCCGAGCCCTGTCTGGACGTCTGGGAGGAACGTCTGGGGGGCTCTGTTTGCAGCGACAGATATTTCTGTAACCGTGCTAATCCGCGTACACGCGTGCATGACCGCAAATTAACACTTACACACACACAGGGCCACAAAATAACACACACACAGACACACACACTCACACGCAGACACTTCCCAACATACATATGCCAAAAAAGTAACATTCGCTCGTATACAGGTACACACGTGCACATGCGCAAACCATTTTGTCACTGTTCTTTGCTACATAAAGATACAGGCCCATTTCTTTTTAATTGAGGGTTCGTGCTCAGAAATGTCGGACAGCTATGGAGGGAGGCGTTTTAAGAACGTAACCCCAGCTCTGCAACGACCTGAAAACAGTTCTGGGCGGACACTCGGGAGAGCCGAAATTTGGGCCGGCTCTCTATTCCTGTTGGCAGGCAGCCACGCTCTCACAAGGCAAACATGTCGCACGTCTCTGCCCGGAGTCGGAACGCTCCCAGCGGACCCCGCCAAAGCAGGCACACGCCTCTCAGCCCGCGCAGTTTCGCTTGCGGGCGTCGGGCGGCCGAAATCGCTGGAACGACAGGCGGGGTCGCCCGGCGGGTGACGCTAACGCGGCGCGGGATCACGGGGAGCGAGGAGCCGAGCTGCCGCCTGGCTCGGTGGACATGGGCCCTGCGCTTCTCGGCCAGGTGCTGACCTTCCACAGCCCAACAGGACAATCAATGACTGGTGCTGAAGGCGTGCACCACGGGCCTGATCATCGGCCCCATGCAGTTTTACTGGGGTCTGAACCGCTAACGGCTGCGCTAAGTGAAGTACTGGAGTACAAACATGCCCACAGAGAGTCCTAGAAGACGTTGCGTGCTACATGCGACGCTTCTTTGTTCCTGAAATTCCAGTTTTTTCGGTGCTGCAGGTGTTCCATAAACCATGCGCTCGGGGTCAGCTGGAGTTGTTTAACTTGAGGATTTGTTGCCACTTCTGATTGGGTAAAAGCGCTGCTGACACAGCAGAGCAGAGACAAGAGTGCTTACCATTAGTACAGCAGAGGCAGCCCAGGTGCAGAGGATGTGTCGTGTGTGTGTGTGTGTGTGTGTGTTTGCGTGTTTCTGTGAGTGTGTGTGTGTGTGTGAGAGAGTGTGTGTGTGTTTGCGTGTTTCTGTGAGTGTTTGTGTGTGTGAGTGTGTGTCTGTCTGTCTGTGTGTGTGCATGTGTGTTGTGTGACTGCGTACATGTCTGTGGGCGTGTGTTTGTGTCTGTGTCTGTGCGTGTGTGTGCGAGTTTGTGTCTCTGGGCGTGTGTGTGTTTATGTCTGCGTTTGTGTGTGTGTCTGTGCGTGTGCGTGCGCGTGCTTGTGTGTACGAATTTGTGTCTGTGTGCGTGCACACATGCATTCACTGTCGCTATGCCAACTGCCTGCGCACCGGGCTGGATTGGACCCAGTGGCTGTAATTGGGGACAGTACGATTCTGCACATTTCGGTTTGTTCCCATTGTCTGGCCTCCAGCTGCTCATCCCTGCAGTGTGGACCAGCTGGGGCTCTTTTAAAAAAATGAAATTTAAAAGGAGAGCGGACGGTTTGCCCTCCTTTTGGATTTTTTAGTTCTGCTTTACTCATACAGGTAGAAGTCAGAGAGGGTAACGGACAGAGCCCCAAGGAGAGGGGTCGCGGCTCAGAAAGTTTCGCGGCGTCGGTTCGATCGCGCGCCCCGCCGGCGGGTCTCGTTTGCGTGCCTGAGGGTCGACTGCGGACTGCGCCACGTGGGCGTCCCGCCAAGAGGGGGGCAGTTTGTCCCCACCGGCCAGATTCAGCAGCCAGAAACGGAGACTCCATCCGGCGGAGGAGGGTGAACTTCGGTTCGCCGTACGGTTGGGATGTCCAAACAACCCTGCTCTTGGAGATGTTCCGCCCCGTAGGTTTTCATTTCAGCCCTGATTTGGCACACCCGACTGCGCTGATTAGCAGCTCGATGGGGTCCCTGGCCGTTGAGTGAGATGTGCAGAAGTTCAGCCTCCTCCTCTGGCTGTGATTCAATGGAGGGCAACAGAGTTAAACAGAGTAGGACGACGTTTGACCTGCCGAACAGGAAGGGGGGAACAGTCCCACCCCCCCCTTTCTGTGAGAGCTAGGGCAGTAGGTAGGACTCTGTACTCCCCCTTCCTGTAAGTGTGGGAGCTTAGGTAGGGTGCTGCCCCCCGTGAGAGCTGGACAGTAGGTAGAGTACCCCCCCCCACCCCTTGTGAGAGCCAGGCAGTGGGCAGGGTCATGTGGTATGCAGGGGCCCCTCCAACAGAGCTGGGTGGGGAAAGCAGCTCCACAGGTTACCAGGCCAGCACTGCGGTGGAGTTGGCAGGGTTGGCTGGGCTCCACACTGGCAGATTACTTTCTCTCAGAGGGAGCGTGTCATACTTGGAGAGAGGAGACCGGGCTCTGTTTACCTGCTGTGTCTCATCTCATCTCGTCTTTGTGTGTGTGTGTGTGTGTGTGTGTGTGTGTGATAGAGAGAGACAGTATATGTGTGTGTGTGTGTGTGTGTATGAGTGCGAGAGGGAGAGAAAGTGTGTGTGTTTGTGTGTCTTTTTGTTGGAGTGCGTGTGTGCGCAAGCATGTGTGTAAGCACACGTGTGTGTATGTGTATGTGTGTGATAGAGAGAGACAGTATATGTGTGTGTATGAGTGCGAGAGGGAGAGAAAGTGTGTGTGTGTGTGTGTGCGCGTGTGTGTTTGTGTTTGTGTTTGTGTGTGTTTGCATGTGCTAGTGTGCGTGTGTGTGTGTGTGTGTGTGTGTGGTGCGTTTAGCATACTGTTTAACCCTAGGTGAGACACTGCGTATGCACTCCCATTGAATACAGATGTGTAAGTGTGTGCCATGCCTGCTGTGTGAGGTAGCTACCTCTCTTATAGTATCATCTTGTGAATGAGATTCATAATTCACTTCAGATTAGGAGTGCTGATCTAGGCTCAGTTTTGCCCTGTCCATGTCCCAACCCCATCCATTACGAGCCCCGTGTCAGACTGATCCCAGGTCAGCCTCCTGCGTGACCGCGGGCTCTGGTCTCTCCGCAGCCCGGAGCCGGCCCTGAGGAGGAGGAGCTCCGGCCCCGTGGGGCGGGTGGCGCGCCGCCGGAGCAGCTGCCACCCCCCGAGGGGGAGGTCCCTGCGCCTGCTCCGCCCCGCGGCCGGCCCGGCCCCGCCCACGAACCCCGGCACCCCGCCCGCCGACCCCACCGACCCCGCCGACTCACCTGGAGCGTCGGCCTTCAGGTAAACTCCGACGCGTTGGCGACCGTCGGTAACGTTTCGTTAACGGTTAGCCGATCGCGTTCAGCGACTCCGCCCCCCCTGGATTTCAAACGGTTAAACCGTGTCTCTTCTGAATCTCTTCGCTCGCGTCTTTTGTCTGAGGTTTGACAAATGAGCTTTCTCGCTTCAGGAAGGAAGTCAGCCGTTTCCTTTTAATAAGGGCGGGTTTGATGGCGTGGTGATCAGCTTTTTCGGCTGGGAGAGCGTCACGCTTTTGATGAAGTGAGGCTCCCTGCTTTTTAAGAGAATCATCACTGAGCGATCTGCGCTCTGAGTCTAATTGCTTTCTCCTCCATTATTAATCACGCCGGCAAAATACTGATTCCTTATATGGGAAGCGGAGTATAAAGGAAGCATCCTCTGCTCATTAGTCAGGAAATGCAATGAAGAGGTAAACAATATTCTGCTACAATATTGGAGCTTTCACGTCGTTACATAATCCATAGATTCATTTCTTATTTCGCTTTGTCTTTAGTTTATATGAAGTTTTAAAGTTTTTGTAGTTTAGAGTGTTGGTCTGTTTATTTTTGTTTATCTCTGTGGACAGATGTTTTATGTTTTGCGATTCTAAATGGGCAGCAGTGTCACTGTGAAGGGAAATCACTTCTCAGCGAGTCACTGCAGTGGAGCCCGAGCTCGCTGTAAAACAGCGTGTTTTATTGACGCGGTGTCAAGCTTCTGTCGGGCGAGCCGCGGTGTGGAGACGGCCGATCCCGTCCGCCGCTTAGCCTGTGAAGTTCTCTGTCCCTGCCTGCGGTCTCGTCGGCTCGATCTGGGAGGCGATGCAGAGACTTCCGGAAGCTTCCAAAATGTGCCGACGTGATCTAAGGAACGAGCCAAGGAGCAGTGCAGCGCAGGGTCAGACTGGGGCGGCAGTGTAGTATAATGGCTAAGAAGTTGGTCTTGTAACCTAAAGGTTGCAGGTTCGATTCCCCGGTAGGACACTGCCATTGTACCCTTGAGCAAGGTACTTAACTAACATTGCTGCAGTATATATCCAGCTGTATAATTGAATACAATATAAGTCTTCTCTGCTAAATGCCTATAATGTAATGTTAACTCATCTGGAGTACTTGCTCTTCAGGTGTGGCCCTAACGAGCGGCCCTGGTCTCGGCCCCGCAGGTCTCTAACCGATGCTCTGGTGCGGCTCCCGGCTGTCACTCAGGCGACCGTCACAGGCTCCGCCCCTTTGCCGGGGTGCAGTGCTGCACTGCGGTTATGGCAGGGACCCGTCCTGGGCCCTGGGCCTCTGGAAAGCAGGCTGCAGGCTGTGGAGCATCGCAGGCCCTGCCCTCCAGCCCCTCCCTCCTGATTGGCCCCCTTAATGAAAGGCAGGGCAGCGGAATTCCTGCCTTAATTAGTGGCACCCCTCCTGCCTGCGCTTAGCAACCCAGAGTGACACATTCCAGGGAGATGAAACAGGGTAATTACACTCTAAAGAGAGGCCTAATACTTCCTGACGTGCAAGGGCACTTTGAGAGAAACAGCATTTCTGAAACGAACCAAGCGAAAGGGGTTTTTGATCTGAGGCAGCGTGCACCCGCATACACACATGCACACACACTCTCACACACACACACTCTCTCTCACACACACACACACACACACACACACTCTCACCATCACACCCACGCACACTCTCTCTCTCACACACACACACACACACACACACACAGACTCTCTCACACACACACACACACACACACACACACACACACACTCTTACCCACACACACGCTCACCCTCACACACACACACTCTCACCCTCACAGACACACACACACTCTGAGCCTCACACACACATACACACACTCTCACACACAGCATCATTCCCATCTCTCGCGTCCCTTAGTGCCCCCCCCGCCCCCCTGCCCCCCCCCCCCCCCCCCGCCCCCCCCGTCCACCTCATTGTTTTCACGATCTTTCGTCTCCGTGGCGCTTGGGGGTGGGGATGATCTCCAGAGGGAGGTAAAAATAGCCCGAATCCTGCCCGGCGGCACACTGCACCACCCGCGACCCGTCCGCCCGTCCCGTCCCGTCCCGGCCCGGGCCCGCAGGCCGGAAAACCCAGCGCCGCGGAGCAGGGGGGCGAGGGGGGGTGGGCGTGGCGGGCGAAACATCACGGCGGCCTTCAGCGAGCTCCCAAATGTCACGGCCACTGGTAAACGCCTCCCCTTCCTGCCCGGCGGCGCTCTGCGTGTATTTATACCGCACCTCAACAACCCCACCCCCCCACCCCCCAAAACCTCCGCCCCCCCCGCGGCCGCTCTGCCGGACCGCTCGCTTCGGCCTACGGGAAGCAGATGAGTCATCGCAGCTATGGAAACAAACGCCTCTCCGTCACATTAGCCCGGGAACCTCCAGGGACTGCGGTCGGGGGAGGGGGGGGGGAGTGCTGGGAAGGTCGTCCTGGCTCTGCCCCCACAGCAGCTCAAATTGAGGGGTTGAGGGTTCGAATCAGGCTGTCGAGGGGAGAAAAAAGTGTGACCTGAACTCCGGTTATAAAATGTCCGGTTTTAGCGCTTTGAAGAACTGCAGGTTAGCGGGGACACGGGCCGATGCTACAAAAACTGATCGTCAGGGACGTTATTAAAAGTATTAGACTCTTAGTTACTTAGTTACTTTTCGGGTTGCATTCACGCCTGTCAGCTTTCTCTCTCTCCGCAGTGCCCTGATCAGGTAATCGCTGTCACGTCCAGCTTGGCGCGTGCAGAAATCGCCTAAAAACTTTGCGGCCGCGCGGGCGCCTGACTCCTGACTTTGAGATCAGCAGATCTGGTGGCGTTTCACTCCGTCAGAAATACGCGCCCCGGAGGCCTGAGCACTTGAATAAAAGTGGTAATGACTGATATAATTAGGCACTTAAACCTCTCAGAGCTCATCCCTGCATTAAAGGGGCATTAACCGTGGTGACTGATGAAGGTAAATATCTCCCGGTGCTGAGACACGCAAGAGCGAGACGGAAGAATGGCTTCCACACAAACGAGCGTACAGCGACTTGGCCTCGGATGCTCTGTGCGCTCCAAGAGAGCATTCGGACTGCTGCTTCCAGTCTCTAACGACCAACACTCGGGGAGCCACAAAACACTCACTCTCTGTCCGTTCAACCACACTTTGGAAGCTATTTTTTTTGTTTGTTTTTTGTTTTCTTTTTATGCATTTGAAGTGTCCGTTAAACCCGAAGATACAGATGTGCACTTGAGTTGTTCACATGACTCCTTTCCTGTCACCATAGGAAAATGAAATAATTTCCTTTTGATGTAACGTATGTCTAACGTATGGCAGGGAGCAGGATGCCTTTGCATCGCAGTACATCGATTTAGCGGACCGTCGTATCCAGAGTGACATATTTATGTGGAAGGGCATAAATGTTTTGACCCGATGTATTTTCTATTGGCAACCCGCTAAATGGTTGCACCACAGACTGCTAAAGATTTAAATTCCATGTTACTTAAATAGAAGTGTCCCTAAATGACCAAGACGATTTTGTGGATCGTTAAAAAAAAAGATTAAAAAAAAGAATTATTTAATTATTCTTACTTATCTCATATGGCCTTGAAAATAATTGGCACCCTCATATCTCATATATCAACTGAATAAAATAGGCTTAATATCAGATCTTTGGTACTTTTTGCATATACGGTTTGGATTTCACAGTATCTGTGACATACTGAATATGCTGATATTAGTCAGTCGCCTTAACCGGTGGCTGTGTGAGAGATTGGCTGAGCATGTTCGATTCCTTTCCTTTTCATTTTCTGTTGGTTGAGATGATTAAGGAGACTTCTCCTGAGACGTGAGAAGTCTGGTAAAAGCGGCCTGTCAGTTTTAACGCCCCCCTTCTTCAGTACCACCCCGTCCCACTGCTGCGACGCACCCTCCGGGGTCCCTAAACGCCGGTCTTCCCAAAACTGAGCCGCAGGGGCGCGAGCCGATGCACGCTCAGGTGGAACAGGAGCTTCCCCCCAAAAGTGCCTTCCTGGGTCAGGGGTGTTTTACAGTATGACTCAGTAGACTATGTAGCTCAGACTGTAACTCGGGCTATATAACTCTGTGTGACTCAGGAAGTGTACCTCAAACTATGTACTCAGGTTGTGTAACCCAGGAGAAAGCTTATTTCTTAGGTAACAGTTGTACACTTTCAGGAAATGATTAACTTTTTTCAATGATCCCTAAAATATGACAAATTCTGACATGTGGTGGGAAAAGTGTAATTAGTTGACGAATGTTTGTGGAATATCCGGTACAGGAAAAAAGGTTTTTGGTTCCAACTTCAATTTTTTGTTTTTTTTTATTGAAGCTGAATGAATTTCACAGAAAACCATATTTTCATTTGGGATTAGAATAATGTCGGTAAATGTAAGAGATGGTAACTAGAGGAAAACAAACAGCGAGTGTGTTTACATTGTTTTTTTTTGCGTGTGTTTGGTGTGTACAGCTACAGAATGAAAGCAGCAGGGGAATTTCTGTGACTCAGCTTTACTGCAACTCTGTTTTCGAATAAATGGACGAGTTTGTTTTGGTTTAACCGCGACGACATGTCAACAGATGTTGATTCTTTGGCCCCCACTGCTTGTTTACGCTTAGATGTAGCCTGCACATCCGCTAGCTCATGCGTGAAGCGATTAGTTACGGTGTCCTGCGGTCGGCGCAGTTGGTTACGCAAGGTCGTACACGACTGAACACGTCTTTTTTTTTTTTTGCGTCTGTTGCGTGTGGTCTTTTGTTTGTCGTTCGCGTTCGCTCAGCTCCACGGCCCCTCTCCCGCTATGCGTGTCTGAGCACAGCATTGTGCGGTCAAACGAGGAAGCGGATTTTTATTTTTATTTCGTCTGTCTAGATTCTGGAGCCGAGCGGTTTGGTCGGGTCTGGTCCGCTACCCACTTCCTGTAAGGGGGGGGGATGCTGTTTGCGTGCGTTGTTCCCGCCGCCGCCCAACCCAAGCGCGCGGTATAGTCATCGCAGTTCCGCTGGGTTTGAACCCGAGGCCGACCCTCGGAGGTCGGTGAAGCTCTCTGTGAAAGAGGCCTCTGCGTTTAAGACGTGACGAGCGCCCTCACGGGCTCCTGCCGCTCGCTGTGCGGTTTCCCCGACGACCGCACGATGCGGAGGCCGCATCGTAATTCTAACGCGTGCGCCCCGTAAACCGCGCCCCCTGGTTTTCCCTCTTTGACCCCGAGGTCTGCGAGGCGGAGGACGCGACGCGGGACCGCGCGGCGCACGCGACCGTAGCCGGGCGAAGGCGGAGCCTGTGTGAGCGCGTGCGGGGATGAGCGTGTGTTTACGTTCCTACGCTGCTGCCTGTACGGCTCAGAAAGGTGAATAGCGAGAGTCCCCGCCCCCTGGCCCCGCCCCTGTCACTGGCCCCGCCCCCTGGAACCTGTGCTGAAATGCAGAGCGGGTTGTTATGGAGTGACAGCGCGGAGGTGTGGGGTCCTCAGAGAGACAAAGGCCCCAGGGTCCCAGCACCACCGGACCCCCCCTGCCACAGGGCCACCCTTCTGGAGAGCAGAGTCAGGGGGGTCCGGCCCCTCTGAGTGTGCGGTCACCCTCCCGCCATTACGCGAGCGTTACCTCCACAAAGGGTCGCCGTGGAGATCAAAGGGCCGGGCAGTACGTCGCGCCTGACCCCCGCTTCTCAGATTTACGCTCCCTCAAAGCCTCCCGGACAATGCTCTGCCCTTTCATTGAGCTCGGCTTGACCTGCGTGTGTGTGTGCGCGCGCGAGTGTGCGTGAGTGCGTGCATGTGTGTGTGCATGGCTGTGTCTGTGTGCGTGTGGGGGCGTGTGTGCGCATGGCTGTGTCTGTGTGCGTGTGGGGGCGTGTGTGCGCGCGCGAGTATGCGTGAGTGCGTGCATGTGTGTGTGTGTGTGCATGGCTGTGTCTGTGTGCGTGTGTGAATGCGAGAGTGTGTGCGTGTGGGGGCGTGTGTGTGTGCACGTGCGTGCACATTTCTGTGTCAGCATGTATGTGTGCACACGTGGAGTTGATTGTGTGTGTGCGTGTGTTTCTGTGCGTGTGTTTGTGTGATCATGTACGCGTGTGCGATCCATGTGTCAGTGTGGTCGCACATGCCTGTGTGCTGTTTGTGTGATTATGTACGCGTGTGTGTGTGTGTGTGCACGTGTGTGTGTGTGTGTGTGCGCGCATCTGTGCGAGCGGGAGGCGGGGAGGGCAGGCAGGATGGTGAGGTTATCGCTCCAGCGCCCAGGCTCTCCTCTGTGGGGAAGAGACTTCACAGCTCCGCCGTTTCTGCATCTGGGGGCAGCTGCGAGTCATGCTAACGGTCGACCAGATGTCTTCTCTGGGGCTTTTCCTATGACCGGGCAATAAAGGGTTAATTTCCTTAATCGGTTCATTTTTATTTTTTTATTTTTGCACTTTGTGCTCCCTCCACTCACAGGGACAACACTGAGTGTTTTATGGTAAATCTCCTGATCTTTGACCATTCAGCCATGCAGAATCCTTAGTCTCTGTGCTTGTGGACTGCCCTCTCAGTTCACACCACAAATTATCCGTCAGGTTTCAAGCTCGGAGACCGAGGTGACCATTACAAAGCAGTCATTCTGTGGCCAGTTAGTTGTTTCCTGGTAGATTTTTGAGGAATGGTTTGGATCATTGTCTTATGGAAAGATCTATTTTTGGATCTTCCTTAGATGTATATTTCAGCCTTTCCTTAAGTATGTATTTCAGATCTATCTCAGGTATGCATTTCAACACTGTGCACAGCTGTGTGTACGCAGCTGCATGTACAGTCTATGCATTTTGGCCCAACTGTCAAATGTTACTGATTTATAATGGAAATGTACTTACCTAGAGATCATTTTTTTGTTGAATCCAGGGCATGCTTCACTTTTTCCAAAGTAAAACCATCTTATGCCTTTGTTCCCAAAAGCACAGAACATTAAATATTGCTATAAAGGGTAGGCGCTCTTTAAATGCGCCTCATTTCCCTGTGTATGCCGGCTAGGGCACTCTGTTAAGGTGTAAGGTTTTCCTGCTGCCTCTGAGAGATGCGTCCAGTTCCTGCTCCCCAGTCTCTGTGGAGAATCTCAATCCCTGCAGACCCACATGGGAAGGGGTCTGAATGCAGAGCTTTGGATCGGCTCCCTTCATATTGGGTACCTGCTGGACTCCCCCAAAACTAGGTATGTGGTGGGCTCCACCAAAAAAGTATATAGTTGACTCGCCCAAAACTAGGCACATGGTGGACTCCTCTAAAAGTAGGTGCATGTTGGGCTCCCCCAAAACTAGGTGCATGGTGGACTCTCCCAAAACTAGGTACATGGTGGACTCCCCCAAAAAGGTATATAGTGGACTCTCCAAAAACTAGGTGCATGGTGGACTCCCCCAATAAAGTATATGGTGGACTCTCCCAAAACTAGGTGCATGGTGGACTCCCCCAAAACTAGGTATATGGTTGATTCAACCAAAACTAAGTCGATGGTGAGGCCATAAATGCCAGGTACCTTACAAGCTACTGGGTACCTGGTGGGCTCCCTGGAGCCCTGGGGGAGTGTGAGCTCGCTACCCTCGCGCCCCTCTGAGAGGATGGGGAGGGGGAGCGGCGCCGTTGGCGGCGGGGGAGCGCGGCGTGCGCTGCGAACGCGGGCGCCATGTGGAGCTCGTTTTCCGCTCGGATTCACCTTCTCCCGAGCGCAGCTGAGGGACTTCCTCGACCCGGCGCTGCGCTTACATAACAGGAAGAGGAACTAAAATTACCGCACCGTCGAACGCTCGCGCCCAACGCACGAGAGCGGGCGGCCAGTCATCGGGCAGATTCCGTAAGGACCGCCCTGTAGCGCACAGGTGTGCCCCGTTTCGAAATAATTGGGCACACGGCGTGAATAAACGTACACATGTACAAAGGCAGCCACGTGACCGCGTTCGGAGCAAGCCGACGGTCTTACTGGATGCATAGGGAGCAGAATGATTTCAGTGGTCCCACTATGTGAAACTGCCTCTGTTTGTTTATGATTCTGCTGTTGAACTGCTAGTATGACACTTCAGGAGAAGAGGTTGAATTTGTGTTTTTATTTCCCATTTTTGCCCCAATTTTATTTCCTGAAAAGGTCATTGTCAAAGTTATGTTCTCGTTTCCTAGCAATACATTATTTTCTCTTAAAAAGATAGGTGCAAAAATTATTTGAGCTTCTGTTTTTGGTAGTCATTACACACTCCTCCTGCGAAGATATAAACCTTTGTTAGTCTCATACAGGTTTTATGAGATTGGTGAACATATTGTCAGGTGATATTTGACCATTCCTCTATAGAATCTTTCAAGATCCTTCACCATCTTCAGTCTGAGGCTGCCCTCTTCTACACAAACCACAAAGTTTTGAGCTGTTCAAGTCTGGAGCCTGAGATAGCCACTGAAAAACAATAATTTGTGGTCAGTTAAGTATTCCTGGTTGATTCTGAGATATCTTTGGATCATTGTCCTGTGGAAAGATTCATTTTGTGGCCAAAAGTGAGCCTCCAGGGGAAAACCCTGTTTTTCAGCCAAATATCTTGATACTTTCTGGAGTTCATGACTGCATGGACCTTAACTGCAGTCCCAGGAACCATAGATATGAAACAACCTCATAGCATCAAAGATCTAGCACCGTATTTTACCATCGGTATGGGGTCCTTTTCAACATAATCGTCTATCCATCTGATGCCAAAACCCGCCACTGGACTTTCTGGCTCAGAAGCTCAGTTTTGGTCTCATCTCACCAGGACATTTGATTCCAATCAAAGGTCAGACATCTCAGGCTTCACACTTGAACCTGATCAGAACTTTCTGGTTTTAATTGACAGTGGCCTCCTCGATCACAGACCAAGGAATCTGAAGTGTTTTTAAAGATTCTTGTGTGGAAGGATAGTCAAAGATTATCTCCAATAAAGAGAACCATACATAAAGTCATGCGGTCGAGAGTTTGATTCCCTTTCTGTACCGTGAAAAAAAAAATGATTTTTTTTCTTGCTATAAAGTTATATTTTTGAAGTAGAAAAAATATAACTGTCCATTTTTTGAATATATCTCATCACCTGTGTTGCCTGTTTTCTGAAGCCTCTGTTGTCATTTTTTTTGAAGGGTACCAATTATTTTCAAGGCCAGTTGTACACAGTTTACCGCTTTATGTTTTCTACTTATTTTCATTTATAATAATTTTGAATGGCATGTCTGACAGAAGCAGGATACATTAACTGCAAAGGGGGGAAAAGTAATATTTTCCAGCCTCAACAACGGCGGGAAAGTATACGTTTCCCCTCAGGCGCGCCTCGCTGACGGCCCCGCCCACGCGTTTGCTGAACAGCCCAATCACAGCGTCCGGCCTGTCGAAGGGACCCCCCGGCATCGTGTCAGTACGAGCTCCTACGTCACTGTGAGACGCAGCCGCTTGTGAACGACGCGGCGGCTACGTCACCCCGCGCTCGCCCTCGCGGCGTCTGCGTCGGCGCTGGCGGGTCGAGCGTGGCGCTGCCCGGGTCGTAAATACTGGGGCTGTTTTGGGCAGCGCGCTCGCAGGGGGGAGCTGTTAGCGATCTCAGCTAGCGGCGGAGGTGTCTGAAGCCTCTTGCTCTTTGGCACAGAGTGCTAGCTATCTGGTAAGCTGCCCGTAGGTTGTTTTGGCCCGCCGATGCTTATAGTCTGAGCTCTGCTGTTTCGCGGGTGTGGGGTTGGGGGGGGGGGGGGGGGGAGAGTCCCTGTTAGTCATAGGCTCTGGGGGGGTGAAATGTCACCCCCCTGCTTCTCCGCTTTTCTGCCCCCCCCGCTGCGTGTGGATTATGTACGTCTTTGTCCGGCCCGGAAGCAGGAATAATAACGTTCTCCGCTCCTGTGCGGTAACGCGATCCCCGGCCGCGGAGGCGGGCGGTTGAAAGCCGTTACGGCGCGAGGCCTCTCATCGTGACTGCGCGCAGTCAGCGCGGGGTAAAAAAAAAAGAAAAAGAAAAAAAACAGCTGCTTTTTGCAAAGCTTTTCCGCGTATGAAAGGGCGAGCTCCGCGAATCTCTCTCCACAAAAGAATTACTGTTGTGCTTTCAGCCTCGTCTGCTCTACCTGACGCTGACGGCTGAGGGAAATTATCTCCACCGCAGAGCCTTCGGAGTTTTATTGTACGCGACGGAGAGCCTTGAGCCGCAAGCAATTCACGCCGCTTAAAAATAAGCCGAATAATTGCGCGAAAGGCTGAGCGCGCAGCGATTTGCGGAACGGTGAGGCGCGCTCGTCTAAACTGAGTAAATTCGCTGAGGAGTTTCCCAGGGCGATTATCAGGAGCGAGGGAGCGGGAGGCGCCAGCTACAGCGGTGTGCGGTGGCTCCAGACGATGGTGGGGGGGGGGGGGGGGGGGGTTTCAGGCTCTGTGCCCTGTGGCCTCCCCCGCCTCGTTCCCACCCGTCCGTTCCCATTACCGCCGGGGCAGAGCTGCGGGTGTTGCACCGTAACCCGTCCCCCTTGACCACGGGCTGCAACGTCTGTTCCGTTTCTGCCCACTGGGACGGCAGCATCGAGGCTATCTCGGGTTTTTATTTCAAACTGGGCTACTGGAGGTTGGGGCTCCTAGAAGGTGCTTTCAGAAACTCAAATCCTCACCATATTACATCACCAAACAGGGTGACACAGTTTAATGCCGGGGCGGCAGTGCAGTATAATGGGTAAGGAGTTGGTCTTGTAACCTAAAGGTCGCAGGTTCGATTCCACAGTAGGACACTGCCGCTGTACCCTTGAGCAAGGTGCTTAACCTGCATTGCTTCAGTATATATCCACCTGTACAATTGGATACAGTGTAAAAATGCTATGTAAAAAAAAAGTTGCTCTGGATAAGAGTGTCTGCTAAATGCCTGTAGTGTAAAGATTTCTACAGCGTCACTAGGCAGGAAGGGCCTTCTGTCAGCAGATGGTTCCCCGGCCTCATTGTGTAATGGAAATTCCTGGGGCCGGTCAGGCACCTGCTATCTGGCTGTTTTGAAAAGCACAGCGGTTTAGACCCTCCCAATTGATAGACAACATTGTGGCAGTGAGACAAGCCCGCAGTTTCAACTGGGTATTCCAGACTAGGGAACAAAGAAAAGCGGATGTAAAAACAGCGCTGCAAAAACAGTTTTTCTCATCCAAGTCATTTCGTTGAGTGAGGGCAGTGATCAAAAACAAGGGAAGCTAGAGTTTTCGGGAGGTCCAGTGGAACGGTCAAGGTGACTCACATTCAAATCCTCCAGCATTCATTGGAAAGTCAAGGGCAGGGATGCTGGGATAATGAGTCTTAAAGGTTCTGTGGCTGTCAAAAAGTATTAGGTCTTTTGTGATGTCATTTCCATTCTGGCTGCGGGACAGTCTGTTTTATTCCGAGGCGGGGGGTTTGGTGGCAGTTTGGGGGGGGGGGGGGGGGTTACAGAACGTCTCTCGCTTCAGGTCGGCCGTCCCCGCTGCCAGGGCCTCGTCGTGTGGTGCACCTGCCTCACCCCGAATGCCCCCAACCCCCCCCCCCCCCACCCCCACCCCGTTTTATCACCGCGTAGCGCCAGCGCTAATCCGCCGTGGCGAAAGTCTTCAGGGTAATCTCTCTCACACAAACGGGCCCCGGGACAATGGTGGTCGGATGCGCGGCAGCTGTCGCGCTTGACGCAGACTAAACATCAAACCTGCAATAAAAATAGAGTGGGGGGGGGGGGGGGATGAACAGGCTTTTTCTTCTGCTAGGCCCCAAGTATTCATGAGATGCTGAGAAAGCCATAACTCAAGTACGGGGGTGGGGGGGGTGGCGGACCTTGAAAAAGACAGGCTGGCATTTATGGTTTATCTCAGAGGCCCCTGTTTGGAGCAGATGGCAGTTGGTCTTTTTAGCCCATGTTACCGCAGTCTGGTGTTATTCCGGTTAGCAGACAGGTTCTGGCCGTTTCAGTTCAATAATTGAATACATCGTGGTATACATAACATAACAGCATAGCATAGCATAGCATAGCATAGCATAGCATAGCATAGCATAGCATAGCATAGCATAGCATAACATAACATAACATAACATAACATAACATAACATAACATAACATAACATAACATAACATAACATAACATAACATAACATAACATAACATAACATAACATAACATAACATAACATAACATAACATAACATAACATAACATAACATAACATAACATAACATAACATAACATAACATAACGACGAGAACAGGCCATTCAGCCCAACAATGCTCGCCATTTTCCTAACTAAATACGGTGCACTGTGAGTACAGAGTGATCTACCTTTAAAGCTGTCATTGTGAGTGGCGCGATAATAAGAAAAGAAGTAAGACGTTGCAGGTTTTCGTCGATGCGAGACGGGGAGAATACCAGTCGGAAGCTGAACTTCCCGAAGAGCACCAGGCCGCTCAGTTGTCCGTCTTCCGACGATCCTGATGATTTTCCCAGGTCCCCCACGCCCTTCCAAACCCTCACAGGTGTAAGCCTAGCCCCATATTTTCAACAGCCCCGGAGGTTGTTGGTGGTGGGAGCCAAGAGACAGCGTTTAAAATCATTAAAAAGCCGTACCGGGCACAGCTCCCAGCAGCACTGCAGTACTACAAAAAGAAGAGAAGAAATTTAATAGAGAGCGGAGAAGTTTGCAGACGCTGTTTGTCCTATGATCAGGCCTCGTCAACGTGCTCCCTGTTCAGTCGCCCGCGACGGCCTTCTGTGCGAGAGGCCGAAGTGCTTTTAGGGCCTGAGGGGGGAGGAGGCTCTCTAAGACGCTGTGCGCTTTTGGCACAGCGTAGCTGCGCAGTGCGTCCGCGCAGCCCGGCCTTCTGATTCCATCCCGAACAGACACCGGAGCCCTTTTTCATTTATCTGTTTGCGTTTTTCCGCTTGTTAGCCACGTAGCGCGCGCGCCGCGAAGCCCTTTGTTTCCCTGCTCCGCCGTACCAGAGGAAGCCGCCGGGGAACGGCGACGCGCGGGAAAAGAAGTTCGGTCGCGAAAACCGGCTAGTGACGCGAGCTAAGCGCGGAAACTCTGCACTCCTGTGAAAGAACGCAGCGTGTAATTAGGGACGCGTCTTTTCACCTCGAATTGATCGGTGCGCGCTGATAGCGTTGGTAAGAGCGTCTGCTAAATGCCTGTAATGTAATAACTGCCGATGTCGAGCAGCGAGACAAAAGGGCGATTGTTGGGCAGCGCAGATTTGTGTTCTCGGAACTATGCGTGGCACTTGTTTTTGTTTTTTTTGGAACAACTACGTTCCTATGTTCACAACGTGAGGCTAACAGAAAAAGATTAGCCCGTAATTTTGGGCTTCTACCTGTTCCATCCAACTTAATACTTTCCAACAAGAGGACACGCCTCACCTGGCTAACAAAAACACTGGCACTTGAAGTAGCCTTTGAAGCACGGCCTGGTTTCCCTCTCATATTAACCACAATCAAGTAGAATGATAAATTTAAATAGTTCATTTAATGAAGCCTTCTGGCGTTATGAGCTGAAATTGTTCCAGTCCGGTTCTGTTTCAGTTGGTAAATATTGCATTGCGAATAACACTTGGTGTTTGTGGTCACGTATACGAACACCGACTAACGAAGAAACCAGTAGGGTCTGTCTTCTGTCTGAGACCTGAGAGCTCCCTTTAAAAGAAAATGACTGGCATTTATTTTATGAGCGACGTATTCTGTGTGTCTTGCGTTTTACGACTACACTCAGCCTGAATTCATACTGTACACGAGTGAGAGGCTCTGATGGACAGATGTGTGGTGCCGGCCGTAGGGGTGGCCAGCTCTCTCTCGAGCCGAAAAACAAATCCCCCCCCCCCCCGTGGGATGTGTCTCTCGTGTATAAACCCCTCTCTGTATTGAACTTTTTGTGTTTTTCCCGATAGCACCGACTTTGTTTGCTCGCACTCTCGTATTCCGACATCCACCCGGATTTTCAAGTTTCACAGCTATGACAGTCGTGTCGTTAAAAAAAGTCGTAAATGCCTTTCTCTGATGAGCTGATGACTAGGTTTCGAATGAACCAGCATCCCGGTGTTGAGTGGCCTGTGGAACGCACTAGCTCTTCATGTACTCAATTCAGTGCCAATGTTATTTACACGTGTTCCAGAACTCACATGTATTCCGTGCCACTGGTAAGTTAATTCACACGTGTCTCACGCATATCATGTCTTACCGCTCTCAAACCGCAAATTATAAACTGCACATCTTAAGCTGCGAGATGCTCTTTATCGCTGTGTATTTATTGGAATAACACGCATTTGGAATATGAATTTTAACCTTGATACGGCCCGTAATCCTGTATATCCTGTGCATGTAAATGGAGTAATTGAAAATGACATTTAAAATGTATTGAGCCCTCCCTTGTCGATACGACGGCACCCGCCGCCGACTCCGTCCCGAACCCTCCTCGCACCGAGACGCACCCCTGCCCAGCTCACTCTAATCCCTCTCTCTTCTCTTTGGGGTCAAAGGGAGCAGCGGCCTCCCCATCCCGCGCCCGACGACGACGCCCCCGAGCGCGTGCGAGAGTCGCAGCTCATCTGAGAGCACGGGGAGCGCTCCGCCTTCAGGAACGCCCCCTCTCTCTCCCCCCGCTCGCCGTCCCGGACAGACGACCCCAGCCCTGCAGTAACATCAGTGTCACACCGCGCGTTACACAACGCGCGACACCGTAGCTTACGTCAGATCTGCACGTTTGAGAGTCTCTTTTGCACACCGAGAGGGGCTTGACCGTGATTCCTGTGCTCGTTTTATTACTGTAATTACCCTTTGGTATGCTCTCGGCGACCGCGCTGGCGGTTAGCGCCGCATTGCTGTCTGGGGCAGAGTTAACGAGCGCACAGCTCCACGTACGCCGCACACGACTGTCACAGGGGAAGCAATTGGGCGCCATTAAATTTAGCGTAATTGCAGCATAATCGAGCGTAAAGCCCAAGGTGTGGCATCTCCATAAACTGTGTATTATCATTAGTGTGTCAGGTAAGGCCTTCCACAAGACTGCTCAAGGCTCTTTTTACAAAGATATGCAGCATTTATGTGCTCTTCCTTTACGCACTTCCTTATTGCACTGAAACTTTGTTCTGAAGTTGCACACACCGTTTGGGAACTGAAAAACAGGCTACTGTAGGATAGCTTTTGTGTGGCCATTGTTTTTATCTCAATGTTTGTTAATTTTAAATTGTGTTTTGTATTTTGTCTTTTGTTGCCGTAGTCGTGCAAATGTCTGTTTTTAATCTTCTTATTTTATAATCGGTTTGGAATAATAAATAATAAAATATTTACACGTTTCCGAATGGTCACTCGTTATTAATTCGCAAGGAACTCTTTGGACCTGTGGGCAGCCATTTTGAAAGGTGTCTGGAGAGACGCCTCTGGTGCCTCATGAGATTTGTTCTTCTCCGCGAACCCTGAATTCCTTCCTGTTGTTCTCTCAGCCCGTCGGTAAGAAACGGCGTTGGGGCGGAGCGTTTGACCGGAGGCGGCGCCAGGTATCTGCGGAACGCCCAATCCCGTGTCAGCGAGTTTTCATAAAATGACAAATGGGGGGCCAGAGGCTTTTTTTAATCGTGCGCCCCGGCCCTGGTGTTTGTCTGCTGAGGATCTCAACGGAGCGGGGAGGCCCGTCTCCCGTGCCTTGTACCGAGGGGTCCCGGGGCTCGTTTTGGGGGGTCCCCCCTTCCTCCCCCCCCGGTGCTGTTTGACGGGGAGGTCCAGGCAGCGAGGGAGCTCCTTCATGCATCACCGGGCGCCAGGACAAAAACAGTCTTGTTTTTGAGGGCCGCGGATGGGTGATGGCTCGCGGGCCCACCGCGGGGTGGGCGCCGGGCCTCGCGCTGTGAGACGGGCCGGACGGAACGGCCTTCCGGGAAATCCCCTCACGCCCCGTTAGGAACGATCGCCATGGGAACGCTCCGCCATTCTCGAACATGAGCTTTTTTTTTTTTTTTGACGAGATTTCCCGCGCGGACTTCGGCCGTCGGGAGGCGTGAGTAACGCGGCGGGCGCGGCGGGGTCGTGACCGCGAGCTCGCCGCGGCAGCGCCGGGGACGCTTTCGGACAGAGCGCCGGGAGGGGCGGTTATTAACGGCTCAGAGAGAGCGAGCGCCGGCGCTGCGGGGGGACGCGGTCGCGGTCACGGTCACGGTCACCGTGGCGTTGAACTCCACTCTTCCTCCAAAACGTTGCAGCTGGTCAGAGCTCTCCCGGAACTGCACTTCAGCTCTGCGTCCATTTCTTGTCAGCTATAAAAATAAAATATGCCAGCTCTCACTTATTGCATTGCCTCCAATCACTTTTTTCTTTCTCCCTCTCTCTTCCCTTGTCTGTATGTGTCTGTGAGTGGGCATTTGTGTAAATGTGGTCTCATTTTCTTTATTTCTTTTGGCCTGTGCAATAAAGGAGACCCAAAAGTCAAGTCTCTCTCTCTTGCTCTCTCTCCCTCTCTTGCTCTTGCTCTCTCTCTCTCTCTTTCTTGCTCTCTCCCTCTCTCCTTCTCTCTCCCTTTCTTGCTCTCTCCCTCTCTCCTTCTCTCTCCCTTCCTCCCCCTCAATCTCCCTCTCTCTCTCCCCCCCTTCACCTCTCCCCCTTCCACTGTGACCCCCTTTTTCTCTCCGTCTCTCTCTCTCCCCCCTCTCTCTGCCCCCCCCTTCCCTCTCTCCCCTTCCCTCTGTCTATCTCGGGGCTTGCAGGCCTCTTTTCCTCTCGCCCCCTGGTTTGATGTCCTTTCTCAGCCTGTCAGCCCGTGAGCAAACACAGCCGACCTGCAAAGCACCATGGGAGGGGCGCGTCCGCTCTCCGCCGATCCCCACGCGCACAGGCGCTCGATCAGCCTCGCAGTGAAACTGCGGCGAGGGCAAACCCTCGTCCGCTCATTAACAGTAATTATCCCCCATTAACCTTGGCTCCTTATGCATGCGCATGCCACTCTCATTTTAATTAGCCAATAAAAGTGGCTTCTCACCGTTCATCTGGTTTTGTTATTTTTATGTTTTCATATAGCTGTCACCTGCCTTTTGTTTAGCGTACAGCCCTGGAACAGTTTGTTTGCTGTGCTAAACTGCGGTATGAGCCTGCCAATTATTCATGCAGCGGATGAGTCATGTTCAGGTCTCCTGGCACCTGATGTGTTGTTTCGGTTGCTCGATCAAACGCAATTCCATCGCATGCTCTGCGTCTTTCAAAAGTGTTTTTCTTCAACAGGCAGTTTAGCATCTGGAGCGGTTTTGTGTAGCTTTGCAGGGGTGTGATGAGACTCCGTATCACTTTCTTCACAAAATAATAATACCCAGTATCTTTGTTTCTCTCTGTGATAATACCCAGTGTCTGTGTTTCTCAGTGATAATGCCCAGTACCTGTGTTTCTCAGTGGTAATGCCCAGTACCTGTGTCTCTCAGTGATAATGCTCAGTACCTGTGTTTCTCAGTGATAATACCCAGTACCTGTGTCTCTCAGTGATAATGCTCAGTACCTGTGTTTCTCAGTGATAATACCCAGTACCTGTGTTTCTCAGTGATAATGCTCAGTACCTGTGTTTCTCAGTGGTAATGCCCAGTACCTGTGTCTCTCAGTGATAATGCTCAGTACCTTTGTTTCTCAGTGATAATGCCCAGTACCTGTGTTTCTCTGTGATAATGCCCAGTACCTGTGTTTCTCAGTGATAATGCCCAGTACCTGTGTTTCTCTGTGATAATGCCCAGTACCTGTGTTTCTCCGTGATAATGCTCAGTACCTGTGTTTCTCAGTGATAATGCCCAGTACCTGTGTTTCTCAGTTATTATACTCAGTACCTGTGTTTCTCAGTGATAGCTCTGACTCATGTCTCTCTCTCTCTTAATAATCTCTCAGAGTGGTGACCTATTAAGCTGAGGAATGTGGTGAGCGGGCCTCAGTGACCTTGTAATGACTGCGTCCCGGTAGTTCAGGATCAAAGGCAGCCTACAGCGGAGGGGCGGGGCGGGGCAGGGCTCTAAGGGGTCCCCCTTCCTAAACCAAAGAGGGGTAGGAAGGCCTTACCTCTCTTTCAATGGGAATGTTCTGAAGTCTGAAATTGTTCTGAGAACAGTTATGATGTCACACAAATACTTACTGTTGGGCATGTATGAATGCGTTTGACTCCTGATGCTGGACAGTGCCTGGTGTCTTCATTGCGCTGGAGCTGGGGAGGAGTGGGTTGTGATTTAGTCCAAGCTGCAGTTGGCAGTATTTCTGTTGAAGTATCACTGACCCCCCCCTCCCCCCCCCCCCTGCTGTAAATGAAAGGCGCCATAAGTATTTTCCTGTGAAATTTGTCTACAGATGCATAAATGGTTACATTTACGTTCTCTGTTTTGTATGCAATCATTCTGAGCCCCTTTAAGTACGAAGCCCGGTTTGAATCCGCTGTCTCCTCTCTCGTTTGACTGTCAGTTTCAGAGTGGAGGGGAGGAGGAGGAGCGGACTCCTTAAGGCCGCCACCCTCGGCTTAAAAGGGTGCAATTCGTCAGAAGGGCCTTCCTTTGAAGCGAGCCTCAGTACGACAGCCCTTGTTAAAGACACGCTAACAGCTAACATCTGTGTGATCAAGCAGGAAAAGCAGAAGGGTTTAATTATTGACATTGTCCTCTGATGCCCCCCCCCCCTTTACCCCTCCCCCCCTCCCCCTTCCCCCAACAGGTAAACCGTGACCTTTTTTCGAGATGGAAACGGACAAAGTGATGCTCTCCGGTAGTTAATCTTTAATGCCTTGTGTGCGAAACTTCCCGGTTCCCCGGCTCAGACCGAGAGCGCTAGCGCTAGCCAAACCGCCAGTCATGCTCGTGGATGATTATCTCTGGACTGGCACAGGGAGGGGTGGGATTGGCCAGAGGTCAGGGGTGCTTTCTGTCTCCAACTTTTTTTGGGTGGAGCTAGGTTGGGGGGGTGGGGGGGTGGGGGGGTGGGCAGGAGTGAGGTCAAAAAACTCCCGTTCTTCCACTGAGCCGTGGGAAGTGTTCAGGCAGGATGAGTGGAAGATTCGCATCTGTTTCCTGAGAATCCTGTGCTGGTATCTGCGTTCAAAAAAAAAAAAAAAAAAACATTAAAAAAAAATCTCATCCTGTGCATCTGGTGGACGAAAACGTGACGCGCGTCCCCGCCCTTAGCTCACAGCCGCCGGCGCTCACCGCCACACAGTATGTGAGAGCATGCGCCCCTCCCCCCTTCCACCCCACCTATGTGCAAAACAGTGCCCCCCCCTCCCCCTTTCCTAGTCACCAGTCCTCAGAAGAGTCGAGTGCTTGTCATTGTTTGTCACCTGAGAATTTTATTAGAACGTGGAGCGCTTGTAAGGAGGCGGCGATTTCTCTGCACTCACTCTCATAGGCTGAAGCCTGTGCTGGTGGATCCCAGAGCAGTGAGATCCCTGATCCTGTGATTCCCCTTCAACCAGATCCCACGGACAGGCCTGTGGTTCGCCTCTAGCCTGTTAGCGTATGTAAGCTATCGACCGTCCGTGCGAGGAGCCGCTCCGTGAGGATCGCAGGAGGCTTGCTTACGCGGCCCGGGGGCGCGGTGCGGTCAAGCTTCTCGCCTCAAGGACGGCTCGCCTCGTTCTCCGCGCGGCGATCGATAAATCACCTCGCTGCGATCGCTCATTATCATGGACTCCCGATTACGGCTCCATATGCATGACCTCGCCTTCGTCCCGAGTCCATAAACAATCGAAAGCGAAATGCGGAGGAAGTGCTTTATTGGCGGTTGCGGGCGTACGCCAGTCCCGGCCGAGCGCTTTCCTGCAGCCCTTTCCCCAGGCCCAGCTGCCCTTGAACATTTCTAAGACCGTCCTTAGTTTCTCCTGTAGGCAAGCCCCGCCCCCCCACCCCCAAATCTGATCTGCTGCTTGTGTGGGGTTAGGAAACGCCTGTGCAGCATGACCCGGCTGACTCAGGTCATCGCGAGTACCCGGTGCTACCCTGACCTGCCCGTGACAGAGCACCTGGGAGCTAAGCAGGGGCTTCACATGGCGTAGCCTGGACATATATTCATAAAGCATCTCTGGTCCGGAGAACTGATCTAGGATCAGCCTTGCCTTTTAGCTCTGAATGGGCAAGGTTGAGATAAGGAGGGGGAGGAAACCTGACCCAAGATTAGGACTTGCTCCTCTGGTGTGCTCTATGAGTATGGGAACTGGTCTTTCTTTCAGTCTGACTTTTCTTATAATTTATGATTCTAATTAATGTTTTCTGTAAGTAGTGCCTACCTCGATTGCTTGGTAAGTTTGAAACCGCAATCTTAACTCTGGTTCCTGGTTCCCGGTGCTAGTTTGCTCGGTTCTTTGTGTTTGATAGTCAGCAGTCCTGCAGGTGGACGGCTGTAGTACGTTTGCACACAGTCTGTATGCCGCTGTCTTTGTTCAGTCTTTTCAGCAGTGTAGCCTCATTAGCTAGCCCTAATTCAAGGCACGCATAATTAATTGGAAAGTCCCGTTTCAGAGACCCGAACTGCTCGTTATTAAAGGTCATGACTCATCCTCCTTAGCTTCTGCCCAAGGGCCGTGTGCTTTCTTCACTGGTTACAGATAAACAGGGTCAACCGTTGAGGTCAACTTTCAGATCGCTTCTGCCCGGTTTCAATGACTCTAAAATGGAAAATAACATCAGAAATAGTGTCGGAAGAGCTAAACGGGGTCGGCACTTGTGTCGAAGGAAGACTGGAAACTTGCATCGTTTGCACCGTTGATATTTTAGCCCCAAAGCATGTGTAAAGTGAGCTGGCTTCTACATCAGAATGATGTTTGGACATAATTAGACTTTTTTTCTTTTCTTTTTTTTCCTCTCCAAACAGTTCCCGTAGTTTCCTGCTAGGGTTTTTGCCAGCTGGGAAGGAAAGCACTGAATAATTCTAATCAAGTCCACAGGGGTGTTCTGAGTAAAGAGATGAGACGAAATGTTGAGTTTGCACCTATGGGGGAAATGCTGATGGTTTATTTTCAGACAAAGTGTGCCCAATATTGCGTTGTAGATGTAGAGCGCGGTTATTTTAAGCGCGATGCCTCAACAGCCGCAGCGGGATGTCTGTCACATTCGTTTGTTTATGTCTGGGTTTCTGAGACTTCCTTGTGTGTGCGAACTCACACGGAGGACAAATTAATGATTTTACAGCCCTAAATTTCTTCCCGGGGTGACTGGATCAGGAGGTTTCCCGCCACCGGGCGTGCTTTTGGGACAGTGGAAGAGTTTTCCGGAAGGCTGTCGGGGCCTCGGCCTGTGCTGGATCACATGAAAAGAGCAGGAGGCTGGCTGTCCTACTGCCTGCTCTGCCAACAAAAACAAAACAAACCATAGCAACATCGCTTTTGTTCCCTCTCTGAAACACGAAGGGAAAACTCAATTTGAGCAAGAGAGAGAGGGGGACAGAGAGAGAGAAAATTCTCCCTTTTTCCTAATCTCCCCCACCTTCCTTTGGGCAAAGAGTAGTTCAAGGTCAGAGATATGAGCTGAGCTTCCTGTCTGTATGTTGGTGGCTTAGAGCAAACAAGCAAGGCTGTGCAACCATTTCTGACAACCTCTCTACCAAGAATCTGACCGCAAAAAAAACTATTTTAGAGCTCTTTTCGAATAAAAATATAATTGTTCTCTCCAGAATTGTCGCTTGTAACACAAATGCATTTGAATGAAAATATCTTGTGGACTCTTGTGGTGATTACAGAGTACAAAAGGCAGAAGAAACTCAATCCAGGATAATTAAAATAGGGGCTGTGCCTTAAATATGGAGGTTGGGAGTAATCTGCTTGGTCATTGGCCGCCTTCCACAAAGGCTCCATGGGTAGAATGCGAGGCCTGGGTCGTTGCATAATGTCCCCATGGCGACGTTAGTTACATTTTCTATACGCTGCTTTTTTTTCTTTTTCTTTTTTTTAATAAGTACCCATTGTCACCACTGCGGGTTCAGTTTCCCCACAGCCCAGGCTATTGTGCTAACCAATGTTCACCCCTCAGGCACTTTGAAATTACCAGTAATTTAAACTGTTGTCTCCGATCGGCTTTAATGCGCGTCTGATATCTCGTGCGAGTGCATGTTGTGTTTGACTCCTTTCGCTTTCTTTTTCTATTTTTGAATTTGATACGTAAATATGAGCTCGCTTTAGCAGCTGTGTGTGCCGTAGCTAGTGTGTGGTGAGCGTTCTGGCACAAAATGGCTGCCGTGCATCACGCAGGTGGGTGCTACACGTTGGTGGTGGGTGAGGTGAGTTCCCCCTCATCGCTGTAAAGCACTTTGAGCAATCGGGAAAAGTGCTGTATAAACACAATTCATTCATTCATTCATTCATTCAAAGTTTCACGGCGCTGAAAAATAAAGTTTGTTCAAACCACAATATAACTAAAACTGAACTTAATATACAGCAACAACAACAAAAAATATTCTTCTACTATTTTTTGATATCACACTGACGTTGTGTACCAGCATGCGCATACGAATGTGTGCATTAGGCGCTGGGTTGAGGTCTGCATATTTAAACGTGGTGAAACGCGCTCTGTGCCCTGCGATGTTGCAGGTCTCTGGAATGTTCTGCAACGGTAGTTTATTTGTTTTTGACGGAGGAGTGGAACGCCGGGGTCACAGGGGCCTCACAGATACATTTACCCTGGTGAATATTTAATCCACCTGCTGTTTCCATGCCAAGAGGACCACCTGCTACCTCAGCTTTTCACGTGTTGCTCCAGATTTCAAAACCCAAATCAGGCCTGGAGTTTTAGCGCAATATTGTGATGTGCGTGCATGCGTTGTTTGTGTCTGTGTGTGTGTGTGTGCATGCGTGCATGTACGTGTGCGTGTGCATTTGCGTGCGTGTACATGCACATGTGTATGCATGTACTGCTTCCATGGTAAGCAGTAGTTGTTCAGCAGAAAGCACAAGCAAACAGCTCTCTTCCTTCTGACTGAGACCAGAATCCTGTTTATATTCTCTGACTCATAATTCTTTGACTCAACAAACTTTTAACACACATTATCAACCAAAAAAACTACATCAGAAAGAGAAAACAAGAAGAAATAGTCACCATTAATCAAAGCCAAGTCATCCAACTGCCCTCATTTCACAACCCTCATCAGCCACACAAACTGTACAGTGTGTTCGAGAGAGAGAGTTAAAGGTGTACTATGCAGAACATTAAGCCTTGCTGTGGTTCTATGTTTACAATCAAAGAAGTCTTTTCCTCTGTCTTCAACCCCGCCCACTCACCCAGAGTACCCCACCTAACGTGTCTAGCTGGATAGCTAGAGGTAACATTATTACCATGAAATGAGCAAACGTGAGCGAAAGTAAGAAGGCAGATTTGATTATAGCTTAATTCCATGATGTTAAATGTAATAATGGTTTTATTGTTGCAACTTTTATTTTGAAAATTTCAGTCCCTTGCAGAAGACTTTATTGCGTGTGTGAGCATGTGAGTGTGTGTGTGTGTGTGTGTGTGTGTGTGAGCATGTGTGTGAGTGTGTGTGTGTGTGTGTGTGTGTGTGAGACCATGTGTGTGAGCATGTGTATGTATGTGTGAGAGAGAGAGAGTATAATTGGCCTGTCAGATGGCGCCGGAGCAGCGAGCTGTCATCAGAGTCTAATAAAGCTGAGCCCTGTCTGACTGCGCCCGTCACAGCGGCCCGACGGGCCCTGCTTATCGCCGCCATCTCTGCCATTACAGCCAGGAACTAATAACTGCCACTGCTCTGTACCCATGAGGTGTGGGCTGCCACATTCCCAGCCCCCCCTCAAACAGAAAGCATCCCGCAAGATTACTCCTCCTTTTAGTGTGAGGATTGCCGCCATTGCCAAACATTTGTGAGGCGAAAGCATGTGGCGTAGTATGTGTGTATTGCAATGCAGTGTGGTTTACATGTCGTACAGTGGCAGTAGTTCCCACCTCCGGATTGGTCCCACACTAACAGTGACTGCCCTAATGAAAAGGACACAATAGGGAAATGGAGCCAAAATGGACTCTTCCAGGTATAGTACATACATCAGGAGATACCATAAAATGTAGAGTTCTGGGGGTTTTGGAAACAAAGGAACTCTCGAATCCATGCACCCTCACGGCGTTCTTATCAAATTGCAGACTATAATTAATTATAATGGAATACAGAATAATTTTTGCAGATTGGTAAATGCTAATAACTATTTTATTTTGTGGCTTAATATTTTACCTGATGGTAAAATCAGACTGATTTTTTTATTGTGTTTTGGATGTAAAAATTATAGGCAAATTATGGAGGTGCCCAACAATAGGTGCCTTTTAAAGCCAACATTTCCTCCGTTTGCCCGTCTGCATTTGGACCACACCTGCACCCTCAGGTTAGACTTCCATGTGAAAGTAGTTCAGACATAACGTGCACAGGGCTAGCGTCCTAGAGCACCAAGAGTGAGCTGAAACCAACGGTGCGCCTTGGGTTGTTCCGTGCCCCAGTTCTCAGAACTTCCATGAGAATCCGGGAGCGTCCCGGTGGAAGTACCCTCGAGATTCCTCGGATAGCGCCGCAGGGATTCCTGGTGGGGTTTGCGACCGTTGTGGGATTTAGCCAGGAGCGGCTCAGAACCGACGCGATCTGATCTCGGCTGAGGGGGGCACCGGCAGGCCGCGGTTAATGAAGGCTTAATGGAGTGGCTCTGGCTCGTTACCGCACGTCGATGCCTGCCGTATTAATGGTGCGGGGGGGTGCGGGGGGGTGGGGGGGGGGGTGGGGGGGTAATGGTGCGTGAGGGAATTCGGGGCAGGGCCTCATCGGGGGGGCGGGGGCCTGAGGGGGTGAAAGGGCTCCAGTCGGGGGTGGTGGGTGGGTGCGGATCAAAGAGACGGGAGTAATTACACCTCGTTAACCGCTCTGGAAACAGGTCATCACCGCCCCCCCCCCCCCCCCCCCCCCCCCTTCAGAACTCGCCATTCACAAAACCAAACGCTGGACAATTCATTTCACCCCCCCCCCCTTCCTGTAGGTCTTTAGAGTGACCTGGAAGTATCTGATTATGCCCCCAAAGTGAACTGGGACACACAAGTCAGACCGTGCATTTTAGCTAACCATTAGTCAGCTCAGGGAAAATGTCAATTGAGCATCAAATCTCACTTCGAACGACATGAAAATAGGCAGTAGGCAGTGGGCAGTGGACACACCTGCGTCTGGGGAGAGAGAAAATAGGCAGAGGCCTTTTTGAGTCCCTGAGAAATGGAAATAATGGACTTGAAGCCGTGAACTTTCCTGAGAATATCCTTTTCCCTGACGGGTGTGGTACCAAATTATCTCTTGCCCCTGCCCTGCCCTGCCCTGCCCTGCCCTGCCCTGCCCTGCCCGGTCCCTGGAAAGCCAATCGCAGCGGCCAGTAAGTGGGCAAACAGGACGTGACCTCAGAGGAGCCAGTCCAGGTGATCTGCTCCGGTTTTGGGCCGCAGCACAGCTCCAGAGCTGGCCTCCATTTTGAAAAAACTTTCTCCGAGATGTTTATTGCGTTATTCCCCAGACAGCGACTCAGGCTTGCACTTGAAAGCAACTTACTTTTTACACAAAGGAATTAAATTACAGCAACCGTCACGAAAGGCCTGGAAACGCTGAATTTATATAGGTCACGGTTCTTCTGTTTCCACCCGTTTCTGCAGGTGGTTCTCTTGGCTTTCCGCAGGCTCTGGAGGGCAGTGTCTCGTGACTGTTCAGAATGACAGGTGTATGACTCCTCGGGACATAAGCAAGTGTAAGAGCACAGCCAGGCCTGGACGTGCCCACACACGCCATACTGCATAAGCCTGTGTGATTTGCCTTCCAAAGTGTAAATGGAACCACCTTAAATGTTATTTTGTCATGTTTTTTTTTTTCATTGAGATGAGTGAGAAGCGATTTAAATACACTGTCAACAATAAACTATTGACAAGGAAATGTGGTTGAAGTTATTTACTGTGAAAAATGTTGAGGATATATTTTTACCGCGATGAGAACGAGGCCTGTGTTTGAGCCGGGTTCCTTTCAAATGCGATTCTTCGCAGAGACGGCTGGAACCGGAGGAAGAGGAAGAGGAAGAACGGCCGCGGGACGGAGCCGTTCAGGGGGCAGAGGTCACGGAAGGGGCAGCCTGTCCTCCTCTCAAAGAGGAACGGCAGGCAAGGTGGCCGGGTCAAAATAAAGACTCAACGAAAGGCCAACTGCAAGGGAAGAAAGGGGAAGCGAAACAGGACAGTGACACCAGGGGCACCCCTAAGTGCCAGACACAAGGCCACGAGGCAGACGCGGCGGGTTAGAAAAGGGACAGGTCAGACTAGACCAGCCAATGCGCTAGTCAGGAATGAATGGCGGAGTTTATGAAGCGTATGAGGTGAAACTGAATTGATATGTTCAAGGCAAATGGGAAAGTTGGACCCTGATGCCATAACGAAAATGTGTGAGGGGCTTGGAGGAACGGGTCAAGAGAGCACCTAAAAAAGGCTGTGAGTATTTGGCTTTGAGGGTAGATTTTTGGAGGAGGTTTGTTGGAGCAGATTCTCAGCAGTATAAAAAATTCACAGATTTTTTAGGAGTGAAACTTTCTTCAGCAACTCCAGCCTTTTTCCTCTGAGTTGCTGGTCTTTCCTCCTGTGACACCACAGGAAGGTGAGAAACAAGGGGGGGGGGGTTCTTTTTTCTCAAGGTGTGTGATTAATTTTGCTTTTATATTTTTAGATTCTTAATATTTTAGATTTGTAACATGCTTTGTTAGAGCAAGGGGCACACATATAACCAAGAACTTGAGTCAAGAGGTCTGTTTGAATTATGCTGAACTTTCAAATGTACACATATCTCAGAGGAACTCACAAAGGTGTTAGAAATTGAGCCAAAGTAAAGTAAATACATGATCTCTATACTAGGGTGGACCCATATTTACCATCAGCATTCCCTCCCCACATATAAAGCATGTGAGACATGTTAGATTGGGCCCAGGTGTGGAATAGGTGAGTCAAGTTGGGGAGCAGTCTAGCATGATTTATGTAAGGGGTCTTCAGCACAAAGTACTACTCAGCAAAAGCTTAGCTGTGGTCCCGTTTGCACCAACCTAAAATCTGTGGTCCATAAATCCTTTGAAAAAGCAGCACAACACTTCATAAAAGTGAACAAACATTTAACTTATTCAAAAACAAAAGCTAACCCTAGCACTAACCAAATGCTATCCTCCCTTAGCCATAACACTTGCCATACTCCTAACGCTAGCTGAACCTTAATTTGAGCCCAAAAGCCTAATTTAAGCCATAGGTACCTTTTGAAAATGTTTGATTACTCCTTTAAAATTAATGAAAAACAGAGTAAATATAATGAATACAATAATACAAATTCTAAATAATGTGTGAGGTTTTTTAAATAAAAAAAATGTTTTCCCTGAAAAACATGCAAACATTATGCATCTTTTTAAGGTCATATGTACCCATGCCACTAGAGAAAATTTTTGGCTCATCCAAGATAAAAAATGAACCCACATCCTAAATTTCTTCAAGATGTCCTAACCTTTTTTCAAGCTGCTGAACCGTAAAATTGCCAAACCCTCAGACTTCTTGTTTTCCTAACCCCAAGTCTAACTTTAATCTTAGCCGTATTAATGTGTACTTGCCTCCAAAAAGAGAAACATTTTTAGGTTATCCAAAAACAATTAACCCCATGGTAGCTCCTGAACATAACCCAAATCTTGCCTCAACCTGACACTAGCCATATTCACTACATGAACAGGTGCATTTGCAGGCATAATTTTGTGCTTGGGGGTGTTCTTGTCTGGACAGTTGACATAAATTGCCAGGGATTGGCCAACCACATCTCAGGACAAGGCTTCAAATCTCAGAGCGGGCAGAGCGCATGAATTAATCGGGAATATCTGAGTCTAGGAAAGTGAAAAAATATTTCGAAATGTCAGCTTTTGATTCAGATGGGCAAGAAACCTTATTAAATGAACAACATGGTGAAACAAAGGAATAGAAATGTGTTTTAAGAAATTTTATTCAGTGGAAAACTAGCAAGGTATGGAGTATAGAATGTGTAAAATATATAGGAAATGAAAAACAGAAATTTTCTCAAATATATTTCTGTTCATTTATTTTACTGTGGTTGTTGCAGAAATATGATTTCCTAGCTATCTAAATAAAAACCTGACATTTTCAAAACTTTTGCTTTTTTCACTTTTTACACATAAGACTGCAATCCTTCATGTTTTTCAGTTTTTCAATTTGAAAGTCAAATTTGCCATCCTAAATTTCTTCAAACACATTTCTATTAATTTATTTCACTGTGCTTGTTAAACAAATTTCCTACCTATCTGGATAAAAAAACATTTTCCCCTTTTTTTCACAGAACACTACAGTCTAGTGTATTTTGTTGTTTTCCACAGAAACACATTATTCAACATACATTTCTTCAACCACATTTATATTCATTTAACTATGTTTGGTACATGAATGTGATTTCCAATCTGAACAAAAGACATTTTCTAAATTTCTGGATTTTTCCCACTTTCTGGACACAACGCATTGTTGAATTAACATGATTTTCTATCCATCTGAATAAAGAAATTACATCATCGAAATTTTTGCTTTTTTTCTTCAAATTTTGGACATTTTGTTATTATGAAAGTGTTATGTATTTTGCCATTTTCCACTAAAACTGATTTTTTTCCATCATAAGTTTCTTAAAACTCATTTCTGTTCATTTACTTCACTGTAAACCTAAAACAAATTAATGTTCATTTATTTCACCATGGTTTCTAAATAAACATGATTCCCTATCTATCTGAATAAAATAATGGTATTTCCAAAAAGTTTTTACATTTTTTTTCACTTTTTGGAGTTTTCCACTGAAACACATTTTTTGTCAAAAAATTTTCTAAAATGAAATGTCACCATGGTTGTGAAATAAAACAATCTACTACACATCGGAATCAAAAATGGCATTTTCAAATTTTTTGCATTTTTTCACATTTTGGACATAAGACATAAGTCTTTAGAATTTTGCTGTTTTTCAATTATACACATTTTTCACCATAAATTTATTAAAACGCATTTCTAATTTATTTTATTTTGTTGCTAAAATTCCATGATTTCCTAAATGTCTGAATTTTTTAAAATCACATTTGCTAAATTTTTGTATTTTTCACCCTCTTTCTGGATGTAAAAAAGATTTTAAAAAAAAAGTTTTTATTGAAACAAATTTCTAAACCTGGATTTCTTCAAACACATTCCTGTTCATTTGTTTCACTGTGTTTGTTGTACAAGCATGATTTTCTATCAATCTGAATTTAATTTTTATTTCCCCTAAATTTTACATTTTTTCACATTTTGGACATAAGTCTTTTGAATTTTATGTTTTCCACTGAAGCACATTTTTCATCTGAAATTTCTTAAACCAAATTCAAATGTGTTTATTTCATTTATTTCAGCATGGTTGTGAAAAAAAACACGATTTCCTATCAGATTCAAACACTGTTTAAACAAGCATAATTCCCTATCTATCTGAATCAAAAAAGGACATTTACCTAGTTTGCTGTTTTCCAGTGAAATACATTTTTCATCAGAAAAACAAACCCATGTATATTTATTGACTTCACCATAGTTATTAGCTAAATATCATTTCTTACCATCTAAAAAAATATCTAATTTCACTTTTAGAATGTTTTCGATGTTTTGGTCATAAGACTCTAGCGTTATGTATTTTGTTTTCCACGGAAACACATTAAAAATAGACTTTTTAAAAGCCCTGTTCAATGTAGTAGACACCACGCATGAAAGGGTTAATACTGCTGTTGATGTGATCACAAGATGCAGGTCTTTCACAGTGCTTGTACATTGTTTTTGTTTTTCTTGCCAGAATGTACGAGGGGTGTTTCTATGGTCAGCCATTTGAAAACTAACCATTAATGCATGCAGTTACAGGAAAATTTGGTAAAACTAATTTTCACTTTTTAAGAATGAATTTACTTACATTTACAGAAGCAGAAATAACAAATGTATAGCAGTCTCTGATATGTGACCTGAAATGACTCATGAGAAGATAAATATTTGTCCACGTGAGTCCACATTGACAAAGGTACCCTTTCCCATTCTCACATAAAATATGGACTTGAAAAAGTGTTTTCCGTTTCTGCTTGTCTTACTGTAAGCTCACTCTAATGTGCAGACCGGCTACTAAACTTTTTAAAATATCTTCCAAATACAGTAGTTAAAACGCATTTCAAAATGTATGCAGCACTACTTTCTTACCGTCAAATAAATTCATGAGGTGAACCGTTTGAAACGGTTTAGTAGCCTATAACGTTTATTTTTCGGTTACAAGGTTGGCTAATGTTTCAAGCCGTCTCAGATTAGTGGTTGCTCGGGCGATAACCTCCAAAACAGTATTCTAATCCACCAGGTGTGCTTATTGAACGCTATCTGGAAACAAAGAGCGGACCTAAAACCGAAACTTGGGATGCTCAGGAGGTCGCGACTTTCAATTTCTCTGACGGGATCTCCCGCCCCCTCTCTCCTGGATTTCTGTCCCTCCTTCCCGAGGTTTCTCACTTTAATTGCGTCGAAGTGAATGGGAGGTTCACACAGAAAAATTATATCTTATGTTTCTGAAGGTGCGGAGCAAAGAAGGGGCTTTTATTTAGACGTCTTTCTATGCGGTTTTAATTTGGTTTGGTAAATCTTAGCAATTTGCCAAAACAGCAAACAAACTTGCGAGATTCGGCAGATTAAACCATTTCATTCGCGTCTGCGTGTGCGTTCTGCTGGAGCTATGAATTAGGAGTGTCAGGTCAACGAACATCGCCGTTCTAAATTGTAGGATCCTGTCCAAGAGTTGTTTGTGTTGGTCGGGGCGGAGGTTCAAAAATGTTGGCGCTTTATAGTGTTTTGCCATCAAGGACAAAGGGGGGAGGATTACTTCACATATCTTAAAGCCAAACCACTTTGCAGAGAATTGAAGGGGACCCTGAGCATAGGCTCGCATTCGAGCGAAAATGTAACCATTAAAGGGGGCGTACGATCTCACAATGCTTCCTTTTTTCCCTACCTTTTCAAGTAGCAGGTATTTGAAGTCTTGGAATGTGACGTCCATTTTCCCTCACACAGTCCCGAAATGGGATTACGTGTGAATGGATTTTATCCGCACCACTTGCCGAACCGAATGAAAACGTCTCAGCCAATGAGGGCTCCCACAGTTAAACTTCATTCCATTAAACGTTTAACGGCTTCACAGAGGGATTTGAGGATTTCAGTCAGCCTGAATGAAAAGTGTTTAAAACTCTGTAAACAGCCTCGCTCTAATCAAAACTGTCAAAGACAGTTGTTAGCAGTAATTATCTGTGTTTAAATGAACCAATGTTGACTGAAGTTCAGTGGACGGCTGTTAGTTGTTAGGGTTTATTTGCAATTTACCCAGAGTACTGTGTTACAGCTCTAATGACATTTTATAAAGTTATAACAGACATAATAGTGCTTTGGGTTTTTACTTTCTTCACACACACACACACACGCAAAACAGTTAATGTTTAAATTCCTTTCCTTTAAATTAAGACTTTAAGAAGGTTTTATTTTGGAGATTGAGCAGGCTATAGAGCAAAACGAATGACAGCCCATCTTATCCTGAGGTGAGACAATGAGCCCTGCCCATCCCTCCGACAGCTGTTCGGTATTTTTCCAAAAGGTGGCGCGTTCCCGGTCAGCTGGCGGTTTACCCGCATCCTTTCGGATCACCGCGGACTAAGCCAACCAGATGCTCCCCGTCTCATCCTCACAAATCCAAACCTTGAACCCCTTTCCGCTACCGCGGAACATTTTTGCTATTAAGCCCTCTTTTCAATCTCTTTATCTTTATCACCCTTCCCCCCCTTCATCCCTCGCTTATCATCCTCCTCCCTCCCTCCCTCCCTCCCTCCTTCCCTCCTTCATACAGTGTTGTGCAGGCAGTGAGCTCTGCTCAAGATTGTGGGGCCTTCAGATCACCACAGTTTTCCCTCCTGCTGTCATGTAGGACAATGAATACATGTCATGAGTCTACACATCGTACGGCTGGGAGCGTCAGTGGGGGGTGGGGGTGGGGGTGGAGGGTGTCTTCACTGCGCAACACCCAAATCGACTCCAACCGACTCCCGAACTCATAACGAGGCCATAAGGGACAAATTTCATGCTTTCTCAACCTGCATTCCACTGGACCCCCTGCAGACCCCAGCCTGTCAAGTTCACGTGTCGTTGTGAGGACCAAGCTGAACAGGCCTACCAGGGAATAGGATTTAAATAAGGCCACTCATCCCAGGGTCCCAACTATGTAACCGAGAGCAGTGGGCTTCATTTTACATTTTAGCAGAGGCTTTTACCAGAGTGACTCACACACCTTACAGTACATACACTCCCATTTATACAGCTGGATGTTTACTGAATACTGATATTCACTAATTCAGGCTTGCTCAATGATATAATGCAACATTATGCTACCCATTATACTACACTGCCACCCAAACCCTTTTCCTCTCTGAAGCCATCTGACTCCTCAACTCAATAAACTGGTTACTTCAGGCACTGTTTTCCAGTACTCCAGTAAAGCCTGAAATTCAGAGCCTAGCACATTATTACATCAAATCATGTTTAAATCATGCTGTCACTATATAATGCATCTGTATATATCTATATACATCTATAATCAAAAGATTTTTTGAAATGAGGTGATATTTATTTTCTTTATGGACTACTGAGGGGTCCCCCAGAGCTCAGGACAGTTTGGGAACCTGAGCTAGGAAACACACCCCTCCCTCTGGGTCACTTCCACGCTCAGGGCTGGGCAGCAGGGGGGTGAAATCCCCCCCTTTCCCCTCCACATTTGCCCTGTCGAGAGCCGTTTGACCTCTCCTTGCCCTGTCCTCGCTCTCGCGCGCCCCCCCCCCCCCCGGCTCTGGCTCACCCGCGCGTGGCGCGATGCTGGCCCGCATCGGGGGCCGTTACATAAGGGCCCGCTGCTTCCCGCCGTGCGGTCCCAGCAGCTGTTCAGTGCGCTCATCGCGCCCCAGCCTCGCGCCGCCAACCGCTAACGATCTCGTGCAATTTGACCTTTCACCCTCCGGTAATCTCTCCTGCTCTCTCGCCCCGAATTCAACGTGCTTCCCACTTAGGTCCGGGCTCTTCTGTGGCGACTGGGAGTCTCTCAGCTAGCCAAACGGCCGCGTTAAAGTCAATGCTGGGTAGCGCATGCCTAAGCCTCGGCCGATTGGCTGTCGCCTGGGGCTTGTTTCCGTGACTCCCGTGGAATCCCTGCGTGAGATGGCTTCCCTTGCTGACTTTACTGGAGTGGAGGAGGTGAGATATACTTCTGCTGTTCCATGACTGAGGGAATGAGATTTCATGTTTTCCATGGTAACTGTGCTTGCAGCTAGTGGCATGACCTGATGGTACACAAAGGTGAGGTATACTCTAGTGCCATAATGTAAACAGTGGTTATATTTCCATTGGCAGGGATTAACGCAACATTAAAATCAATGTTTGTTTCATTTGCTAAATATAAGTGGAGAATAGCTGCATATCAATAGCAATGCTTTCCATAGTATGAATTTACAGTGAGCTCCATAATGTTTGGTACAAAAAGATTTTAGTTTTTCTTGATTTGTAATAAAACAATTCACACGTGGTTAAAGTGCAGATTCTGTTCATGAAGTCTTCTGCGGATAATAGTCGCTGACACATCCACGCCTGCCTCCTGAAGAGTATTTCTGATCTGCCAGACCGGTTTTGGGGGGGGATTCTTCATTATGGTGAGAATTCTTCAGTTATCAACTGTAGAGGTCGTCCTTGGCCTACTATACTCTTTACGATTACTGAGCTCACCTTTCTTTCTTCTTGAAATTCCAAACAGTTGATTTTCGGAAGACTAATTTCTTTCTTATCAGACTTTCTTATTTCTCTGGTTCTTAATGGCTTCTTTGACTTTCATTAGCACAGCTCTGGTCCTATTTTAACAAATGCCAATAACAGACTCCAAAAGGCAATCAAAAGCCTAGAATCCAGACTAGATACCGAAAGCTCTCTTATACCTGCACTAAGGAAGCATTTGAACACACCTGACTAATCAGAAACATTTAGGGAGCCACTTGTTCCAAGTATTATGGTGCACAGAAATGTGGAAGACTGTATAAAAAGTGCTGTAATTTCTACATGGTGAAATTAAAGTGTAGAAAATACCCTTAAAGAAAAGCACTTCAACCACATGCGAATTGTTTGATCACAAATCTAAAATGGTGGAGTACAGAGCCAAATCAAGAAAAAAACATGTCTTTGTCCCAACCATTATGGAGCTCGCCGTATATGACTTTACAATGTCAATTCCTAATTATGTGCATGCTAGAACATGCCTGAACATAACATATAAATCACGTTGGCAGATTGAAATAATTCTGAAAACTGTAACAGCTGTAAATGTACTTCAAGGCAAATGAAAACAGTATGTATTTGTATTAAATCTACCAACACATGGACTGCATTCAACCATCCTCAGATGCACATTATTATGTTTTTCCTGATCATGTAACATTTCCCAACCGAGACCAGTTTTGATACACCTGTCTTGGTGTCTCTTTGGCATACAAATAGAAGTCATTGTGTGAAACTAGCATGGTGAAGTCACTGAAACATTTAAATGTAAATGAAGCTACTCCAGGCAAAATTATATGGTAGTCAAGGCTATACTGCATGTATTAACCTGTGACAAAGTGGATATCCATTCCCTCAGAAATATTATCAAACACTCCCTCATTGTGCTAATTGACAGGCCTTGGTAAGGATATTTACCAGCAATATATTACAACAGGAGTATTTTGTCTTATGTTAAAACTGCTTGCTGAATTTGGTAAGTTGTTGTGTTGACACATCTCAGCAACTTGCATGATTTCACCATGAAATCATGCAAGTTGCTGAGATGAAAATACTGTCGGGCCTACTTTACTCCATACACATAGTTAAAGTGATTAGCATTTTCACCAGAAAGTGCTGATGTTGGATTCAGACTGAGGAATTTTCTATGTGTCTTTCATAAGCATTGCTAGCTTGTCTAATAGACCCTTTGTGTGTAATTTAATCCTTGCAGTATTACTCAACAAATGAAATGCATTCAGGTTTTTTTTTTGTGAAACAGCCAAATCCCATGATATCCACAGGTGTAGATAAGAACAGCTGTTGCTATGTGGAAGTTTTTAACTGCATTGTAGGCAAGTGAGTCAACATCATTTCCGAAGTCCATCACATCAGCGAACCTTCGTGAGCGAAAAAACATCCATGAGCAACGAACTTTAAAAGCGTATTTTCACCATGTACTTTTCAGCATATATGATTATGACAGACTTGCTCAACATCAGGGATGTGTCAGGAAAATAGGCATCTATATAGCTAATATTTAATCCGAATCCACTTTACCTGTCTGGAATCCCTACATGTAAGGCATGTAAGGTTTTGTTGATACAATCTGCTTTTACGTCATTGCTCGGTCAGAACGTGCAAGAGTCAAGAATAACATCTCTTCACGCGCCGGTGGTCTCGAGGTATGGCTCATATTAAGCACAACGGTGCGTGACATTTTGGTCCACACTACACATATCAAAGAGGAAGCAAACCCCTGGAAGAATGAAAAACCGAACTTTGATCTAAAAACTGAATTATTTTAATCAGCGGGCAGTTAATTGGTAAAATAATAACTATCACTAGCTTTTAGATTATTTACTCGACACAAAGTTGGCCTATTTATTTTTATATGTAACATACATTAGATGAGTAGGATGGGTCCAAACATAATCCTCGGGCAAAAAAAAAATGTTTATACCATGCAAGATTCTTAACAACGTGGAGTGACCCGTGCGTAAATTATTTAACCTACACGTGCATGCACTGAAACAATTAATTCGTTCTTATTTTAATCTCCTTTAATTCCACAACAACCTTAGTGTTTACAAACCAAAATCCATCTGCCTAACACGTTTTTCTTCTCAGCAATTACAATGCAGTCGTCAATTGTTCCTTAGTTCTACACATTTGTTATAAATAACATTGGGACTTACGCACATACATTGGGAACACATAAGCAGATAACTGAATGATTTTTCAGCTTGTCAATACTATGCCTGGTGGTACGGACGGAATAACGGACTTTGTGCATTTATTTTCGGTTACTGAACAACTCGGTGAGACTACAGGTGAGTATTTTAGTGGCAAACTATGCATGGTTCAACATCATAGATATGCTACAATTGATGTAACTTAATACGCATGTTGCCGTTTTTTTTCTCTCTTCCATTTAGCAGAGGGAATAACACGTTTAGGTGTTGTGAAATGCACGTTTCCCTGAGTTTATTTACTGGGTGAATGTGTAAGCGTTTCGCACCAGTTATACTAGCGACTCGCAGACAGGTGCGTTGTCCGAGTCCTGGCTGTGCATTGAGCTGAGCCCGGTGTCCGAGTCCTCGTCATTAGTGTCGCATTTCTTTGAAAGTCCCCTAGCCTGTTCCACCCACCCGCTGTTTGCCTCTAAAGAAGGCAACAATTCGGTCTCGGTTACAACAGAGCCACTTGCTTTGCCCTTAACTGATGGTTTCACAGCTTCTTCAAAATCCAGAGACTCCACTTTTTCCAGTAAATCCTGTAGCTCTTTTACTTTCGCATCCCACAGCCCCTGGCTCATGTCCAAATCACCTCTAATAGCCTCCAAATCCGTGTTCAAGCGAAGACCAATATATAAACTCGTGTCCAGCTGCGTTTTGACTCTCTCCTCCTCCAAAAGCAATTCGTTTTCCGACGAAATGTCAAGCTCTGGAGGAGCCACGTCCTTCCCTGTCGCCTGGGTGGCTGTAGTTACCCTAATTGCGGGCTCCTCGACGCTGGCTTCCGCGTCCGCGTTCGAGAGTTTTTCTTGCCGTCGCTTCATCCACCGTTGATTCAGCTCCTCCTGGATCTCTACCGTAATACTGTCCATGAGCGCCTCGTGCTCGGCCAGCTCCTCTTGCAGTCTAATGACCTCCTCGCATCTGCTGGCGTACTCCTCGAACCAAGCGAGAGCCTCCGCAGAGCACGGCTTGTCGCTGTCCCTCTTTGACTCAGCCTCCGGCTTGCCCTCGACCAAGTATGTGTCCTGCACATAATTGATCCCGTGCCTTTTCATCCTGTCAAAGTGAACTTTCGCCTCATACCTGTCAATCTCTCGATCCAGTTCCTTAATCCGTTGGATCTGCTGGCGGATGGTGTGGTCTTGCGATATTACCAGGTGTACTAAAGTTTCCATTTTCTCCACTGAAGAGGCGTCCTTTGATATAGCCTCCTCTCTCTTTTTGTTGATTTTATCCAACTTTCTGAACGCCTTTCTGACAATACGCCGCTGCTTTTCCTGGGAGAAAGCCATCGTTGCCCTCGCTGTTCCCTTGTACACACAAGGACTCTCCTTGCTAAGTACGACCCGCGCCTCCGCGCTCCGAGGTCCGTTGTTGGGTAAGGACGCCGCATTTTTCACCAACACAAACCTCACGTTTTCTTGTTCATCACCCCATGCGGTCCAGAGACGAAGGATTTTTGTTTTGTTCGGCAAAATCCTCTCAAATCCTCTCCATTTCTCCACAATGCAGTATGACTGTGGAGACCCGGAGAGCATAGCCGCAGAAGCGCCCTGCTGTAAGTTCTGATCCTCCAGGAGCACTCTGACGACATCGGCGCAGGTAGTGCGTCTTGACAGCCCAGAGACAAGCTTCTCCTCCCGACAAACCCACACGGATATTTTGCATTCCTCCAACTCCATTTTCAGGTAAACCGACGCTTCATAAAGATTGTTCTAGTACGTTTACTTGGTTTCAGCACGCAGGAAAAAAAATCAACTTTTTTAGCTGCGTTAGGGTTATCCGTTGTTTTGCATTTTACTTAATGTCAAGCTGTCGGTTCCGGTCGTGTCCTCAGGAATTGTGAACCCAGCGTTTCATTTTGTGGCAGATCATCCCCGCTGACTAACAGGCGCAGTCGCTCACTGTGGAGGTATGCGCCGTTATGCATCACAGTTCAGCGAAGGAGGTCCTTTTCAAATACTACGCAGGAGTTTGAAAATCCGTGTGTCCGCCTTCGCAGCATGTGAGCGCTGACTGGTGAATGAAAGCCAATACGCAACACTGCGTCGCCTGCGCTGGACCTGTACTCCCCCGCCCCTCTCCGGAGTCACACTATTTTATATATTTGTTTATCTGTCTTTCAGCTCTGCTTCTTTCCCAGTGTTTTTTTATTTATTTTTATGATTTTTTTTACATTTTGCTCAAGACTGTCTTAAAGCTGTCAAACTTAGTCGTGAGGAGATTCCGCAGAGCTATCGAAGCCCAGTTATTCAAACTATTTTCTATTGCAGCGGGACTTCCGTGGTAATCAAAACACGTTTGTTTTGAAAGTGGCTCCTCTGTCACGGTGCAGGGAGAGGGGAAAGGGTGTGGGCTGAAGCAGGGTCTTTTTAGACACCCGGCCCCAGTGTCCACAAAATGCAGTATCGTGGTGTCAATATCCAAAGCACAGTATCGCAGTATGGTTTCATTTTCTCAGTCCGGCAGAACGCAACAATGCAAAGACGTTCGACGCGGATATCAATCGTTCACGCGCAGGTTGAATATGAACTGAAGTGAAGGAATCTGAAAAGTGATCTCAAAAGTATACAGAGCGAGCGCGAGAAAGAGAACACTGTAGTCTTAATGGCTAAAAACGGAGGGATTTTTTTTTCTCGAAACCGCGCCAGTTGCGCTAGTAGGACTAGCGCCTAAGTGCATTCCCCAGGGCTCTTCAGGTTGAAAACAGCGCTCTCTCTGCGCGAGGACCGGGGGCCTGAAAGGGAACGTGTGCATATCCCAGGATTCAGCTTTGTTTATGCTTTGTGTGGAACATAAAGACGAGTTTCTCTCTCCCTCCGGGTGAGTGGGCTCTTTCTCGTTCTGATTAACTTGGGGCCGGGGCAGGTGTAGTTTAGGTCAGGGGCACTACATGTTTTTTCTTTGGACTTATTTTTTCCAGGGTAGAAATAAGCAAAGCACCCTAAATCGACAGGAGACAATCAAGGGCCTAAGGAATCACTGGGCAAAATGAAAATTTGGCTGTTGTCTTCAATGTCGACAAGTGTTTTTCAGTGTCTTCTCAGTTCTGCTGAATGCCTCCAGTCAAATCTCATTCCGAGCTCCATGTGAAATGGCTTTCAAAGGAGGAAATTGTAACTGAAATACTGCTGAGATCACTACGAACTCCTGTGGCAGTCTTTCAGCAGAGACAATCAGGCACTCACCTGTTTGTTGGTTAGGGTGGTTTTCACTTTTCATAACCTGAGTGGTAGTATTGCGAGGGGGAGGGGGGAAATTTGTATTAAACTACTAACTGAAGGTTATGACATCACCATACCAGTGACTATATAAACTACACTGTACTGCTACACAAAAAGGATTGCAGCTTTCCAGATTGCGAACTATACCCAACTCTGTTTCCTAGCTTGTTAAGCATGAAAGGGCTGGAATAAAATGGGAAGCCAATCTCTCTGTCTTTCTCTGACACACACACACACACACACACACCTCACACACATGCACGCGCACACACTTACACACGCAGACACACGCACACGCACATGCACATCCACACGCACACAGGACTGGCCACAATGTAGTAAATCCAGGAAGTGTCAGACATGCGGGTAGAGAGGGTTCTGATTTGTTTTTGCTTTTGAATAACAGCAACCCTCATTCGCAGGCTGAACATCCCTGCTGACCCCATCGTTGTCTTGGCCCCTCCCTGACCTATAACACAGTAAATCGCCCCACGCAGACTGATGGGGCGAGCCATTGTAATCATTGTGAACAAATTACAGGTAACCCCATCTCTGTCCTGTACCGGAGAAACCACACTTCAGTCTACAGGACCACTATACCATACTGCATACTGCATAGTGCATACTAATGGGATTTGCTAGAGCACAGCTGTGTTTTGAGTGAATGTGGTGCCTATTACTGCTGTCATGGTATCTGAGCTACCAACTTCATCTTCAGTCAAACAACTTGAAAACCAGAGAAGCCTGAACATTCTTCTGAGGGCTAATGAAGCACCCTTTTATCCTGACAGCCTTGCACAGCACCTTCATGTACTCACGTGCAGCGAGAGACCGACAGAGTGCGCTTTTGTGTGAGTGCCCGCGCAGCTGTGGCCATTCACCTGTGTGAACGCACGTCCGTGCACGCGTTCACGTGTGCGCGTGTATGGGTGCGTGTGCGTGTCTGTGTGTTTCTGTGCTTCTGTGCGAGTACCTGCCAGCACCCGTGCGCGTGTCTGTATGCAAATTTCTATGTACACTACGTGACCAAAAGTATCTGGACATCCCTTGGTCTGGGGATGTTTTTCATGGTCTGGGCTAGGTCCCTTGGTTCCAGTGAAGGCAAATCTTAATGCTACAGCATACAATGGCATTCGAGACGATTCTGTGCTTCCCCAACAGTTTGGTGAAGACCCTTTCCTGTTTCAATGTTCAATGACAATGCCCCCAGGCACACAGCAAGGTCCATATAGATTTTGGTTTTGTTGAGAGCAGTGTGGAAGAACATGACTGGAAAGCCAACTGCGAGCCAAACCCACTCAGTGCCCAACCTCACTAATGCCCTTCTGGCTAATTGGAAGCCCATCCCTGCAGCAATGCTCCAACACCTAGTGTAGAGCCTTCCTAGAAGAGTGGAAGTTGTTACAGCAGCAAAGGGTGGACCAACTCCATATTAATGCCTAAAATTTTGGATGAGATGTTGGATGTCAGGTGTCCACATACTTTTGGCTATTTAGTGTGTGTATGCGTGCGTGTGTGTGTGTGGGCGTGCATGCGTGCATGCGTGTGTGTGTGTGTTTGTGTGATCCCAGCACAGTTATAATATCTCCCCATGAGCCTGACCTCTGTGCACTGACAGTTACATTCATGGAAAGTTCCATCTCTGCACCCCCTACTGCTGATGGGGCATATCATCTGTCAAGTGTAATTTCTGGAGATCACTTTATCAGAGGAGGAGAAAAGGGGTAATGTATCTAGCTAACAGTCAGTTGTGCTGCAGGATGTTTGGAGCCAATGTCCAAATAAAGGTTTTATTTCTTGCAATTATGAGGTTCTAGCAAATTAACACGTTTTTAACATAAAACATTCAATAAGTGAACCTAAATATGTTTATCCAATCAATACAGCAGAACATACTTATGTTCGCTATTATTTATTACATTTTAAAAACTGTAATGAACTCAGGTCTGGTGTATATAATACATCCTCTTCTGTATGATGCTGATTGCTTGGTATTGCCAAAATGTACTGTTAATGTAAGCCTTCAACAATAACTTATAAAGTTTATTTTCAACAGCCTATGGAAAGTAAATAGAGTTTGAGAACTTTGGTTCTGATTTGAGAATAACATAAATATTCATTGCAGCTAGACAACTTCTGGTTCTGATTTGAGGAGATGTACATGAATATTCATAACAGCTAGAGAACTTTTGTAAATGAAGCTTTTTCCATTTAATGTGTTGTTTTTTTTTCAGTTGCACATTTAAAAAATTTTAAAAGGATTTTTCACACGGCACATCTGACGAGGCATCAGAGTGCTGCAGCACACCGTTTGGGAAACACTGACCTAGCAAACTACAGGGGGTCTCCTCAAAGCCAGCCGCCAATCACATCCTCCCATTTCACGCCTGCGGTGAATTGTTTTTGCTCAGTGTGGAACATTGGCTTACCCAGTAGCCATCGTACCTTGACTAGATTTCTGTGACTTGTGATTTTAAGCTTCTCACATGGACGAGAACGATATCTGAACGAATGGTTTGAGAGTGGATTGTGCAGAAAATAGATTGACGCGAGTTGTACGAGGCATGGGTATCATCAAACAATCTATGGAGTATGGCGCCCTCTTGTGCTCAACTATTAGTACTAGGGCTTTCTGATGGAGAGCCTGTACATTCATATGACAGCAAGCTCCTCAACCCTGCTGAGAATATTTTTAGGACGCTGTTCTACACCTGACTGATTTTTAAATATGTTTGAATGTATCAGGTGTAGATGAATACTGTCACTATTTTCAAATCAATGTGAATAAAAACGAAAAATCGAACTATATTTAGACATTAAATACATTTGAACATATATGTACTTCTTTGAATTCTATAACTTCTCTAAAGCTTTCAAATCTTATTACTCATTAATCCATTTCAATTCAACGTATTTGCTTAGTTGTTGACATATATGGTGTCATTACCCGAGAGAGAAAAAGTACAAGTTATGGTGCAATTAGACACATCCCCATCTGCATCAAAGGGATGGAAGTTGAGCGTGTCACCAGCTTTAAGTTTCTGGGCGTCCACATCGCCGAGGACCTCTCCTGGGCCCTCAACACTTCGACCTTGGTCAAGAAGGCTCACCAGCATCTGTTCTTCCTGAGGGGACTGAGGAAAGTCCACCTGTCTCCTCAGATTCTGGTGAACTTCTACCGCTGCACGATTGAAAGCATTCTCGCCAACTGCATCACAGTTTGGTACGGCAACTGTTCTGCCTCGGACCGGAAAGCACTTCAGAGGGTGGTGAAACGCATCACCGGTACTCCACTCCCAGCTATTGAGACTGTCCACCACAAGCGGTGTCTGTGGAAGGCGCGCAGCATCGCCAGGGACACCTCTCACCCCAGCCACAGACTGTTTGCCCTCCTTCCCGCTGGGAGGCGCTACAGGAACCTCCGTTCTAGGACCAGCAGGTTCAGGAACAGCTTCTTCCCCTCAGCTGTCACCATTCTGAACTCTGCACCACGGTGATAGCCCCCCAACCCCAGATTCCCCCCTGGACCTCCCAGCCCCCCCCCCCCCACTCAACTTACTCCAATGACTGAACTTTGCACTGCCGCACCTTGCTGATAACATATTTAACATATTTATACCTATCCACTGTCTATACTGTTTATAACTGTCTATACTGTTTATACCATATTGTATTCATATTTATCATATTGTATTCATATTTATTCACTTTCATGCTGTATATACCTTAGCTTTTCATATTCCATATTCTATATTTATATTATACATATGTACATACACCTTACTGCACTTTACTGCTTCTTTTGCACTTCTGGTTAGATGCTAACTGCATTTTGTTGTCTCAGTACGTATACTCTGTGCAATGACAATAAAGTTGAATCTAATCTAATGTAATCTAAATCTAATTTGCCTCCTTCCTGATTTCCTCTATTATTGCATATTTCTCATGCATAGTTGAGTTGTTTCAAATCTTTAGACTATATTTCAGGGGGCAAATTTTTATAAAACTACTAACTGAAGGTTATGACATCACCATACAAGTGTAATATTAGACGATGCGAACCTGAGTAAAGTTTCTCTTGACTAGCAGTGGTTTCTGCCTTGCTATGCGTGCATTTTTGCCCAGTATCTTTCTATTGTGAAGTCATGAACACTAACCTTAGCTGAGGATAGAGAGGCCAGCAGTTCTTTGAATGTTCTTGTGGGATCTTTCGTGACTTCCTGGACGAGTTGTCATAGCGCCCTTGGAACTATTTTTGCAGGATAATCAATCCTGGGAAGATTAACCACTGTCCCAAGTGTTCTCCTTTTGGAGATAATAGTTCTGACTGTCGTTCGGTGGAGTTCCAGAGCCTTACAAATGACTTTGCAACCCTTTTCAGATATATTTCAACAACTTTTTTTCTCATCTCTAAAAGGTTATGAGCAACAGTAACACTTGAGGTAGTAGGTAAATACTCAGAAACCACAAATATGAAAACCTAGTAATGACCGTAAACTAGTTAAGCCTGTTTGGAAAAATACAAGAGAATTGCACAATAATGATGGAAAACTGTGAAAAACAATAATGACGCAGTGCAAAAAATAAAGCATTTTTTTTTTAAAAGAAGAAAAAAGAGAAAGAAATACAATGCAACAACAAAATAGAAGTGCAGTCAAATAGAATTGCAGTCAAAAATAATTGCAGTTAAATAGAATTGCAGTCAAATAGAAGTGCAGTGAATGACAGCTGCAGTTGCAGAAGCCAAGCGATTGAAAAAAAGGAAGTGCTGAAGCGGACTGGGGGGAGGAGCCATGGTGTGATCTGAGAGGGTGAGACTTCAGTCTGTGGCGGATGGGGGAAAGTGTCTCTGCCGTTCCGGCTGATGTTGGGGGGGGGGGGGTCATTACACCACCGGGGGGGCCCAGACAGCAGGCGTGACCTGGGAGTGCAGGCACGCAGAGGGGGAGGAGCCAGGTGTGCTGTGGTCGCAGAACAAAAGGGTCTAGAGTAGTGCCTTTATCAACCCAGCAGGCCAGCACAGCTAGCTATCGGGGGGGGGGGGGGGGGGGGGATATGAGAAGGGGGGTAGCGTGAGAATGATTTAGCAGGTTGTACATCAGGCGAGCTGCAGCATTCTGAATGAGCTGGAGGGGTCTGATCGCAGAAGCAGGGAGGTCAGCTAAAAGAGAGCCGAGTTAGCCCAGTCAGGAGGGAACTACTGCTTGGATTGTATCGTATTGTGACCCAGCCTGATCGTATTTGTGACCCAGCCTGATCGTATTCGTGACCCAGCCTGATCGTATTTGTGGCCCAGCCTGATCTTATGGTGACCCAGCCTGATCGTATTGTGACCCAGCCTGATCTTATGGTGACCCAGTCTGATCTTATGGTGACCTAGCCTGATCTTATTCGTGACCCAGCCTGATGGTATTTGTGACCCAGCCTGATCTTATTCGTGACCCAGCCTGATGGTATTTGTGACCCAGCCTGATTATATGGTGACCCAGTCTGATCTTATGGTGACCCAGCCTGATCTTATGGTGACCCAGCCTGATCTTATGGTGACCCAGCCTGATCTTATTTGTGACCCAGCCTGATCTTATGGTGACCCAGCCTGATCGTATTCGTGACCCAGCCTGATTGTATGGTGACCCAGCCTGATCGTATTCATGACCCAGCCTGATCGTATTCGTGACCCAGCCTGATCTTATGGTGACCCAGCCTGATCTTATGGTGACCCAGCCTGATCTTATGGTGACCCAGCCTGATCGTATTCGTGACCCAGCCTGATTGTATGGTGACCCAGCCTGATCGTATGGTGACCCAGCCTGATTGTATGGTGACCCAGCCTGATCGTATGGTGACCCAGCCTGATTGTATGGTGACCCAGCCTGATCGTATTCGTGACCCAGCCTGATTGTATGGTGACCCAGCCTGATCGTATTTCTGACCCAGCCTGATCGTATTCGTGACCCAGCCTGATTGTATGGTGACCCAGCCTGATCGTATTTCTGACCCAGCCTGATTGTATGGTGACCCAGCCTGATTGTATGGTAACCCAGCCTGATTGTATGGTGACCCAGCCTGATTGTATGGTGACCCAGCCTGATCGTATTCGTGACCCAGCCTGATTGTATGGTGACCCAGCCTGATCTTATGGTGACCCAGCCTGATGGTATTCGTGACCCAGCCTGATTGTATGGTGACCCAGCCTGATGGTATTCGTGACCCAGCCTGATTGTATGGTGTGTGTCTTTAGCGTCCAACGGAAGCACTCAGGAGCCGTACTTGCACTCACACAGAGCTCTGCTAGTACTGCGGCACACCTGAAACACATCATTAGAGGCCCAATGAAATGTGAAAGGCACAATAACTGATGCAAGTTATAAAGCCTGACGGTCATCTTGCCATAAAATCATAAATGCCAGAATGCCTTGTGAATGATTTGCTTTGAGTCGGATTTACCCATTCACACCCAGATAGCACCCGCACGGAGAGCGGAGGCTCATGGGTAAAATCCTGATGGTATACTGGGCTGTAGACAAGTGCGTTTGGGGGGCTGTTGATTAACCGGTTTATTCCAAAAAATTGTCCATGCTCCTCCTCAATTTGGAATTGTAAATGGCCTCAAGTCACATCCTGGTAAATAAAAAAATAACTCTCAAATTCACGGTTATCACATATAACGTATACCAAATTGCAGTAAAAATTTAGAACAATAACTTTAGTGTTAAGTTTTAATTCAATCCTGAAAATTAACTTGGCATAGTTAAATCTATTTTTTTTCTTTAAAATAATGTATCTTTTGTGACAGTGCCATGTCGAAAGTGCCATCATTTACTTTTACTGACAAGACAGAACAAAAACGGCTGCGAGATCAGTTTGTGAAATGCTCATTTTGTTGTCTCTTTGACGGTTGCATTGCCTGTCTTCGCTATCCAAACGCTGAGGTCTTGGAGGATAAGCCACTCTTTCTGATCTGCAGTGACCTGTACCCTCAGGCAGTCCGCGGGCTTTCTGACCCCCAAACCCGGCCCTTCCACATCCAGAGTTCCGTTCACAAAATGCCCTATTTTGCGGTACGTCTGGCAGGCGTCGAGGCTCCCTCCGCGGGCTCCCGCCCAGCCCACCTTGGCCAGCCCCGCCCTCAGGATGTCCCCGCTGTGTTCCGGGGAGCCCGTCAGGACCCGGACCCTCCGGAGCGCCGCTGGCTCCCTGAAGCGCACGGAGACGTGGCTCCCGTTGGCCACCCGCTGGCCCCAGAAGAAGCCGAACCCCTCGTAGGCCGCCTCCAGGGTGTTCCCCTCGTAGGCCTCCATGTCCGTGGACACCGCGGCCGGGGGGTTGCCCCCGGAGGGGCCGGTCCACTCCCGAAACTCGTTGTCCTTGAGCGAGTTGGCGCCCCCCTGGAAGGAGGAGAAGGAGCCCACGTGCTGGAAGAGGGAAGGCTGCACGCGGAGCAGCTCTCTCTGGGCCTTGGAGCGGAAGAAGTGGTCCAGCAGCCAGTCGCAGGGCATCTCGTCGTAGAACAGCAGGAGGAAGCGGGCCAGCGCGGGCAGGTCGGAGCTGTGGTACAGCTTCCCGATGTAGCCCAGCTTGGAGAAGGCCATGGTGGTCCAGGGCCGGGAGGAGGCCTCCACCTTCCTCCGGATGGACAGCAGGAAGTTCCTGGAGCAGCGCACGTCGTCCTCCAGGACCAGGTGGTAGCGGGCCAGGCCCGCGCAGAAGTTGGACAGGAAGGCGTAGTCCACGTTCTGCTTGGAGCGGTACCGCACCCGGTCCTCCGAGTCGCCATAGTTACGCTTCAGGCCCTCCAGGGTCGGGTAGGCCGTCCGCGGGGAGGTGATCAGGAGCAGGTGCCTGGCGGCCAGTTGCTCTCGGAACCTGTCCGACACCTCCCGCACGATCTGCTCTCGGACTGCCGGGTCCCAGTCGGCCAAGTAGACCACCAGGACCATGTCCTCAACATCCGACTCACGGGACTGCTGGAAAACGGACTGAAGCGTTTCCAGCAGGTAGTTCTCTTTCTTTCTTCTCACTGAAGATATTCCTATAGATATGTATTCTGCACAAACACAAATCATTTTCAGTGACTAAAGGTGCTAATACTTTTCTTTTATTGAACATTAAGAATGTGGAACATGCTGTCATATTTTTAAAATGATAACACTGTTTTTTTTGTCGTAAACACTCCCTTGATCTTGATCTGCTTGCAAAGGATAGTCCGCCCTAGAGTTAATATGGATAAAGTTCATCCAAGCGCTGCAGCTTTGAAGCCCAGCCCAAATACGGAACGTGATCTTTCCCTTGGAAGAAGACAGAAGCTGAGGCTGCCCTCATGGAAGTGGAATACACGGCAATATTTTGTGCATACACAGACGTTCTGGAAAATATAATGTTAAACATACTTCACAGCAATACATTTCATAAAGACACCTTTCAGTATCTGAAAATGACAATTACTTCAACATATTATGAAGTTCTGCAATCAAATCTTATTATAATGTCATATATACACAGTGGGCTCCAGAATTATTGGCACCCTTAATAAAAATGAAGAAAAAAGGCTGCATATAAAAAATGACACAGATAATAATCTACAGGTTATGTTCAAACATATGGGAAAACTATATACTTTTTTTCAATACATTTACGCTTCAATGTTTTTTTTATTAAGTAATCTAATTTTTTCTGAAAACCATAGGTGCCATAATTATTGGCACCCCTAACAATTACTGTAAGTATAATCAAGCAGTATGAAATTGGCAATACAATTTTACTTAATTTAATTCATCTCAGTCTAAAGGAACTATATTGTGTCATTCCATCACTTACAGTTTCACTAGAGAATAAAAATGAGGTAACAAGCACACAAAATCCCTTTGTCATCCATCAGGATGAGAAAAGCCAAATAACTGTCAATTCAGAAGAGACGATAATTTACTGTCACAAGTCTGGTAATGGGTACAAAAAAAGATATAAACGGTTAAACATACCATTTAGCACTGTAAGGGCAATAATAAAAAGGTGTAAAACATATGGAATGGTTGCAAATTTTCCAGGAAGTGGAAGCAAGCGCATGTTGTCCCCACGGACGGTGAGGAAGATGGTGAGGGAGGCCATTAATTACCCAAGGATCACTGTTAAGAATTGCAGAGATTGGTTTGTTTCTTGCGGTCAACAAGTCTCAAAAAACATAAAATGGCACCTCCATACCAGCTAACTCTTTGGAACGGTGGCACGAAGACAGCCCTTACAGAGCACAATAAACAAAACCAAGAATCTGGAGCTCGCCAAACCTCATTGGAATTATGACTGGAAGAGAGTGCTATTGTCAGATCAGACCAAAATTGAACGTTTTGGCCATACGCACCATCGACATGTTTGGAGGCAAAAGAGGGATGCATTCAGGAGAAGCACGTCATACCTACTGTCAAATATGGAGGTGGGTCATTGATTCTGAAACGTTCTGCATGGACGAATGGTTTTTTTGTGTGCATTATTTGTGCATATTTATCAAGGGTGCCAATAATTCTGGAGCCCACTGTGTATATATATATATATATATATATATATATATATATATATATATATATATATATATATATATATAGCAATTATACCCAGTTTTGTTAGGGCAGCTGAGCTTCTGAGGCGCAGTAAGAATATATGAAATTCAGCATTTGCATATGGAAAGGAGAAGTGGAGCTTTATCATCGGAGATACTAACTTCTGAAGCGTGGACGCTCCCCTGCGAGTATCTGGTATGGGATCCTCAGGGGACTGGCTATGTCCTCTCGGTAGGAAAATGTGCGGTTGAGCGGGCAGGTAACCGGAGGTGAGGCCAGGGTCGCGTTGGCACCTCTGGTAGCACCACTGGTCCTGTTCTCTGTGGTCCTGTTCTCTGTGGTCCTGTTTTCTGCAGTCCTGTTCTCTGCGGTCCTGTTCTCTGCGGCCCTGTTCTCTGCGGTCCCGTTCTCTGCAGTCCCGTTCTCTGCGGTCCTGTTCTCTGCGGTCCCCTGCGTCACACAGAAAGGCCGCACTCACCACCCACGCATTAATGACACCATAACCACGCCTGTGGCCGAGACGAGGGATAGTCGGGTCGGGGCGGTGGCCGATGACCGCTGGCGTCCGGAAGCTGTTCACATGCCGCTAACGGGGGGGGGGCGTTCTCACCAAATCCGGCACTCAACGCGTCCTGTTCGGTTTCTACGGACAGGCTGCGTGGTGCAGGATGGAGGCGGTCCAGAGGGTGGTGTGGTGCCGGTCTGGTGCCGTCGCCGGTTCTGTATTTGCATAGAATGCACTCCGTCCTTCTATGCAAATGAAGGCGACCGACTTAGCTTGCTCCGGCTCTGGCAACTCGGATCAAACTCTCAGACTAGGTGTTGCAGGTCAAACATGAGCCAAGATTCAGCAAACTGCTTTGCCTATTTCAGATGTTTTCACAAATATATTCAGTGGACAGTTTAGGTGGAAAAAGAGAAAGTTCATCGACGCTCTGTCATACCGTTCCCTTTTGAAAACGGAGCCAAAACCAACGGCTGCCCAGCGTCTATCCAATCAGGTGCCGGCTGTGTTCCGTGGTAGGCTACGTCACTGGTATAGAGGCATCTGTCCGGTGGAGCCCACCTACACTATTTGCATACTACCGCCCATTAAACGGAGAGCTTGCGGGCCCGGCGAGTCACCACCACGCGTCCTCGCCGGATTCGGTGAGAACGCAGCATTGGACCCCCACCCCACCATCCCACGCCGGAGCAATATCAGAGAGAACAAATATGGGGTGAACAGCAGTGCATTACATTGGTTTCCATGACCTGAAGCCAGTGTTTCTTAAGCTATGAGTCGGGACCCAAAATGGGTCGTGAGGCTGCATGAGATAGGTCCCAGAATGAGCCTGTGGTTCACTGTGCTATGCTAGTACTGCATGTGTATTTCACAGGTCCCGGAAGGTCCTGCGGTGAAAAGTGGGAAGACGACGCAGACTCACCCTCTCGGAAACCAAGTGCTTTCTGAAGCCGCTTCTGGAGTGGTTTGTGTAGAAGACGAAGATGAAGGAGCCAGTGGAAAAACAGCCACCGGAGGAAGAGGAAGCGGACTGGCAGGTACCTGTAGAACCAGACCGAGCAGCACCGGCTGCAGCCCGGACAGCCCATGTCTGGACCTCGGTGACCAAAAAACTGGAAATGACCATTTAAAAAAATAAAATAAGAAACACAACACACGTTCTAATATCCCTAGGTCATAGTTTTCAAGTCAAATCGATTTCTGCGGAGGACTGTACGTGCTTATATTAGTTCATCACATAAACCCCCATTTATATTACTTCCCTCTTCGCCCGTTGGGGTGACCCAACTGTAGCCGTTACAGTACGCTGGTCCCGTCGCTGCCACGCAGCCCATGTTTTCGGGAGGGTCCCACGCATGCAGGCGAGCCTCCGCAGTGCCCTGCAGCTGGCCGACCGCTTCATCGCGCTCCAGTCCAGGGAGTGGCTCGCTTGCCGAAAGGTTGCACGCCAGGACGTGAATAAAGATCACCTGGAGGGCAAGGCCCAAGGCCCAAGGCCCAAGGCCCAAGGGTCAGGTGGCAGGGCTCCCTGGCGGGGGCGGGGGTGGGGGACAAGGCTCCGGTGCCTTGGTTGGAGGTGATCTGGCACGCGGCCCCCACCTGGTGGGGGACTTAGACAAGTTTTGGAAACCGGGGGCCTCTTGCTCACGAGGCGACAGTGCTACCCACTACACCACCTTGCTGCCCACCCCCAACATTCATGGTTGACATTCAGGTGACTGAAGTTGACTGATAGGTGTGAGCTGCGTGTAAAAGCACTACCCCTTAAAAGGAAGCTGTTCAGCTGCCGGCTTCAGTTTTGAATAGAGCACCAGGACAAATAACAGAAGGCCTCAGAGGGACTAAACAGCCGCAGTTGAGAGAATAGTGAGGTCAGGATGAAAACCAGCGCAGAAAATATGCAACAGACTGTTTAAATGATGGCATTGAAATTGCATTTTCTTAACATGACTTTTAAAAAAACTGACACTGCTCTACTTTCAGTTTTGTTTTTTCTGGCTTGAATCCCTGTGTACATTTCTGTAAGCTCATCAGAAAACAAATTAACAAAATGAATGCGTCGCTTATGCTTATGTTATGTCTGTACCAGGATCCTGCTGGAAAGTCCATTGGATGTGCTAATCTTGCTGTTGAGATATTAGCGATTATTTTATGCTGACAGGCCACCATGTTGTATGATTTACACAACAACAACACATCTTAGTTAAAGGACTAAATGTACATTCATCCAGGAAGCCAATGTGTCATAAAAATATATGTACTATTTTAAGGGTTTGGTCCTCATCAAACCGATAAAAGATTACATAGTAACAGGGACCTGCCTTCGAGCCGAGCGTTTTATCAGTTGAAGCATCTGCTTATCGTTTTTTAAGGCAGGAATATTTAAGTGCACGCCAGATGGAAAGATGTCATAGCGCTCCGTGGCTTCTCTCAGGACCGAATGCGTACCTTCAACAGGAACCTTCACTTCGTATTTGGCTGTGCATCTGTTAGTAAATCACTCATCACTAGGATCATTGAAAATGCCGTATTCCAACTCAACAGAAGCGTAATCCGTCCTCTTGTCCGTTAATGGCATTCCTAACCTTTGGTCCACAAGGACAGTTGATGAAAATACAATACCTGATGTTAGGTGTCAGTGCTGGCCAGCGGAGTGTGAACTCAACAGCGCTAAAGAGCGGGTTAGCTTATTCATCCCACAACACTGGAACAAACGAACACATCAAATTCTTGCCGAAAGAGGAAGTACCTGGACGAGCCTGCAAAGTTCTGGGGGAAAAAAAAAAATTCTTTTGGACAGACGATACCAAGAGCTCTATCTTCTGGAATCAACGTTGCGTGGAGCACGGGCACAATCTTTGGCGCGGCGAATTGCGCACGGGGCTGGCTTGTGACTGATGGAACCTTGGGACAAGAGGTGAGCAGCGCACAGTGCAAGGCGTGTGGTGCACCCGGAAACGGGGCGGGGTCATACTGATTGGTAGTGGGTGAGGTGCAGCTGCATTTGTTGATAGCCTATCAAATTACCTCTTTTCATTCTCTTTTAAGAGCCGTGCGCACTGCCAAAGTCCATAGCCTACGTCTGAAGCCACACGGCCTCCAATCAGAGTGCCGGCCATCGTTCCCGTCTCCCACAGTTGGCCGCTTGCGGCCGTGTTTTCTATTTTTAAAACAGTGCTTGCTAAATGTATATCAATCGTATGTTTTTGAGATCCCCACATAGCCCCCAGCCCGTATGGCACCAACAACCATGCCACGTTCAAAGTCACTTAAATCATCTTTCTTCCCCATTCTGATGCTTGGTTTGAACTTCAGCTGATCGTCTTGACCATGTCTACATGCCTAAATGCATTGAGTTCCTGCCACGTGATTGGCTGATTAGATATTTGCGTTAATGGGTGCAGTCTGCAGTTGAGCAGGTGTACCTAATGAAGTGGCCGGTGAGTGTATATACACTAGAGCTAAGCACCTTGATGTGTGTGCACCCACACTTTCTGAATAAGACTGGCCTGACTGGCCCTTTCTGGATAAGACTGGGAACCCCAGCTCTAAAACATGAAAAGCACCTAATTAAGAAAAATTAACAGCTTGTTAAATTTCTGGGATTGCGGTTCAGGTTGGAATGAAAACCAGCATACACAGTGGTGCCCCAGGACCGAGTTTGAGAACCAATGGATATACTTAAACTCGTACATTTCCTTACATTTTAATTGTAGATTATGCTTTGGTTGGCTGACACAGTAGGGCCGATGAATGGGAATACACACACACACACACACACACACACACACACACACACACACATTATCTCTCTCCCTCTCTGAAACACTGGTGGTGTACTGTGATACTCTGTGAATACAAAGGCAAGCATGGTTAATGAGCAGAAAGTGGACATGATGTCAAGGTTGTGTGCTGCATTGAAACGAAAGAGAAGTCATCCAAGTTTTAATATTTATTTTCATTTGATATTGTATGCATACAAAGTTCCTAGAAAGCTACAAAATATCTACCACTTTATCAAGAAGGCATCAAAATGTTACGGAGCAAAGACGAGACCATTTGCAGTAAAGAACACACGCGTAGACACACATATGCGTGCGCACCTGCACGCACGCAGGCAGGCACGCGCGCACACACACACACACGAATAGCCAGTTTCCTCCGCTCTCTCCTGTCTCTCCCCTTTACCATTCCATCAGATAATAAAGATCTCACACGTTTGTACCGAGAAAAGCCAGGATACATCATTTTCTTTATACAAAGCACCTTTAAAAAATCTCTGCACACACACACACACACACAATCGTTTTTTATTCCAAGATACTATATGAACTAAAGAAAAGTTCACTTTAAAGCCAATCATTTAAAATGGTTATGAACAAAAAGGTACCAGTACCTACACAGAGACAAAACACAAAACGAGTAAGAACTAGAGCTAAACTGCCAATACGTCCACGTCAAATCGTCGAGGTCGTTAAAATGTTTCCCCGACATTCGCCTTGTTTTAAGTTCATGAACCGAACTTGACCCCCATTGAAACTAGGTATCCAAAGCGAGATTGACCTGGCAAACGTACCAGCAGTGCAGCGGTAACAGGGACCATTGACTCGGGTTCAAATATACTCAAGTCGTCACAAAACCATTGTATACGCGAAGCACGATAAAAAACAGGAACCGAGTTCATCTCATTGTTATTCAGAAACGTGAACAAGTACACAGGGCGAAATAGTAATAAACAAACCCGCCCCACCCCTCCCCAATCCCCGCCTCCAAAACGTGAAAAATAAAAAACAGGTTAAATAACAAAGGCTATTTGATTGTGAATGGTATGACGACACCTGTAGTCTACTTTAGCCGTATAGCAACACACAGAGCAATCAAGCCAACTTATTTTGCATTCGTTACTTACATCTACTTTTACTTGTCTAAGAAGTGGTGTTATAAAGCTGTTAAAAAGATTGCGTGAACCCATTCCAATAATCGGGACTGGCGATGTTCAACAGTGCTGGTCTTTAGTGTTTCATGAGAAAGGAGAGTCGATGTAACCGTGTCTGTTCTGGCACTGTGGAGAATTAAGGGTGCTCCTTAAATAGAGATACACCGTTGGTTTCACTCGGGTGAACTGGCGGCATCACCGTCGGCTCGCTGTTAGGTCTATTTCAGGCCACTCTGGGTTCTACACTCATGAGTGTTCTTGCGTACCCTTCAATGCAGAGCTCCCACCAAAAACAGGAATGGCATATCGCTCTAAAGAAGAATACAGGAAAACACTTCCGTGTAATTAAGAACATATGGCGAACCCATGTTGACAGCGCACAGTGACTGATCTCACGTTTGATTGGCTATCAAACGGATTTGGCCGAGATTTATATCCAAAGTACGTACGTCTGTCGTCTTTTCAAGCTCGGCCCTCACTCCCCCACCTTGATACAGAGGAACAAACCGAAGCCAAATATTAATACTGAGTAATGCAAACGATTGTAGTCATGTCGACAGACGATTAGGCAAATATTTCAACAGTATTGGTAAGAAAATTACTTTTGCTGGAAACAAAATCTCATGCTCAAGAATATTCCCTTTCACAGGAGTTAACATTAAACAAATTAACACAAAGGTGCCTTTTAAATATATTCTGCACCATTTTTTTTCAATGTTACCAAATTATGTCCTTTTAAAATCTTAATCTTCTATATTTCTGTCAAAAATGTACTGTGCCTCATCAATCTATTACAAAAACTTAAAAAAGGCATTGTGGTGATCCGTTTTTTCACTTTTTAATATATATATATATATATATATATAATTTTTTGGTTTTGCTAATGTTTATAATTCTTAACACGTTGTCTTTTCTAAGCTGGAAATTCCAAACCAAAGGCACTTTCATGCTACAGTGCAGGGAAATGATTAGAGATCTGATATATCTCCATAGATATATATATTTTTTTGGTCTTTTAGACAAAGGCAAAGTCAGTTTAGTACTGTATATACTGTTTTGCATTGAAATGTAAATAAAAAGGATATATATATGTATTTATATATATATATATATTTATGAATAGAACTTGAAAGCGATTTCTTTATTAATCTCTTATTACAGTCACTTCCTGATATGGCGTGATGAATGTTGGCGTGTCTATGCAAAAGATATGGGCGGGAAATTCTTCTGTTCACAAAAACTGCTGATCTCGGGCGCGTTTCTAAATGACAGACGTGTCCTCACAAATTAGCGACGGTCAGCGGTACAACATACACTAAGGCACTGTATACAGATACGCTTTGGCAGTTCTGTACGGCGAAACTCCTATCGTGCGTGACATTTAACGAGACGGTCTTCCAGCTTAGGAAAGAGATCACAGCTTTCGTGGCATCTTTTGGAATTCACACCACACGCGCTTAATTAAGGCTCGGAGTTGTAGAAAATGAATAGTGTAGGCCACAGATTTATAGGACTCGTGTAAGCAAAGGCAGTGATTGACTGCACAAATGGACAGGATTAACAATCATTTAAAAACTATTTCAATGGCCAAAGAAAAAATAAATCAAACATTTATATATTTATAGCCTGTTGAGGAGTTATGCACCATAGCAAAGTAAATGCCACTGAAAATAAAGGTCACCTGGTTTCCCAGTTTCTCATTGTTACATTTTCAGAGATTCGATCCCGCGTTTCTTCGCACGCTGGGATAATTTTCTTAATGTAATCTTAAAGGCAGTGTGTCAGGCACCCTCAACGAGGCCCGTCCAATCAGAACAACCAAGTGCTTCGGACAAAAGTGACGACTCAGAACTGTAGTGCTTTCTACTTCGGACAAAATTACATTAGGCGACTCCAAAAGATTCCTTTCGTTTCTATTTTTTTCGGTTGGAAAGAAAAACACGTGCAGCCCGGGAGAATTTAAACCAGTTGAGCTCTTTTTTTCTTATTGCGGTTTGAGAGTAGGTCGCGGACAGCGTCTGGACGATGGCTGATTGATACGTCCTTAGTGCTATCGCAGTACAGCGCGTTCACTGCGGCTGCTTGGTCACTGGTTCAAAGATACGGCTCAATTCTCCGAAAGCTGCAAATGTTCTTCCTCCGGTAGTGTCCTTGTACTTAACAATAAACCGCAATCTTTCATCTTCTAAATAGTTCTCATTTGTAAATGTACTCACCCCCCCAAAAAAAGAGATATGCTTCAAAACACTTTTCTTTGGAAAACATGCGTATGTGTGTATGTGTACACACGTATACACGCAAAGAACCGCACACAAACACACGCGCGCACAACGTGTAGTTTACGCAACTCACGAAACAAAGGCTACTGTCAGTTTTTTTCCTCCTCCTCGATGGACCTCACTGGACGAAAAACAGAAAATAAAAAGAAACCTGCTAACGAAACACAACCCGGCCCAACAGATAATTCTGTCTGGCGTTAAGCACTGCCACAATATATGTACTTTGTCCTACAGACAGATATAAGCTAGTCATCCATTAAAATGAACTACTTTACGTATCAGAACAAAAAACAACTGTACCGCAATTCACAGCTGCAGTCATACACATACACGTTAAGAAAGACAAAAAAACAATAATAATAATAATAATAATAATTAATAATAATAATAATAATAATAATAATAATAATAATAATAATAATAATAATAATAATAGGCTTCACCCAAATGTGACTCAAAGCAGTCTGGGTCTGATTTCAATTAGAGGCACTGCCACTTGTAATGAGGTTTTTTCAGTCTATGTTGGAGGGGGCCTTGGGCACGGGGATGGGGGGGGGGACGACGACTCATTCCTTGACCAGCCGGTAGATGTGGTGCTGAGCCCCGTGCTCACTGTTGGACACCTCGAACACGCACGCCATGCACAGCAGGGTCTCCTGCGTGTCCCTGTTGGTCACCACCTGGAACACAGGCAAAGAAACGCGGTTACGGTCACGTCGCGGTTATGGTGGCGTCACGGTTACGGTCGTGTCGTGGTTATGGTCGAGTCGCGGTTACGGTGGCGTCACGGTTACGGTCTCGTCACGGTTACGGTCGCGTCGCGGTTACGGTCTTGTCGCGGTTACGGTCTCGTCACAGTTACGGTCGTGTCACGGTTACGGTCGTGCCACGGTTACGGTCGGGTCACGGTTACAGTCTCATCGCGGTTAAGGTTGCCTCGATTTCATTGCGGTCAGCGTCCAACTGTTATTACTGATGGAATGTTCAGGATATTTTAGCCCTGAATTCACACAAATAGTCCGTATGCTGCATCAAAACTTAATTAAGGTTAAATGAATGTTCTAATCACAACATGTAAACTGCTTTTGGGTAAGTAAATGTCATTCAGTTGCGCTGTCTCCCTCTAGTGGAGATGGTGAGGTACAACACACTCACTGGCATTTCCTTGGTCTCATTTGCTGTTGCGGCAGTACGTTCCCTGAGGCCAGCCCTGGTGGCCAAGGTGGGGGGTGGGACTTGATTATTTGACAGACAGCGATGCTTACCAACAGGATGGTGAAGTTCTCCAGGACGCTGTTCATCATGTACTTCTCGGGGAGGTGCTTGAGCTTGTGGATGAAGTTGATCATGTACTCGCACATGGGCGACCGGCTTATCCTGTACACGAAGCGCCCGTTCTCGAACCGCGCGTACTCCGTCTGTACGTTGGGTTTGGGGAGGGGGGGGCGGTGAAGGGAAAACCACAGATTAAAAAAAAAAAAAAAATTAATTGATTTAAAAAATGATTTCAGTTCCTTAGGTTCCATTAGATAACAGTACGTAGTACAACAGAGACAGGACAGAATAAAATAACTTCATTCTTTCCAAAGGAAATCCAAGAATGGCAGCCAGACCTGGGTCAAATACGTATTTGTTTTGGATTCAAACACTTTTCTACGCTTTGCTGATCTTGTCTGGTGTATTGGAACCAATGAAATATTCTCAAAAACTACAAACCCCACCTTCTGGTTATATTGGCAGGCTCAATTACACCAGGCAAGGTCAGTAGAGCACAGAAAAGTATTTGAATCCCAAAATCAAATACGTATTTGTCCCAGGTCTGACGGTAGCAGCCTAAAACATATGACTGCGCAGTGCACTGCGCAGTGTGGTGTCCGGAGGCAGAACGCAGCTGACAGGAACACGGCTGCATGAAGCCAAACAGAAAAGCACGCCGCTGAATTAAACTAGCCACCGCTACCGCAGTCCGTCCCGTGTGTAGAACTGGGCGATGACCGAGCGTCCTACGGATGCTAAAGCATAGCCATTGTTTAAATGCGACCAATCGAGTCGTTCTAATCTCATATGAGCTCACTGACGTCGCCTTCACGCATAGTTACGAGTCGTAACCGCGGGACAACATCGACGGCTCCGACAGGAAGCCCTCGGCCGCACCACGAGGCCGTCATTCCGGAACGTCGCTAGGGCCCGTCGTCGGGTTCGCGGGCGGCACTCACCTCCACCTTCTCCACCACCTGCTTGCCGAAGGAGCACACCTTGGTGGAGCAGGTGATGGTCATGTTCTCCGAGCTCTCGTACTGGCTGGTCACGCCGTAGAAGGCCCCGGTGTCGTCCAGGATGTTGCAGTTCAGGTCGGCCTGGGGGGGAGCCGGAAACAAGGACAGCGAGGCTCGCGTCAGTCGCCCGCGCCCCCACCGCCGAAACGCGGCCCCGGACGACGTCTCGCACGCCCGGGCGGAGTTCCTTTGCCCGTTTCCCTCATTTGACTTCTTTCCCTTTTAGATTTCTTTCAGCATGGACTGCAGACCGGGCTTTCTGATTTCAAAACGGTCAAATTGGAACCCTGCGTTTTTCTGGGTTGAGTGTGCCGCTTTGTGTCTGGGCACACTCATGGTTTAAGGGCCCGTTCGCTCGTACGATAGAAATCTGGTCTTATTGGTGCCTCTGAATGCGAGCGCCATTTTCCTTGAAAATGTTTTTAAATGACTGAATGGTGAACACTGATTGGCCAGATGAATCGCACAGTCCAATTAATTGCACATTCTACACCAGACAAATATAGAAATAGTTTAAATATTTGGGGCCCTGGTCATTGCAGCAGATGTTGGGCAAAAATTTTCCAAATCATGAATTCAGGCTTTCTTGGATTAACCGTGCTACTCTTCTGATAGAGTTTGTTTTAAATGACTCCATCTAGTGAACTGTTAAGGCCCTAATTAGAGCGTGCAACCAAATTTGAAGGAAATATTTTTAAAAGGTGCACGCACATCTCATCGCTAAAACTCTTTAAAATAATACGGATTTTTTAATGCAGCTTTAAACCAAAGGGCAAAGGCCATGAAGTCTCATACAACCAACAAGCGAACTGACACGTTATCCAACATGCATTCAGGCAACAGCACCCTCTAGTGGCGTCTCTGAAAACTAGCCCAGCCGTGTCCTTCAGACATTACCAGCAAACTAAAACGCACCGAAACTGAACCCCGGCCTCACGTTCGCTACAATAACCGGTCGACATAAAGAGAGAAGACGTGAATAGCGGTTAGCTCTCTGCGCCGCGTCATCGCACCGCCGCTGCTTCTATTCCGAGCCCCTGACGCTCCGCGACCTCCCCCCTTCACAACCCGAAAACATTCCCAGAGCTAAGAGGTGCTCCGTGCCCCACTCGAAGCGGCGCAGGTCCTCCGTACTCCGCACGTAACACCGCCATCAAATTCACCGCACTACGGTAAAGAGGCCTCCGTTAAACTGCAACCGTTACATTTCTTAGGCCCGGCCTGAACGGGCAAGTAAACATAACCACGGGCGTAACGAGGTCTGAATTTCAATAACAATTCACAATAGTAAATAAGTAAGTAAATAAATAAATAACAACTTGTATTGAAAAATTCTAAGGGATCAATATCGCTGTAAAAACGGGCGCGTGTAGCCTCCCGCGCGCTTAGCCGCTTCACCGGGCGACGCCGCGGCTTTGTTGACGGACGAGGTGCAGGAGGACGCCATCGTGCGGACTGAAGGCCGGTTCCGTTTGAAATTCAGATCCCGCGCCGGCGCTTCAAAAAGGCTCGCCTGCGCACGACCGTCTCGCAGCCCCCCCCGCCCCCCCACCACCCCGCTTTTGTCGGCGAACAGCTGGCTGAGCGCCTCGCGGCCCGGCGAACCGCCCCGTCGTTAAACCCGGATCGGCGGCGGCCTCCGATCGCGCCCCCCCCCCCCCCCCCCCCCGGGCGCTTGCCGGGGTCCGCCGCGGTCGCTACGCCGCGGTCGCTAGACTTCTATACAGCGCGGGTCCAGGAGGGCTCGGCGGCTCGTCGGCGTACAGCACAAAAAAAGGGCTTCAGGCTAATGAATGACGTCGGCGCATGTTAATGCGCTCCCCTTCCTCAACGCCTCGCCTTTGACGCGGGTATCGTTTTTAATTAACCCCGCGCTGACACCTCCCACCTTTGCGGATGCGCTTTTGATCACCCGCTTCTCGCTATTTTTGGTCTCGGTAATGGACGTGACCGAAAGGTGCCCGCGAAATATCGCCACTCGGCGCGATCGTCGTAAAACGCGAGTGTGACGCCTCGCCGGCTGCCTGAACAGAAGGCATGCAAAATAACTGCTATTCAGAACCACTGGCTTCACAGACACACACACACACACAAAATATACACATACACAGACACACACACGCACAAACATATACACACACACACACACACACACATACACGCACAAACATATACACACACACACACACACACACACACACACAAAATATACACATACACACACACATACACGCACAAACATATACACATACGTACACACACACACACACATACACACACACATACACGCACAAACATATACACACACACACACACACACACACACACAAAATATACACATACACACACACATACACGCACAAACATATACACATACACACACACACACAATAGTTGAAACGTTTCAAGCTGGACTGGGAGAACACAGTGTGTTTCCATCAACAGAGGGCAATAGGCGACACCCCTCTATCCCACAATCCCTAGCTCCTGCCAGACAGCCGGCAGGTGTTCAAACAAAGGCTCACACTGCCCGGGCGGCACTGCTTTAAGTGTAGCGAGGCCTGGACATGACACACCCCACACACACACACACACACAAGCACAAGAGCGCACACACACACACACACACACACACACAAGCACAAGAGCACACACACACACACACACACGCACGTGTGCACACACACACCATACCCCCATACACACAACACACACAGTCTCCTGAACCTGCATTTACACAGAAAATAACACAAGTGTCTTGTGTATAAAAATATTTATATGACTGCACTGGGTTTCTGGTGATGAATTACAATGGCTACCTGACTGGGTTTATGAAAAATCATAAGCACAAACAATGCCCAATGCTCGCATACACACAAACGTGAACACAGCCTCTTCTGATATATAGCATATTTCATCAATCTCTCACTCACACTGACCGACAGACTGACTGACTGACTAACCTACCGCCTGTAAGTACACACACACACACACACGCACGCACGCACACACACACTCGCGGGAGGAGGCCAAGCTCACCCAGAACTTGACGAGGAAGAAGGAGTTCTGCGGGCCCTTGCCGAACAGCTCCTTCAGCCCCCCCTTCTTCTCGGGGAACTTGTCGTAGATCTGGCGGATGTCCACCGACTCCAGCAGGGCGTCGTTGTAGGAGTGGTTCGTCTGGCCGATGTGCACGAACAGGTGCTTGTTGTACTGGATGGGGAAGGGGAAGAGGAAGAGGAAGGCGCTTCAGGACCCCCCGCTCCTCCGCGCCCGCGCCGGCCTTTAGTCGCCGCGCGCCTTTCGTTCCGCGGACCGCGACGGTAACGGCAGCAACAACAAAAACAAACAAAAAAAATCGACCGCGAAAGCATTTCCTCCTTCGACGGTCAACGCGGATTCGTAAGTTTGAGGCCGTGCGTTGAAGTGAGATGCGCCTTCAGCGGGACACCGAATGTCCTTGTACAGCGTCGTCTGTACATTTATAAAGGGGTTACAAATACGCCGGAAACCCAGGATCCTGGCTAAACGGCTAACCTGGCTACCGGTTTATCCCCCATTTTAACTGGGTTAGCAACTGCCGCGACCTCAGCCGACGTGTGGTGAACGTTCTGGGGCCAGTTGGCCGGGCGGGTGCAGCATTGGTGATGACTGGCGCGCGTTCCCTCTACACAAAGGGCTTGTGAGATGAATTCTATATAAACACTTAATAGTTCTATATAAGTATTATACATAACTATATAAGTCCTATATAGATACCGTTAAACGATTCCTCTGTGTTAATCGCCTATGTATTAACCACCTTGTGGGTCTCAATCAGATGAAGATTCGTTTAGAATCGGCAGAGCAGGAGCCATTAAGCATGTTGATGCGGCACTAGTACGAAAGTGGGGAGGACTCAGCGGTGAAATGTCAGAAACGGAGAGACCGACATTCGAAATAAGGAGCCAAGGCAGTAAATAAATATTCAAGCTAAGTGGATAAAATGGAAAAATGACCACGCCGACCAGCATCCAAATTCAGACGTGCACTTAAGTGCGTTTTCCCAAGCAAGTCTCTCATTCTCGCAGAGACGAGTTATGTGGAAAATGCACTAAAGCCCGGGCCTGAATTCAGCACTTAGCATTGTTTGTATCAATGCACAGTAATGCGCAAAGTCAAAGACCACCCTTTCGTTCGATTTCCAGTCCGATCAGCCGTTCAACGCAATGTTTTTTTCCCCAGTATCAGACAACAATGAAGGAAACATACATTTGACAGAAATTTGCAGGAAAAGCCTCCACCGCTACAAATGATATCAAATCGGTATTAGTCCACTTTCGTCTGCGCACCACGCCACCACTGTACGTCTCCCATCCTTCCAATCGACAAACGAGTTACAGCTGTTCTCCCAACAAAAGTTGTTACCAAAAGTGTCAGCGAGGTTATGTTAGAGCCCTTTGCCTCCAAAGCTAACTAACATTCAGACAAACAGCCACCCAAACACACCTTAGCTGCCTTGAAGACTTCCTTGACATGTGCATCTAAAATGGCTGAAGGGCATATTTCTGAGGAGATCAGACATGATATAATTCAACTGCATTAGGTCGGTGAAAGTCAAAGGGAAAAAAAAAAAACAAAAAAAAAAAACAGGAGTTTCCAAAAACGGAGTTCAAAAGATTATTACGAGATCGAGAGAAAATGGGACTCCTCTGTGCAAGAACTGGTAGACCACTGACATTATCACCATCACAATGACAGTACTTAAAGATTTTATCTTTGAGAGAAAGGGGGAAAAGTTTTAAAAAATCAAGCTCCATCTGAATAAATCCACAGGTGTTTCTGCCAGTCGTTCCACTGTGAGAACAGAACTCAATGCAGTGGGTCTGAAAGGACGTGTAGCTGTCAAAAAGCCACCACTGAGGAAAGGGAATAAACAAAAGACAAGGAAATCTGCACTAGTACACCGAAACTGGGCACCCCAGATGCGGAGTAAGGTTTCATGGACCGTTGAGTCTAAATTTTCATAAGTACGAGACGGCAGTGTGTGCACCACCAAAGCAATGAAAGACTCTCAGAACCAGGTCTACAACCACCAGCCGAGCATGGTGGAGGATCAGTGCAAGTTTGGGGTTGTGTAAAAAAAAAAACCTGCAGTTGGTGATTTGGTTTTGACTGAAGGCATCACGATTGCTGATAAATACAAACAAATCTTTAAACAAATCGTAACATGTCATGCAGTAACCCTACAAACAAATCTTAACATATCATGCAGTGCCCTCTGGACAACGTTTGATTGGGAGCAAATTCTTTCTACAGCAAGACAATGACCCCCAAGCACACTGCTAAGGAGATCAAGCTGCTGGGGGTCTCTGAACAATGGACTGGCCACCCCGGAGTCCTGACCTCAACGTCGCCGAACGCGTTTGGGATTACTCGGAACGAGAGAAGCAGAAAACGCGACCGACTTCCAAGACTGAACTTCGGCGGTGTTTACAAGAAGCGTGGAAAAAACGTACCCGCAGATCTCCTCGAAAAAAACTCAAAGCAAGTCTCCCGAAAAGAACGCAAGCTGTAATAAAGGCAAAGGGTGGACGCACTAAATACCGAAAGACCTGCCGTTGTGATATTGTACATGGTTGTGGAGGTTTTTGTGTAATCTTCTGTTAAATACATGCCTGCTGACAATGAATAATAAACTGGAAAGTAAATAAAAAAGGGTGGCCTCTGTCTTTTGTGAAGTACTGCATGCATGTATGTATGTACGCACTGTATGTAATGTATGGTATGTACGGCATGTATGCATGTACAGTGTCTTTCAGGACATATTTTTTTAGACATATTTTTCTTAACTGGGCTCTCTCTATTCTCCATAATTTTTCCTCCCAGGTACTAATAGCAGAGGTTCTCCGCCTTCGCGATCGCCTCCGCAACCGTCAGAGGAAGATCGATAAAACTCCCGGCCTCGACGGGGCCGCAAAGTGAGACAATACCGTGGCTTCTGCGATTAAAGAGACGTACCGCGCCAACATGAAAAACGCCCCCATCACAACCCGCGCAACGAGTCGCCCGGTTTTTATTGCGTTTTATCGTTATTAATGTTAAATCCGCAGGACCCGGCGGCTTCTCTTCTCAGACGGACAATAGCCCGCGTTATGAGAGCCGTACTTCAATTTGTCACCATCGCTCCGTAGCGGGCCCCGAGAACAGCGATGCCGTTCCCGCCGATTCCCGCCTTACAGCGCGAGAGGTAGCAACTCTCCAGCAGTACCGCTAGCGTTAGTTTACAAATTTGAAAGTTACAAATTTAGTACACAATTACCAAACATAAACACAAATATGACTTGATCACCAGTAAGTAAGCATTTACTTGCAGCAGCACATATCTGTATGACCAGTAACGTTAGTGCTTTAAGCACTGCCAGAGAAATGAACTTTGTATGCAAAGACAAGATCGCTTTGTATTTAGCTGGACTGGGCATAGGCCACTCAGCTAAACAGTGGCAGGAAAAAGTAAAAAACTGAAGCAGGAATCCAAAAAAATTAAAGGCCACAATATGAGTGTCTCACATAGACGGAGCAGTTTAAATATCTTGATGCAATTCTTGGCCACAGACCAACTGTGCATAATGTACACGGTTCTAGAGGTAGGGCGGGAAAACAAACACAAACTAGTTCTCCGGGAACCATTTTAGTTCTTGCGGGGGATAGCTCCAGCTTGGCTTTATACCTACAACCCAGTGCTAAACAGGGCTATCGAAGAACCAATCCATTCAGGCGTACCTCCAGGTGTAATTCATGCGCAGTGCTGTACTGGAGCTGCAGCCGTATGCCTGGGGATGGGGGGCAGAAGGCTGGCCTGGGGGGATGGCTTGGGGGGGTCACTGTACTCACAGAGTCGGGGTCTCGCTGCTGCTCCAGGAAGGCGGAGAACTCCACCAGCCTCAGTTTGGACGTCCCGATGGAGCGGCCCTGCCAGGCCGGGACGGTGGGTGTAGGAGCTGTCGGGGGCTCATAACCTAAAGGGCCCCACCCCCCACCAAAAAAAAATTTAATTCAGCATACCGTCCGCACTGTAAACCTGTCTATTCCCCTAATATTACATACTCCCCTATCACCAAATCCCAATAAATAATTACAATGAAGAATCATCAGCTTTAAAGCAGGCTGGAATCCCTGAAATTAATAAACGGAATAAAGATACGCCAACCAATGTCACGGATGCACACCCCCGTCAAGATACTAGAATTGCAGTACAGATAGGTGAAGAAGTTCAGATGAAAGTTAGCCCTCACCTGAAATCGCTGTTGTGACGGGAGGCTGGATGGGATAGGCTTGCTGGGCAAATGGCTTGATGCTGAAATTTGGAGGGAAGAGAGCGTTCAGGCCTGAGGACTTTACTGGTGGCGTGCAACAGGGGAACAATGGCTTTGAGAGTTCATACTTGGGATTCCTCCCTTCTGGGGTTTTTGTAATAGGCCTGTCATGGCGTTACTTCGTTCTAAAACACCACTGGTACCGGTATTTCCGGTATAAGAATTTTCCTTTAAACTGATGATTGGTCTCAACTTGGTTTCATTAATTTTTCTTGATTAACAGGTGTGCCGACGATCTACAAGCAACTAATCCTTTCACAGATAAACACACAGCCTCTTTCTTCATGTCATGTTAGGGAGGCTAAATAATAAGCAAAGGTTTTTTAAAATCCATTTGAATCACAGTACACTTAACAAAAAAATCACACACCGCTCTGTTAACCACCGCATTAGATTTCAGCACAACATGCAATGAAGGCTTTAACAAAACATGCACTTCAAGATCATTTAAATGACAAAACCTTTGCTATGAATATTCTCTGAGTGTCCATGTGGAGAGTGAAGAGTCCACAATTTTAAATAATGTTGATAAAGTGTGCACAATTTTGTTATGTAAATCACTCACCTAATAGCCTAATCGAGGAGAACTGGCTATATCTGTGTTGAGTATTACATGAATATAATATAAATGTGCTTAATAACATCTACATTGAAGCTCTGCAAATGAACTTTCATTTGTGTACTTATTGTTATATTTATGTTTTTTTAATGTGCACCGCATCAAAGCGGTTAAACCGAACACCTCGACAAGCCTATTTTTAAAAATACAAGACAGGCCCCTCCATCATCCGTCACACGGAAACGACACAAGGATTGGACGGCGGAGCATTCCAGAAGCCCTACTTACTCTTGAGATGATCCAGGCTGGCCCGTCGATATCATGCCCTGCCAGAACTAGAGAACAGATCAGTAAGTGAACAGCGCCTCCGTGAAACGATATTCCGATGTGTTACCGCTAACCCTCGTTCGACACAAACGAGCGCTACAAACGAACCTCACGAGCAGCCGTGGCGTTTAGCGTGTGGAAACAGTGCGGCTGGCGCGCGTTTATCGTGACTAACATTCGTTTCCCCCCCCGCTCCCCTAATCAGACGAGGCCAGCTCTCTGGACCCCGGCGGTGTGAAACGGGATTTGGTCGGCGGTTGGCGGCGGCGGGCGACGGCGGCGGGCGGTCTCCTTACCCCGGTGGCTCCGGTGAAGGCGGGACGCGGGAGGCCCGGCAGGCCCAGCTTGTTGTGGATGGCGGTGGCCGAGACGATCTGCGCCGACGACATGGAGGCCATGCTCTGGAGGGCCTTGTCCTTCACGGTCTGGTCCTTCAACGGCATTCGACACGGGGGCTTAAGCGCGCGCGGGCGGGCGGGCGGGCGGGCGGCGCGCTCGAGAGGGGCGGCACAAAAACACGGCGGCGGCGGCGGCGGCAGGAACTCGCACAAAGGCGCCTCGCTCGGTCGGGCCGCGGGCAAATTAAAAGGAGAGAATGCCATCGCCTCGCCCATTAAAACCTTTCACTTCCCTGAAAGGAATGCGGCGTCGGGCGCAAAGAATGGAATTCTTTGCGCTATCCCAGCATGCACTGCGGCTGCACAGAACACAAGTTCCAAAGCTGCTGTAGGTGAAGTGAAGCAAAAGCTAGGCGAAGCAGATGCTAGCGCGTCCCGCCATGGGACGTCAATTCTTTATGCAAGCATTTCCAATTCACAGCGAAACCTCGAGGAGCGTGCCATTTCCGAGTCCTCATTCAGCTATATGGAGGTTGACGTTATTTGCTTGAATGTAGGTTTTGGTCACGCTCAGGGATTGCCTGATGCAAGCATATCCGCGGTAGCTAAAGGCTCCTAAAGGCATTTCTGTGCCATTGTTCGGTCGGACCACTGACGTAGGCCCATACAATCGCCCACTCAGTGGGCTACGCACTTGTGGTTGCTGCGAATCCATTAAAAAGGTTTGGGAGTGTGCAGGATAAAGCCTTCCGGCTGAAATGTCTGTACAGGATGCAGAACAACATCCTTCTTTTTTTTTCCCCTTGTTGTCGGGGCGAGGGATGGGTTTCTTCCTCAAGCCGAATTTGATTGGGCACGACAGCGCGAAGGACCCTCGCCGAGTTTCTCCCGCCGACGCGCGGCGGAGCAAGCGGACGGCCCTGAATGTTTCCAGAAACATTTAGAGCGAGCTGCCCGGGGGGTGGGCGTGTGTGGGGGGGGAGGGGAGGGGGGGTGAGCGCCCTGACGGGCAAACGCCTGGGCGAGGAGGGGCGGGGCAGGGCGGGGAGGGGCGGGGCAGGGCGGGGCGGGGCATGCTGGCGGGAGGCTGCGTGCTGAGAACGAGCGGGCGGCGAAGCGGAGCGCGGAGCTCGCCGGGCGCGAGGAGCCCCCCGGGGCCGGGAAGCGCTACACTAGGAAACACCGAGCGGGGGCTAGCAGCCTGGAGGGCGAAGCGCAGCGAGGGGGGCGCAGGCCTGGGGGGGGGGGAGGCTACTTACCATGCTTGTGACCTGGATGCAAACAAACAAGATTGGTTGTAATCGCACAGCCTCTTTGGCCCCGTGGGGGCGGTACTGGCGCCGGAGCCAACATGGCGACCAGGCGCACGTCCGTCTGAAACGGGACGGCCGCTTCCCACAGCAGGGCTGCCGGCCGCCCGCCACTGCGCCTATGGCCACACGCTGTTAAGTCCAGATATATCTGCCGACATGCTCGCCCCAAAAATTGTTTGTCATCCTTCTCCGCTGGTTTAACCCTTTGAAGAGCAGGTGTTTTGGAATGCTTTTTCAAAATCGTAAGTCAGCGTTCTAGAACTCCATCGCTTTCATGTACCAGTAGTGATTGTTGCATCAGCACTGGAATGTTCGGTTATTAACATTCTAATAACATGTTTACGATCTCACACCATACACATTTGAAGTATTAAATTCAAATTGAACAAAAATGATCAGCTACAGCATCTACATCAAGAGACACTAGGTGATTAATACATTAAATTGACCAAAATGCCGCATATTGTTTACGGTTTTCAAAACGTCTTTAATAAGGCTGGCCTTGCAAATATTTCTGGACTTTGAGAATGTGACTGTACTCCAACAAGCAAGTCATCCCACTCTGCGACAACTCAATTTAAATGATTACATTCATTACAATATTTCTAAACCTCCAACATCACCAGCTATCCATTTATCCACCTTTTAAAATTTCTTGATAAATCTTTGAAAAAATATATATACGAAATGTCCAATGTGATCTAGGTTCAGGTGTATGGTGCTCAGAAAATTCGATTATTTGAAAATGAAAAATAAATGACATTGACTCGACAAAGGGCATTCTTCTTTGCTGATTCACTGGACTTGACTGTACTCTGGAAAATGGTTGTAATTGGAAAATTGAATAGCAGTGCACTGTTAAAGCCAGGGATACATGAGCACGCTACCCCATACATAATGCTTCGGTTTATTACATTAGTAACTCGATATATTCGACCCAATTTTAGGCCTACATTTTCTTGCTCTTGTCCTTCTTGCAAATTTTTAATAAGCCAATTTTTATTTGCAAAGGACTCAATCTTTTTTTTTGAAACCAGTGGATTGTTTTTGTATTACCGGAGTCCGGATCAAATCACGGACACTTACACACGTTACAAAGTTTCCTTTAAAGTACACCAAGTCAGCAGGGTCGTGTACGATGCACAGTAGATCAGCAAGTCAGCTACTGGGAGAATTTGAAGAATATTTGGGAGTGCTGGACTGTTTGTCCAATAAATTGTATTAGATTGTATCAGCAAGACCTTTTTGTAAAACAAGTATTTGTCCACCATTTCTGCATTTTGTATTTTCTCCTGTATTTAGACTCTTCCACATCACCACACCATTATTCTTGTATGTTGAGACCAGACCTGTGTCAAAAAATATTTTAAATGCTTTAACATTTGGTAAATTTAAAAGCATACCATATCCCAGATAATATTCAATAAAGCATAATAAAAAGGTATTCGACGGAAATTGGTTGTGAGAAATGGTGAAAATAAATAGCTTACTTAATCGTCCGGGAATGTGTTGGCATCTAACGGGGTGAAGTGTTTTTAAATATTATTCGACCCAGGTCAGGTTGTTACAATTCTGCTGATTAAATCCTCCTCCCACCAGGTGGCGCTATAGCTAATCATTCTGGCCTGCCAGGCGCAGGCAGCACTCAGTGGCAGACTGTGGAGCCCGTCGCTAAGCTGAAAGGAGCCGCCACAGAGACTCGTTCCGGTGCTCATGGGAACTGCACAGTGGACACGAGTCACAGGAGCAGCTCCACAGCAGAGCTCCCGGCAGACGGAGGAAGTCTGGCTTAAACTCCTCCCCATCCCTGATCCCTGATCTCTGATTGGCTGTAGGTGAGGGCAGGTGTTCCTTTCGGCTCTGCCCACAGAGACTGATGGGCAGTCAGTACTGTAATCTATAGACTACACTGGGAGGTGTACTAACCTGAAAAACACAGAGAAACCTTATGATTTTTAAAGTTCCATGCAATCCAGATTGACCTTAATAAAAAAAAAACTCAAAAACCTGTCATAGAAGGTTTCAAGCCCTACTCGCATGTTTTTCTTTTCTGAGAAGTACACACACACACACACACACACACACACACACACACACACACACAAACGCGCACACACACGCTCTTGCGCACGTGCACACGCACGGATACACTGCCCTTCAATATTATTCACACCCTGATAAAAAAACTGTATTAAACAAATAATACACTGTGTTATATTTTAATTCTCAATGTTTTATCTATTCCACTTTAATAATTATTCAGTGCAATCAAAAAAACAAAAAAACACTGTTCCCAAAGTATACATTTATTTCCCAAAAAACAAGTTCCACAAACATCCACAGACCCCATTTTCAGTACATTGTGCACCCTCCCTTCATAAATAACATTACTGGGTGGTTTCCTCTAGTGTTTCATTTTTTGGTGACCATATTGGGAGATCTTTGGCCATTCCTCCATACAGAATCTTTCCACGTCCCTTAGGCCCTTTGGGCTGTGCTTGTGGACTGCCCTCCTCAGATCAAACCGCAGATTTTAGATTGGGTTCAGGTCCGGAGACTAAGACGGCCATCGCAAAACAGCAACTCTGCGGTCAGTCATAAGCATTTCCTGGTTGATTCTGAGGCGTGCTTAGGAGTACCGTCTTGCAGAAAGATCCGTTTGTGACCGAGTTTGAGCTTTGTTTCTTTTTTTTGTGCCAGCCTTCAAGCGTCAGGTTTTTCTGTCCATAAAGTTAACGGTTACCCTGACGTTATCAACAGCTCCGGCATGACCAGATGCAAAACCACCCAATAAAATCAGAGATCCACCGCAATATTTCACTGTAGGTATGACGGTCTTATGCATGACAACATAAGCGCCCTTCTTTGGACACCAAACCCACCGCTGGTGTACAAGGCCAAAAAGCTGAACTGTGGTCTCACCGGACCGCAACACCTGGTTACAATAATGTCTCCCCAGCTCCAGAAGCTGATTTGAGTTGATTTCAGTAGAGGATTCATTTCTGGCAACCCTCCCAAAGCCTATTTGCATAGAGGTGGCATCTGATGTACATTGCTGATGTGGACTGGGTGGTCTTTCCACTTTCCTCCCAAACCATCTGCCTGTTCCTGGTGGCAAGATGCTCCAGTGCCAGGCAGATCTGCCGCTGTTCCAATGACCTTAAAGAGAATCACCGCCATAGCAGTGGAAAGTAGTATGTTTCGTTTAAAAAAAATAAAAATAAAAAAAGTATTTTATTTGTAACCGTTTTCTGCCTTGCGATGGCCCAACATCAATTTGTCTTGTTCCTCCTAAGGCTAATAGTTCTTTAGATTTTACAAGTGTGCGAACCACAAATTTCACACCCCAGTAAATGGGGTTGACAAGGGAAGCCACATTGGATTTTGTTTTAAATAATTACTAAGGGTGTGCTTGTGACATGATTTGTGACATCTCTTTGGGGGGGGAAAAAAACCATGGGGTCTATCCAGGATGAGAAAATGGGGCCCAGCCAGGATGAGAAAATGGGGCCCAGCCAGGATGAGAAAATGGGTCCGTCCAGGATGAGAAAAAGGGACCCAGCCAGGATGAGAAAATGGGCCCCATCCAGGATGAGAAAATGGGACCCATCCAGGATGAGAAAATGGGACCCATCCAGGATGAGAAAATGGGACCCATCCAGGATGAGAAAATGGGACCCATCCAAGATGAGCTGCCTCCCCCCCATTTTTTAGCTTGTAACCTGTATTGTTTATTTTATACAGCCTTCTTTACTAATCTTTATCAAGGGTGTGAATAACCATGGAGGGCACCGTGTCAGTGTGTGTGTGTGTGTGTGTGTGTGTGTGTAAAGACACATCAAATACAAGCCTCAATGCGCATTTCATAGATGTTCTCAACTAGCCTTGTGATGGTGGGCAAACTTGGACACTTTCACTAATGCAGCGGGAGGGAAGCGATCGACAGCCCGTTAGTTACTGAATGGAAAGAGAGCTGATGACGGGACACAGAGCAGGGGGAGGTGCCTGAGCCGCGTGTCTGTCCTGACGCGGTCTATGCACAGCAGCGGAGCGAAAGAAGGAAGACCGGATTAAAATGAGAGCGAAGGAGAAAGAAAAAAAAAAAAGTCAGTCCCTCCCAGGCTGAATCTGAAGCGTCCGATATAGCTCAGCCAGTTTAGATGCAGGATGCACGTCCTGACCTTTGACCTATGACCTCTGAACTCCAGCTCTCAGCCACTCACCAACAGCCAATGCATCTTGCCAGCATGCAGCCCAATTTACCCATAACCCCACACGCTCCTACTGTACAGGAAAGCAAACCGGTAGACAGTCTGTTTCGTCACATCAAGCCAATCAAACATGAGGCAGGCCATTCCAAAGTATCCAAGTATCATTTGTTTTGAGCATTGTTCTGAGGAAAATGTGGTTTATTTCAAAACAAAGTTTAAAGCAATGACATACTTGATCCATGTTAAAATACCACCATGAAGTGAATCTTGAAAAATTGACTTTTCTTTTTTAAAGAAATGAACAGAGGCACCAGAAAAAGGGTCTGTTCATGATGCAAGTGCTCATTCCTACTTGTAGCACTCAAACAGATTTGTGATATTCTCTCTGTTTGCTCCCCAGAGAACATTATAATAAATAGCATCCATATTCATTTTTTGTCCTTGCTTCAAATTTGCTTTGAGAGCACTTGATGGATATGAACAATGGCCTTTTTTTAAAAAACCAGAAGATCAAAAGAGCTTGCATATGGATCCTTCATGTTCAGCTCAAAGCAAACGTACTTGTTGGTCAATAAGAAGAAAGAGATAAAAACAAACTCCTGCTCAAAAGCAGAGAGGGTGGGGGCTGGGGGAGGGTGGGGGGCGGTGAGGGGAGGAGGGGCACAATAAGGGGAAGGTGGCGGGGGTGGGGGGGGGGGGTATTAGAATGCTGAGCGGACTGTCACATGACAGGAATCTAGGTTACGGGAATGGCAGACCCAGGCATTCACTTCTGTAACCATGGGAAACAGGAAGTAGCAAACGCATAGCAACCACAAGCCCAGAAGCAGAAAAGCGCATACCTTTAGCTTGGAATGAAACTCTCGAGATTTCCTTCTGGCAAGAACCTGAATGTGACTAGACACCTGCGGGGTAGGGGGAGGGAGGAAGACAAAGGAACAGCCTGTAACCATGGCGATGAAAAGCCCCCCCTTTGCGACTGGGCAAAGCCAGACCTACCTTGATGGCCGCCTGGATTTCTCGAACTTTCTTCCTTGCTAAGACCTGTATGTGACTAGACACCTCCATTTTTTTTTTCAAATTTGCGAAAGGAAACAAAAAAAAAAAACACAAAACACAAAAGAATATAAATAAATAAATAAATAAATAAAAACAAAAGCAAGACACAGGCAGAATTACACAGGTTTGTTAGGAGCACTTGAGGGACTCGGGGGCCTCTTCAGGCAGATTGGGCTAGTGGGACGGAGAGCATTCCCAGCCACGCGTGCGGCTCTGGGCCGCCGGCGCACCGCCGCGCTCGTCCTCACGGCTAAGTGAGGCGATTAAGGACGGCGGCGGCCCTCTCCCGCCACAGCGGCGCGGCGCGGCGCGGGCGGAGGCCTCTGTGCGCGGAATGAGAATCGCGCGGTCTGCTCTCCTCCAGCCGGGCCGGCCGGCCGTTCGGTCAGGCCTCTCCGCGCGGACCGGACGCCGTCGCCGGAACATTCCGGGGCCTGATTCGCGGGACGAGGCGCGATAGGGTGCGAGAGAGCTGGGGTCCAGGAGGGAGGTCCGCCCCCTGTTCCCGCTCCGCTCTCCTCGCCTCATTTGGACCAATCGCGGGCCCTCGTGCGCACTGACTGGCACCTGGGAGCAGCTAGCTATCGGCCTCCTCCCCGCCCCCCACTGAACATGTCCCTAAAACACGCTCAGTTCTCACGCGGTTGGTCTTTACCAGAGTGCTAAATATTAATTAATCTTCCAGCAGTTTTTTAAAAAACATATTCTAACATAAAAAACTATTTTGTTAAATATAATTTCCAAAGGATTAACGTGACAATTTAACCAACTACTCATGTGATGACTTGTATCACGTAATTACCACATATAACAGATATACTGTAAGTTCTACAGCGTGAACTAGCGATCAGGAAACTCGCCTTGCAAAATAAACTAGAATAAGTGTGACCGGTTAGCACACAGCTTCATAATAACTGTTGCAAAATGCAGGTCTAAGGGTCTGGGAGATTAACACAGCACGGCACACAGTATCACAGTAAGTTATTTTAGATTATCTAGCATAGCGTCTCTTTACAACGTGCTGTATTTTAGTTCACACCTTTTTATGGCACGACGGGTTAGCGCATGAGCAGGACAGGGATAAGCTGCTTCACTCGACCAGTGAAACAGGTACAGTTCAACATTTAAATAAATAAATCTTTCTATGAATAACAATCTGCGGGCCCTAGTTCAATACAATAGCAATGTCTAGTCTAACGGCCCGGTTTCACTAATTCAATAAAATCTTTAATGAGAACAACGCGGACTGAACAATATGGTACTGTTCCAGTCCTACTGGGGCATCTGCATGAGATCAGACAACCCATGAGACAGCAATAGGGAAAAAAACATTATATATATATATATACTTTTATTACATGTATGTAAAATATACATGAATTATGGGTCATGATTTCTATATTTTCATGATTTCTATACCTTTCTCAGTGTCTGTCATTGCTTCTGTGCTTATATTATATTATATTATATTATATTATATTATATTATATTATATTATATTATATATCACATAAAATAAACCACTTAGTCAGCTATCTGGGAAAAATGTATTCTTGATGACAAAGTGTCATTGTGTCATTCACTAATGACAAAGTGAATTGTGAATTGAGAAAAGCGGGGGAAAAAAAAAACAAAAAAAAAACGTGTGTGTGTGTATGCATCTGATTCGCGTGTCAGGTGTCAGAGAGCTTCCCCCACCTGAGAACTGCGTGAAGCCCCGCCCAAGCTTTCAGACCTAAACTCGGCCAGCTGACTGCACTAACGAGAAGAACTGTGCCAATCAGCCAATCCAGGTGATTGGAACAAAATACTGGGGTTGGGGACTTCTACTTTCTGAACCTGGATTTTTGTTTGAAGGTTTTTCTCCCCACTGGGAGTTTGCTTTTTCTTTCATGCCTGCTATTTGGGGGTTCAGGCCTGGCGTTTGCTCTGTTTGCTCTGCCTCTTGCCTCGATGCTCTGCGAAGCGTCTTTGTGACAGTTCCCTGTGAAAAATGCGCTCTACAAATAGAATGGAATTGAATTGAATTTTCCACCCCTGGTTGGCAACCAGAACCTCCCCACAGTTAAGGGCGGAGAGGACGGGGGGGGGGGGGGGGGGCGCAGGAGCTGAGCGTCTGGCGAAAATACGGAATCCGCCCGCGGACGCCCGGCCACGCTTCCTCTAGGGGCGCCCTCCCGCGGTTCGCGGGAAGGTTTCTCAGACGGCGGCGCGCGCGGTCGTGCGATCACGAAAAGCGAATCCTCGCTTCCGAGCCAATTCGCGCAGGCGAATTTTTTTTTCCCGAGCCGCCCCCCTTTTCGGTCTGACGACGGCGTTTCGGAAAGCGTTTTTTTTTTCGCGTTTCGCTTTTTTCCCGCGGGGTGACGACGGCGGAAGAGCGCCCCCCGGAGGAACCGGCGGGGTGCTGCGCCGGCGGCGGCTCGTTAAAAAGCGCGCGGGTGTTCCCGCGGGGCTCTCTTACCTGCTTCCTCGTCCGGGTCTTCCCCGTGCGCAGCTTGATGTACCGGGCTATCAACTCGTTCCGTCCTTTGGAAAGAGAGAGAGAGAAAAAAAAAACACACGGGGAAGATTTAGATTTAGACGGCGAACAATTAACCGCCCTTCGGCTTTTCCGGGCTCGCCTCGACGCGGCGACGCGTTTTTTAGAAAAAATTTACGCCCGGTGCGGAGTCCGTATCCCCTTTTCAAACGTCTTTCTTTTTTTTTTTTTTATGAAGAAGAAAAAGTCCGGCGGCTCCTGACTGAAAAGCGGAGGGAAATACATTTACATCGCATTAGCCGGGCCGCGAACGCGCCTCGCTTGCCCTAGCAGAGCGCTCCCTTAATAACTGCGCCCGGATCGCATTTGCATATCCGGACGTATGCGTTTCAACGAACGAAGGAAAAAAACAAAACAAAAAAAAGAAAAAAAACCGCATTTGAATATAAAAGCAACAAGTGTTACCATCACAAAGGCGGGTTTTTTGTGCGCGACCTTTTTTGCGCGGAATCTAATTTATTTCCCATTCCCCCTCCCCACACACAACACACACCTCCCCCCCACCCCCACACAAAGCTCGACTCAAAGGGAACGGGGGGGGGGTGGGGTGGGGGGGGGAGGATCCCGGCATTCCGACTGCTCCGGAGGGGGGGGGGGGCGAAAGCGGAAACGCGTTAATTTAACACCGGCGGCTCTCTCGCCGGATCGTAATTAAAGCCCCCGGCTTTGTTGTCGCTCCCCCCATTAACGGGGGGCTCCAAACATTCTCCCGCCCCGCCGCCTCCTCCGCCCCCTCCGCCCGAACGCCGCACAATGACCCCCGCGTAGCCTTTTCATATGTTAATAACATACCGCCACCCCGAAACTATTATGCAAATTGCAGGTAAGGAGACGTCCTAATTATGTGCCCAGCTGTAAGCAGCGGTTACCATAGAGCCTTAGCCCCCCCCCCCTACTCGCCTCCCCCCTTCGCCCCCCCCCCCATTTCCACTTAATGTAACAAACATTATTTTCCTGTGCGGCCGATGGCGGTGCCGTTAGCACGCGTGCGGGCGATGGCAGTGCCGTTAGCATGCGTGCGGCCGATGGCCGTGCCGTTAGCACGCGTGTGGTGCCCCGGCCGGGCAGAGATGGGAGCCTGTGCACAAACAGCCCGCGTCCCCGGCGGCTCCCGGTCCGGTCGGAACCGGTCCTGAACGAGGGGGCGAGGCCGGCGGGACGAGGGGGACTCGAGGGGGCGCGGGTTTAAGGCGTCTCTGTTGGCCGTCGCCGTGGCGTTCGGGGGGGTCCGCGAGGGTGGCGGTGTCGGTGACCCGTCTTGTCTGTTGTTTGTTTGGCGAGTGGGGGGTGGGGGTAGGGGGGTGAGGGGGAGAGGGGGGGTGCGGATATCCACCTGCTGAGGACCCTGGGAGTGCACTCAGATATCAGGTGTGTCAGATGAAAGGCAGGCCGGTCTGTGAGCCGCTTCCCTCGCTAATGCTATTAGCCGCAACAGCAGCCCAAACGGCACCTCTCTCTCTGTCACTCACTCACTCAATCTCTCCTCTCTCTCTCTCTCACACACACACACACAGTCTCTCACTCTCTCTCATGGTCTCTCACCATCTCTTTCCATTTCAATTCAAATTTTTTTATTGGCATAGGAAAACCAACATTTGAATTTCTAAGGCACACACTGCTACATTAACTCTGTGCTAAAGCTCTGCACAAACTGCTATGCTAATTCTGTGCTAAAGCTCTGCACAAACTTCTATGATAACTCTGTGCTAAAGCTCTGCACAAACTTCTATGATAACTCTGTGCTAAAGCCCTGCGCACACTGATATGCTAACTCTGTGCTAAAGCCCTGTGCACACTGTTATGCTAACTCTGTGCTAAAGCTCTGTGCACACTGCTACATTAACTCTGTGCTAAAGCTCTGCGTACACTGCTATGCTAACTCTGTGCTAAAGCTTACGCACACTGCTATGCTAACTTTGTGCTAAAGCTCTGTGCATACTGCTACATTAACTCTGTGCTAAAGCTCTGCGCACACTGCTACGCTAACTCTGGGTTAAAGCTCTGCACACACTGCTATGCTAACTGTGCTAAAGCTCTGTGCATACTGCTACGCTAACTCTGTGCTAAAGCTCTGCAAACACTGCTACATTAACTCTGTGCTAAAGCTTGCACACACTGCTATGCTAACTCTGTGCTAAAGCTAACGCACACTGCTATGCTAACTCTGTGCTAAAGCTTGCACACACTGCTACATTAACTCTGTGCTAAAGCTCTGCACACACTGCTACGCTAACTCTGTGCTAAAGCTCTGCACACACTGCTACGCTAACTCTGTGCTAAAGCTCTGTACACACTGCTACGCTAACTCTGAGCTAAAGCACAGCAACTGAAGCACAGGCCTAAAGGACAGAGGCGCTAACCCAAAGGGCGTGACCCCAGAATGGATAAGCTGTCCGTCCGGAAACACTTTCACACTTAACCCTTTAGCTGCCCTCAGCTCCAGCCTGTCTGACTGCACGACATGATTTTATATGTTTTACATGCCATGTTCAAACGGAAAGAAAGCGTTGCTCTCCCGAAAAAAATCAAAAACAAATCAGGACCCACCAAGTGTGGCACTATTGATAACAAGCAAAAAAATCCCACAGTTTTATGTTGCTGGCTGAGTCCACAGTACAACTGAAATATTTCATTTTCTTCATATATATATATATATATATATATATATATATATATATATATATATATATATATATATATATATATATATATATATATATTTTATTGTATATTATTTATATATATAAATAAAATCCAGTATCACTCATCACTATACACTGTAATCTCCCTCCTGAGACTGCAGTGTGTCCATGTCTTATATTACATGTACAACTGGAGACAGTACTGCTACTACCACCATACATTTAGCTGATGTAGAAAGATAAAACTAATTTTGCTCTGGATATTTACTCTTGTTCTTTGAAGAAATGTATTTGCGCACGTACAGTTAAGGTAATTATGGTAAGGAGAAAACATAAGGCAGACACATTAAAATCATTAAGGATGCAGTACACACAGAGGAAATAATCTGCCAGGATTTAGCCGCGTTGTTCATTCATCTGACAACAATGCACACACACACACACACTCGTACACTCGCACACACGCGCACACACACACACACACACACACAAACGCACACACACGCACACCTCCTGGTGTGACACAGCACTCTGCTCCAGAAGGAGGCTCCGCCCAGACAGGTGTTGGGCTGTTTTTGCAGTGGCGGGGGGGGGGGGGGGGCAGGGGAGGAGGAGCCTGAGAGTTGGGCAGGGCCCTCTCTTTCACAGCGAGGGGGAAGGGGAGGGGGGGGGGGGTGCACGTTTGTTAAAGCCGTGCTTACTGCAGGAGATCATGTGACCATACCCCTTCCCCCCACTCTCCCCCACTCCCCCAGCCAAACAAACAGCATCTGGGGATTTTCAATTACAGGCCTGCACCCAGCATGCCGGCACTGTAATCTCCCCCAGATGAGGCAGGGGCTCTCGCTATTTTCAATAATTCACACACTGTGTACACATAACATGACAATACGGGCATTCATGCGGACGCCCCTTCCCCAGATCAAAGCCCCCAATTGGCCAGCTGTAAGCGTACTTGCTGCTGAATAATTCATTCTTTTCACAAGTTTGAAAAAAAAAGAGAGAGAGAGAGAGGAAAAAAAAGACGCACTCAGTGTGACTTGGCCTGCTGGCTTTTTTTTCTCTCCTGTGTGCTTTTCAAAGCAGCGTTCTAAAAAAAATAAATAATAAAAAGCGGAGGGTCCACTTTTAACACCCCCGAAATCCTAAAAACAAGACGAAAGGACTCTGGCAAAAAGTGGCGCACTTCACATCCGGTAAATTATTCAACGGGACGGCTCAAATGTGAGATAAACAGGGGCGGAGGATTACTGTTTGCGGCCGGAGAAAGAGGAAGCCTCTTATTACGGAGCAAGAGGCGCTCAAATTAAATCAGAAATGACATTTTTTGTTCTCACGTTTTTAAACCGCAGTCAGCATTAAAAAAAAAATACAAAAAAAAATTTGTGCTAAAGCCCTGCACACACTGCTATGCTAACTCTGTGCTAAAGCTTACGCACACTGCTATGCTAACTTTGTGCTAAAGCTCTGTGCACACTGCTACATTAACTCTGTGCTAAAGCTCTGCGCACACTGCTACGCTAACTCTGTGGTAAAGCTTACGCACACTGCTATGCTAACTTTGTGCTAAAGCTCTGTGCACACTGCTACATTAACTCTGTGCTAAAGCTCTGCGCAAACTGCTACATTAACTCTGCGCTAAAGCTCTGCGCACACTGCTATGCTAACTCTGTGCTAAAGCTTACGCACACTGCTATGCTAACTCTGTGCTAAAGCTTACGCACACTGCTACATTAACTCTGTGCTAAAGCTCTGCGCAAACTGCTACATTAACTCTGCGCTAAAGCTCTGCGCACACTGCTATGCTAACTTTGTGCTAAAGCTCTGTGCATACTGCTACATTAACTCTGTGCTAAAGCTCTGCGCACACTGCTACGCTGACTCTGCGCTAAAGCTCTGCGCACACTGCTATGCTAACTCTGTGCAGTCAGCATAAAAAAAAAATACAAAAAAAAATCTACTCAACATGCAGGGCTCTTTGATCTCCTTGTGAAACCGTATAACGTAATTACGTGCGGTGAGGGCCAACTCCAACACGGTTCGGAAAGGCCCTCCCAAAAAAACTAAAACAGGGCTGTTGAGCCCGCTCTATTAATCCTAATGAACAGAAAGACAGGTCCTCCTTTAAAACACACGCTTAACAGTATCCCCTTTCATTCCCCGGCGGGATAAGACGAGCTGACGGCGGGGGCTAACGAGCTCGTGACAGCGCGGCGCTGCGCCGCGGAGCGCGGGCCTGCTTCGCTCCCTCATGACGTCGGCGCTAGCCGGAGGGGCTAAATTTAGCGCGTGGCCCCGTCGCCGCGCGCCCGTAGGAGAGCGATGTAAAAAAAGCCGCTCGGCGGTATTGCTTCCACATGCGCGCTTTAAATAGACGGGGGGGCGGGCCCTCCTCGCTGTCATCGCGCGCACGCTCGTTTAAAACTCGGTGGGAGGCGACCGTGGCGGGGGGGGGGGACCCGAGCGGGCCGGGAGCTCTTAATCCGGTTTGGGAGCGCCGCGATCGGCGATAAACGATCGCCCCCTCGAGATGTCGCCGCTGACCTTTTCAGCGCCCTCTACCCCCTTTCCTTTTTCTTTCTTTCTTTTTTTTAAAAGGCCTCTTTCTCTCAGCGCTCGGCTAGCGCCCCCTGGTGGGGGGTGAGGGGCGGGAGGGGCCTGAGAGGGGCCTGAGGGGGGGGTTTGGGGGGCCCGCCCTCCCCCGCCTGTTCCCGGCACTCACGTGAGGTCCCAGTTGCCGGTCGGCCGGGTGACTCACCGAGCGGAGCGGCCGCCGAGGCCCGAGCCAAGAGCCGAGGCCGCGAGGGCTCGCCGCGAGCTGAGAGCGGACGGCCCGCCGGGATTGGCCCGGGGGAACGGGACGGGGGCGGGGCCTGCCTTCCACCGAGCGGAGCTTCCCCTCCCGCTCCTCCGCAGGGGCCGGGTTCGAGGGGGGAAGAACGAGGGGCCGTCTGCAGAGGAGGAGCCGCCATCCTGCTCTGGCAGAAGAGCACACGGGCCGGGAAAGTCGCGAGAGAGAAAGAGGGAGAGGGAGAAGGAGGAGGAGGAGGAGGAGGGGAAAAACAAACAGGAAGTTCAGTCTCCACTTCAGCGGCCGTGCAAGACGAATCCAGCCCAGAGTAATCCGCGCCGATCGGCAATTTCAATGCGACTGGCCGGAGAAAGAGGAAAGGGAGAGGAAGGGGGAGAGGGTGGGAGGTGGGGGGTGTGAGACAGGAGTGTATTTAACTCTTCAGGAGCCAGTAAAGAAGCCTTTTGGGAAGTGAAGGAAAAGGGATCTTCGTTTATGAGCTGAACCGCAGAGCAGACGCAGTTTGGCAGGAAGGGGGGGGGGGGGGGGGGGGCACGTGTCTCTCACTCAGCGACCCCAAGAGGACCGCCCCCACGGCCGCGATTCGAACCGCCATTCAGCCCCGGTTCCCGGTTCCGAAGGAGGCCCGTTCACAAGCTAATGCTAGCAGGTTCGCCGTTAGCCTGGCTGGCTGGATCTGGTGCGTTTAAGGAGACCCAAAACCCGAAGCGGTTTCTGCTCAGACAAAACCTACTGGCTTAAGGTTTAAAAAAGAAAAAATTTGAAATGTTTAAAAGTTACAAATCCGAGGCCTCGCTGCTATCGCGGTGCTCGAGTTGCCTTCACGATTTCGGAGGCGTCCACGCTGGTCTGTGGCTATGAACTTGGACAAATTCTCTGGAAAAACATGAACACCAAGGCCACCGTAGAGTGGGAAACTGGGCTGACATTCGAAGGGTCCTGGGCGTAGCAGAAAGTCCTCCACCAATAGGCTGTCTCGGTTTATGCACCTGCTGGACACAGCCCCCCCCCCCCCCAGCCCGAATGTTCCGGTGCTGGGGAAGTTTCTTTGGGACGGAGAGCCTGTGTGTTAAGCGTTCATTCACAAAAAACTTCCCCAAAAACGTGCTCTACTGGTCCAAGATCATTTATGAATGTTCTTAGGGTACTCAACCGAGAGTTGGCTTTAGAAATGAAGGGAAGGCGAGTGCTCGCTTTTGTAAATATTATACATTTTATTATCTAGATGCAGTGTGACCAAGGAACTGGTGTCTTAGGATGATAAAATGTCAAAATATTTCAAAAAAATTTTAATATTTGGAGAGTGCTGGCATTTATCTATTTTTTTTTCTTTTTTTGCTGACCTCTGAGATTCACAAAATGTCACAGAGAGAGGCTGTGAGCAAAACATTTTTATTTTATTTTTAATTTTCAATATAATTAAAAAAAAATGACTATTATATGTCTGGACCCCTTAACGGGGCACTAAATCCCACATTTCTTTCCACCGCAAGTTAAAGGGCCGGAACTGAAGTGGTCAAACTGGCGCTTCTCGGAGAATCTGAAGTCTCTGCGCGTTACGCGATGTCTTTTCACACCTCTCACAACGGGCACTCTCCCCTCACCCAGCCCGGTGCAGGAGGAGCAGCACGCTGGGTTTCTGAGAACTGCAGGGTGAGCTGGGTAACAGGTGGTGTCGTATATATATATGCCTGCGGTGGGAGGCCGTGTCAATCAAGTTGGGGGAGGAGCAAATTAAATTCAGTCCAGGATTCTGAGGGCGGGGCTTAGGATGCGCTGGGATGTGATTGACAGGCACGCCTGGTCAGCTGACCGCATATGGCAGCTCATTCCAAGAGTCAGAGCTTTCCTGGGGGGGATTGGGGACTGAGCCAGTGGGTTGACAGACCTCACCCTGACCCACGATGACCCGGCCTGACCCCACCAGGCCTGCTCTGCAGCCACAACCCCCCCCCGACTCACCCCCCCCCCCAAATATACAGATCTATCATTTCAAAAGATTTCTGAACATTTACTGGGAAAATCTTTTAAGTGTAATGGAAACATCGGTATCTGAGTTCTTATTATATCATTTCACTGACAAAAAATCCATGCAATTGTTCTAAATTAATTTGAAGAATAATTCAAGGACTTCACCTCCAGTGAGAATTGTAACAGAGCGTGTAGGTGACATAGTAGATCCTAGACACTGCAGTAGACCCCACACACTGCTCCAGATCCCACACACCGCAGTAGACCCCACACACACTGCAGTAAACCCCACACACACTGCAGTAGACCCCACACACACCACAGTAGACCCCACACACACCACAGTAGACCCCACACACACGGCAGTAGACCTCTACACACTGCAGCAGACCCCACCACAGTGCAGTAGACCCCTACACACGGCAGTAGACCCCACCACACTGCAGTAGACCCCTACACACGGCAGTAGACCCCACACACTGCAGTAGATCCAGGCACACTGCACTAGACCCCCACACACTGCAGTAGACCCCACCACACTGCAGTAGACCCCTACACACGGCAGTATACCCCACACACTGCAGTAGATCCAGGCACACTGCAGTAGACCCCACCACACTGCAGTAGATCCTCCACACACTGCAGTAGACCCCACACACACCGCAGTATACCCCACACACACTGCAGTAGACCCCACCACACTGCAGTAGATCCAGACACACTGCAGTAGACCCCTACACACTGCAGTAGATCCAGGTACACTGCAGTAGACCCCCACACACTGCAGTAGACCCCACACACACTGCCACACTGTCTCATCTTCCCGCTCCTCTCACAGTTTGAGCCGGGGTCCAAAGCGAGCCGGCCCAAGGAGCCCGGCCCCACCCCGCTCCGAGGAGACGCATCATTAACGCCCATCAGAGCGTCATTCCCAAGCGTCGTTCGTCACCAGGCGAGGGGACCTCGACCGCGACTCCGCCCGCGCGCGACCTTAATTAAACCCAGGAAAGGGCAGCAGGCCTGTAAATCGCCAAGCCCTTCCCCTGCAGCGCCCTCCATTTAGCACCGGCCGCGCCGCTGATTAGCCGCGCGCTACGCGTCCGGCCGGCGCGTCTCTGCGCGCGGCCCCGTCGTCTCCGCGGCCTGATTTTCGCCCGTGTTTACATAGCAACGGGAGCCCCTAATCCCTTTTCCGTTCTTCTCCTTCTCCCAGAATGCACCGGGGGGGGGGGCTGGGTGGTGGGTGGGGGTGGGGTAAGCAGGAACACAAATCCCGGGCAGGCCCGAACAATAGCCCGGCTGTCCCGTCATGCGTGATGGATGGCTGGAGGGTCCCAGGCTCCGCATTTGCATCACAATGGACAAAACCAACAATATGGCGCTTTTCTCTCGGAGGTCTCTGGCTCGAGGGCCAAGGTGGGGGGTGGGGTGGGGGCGCAAGGAAGCCTTTTACTCGCGGGAACAACGGCGGGGGCTGGAAAACACGGCCCCTGCGAGGCGAGGCCGGGGGCCGAGGGGGGGGGGGGAGGGGTCGCTGGCGGAACCTCGAGAACGACGGTCCCGCCCCCTCCCCCCCCCCTCCCTTCCCCCCAAGGCCCAAGTTTTTTGCTCCACAAATTAAACATGGAAGTCCTGCCTGGGGTTATGCAGAGTTGGCTATCCACGAGTCTTTCCACAAGCTAGTTACTTTTAAAAATTTTTACTTTACATCATTCAAGTCTACCAGCTATTTACAATTTAACGTAAAATAACGAAAATGGCAAACCTTGCCTTTACAAGGTGATGGTTCAAATGTAATACAATTACCTGCTAAACTGCTAAAAGTCAGTACTGATAAAAGACATACAAAAAAAAAAATTGTTAAGTGTCCTTCAAGGGCTGTTTACATATGTGTAAGAAGCACTAGCCAAAGGAAATCGGTTTAGCGAGGCGAGCCTTCTGTGGACGTGTCACGCAGAGCAAGAACACACAGCCCGAGGCGACAGGTCAGCCCCTGTAACCAGACGACTGTTTGAACAGCGCTGTTGCCTGGAGTCAGGGTACTTAAACCGATAAAATCCGCAGAGCAATTGCAGGTGTTTCTCTGAAAAGGTGTGGCTGGCCCAGCTCTCTCTCTCTCTCTCTCTCTCCTCCACCCGCCCTCCCCACCCTCCTCTCCCCCCCCCCACGGGAGGTCATTAGGAGTCAGAGGGACGTTAGCGCGGCTCTGTCTCTCTGTCGCCGAACAGTGAAATCCATTTAGCGGGTACAGAGGCCAACGTCTGCCGATCACAACATCTGACTCCAGAGCACCAGCTGCCCATTGTGTGCGGCTTAACTCCCAGTACCCCCCCCCCCCCCCTCACGCCCCCCCCCCCCCTCCACGCCCCCCACCACCCCACCCCCGCCCCCACCCCACAGCGCTCCCCGTCCCCACTCTTCCCGCAGATTCATAGCCCGGGCCGGCGAGAGACTTCAAGGCCACGGTCGGGCCGACGGGAGTCCTCCGGCCCGTTCTCCGAGCCCGAACGGGGGGCCCTCCCCCCCCGCGGGTTTTACACGCGTAAGTTCAGGTCTGCCACCCCTCCCCCCCCCCATACGCCCCTCCCTCCCCCCTCCTTTATCAGCGCCTCGCTAGCGCATGGCTAGCCTTGGCGACCCGCCGCACGGTGAACCGAATCCCCTCAAAGACTTTGGGAAAGAGGGGCGAGGAGCGACAGGCGGAGGAGGAGGAGCTCCACGGGGATCCCCCGCCCCCCCCCCCCGACGACCCCGTTCCATCAGCCGAGCACCGGGCCGGCCGCGTCGCGCCAAAAGGCCGTTTTAAGTTTCCCCAAAGGAAGGAGAACAGACGGGAGGAAACGAGGTGATTTTTTTTTTTTGAAAGACGGCCGGGCTTGACCGGGCTGATTGGTCGCGCCGCCCGCCCGTCGAGCCGCTTCGGCCGAGCGCCGGGAGATTAGCCGGGCGGGATGAGGCCGGAGACCGCGGTGAAAAATATCGACGACCTCGAGCGACCCTTCGACTTGCTTCCACCGGGACTCTGCCATGCGGACAGGAAGCGAGCAGCCTTTGAAGGACTGCTAGCGGTTAAACCATCAGCCTAATAACACAGATATACGGCTACCGTCTCTTCAGTCTATGCAGCCTAATTCTGCAGTGCACGTCATCCTGCATTGTTGTGACGCATGCCACACACTACATTCCCAGAAAAACAAAGCTGAGGCCATTTCAGAGCTAGTAAACGCTAGCGCGCCTCTTCTGTGAATGCATTAGGGTTGGGCGGTACACTGGTTTTAATGTGAATGCCGCTATGACTCAGTACCACGATGTGGATTTTCTCATATCTTGGATATCGTAACAAAACGTTTTAAGATATTAGGTTGTGGTACTTTTGCGTTGATGCGTTTACATAGAACACAGGACCGCGACAAAACCTGGGAATCAGTGTTTCATTTGGCATTGTATTCTCCGACCGTAGGCTAGCAAGAAACGTTCTGATCCCAACTGGCTAGATAATGTATTCAAATGCTAACTAGCTCACTGGCGCTAATGGTAAAATCAATGAGGGAAGTCGGCAACTACGTTTCTCTGAAACAGATGATGATAGTTGACAGTGACCTTATACCTACCAAGCAAGTTATTAACAGAATTCAGTAAATAAAAACAGTATATGCACTCATTTTACCAAATAAAACCAGTTTAAGCACAGTACCCAGACAGCTGCTCATAGCAAATTATAACACTAGGTCACAAATATGTTTGCAACCCCACTAATTTGATGTACAGTAACTAGTTAATATTAGCAAACTTTGCAAGTTAACGATATAGCTAACCGTTTTTAATTAAGTAACATTTTAATTCTACCATTTGGCCATGTGGTAGTCCCGTGTGTTATAAAAATTAGGGGTGTAAACCTCAGGCTTCACCCAAAATGGAATACGATTTTAATTCTTGAGGCAACGGTTCGATATTTGCCAATATCACAAATTTTGCTACGATACATTCCAAGATGATCCAATACAGTAAGAAACCAACGATATACATGATCCAGCTAACACAATCCTGTTACAATGTACACACACAATCAAAATGAGGTTGAGAGTACAAAAACTTACTGACGTCATGTTTAACAGAAGGAAAACTGGAACCAGCGTGGGCGATGATGAGGTTGTTTTGGAAACGTAAACAATGATGTTGGCAGTGTGGCTAGAGAGCAAACCTCCATAAGTTCATAGACATTTAAATACTTCACCATAACTCAGATCGATGCAGATTGATTCATACGTGTCGTATCGACTGGATCGGATCGCTGCGATTCGACACTTCGATCCGAATCACTGTGTCGTTACACCCCTAATAACGATATCATTTTAAGTTGTTATATGTAAAATGTCTGCTGAAGAGGACCGCTACTACCGCCACGTGTATATGGCGATACAACGTAGTTCTCCATCAGAGAGGGCTCTTTCAGTGCTGGCAGTCAAGAGGGCGACATGTCATCGGTCAACACTCAAACCGGAAGCTGTGAACAGACCGGTGCTCCTTCCACACAAACCTTTGAAGAGCGCGAGTGAACTACATGCGTATCACTTTGGATAAAGAGAACTACGTTGGAGAGAACCATGTTGTACGTTGCTTTGGATAAAAGCATCTGGTAAATACATGTAATGTAATGTACACGCAGACTACTTGATAACCGACGAAGAAAAATAACAATAATTTGAACTGAGTTCAAAGAGTTCAAAAAACTCAGACCAGTTTTATTTTGTGAGAAAAGACCGTTTTAAACTAATCACATCATCATTTCTATTTCTATTTTGTTGGTTGAGAAAAAAATTATTTTATGTTAGGAATTTAAAATACTTGCAAAATAAAACTATTATTGAGTTACATCTGAACCTGTCTGGTTTTATATAATCCAAGGGGTGATTCCAAAATTTTTTAAAAATCATTATTTTTATTGCTATGACATTTCAAAATATTGTGATATGAATTTTAGGCCGTATCGTTCACCCCTAATATGAATGCATGTTTTCTCCCCCATCAATAACAGTTCTGTGAGCACAGAGGCTCATCTAACTCGAGACTCTTTGAAGGTGATACAGTTCGTCTTCGAAGTCCGCCAGAGCTATCGATTCATGTTCACCTAATTGAAATCTCTTCAGACGCGTGCGAATCGACAGTTTTATTGTTAACTTTTCCGCGTCCCCCGTCTAAAACACCAAACAACGTCCGAGCCCGTCCTCCGATAAAAATCGATCTTTAAGAACGCTGGCACCATTCTGAAAATTAAGACCATCCTGAGACCTTCAAAGACCAAATACTGGCAGTAACGGCCATTTAATTAATAAACAAAAAAAGAACTCAAAGAAATCGGGGGACGAGACGACCATTAAGAGCTGACCGTCCCCTTAAACAAAAGCGGGGCGCGCAAAGCGTTCCCCGAACACTAACCGAGCTTCTCTCAGCGACGGACTCGGCGACGACGGAACTGGTTCATTCAAAAAAAAAACGAACAAACATTTTTTAAAAAGCCGAAGGTGGGGAGCGTGTTTCCGCCGCAGCCCGTGAAAGCCGTTTCCCGCTAACAAAGAGCCGCCGCGCCGCGGAACGCGCCTCGCTCCCCGAAACGCGCCTCCCGCTCGGCCGGCCGCCGGGCCATCGCGCGGCGAGCGGCGACGCCGGAACGCGGCGAGGGCCGGGCGAGCGCTCGGCGGTCAACGGAACCGCCGCTTTCGACCGGCGGAGAGCGCGCCTCCGCCGCGGCCTTGCCAGCTTCTGAACAGAGACAATGAACCCCCCCCCCCCTCCCTCCCTCCCTCCAGTCACCCCCCAGCCCCCCCGCCCGCCCGCCCGCCCGCCCACCCAAAACGAGGCTGAAGAGTCCCGCTCCCGCGCGCCGTCGTCCTGAACGGAGCGCGTCCGCTCCGGCGCGGAGCTCTACAGAAACGGCGACTCCGCCTACGCGCCGCGTGCTTTTGGCAGATCGCGTACGGCGCGGGCGTGGCGTACGGCAAAATAAAACGCATCCAGCGCCGTGTTTGCATTCGGAATGTACACTGCCGTGCGTGCGTGTCCGTGCGCACCTGCGTGCGTAAGCGCGATGTTTACACGAGCAAACGCGTGTCGCCGGGCCCCGTGGAGGGTGGGGACGAGCGCGCCATTCCTAGAAATGGCTCCGACCGTGCCAACAGACGGGGATTACGCGGCCATACGCGTACAACGAAAGATAAACAACATTGAGGAAACGGCTGAATTAGGCCGTTGAGCTACGCGGCTCGAAAAACAAAGAGGCGGACCTTGGATCGGGCTTTAAGCAGCCCCTCCATCCACTCGAGGCTCTACCGCCTGAAAGCGGTGAAAGGCAGCTAGCGAGCTTCTGTGGAAGACAGACGCCGAGACTGACCGACATCCGTCCTCACAGCTGACGAATCCACCACACGCGCGCGCACACACACACACACACGCGCACGCAGGCATGCAGAGGATCAGGCCAGGAATTTTGAAAAGAGTGGAGAGGACACTTCCCAAATAGCGAATTCTGAACACGGTGTTCACATGAAAATTCACAATTCCTGAATGTTCCTACAAATGACTGAACGTTAGGGTGCGCGAGATTGCAGTTACTGACTCTTAATCAGAAGCTGTGTATCAGGATTGAGCAGCTGCCTCTCTAATCTCTACACCCTCTAAACTCGAATAATCAGTTATATGGTATGGCACAAAAATGTATTGGAATTTTTACTTGCTGAAAAATCAGCTTCATGCATTAAAAAAAAGATTCAATGCTTTTCTGAAGGGGACAAAGCTTTTCTGACAAAGGTTAATTTCATACATCAAGAAGACCGTGATCCTTTGAAGAGTAGGCTGAATGGAATGTATTTTTTTTTCTCCGAAATTCTGAGTCAGCGTTCTAGAACTCCAGTAGTGACTGTGACATCAGCATCAGAATGTTCAGTTACGAACATTGAAAACTGCATGCTGGGGGAGAGAGGGGAGCAGGTCTGGCTGAAGAAACCCCCTCATCCAGGGCAGGCCCAGTCACGCAGGACTGAGACCCCCCCCCCAACCCCGCGCTCTGTCCGCTAACTGGGGACCAATTAACCCGACAAGTTCCCGTCTGAATCACCATTTCACCGGTCGCCCGGACTGGGCTGTGGGACTGGGACTGGGGCTGGAACTGGGGCTGGGGCTGGGGCTGGGACTGGGACTGGGACTGGGACTGGGACTGGGGCTGGGACTGGGGCTGGGGCTGGGGCTGGGGCTGGGGGGCTGGGGCTGGGGCTGGGACTGTGGCTGGGACTGGGACTGGGACTGGAGGGCTCCCGGGGGGCGGAGAGTGCGGCCGGCTTCTGGAACGTGCGGAGGGTTGACGGGCGGACAGCTGCAGCGCGGGGTTTTTGTTTTTTCTCCCCTTTCTTCTTAAGAGTCCCCTGAGGAACCGGCGCTGATGTGTGAGCGCGGCCGGCAGTCAGACTCAGGGCTCAATCGATATTTCCTCTCTCTCAAAATCAATCCCCCCCCACCCACCCCGTCTGCACGCAGGGCAACTTGTTAGCCGCAACCAACGGGTGTTCAAAAGTTTAACTGCATGGGCACGGCACGTCTCTCTCACTCGCTCTCTCTCTCTCACTCGTTCTCTCTCTCTCACTCTCTCTCGCTCCCTCACTCTCCCTTGCTCGCTCTCTCTCTCACTCGCTCTCTCTCTCTCACTCTCTCTCTCGCTCGCTCCCTCACTCTCTCTCTCACTCGCTCTCTCTGTCCACTAAATGGATGTGGCCTGCTCGTAGAGGTTAGCGCTGTTCAACCGGCCATTCCAGCGCTGGTCTGCTATGCTAGGACTGAAAAAATAAGAGCCACCCAAAAAACAAAAACAAAATGGCAGCTTCCTCATTAATGGAACACTAGAAGCGAGTCATGCAACAAGTGAAAATGGCGTTACGCTTTCCGGCTGAAATTTGAAATCCTCGCATCTCTGTTGACTTAAACAATGGACGGGCGGCGTGTTACCACAGACGAGGGCGTGTCTTCAATGCGCCCTCGCATGTTTGCTCAGCCAGGGGAAAGAGCTGCCAGGGGAACGCGCGCTCGCGGCCCAAATCTGGCTGACTGGGAGCCTTCGCCACGGCGAAACCCGCTCTCCCACTCCGGAGTTCCCACAAAGAGAGCTCGCTGTCCAGGTCTAACAGTTCACTATGCAGTTCTGACTGTTCACTATCCTGTTCTAACTGTTCACTATCTGTTTCTGACTGTTCACTACCCTATTCTAACTGTTCACTATCCTGTTCTAACTGTTCACTATCCGTTTCTGACTGTTCACTATCATGTTCTAACTGTTCACTATCATGTTCTAGCTGTTCACTATCCTGCTCCAACTGTTCACTAGCATGTTCTAACTGTTCACTATCTAACTGTTCACTATCATGTTCTAACTGTTCACTAACTGTTCACTATCCAGTTCTAACTGTTCACTATCCAGTTCTAACAGTTAATTATCCTATTCTAACTGTTCACTATCCTATTCTAACTGTTCACTATCCTGTTCTAACAGTTAATTATCCTATTCTAACTGTTCACTATCCTATTCTAACTGTTCACTATCCTGTTCTAACAGTTAATTATCCTATTCTAACTGTTCACTATCCTATTCTAACTGTTCACTATCCTATTCTAACTGTTCACTATCCTGTTCTAACTGTTCACTATCTAACTGTTCACTATCCTGTTCTAACTGTTCACTGTCCATTCGGGCTTCACAGAGACTCAAGTCCATGTTCAGAACCACGTAGGCCGAAACTCAAGTCATTCCGGTCTTTTCTCATTTTTCTTTACACTCTCCCCCAATCAAAAGTTACATTCTTCTTCAGTCCGTCATAGAAGCCTGAGGTTTATCAGGGTAAAGGACGGCAATGACAATAATTTGAACAAAAGTGGCCCTTTCCTGTTCTGTGAGTGAGAACACAAGAAGAGGCTTATAATTCAGGTTTGCAGGGCCGGTATCTGCGTGCATAATGCAGGGTAGCTGACAGCGGCGGCCTTACAATTCCCAATTCAAGGGCTGTTTTGTGCAAATTCATCAGCCCTAAAAAGTAATAATTGAGATGTGCATCTAATTAGAACATGGCGTTCATTTACATGTGTATGGGAACAAAAAGGACTGTTTGAAAACGAGCCCCCCGGGGAAGGCTTTCATCCGGACGCGCCGGAGCGGCGAGGAGAGCCGCGGACCGCTCGGGCGGGCCGACCGCAACGCCTCCCTGGTGATTTTAAATAAGAAATTTTAAAAATCTTCGCCCCGGGCCCCGCCGGAAACCGCGGCGTTCCGGACGAGCTCGCGGGGGGCGGAATTTCGCCGAAGAGGAGCGCCGAAAACGCCGCAGCGCACATCGGAGCGAAAAAAAAAAATAAAAATGCAGCAGAGCCGGTAAAGTCCGGCGATGTCCCGGCGTTAAAAATCTGAAAGGCGGTCGACGATTCGGGCTCGGGCCGTTCACTCCCACTCCGACGCGCACAAAGACGAATCCTCGTAATTCGGCCCGACGGCGACACGTCTACAAACGCCCTCGTCCTCACCCTTTAACGCGTGCGCCTGATGTTCAGCTCGTTATCATTTTTCGGTGAACGATCGGTGAACGCCCGTTGACGTACCGCAAGTGAAAGTGGACAAGCACACACGCAAAGTCGGCGGCCTGAACAAAACGCGTTCATGAACGGAACGTCCAACCAAACGCTTTCCCCGGGTTTTCCTTTGTCATGGGACCACCTGACGGCCCTATTATTGTTGTCGTTTGCACCGGGGGGCGCCGCCAGGGGGTTTAGGCCCCATGAAAAGACCTCAAATTGGGCCCCGGCACACCCCAGGCCACCTCAGAACAAAAAAAAAAAAAAACTTAGTTCTATTCAAGCATCGTAAATTAAATATACTATTAATGTTAAACAACTGATGAATAAAAAGTGATTTATCCTGTGTTCTACCATTTTTTGAGGGCCCCTGTCAGTCATGGCCCTTGGGAATCATAGTAACTTCCCCCCGTACGGCACCACTGATTTTAAGTGTTTGGTATAGGCGCTGTATTTGTATTAGTATTTAGTACATTATACTGTATCGTTTCCATTCCCCTAAATGGAAACCTGCGTTTTATTGGCGTGGCTGTGACGAGAGCTGGGAGGACCGAACCGTGCTGGCGGTTCGGTCCTCAAACAGAGACCGCTTTGGGGTCCCCCCGGCTGGTGGAGCGTGGGGCGGCGGGAATCTCGAGCGAGGGCGTCGTCCGGGGGGTCGTGTTCAGTCGCCCTTTTTCCGAGCGTCCCCTCGGGGACGCGGCCGCGTTCGCCTCGCGGCGACCGAAACCGCTGACCGTCCCGCGCGCTCGGGCTGCCCCGGGGGGGTACGGGGCCCGCGGCGAACACCCGGCCGAACGGCGGACGGGCGAGCGGACGTCATCCGCGCGCGAGGGCGCCCGGCGAACGGCGTAATGTGAGGTAATTACGCCTCATTACCCGGAGCGCGGGCGGGGAGCGCGGCGAGGAGCTCTCGAAAGACGCAGAGACGGGGCCGTCGATCTTCAGAAAGCGGGAGACGGCGACCGACGAATAAATAGAAAAAAAAGCCCGACGACGCTGCTTTCCGCCATTAGGCCCGCGATTAGCCCGCTCGAGAGCGGAGGAGAAGAGGCGAATCCGCCCGGTAATGCATCTCGCCCCCCCACGCACGAGAGAGTGCTCCGGAGGGCAAGGGGCCGAAGGCTCGTAACGAAACTCGGTTTTGTTTTGAGCCTTTGACCGTATCTACCGTCAGAACCCTGCCTCCGTGCCGGTAACCCGGGAGGGCTGCCAGAAAAGAAAAGCCTCCGTTCACGGCCGTCAACAAAAAAAATAAGGGTCCGGACTTGTGCTAAACTTCGACCGGAGCTGGACGGAGTTTGGTGCTGGCAGAAGGACGCTTGTGTTGAAGAGAACACCACAGCTTGGGCGAAACGCGGCCGCGGATCTTCGGCGTTATTGGGGCCGTCCGGCACCGGCCGGTCCTGGAGCTCTCGTTAAATTCGGCGGAATTGAGAACTCCAGCAAACACCGAGACGCCCTGGCCAAGAAATCGGACTCCCTCGGCCGGGGAGCTCAAACCCTGGCCGCAAACGGACACCTTTCAGCGAGACGGTGACCCCGAGCGCACCTCAGAATCAACCCACCGAAAACGTTAACGGAGACGGAATTAACCGTCTGGCAGAGGCGATATCAGTCTCCAGACCCGAAACGGATATAAAACCTGTGACTCTGGATTGCAGAGAGTAATCCGCGAGCGCAGGCCGCAGGACTTAACGGAGTTGGACAGACTGCGTATGGAGGAACGGTCAAAGATCCCCAAAACTGCCTGCAACAATCAGTCGTGAAATACAACAATAACATAATAGACGATGACTCAGTGGTGTTTTCCTTACAAAGAGAGAGTACACAGTACACAGAGTACTGAAAACAGGTGTGAATAATTATGCCACTACATGCACATTTTGTTGGGGGGGGGGGGGGGGGGGCACACACACACTACACACGAACACACACGTGCTACACACAATCACACAGGCGCTCACACACACACTACATACAAAGACACATGCAGAAGCACACACACGCTACACATGGGCTCTCATGCACTCACACTCTCACACACACACACACACACACACACACACACACACACACTCCTTTCTAACCGTCCTCTGGCAAAGAAAAGCAACAGGTGTGGCTGTGGCGTGAGGTTGGGCGCTCGGCTTGAAGCGAAGGGTAGCGTGACAACCCGACGAGAGAGAGAGAGAGAGAGAGAGAGAGAGAGAGAGAGTGTGTGTGTGAGAGAGAGAGAGAGAGAGAGAGAGAGTGTGTGTGTGAGAGAGAGAGAGAGAGAGACAGAGTTGGAGAGAGAGTGTGTGTGAGAGAGGGGGAGAAAGGGAGAGACAGACAGAGATGGAGAGCGAGAGAGTGTGTGTGAGAGAGAGAGGGGGAGAGAGGGAGAGAGAGAGTGTTTGAGAGAGCAAGAGTGTGTGTGTGAGAGAGAGAGAGAGGGAGGAGAGAGGGAGAGAGAGGGAGACAGAGAGAGAGGGAGAGAGAGAGAGAAAATACTTTTTTAAAATTAATTCAATTCAGTTAACTTAATAGATAATAAGTATTATGTTCCTGTCATTTATGCTGTCATTGCTGTTGCTGCTTGTTTTCTTTTTTTCTTTTTAATTATATATTCTTACTGTGGTTGATTATTGTTATCACTACGCTTTGGCAATACGCATTTTTAAATATGTCACGCCAATAAAGCATTTGAATTAGAATTTGAATTTGAGAGAGAGAAGAGAGAGACTGAGATGGAGAGAGTGTGTGTGTGAGAGAGAGAGAGAGAGAGAGACATAGAGAGAGGGAGAGAGAGGAGAGAGAGCGAGGGGAAAAAAAGGAGCCGCCTCATGCTTCAGAGGCCAAATGGTCACGTTCCTCTGAGCCGGCGACGCTGCCAGGCCTCTCTTTCATTAGCGAAGAAAGAGAGAAATCTGGGCTTCAAATGGGCCTGAGCAGAGAGCCCTCAGCTGTGCTCAAACGGGGGCTCTGTCCCCGGGCCCTCACGCAGCCAGAGGGGCGGGGAGATCTGCAGCTTAAAGCTGTGCAGCCGCCCTCTGTCCTGTGTGCGTGTGTGTGTGTGTGTGTATGAGAGTGTGTGTGTGTGTGTGTATGAGAGTGTGTGTGTGTGTGTGTGTGTGTGTGTGTATGTGTGTGTGTGTGTGAGACTGTGTGTGTGTGTATGAGAGTGTGTGTGTGCGTGTGTGTGTATGAGAGTGTGTGTGTGTGTGTGTGTGTGCGTGTGTATGAGAGTGTGTGTGTGTGTGTGTGTGTGCGTGTGTATGAGAGTGTGTGTGTGTGTGTGTGTGTGTATGAGAGTGTGTGTGTGTGTGTGTGTGTGTGTGTATGAGAGAGTGTGTGTGTGTGTGTGTGTGTGTGTATGAGAGTGTGTGTGTGTGTGTGTGTGTGTGTGTGTGTGTGTGTTCTTAGGGGGAGGGTTCAGGGTCATTAGCGCAGACAGGAGCCCAGGCGTGACAGGACAGGCCCGTCCGTCCTCTGCTCCCTCAGCAGCCCGTCCCGTCTGCACACATGCTCACCGTTTGGGCGGAACTCCAGCCGCCTGCTACGCCCGCGAGCAAGCGCTAGCAGAGCTAGCAGCGCTAGCGGAGCGTAGCCGCGGCGCGCAGACGGGCTGCCACGCGCGCTCCCTCGCGTGCGCTTTCACCTTCAGGAATGCAGCCTGACCTCCCCCGACCCCCGGCCTCAGCGCCAGTCAGGGTCCGGGCTCCTCCAATCGGGGGGGTCGAACCCGAGCGGCCAAGCGCGCCTCCGCTCCGCTCGAACGAACAGGGGGTGGGGAGGGGGGGAACTCCGCGTTCCAGCGATCCCGAGGAGGGCCATAATGTAACGGCTGTCCTCGAACGCCCCTCCAGCCGCTATGCGTCCCCCCTCTCTCTCTCTACACCGCCTTTCCGGAAAAATCTGAAAGACTCTTAAGCGTGTAGCCGGCTCCGCTCCACTCCAGGTCGTTTCGACCCGCCCCCTCCCCCCCTCCAGAGCCCTCCCCCCCCCCGGCCAGTGTGGAGCAGGGGCTGATGGGTAAGGAGTCCTACCCCTCGGGCTCGGAGGGACGGGGGGGGGGGCACATAAGGGAACTCAGGGGCAGACAGGCGAGGTTCCGCGCGTGGCCCGGACCCGCCCGGAGTTATTCAGAGTCATTAAGCGACTGCGAATTTCTCTGCCCCCCCTCCCCCCCCCCTCTCCGCCTCCGACCCCCCGCCGAGCGTCATTTCCATTCGCAAATTCGGCTCGGCGCGCGGCCCGCGCAGCCGGGGGGGGGGGGGAGGGGCCCCGGCCGTGACCCCGAGCCCGGCTCGATTGGCCGATGAGGATTCAGCCGGCGGCCTCGCCGAGCCGCCGGGAGCCGCGAACGCGACGGGAGAGCCGCCGCCGCCGCCGCTGCCGGAAAAAAAACACACCCTCCGGTCTCACAGCGCCGAACGCCTGGGCCCAGACGAGGAGGACGAGGCCTCGGTTCCTACGGGCCGGGAGGAGGCGCGTTCGCCACCTTCAAAACCGCTCGGTTGCCCGATTTACAGAAAAAGACAATAATTACCGGCAAATGAAAAAAAAGAATAGTCCACCCGCGAATGAAACACTGGAGACGCGAATGCGGAAAAGCAGTCGGCGTACTGTACTGGCGTGCGGCAGAGAGAGAGGCGGGCACTTCCGCAGACGCCTATAACATCTCTGAGGACCCCGACCCGGACTCGCGGCGCGGCGCACAAAGAGCCCGTGCGGGGCCCCGCTCATGCATACTGCCCCGGGGAATCTCATTACGGAGAGCCCGGATAAAGGAACGCTCGCAAAGCCGGCGAATTATGTAAATAATCAGTCTTGAGCTGTCCTGTTCTGCCGGGACGCCGCCACTTCCTCCCGATCCCCCCGTTCCTCTCGCTCGCCGAAAAGCGCCGAGGCCGGGGGGGGGGGGGCGCCCTCTGCCGCCGTTCCGCCGCCCTCGCCGTTAACCTCTGAAGGTCGGGCGCCGAGCCAGAGCCAATGAGACTCGAAGCACCCTTCAGGTAAACAGTGTGATAAGCTAAGCTGGAAAGGAAAAAAAAAAAAAAAAACTGGGACATTGTTTTGAACAGAGAGGCAGTTGCTATAGAGACAGTTGCTAATTAACTGCATTCAGCCGGGGGAACAAAGGGCTTAAGGGCTCGCAGGCCGGCATCTCTTGTTAGGAGCTATGCGCCGTGGCAGGAAGAGCCCCCCCCCACTCCCCCCAACCCCCCACCCCCCCACCCAACCCCCAGGGGCTCCTGTTGCCAAAATACCTGCGTCTCCGCCTCGCTGCCCGGCGGATGCCTTGAGAACGGCGGCCGTCGGGGGACGCGAAGCCGCCGCCTGGCCCCGCCCCGCTCCCCGAGGGGCCCCCGGAGCACGGCGTCCCAGGCAATCAGGGCACTTAATCAGCGCGGAGGACCACTCCACCGGCGGCCGCCTCTCCTCGGCTCCGCTGGCATCCGGACCCGCGGCCCCGCCGCCAAGGGGCGTCTCGTTGAGGCTAACGGCGGGCCGCCGCCGCGGCGCGAGAGAGCAAACAAACGGGCCGGCTCGGCCGCGGCGACGCTCCGCGCCGGTCCCTCGCCCGCCGGAGCCGGCGACGCGGCGCCGACGGGCTGAGCGTCCGCTTCCGTCGCCGTCCGGGACGGGTTCGCCTCTTTTTTTTAGCCCCTTTTTACCCCCCCTCCCGCAGTTCCCAAAACAACCTCCGGAGGCAGTGCGGGAGAAAGCGCACTCGTTCTGCCGGAGGAGTCCGTTTGACGTGCTTTAAGGTCAGGCTCCCTCACCCTGCCCAAAAACGGCCTTTTCAAGTAAAGGCACCGCCTCAAGACACAACTTACAAATTTAGGCAGGCGACTATTCGAAGGTTATAAAAGTGTTGTCAAACCTGTCTATGAATATTACATTTCTTAAACACATTTGGAAATGTGAGCAGTTATTGTATAAATCTGTACTGTCTTTCATAAAAAAGAGCAGGCTTCCCATGCTCACGCTTTTCATACTATTTAAATAACTTGGGTATACAAAATGGCCTCAGGTAAAACGGGACAGATAACCTATTAAACGTGAGGATGGACTGTCATCTCTTTGCCAAATAGAAAGGCTTGACCATGTCTTCCTTCTTATCAAACAGAGGCACAAGGCCTGTATTTTTCCACATGACCTTGAAAAGGAAGCGAAGGTCAAATGAGGTGAAGGCTGAGATGCACTTGATTTTGAAGCATAGCCTGCAAATAATCATTTCAAAAGAAGAGGTTGAGAGATGGATTTAAATCCACACTCTGACCCTCAATAAATCACTAAATAACAAACAGTAACAAACAAACAATTAGCACAACTAGACATAAAGAGTAAACACAGCCACGGTAAACACGAATCACGATTTAAAGAGTTCTTCACAAAGTGAACCGGATTCTAAGCCCTCTTCTTTCAACTTTAGGAGATATTTACTCAGGATTTCGGGAAGACAAAAAATTATGAAAAAACAAACTTATTTCCCTACGGAAAAGAACCCCCTGAAGAGACAAGTAAACAGAACGGTCAGCTTGCTCAAAAACAAGACCGAGAAACAAACCGTTACTGGCCGCCAAGGAAGATTAAAAGCTTTTTTTGTTTTGTTTTGTTTTGTTTTGTTTCGTTTTGTTTTGTTTTTCGACTGTTTTTGTTTAGACGCCGAGACCAAGGCAGAAAAGATCTGAGTTGAACGCTCACGCGGACCCGATGAATCCAAGGGCCGCGCTCGGGCCCTCAAAGCGTTTCACACGCACGGCTATTTTGAACGCGTAGGCTCGCGGCCGACCGCGCAACAGGGCTTGGCACTAGGACCCAGCGGCAGGCAGCTGGCTGCTGGGAAAGGAAGCCCCTCCCCCGCCTAAGTGCAGGATCCCGCCCACTCCTCTCAGCTTTCGCCCCGCTCCTGGGGAAGTTTTTTTTTCTTTTTTTTTCTTTCCCGGGAGTGAAAGAGATCTGCAGGACCGCGCTCCCCGCCACCTGGCCGCTTTACAACCCTTTATCTGGCCTTTCTGAGTATCTCCCAAATATCCGTACGGGACCTCCTCATTTCCAAAGCACAACAAACTGCCTACGACCACACAGCTATCAACGCTTGTGTTCTCTGTTTGCTTCTTGTATTTTTATATAAATATATTTTTTTAAAACTAGGTTACAGCACAAAGCCAACTGCCCCCCCCCCCCCTCACCACCACTTCCTCCTCAGCACCACTGCCTGTTCCCCCCCCCCCCCCCCCCCCCCCCCCATGAATGAGCAAAGTTGCCAGAGCAACAGCTGGTCTGAGCCGTGCCTCCGATTCAGAGGAGGGCATTTGCAAACACACACACACACACACACTCTGGCAACCTTAGAAGTCATTAAACGTAGCGCACTGCTGCGGGGAGGGGGGGGGGGGGGGGGGGGGGGTTTGGAGGGGTGGCGGATTCGCACGTCGCATCGGTCGACACCTGTAGACGCTCGACCCCCCCCCCCCCCCCAACCGCTCAGATTCACCGCCGGCGGGTCCAGAGCAAACACGCAATCGGACACCCCCGCGCGTCTGCCGGGAGCGGCCCGTCCAATCCCGGGCCTCGCGGACGACGAAGGAGAAACGCTCAGCCCGACGGGAACGCGGACGCCGCGTTTGTAAACACCGCCGCAAAAAGCTCCTCCCGCGGCAAACACGAAGTCGACTCGGCCACACGCCCTGCTGCGTGAGCAACGCTCAAATGCAAACCAAAAGATATTCTCAACGTTTTCCAAAAATATATATATACGTGTATCTACGTGATGCGCGATAAAATTCAGAACGTTTGCTTCAAACTCCACGCGAGTTCCTCTATGTACATTTCACAGACAGAATTACCCCCACCAATTCCTGCCTGTTTAAATTAACGCTAAGCTTAGACGATAAAGTAAAACGTTTTTTTCTATTTTTAAAAACGTACGCATAGATATAGCGATTCATTAGCAACCCGACAGCCGAATAAACAAATCTACCAGAAGCGGAAGGCCGAGCGTCGTTTGCGTACACAGAGGCGTGTTTTCGGCGTTTAGGGAATTAACCACGGGCTTTTCAGAAGCGCTGGGTTCTCGTTTAAGGTTTCCCATGCGGCATTTACATCAGTTCCGACCAAGACTACAACAACAACGCGTCGCTGTTGACGTAGCATTACAGGCATTTACATTACAGGCGTTTAGCAGACGCTCTTATCCAGAGCGACTTACGCAACTTTTACATAGCATTTTACACTGCATCCATATATACAGCTGGATGTATACTGAAGCAATGCAGGTTAAGTACCTGTAGCAGGAGGTCCAGTTAAACGAGGGCTGAAGGCCAGTGCAGCGGTTGGGTTTCAAATATGGGGCGGCTTAAAAAGTCAAAGTTATTTTTAAGCCTCACCCCGGGGTCGCGGGGCTTTGGGGGAGAAGTTCTCAACCCGGATTCGCCCCTGAAAGACGTCGCCATCCAATCAAATTTTAAGGCCAAAAAGTGAAGCCCGAAACGCTCGAGTGTTGAAAACTCATGGCTCAAATGAAGTCGCGACCAACGAAGGCTTTCAAAACTGTTATGACTTTGACGTTTTTATCAACCTTGAGAAGAAAACGTCACCAGCTATAGTTTTGTATCTATTGGACGAATGTAGGTTTTTCTTCTCCTGAACAATTCAAGTCCTTCGCAGAACGCCACTCCAAACCGAGCTCTCTGTTTTTGCAGCATCTGAGGCACGGCTCGCCATACGTCAACGCTAAACCCCACCTTCCCCTCGACGGTTTTCTGCCTTTGACCCTTCCAAACGGAACGCCGCCGGCTTCTGGTCACGTGACCGCCTCCCACCTGGTCCGCGGAGGAGGATCTGGCGGGCGCGGGTCGAGCCGCCGCCGCCGCCGCGCGTTTCCGAGCCGACCAATTGAAGCCTCCGGGCGGGGCTCCGACCCGGGCGAGCGCGCTGGCCCTCCCCGGCGCTGGGCGACGGCCCGGGCGAGCGTTTCCCGCCTCTCCGTCGCGGCGGCCTGGCGGCCGCTCCCGGGGTCCGCATTCCATTTGGCCGGAGGGGTCACATGACAGCTGCGAACCAACGGCCCGGGGGGGGGGGGCCCTCTCTCAGCTTTCACTCGACACCCGGCGGCCCGCGAGAGACCCCGGCGCCGCAGAAAGAAAATATCCCCCCCTTTTCCATTACATCACCCGGCCAGGGACGAGGAGAGGAGGGGAGGAGGGGAGGGAGGGGAGGGAGGGAGGGAGGGGACACAGCTGGTGGCAGCCGCGGCACCATCTGTTCTCGGCTAATAGTTCACGCTGCTTTACTTATAGACCCGGACTTCTCCGGGGGCATTAATGCGCGGGCCGCCGTCGCCGGGGACACGCAGACCCCCGCGTCTCGCTCATGAATCCCAGATTGTCAATTTCGCTCGCGTCACGTCCGCAAACCTGCGGTTTTTTTTCCCCCCATCCCTTTCCCCTCTTCCCTCGCCCTCAAGGGACGGAGAAGCATCGCATACTTGCACCTCACAATGCACGGTACTAACAATATTATACATACATTAGGCCTATATTACATTAAATATATTTATATATACATAATTATCACATCATCATTATTTATATTCTTACATTTTACATAATATTATACAAAAAAACACTGTAGTGTCTTACAAATAAAAACACGATGTTAATGACAATACTTTTGCTTTATGACATGCATCTTTATAGCAGAATAGTGACGAATACTAATGATAACTGAGAAATAATAACGATGAATAATGAATCACGAATGACAATGAATATTAATGATAATAATCATGAAAACACTGGTACTGCCTGTTGTGTGAAGGAATGAGGGTTTCTGAAGGTCATAGTAAAGTACTCTCAGCCCCGCCCCCCACCTCTCCTGGCCACGCCCCCGGCCCTTCCCAACCACGCCCCGTCCCTCCCACCCCTCCCGACCACGCCCCCCGCGACCATTCCCCAACCATGCCCTGCCCCCCACCCCTCCCGACCACGCCCCCCGCGACCATTCCCCAACCATGCCCCGTCCCCCACCCCTCCCGGCCACGCCCCCCCCGGTCCTTCCCAACCACGCCCCCCCCCCCCCCCCCCCCTGGCCACGCCCCCCATCCCTCCTGGCCACGCCCCCCACCCCTCCCAGCCACGCCCCCCCCCCCCGGGTACTCACCGTACATCTTGCCCTCGTCGGACAGGATGATCTTGCGGCGGGCCGCAGGGCGGGTAGATGGCCAGCGCCTCCTGGAAGCTCTGCTCGATGTCGGGGCTCCACACGCCCTCGGCGTCGTTGTCCATGGGCTTGTCGGCCGAGTCGCTCAGCCGCTCCAGGTCCTCGGCGGGGCTCTCGCTGCCGCTCCAGCTGCCGGGGTCCATGGCGGCGGTTTCGGTTCACCCTCCTCCCCCCCCCCCCCCCACTCCGGCCGCGGCCCGGAGCCCGCTAGGGTGAGACAGGCCTGGAGAGAGAGAGAGAGAAAACAGCCGCGGTCAAAGACGGGAGCGCCGCGTCGATCGCCGCGGAAACGCCTTCGGATCCGGCCCCCGGGGGGCCGCAACGCGCGGCGGGCGTGACGCCCCGGGCGACAGCAACGGAGGGGACAACAGGGGGGAGAGGGCGAAGGAGGAAACAAAAAAAACATTTTAAAAAGTTTCTCTGATGGGTTACTGCAGTTGCTGAAACCACCTATTGTTTCTCCCCCGCTCTTTCGACCAATGATACCAAAAGCATTCAAAATCGAACTTCGGCGACTCGAGAAGCAGTCGCGAGGGTGTCTCTTCTCCTCCGCGGACGCCCGCTTCGAAGCCTTAACTCGAAAAGCGAATCGCTTCCGTGGGCGAACGGCTCCCCAGTCGACCCGCGTACCCCCGAGCGCCCGCTTTCACACGGCCGCCAAGCGCGGGAGGGTCGGACGCCGCGAACGACGGGGGGAGAAGCGAACGGACGCGCCGTAAAAAGAGACCGACGGGGGCGTAAAAGAGAAACGGGGGGGGGAGGCGCGGCCCGTGAGCCGACGGGAGAGAAGGGGCCTGGGGGTCGTTAACGCGACCCAGCTGCCGCCTCTCGCAGGAGCGGCGTCGGGGCTCTGCGTAAAAGCCTTTTTTCACGCCGACTCCGCCTTTCGGGGGCCGTCAGACGGCCTCTTAAATCTGGGACCGAATTTTCGCCGGAGGATCGCCGGACGACGGTTTATGAAGGAGCCGTCCTCTGAAAAATATCCGGAGCGATACCAGCGCGGCTTTAAAATCCGCCATCGATCAAACGCCTCCTCCGCCCCCCCGCCCGTCTCTTGGCTCAGGGGGGGAGAATCGGTTCCCCCCCCCCCCGGATACGCGCGAGGCCTTCCCCTAAGGGCGCGCCTCCGTATTTTCCTTGCGTGCTCACGGCGTAAGGCAATCCACCCCCGAATCACATTCCCATTAAAAACTCATCCCGGAAAACCCCCAGATGATGATCCGGGTTGGAAAATGAAAAAAAAAAAAATTTTTTTTTTTGAAGGGAGCCAAAAAAGACCTTGGGTCTCTAAACACATCCAGACAACCCACCCCAACCCCAGCCCCCGCCCCCCCAGTACAAACTTACGGGCCAAAAAAACCAGGCTGTACAAATTACAGATCGGAACTCATTTAGGGGTGGAGGAGGTCGCGCACACGCAGCGAATCCAGCTCTGGCACGTTCGGCGTACGTCAGACGTACCGCGCGAGAAAAAAAATGAATTTGATCTGCGCCAATCAAACAAGGATAACTTCTCTCCCGGAGCCTTGTGGATATTCCCAGGCCCACCGCTACCCTCGAAACCCCCCCCCCCCCCCCGCCCCCAGCTCCCTTTCCCCTCCCGACAAAAAACCCTTCCTCTCTGGGTTAGCTGCATTCACGCAGCCCCTGCAAAGTGGGGCCATCAGCACGTGTTCCTTCCAGAATGTCGGTTCACGAGAGGGGGGTGGGAGGGAAAGAGGGAGGAGGGGAGAGGAAAACTGAGAGGAAAAAAAGAGAACCCTCCCAGAGAGTTGAGGGAGGGGAACTCGTTCTGAATTCTGTTTTTGTGCGCTGAATGCTGACAGTGCAGATCCCACTCACAAGCTGGGGGGGGGGGGGGGGAATCTATTCCAACCGCTAAATGGTTCTTTTTTTTCTTTTTTCCACCCCCCCTCACCTCCTCCAACCTCAACCCCACCCCCCCCCCCCCACCCCCCAGGCCAAGCCCCCCCACACACATGCATACAACCTCAAATCCCCCCGCCCCCCACCACCACCACCCCCCTTCCCCACGAATAATGAAGTACAGTGGTAATCACTTCCAGTGAGGCAAGGCTCATAATGCGGTAGACTGGTCTCATTCTGCTCTGTGTGTGTGTGTGTGTGTGTGTGTGTCTGTTTTAGTTTTATTTCTTCTGCAACTGGAAGTATCTGAGGTTTTGGGGTGGGGTGGGGGTTTGGAAATGAGCGTTGTGGAAGGCTAAGCAGAGAAACTTGTTTAATTTGAGATGCGTCGTTTCAAAATGCCATCGTTTTGGGACACGTTCGAGGGTTAGGGTTTGTAAGGGCAGCACCCAGCACCTGTTTCTTTTCCGGGGGGTTTTGTAGCCTGGGGTTGAGGAGTGAGGGGGACACGCGAGGGGGCAGACCGGTTCACCACGGAGGAGAGAGTTTTCCGTGTTTACGTGGACGGTTCGAAACGTCTGGTTTTTTTTGCCTGCGATCCCACAGGTGCCCCCACCCCTTCCCCCCCCCCCCCCCCCCCACAAAAAAACACCACCCGCAACCCCAATGCACAAGACCGGGAGCAGAGTGATGAATTATTAATGCCGCCCCCCCCACCCTCTCCGTACAATGGCTAAACATAAACCATGTGTCTGACAACAACAGGCTCTTACAGCTGTGTTCTCTTATCTATCATATTTCCCCCGAATACTCTCTCCCCCCACCCCCCCCCCCCAAAAAAAAGACCCATCACCCATAAAAAAAAAAACCCATCACTTTCTAACGGATGAGAGGTAAAAATTGCAGTGGAGGTCTGGGGAGGGCAGTGGGGGTCTACAGAGGGGGTCTGGGGAGGGCAGCGGGGGTCTACAGAGAGGGGGTCTGAGGGGGGCGTTGGGGGGGGGGTGGCGGCAAGGGTTTGCGGGGGGGGGCAGAGGGAAGAAAGGGCCCCATTGTTGCGCCTGTGCCTGCAGTTCTGTATTAATCAGGCCCTTGTGGGTCCTGGCCGTCCCCGGCACAAAGAGCAGAGGCTGGCACGCACCGCCGGGCCCTCCTGCTGGGGGGATTCACCTCCGTCGGGGAAACGGTTAGCTTCCAAAGACGGGCGCGCCACCGGGGACACCTCTCCTAGTGCCGCCCCCACCAGCAACCTCAGCCACGCCAGTGCACTCCTCCCTGTTTACTCACGTACCTCAAATTGCGGGCGGCAGTGCAGCGTAACGGGTAAGGAGGAGGTCTCGTAGCCTAAAGGTCGCAGGTTCGATTCCCCGGTAGGACACTGGCGTCGTACCCTTGAGCGAGGTGCTTAACCTGCATTGATTCAGTACGTATCCAGCTGTGTAAATACTATGTAAAAAAAACAAAAGAAGCAGCGCAAGTCGCTCTGGATAAAAGCATCTGCTAAATGCCTGTAATGTAATGTAAATTACACATCCATAAATTAATAACACTAATGATAATAATAATAATGTTGTTACCGTGATCTTTTGATTGAGTGACGCTCCCCATAATAACCCTAACCGCACGCAGCACGGGGGAGAACGGGGACCTCCAGGCCATCCGTCAGCACGGGCGTCGTACCGTGTTGTGTTGTACAGGACCCCCCTGATAAAATGGACGGCCGTCCCGAGGGGGCACTTCAAACCCCGTCGAATGAAATTTCGAGCGGTAACAAGATCGGCGACAAAGCGCGCAGCACCCTTCTCCCTAATCAAGGGCCCGTTCCCCGGCGACCTTTCCCAAACCAAAATATCATGGAAGGATTCTAATCAGACTCATTTAAAATTAAAAGCAAGATGGCAGATCTTCACCCCTCGGCGGTTCGGTCTCATTATTCCTTTTACTATTAGTACCACAATTATTCTAATCTTAAAGTTGGATTATGAATATGCAAGCCCTCTGATAAACTTCAGATAAATGGGCCAACGGGCGTTTCCCACCTTTCAAACTACAGGACACACGATCTAAATGGGTCAAACCAAAGTGTGGGAAGCAGAGTAGCCCAGCCACATAAACCTATGTCCTAAAATGGCAGCGCACCTTGTTCCGATGCACACACAATCACTCTGTTGGGCATTAAAAATCACTACGGTGAAAAAGCACACATTTTTACAGTGCTTGTGCTGCTTATGTTAATGCTCCACTAGTCCACCTGTAGTGCATAAATGCGTATATATATATATATATATATATATATATATATATATATATATATATATATATACACATGTGTGTGTAGCCCTAAATATAACTTATAAATAATTGTAAACTACAGAAATAATTTAAAGCACGCATTTATCCGATTCATTTTTCCTCAAATTTCGGAATGTCCCGTTCTGTCCGCGAGAACTCGCCGCCACATCGTCCGTCGCAGAGCGTCGAAAGTTTTAAAACTTTCGTTTTTAAAAATCGCTCGGTAGGCGAGCCGGTCGGGCTGAGCGTGCGCGCGGTCGACCGCGCTACGAATCAGATCGGGTCAGCGGGCGCGGGGGGGGGGCAGGGGGACGGTGGCGCATTCCCGTGGCGACGAGCGCGAGGTGACATCGCCGCACCGGCTCCCTCGCCGGGGAGCCACGGTTCGCCGATCCACACGACGCAACAGAGCGCCCGCGAAAAAATCGATAGCCGACGCCGGCCCGCTTGATCACCGCGCGTGGCTGCGGCCGCTCCGCGCTCGTTCGCTCGGGAATAAATCGCCGTTAAATTATTTACCTCGGCCTCCGTTCCTTACGCGGCCTTCCCCCACGAGAGCACCCGCTCCCCCGAAAGCCGCAATTAGACCGACGATTTCCTTTAAAAAGTCGTCGGGCGAAGAGACGCGAATTCGCAACGGGCCTTTCCGCGCTTTCGCGGTTATTAATAGCTCGTTTTTCCCGCTTTTCGTCCGTTACTCCTTTCGCCGTCTCCCCCGCTCTGGCTGAAAAAGCGGCGAAGTCGAGAGCCGTCGGCGCCTCGTTCTTGTGGGAAATCTGGCCTCTGACCCTTTGCGTGATACTTTCAAGGGCGGGTAGCAAGGAATATTCAATTACGGACTTCCGTTAATAACCGCGCTCTGAGAGTGAGTGCGTTCATCGCGCAGGAGAAGAATGAGCTTTGAAATGAAACGGCGGGTCAGGGCGATGCGCACGGCCCTGACCAGACTTGTAAAATACAAAAATAAAAAAAATACCTACACAAATCCGTAGTGAGCTGAATGGGAAGATCTTTTTTTTCTCGCATTTTCAAAGACAATTTTTACAACAGCCAGAAAGAGGTAACTTCAAATGGTGAAGAAAATGGAAAGCAACACGTTTCGCAGGCACTGTTCGCATGAGAGAGGTGTAGTTTTGACCCAGATCCGGCGGCAGCTGTTCAGCTGTTCGGCGAAGCCTAAAACACCGAGCGTTCGGAGGAGTCTCGCAGTATCCGCGTCTAAAATGGCCAGTCGCAGCTAAATCAAAGGAGAAGAAAAGCAAAAGAATTTGAACCGAAAAAAATTCCAAATGGACCAAAGCTGGCGGCGCATGCCTTCTCCGACGATGGCGCGCAAGAGAGAGAGAGGGGGAGAGAGAAAGAGAGAGGGGGGGGGGAGAGAAAGAGAGAGGGGGGGGAGAGAGAGAGAGAGAGGGAGACAGGGGGGGGGAGAGAGAGAGGAGAGAGACAGAGAGAGAGAAAGGGGGAGAGAGAGAGAAAGAGAGGGAGAGGGGGAGAGAGAGAGAGAAAGAGAGAGAGAGAGAGGGAGACAGATAGAGAGAGAGAAAGGGGGAGAGAGAGAGAGAAAGAGAGGGAGAGGGAGAGAGAGAGAGAAAGAGAGGGAGACAGATAGAGAGAGAGAAAGGGGGAGAGAGAGAGAGAAAGAGAGGGAGAGAGAGAGAGAGAGAAAGAGAGGGAGAGGGAGAGAGAGAGAGAGAGAGAGAGAGGGAGAGGGAGAGAGAGAGAGAGAGAGGCTTGCAGCTCTGGAGCATGTGTGACAGTAATTAAACAGCTCTGCGTCTGATGTTTAGGGCTGCCGTGTTTCATAGTGTCATGCCTACGGTCTTGGCGGAACTGGCCGTGGCGGCTGAGCTGTCGCCGTCCGTGGCTAGGGGAGGGGAGGGGGGCAGTGGGGGGGGGGGGGGGGGGGGCGGAATGTTGTGAGTGGTGCAATATGGCTCCAGATGAGGCTGGAGAGGGGGCTGTTTGTCTGGATCTTGGTGGCAGATGGGAGCGGGAGATTAGTCATGCTGCAATGCACGGTGGCCGCACTCAGCCCGCGCGGCGTCCTCAAGGCAAGAAGCGCCGCACTCCAAACCCAGCGCGCGGGCGAGGGCCGGATCCCGCGGTGAAAGGGACAAAAACATTCGGCCGCCTGGCTCTCTCGCCTCCCTCTCTTACCCTCTTTTCCTCCCCTTATCCCTCCCTCCCTCCCTCCCTCTCTCTCTCTCTTTCACCCTCCCTCTGTTTCTCTACGCCAGCCACCGCAGATTATTTAGGGTTTCGACCCGCGCCTTTCAGAACGGGAAGAAACGGACGTCCGACTCGTGATTAAAGGACGGCGACGATGCGGACGCGGGCGAGTTCGGCCTGGCCTCCGGGACGCAGGGGGGGGGTGTGTGGGTGTGGGGGGCGGGGGGGTTGGTCGGGGGGGCGGTCCGTGCGTAAAAAAGCTCTTACGCTACATTAGCGGGCCGCGCGCCCGCAGAGCCGAGCCCGGGCCTAACGGACGCGGCCCCGTCTGAGATCCACAAAGAGGTGCAGCAGGAAGTCTCTCCATCTCGCGTCATTAACAAATCAAACCTTAACAGAGCGAGAGAGAACAAAAAAAAAGTGCTGCTCCCAGCACAAACTTGGCAAACTGACAAAAAAAAAAAAGAAAATAAGGGTACAACCCGCCCCGCGCGAAACGTGCTAAGCGCTAAACGCTCTTTCCGGAGCAGAAATACGTCGAGAGGCCACAACCAAATCAGCATGGAAATCCGCTCACAGCGAAGGCCCGCTAGATGACTGCTTGTGTACTTTCTGCCACTTGCCGCTTCCATAAAGGAAAGGGGGGGGGGAAAAAAAAACAAAAAAAACAAGGACAATGGCATCGTTTAGTCGCGCCGAGCTTCGGCGGCGCGCGGAGAGAGCGCTTCCATTTAACGAGCGTCACGGAAACAAAAAAAGCCAAACAAAACAGGGACGGGACCGGGGGGAAAAACACGGACGACGAAAAAAAGGGGGGGGGGGAACCTGCTGGTTAATTTTTCACAGAATCGATGGAGAAGGAATGTCTGAAATTCGGGCGCGAGACCAGGAAGTTACGCGGAAGCGCTCGCGGCGCGGGATTAGCGGGCGGGTAACGGCGCGCCGCGCGGCGTTCCGTGCTATCGGCCGCGCCGCGGGCAGGAAGCGGCAGGGACGCGCGGCGACCCGTCCTCTCGTCCGGGCCGCGTTCGGACGCCGCTCCCTCCCCCCGTCGCACCCCCCCAGTCCGTCCGGTGATGCCACGAGAGGCACAGCAGCTGCGTTGACCCCCCCCTCCCCGCGCTTTCCGAATCCCTTCTTTCGTCACATGATAGTGCTGGCGGAAGAATCCGGAGCGGCACACGGCTGACACGGCTGCGATAAGCGGAGAAACGTTCAGTAAGAACAACTCTCACAAGAGTAACAGGGCTCATCTGATCCCTCGTGGCATTAACATTAATCAGTCTACCGTACACCAACATGCAATCTGTCCACTGAAGCAGTAACACACACACACACACACACACACACGCACACACACAGATGCGCGACATGGAACCGCCAGGGCAGCAGGTGTTCCGATGGCACCGGTCTCCGGCAGACGGGACCGCGTACGGTCCGCCTCCCCCCCCGCGTGGAGTCCCAGGACCGCATCCGGAGCCCGCGTCCAGCCCGGCGTCGGCCCAGCGTCCTCCGGAACACCCGCAGGTGTGATCCCAGAGTCCCCCCCCCCACCCCCCCGCCCCCCACACCCTCGGGGGACATCCCAGCCAGGACGTGCCCCGACATGCCGCCGCCCGTTCACAGCTTCGTGCGGGCGAGCGCACGCTCGCCGGCTGTTCTGGGACCCGGGACCCGCGTCAGCGCAAGGCAGCTTAGCCTAGCTGGACCCACGCGACCAAACCTGGGTGCGGCGACAGGGCTTCTAACGGGGATTACAAAACACAGATCCCTTACCTCGCCATCCTTTACATCACATCACAGGCATTTAGCAGACTCAAAACCCAGGTATATGTCTACCACTGAACACACAGGTACACTACTACCACTCAACACACAGGTACACTACAACTGCCCAACACCCAGGTATATGACTACCACTCTACACACAAGTACACTGCTACCACTCAACACAGGAGTACACTACTACCACTGAACACACAGGTACACGATGAGCACTCAACACACAGGTACACTATTACCACTCAACAAACAGGTACACTACAACTACTCAACACCCAGGTATATGACTACCACTCAACACACAAGTACACTGCTACCACTCAACACAGGAGTACACTACTACCACTCAACACACAGGTACACGATGAGCACTCAACACACAGGTACACTATTACCACTCAACAAACAGGTACACTACAACTACTCAACACCCAGGTATATGACTACCACTCAACACACAAGTACACTGCTACCACTCAACACAGGAGTACACCACTACCACTGAACACACAGGTACACGATGAGCACTCAACACACAGGTACACTATTACCACTCAACAAACAGGTACACTACAACTACTCAACACCCAGGTATATGACTACCACTCAACACACAAGTACACTGCTACCACTCAACACAGGAGTACACCACTACCACTGAACGCACAGGTACACGATGAGCACTCAACACACAGGTACACTACCACCACTCAACAAACAGGTACACTACAACTACTCAACACCCAGGCATATGACTACCACTCAACACACAAGTACACTGCTACCACTCAACACAGGAGTACACCACTACCACTGAACACACAGGTGCACGATGAGCACTCAACACACAGGTACACTACTACCACTCAACAAACAGGTACAAGGGCGCCACGGCAAGGTCCTACTCAGGAATCGAACCATCCGTACGAGCAGAGACGCTGACCAGGGACTCTTACGCTTTTGGTTGAGACCAACCATCAGCTTTGAATTTAAAAGCAGGAAACCGTTACCGCAGCATAGTTTGAAGCGCATCGGTTCAGAGAAACGAGTCCAGGGCGACGCTCGTTCACGCGTGTCATTGTTTGCGTGAGTCATCTTTATCATCCAGGTCCACGGATCCAGGAACTCTTCCACAAGATTTTCTTCACTCCGCAGGACGCGATCATTTTTATCCGACGTTAGTCAAATCGAAAGCAGCTGCACCCCTTTCGTCACCCGAGAAACAATTAAGCCCGCAGGAAGGAAGGAGAGTCCGCAAACAGACGAGGAGGAAGCGGCGGATTCCTGGAGAAAGGAGCGACTTGGTGAAGACGCACTTTCGGCGAAGCGCCGCTTTGAAGATCAAACATCCCCCGGGCGATTCCATTAGGGTGCCGAGAAGCGCGAGGCAAGGTGGCGCGACCATCACAAACCCATATTCTTAAGCTGCTTAATTGGCTCGCGAGGTCACGCGTGTGCGTACACACACAACAGCCGGTTTTGAAAAGGCTATTTATGAAGCGCGCTAAGGGATTATGGCACACAAAGCAATGGCGGGGACACATCTGTATATGCATGAAGCATCAGTGTATCGATAAATACGCATCGATGGTAAATGGACTGCATTTATATAGCGCTTTTATCCAAAGCGCTTTACAATTGATGCCTCTCATTCGCCAGAGCAGTTAGGGGTTAGGTGTCTTGCTCAAGGACACTTCGACCCGCCCAGGCCGGGGTTTGAACCGGCAACCCTCCGACTGCCAGACAATCGCTCTTACCTCCTGAGCCATGTCGCCCCACTGTATCGGGCACAATGAATATGACAGAACACACAACTTGCAGGCAAGTCCGTGTGTTTCACTGACAGTTTAGTCAGAAGAGCTCTGTGAAATGAATATTGCTTAAACATAACTATGTCTTAAGGACTTTCTTAAACGAGTACATGTTATAATTAAGATACTCCTTGCTTTCTGTAGGACAGGAAAAGTACTTGATATCTTTCAGGAGCAAATCAATACCAACAAAGGAAAGTCAGTGAATGGAATGTCGAACTGTTGTATTTCCACATCTAGTCGAGTATTTGACAGCTTTGCACAGACACTGGAACTCACACCTTTTCTGCGCTGAATTCAATTATTTCTTTGGCTTAGATATTTGTTCTCCCTCTTTCGCTCGAACAAAAGTTCAAAATCAGCAAACAAAAATCTACGAACCTGCTGGGGCTAACAGATAAAGGGAAATGCATAGGCTACCATTTTGAATATAACCAATTTATTCACTCCTATTATATGCACATTTAAATCAATATTTACAGCACAATCAAATAATTACCTTTATCATTACGTCAGGTATATAAGCATGAATTACATTTCCATAATGAATACCAATGGTAGCTTTGTTATCGTTCAATATAATTTGCTATAGTAAAGTCATTCAAAATAAAATTAAATACGTTGCCCGTAAATTGCCACTCAAAAAAAATTCCCATGACAACAAAAAAAAGCGTAATGGTTTCAGAGATTATACATCTAGGACCGAAGTTAAAGACGAAATCTACAAAAAAGTACTCGACACATCAATGAGTATAATAATAGTATATATATGATATAATGAGTATAATAATAAGGAAGACGGACTACAACAGACAAAAAAGATTACATATTAAAATCCATAGGGGTAACCAGGGTGGCCAAAAATCCTCTGACCACACATCACAATAAAGGTGAACGATACACAGCTCGGAGAAGGCTACTGCCTCTTGGCTTTCTAGAGTTGGCATAAATTAAATAACTTTACATATTCTTACTTCAATTAAAATCAAAATGCAAATAGCAGAACATTAATTGGCAATAAGGAGTGATAATTTGGAGTAGGTCTGTTATGCCATTACCCTAAATAATACAAGCACCATGTGAATCGGCATCTCATTTCTTCAGACTTGTCCTTTCGTTGCCCTTGTGTAACACTGGCTAGGGAAAGTTAAATCTTGTAGTTTTACAATAACTATTAAAATATACGCTTTGTTTTAAACGCTCTCAAAAATAAATAAATTACAAGTGAGGTCTGAAACTATAAATTGTTTAATCCATAACTAACAAAAAGTATCTGAAAACCTACAAATGTAAAGAAAAAAAAAGCAACAACAACAAAAAAAAAAAGATTAAATCTTGCTTGGTACAGCAGAGTACAATGCCTTCTCATTGGTACCAATGAACAAGACTTCAAACTTGTAGGAAACACATCTTGTAATCTTTCTCCAACCATAACCGTGATGTCAGCTGGTACCCTACTGAATAAAACAGAAAAGTCTCTAGTCGAAACAAAATCCATTATACTTGACCAAACTCCCCGGCAATGGTAATTCAGAGAGAGCTGAAAGGAAGAGGCATATCAACAAAGAGGGGGAAATCTGTTTAGAACAGGCAGTGGCTTACTTAGCCCACCAACATTAGCGATAACCGTTCAGGCGGACGCCTTGTTTGCCAGTTTAGACTGGCAGCACTTCCTCCCGTGCCATTCTGTGAAAAGGCCCGGCGGTTTCCGCTAAGCGCCCGGGGTCAGGCCGGCGAGCGGCCGCGCTAGCTAATGAGCGTAGCCGCGGCGGCGCATTGTTTGCTTCCCCCCCCCCCCCCCCAGTCCATTGTAACGTCTAATGCTTTTTCCACAAGCTTTGCCTGCAAGAGGTGCCGGAGGAGGCCTGCTACGCGGCTGTTTAGCGCCGCAAGCCCCGCATTCAACCCTTCTCTTTTTTCTTTTCTTCTGTCGGATTTTCAAAACGAGTCAACGTTTCGGTTATTTTCAGAGGCGCGGACAAGCGGGTGGATTTCCCGTCGGTCTGGGAGCGCGTCCTCTCGCTAAAGCACAGCGCTACCTATCCTGTCAAGACATCGCTATGCCAACTCGATGTGAATGGTTCCATTCGCACCTGTTCGGGCCGGCCTCCCGAAACACTTAATCCACGATCTGGGGAGTCTGGCAGCAGGAGATGGTGCTGCCAGATCATTGGGACCCCATCTGACTCCTTCCCTACCCTGGAGGTAAGGAGAGAGGAGGGCACCCAAAGAGAATTTGATTGACTGCTGTGTGTCGAGTCCAGCCTACTGATCCACATCCTTTCCACAAACTCGAACCCCTACAACCTAAGAAATGGGAGGTCAGTCGCACACAGCCTATACAGCCGATACACCTGATGCCCTTCCATCCAAAAGCACAAGAGCTTCACCTGCAGTAACATGTTCTCTCACTGTTTGTTTCAGAGTGCATAACCTCATGAAAATACAGTATGGGGGGGGGGGTGTCTATTATGTAGCTTTACTTCAAGCTGTTCTTATTGTTATTTTTATTGAAATGGTATTACAGTGTGGTCCTCTACAATTTGTAAATAAAAGCATGTTAATTCACACTGTTCTGCAATGGTGTTTTCGGATTGCAATCTGACTCGTGACTCGAGTCCAACAAACTTGTTTTCCGGTTTCCTCAATGGTTCAGTTGGTACGTTACGAGCAGAGCAGCGGCATTCTTTACTACCGAAGAATCGGTTTGCATAATTCTGACCGCCGCTACGCGAGGCATGTTTGCGTAACCGACGACGACGGCGCTCTGTAAACAGCAGGGCCGCTCTGAATGGCTGACCCGGCAGGCGACCGGAACGGGGACAGGAGGGGGGGGGGGGGGGGTCGCTCCCGGCCAGGCTAAATTTCGGCAGGGGGGAGGAAAAGCTCGCCGCGCGTCTCCCGGCGACCGCGCAGCAGTGGGGGGGGGGGGGACTACGGCATCCGCGACCCGGGCGCGTTTCCTCGACGTAAAAACCCGACCCTCGCGGCGGGCGTACGGAAAAAGAAACAGACGAACCGACCGAGCCGCCGGAGACGCGCGCGCGCGCGTGTAAATCCGCCGCGCCGTTTCGCCGCTCCGGGGAGAAAAACAGGCCGGGCCTTTTGTCCGCCGCAGAAAAGGCCGTGATAAAGGTGCTCCGTATCCCCCCCCGCCATCGCCGCGTCTGTATTAATGACATTAAATACTTACGCCACTGTAATATATTTTCCCCCCTGTCGTCGGGCGCGGGATTCAATTAACGATGACCTAAAAATGCTTCCTTTCAAGCTTTTCTCTCCGCGAGATGCTTTGCATTTCAATGGCGCGCGTCCGTGAAAGAGGGCGCCCGTCTTGTGCCGAGGCACCTCCTCGGCACTCAGCGATGTGGGACGCGGTCCTTTTATTCCGCCGGAGTGAACCGTGCGGCGGCGGGAGTCATTATCGCCCTACCGAACCCGCCGGCGCCGGGGCTAGCCTATTTACTCGCTAATTCGTCCTCCCCCCCTTTCCCGTGATCCTGCACGACGACGTCGGTCGACATGTCGTTTTTTTTCACTTCCTTTGTTATCCGGTAATTGTGGGGATGATATGAAAATGGACGCGTTTCTGCTCTCCGTAATTAAGAAGCCCCTCCTGACCCCCAAAGCCGCCCACCAACCGCCCCCACCCCCATAGTCGCCCAAACGAACGTAATGAACAATCGATGACGAGTTGATCTACCGTGAAACCCATTGCAGTCTCACCGTGCGTTCTGCACATAGGTGTGTGTCCTTGCATGTTTCGTTAATCAAAAGGCTTTAACCCCACCCCAGGCTATGAACGGAAGAGCAGGACATCCTCTGCCAGGAATGGACTTTCCTTCAATTTTCCCCTCATCTGCACCTGACAAAATTGTTATCCGTATGCAGGAGTGAGACCGGCCTCCAGTTGCTACTGCTACAGACTGATTATTTCCACTCCGGGTGCCAGGCGTTTGTGTGGAGAGACCTAATGATTCTCCTTCAGCAGAATGAGCTTCCCAGCCATGGAAGAATTGCTCCAGAGTGCGCGTATTGATTGTTTCACAGTCTGGACCCAATGGCACACTTTGCTACTCGACTTGTCTGGCTTAATGAAGCACGCGCATCACACATATAGAGACAACTGCGACTATTTCACGCGGCTCAGGTCAACGGAACACCCACACACTCACTAAATTTAAACATCTGGCAACTCGCCGGCTTCTCGTGTGCCTTCAACAAGACTTGATACACAGGAAGACGTCCTATTGCAAGCCTCGTACTATAACTGCAGCTCTGCTCAATTTCTTGGCCCTTTTGTACGGAAACAGTTCAGAACTGGCGTTTGTGTGTGGTCACTCGCTGAGTCCCGAAGCAACAGAGTAGAACAATCTCTGCATTCAAGGACCCAATATTTCTAGCGAAAGACAGGAAAGTTTGTAGACAGCTGTGGAAACAGGTTTTTTTATTTATTTAAATGTGCACAGATAATAAGTCGGAGCCACATTTGCATTAGTTGCGGTTTGCCGACCCGGGAGCGTCGTGAGGCGACTGCCCTTGCCTTGATTGGATCCAGCGGACGGCCGCTAGACCATCGCTTCCGCGCGACGCCGCCGGATCTGACCCAATGGCGAGGCGCAGATTCCGCAGGTAGCGCCCCCCCCCCCCCGCAGGCGAACGCCGTCCGCGCGTTCCCCTCCGCCCCGGGCGGCGAACCTTCCTCGACGTGATTAAATTCTCACAGGTCCCCGCCGAGGGCTGTCGTCGGGTCGCGCGTTCCGCCCGCGGGTGGGGGGAGGCTCCGTGGCAACCGTCGCGCGGCGCTTAAATTCGCGGGAGAGGTGTCGGCGCTCTCGGCTCCGTCGCGTTCGCCCGCCCGGCCCGGCCCGGGGGCCTCCCGGCGCCCCCGAATCCGGCCCGTTAATCACCGGCCCGCCAGGCGTACCGCCGCACCGCGACGCGCCCGCCGGCGGACTAATTACCGCCGTGTTGGAGTGGCGGGAATGTCACCTGCGCGACACTTACTGGGGTATTAGCGGATAATTACATACTGCAGTCCCCCCAACGCCGCTCCATGGAAATGTCCTTATTAGAGACATAAAGGAGGAGCCGGGGCAACGCGCGAATGCCTGGGTAGGAGCGGGCCGTAGCTGTGACATCGCATTAAAGGAGATGACACTCATCGACATGTTACATAAACTGCTCTCGTTTCTTTTCTGGGTTTTTTTTTTCCTTCTTCTTCTCCACGGAGCCGGAATGTGGCAGCTTAGTTTAAAGGGAACCGGTTCTACCCGGCTTCAGTGCCCCGGTAATGAAGCGGTAGATGAATGGACTCGAAATGCCATTTTCGGCGCAAATTCTTTTTTGCGTGGTTATCTCCGTCCGCCCCGTAATGATTCCGTGAATGGCTTTTTTCACAAATCCATAACAAAGCGGCGTAGTTAAGGGCCAAGGCTGTCGAGCGCGCTATTATAATTAACTTATAGCACAAAAACACGGCCAGGACATGCTTTACTGACGCGGCATCGGCTTTGGAGGATCACACTGGTAATGCTGAAACTATTCCAGGGTCACATAACGTATTTGGAAAAATATAATATGCAATTACGCGCATTCAGTACGAGAACATTAAAACAACCGGAACCTCAGTGAAACTCCATTTCAGTTTATCCCGTAGAACGGTGATTATCAAAAACACTGAAATGGTGTGTGCAAATAAGAAATGAGAACGATTATTTCTTTATTCACAGCCGCGGCATACTGAAATTATTTTTTTTTGCAATTTCAATATACCGTGGCGCTGTGAATTAAAAAAATAAAAAGCAGTACTCGCTTTGCGACTTCTGAAAAGGAAAATGTACCAAGGAAACCCAAAAAATATCTTTATTTCAAAAGTTGTGCTGATATTTGCCACCGAGGAGCAGCTTCACTTTTCTTACACACAATACGACACATGGGTGAAGGGCAAAAAAAAAAAGCGTATAAAAATGAAAAATTTGCGAGGCAACGCCGTCAGTCCCATTATAGATAAATGTAAAATACTCTGCATCGGCCGTCCTTTAACAGACTACAGCGGGCAGCCGAACAAACGCTGCAGAAATGGGTCCATTTGAACTGGATTCCCCCCCCCCAACCCCCAACCCCCACCCCCAACCCCGGTCTTTCAGGCTTCATGAATAAATCCATACAACCAGCGGCGCTGATAAATGGATGAGCTTTTCAATCCCGATCTCCAGGTGCGGTGCGCGAGAGTCCAGCCGAGCGGGCGGCGAATGCCCCTCGGTTACCGGCGGCAGCTGAGCGCTTATTACACGCCTTTCTCAGACCAGCGGGGACGGGCAGGGCCGCGCCGGCTATCAGTACCCCGCCTCGAACCCGCGGCCTCCGCCGCACGCGCCCCCCCCCCCCCCCCCACCCTGCTCCCGGCCCGCCCGCGGGGACGAGGACGGGGACGGGCCGACGGGGACCGTAGGCAGCTGTCCCCACACGTTCAACCAGAATCCAGAGTACCCGCCCCGCTTGAAATGTAATTATTAAAAATGTGGAAACAAAAAGATGTGTGTGTATGTGTGAGTGTGTTTGTGCGAGTGAGTGTGTTTGGGTGGTGTGTGAGTGAGTGAGTAAGTGTGTGTGTGTGTGTGTGTGTATGTGTGAGTGAGTGAGTGAGTAAGTGAGTGAGTGTGTGTGTTTGTGTGAGTGACTGTCTTTGTGTGGTGAGTGAGTGTGTGTGTGTGTGTGAGAGAGTGAGCGACTGAGTGTGTGAGTAATAGTGTGTGTGTGTGTGTGTGTGTGTGAGTGAGTGAGTGAGTGTGTTTGTGCGAGTGAGTGTGTTTTTGTGGTGAGTAAGTGAGTGAGAGTGTGAGTGTGTTTGTGTAGTGAGTGAGTGAGTAATAGTGTGTATGTGTAGTGAGTGTGTTTTTGTGGTGAGTGAGTGACTGTGTGTGTGTGTGTGTTTGTGTAGTGAGTGAGTGAGTAATAGTGTGTGTGTGTGTGTGTGAGACTGAGTGTGCTTTTATGGTGAGTGAGTGACTGCGTGCATGTGGGTGTGTGTGTGTGCATGCGAGCGTTCAACCTTTCACTGGTTTCAGTCACAACCCTCCGCATCGACATGCGGTCGATGTGAAGCCCTTCATCAGCCAGGTACCACCAACACCGTGTTTTCTTTTCATGTTTACCTTGAAGCGTACACAATAATGGCGATAATTCAAAAGCGTCGCCACCTTCAGCGGGCTCTGGTCTGGAGTCAGGCGCATTCCAGCGTCTGAATGCGCGAGCTCCCCGCCGGCGTGGCGGAAGGGCCCGGAAATTAAAGCCGTAAATAAGAGGCCATGTAGATAACAGACCCCCCCCCTCCCCCCGCCACCTCCTGACAGTTACGAGCCCCCCGGTCGGACCCTAAGCCGGCCACGTGCCGGGGACGGAAACTCGAACCCGAGCGGGGCGAGCACAAAGGGCGGCCGCGGCCGGGTCCGGCGGGGCCTCTTCGCGGGGTCTGGAGTGTCAAAGCGGGCCCATTGTTCGTCACCGCGCCCGCCGCCGCCGGCTCCTCGCGCAGAGGCGCTAACGGCACCAAGGTGACATCTCATTTTCTGAAAGCTGTTCTGTTTGCGGTCCGACCGACGCCGGTCACGTTTACGGCCCCTTCGGCCACACGGGGGGGATTGGGGGGGTGGTGCATTCCTAACCCCCGCCAGGTCAAGATGGGAAGCGTCCCGATAAAATGCTGAGGTAATCCTTGGGGGGGAAATAAGTCAGGGGAGGTCAGCGATGCATTGCTGTGCTGTGCTGAGTGGTCCAAAAGTCAGGGCGGCCATTTTGAAATTTTCCTCTCAATTGGACCATCCGGTCAGGGACAGAGTTAAAAATAACATTATGATAATGGATTGTTTTAATGGCAAATAATCAAGTTAAAATGGTGATGCAGGTAAAATATATTTGCAAATGTCCAGTCAGCCAACCAAAAACTGGGATGGGTGAATATAATATTATTGTTATTATTGTTAATATTATTACTATTATTGTTGTTATTCATTTTTGTTATAAAATGCTTTTCACACACCCCGTTCATATTGAACCACATATATATCCAAACCAATGGCCTTCATATATCAATACTACCCAGTGAACTCTATCCAACTCTAGGGTTCCACACCCAAAGCGTCAAACACTGGAACAACTTGTTTTTAAAAAGAGGATGCATTAAAGTGCTGTCATTTCGGCTAACTGCAGACTCTCTTTCTCTTCTTACGGGCATAAACAGCTTCCTTGTGTCATTCTCATGTGTTTTTGATTCAGCTATATTTAAATAATGGGAAGCATTTAGTATCAAAGAAAACCTGAACGACGGGGGGGGGGTCATTGATATTCATTCACATAATAACCTTGTTAGGGGAACCAGAGCTACGAGGGGTGATGAGCCAGGTATTCTGTTCCTCACACCTCTCCCCCCCCCCCAAACCTCCCCACCTCTCCCCCAGACCTCCATTTTTCTCAAGGTGGCCAAGCTCAACCCTGCTGTTACCTCAACACCTTCCGAGGACGCCCGTATCCGTTTCTCTCTCACGGTACCGTCTTCCAGGGAATGCAGAAGGCCCGAGGGTTTCGTCCCATCAAAGCAGAAGCGTCCGCGTGCCGAAAAGAGCCCGGGGGGTTCCAAAAGGGTGCAGGGAGAGTCCCCCCTCCACACCCTCAGGGGCAAACTACACGAGCAACGGCGAGACGGCAGCCCCCTCCCGAACCGCAGAAGCGCTCGAGTCCCGGACGAGTTGGGCGAAGCCCGGAGACGGTGAAGCCGTTCGGGAGCGGCGACGCCCCCGCGTCGTGAGGCGCGGACGCCCCCTCGGGCCGACGAGGCCCCCCCTCGCTTTTCCCGCTCCGCTTCCGCTCTGAAAGGAAGAGCTCGACTTGCGCTCACTTACAGCGCGCCGGCGTTTCCCTTCAGGCCGACCAGAGTCCCCAGAACCTTTTAAGTCGCTGCTGAAGACCCGCCTCTTCTCGTTGGCATTCAATTCGAGCTGAGCTTGTCTCCTTGTTTTTATCTTCTATATAATTCTTTGATTACTAAGTTTGTCGTTTCCTTTTATTCTTATTTTTATTACTTCCATATTCATTTTTGGTATTTTAAGCTTGTTCAAGCACTTTGGTCAGCTGTGGTTGTCGTAAATGTGCTATATAAATAAGCTTTGAGTTGAATTGACTTGACTGAGGTAATGGCGTTTCATGCAGGAAGCTGAAACTTGTAGCAGTCAGGAACATCCTTCGGTGAAATCTCTCAGGCACTATGTTCCGCACCGTTTTACACTGATTTCAGGATTTACACTGAGATTACACTGGGTGGTAGCGCGGTACGATGGTCAGGGAACCGGGCCGAAAGGTTGCAGGTTCGATTCCCAGGTAGGTACCCTTACCCTTGAGCAAGGTATTTCACCAGGCTTCATAAATACACGCAGCTGTATCAATGTATGCTATGTAAAAAACGCTCAAATCTGTGCAGGTTCCCTGTGGGTAAGAGCATCTGCTAAATGCCAGTAATGTATGTACATGAAGACCTGCAGGGTCTCGGAGCAATACTTCAAATGGCAGGCCTACTAAAAACAATCCAGATAAATGGTGAAGTGACCTTTCCATGTTAATGACTTAAGAATGGAGACCTACTTCCGCACAGAATTATATTCTCTGTGGAAGTCCTTGTAAATACACACACACACACAACACACACCCACACACACACACACACACACACACTGCAAGAATCACTCACTGCATTACAACCAAGATGCATTACCGACCGCTGGCGCGTTTAAACTGTTTATGCTGCGTAATCGCGTTACGCATCCTGGTCCTCCCGGAGGAGAGTTCGCGTATCTGGCTTCAGTCGGCTTCAGATCAGCGCTGCTCCCTTCGCCGGGCTGTGCTCTGGCTCCCACAGGGGTGGGAAGAAAATACATAAAGGTCCAGCACAGTCACCGGGACCGTAGTTGGCATGCCCCCGCATATCACTGCTCGACTGGCCTGGAGATGCCACCTGACTTCCCAGAGTCCTGCGTACCTCCAGAGCAACAGCACGGCCTTTTGACACCGAGCACTCCGGCCCAGGTGCGGTCTAATGCAGCGCCCTCTTTATTTTTGCGCCGTAACGCGGCACCGTAGCCACAAACGATGTCGTCCGGACACCCCGAACCTGGAGGAAGGTGGGGCGCAGCCGAGTGCCGAGGAGGACCCCCGTCCCACGCTGGAAAAAGGGGGAGGCCAGGACGCGCCGCCGCGGAGGCGAATCGAGCGGCCGCGCGGGTGTTCCGTCCGCGGGCGCTACGCTTCCCGCTACGCGAGGGGAGCCCGAGGGAGCCGACCGCCAGCGCCGCCGCGGCCGGGCGCTGGGAAAGGAAGTTCTAGAAGCCTGGATTTCCTGCTTCTGACAGCGGCCAAGAACTCTGAGGTTTCTGCAGCGCGCTCAGGAACTGACTCATCCAGTGATTCATGGGCTAGAAGTTGCTTTGGATGTGTGTGCGCGTGTGTGTGTGTGTGTGTGTGTGTATGTGCGCGTGTGTGTGTGTGCATGCGCACGCGCGTGTGTGTGTGTGTGTGTGTGCGTGTGTGAGAGAGAGAAAGTGTGTGCATGCGTGCGTGCACGCATATGTGCATTTGTGTGTATGTAAGTGTATCTGAGTGCCAGTATGTGATTTTGTGTGTGTGTGTATGTGTGTCTGTGAGTGTGTTGAGTGCCCGTATGTGAGTGTGTGTGTGTGTGTGTGTGTATGAGAGTGCCCGTATGTGAGTGTGTGTGTGTGTGTGTGTGTATGAGAGTGCCCGTATGTGAGTGTGTGTGTGTGTGTGTGTGTATGAGAGTGCCCATATGTGAGTGTGTGTGTGTGTGTGTGTATGAGAGTGCCTGTGTGTGTGTGTGTGTGTGTGCCTGGTCATGGTATCTGTTCCTTTTAGTGACTATTGAAAACAAAAAAAAAAAAAACATTCCCAAAACAAAAAAAAACGGGTGGGGGAACTAAAATGTCCCCACAATCCACTGGTAACAGAAAAACCCATTGCATTGTAATTAAGGGTTATTAGGACACCATTTGTATCTACATTATTTTCCTCCGAGAAGCGGATTAGGCTTGGCGTACGGTTTTAATTATGAGCCCATTACCGAAAAAAGGCCGCGGCGGTGGTTTGTTTTGCTGCATAAGTGTTTCAGTAACAGTGAGCAAGCAGCTTCGATTCACGTTTTTTTTTCCTGTCATAATTTTAATGGATTATGCATAAATATAGAACCGAGGCATCCTTTAAATGGCCGCTAAATGCTCCCCCAACAAAGCACGTTTGATTGTTCTATGTCTCCCATTAAACAGGACATCTATGATATTAATGCTAATGAAAAGGTACATTTTCTGATACTAATGAACGAAGTCTTATAGCCAGTGGCTCCTGATGCTGAGCCAATGTAGCAGTAAAGTGGTGACTTACTGACCGGCTATATTTTTTTTTTCACAAAATGGCGGCGTCCGTGAAACAGCCGTTCACGGCGCAATGTCCGTGGCACCCCGTAAGAAATACCGTAAGCCGTGGGGAAAACACCTGGAAATACGCTCGCGGTTTCGTCACACGGCCGTCCGAATACAAAATGCGCCGCGGGATTGACATTATTTTAAGTTCTGAAGCGCGAGCCCTAGAAGCACATCTCCTTTGCAGACATCGAGGAAGAGACTTTACCCGCCTCCCGCCAAAAGCGCCACCTCGGGAGCCGCGTTATCCTAGCGCTCGACGGTAACGATTCGGTAAAAAACCTCGCGTCCGCCGACCCTCTCTTCGACGGCGGCAGATAAGGCCGTTTAACTTTACTTAACTTTACTCTGTTTATTTTTACAGGGACAGCGCACGTTAATAAACATTTCTGTAAAAATGTGCCAGTTTAGCCAGCGCGGCTAATTTTTCGACCGTAGTCCCTGGGTCCCCAGGTACGTTAAAAACAACAAATACAAAAACACGAATCCCGTTTCGGCTCCCCGCGCGCCTCGATCAGGGAAACGAACCGCGGCGCCTTCCCGGCATCGTCCGGGAAACGGCGCGTCCGGCTGGAAAAGCGAGGCGGCGAAGGGGACGCCGGCTTCTTGTCAGCGCTCTGCGGTTTTGGCGGCAAAAAAAACGGCTCCCACGACTTTCCGGGAACTGCTGCCGCCCCTTTTTCTATCGGCTCACCCGCCATGTTCGGAGGTCTCTCGTCAGACTGGACGGATGACAAACACCCGAGCGAGTAAAAGCAGGAAACAGGAAAGCGGGAACAAGAGACAGAAAGGAGAGAGAAAGAAAGCAGGAGGCAGGCAGGAAGAGGAAGAGGGAGAGAGAGAGAGAGAAATAAAACGCACAAACGGGCCGTTTTAGCGATAACTGTGCACTTGAAACAAGTTAAGGGAAATAAAAAATAAACCGAAACATCGAGAGGGCTTCCGACGGTGGCGGAGGAGGCGAGGGGCGTAGCCGGCGGTGATCTGGCGGCCGCGGTCCTGAGGCGGACCGGCGCGGGTGATGTCAGCGGCTCCGCGCCGGGCTCGCGCAGAGCGAGGCCGGGAGAGCCACAGACCGCGTTAAAAAATTCCCTTTGTGACACGGGGTTTACCTCAGGGCACCCGGGGCAAGACTACAGACCGCCCTCCCTCTCTCCTCTCTCCCCCACCTCTCCACCCCCTGCGCCCCCAAAACACAGTGGAGCCCCCCCCCCCCTCCCCCTCCAGAGGACAGTGTGACTACAGAGAGGACTGGGCCTTTTCTCTACTGTGGAAACAGCTCCTTCCCCTCATCCCCCAACACACCGCTGTTACACTAACAAGCCTGCGCTCCCAAATGCAATTACAGACCACTTCTCTCTCTCTCTCTCTCTCTCTCTCTCCCCCTCGGCTTCAAGCGGATACAAAAATCCGGCGTGTTGCCTTCCCGCCCCGCCGTCTATCCGATAGGGGAGCGCCCGGTCGCCGCTTAAAACAACCTACACGACATCACTCTTACTCCTTAACGAACGCGGCGGAAGCGTGTCGCTCGAGCACACGGATAAGTGTGCGCCTTTTCCACGTTTCAGTCTTTCTCCAGCGGCGGTTCCCGCTACTCAAAGGACGCGGCGAGCGAACGATGGGGGGGGGGGGGGGGGGCAGCTCCGGCTCGGAGAAGACCCCTCGCTCGCTTCCTTTCGTTTTCGCCGCCACGGCGCGGTCCTCCCAGGTCGGCGGATGTCTCCCGACGCTACGGTCGCGTTCCAGCCCGCCCGCGCCCCCGAAGCCGCCCGCGAAAAGCCTCGCTTCCTCCCCGCGCTTCCGCGGCCGGCTTCGTCGGCCATCGGCTCCCGATTTTTCGCCGGAGGATTTTTTTCGCGCATGAAAAAACCCGGAGCGCCCCGGACGGAAGAGGGCGGACGGAACCTGCCCGCGCGCGGTGGACTTAACCCCCGCGAAAACGCAAACTCGCTTCCTCGTGAGGGAGCGCTCTGACCACAGATTAAACACGCCTGTCGAACAACCGATAGCCTAGCGCACAGCACCCTAATTCTTCCGGTCAATCGGACGCAATACGTGCAACCGTCGCACGAGGGAAGACGACAAAAAACCAGACGGCACCGGCGTTCGACGCTGCTAAACCGGTCAGGAGCGCGCCCGCGTTGACGGGCGCAGGTCCCCGAAACTCGAACGAGCAGAACTGCGTTAAGGCCTTAACGAGTAATTAACCGAGTCGACAATTCCGCAAAATATTAAGTATGTGGCAATCAGCATAACAGGTTTTCTCCTGCCGTTCCCAGGGTCAATGCTAGCTGATAATGATGATGGCTGGAGGAGGTTTGTGCTCAATCAAAATTACGCCGATGCATTTGACTTGATTGCGCCAGACCGTACTCGCCAGACCCCTGAACAGCGGGTTTGTTAATCTCTTCTGATGTTGTTCAGTTAAATTAAACCAACCAGGGCAAAATATTATTAACCCACGGCTGAAATATAATGCATCTTACTAATCAAATTCAATTATTTACTTTCTTTTAATAGCAATATAAGAAAGCAGAACTCCTTATTTCTTGAAAGTGTTTAATTAGAGTATTTAAGTAGCATGGCCAGAAGTTCAACCGAAGAACATAAATGCTATTGTCAGAAGTTTGCCGTGAGTTCACAATAGCGAGTTTGCGAAAGTTGGGAAAGTGAGCAGCCGATGATTTGAAGTGCGCTTGTCTTTAAAAAGTACTTTCATTATTGTAGCATCAGGCAACAGGCTACTGGCAATACCTCGAGACCCAATAAAAATATCAGGTTCCAGCACGCTCAAATTTGGCCTGTAAACAAAACAAAGCAAACTGGCCGATTCGTTTGCTATGACGATGCGTTTCCTATAATGCCAGGCACTTCCTGCGCACATTTAGATCTCAGTTCTTCAAAAATGTTGCTATTAACGACAGCGCAGATGGCGTTCACCGTCGCCCGCGACGAGGCTGATGGGCGGAGCTCCGGGGGAGTCCTCGGGCGAAACGCCTCAAAAACCGCAATAAAAATCATTTTTAAAAAACACCTATGACAAACACCAACATTCAACCACACTGAGGACACACTTAAGTCATCTGTGCCGAGATGGCGTTCGGCCATTTTGACGTTTGATAAGTCTGACAAAGTACAGTGCAGACCTGCATATTTGCTGAGTCACCGCGCGTGCTGACTATTGTGTAAATCAGTGAAAACCTGACCGATTTCAGGAGCAATAAACGGCGCGTTCGCTTCAAACCGAGAACCCGCCCTCCCCGCGTTTCTGTTTCCGCTCGATGTTCTGAGCCAGGAAATCTGACTGCGCTACAGGCGACCACTTCAGACGAAGGAAAACACACTTCCTTTCTATTAGGAACCGCAAAAGAAAAGTTGCCATGTATGAGTTCACAGCCCCCTCGCTACAAGATGGAAATTTCAAGTACACAGATTAATTTTCCGAGTCGTTCTGCGGCTTTTATTTCACTTGGCCGAGAAAGGTGGGAGTGCTCGGGCCTTTTGTACTCCAAACTTTATTTTACTGGCGGGAAAATCGGTTTAGGCATTACTGGAAGGATTTAATGCTCATCAGAAAAAAAAGAGAGACCTTGTTTTCATAGACAAATTCCATTAAATGTGTGCATGTTCAAGAATTTACAAGGCATGCATTTCGAGACAATTCAGAGAATTCAAGCATTATCGCCATTTCTCGGAGAGAAAGACATAGCCACGGTCACGGGCAGTGTAGTTTTTGCAAAAGTTATCCGCGGCATTTTTTATTTATTTTTATTTTTTTTTTAAAACACACAACACACAGCGAGCGTGTGCACACACACATGCACGTGCACACACAGTCATATTATTTCCCAGTGCACACTGTACACACACTAGAGTTAAAGGGCACACAAAACCCAGTCCACTTCACGCAATAAGTCAACTGTAGAGTCGGCGTGGAATTCTGGAATTCCTGACCGAGATTCCTGACCAGAAAACAACCGCCCTCCCCAACCGCTCACAGCCTCCCCCCCCCCCGACCCCCCCCCCCCCCCCCCCCCCGCATGCAGCGAGGAGCCGGAACAGTTGGCGACTCAAATATGAAGCGTATTAAAACGCTATTGATAAGCTAAATGAACAGATAGTTTATCTGAAGCACACACGGGCCATATGGTGCCGCGGACGCCGCCGCCTGTTGCTGGCGCAACAATGGGCCGGCCCGGGCCCGAGAGTGGCAGGCGCCGTGATTAATAGGCCGTCAGCCTGAATTTCCAGACCTGCGAGCTCGGGAGCAAGCGCGCGTATTTGCATTTTCCCTCCTTCTCCTTCCTACAGGTGCATGAAAGAACTGCAGCAGATGTCAACGCGAGGACAGAACTGTTTGCCTTCTGCGATTTGACGGCAGCTCGTTCTCCCTCAGCCCGGGGAGACAATGAGCCCCTCTCTCTCTCCCTCCCTCCCTCCCTCCCTCCTTCCCTCTCCCTCCTCACACTCTCGCTCGCTCTCTCTCTCTCTCTCTCTCTCTCCCGCTCCCTCCTCCCCGTTCCCCCACAATCCTCCACTCCCAGAAGTAACTCAATCCACTCAGTGTCCTTTTTCAACCCGTTTCACAACCGAGCAGACGGCTCTCCTTTTCATCCCCAAGCACGAATTTGCTCTTGGAAATGCTGGAAATGTTACTCAAGTTTTTTTTTTTCCCCCCATTTTTAAATTTTAACATCGCATCTTCCACAATTTCAAACACTAGCAAAAAAAAAAAAAAGCAAAAGAAAAAAAAACAACAAGTTGGACATTTCGAGTGATGTTTGGATATGTGAAAACGAATCAGAATCAGAATTTAAACCACCAAGGACAGACCGGCAAAGAAACCACCGAAATCTTACATCTTCACGCTCCGAAAACCCGTGCCAGCCACCCCAACAATATCAAAATAATATTTTTCTCGTCCCGGCAAAACGTAATGACGAGCAGTTTAATCTGTATCGATTAAACGCGGGCGTTAAACAAAATGTCCTCGAAGCCAATCGGACAGAATCCACGCGTTTCCTGAAGTGTTAACCGGGCGCCTGCTGAGTCACCCTGTCTGAATCGATACAGCGGCCTCGCGGAGGGCGCGGGAGACGGCGAGTTCGGGGGGGGGGCGCCGCTACGGAGTTCGGGGACTCTCCGAACGGCGAAGGTGCCTGGACGCCGCGTCCCTGCGCCGGGACGGCCAGCGCGGCGGTCCGTTAGGGTCCCCGTCGCTGTCCTCGCCCGAGGCAGTCACTGGCCCGTCCGCACGAACCTGGAGGAGCGTCCACTTTCAGCCTGAGCTCCAAATAATTCCCCCCCCACCACCCCCTCTCAGCGGTATTCCGAAAAGGGGGGGGGTCACGCTGGTCACGGCCTGTACGCCGAGAATCTACCCGCGTGCTTTAAAACAAACCCGTCCCTCGTTCAAAAGGGGGGAGAGTTTGCTTACACTGCCCTCTCCCCCGCCCTGCTTCGAAAAAAAAGATTACTACCAACCTCCTTCAATAATCCGCGAGGTTAAGTCTCCAAAAAATAAAAATAATCAACAACAACAACACAAGCGTTTCCTGGTCAACCGGAAGAGCGGTGGTGGAGGTAAACGCTTCTGCTGTGCGACTGTTGTCCGGTGTCCAAGATCAAAACCAAATCGAATTACATTCGCGTGCCGCTAAGACTACCTGGAAGTGCTCTTTCGAAAAGCCACGGTGAATTATTTTAATTAAACCCAGCTCTGGTTAAGCAAGGAAAATAAAACGCCCCCCCCCCCGTTTGTTTTCTCCCCTACTCCCAAGGGCTCGTATAATTGCGGGTGATGTAAAAAAAGAAATAATGATAAAATGCTTCGGTCCACAACAGCTCCCGTTGCATTTTACTCGTATGACACAGAATTTCGTTTTATTATTTTTTTTTGGTTATGCCTTAAGATAATTACATTTCAAAATGATTATTTGTGCGCATCTTCCGATCGTGAACACGCAGTAATCGCTCTTAATTTCACTCTAACCGAGTTTACCTGCATTGAAGAAGAGTCAAATGCCCACCGTCAGGGGAAAATATAATCTATCAGCATTGGTTTAAGTCTGAACGTTTTACTGCGTGAAACAGGGTGAAAATTTGAAATCACAGCTGTTCTGTACAGTAAAATAGCAGGACACTTGCATTGTACCCATGACTCTAATGACAATATAACCTCCACACACGTGTGCATGTAACAGCAAAAACAGTATTGTGTGTATTACAGTGTATTAAAACTTCCCTTTAAAATGTACAGATCTTGTATAGGCCTCCGAAGGACATCCAATGCTAACTACACCAAGGCTTCCATTTCAATGGTCCTGATAAAAAAATATCATTATTTATGCACAGTTTTTCTTAAAAAAAAAAAAAAATGGACCTTCGGATTCAAATGGCAGCGCTATGGAGACACAGGCCTACCCTACGCCAGTCGCTGAGACCACTCAGGAGAGGCGCGTCGCTAAACAGACAGACGGCAACCAAATATTTTTAGAAAAATCTGTGAACCGTTCGCCGAGGTTGGCATAAATAATGTAGCGGTTTAATTATGCAAGAATGTCAGGGTATCCCTCCACCTTCTCTGTCACCGCGGTGGGCGCAAAGACGGCTCCTCTTTTTTCGGGAGAGCACTGTAGCAGTGGCACGACGGGGCCCAGAACATGGAGGCAGACAATGTGCTATTCTTGCACTTGCAAATGCGATGCAGGCTGGTGTCCAACAGGTCCGCCAGTTGCATAAGACCAGACAAAGCAACTATTGCTGCTCCCTTGGTATTTTTTTTCTTTTTTTCCTCCTCGGCAAACAGATTCACTTCTCGTCATCGTGACAGGTCTGGGACGAAGTCTGTTAGAAGTCAATCTGTTTACTGTAGTAAACGATAATGGCCCCGTTAGAGCCGTCAACAAACAACACATTGTGTCCCTGCCTTCTCTCTCTCTCTCTCTCTCTCTCTCTCTCTCTCTCACTCTCCCGCCCTCCCTCCCTCCCTCCATTTTTTTTAAAGGCCACAGTGAAATAGACGACAATAATTAACTACAATAAAAGAGGTCTTTTCCCAAATCGCACAATAGAGCAACTTGTTCTCAGAGCAGAATCCCAGACTGGAGCAGGAGCAGGATTGGAGCAAGTTGGACAACTTCAGCAGAACTTCTGGGCCTTTCCTCCATATCGGTGAATGAATCTAAAATGCACTCCACACGTTTTTTTAAACGTGATGTTAATATGTTTTACTATTTACATGTACATGTTTTTTTTAAACCTTCAATTAATGTATTGTCTTAAAGGCAAAGTAGTGAATAAGGATTCACTTGCTTCAGTACAAACAGACATTGTTTACATAAACACTGCAGAAAATAAATCAAAAATATAATACCTATCTGTTCCTGGTTGCACACCTATAATGCGAAAACGTGGCAGCCTACCATTTCGTGCGGTTCATGTCAAAACTCACTACCAGCTTAAAAGAACAATCTTGTTCAAAAAGTGGCGTCTGTTAACAATGGCATTCTGCTCAGTGCAGCACTGTTGTAGCTTGTCCGCTATGTTTAAGCTATCAGGTGACTTGAATGGCACGGGTTATCAGTACGGTCATGCAACAATGTATAGGAATTGTTCCCAGCCGTATGACCCTCAATAACAAAACAAATCTAAAGTAAGACTGGACCCCATGACGTCCCACGAAAACGGATGCTGACCGCCGCACGCATTGTAGCACTTGAGTTATCTAAACATTGAACACACCAATTCAATTCAACATCCGAACCGCGAATCCAGGTTTTGCCTGAATACAATGCATCCCGAAAAAAGGCGGATCTGAAATGTGCAAGTCAAGCATAACCTACCAAATGTTTTTTAGCCAGGCAGTGGTGAAACAAAGTCGCCATACCGTCGGAAAACGTATTTTAAGGAAATATGCAAGGATCATTACATGACAACAACAGGTTAAAAACACCCCGAACACTCCCCAGACTTGTAGTCTTTGGTGGGTTTTTTAAAGCCATTTATTGACAAAATCACAGGCGGGTACTTTAGTTTGAGCTTCCTCGCTGTCGTTAATGAATCATTTACAAACGCCTCCCTGGATACAAACTCTCTGCAACCTGTGCGAAATTTCTACTGCTTAATTTGAAAAGAGGTGAATTTATACGTACCCTACATTTATATCCCATTCTTTGTTCTTAAATAAGTTTTGCTATCGTTGGGAGTATGCTACCCGATGCGTTTTTAGCTAAAATAAGGCCTAAAAATCGGGAGCAAATTGTATTACATAGGCTTTGTTAATTAAATTTACTCAAAACTAAGAACAGAAAATCTCAGATAAGATCCCTAGAGAGGAACTGCCCTTAACATTATAGCTATCCATACGCAGCAAGAAACCCTCGAACAGAATTCAGCAAAGTTAATGGAATTCGGAGAATTCAACGCAAAATACTAGTAAATACGGGAAAACGGGATAATGTATACTTACAGAATAGAAACAGCCAATAGAGAGGAAAACGCGCCGTATCCTGTGGGTGCAACAAGTCTTCTTTGAATACTATGTTTTTGCTGAGTTCTGAAAATGTTCCACTCCAATCTGCAACTCCCAGCTGAAGCGGCTATGGAGAGGAAAACAGCAACAATTTGATCCGTCATCTTGTTTAAAAAAATATGTTTCTGCATCGAATACCCATCCAAATGTATCGGAAACCGTTTTTGGACTAGCTGTGGTTTGTGTCGGAGATCTACTGCAGCCCAGTAACGCGTAAGGTTGGGCTTCTTTACAAAAAATGTGAAAAATGTCAAAGATTTTCGTGCTATGTCAGACGGCTACAGCGCTGTGAGTCAATGGACAAAGTGAAAGCACCCTTTAGCAACAGCGTCGAGAAACAATACCGCTAGCTAAAACCCATATAAATCCAGTTTTTTACCAGCTTCGCCGCTTCTTATCACAACACCCATTACTTCAAGCTGGATATATTTAATATTTACACACGACAGGCGCAACTTAATCTAAACTTGCTATCCATCTGCAACCATTTTGCATACCATTAATTCAAACTTACCTCAAACACCTCTGTTATTATTTGTTTTGTTTTTTAATGTCGCCCTTTTCTTTTCCTTATGTGAGCTGATATAGTTTTTTGTAAACTGTGTAAAGTTATTCTTGTGCTTCTGGGCCAGCCGGGTGTATGTACGTGAATCGGCGGCGCACCTACAGTGATGCGAAGAATGCTCGGAATGAGAAGAGGAATGAAATGAACGCGAAGACCGACTTTGCACTGGGGCGGAGCGAAAGTGGCGTCATCCTAAACCCCATAGCCAGCCGGGGTAGGAGGGACTAGAACCATAGAGATGACCTCACAGGAGACGCTGGATTCAAACTTCAGGAAGACAAAAAAGAGGGGGAATTTGGCCCATATGGCGAGTGGACGCGGTGGAAAAATGGGCAGAAATTTGCATGGAAAGTTCTGTAGTTTCTCCGAATCTATCTCCCATGTATTGGAATTTGTTTCATATTGCATGGAATGTCACATCACATAACATGGGCCACTACAGTAGCCAACTGCTTTACGAGTGTTTTATAATCAGACACGCTATGACCTACTAGTCATAGGCCTACTCAGCATTAGAAACTGCATTGCGTAAATTAACACCGTCGGTTTTTTTCCCCCTCGTAGCAAACCTTCACGTGCCAAACTAGGCGGCAAGTGGGGCAGTCCAAAGAGCAGCCAACTCTCGGCCAAATGCAACCCGCCTTCGGTACTTCCTCAGTTGTGGCCCCTTTTCTGCTTCTTCCTTGCTTGAATTAAGTACAAGAATACGACAGGTAATACACTGATAAATAAATAGTATACACCACGAAGTATACACATAGGCTATACATATGGTATACACCACTAAGGCATAACTTGGAGATGCCATCCAAATGGTTAACATTCCTTGACACAAATACTACTCAGTGTGATATCTTAGAATGTTCAGAGGACACTAAAATGAGCAGTAGCTATTTGTACTTTTTCCTCCAAACATTTTTTTTAAAAAATGAATGGCATTTCTTAAATTGATTTTATAATAGCTACTGTCTTTTACCCTTTCAAATGAAGCCAGCAATGGTTTGTCATCAACACAAATTTCTACTGTATTCAGTTATCTAATACCATTGAGCACTAATGTAGGGTATGATTTTATAATATGATGCTATACACTGGCTGACAACATTAATTAAAATGAAAGACTGAACTTCAGGCAATGATGAAAAGTGATTGCTCGAGGAATGGTGGCTTTAAGGTAGGCTATAATTTGTTTAACTGTCTGATAAATGTCTCAAAATATAAAACTGATGCTCGGGATTTTTGATGAGTATTTTTATAGCATTCCTCTGGATCAAAGTGACTAACTACAAGCAAAACACAGAACTGTAAAGAAGATTAGGCCTATTTTCAGAAATGCTGAATTGCAATCAGGCCCTTAGTCATTGCACAAGACTGGTTGAACCAGCTATGAACATTACAAATCTGTTCAAAGGAGCTGTAAGTGATCTGACACACAACTGTCATATACTCAGCACCTGTGGCCATTCATTACCCACTGATGGCATTTCACTACAAGCTTGACAGCCCACAGGTTTGGGGGGAGACGGGGAAACATGTCACCTGCGATATTTTCATATGAATGCCAGTATGCTTGTGAAGCTCGACGTTTGACTGTGCAAGACCCCCAGTGCAAACCGCTGAGGACCGGGCCGGGTGCGTGCCTCCACACGACAAACCCGCGGCCGGAGACGGCCGCTCGACGTCGAAGCGGGCGTGAGGCGGGCGGGCGGCTTTGTGGAAGGCCGCAGGGCGAAATGTTCACCGCCAGCTCAGATGCTCCTGCCTGGGCTGGGCGTGCTCAGTCACGTCCAGGCAAACGGAGGCCATCTCAGCGGCTTTACCTGGACAAGGTACGAGGACGCGCGAAGCTGAAGGATCTATGGAGTTCAATGGCTGGGTTTTTTTTTTCTTTTCTTTTTCTGAAGACATCAGTCAGCGGCTGTGGTATGTGTTAGAGCACGCTGGCTGCACGCAGAGAGAGAGAGAGAAGGAGAGAGAGAAAGAGAGATTGAGAGGCAAATCTGTTGGAGAGACCCTTTTGGTGCTGAATGTTTTCCACTGGATTTGCACGTCTCCGCGCATCTGCAGACTGATTGTGGAGAATAGCCTCGCAGGTTTTGTCCTTTGCCTCAAAAGGCAGTCTTTGGGTCGACAAATCACGCCAGAAATGATATTTCGAAAGGGATGACCGTCGTGAACCTTGAGCTGAAATGAGGCAAACGTAGGATACAGTCATCCAACAAGAGCGGTGATTACCGAGGAAGATCCCACACACGTAACTGTCTTCTGAAATGTCCTTACACTGCGAAACGGTTTGTGTTAAATAAACCTTTGTTGATTTAAAAACAAAAAATCGAGATTTTACATTTCACTATGACAGTGGACAAGGTGCTGGTGCTGAATTAAGACCGCTTAAATTAAGAATTAAGACCGTAAGAATCACATTTTCACCACTGAGCTCTCCCACTCAGAGTGCTCCCTGTGCTGTGATTCGGAATGCTAATCGCGAGCCCGTTCTCTTTTAAGATCGCCTGATCTCATCTGCGTCTTCCCCTGCCCCCGGGGCAGTGTCACAACAGCACGCCGTTGGCCATCAAAAGGCTCCGCTTATCTGTGGTGAGGAAGCCGTCCCCGTAAGGGCGGTCCTGCCCATTCTCGGCAGGGTACGGCAGGAGCGCCGAAGCACCAGAGGGCCACGGGGGGTTCGTTCACGCCCACGGGTCGTTCGCTGAAAACCCTTGCGCAACCTCCCGGCCAATTATTATCTCTGTGTATCCAGGAAGCTCGCGGCCAGATTACCTGTGTAATGCAACGCTGTAAAATGATTCATAGCCTTACATGTGAGAGGCATTGTTGTCAGTACGAGAGTTTGTGAAAGACCCGCTCTTATCTCATTACCCTGGAGATAAATCGTCCTGGAAATTGTGTTTGGAAAATGCAGGGCATTTGAAAATGTTTTAGTATCTATTTAGCCACAGGGGATTTCCAATAAAATCATTTTATGGAGGGTAAAATATCATACAGATTGCAAGCTTAAATGACCGCAGAGTATTCTAAATCCCATGCTATTCTTTCAGGATGCAGTCTCACCAAGTATTTTTTCAGGTTTCACCTCCTGTCTCCAATTCCTGCCCCTTGTCTCCATAGTCTAATACAAGGATAAAAAAAACCTCTAATCCTGGGGGGCTACTGTGTCAGCTGGTTTTTGATGTGTTCCTGCACTAATGTGCTTACTTTAAGTCATTGATTGGCTAAAGAGTCTGCACACCTTGTTTCCAAGGCCTAAATTGGCTGCTGATTGGAAGGAAATCACAAAAACCAGCAGAGACTGCGGCCCTCTAGGACCGGAGTTTCAGACCCCCCCACCCCACCCCCCACCCCCGGTCTAATACATTAGGGGAAAGAATTCACTTGATGTTTCCGTTTCAAAGAGGACTCAGGAGCACTCCCATTTAGATTTTGTACGGCTGGCCAGAAAAACGGGTCGGTTTGCAAATCTGAGGGGCTCATTCCAATTTGAGGTATTCAGGTACCGACCAGACGGGTCACATTTGGCTCCGTGTGTAGCCGTTCAGGACGCCAATTTGTGCTCTCTTTTCATTTCTGCAGGTTTACCTGACCGACGTCCCCCCCCCCCCCACCTATCCCCGCCCCACCTATGCCAGAAATAGCACAGGTCGGCTGGCCCTTGCTCTGCCCTGCAGGAATTATAGCTCACCTGTGGCACTGTTTTGATATATTTTTGCTTATAGCTTCACGTACAGCTGTTTTTGTACAGACATTTTGATGATGTTCTGTACTGGTGTATTTTTTTTGTATTTAATATCATTATCTACTCTAATATGCCTTGGGACTACGGATGATAATGAGCTTGGCAGCACAATTTTAAGGATCTGACATGATCAATGTTTTGATCAATGTGCACTGTCCCTGTTTAAAAAAATGTATAAATACAAAACAATTCCTAATGGAACTGCAGCTTGCATACAATTTTTTTACCCGTGTGGAAGATGGCACTGAATGATATTTTATACATTCAATTTCTTCCCTCAATATATTGCTTTTTTTTTTTTTAAAGTTAGTGGTATATTCTAAAGCATCGTGAAGCTGTAATCCACATATGAAAGGCGCTTTATAAGTGAAGTTTACAAATGAAGTTTATTATTGAAAACATTACGGAGAAGGGAACCAAACTGATAACACTGTCACCCGCCTTTGCTATTTTGCATATGCGTCTGATAAGCGCTTTTCCAAGGAGGTGGCTCGTGCTCTCTTCGGCAACGTTCACCCCGTGTTTACCTCACAAGTACGTGCGAATTCCCCCCTCACTGCCGCGTGGGCGGGTGCAAACATGGCAGAACGTCAGTCTTCCAGCGGACTGTGGAGAATTTCTCATCGGGAAATAAAGATGCAAGTCGTCATTTTGCAGAAGGTGCGCTCACTCAGCCTGACAGTAACAATAAAGAATGCCACCCCCATCCAGCCGAACTGTCAGATGCAGGACACTGAGCGAATTCATGCAGCTAATGCATTCCGTTTGGTAGCTTTGGGTGTGCTTCAACCAAACCGAGAAAAGCGTCTATGTTGACGTCAACGCCAGTGAGCTGTACCATTCAAAGATCACAGTGCATGACTTGAAAATGAGAAACAAGAGCCGGGAACTATTTGCTTACAATGGCTGCTTCTCCTTTTCTGAAACACCAGGAGAGCTGCAAAACCTCTGCTGGTGGGGATCCGGTCTCCTCCTCCAACTCATATTCACAGTGGGAAGAATAACACGAACATGGGAGCACCTCCAGTGACCTGGCCAACACCCATCAGCCGGGGCAGGGGGGAACCGGGGCTGTGTTCTGGAGGCCCAGGAATGTCAACTGTATACGATTGGCTGGTCTCGACCTCTGACTCTCAATTATCTCCGGGGCAACTGGAAAAAACAGACAGTTTGTGAGATGTGTCATGCAATCTGGTTGGTTCTAGCAAATCTCTGCCAGCCAGCGTTACGCTACAGGTCAGTGGTTGAGTTGCTCGGAAATGCTGTCTCTAATTGACGCCCTGCCTACAGAAGAAAATGATTCATGGGAAGCGGGAACTGACAGTGGGTTTGTGGATTTATGGGAAAAACACCTCCAGGTTTGGTGGACTTATTTTCACCTGGTTGGGCTCCTGCCATACATGTACATTACATACGTTACATTAGATTAATTTAGCCGACGCCCTTACGCATCTTGCAATGTGATAGAACATGGAACATGAGCGGAATCACCTGATTTATATAAGCAATAGTGCCAAGCCTGGCTAACAGCATTCCCGCTGTTGCCACAGGGGTGTTATTGGTGCTCCAGATAATGTCCCTGCAGCCAGCCACACTCAATTTTATAATACATATTAAGCAGTGGAATCGCACACCAATAGCATTCACGTGTACCATGACAATATTAGGTTTGCTTTATACGTGTTTTGGTTGGCTAATCTTCGGAAATCAAATATATAAGGCATGGCAGTTGGCTGCATTGATACAACAGTAATAAATAGTGATGGTTTCATGTATTTTAGTGGGCTACAATGCCTTTCTCCTGTTCAGCTGTGCTTAAAAACAAAAAGCAAAGGCCTTTCTCTGCTGGCCTATTTGTTAAGGAAGGCACAAAGGTACAAAACAAACATCTTGATGGGCATTGCGTAGTGTAAAGCAGACATGCCTGCGTCTGCTCGACCATTACTCGCACGTCTGTAACACCTGTGTCTGCTCGACCGTTACTGTCAGCAGCTTAGCAGAGAGACCAGTAACAGCACAGCTCTGTGCAGCACCAAGCAAGAAAAGCAACTAAAACCAGAAGAGACTTACGGTAGTCCTGCTCAAGGTTACGCTGTGCCCGAAAGCCATCAGCTTTTCTTGATGGATCAGATTTGTTTTCTCAATACAGATGAAAAAGAGCTTTTCAAGAACTCAGAAATTGAGTTCTGCATTAACAAAAAAAAAAAAAAAAAAAAAGACAGACACATTATTTCGCTGGTCATTATCCACTTAAACACATGAAAAGCTTAAATATCTTTAATACCTTAAAATTTCCCAGCCAATGAGATGAATACTTAAAATAAGAAAGGGCCTAAGTGCCACCCCTGCCCTGTCCCTTACAGAATTTTTATTCTAACTGAATAGCAAATCAGAGGTTGTGTCGTGATTGCTGAATCGCGTAATAAAATAAGATCTATCGGTGGTAGCTCATAGAGGTAATTGCTGAACCACAGTACTGTCAGACACTTGAGTTTAAGGCTGAACCAGTATGGTAAACATGGCAGTCTCTCTGTATACCACAATCAGTTCAATGCAAAATATTCACAATTGCCCCCCCCCAACATTCATTAAAACTGTGCAAAAGTGAATAAAGCACACAATCAACAATCCTCAGAAAAGCAGCAAAGGAGGTACTTGAGACCAGTCTAATTAGACGGTGGCTCAGGGATTAACGTCAGGGATTAAAAAGCAGAGACTCCCAGCCTTGCCCTGGGGGCTCAATACACACCTTCCCATCTGGGCTGAGGGCGGGACCTGGACTCCAGTCCAATCCAAATGCAGCATTTTCTTGATTGACAAGATATGTCTGAACCTGTATATTTCTTAAGCGTCGACTGAACTGACTGCCACATTGGACAGCTTTGCTCGAGAAGGAAGTGTCCATTTTATTCACTCTACATTTAGGGGCATTACATGTATTTTGCCTAACATGCTGTGCGAAAGAATGTGCAACTGAAATAAAACTTGGCTTTTGCCCAAATTACTGTACTATCTTTCAGTAAACAGCTATAAAAGCATGAACAGAAAATTTCAACTGAATAAACAATAACAGTGACAGTGAGTGCTTGTTATGCTTCCGCGTTAGGTAAATGAGACGTTTACTTACATCAGAATAATTATTGATTATATAATTTGAATAATATTGATAAGTATGCTGGTAAAGCAATGGAGGAAGTGGAGTCAGAGGCGAATCGTCCACACAGACGAGCTCACGTCTGATCTTATTTCCGTCTGTGCCGCGAAGCTCCAGCCAGTGAAGACTCGCAGCTTGGGAGCTGTTTACCCCCAAACAGCCCCGGTCTCTGGTTTCGGCTCCCGGCCCTGGCGGCCTGCCCGTAAACCGTTTTACAACTGGGCGGAGTCACGGCACAGCGCCCCCGCAGCGCCCGGGTGGGGAGGGGGGGGGTCACGCGGTTAATGAGCTTCGGGAACCCGACACCTGGGCTTCTCTCTCCACTCCCACCGCCGCACGGAGGAGGGGGGAGGGGGGCGGACTGTACCACCTCTCTCAGGTGTGTGTGTGTGTGTGTGTGGGGGCGGGGGGGGACTGTACCACCTCTCTCAGGTGTGTGTGTGGGGGGGACTGTACCAACTCTCTGGTGTGTGTGTGTGTGTGTCTGTGGGGGGGGCTGACTGTACCACTTCTCTCAGGTGTGTGTGTGTTTGTGTGTGGGGGGTGGGGGGGGTGGACTGTACCACCTCTCTCAGGTGTGTGTGTGTGGGGGGGGGAGGGGGGGTCAGACTGTACCACCTCTCTCAGGTGTGTGTGTGTGGGGGGGGGGGGGGAGGGGGGGTCAGACTGTACCACCTCTCTCAGGTGTGTGTGTGTGGGGGGGGGGGGGGGGGAGGGGGGGTCAGACTGTACCACCTCTCTCAGGTGTGTGTGTGGGGGGGGTGGGGAGGGGTGGACTGTACCACCTCTCTCAGGTGTGTGTGTGTGTGTGTGTGTGGGGGGGGGCGGGGGTGGACTGTACCACCTCTCTCAGGTGTGTGTGTGTGTGTGTGTGTGGGGGGGGAGAGGGGGGGCTTCTGAGCCTACCTCCACATAGCCTTTCCTCCTTTTGATGCTTTTTATGTGGGCTGCAGTCGACACAAACTGCTCCCTTGTGTTTGTAAACCCCCCCCCCCCTTTTGAAGCGTTGCAACATATTAAAAGGCCCTGAAGTGGCCATTAAAACTACCAAAGAGGAGTACATCTCTGTACATTTAAAATGTACAGATTCTTTTTGTACCATCTGTGCGGTGACTATTACATGTATAATCCACTAATGTAATGTTGCAGTGTCATTAAAAAAAAAGACACGTACATGACAATTTGCGAACATACTCCTGAGTGGAAAGGTCACAGGGAAATGGGCTCAAAATGGTGGACGCTGTAACTGACATGCCAGGTGCCATAAACGATAATAATACACCACACATATCCACATGTCCACCCCACACACAGTGAGTTTCACCGAACCTTGGTTCTTGTTCTAAAGAGGGTGATTAGACTACAGGGAATTTTTAAAAGCAACAGGCATGAAATTATCATTAGCTGAAAAGCACTGACAGAGGCATCTATGAGAAGTGTGCTTCTTTAAAAAAATAGTTCTCTTTTCAGGGGGGGGTGTTTACAACTAAAATCAGAGTAGGTTGTGATTCTACACTTCCAGCATTCCAGGGAAGTTTTTACTAAAAGGCCTATTTTATTCCTTTCTGGTCCTTCAGTTTGTGTGACTTCAGACAATGAAAAGCACGATGGACTCAGAACTATCAAACTCGTCTCATCAGGCACATAGTAACTTTGAAGAAGTTCCTCCAACTGAACCGCTGCGTTAAATTGTTAGTCGACATCATTTCAAGTCCAGCTCACTGCGTGGAGGCGGAGAAAGTAATTGTCGCTGACCCTGGGGACCATATTCGTTATTTCACTGTTTCTTTAACAGGTAAGTCGGAAAAACAGCTGAAAGCTGCATCTGAAATGAGCACACATTCAGTTATTCACAAGCGTTTACTAAAGCTCGTTGTTATTTCAAGGTTCAAAGTTCCTCTCGGAAGTGAGAATGTGTCTAGCTTCTTTCCATGCGCTTTCAAGTTCGTGCAAAAGATTGAAAAATACATCTTTTTTTCCTCCATCTTTTCGGGCTTCGCTCTGATCGGTCTCATTTATTCGCTTCAAGTGTCTCTGAAGAGTAAGAGTGAGCCTGTGCATCCGCTGGCCCCTCTGGGCATCTCTACAGAACACTGGCCCATGGCTGAGAAGCTTGCTGACCATTCCCAAGATACTCTACACAGGTGACCTGGTGTCCGAAACGTGTACAGTTATCTAAAAGCTTGCTGACCATTCCCAAGATACTCCACACAGGTGACCTGGTGTCCGAAACGTGTACAGTTATCTAAAAGCTTGCTGACCATTCCCAAGATACTCTACACAGGTGACCTGGTGCCCGAGCAAGAGACATGTACAGTTATCTGGTGTGAAATATCAGAGCCAGAAACAAGCTATTTCCATTCTTGCTTCTGGGCATGGTTTCGATCGCGTCATTGACGGTTCACACCAGCACATAGACGCCTCGCCTCCTGGGTTTGTGTGCCAGATCGGCGCACGCACACAGCGTTCTTCATCTCGATGTTCTGCGTTGTCGTGGTCCGTCCATAACAGACACGAAAACGCGAACGCCGTTCCTCCTTCACAGCTGGCTGGCAGGGGTCAGGCTTGTGCCCTGTAGCTTGATTTTCGGGTTAACGAACGCGATGTGGGCGGGGCGAAGGCCAGGGGTGTTAAACCCCTGGAGCTCTGGAGGGCCCCAGTGTCCGCGGGTTTCTGCTGTGTTTCAGCACTTCGGTGCTGCGTTTGAGTTGCTGATCATCCAAAGAGTCCTGACACCTCGTTTCCAATGCCTAAACCGTCGCCTGATTGAATGGAGGTAGCGGGGAAAAAAACCGAACCCGTGGACACTGCGGCTGTCCGGGACCAGGGGGTTTGAGCTCCCCGGTGTAGGCAGCGCCAGAACAATCGAGCTCTTCTGGTGTCCTGGGTTAAGCAGCCTTCGATCTTTAGAGCAGTGGCGGAGGCTCCACCAAACGGGTAGCCGTCCGCTTGCCTGTGTAGCACGGCTAGCTCGGCTAGCTCACCAGCGAAGTTACCGTTACCGTGACACTATCTGGCGACGCAAACCTTAAATAAAAAAATAGCGACGTTACACTCGGCTATGGCCGATTGCGCCTTTACCTGACTGGTAACGCGTTTGCCTAATAAGTCTATGGCCGAGTGAGAGGCCCGGGTTCAGATCCCACCTCATACTGAAATCCCCAGCTCGCCCGTTACACGTGCGGAGCCTCAGAACGGTGCTCAGGCTGGGGGAAGGTGGGAGGGGAAGGCTGGGGGAAGGCTGGGGGCAGCTGAGGACTCTCTGCTCTCTTTATCGGCGGTGTGATCTGAGGTCAGTGGACACCATCCCGCGGGGGGCCCCTGCTGCTGGGCTTTGAACACTGACGCATATCGGCCACCCCCCACATACACAAACTCACACACGCACACATACACACACACACACACGCACACACACGCACACATACACACACACACACATACACACACCACATGCACACGCACACATACACACGCACACACACACACACACACACACACACACACACACACACGCACACATACACAAACACACACATACACACACACACATACACACACCACATGCACACGCACACATACACAAACACACACAGGCACACATACATACACACACAGGCACACACTCACACATACGCACACACACATGCACACACAACACATACACACCACACACGTACACACGTACACACACACACACACCATATACACACACAACCACACAAACACGAACACAAACGCGTACACACACAACCACACACACACACGCACACAAACACGTACACACACGCGCACGCACGCACAAACACACGCTTCTCCTCCAGGGGTCTGGGGGAGGTTAATTGGCCTGGGTCGGCTCACCTCACCAGCCGCCCCGCGACCTCGTCTAATCGGCCCACGGGGGCCAGGTGCAGCCTACCGCTGGCATCCGAGCGCTACTCCCCCCCCCAACCCCCCTCCACCCCCCCTCGACTTCATCTTCATCTGGAGATAAGAGCGGTGGACCCGACCAGGCCTCACGCTTTGATAAAGGACTTATGTGCAGGAGCTGGGAGTGAAACAGACACCAACGGTCACGCTGGGGGCAACTCGGTCACGTTTATCTCTTTTATTCAAACAACTGTTGGCTGCGATGCCAATTTTTTTTTTGATATAGCCAATACATTTCTTTGGGTGATGGGCAACCAGCTCACTCAGAATGGAAGAAAACGGTAGAAAGAACAGGAAAAAATGGAAATATGACGGGATGCAAATAGAATTAAAAACGTCTACATCAGCAAAAAATGTCTATATAAGTATTTGGTAAGTGTAGACAGCAGACCATAGAACAGGCCAAGAGCCACAGAGTTTGCCCCACCCTAGTAGAAAGAACAGAGAAAATGCAACTGTAATTGATATATTGTTAGGTGATTACATTATTTCGTTCATATTTACTTGCATGATATTTTTCATAAATAATAATCAAAATATCAAACTATACTTTGACCAAGTTAAAGCATGAACCTTCTATAAAATGTACTATCAGGGTTCAGAGAGAAATAGTCTTAATCTTCTGAACCCTGATAATGCATTACATAGGCAGTTCATGCTTGAACTCGGTCGAAGTATAGTTTGATATTTTGATTATTATTTATGAAAAACATCATGCAAGTACATATGTACAAACAAATGTAAACACCTAACAAATATATCAATATATATAGCTAATACGGAGTGGGTCCACCCTTCATCTTGCGAACAGCTTCGGTCATTCCTGGAACGCTGTCATACAAGTTAGAGACTGTGTGCAGTGGGATTCTGGGGATGTTGGATTCTTCCAGAAGGAAAGCCTCCAGTTCTTTGAGGGATGAAGGAGACTTTGCTCTACTTTGCACACTGCGCTCAGGAGAACATCCCTTAAAGATTCGGTGTTTAGATGTGGTGATTGCAGGAGCCATCGAAGGTTTTCGACATCATCCTCATACTCACGGAGCCGCCCCTTGAATGTGTTTAGCATTGCGTGTTGGGGCATTATTCTCTCTGAGTCAAAGTTTGCATTAACTGGCAAATATGACAGTTTTTTTCTGGTAAAAATGATCAAAGTCTGGGACATTTTAAGCCTCCCAGGCATTCTGGTCGACATAACTGAATGAATGAACAAATGAATAAATAAATAAACACCAGACATCCATATATGAAATGGCTATTATGATTTCAAATATGGATTTCACTTATTTTGTCTCAGGAGCGTACAAACATAGCATTGCTATCACCTCCTAGCGCAAAGCAATGATTTCAATCACGGAGAAATTGCCTATAGAAATAGCGATGACGCGCACGTCTAAATTCATTAAACTTACAGGAAGTTCCATCTCACATCAGCTGCAGTCCGCTCCCATGCCATGACGTATCACTGCAAATGTCAGGGCGTAATAATTTAGTGGTCAGCTGCCACAGCCCTAATGTTATTTTTCGCTTGTTATAAATAGACAGTTTTCACTCTGTCACAACTTGAATAGGCCTCAAGATGATCTTGGTACGATCAGAAAAGTGTTCTTTCGTTGTCTTGCTGCTAAATGCACTGTTCCACACTGCAGGCTAAAGCCAATGACCACACTGTCTGCTGCCCGTATAAGACTATTCGCAGTGTTTAATAGTGGAAATTGCATTTATTTTAAGAGATTTCGCTCATCTTTATTCAGTATGAGATTATTCCTCTTTATTCGCAAGGAAAAAAGTCTCATAAAACAACTAATGATCAAAGTTCATGACAGTTTATGCAGGTTTATGCACATACATTAAATGTGCACAGATGAAAATTTTTTGTCCAGTTCAACTTGTTGTGCAAAGCATATGTATATTTTCATATTTGATATTCATGATAATTTTGTTTTCAAATCCAAAAATGCAAGATAGAGTTGTAATGTATTATTAAACACCCTTGCCTACCTTGCATACATCAATAAAAGGGTAAGGTGGGGGAAGATGCACCCCTGAAGAACAAAGTTGATTACATTTTGGGACATTTTCGTATCTTGTATTTTCATACATGGATGGCTAGATAAAGTACTAGGTGGCTAATCCTAGCTAGCTAGAGATCAGTAGGTTTGTGACACTACAATGAACAACAAACTATTTTTTCAGCACTTATCTATAAAATATATTTACATACATCTGTCTTTATTGCTGCATACATGCTACACGATAAAAAATCCAACTGAATACTTATAATAAATATCATTTTAATACTTAAAATATTTATTTTGGTGCAAGATGCTTCCAGAGGGGTTTTGGCCCAATTTTTAAGGAGATCATTGCCCCAAAGGGAGTAACTATATACATGTTCACCTTTACAAAAGTCTTTTGTCTCTCTCCGCTGGAGTACAGAGCCAAAACAACAAAAATATGTGCCACTGTCCTAATACTTACAGGCTACACCGCAGACAACCATTTTCCTGTGACAGAAAATTCTATCAACTTGCGTCAAAAAATGTTCCAGTCACATAAATCTCATCTTTACCACAGGGGGTATTTCCCCCCCCACCATCTAACTTTAGACATGGGCAGTTTTTTAATCATTTATTCAACTTGCCGAAATCCTTCCGGACAGATTTGCAGGCGAAAGAAAAAGCCGAGCAGGAATATGGGGGCATTATGGGGGAAGAGGGCCCGCACCGTAGGGTGCACCCGATCTTGTAAAATGGCTTCGTATTCCTCGCCTGGCGTTATACGACCACGCAGAGCAATCATCGGATCCAATAAGCAAAAAAAAAGCAGCTCACCAGACCATATTACTCCCCCCCCCCCCCCCCCATCGCTCAAGGGCTCAGGTTTTGTGCTCCTTACACCGGGTTATGTGTCTTTGTGCATTAGTCTTGGATCTGTGGGCTCTCCAAATGAATACCAGCTCTTTGAAGCTGATGACATGCATTTTTTTTTTTTTTTTTTGGAGACTGGGTCACACAGGACACTGACTCGTTTCCGTGGTTATTTCTGCGGCCTCGGTTTTGCTGTTTGGCAGCTGTCCTGTTGAGTGTCCGTCTGTCCCTGCCTGTGAGATTTGACCTGGCCACTGTTCCTCTCTCTCCCGAAGCAGTTAGTTTGAGCTTAGAATATATTGTCATAAATTTTGACACTGCTCCCCTTGCCACATTAAATAATTTTGGATTTTTTGACTGGCGCACCAAAACCGGGCAGTGACTACTTAGCCTGTTTGGAACTCTGATACCGGCTTCAGGTTGCTTTGGAAACGTGCATATGAAAGTCCTGATTGTCAGGCCTCTTTTACAGCTGTCACATATTGACATTCGACTGAATATGACTGATCTGCGTAGCTGTTTTCATGTAAATGTTTCCATTAATTTCTCCAACCCCTGTATGTGTTATATTAATGTGTGTGTGTGTGTGTGTGTGTGTGAGAGAGAGAGAGAGAGAGCAGTATTAAGCCTGTCATCACATACCTCATTAATACATGACACAATATTACAATTCTGAACAGACACTGTGGTGTGTATGAATGTAACAGGGATGTTAGTAAACACAGACGGCTTAATTGTCTTTGATGCAGTCTCATTAGCATATTTGGCAGCATATGAGATTAATTCTTCCAAGGGGGCAGAATGAGCGGAGCCTGCTGTTGCCCAGAACTTTTCATGATGCTTTTGGGCAGCTGGTGTGAGCCAATCAATTAGGCCCTGTGTTAAATCTATTATTATTGTTATTGCTGTTGTTGTTGTTGGTTTTAATAAAGTTCATAAGGTACAGAGACTAACTTTGCTTACTAATTTGCCGCAATACGGAGACCGTTGCATTCCTGGAGGGGGGTATTTTGGTTTGCCAGCGCGCGTCGTTATTTTGAAGTTTCTAGGTCAGCGCTCCCTGTCAGCGAAGCTTTGCTGGACCTAATCGATCCCGAGCAGCTGGTGTGTGCTTGTTGTCTGTACCCTGTTTCCTGTTTGTGCGAAAGTCGGCCCAAGGCAAGTCTCTCTCCATTCCTCGGTTCGCTGCTTAGGCCGGTTTTTTTACGGTTTTGTTTTTCATTGTTCAATAGAATTTTCAGCAGGGTTCCATGGCCATGCGCATCGCCGTGTCGTCAACGATTAGATTCGCTTCAGTCAGTGTTAAAAGTATAGCTGTCATGTCTGGTCAGCCTGAGCATGATGCTTCTTATTAACTGGGACCCGAGCTGTCAGCGATAAAGTCTAAAATTAAAGTAATAAAGAAAAAAGAAAAAAAACATCTAAACGTAAATCCCATTCCAACCAGTGTAGTAGCCCAGATGAATATTAACACTCAACATTACTTCGTCAAGACAATGTGTTAATATTCATCGAGGGGCGACATCTGTTTTAGAATTGTACGTCAGTCTCTAGGAATCACGACACACAACTGGATTGGAGGGATTCAATGAGCGAAACCTTGCTCCCTCTTCTAATTCAATAACCGCATAACTTAATATTTCTGAAGCACTCTCGTAGACATTTAATGCTTTTACAGCTTTATCTAACGAGTCATTTTCCCTGGAGTGAATCACTCTGAGGGCTTAATCAAAATGTAATAGTGTGTAATTGATTTGAATTACATTTGATAGAGGTGGGGAGCTCACGGATGGGTCAGTGTTCGCCACCTTGTGGTAACAGAGAGGTATTGTTGATGGACTGAGCAAGATGGGAAAGCACAAAGTCAGCAGACTCACGACATCAAACTCCCTTTGTGTCACGGATGATTAATTGCACTGTTAAAGATGGACACAATTTTATATTATCCTGGTAGTTGCTGGCAGCTTCCCCTCTAGCTAGTAAGTTGACACAAATGCTTTGAGTAGTCAGATCACGAATCACGGGAGAACTTCGTAAACTTGTCATTGATCCAAAGCACAGAACTGGAACGTCAAAAAGATCAATAAAAAATAAAGTTATGCTTTTTCAGATCTGAATGTTTTTGTGGTCACTGGATGTTGCACGCTCTTTCCTGTCAAGACGGCCTCCCGTATCTAGCTTAGGCTACTTCAAATGAACGTGCCGATTCTGCGCATTCATCCAACTCTTGACTTCTCTCCGCATTTCTGAACGGAATCATTAGCAAGTGCGGAAGAGAGCCTCTTGATTATTCCCGAGTGAAAGGTTAAGAGCGGAGGAGTGAAGGTTCACGGTTGCGTCAGCTGAAAGCTCGCGGGAGGTGTCACGGTTAAGAGTGCTTCAAGCCTGCCGGAAAGGATGCAGGTGGGATCCTTATAGGCCTGTGGAACAAAAAAAAATCAGGCACCGAAATGAACAGCCTTGCGTGGGCTGAAGACCAGAAGACCTGAACAATCGACGTTGACCGAGTCATTTAAAGCACCATAATCGCCACAAAGAAGGCAATTGGTTCATTGCCATCATTTCCAGAGGCACTTGGCACATTTAATTTTACCCTGCAGTTTCTGAAAAGGGCTGGTGAACACAACCCCCCCCCCCACACCCCACCCCACCCCCACACTGGTTCATGATAAAGGTAGTGAGATGCCCTGCCCCCCCCCCCCCCCACCACCCCCCATCTGAAGAGGCAGATGCAATGAGCTTGGATTGGGGTTGGGACACCATTAACCGGGTTCCTGACATCATGAAAAAAGGGGACCGTCCAAAGTCATCGCCGAAAAAGCTAGGTTTCAAGGTCCTACAATGTCCCACCAACTCCCTCTACCTCTGTGTGAAATGAACATGATTTATTTTTTGCATAGAAACGTACTGTCGATACACCACAGTAGCAATGTGAGCAGCCTTAATGCAAGCCCTGGTCTCATGTGCATGGACCGGGCGGTGCAGAGAGCTAAGCTGTCCGTCCAGAAGCCTGCTGCTCGTCTTCGGTTGCTGCATTGCAAGTAGCAACTGTCTACGAGCCCCACGACTGTCAACCACATGCAAGCAAACTGTCGCCAGATAGCATTAGACCACACTTCAGTTCATTCGCTCGGACTATTTCAGGAAAATGCAGGCAGGTATTTGTATGACAGACACTTCCCTCTTATTTAATGGAAACCAAGTGTGCCCACACTCAGCGTATGTACTGGATGTCATGGTAAATCCGGGTTCGGCTTGGCTTCACCTGCCCTGTTTCGACAGCGATCAGGCACCGCGGATGACAGCGGTAGTTTCCTCCGGACGTGAAGTGAGAGATGTACGTACAAGAGGGACAAGGGCTGCTTGTGATGCTGCGGCCGCTTACGTAAATCCTTGCTAATCCTTGTTAGCACGTAGCGTAGCACGCATGTCATCCAGGGGATGATCAATATCAGAGGTAAAACGCGCGGAAACGCGCTCCTGTTGGGGATCTGCAGCGGCGACGGGCTCTTGTACCGACCGACGACGTCAAGCGGCGGCCGCCGGAAGGAAGGGCCCTCCGCCGGAATGCAGCGCGACGGCGTGCCTCAGGGTTCCGAAGGCGTCCGCCGCGGACGCGCGTTTCCGAGCGCGAGTCCACGCGCACCTTTCGTACGCATTCAAAGAAGGGGAAACAAAAAACAAACAAACAAAAAAAATAAAAACGCAGGAAAAGGCAACCGGAGAAGGTAAGTGTCCCCGGGCGACGTGCGGGGGGCGGGGGGGGGGGGGGGGGTTTGATGTTTAAAATGTTTGTGTGCTAAATGTCCCTTTAATTCAATTCCGTGATGCTGCGTTTGAAGTCGCGGATGAATGCCCCGCGGGCTTTGATGTCGGGCCCCCCGGGCTCTTAGCGGAGCGCGGCGGTGAAAGTCCCGCTCTCAGAGCGGGAAAGGGGAGGTTGATCCTACCTGACACCCCTCGCTGGGCGGGACGGACGCGCTCGGCTCCTCCGCTGGACTCGCCTTGCAGCGACCGGCTGACTCACCGCATTAAATTACCCCCAGCCCGGCCTGGCTCAGTGTAATCCGCCTCCTGTCCTCTGAAGTCCTGTTCTTTAGGCTCTAAACTTCTTTAGGCTCTGCAAAAAACTACGTTGGAAGAACAACAAGGCAACAAGGGTGGGTTCGCGCTAAGCGTTCTTCGCTGCTTGCGGGCCCGGTTAGAGGGGCTTGTGACCCGCCTCGGCCCGTTCGGACAGAGGGACGAGCCAAAAGGGTGACGGTGCCAGTGTGAAATGGGCTTACCAAAGTGGGCACGCGGTCTCCATGGCGAACGGCGATATCAGTACACACCATCTGTGTCTGATGAGATTCTGCCCCCCCCCCTCCCCCAAAACAAAAAAAAAACCCCCCACAACAGCCGGACCCAGGGGTGAGCCCTGCCAGGAGCGCTGAGCCTCTCTGTCTCGCTAGAGTCTCTGTTCATTTTCAAGAAAAGGGACAGGTACGTCTTTAAAAAAAAAAAAGGCTTTCACTTTGACCCGAACGGCTGACTGTTCCAGCAGGCGGGAGTGGCGGAACAGTACCTGCAGCAGAGGAACCGGGCCGCCACTGGTGTTCTAGGATGCTCTCTGAGTGAGGTGCCGGTTTGTGATTCTGTGATGCCTCACATGGTGCAGAACTGGATTCCGGACCGTGCCGGTGTCAGTCGTGAGAACAGGGAACCAGCAAGGACCGCATGCGGTCGAGAGCATCGGGGCTGGAGGCAGGGCTTCAGCTGGGAGGCCAGGTCGTCTTACTGGGAAGCAGAGGGGTTTGGGCTTTAAGGGAGCGGGCATGTCAGGTCTGTGAAGAGATGGAAGCCTTTCAGAAGAGAGAGGGTATAGGGGTATGGGAAAGAAGGAGTGCAGGGAGCTGGAGCATTGGTAGTATTTTGCAAAAGAGAGGATAGAGTTTTGAGAGAGAGAGGGCATGGGTTTTGCGAGAGATGTTAACATTTTAGAAGAAAGGACAGGATTTTGTGAAAGAGAGAGTGCAGGGCTTAGGGAAGAGGTGGAAGAGCGAGAGGAGAGGGTTTTGGAAGGGAGAGGAGAGGGTAAACAGGTAAAGAAAGGGAAAAGGGGTAGAGTTTTGGGAGGGTGAGATTGGAGGTTTTCAAGCGGGAAGGAGGTTTTTTAGTCCGCAGGGCAGTTGGCTGTGCCACAGTGCAATAGCAACTCCTCAGGTTGATGGGGCATCTGGGGCATAGGTGGCTGTGTAGCTTGACTGGCGGGCCACGCCCTCAATGGAAGATATTGCCGCGATGAAAGGGGGACAATGACAGAGAAAATGGGGATTGCTAAAGCTGTTAGCCGGTCTAGCTAGATCTTCCGTGCTTTCGCAATCCTATTCTAAAGGGTTTTCTAATAAGACATTTAGTTTAGAGGTCACGGTGAGCTAGAATTCATCTTCACCACCACGAACCCCCCCCCCACCCCTCCCCGAGAGATTTATACACGAAGAAATCTTTCTTTCTTTGCCTCATTTCCACATCCTGTTTTTCCGTTACTCAAAGACCCTGGCCAAGCCCGGCCTGTGACTGTCGCCCACTCATATCTGCACAATAGGTGTTTACCTGGGTTGACCTGGTTTGAAAATGACAAAAAGCAAGAAAAAAGTCTCGCTCATCTCCAGTCCGCTGTGTGAGGAAGAGAGAGATCGGAGGAACTCCAGCGCTCCTGCGGCAGGAGCGACAGCGGAGCAAGTAAGGCGAAGGCGGCGGGACACTTCCCTGGCGGGACGGCGGGACACTTCCCCAAACGCCGCCTGTATGTTAAAAAAAAGGGCGGGGCCTCAGGCGGACCGTCGCACTTGGCCTCAGAGGGACCCTCGGTTTCCGCGAACGAGTTCATTCGCGTAGAAAAACAGGCAGAACCTGAGGCGGAGATAAGTTGGGCATTGCAGCAAAAACGAAAAAGTAAAAAAAAAAAAATGAACGTGGTGCAAACCTACATTTTACACAAACACGCAGAAAATTGCGACGAAGGATAAGGGCTTATTGTGAGTAAAGAAAGTCGCATGGGACACAAGGTTTGACTCAGCATACAGGAGAAACGTGTATTTATGGCTTAATGTACCATCATTACAAAACATTCCGCGAAAACATGGAATTTATGTGAAACAGGGAATGAATTACTCAGCTAGGATAAGGAATGGTCGTTCCATGAAAAAAAAAAACTGAATTAAAGGCAGATACACTGTATGCTGTGTGGTGATGGCATGTTCCTGGCCTACGGATAACATAAAAAGCCACAGTCAGGCAGATTGTTGCACATCACTAATGGAACAACCTTTTTCTCCTGGTTGAAAGGAGGTGTTCAGAGACATGGAAGAAAAGACACTTTGAACTGAATGCTGGGTAAACTCAAACAATCCATCCCGTGGTGAGGATATCACGACAGGTCAGAACACAGAACGCCATGTTTCTATACTGAGATAGAGCACGTCCCCCAGCATTTTTAAAGGTGTGCACGTGTCATTAGCTAACTGTAGTGCTATTTAAAACACTGAATGGATAGCCAAAAAAGCTTAAGAAAAATAAAACACGCTCATTTAGAGAATTTCTCAGCACACTGGTGACTTAACTGTGGCAAGCAGCCAGATTTGATTTTATCTTCAGACGTGATAACAGCCGCGATATTCCAGTTTACGTGTTTGTAGCGGTAGAGTGGCCCTTAAAACAAAGAACAAAAGAATAAGGGAGAAAGGCTAAATCTCCTTCTGAGCCACCCGCATCTCTACCAAGGCTGTCAACAAAAAAAAAACAACAACAAAAAAAAACACTTTTGAAGAGCAATCTGGCGACTTTTTTTTTTGCTTTGAACAGTTGGCAACACTGCTCAGGATGATCCTTTGCTGCCTGGCCGACGGTTCTTAGGGAATGATTGCCCTCTTTTGAGAGAGGTTTGAGAATCAATACACGGAGGGAGCCAGTACTACTGGTTTGTGTGCATTTTTTGGAAATCTGTAAATGAAGGTAGCCTTTTCCAACCTCAAACTCACACTGTAAAATTACTGTCGAAATTCAGCAGCAATAATCTGACCCTTAGCGAATGACAGAAGGGTTCACATTAGTATACTTCATACAAGATAGATATATAGACAGGCAGACAGACAGACAGAGAGATAGATAGATAGATAGATATAAAGACGGACAGACAGACAGATAGATAGATTGACAGATAGAACAAGTAAAACATGAGTAAGGAGGCGCATCTCATTGAGAGGTGATTAGACCCCATACACTCACAATGTTTAGAAAATGAAGGTGAAGGCATTTCACAAGAGCAAAGGCACAACAAAGAAACCAAAATCATTCATAGCACAAAAATAGCCCCCACCCCCAGAGTCTCAGTCACAAAATGCACAAACTGTGAGTGCACGCTGGTCCCTGTAGTTGCAGACTGGGGCCTTTGGGTGTGCCAGTAACCTCACACCCAGCAGGGTTAGAGATTAAGTCAGCCGCGGTTTCTCAGGTTACTCCTGCATTAGTCGCTCCCAGCAAAGCGCCAGGCGTACGCAGGGGACCAGATGTTGACCGTGAGAGATGCCCTTCCTGGCCAATCGGTGCTAGTTCTCTCCTGTGTGGACAGTAGGGTGTAAAACAGTCACTGGCCCCGGGGAGGATGCAGTGGTGGAGCCCACGCACTTGCAGTGTTCCTTGCTCAGGTGCAGCCTGGTACAATTCCAAATTACAAAATTACAATTGGACAATATTGTATACAAAACAACAGGAACCTTGAACGAAAAATAAAATAAAGGCTTGCAATTTACTGAAAGTAGCTACGAGTGCCCATTTATTTTATATTTATTTATAAACACCTCAAGGCGGCAGGTGCAAGGGTGAATCCATCCTCTCACCGCATCCAATCTGACACCCAAACAGCGGGACCGCATCTCTCTCTCTCTCTCTCTCTCTCCCTCCCTCGGCTCGGTTTGGGAGTGGGAAGGAGGCCGGCGCCGCGAGAGAGCGGCAGGAGGCTCGGGGTCCGCGCCGTCGCCGCGCCGACAGCCCCGCTTGGCACGCGCAGCGGTGATGAACTGAGTAGTACGGAGTTGATAGAGGGAGAGACCGCTCGGGGTAATTGCAGCATAATGGCGGCTCTGCTCCTATTCAGGATACCTAGAGCTGGCTGCTCAATTACACAGGTGTTCTTTTCTGTAATTTTCCCTCTCAAAGGCGGCGCATGTGAAGATGCTGAAAGCTCTTAATCCCAGAGGTTTAGTGATAATAGCCCGGAGGAAAATGTGTCAGAACAATGGATTTATTGAAAGGCATTGTCGCCGTCCACTTAAATGCACACATTCATACCGGCTTAATGCCGTCAGAAGAATATGGCAAATACTGTATTATTTTTTTCATGTTTCATTAGACGGGCCATTGTGCCCCTGCGTGCACGCGGTAAGTACCCCCGGGGTGGGGGTGGGGGTGGGGGTGGGGGGCAAAATACCCCCAGAACTGCGAGTTCTTGACAGCGGCCATGAAACACAACAGCACCCTGTCTGTCAGGGGACCTGTAATTCGCATTGGAAAATGCTAGCTTTCGCTAGCGCCTGGGAGGACGCAATTCACCATAAAGACCCCAATCGAGTCCTCGGAAAATTAACTCGATATAACAGCTGTCAAGATCCTGCGGTGTTGGCCGCAATCAGCGATCACAAAGGCAACTCCTCTCCTGTGTTACTTTCCTGAATTAAATCACCCAACAGGACAAGCAAAGGGGACAAACTAATTCTAGGTTGACTTAAAAGAAAAGGATAATTGGATGCAGTTTGCTTAATTTTAGACAAAAAAGCACAGCTCACCCTCACATTCAATAGAGATATTTCAAACATGAACTACGTTAAGATATAACTGTCTTCTGGACTTAACTGAAGACATATTGATTTGCTTTGTATTTTCATTTGTTTTGTATGTCATATATGTGTATTTTGAATGGAAAACGTGGCCTTCGGTAAATTCAGAGGCAAATTGTGGACCAGTGTGTGTACTTTTTTTCTATTTCCATTAATTCTGTGATTCTTTAAAATTTTTACACCATGGCCTAGCTATTTCTTGTGAAAAACATTTGCAGAGCAACTTACACAGAATTTGTCTTTTGTAATATAGAATCCAATTATACAGCCGGATAAATGCTGAAGCAATACAGGTCAAGTACATTGCTCAAGGGTACAGCAGCAGCAGTGTCCTACCTGGGAAACAGGCTTTGAACCTAAAAGTTACGAGGCCAGTAATAAAATATATTTGTGATGTGAGAGCCGTTGGGCGGTTCATCCTGTTAAGGCACTGTTCTAATGCATGGTCAGGCCTCATGATCAGTGCCAACTGTGGCCAGCAGGTCTCGTAGGGCTGTAAACTATTGGCTGTAGTCAGGGGCGCCATGAGGGATTTTGGGCCCCATGAAAATATCTCATAATGATCCTCAGCACACCCCAAAAAATATTTTTTGAGGGCTCCTGTCAGTCAGGGCCCTTGGAATCATCATAACCCCCCCTTTTGGTCCCCTGGCTGTCATGTTTTTCCGAGACAGGGGGGGTTTCAGTTGACCACGATGTCCCATCGCACACTAGTGATCCCCACAGGTCGATTGGGTACGGGCGGTCTGCCTGCTCAGCCACACATTGTTTTACTGGCAACTCATGCCTGCCAGCCTGACCGGTAAACTTTGGTGTGATAAAAAGACATACTTGACACCTCCTAAATCGCTAGCAGGGGTTGCAGCAATGGGCACAGATAATGCATGCAATTAGGGATCCCAAAAGGCATGAAAAGGCATAAAAAAATATAATTCTGACCTCGGATATCGATTGCTCTCTCCTGTGAATTACAATGTTGCAGTTATTGTCATTGAAACCTTGGACACCATGAGATGACGTAATGTGCGTGTCGCATTCTCTTCACCAGCGGCAGCCTGCCTCTTTCCGGGACGTGCCTCCCCGGGAAGACCAACGGCCGTGTGGAAGACGTATTCCGGCAGGCGGTGAGAAATGCGGAAGCTCAGTATGTCGGGTAAGGAGCCGGTCTTGTAACCTACAGGTCACAGGTTCGATTCCCAGGAAGGACGTTGTACGCTTGAGCAAGGTACTTAATCTGTATGTATACAGCTGTATAAAAGGATGCTATGTAAATGCTATGTAATGCGTTATGTAAGTCTGCTAAATGCCTGTAATGTAATGTAAATGTGGTGAGTTGCGGGGCTGCAGGAAGGAGCAAAAGCTCACAAAGCTGAAACACCTCACACAGGGCGCTGTGTGTGCGCAGGCCTTTCATATGTGATGTCACTGACTTCAGACAACTCTCAGGTGATGAGGTGAAAGGGGCAAAAACAAGTCAAATCAGGGTTAGGGTTAAAGATTGGGTTTTAAGATCTAATTTAGACCTCTAAATAATATAGATCACCCAGGATACAAATTGTACACGCGGTCTCTTTGGCACCTCATCATTACTCTAAAAATATCATTTTGAGTTAAAAACATTTTGTGTTTATTTAAAAAAAATTAACCCTTAATTTAACCAGAATTTAAAAGTTGAATATCCCTTTGACAAAGGACCTGGTGTGACACACACGTTCATTTAATTTGACAGAACAAAAAGGCTGTTATTGGCAGGTTTGACTTCTAAAAAATCAAACCAGAAAGGCTGGGAGCCTGCAATTAATTTTAAAATCAGCTTATCGTTTTCCTGGCATTTTTAGTTTTTGAGAGGTCAACTGAAAAGAGGCGGTTTCCATTTTGTGAGGTGGTTTACTTTGCAGTCTTTTATGTATTTTTTCTTTCTTTCACTGAACTTAGTGCTCGTATGAATGCAATTTGTTCGTCATTATGCACAACACAATTTATTTCTAAATGAAAATAGGTAATTTAAATATTGTTCACAAAAACTACAAAATAGATTTATGATTGCTTATCAGGCACTTGATTTTGAACAGGGGGAAGGGGAGGGGAAGGAAGGGGGTGGGGGTGGGGGGGGGGTGAGGCTGGACTGTTGAGATCTTTATCGGGCGAAAACAGGCATGGGGTTTGCACGAGCCCTGCTCATAGCAGTGCATGGTGCTCAGTCCAGCATCAGACTCAAACACCCCGCAGGCAGACCCTTTTCCAGCAGATGGGACAAAACCAGCATCTTTATTAATATGAATATTCATGAGCAGTGCAGAGCACTGTGGGATAGCAGCAAAGAAGAAAAAAAAGAGGCCAAAGTGTAAATGCTCACTGAAACACAATAGCCCCCCCACACTGTCAGTCCCTGCTGCCCCATGGATCCGACTTCAGGCAATCCTTGTTATTTTAAGGTAGTGGTCACATGACATCTTTGAAAAGAACAATGACCTGCTGTTGAGACTTGGTAAGTTCAACTTAAATTTCAAGTTTTTTGGATTGACACACAGCTAGGCTGGTGGAATTGATTTCCTGTAGTTGTTGAAGAGCTCAGTGCAGATTTACAGTAAACAAGCAATATGAAGTGGCAAAACAAAACCAGAGACAAGACATAACAATACAAGAACATCACATAAATAAAAGGAGGTCATAACCAAATCACAAATCACTTAACTGCTCGTTAAGGCTATGACACAGAAATGTTTTCAAGTGTTCATAGTGACATACTTATCTGTGGAAGTCATTTGTGCATTTTAAATGCTTTTTGGCTATGCTTCTATTTATTCTGTATGGACTGGCTGAACAAGTCGCTTGCTTGTATTTTGAAAATGTTTTCAGATGTTAGTAGTAATTTGTAGTTGTAAAGAGTGCTATATAAAAATAAAAGTGATTGGTTGATTGAATGATTTGAAACTATAATGGAAACTTAATTAACAAAGTAAATTATGGGTTCATTCAGAAGTGAAAACTGTAAATGTTCACCAAACCATTTTCCTCCAAACATGTTAATGTATGTTAGTTTAAAATGCATATACGCTCCCATTTTGTTGCGCACGTCACATAACAAATATAAATACAAGCTTACAGTGTGAAAAACTGACTAGACGATGTGAGTGACAATTCATACCAGAATGTTCTATCAATATATGTACAATATATATTTTTTGCTTTAAATTTACAAAGCAAGGTGACCACGTTACGCTGTTCTATATTGTTCACTATCAGGGGCGCTAATTAGTAGCAGTGCTCAAAATCTGCATGCAAATCAAAAACAAAAGTGGCGGTTGATACAGAAACGGCAGTGGTTCGATGATTCGCGTACATACAAGAGGAACGACCCTGCAGACCTGCACTCCAACCGCGACACTGAAACAAATTATTACTGCAGCCTTCAAATTAAAAAAATACAAAGGGATCCAATTTTTGTTCAACGCCCACGCTAAATACAAAATAGTTCAAACTACGAGCAGCCATCTGCAGCTCAGGGTTATGGTCTGAATAACACAGCTCTCTGTAGCTAAAAGACATTTCATTTCAGCCTAATTCTTCCTCTCCCCACACATCCAACCCCACCCCCACTCAAAAAAAAAAAGAGTTTGAAAATATCAAATACCTTTTCCACACAAGAGCCAAGTATATGAGAATTGGTGAAGTCTCCAAATTCAACAAATGTAATGAATGGAATAAAAGTTTGGTTTGAAAAAAAAAATACAAATATGAAACCAACGACAAATGTGCTGTGAATACAGTAATGTGTGTTAAACATTTTATGAATGTGAAGCTACATTAAAAAATAAGGCCTCACAGTTGTGATGATTTATCTATAGACAGCTGTATACAAGTGTCACTTAATACACTTCCTCACATGCCTGAACATGATTGTACACTTCCTGCTCACACGATTAGCACGAATGTACACTTCCTGCTCGCACGTTTAGCATGATTGTGCACTTCCTGCTCACACGTTTAGCATGAATGTTCACTTCCTGCTCACACGTTTAGCATGATTGTACACTTCCTGCTCACACGTTTAGCATGATTTTACACTCCCTGCTCATAAATTTCGCATGATTGTGCGCTTCCTGCTCACACGTGTAGCATGATTGTACACTTCCTGCTCACACATTTAGCATGATTGTAAACTTCCTGCTCACACATTTAGCATGATTTTACACTCACTGCTCATAAATTTAGCATGATTGTGCACTTCCTGCTCACACGTGTAGCATGATTGTAAACTTCCTGCTCACACATTTAGCATGATTTTACACTCCCTGCTCATAAATTTAGCATGATTGTAAACTTCCTGCTCACACATTTAGCATGACTGTACACTTCCTGCTCACACGTTAAATTAAACAAATTTCCAGTTTTATTTTACTACCATCCCACACATTCACATAATTTTACAGCGCGGCGATAATGAGCAGGTCCCGCATTGAGCATAGGTATGATTTTGCCACTTTCATATACGTACACGTATATACATTTCCTGCACGATTTACAGCTCTCGCGCGCGGGTTTCTGCTGTTATTTATTTTATTTTTTGCAGCTCTTTTCGGACGTGTGCTTGCATGGCCTTGCTGCTTCCTGGCCGACAGCAGATGTTGAATCTCGTGAACCGAATTCCAGCCAAGCGCAAACGCACACAAACCCCGCTGAAGCGCCAAAGCGCACCAACACCGCCTCAACCCGCCGGCTGAACAGATGGACCGCAAGCGACAGCTCCGCCTTTCCATTCCAAAAAAATAAAAAAAGCATCCACAACAAGACATCTACGGGTTTTAGAGATTATTTATTTTAGCTTTTCGTGTAATCAGCATTTTTTTAATGAACAGTGCACATACTTCGAGAATGTTTCTCCTTCAAACCGCAAAAGTAATATCAAAATCCGTATAAAAGCATGCAAGGCAATTAAGCAACAAAATGGTTTGTGCTAAGCCTTGTCAGTTACATCCCTTAGAAAAAACATGTGCTAATACTTCACACAAAGGACAGATTTTCAGTAAGCTTCCTTGTTTTCAGTCTAATTAGTGTTATGGAATTAGAATACTTTGTCTGCAAAATAAAGCATAAAATTGATATTATCCTTCATCTCAGTGCTCATAAGAAAAAACACAACATGGGACAGAAGAAATATAACACATATTAAAGACAACAATATTAAAGATGTCAGACAAGACTATTTCCAAACATTATACACACATCCCTGCATGCTAAGAGATGCCATATCTTCTGGCATGATCACCCTAGTGTAAATCTTCAAGCAGGTGACTTATCCTTCCATCTGATGTATCTCAGCTAAACTTTGCATTTTTATAAATGTGAAGCCTTTATTATAAACACAATGGAGCAGTGGACTATGGGATTGCTGGCTCCCGGGTTCCGAACTCTCCCTTTCTGAAAAGGAATGTGACTTCTTGGCATCCAGGGGAGTGAGTTTAACAATAACTGATTTGATCTGAAACCAAAGTATTTAGTCAAATGCAAACACATTAATGAAAACCAACAACCAGGCAGCTAATGAGCGATATTATTCATTCTTTGTATTTAGAGTTTGTGTTTTTTCCCCCCCATCAGAAGTTACTTTTAACTCTTGAGTCCTAGTGCTGGAGTTTGTCACTAAACCTAATCTTAATCCGTTGTCGTCTACCTACAGAATCCATGAGTGACAAAGTCACTGTCGGTTACATATTCATTTATGTTATATTTTAACGGTCTTATTTCCAGTTTACTGCACTGATATACTCTTCACCCTAAGCTGGTATAAACATAAGTTTGTACACCGGGTTTGATTTTACCAGGTCTTCCTGGATTCTAGCAGGTTTCTGTTTTCAAAACACTTTTTACAGAATTTGCTATATACTTAAGGCATTCGAAATTGAGATCAAAGGATGAATATGAGACAAAAGTACAGACAATCGGCATTATTGGTATTTACATGCATGTATGTTTTACCATTTCACAGAAACAGCAGTTTTTGTGTTGAGTCCCCGCATTTTCAGCTGCGCAAAAGTAAGTTTAACGGATGACAGACAGGTATTAGCTGTTGCTCGGGCGTTTCCTTTTGCATGGATTGTTCACACACAAAAGAGCAGTGAGTGTCTAGTCTTGGTTTCAGCCTTTGTTTTCATCTGTGGAGATGGCATTTGGGGTCAGAAGGCATGCACCACCATGAAGACCAGAGGAAAGGCCGAAAAATAACTGAACGTCGGTAAGCTGAGAGAACAGAAGAATTCATTAAGAAGGAAAGAACAGAAACTGGATATATAAAGTACAGCAGTTTGGAAAGTTTTGAAAAAGAAGGAAACCACTGGCGGTTTGTCCAAGGAAAACAGCTGCAGTTGGTGAACAAAGGAATCCTAAGAAAAACCCTAAAAAACAGACAGTGACATCACCAGCAGTCTCCAGGACAGTGGTGCACTGCATGATGCAAACCTCTAATCAGCAGCAAGAATCAAAGGCCTGATTAGAATCTGCTAAAAAAAAAAAAAAAAAAAAAAAAAAAAAAAAAGAAAGGAAAAAAAAACACTGAGATGAGCCAGAAAAGTTCTGGAACAAAGTTTTACGGTCAGGTGAGAGCAAAATAAATCTATAACAAAATGATGGAAAGCCAAACGTGTACCACGGCGTACCACCACATCTGTGAAATACGATGGAGGTAGTGTCATGGCTTGTGCACGTACGGCTGCCTCTGGAACATGCTCATTCACATTTATTGACAGTGTAATGGAGGAGGGCAGCAGTAGGATGGATTCGGAAGTGTGCAGACAGGCTTTGTCAGGCTAGGGATGAAAAAATTCTTCCAACCTCATCGGCTGGTGCTTCATCCTGCGGCAAAACAATGACCCCACACAAACTGCCCATGTAACTGAAGCATTCGTCAATGGGGAAACGCCGAAAGATTCGGACTGGCCAAGTCAGTCACCCGATTTAAATCCAATCAAGCGTGCTGCGGAGTAGACCAAAGACAGAAATCCCCCAAAACAAATATTGACTGAAAGTGGCTGAAGTGAAAGGCTGGAAAGGCATTTCCAAAGAAGAGATACCAAATGTCTGACGATGTAAGTGGGTCATAGAATTAACGCAGTTATTGCAGGTAAGGGCTATGCAAGCAAATATTATATATATATATTTTTTGCTTTGATTTACTTTTAAGTTCATCCACTGACTTACTTTTGCACAATTGAAAATGGGAGGACTCAACCAAAAAACTGATGTTTCTGTACAATGGTAAAACATACATGCATGTAAACACCATGAGATAAAAGCTGATTATCTGTACATTTGTCCAATTAACTTTCTAATCTCAAATCCAAATGCCTGAAGTATCTAGAAAAAAATAACAATTCTCAACCTACACTTTTGGAAGGCACTGTATAATTACACACTGGTAGGCATTAAGTCTAGAAAATTGATCTGTATTGTATATCACAATAAAAAGTACATACATATCTAAAAGCCATCATAAATGTTGTATGGTCCCATGTTGCTTCAAGGGCTCCTCCAGCAACTTTTTGGGGCTTTTGGTCAAAATGGCGTTACCTTTTAACAGTTTAACAGGAATGTAGCTTCTCCCCTGACTTTCCATGCGGTGCTATACCGCACCTTAACAAGATCCACATTTACACTTTCACACGTGTCTGAATGCTTTCCGATAGCTGTTTCTACCAATGCCTGTTCTGTTGTATTTATATATAACAATGTGATTATTTGCGTTCGGGATTTTCTTATTTTCCTCAAAATGAAAAGCAACACGAGAAAACGAATCACCGTTCAAATCAAATCACAAAAAAAAAAAAAAAAAAAAAAAAAACAACAACAAAAAAACAATATTTGATATCCGCCCAAAATGTCTGCAGGGGTAATACATTATTAACGGGGATCACATGTACGGCAGTCTGTGTGTGCTGTCAGGGGGCGGAGAACGGTAACGGTGAAGGAGCCTGCTGACGAGGCCGGTTGCCCCGGAGACGCTTCCTGTTTATTCAACATTCCTGTATTTGGTGAAGAGGTTGTACAGCACCCTCAGTGTGGACTTCAGATCGCAATTCACTATGTCTGCAAGGAAACAAACACAGACAGACGCATGAGAAACTGCGCCGGCACGGGCAGGGCTGCACGGCTGACTCAAGCAGCACCCCAGGGACGAGCGGGGACGGGCGCAACATGTCTGCGCATTCAGCCGAAAAAGCGACGCGTTTGCCGACGCAATTCCTCACGCGTCCGAAAAACACAAACCAGAAGGCTTGTCATACCGCCCATTATGTGAGATCCCACCGCGTTTGTTACACCCATTAAGTACTTTCTCAGGAACAATTCACAATTTTGGCACGTAAACCAAACTTCCTTCATCTCCTAATCTCATATCATTATGAGGAATAAAAACAGATGTTACACACATCCCATAATTATAACCTTTAAAACGATTTACTATGTATTTATCATACTACTATAATCGTGCATACTCCCTCCCTCAAAGCTGAGTGGGAGGGTTTACTGTGAAAACCAGAAAGGCCACCATGAGACATTCATGGACACTACTGCTACTACGGAAACCTACTTTCTGACTGAATGAAGCCACCCAGATGTTCCTGTGGTCAGGAAAAAAAAAAAATAGAAAGAAAAACAAAAAATCTTGTCTCAAATTGAAGCATCCCCTTCGTCAAGTGGCAAGGTCTTAAATTGAAACGCTTCACACAAGTGTGTTATTTAAGCACACAGCTCCTTGTAACAACCGTGCGCCGCACGGCTTTGGTGCGAGTGTTTAGCGGTAAATTTTGGGCAATTTAAGCGCACGACCCCTTCGGAACAATCATGCACTGCCCTGCTACCAGACACGTGAGCAACAAACTCCCCGGTTCCACGGGTGAGACTTCATTCCCACCCTGCAGTATAATGACAAATATTGCAGGATAGGAATGAAGGAAGCAAATGGCACATACCGCCTACCTATGCAACTGCCTTTTCGTTTTAACAGCCAACGCAAATTTATTTATACATTGAGGGGAGGCTGTTCAGTTCGATTTATATTCTGTTTGATTCACAGAAAACTAGGCTGACACACAGATACTGTTATTACGCACTTTAAAAACCCTTACAAATCTCTTCTCGTAATGAAGACAGGTGTCCAGTTATGTTTATACATTGGATGGACCCAGCTGCAGTTTAGTTGGTATTCGATAACATCGGTACGGTTCATTACATTCCTCAATGCGTGCTCCTCGGATTCAGCCAGACGTAGAAACGTCCACAAAGAACGATTTGAAAGAAGCCACAGCGAACGCACGCCACAAACGTGCACTTACACGCACAAGGACAGAGGCAAGCGCACAAATATAAACCAAACGTGCACTTACACGCACAAGGACAGAGGCAAGCGCACAAATATAAACCAAACGTGCACTTACACGCACAAGGACAGAGGCAAGCGCACAAATATAAACCAAACGTGCACTTACACGCACAAGGACAGAGGCAAACGCACAAATATAAACCAAACGTGCACTTACACGCACAAGGACAGAGGCAAACGCACAAATATAAACCAAACGTGCACTTACACGCACAAGGACAGAGGCAAGCGCACAAATATAAACCAAACATGCACTTACACGCACAAGGACAGAGGCAAGCGCACAAATATAAACCAAACGTGCACTTACACGCACAAGGACAGAGGCAAGCGCACAAATATAAACCAAACGTGCACTTACACGCACAAGGACAGAGGCAAGCGCACAAATATAAACACCGAGACGGCTCAGAGGGAACGCAGCACGACACACAAAACGAACACGTGCAGGAACGAAAGGACAGAGGACGTTGGCAGAGACACAAACGCACGCACACGACAAGCAGACACACAAGGTCACAGAGCCACGCAAAATTTAGCATCACGCTATCTTCACTTCATCAATATTAATAACTAATAACAAATGCCGCCAAGGACGGTAATTGACAAGGCTCGCTTATGCAAAGCCGACTATTTAAATGTAGAAATTAACATTGCAAATTTCTCAAGCTCCACATTTTTCATATTCTACATTTAAAATGTACAAATATTTCAACTTTCAAGGGGTGCGCAAAAGTCGTTTTTCAACCGTCCTTTAATGTTAAAATGTAAAAATTAGCCACATGGATTTCACGGCCTTCACAGTTTTTCATGGCTTCCTCCCTGTCTCAGTAACTGAACGCAACAGGTAGCCGGCATATTTGAGGGAGCCAATGTAGAAGCATCCGGAGGAACTCTGCTCCCTGACCAATCAAACGAAGCCCTTTTCTCCAGCCATCGCGAGGCTCTGCAACCTCAAGACTTCAGACTCCCCATGAAAGGTAGTAAAGACTCCCAGCCATAGAGTCAGCTACTGATATAGCCAGGGCTCAAACCAGCGATGTCTGAACTACAGATCCCAGTCTACCATCGTGCCAGGTGACCTTTAGCCATCGAGCCACTCTGGAAGGATACACACGTTCAGAAACCAGCAGCAGACTTGCATTGAGGATTCGGGCCGAAAGCAACCGAAGTCTGGAAAAGGCATTAACGCCAATATCTGCGCTGTTCTGTCTCAGCGCATTCTTAGCGCTACAACCCGATCTTTTCACTTCGTCCGTACCCTCCCACCAGCTCAGTAAAGAGAGTCTGATTCCCTGCGCGAAGCCTGCTGTTTTTTGGAATGGCAGCCGCAGTGACCACGCCATCGGGTTGGCCGCTTCGGGCTACCAATCAGGGATTACACTGCTCTGTGCAGTTTCATAAAATTTTAAAAAGAGAGAAAAAGTTTAGTTTAGTTTAGTTACCGCATTTAGCGGTACATTTTAAGCAATACCCTCACCAAGGCTTATTGTTTGAAATAGGACAGAAAGAATTTGCATTTCTGAACAAAATCGAAACGAGTGGCAGAAAAGAAATAAAGTGGTGGTAAATATTAGCATTTTAATTTTTATTTAATTTACTAGTTTATTCGACAAGGGCAGCGCACATTAATAACATTTCCGTAATTGTGCCAGAGGACGTTCCAGGAAACATCGCAAACGGCTGAACGCTAACAGAACCGCCACTGTGCGCAAAATGGACGCCTAAAATAACCAGCCGGCTCAGCGCGCCGGACAGGCCGAGACTGACAGCAGCGAAAGGCGGGACACCTACCCTCTGGCCTGGGTTTGGGTTTCTCCAGTCCGCCGTCCTGCATCAGCTCGAAGGAGAGCGCCACGTTGTGCACCTGTGGGGGGGGGGGGGGACACGGCACGCGGCGGGTGAGCAGGAGGCAGGGGGGAGACACAGACGCCGCGCGACACTCGCCAAGGCCTCGCGTCCACAGCGGCGATTCGCCGTCAAATCGCCCGGACTAAACACAGCATTACTTAGCATCACTCCTCAAAAAAACAAACAAACAAACAAACAAACAGACAAAAATAAACCTAAGTCTGAAAATAATAAGACAGCTAATCATCACGTGCCAGACAAACGTGGTTGCGCAGCACACAGCAAACTGAGCGCGGGCATTTAACGATTACTGTACGCGACGGTAACGCACTTCATAACGCGCCCAATTAGCCGTGGCGGTAAACAGGAGCGAGGCCCTGAGTGGCGCTGAAGGGGAAACGCGGAGGAGGCGAGCGGAGCAGAGCCAGGAGCCGCAGCTCAGCAGGCAGGGAACGCGGACGAGTCCACGGGGCTCAGCACAATGCTCCATTAGATCCTGTGGAGTCTCCCGCTCGTCTCTGAAGGAAGGACCCGACAGGCGTCTTTCCGTGAGTGTGTGCGGTCCTGCATCAAATGGTAAATGGACTGCATTCATATAGCGCTTTTATCCAAAGCGCTTTACAATTGATGCCTCTCATTCGCCAGTGCAGTTAGGGGTTAGGTGTCTTGCTCAAGGACACTTCGACACGCCCAGGCCGGGGTTTGAACCGGCAACCCTCCGACTGCCAGACAATCGCTCTTACCTCCTGAGCCATGTCGCCCAGAATTCCCGCTGAATTCATTAAGGTGCGTCGGGTACAACATGCACACACACATGCACTTTACAAGCACACACACATTTTTTTCAGAATATGACACATGTTGAAATATTTAGTGGAAGTATGATAAGGAATGAATAATCGAGGTAATGTGATTAAGAAACAATGGTGTTTGCCATGTTGTTTTGAAAAAACACAAATGTTTGACATCAGTTTTTTCAGTTTCTCCAAATATCAACATCCATTAACTAAGATTAACATGCGACTATCAAATGTGATGTGGGTACTTACATGCCTATATTGTGTAATTCTATTAATTTACAGCAGCGCATTCATGTCACTCACTTATACCACGAAACTGGTTACCATGGAATTTTTCAGGATGGCCATCATACTCACAAACCTATTCTGTGACACAGCAAGCAGCGAGCGAGTGTAGGCAACAAAAAAAGGCAACAGGGTAAAATACTATACAGTTTTAGCGCAGTTCTACTTCAAAATAGCGACAAAATCCATCACTATCGGTCGAAATATCATCACAGCAACTCGAGGCTCTTCAACGCGGGCAACACTGGCCATCGTGTGAAATGACTAGAAATCACTCCTGGAGTAGCAAGTAGTGTAGTTTCAGAAAAGTCTGAGAACCCAAAACCTACTTGAGGAGTAGTTTTTCAAGTCTGAGGCATCTCCATGACTTGCATGAAAAGCTGCATCATGGCCGAAAATGTGTGGGTGACAACAGAAAACCCTCACATCACCCAGCCCTGCACGCACCTACACAACGCACAACGCACTAACCTATACGCACTCACACACACTCCGGCCCTGCACGCACCTACACAACACACTAACCTATACGCACTCACACACACTTCAGCCCTGCACGCACCTACACAACGCACAACGCACTAACCTATACGCACTCACACACACTCCAGCCCTGCACGTACCTACACAACGCACAACGCACTAACCTATACGCACTCACACACGTCCAGCACTGCTCTCCGTCTGCAGCTCGCTGAAATGCGGCACCATCAGCCCTGCACAGGGATTAGCCCTTTCCATAGAATATGCCGGATAAACACTTTCTGCCCCAGCACCCAGGGGCAGAGTAAGAGGGGGGGGGGGGCTGGACGAAGCCTGGTCTGGTCTGGTCCACTGCCCAGTGTACGCGAGGGGGGCAGATCAGATGGTGCTGGGGTGCAGGCGAAAGAGGGAGGGGGCTACCTGGGGGGGAAAGCGGGGGCCAATTAGCGGCCGATGCTAGCAGGAGAGGGCCGGGATTCCTTCAGGCGAGTGGCAGGCTGTCCCACACCAGCGGTCCCCCCCCCCGGAGGTTCCCCTCCCTCAGCGCTAATCTCCCTGCCCCGTATCGATTTCCTGCACTGATGCAGATTACAGAGACAGCGCCCCCCCCCCAGGCCTCCCCCCCCCCCCCCCGCCCCGCTCCCCCCCCATACCCGCTGAGCCTGGCACAGCCGTGCTGGACAGGACCCCGGCAAAACCGGTGCCCAACCGACGCGCTGTCCAGAGGGAGGGCCAAAACGAACCGGCCCCAACGCGAAAGGCCGCGTGAAGGAGAAAAGACAGGCGCACGCAAAAGTGGCGAAATGTGGGGTAGGGTCCCCCTCGGAGACGGGACCCCCATCGACCCTACTGGAGACGCCGCAGAAAGTTCTGTGTTTCCCAACGCAAAGCCCAGCGCTTCGGGCGTTTCGACTGCGGACGGGCGAAAAGACCCCCCCCCCCGGAGTCGCAAGAACAAAGGGAACAAAATCCAACGGGAGGATAAGGCGAGGGGACGTGTTCGATCGCGTACCTTTTGGTCAAAGTTCTCAGGGGTGAGGAAGAAGTTGTAGAGGGGAACGAAGTATCCGTCCAGGAGGCCCAAGAGTAACACCAGATATACCCCATCAGCAAACTGGACACAGAAACGACAAAATCTTAAGGCTTCATTACAAATACAATGAAAAATTGATACAGCACATGGGCACTCAATCCCAAACAGGGCTAGTGTAAAAGACCAGTAAATACCGAACGCTAAGGAAAAACAATCCTGAGACACAAGTACATTCATATTTTAAATTTATTTAACAGTGGCTAACTTTCATCTAAAAAACATAACCTTATACCAAGAGGGTCGGACTCCAGTGCTGAATGCTCACAGTTATTTTCAGAGTGACTCAGCCCTTGAGTGATTAATTTAAGTCATTCATTGGCGAGTCTACACACCTTGCTTCCAAGGCCTAAATTGGCTGCTGATTTAAAAAAGAAAAAAACAAAAGAAAAACACACCCCCACAAAAACCTACAGGCCCAGTGGCCCTTCAGGACTTCAGTTTGACCTCCCCCCCCCCCTCACACGCTGTGGTTAGTTTCCAAAAACGGGGCCCAGACACAATGGCACGGCCTACCTGTGTGTCCAGCTCCGACACCTCCAGGTTCAGCTTGTTTAAGTGCTTGTTCACAAAGGTGACGAGGGTCTGCACAATAGAGAGTGTTTCTGTTAGGCCCGCGGGGTCGGGGACCAATCACAGTAATTGCCGTGTGGAAAAAGCGGCTGAGTGCCGAGAGGGGAGAGGGGAGAGGGGCCACCTTTTTCACAACGTTCAGCTTGTCCGGAGCGTGGTCGAACAGAGTGTCGAAGGCGTCCCTCTCTGAGGAAGGGGAACAAAGCCGGCGCCTTATTCGAAGGTGACAATGGCGCGGCGCTGGTGTCAGCTTGGGAATGTAATTGGTTTTACGGATTCGCGCACTGGGGAAAAGGTGCAGAACACTAAGAGTGTTCCAAGAGGTCACGCCAAGGTCGTGCCCCCTTGACTTGTTTTTACTTAAAGCGACACGTGAAAATAGCTCCCCCTGAACAATTTACAGAAAAAAAAACTGATATGTAAAAATATAAATAAATAAATAAAATACAAACCATGTCTTCCAGACAAAGCCCTGCAAAGGATAAATTAAACAACACAGTTAAAAACCCCGCACCTTCAAAGAAAGCAATCAGAAAGTCATTCAAAGGGTGTCTGTGAAAACAAGATGAATCCAAACAAAAACAACCAAACGAGTGAAAGACTTCATTTAGGCCATGGATACGAGGTGAGTGCAGATGGTCTAATCAGGACAGCCAGGCAAAAGGCATGAACAAAAGAGTTTTGGGTCGAGCGCTACGGTTCGGTCCCAAAGCTGTGGGGGAGGGGGGCGATCAAACAAACTGGGCCAGGCCTGAGAGGCCTCGGCGGGGGGAAAGTCTGCCCCCGAACGCCTTCTCTTCCCGGTCCAATCTTTCCCGGCAGAGGCATGCTTCAGCAGCTGAGCCCGTTTACATGACAACGGCCCAAGTGCCCCCCCCCCCCCCACCACCACCACTCTTATCTCCCTCGGCTGCCTCCTGCCTGCTGGACCAGTATTAATCGGCTGCAGCTACAAAGAGCAGAGGTGCGCTGGCAGAGAAGGGTTGGTGCTAGAGCCCTCCCCCCCCCCCCCCCACCCCCGAAAACATCGGGTTCCGCCTTAATGAACCAGAGCCGGGGGGGGGGGGGGGGGGGGGGTGGGCGGGTGGGGGGCGGGGGGGTTGGGGCGAGGGGGGCACTGGAGTTTCCACGGTACCTATTTTTTAACACGCCGTCTCCCGATCTGTTCTCGGCGTCTTGTTCCTGTCCTTTTGTGTTAGCCCAAAGACTAATTCACTGGGTTTGTGGAAGTCAGCGTGCGGCTACTGTCATTACCGCACGGCGTTACGAAGTACGCAATTTCTCGCCAGCTAGTGCAGGGGTATATTACATGGCTTAAAAATACACAGAACAAAAGCACCTACTGCTTCTAATAAGCCATCTGACTGTTACAGTTCACATAACACAAACACGTGTTTTGCCTTTTTTGATCAATTTGTTGATCAAGGCGTTTTAGCCCTTTCTTACACGAAAGGTAAAACTGTGGGGGTTGCTTTAACATTTGTCTGTATTTGCTTGGTTGTCCTAATTTTAAAGTTGCACACATTTTCTTTACTTTTACTGAGCATTACATGGCAGGTGTGACGAGTGATGCAGCTTCTCGCACACTCACACACACACACACACTCACACACACACACACTCACGCACACTCATGCACACTCATGCACACTCACGCACACTCATGCACACTCACGCACACTCACACACACTCATGCACATCTGTGCTCGGAGGGCTGTCTGTGGCGGTGCTCACGTACTCAGTGTTCCCAGTGATCTCCTCCTGGACTTGGCGAGACTGCAGAATTCCCTCACGTTTCTAAGGGAAAACAGAGAAAATGACGAGATACTGGAACACTTGAGGAAAAATAAGAGCATTTTCCTCGGGCCCCTCTATTTTCCTTGGACATTTTTGAAGGCTGGAATATTCTCATCCTACCAGACTGCCATTATTCTGGATACTTGAGTTTTGGGCATCAACTTGGGAAGTCAAACCACAAGGAATCCTGCCTTTATTATTGAAGGAAGCTTTCCTATTTTATCAAAATCCAGGAGCCGCTACTGTTTCTAGAACACAGTAAAACTAGCATGCGTTAAATTATAGACAAAGGCTACTTAATCTTAGGTGCCCTAGGATTCTAGTGCGTACTTGACATTACCAACTGTTTATAATTGCAGCTGTCCTGATTGAAACATTCCCATCTCTCAATATTGAGGGGTTTCATGGTCCAAAGAGAAGTGGAGAAACTGCTAGACTGTCTCTCTCCAGGACCTTGAGTTAAGTACCTTTAGACCAAAGGTCTATGTATGGAAATGTCTGTATGTGCTGCCCTGCGATAGATTGGCGGCCTGTCCAGGGTGTATTCCCGCCTCTCGCTCAATGCACGCTGGGATAGGCTCCAGTACCCCCCATAACCCTGCCCAGAATAAGCGGGTAACGCATTTATACATTAAAATTAAGCATATCCGCACTGGTTAACCAAAATATGACTAGCCAACATTAACTGACAAGCATGTAACATTCTACCTCTCCAAGTTTGCTCGTCAGTTATCTGTTTAGCCAACTGTTAACCAAGCGGTTAGCAGCAACTCCCCAAATGCACTTGTTTCAAGTCCTAAAATATGACGGCCACTTGCTATAACTAATGCTATATATCGAAGATAGCTCGGCAGCTGATGTTAGCTGTGACGCCCCAGAAGTTTAGAGCCAGAAGTTATGTGCCTACCTCACACAAAAAAAAGGACAAATGGCGGTGCCCTAGGTCAAGGCTGAAAAAGTGTATCGATATTGAATGGATGGATGGATGGATTGGAACGTGCTTGAAAGAGAGAAAATGAAACCATACCTGGACCACTACAACTTGAATGGACACGTGGTCCGGGAGTCGTATAGGAGCTCGGAAGTGCTGGGAGAGGGCCACCAGCAGATGGAGGATGGCCACCATGCTCTTAGCATGGACCGCTGGGAAGCCAAGGCAGAGGGCAAAAATGAGAGTTCTTTCAGGTCGCCTCGAAAACTCGGTGGCGTCCACACATCCATGAGACAAAACCAAGCCTGCTCTCTGGTAGACTGAGGATGAAAGAAAGGAGCAAGCTTTTTTTGTTGCAAAAAAAAGCTGTTTTGAGTCTGATTCCCTTTGCATTTTACCCAGAGTGCCCGCAATCGTGACGCTCTTTTTTAATGTCTGCCAGGTGGAGGGTGGGCTAGGAGTCTCACGAAAGATCAGCCAGATTTGATCTGAGCATCTGAACTTTTTGATGTATCGCCGGCTAGGTCACATGCATAAACCACGCCAGAATGACCAAAAACACAGGGCCTGGCTAACAGGATAAACCCCCAAAGAAATGCAATCACCCTCCAAAATACATTCACTTAAAAAAAAACAAAAAACTGGTGAGATCAATGGAAACAAACACAAAGGATTTGCCCTCGGGTGGCAGTCAAAGGAACAATCCAAGAGTATTGATTTTCTGTGCCATTTTGTTAATCTGTGAGGGATGACATTAGATAAAAACAAAAGGAAATTCTCCCACAATTTAAGAAAATGTGCAGCTAGCAGCATAACACTGACAAACAACGGGGACGCGCAAAGCTTTTCGGCAAATAAAACAAATAAAATTACAAATAAATACACTAAAGAGGAATCGGACAGGATTCAGCAGCCATTTTTGAAACCCGATGACAAGGAATTCTCTGGGGAATTCTTCTAGCGCTTTCTCTGCATCAAACTGCCTTTGGCTTCCTCGCACGACTTCAGTGTCACCGTTGGCTTCAGGGCAGACACACATCCCAAACGAGAACGTCGAAAGGACGCTGGGGAAGGGCCCTCTGTGCTGTGTTTTACAGAGCTTTTAGCGACAAGACCAAGTGACACTTCCGACAGGATTAAGCTTAGTGTTCCCTGAATGAGTACAGATAAAATCGATGAGAGACAAATGTCCCGGAATTCCTCTCTCTAAAATACAAAAAGAAAAAAAAAGAAGAAAAAAAACAGGAGGCAATCTGAGGCCTTTCAAAGAGCGTTATTCTTCTGGCTTGATTGAATCCCAGCACAAGAAGCATTGTGAATCACATTCAAGTGTTTTGCTACAGTTCCCTGGAGCTCAAAAACACAGATGAAGGCCTGATAGCAAACATATGGTTTCATCAGTCACTGAATGGTGTTGTACTAAAACCACATTTTTTAAAAATTGTTGTCCTCTATCATTTTTCCTAGCACTCTTTTCTCCAGCATTTCAACCAATAGGGTTTGGTTTTCTTAGCTAAAAAAAAAAAAACTTTGGTTAGTTTTAGCATCGTAGGCCTACAGTAGTTCTCATACACAAGCAAGTTCACCATGACCAACTGAGTTTTGTTTTCTATATATATATAAAATATAGGGGGCATGCACTGTGATCTTGTGGAAACTGGCTTTAAAACTGGCTTTTTTTCCAGTGGGCCATTGCCACAGGACTCTGAAAGGTATTTGGCCTGCCTGGTTCACTAGCTAAATATCCAGTAACAAGGATATTATGGAATATAAAAGCTTGTCACTCTAGATGAGGGCATCAGCCAAGCAATAAATAACGTAATGTAATTGACTTATTTCTGTTACTGAATTGAATGAGATGGACACAATACACGTGATATAAACTCTAATTGCTGAACCTACGGTGGCCCAGCTGGTTTCTGTTCTTGAAACAGGGGCAGACTGTAAAACCGGACCTCCTGAGACTCACAGTCAACGGTCCACTTGACGTTCCTGGACGAGACCCTCAGAGTGTCGTTGATCCTCTCCAGAACCGTCTGCAGCTTCTGCTTCTGGGCGATCTCCGACTGCGTCACCTCGGCGACGTTCAGCTTCTCCCCCTCCAGCTTCTCTGGGGAGAGAGATGGGGAGAGCGACAGAGAGGAAAAAAAAGAAGGGTTCAAAACGAGACTGAGAAAGAGAAAGGCAAGAGGGCGCAGGAAGGGCTCCTCACCGAAGAGCTTCTGCAGAACCTGGCCGTCGTAGAGGTCCTCGGCCAGATCCTTCACAATGATCCGCTCCCCCACCAGCACGTCGTTGATCCAGTCTATGAGCACCTGCATCCATAAAATCCACTCATGTTAAAGAGAAATCCAGTCTATGAGCACCTGCATCCATAAAATGCACTCATGTTAAAGAGAAATCCAGTCTATGAGCACCTGCATCCATAAAATGCACTCATGTTAAAGAGAAATCCAGTCTATGAGCACCTGCATCCATAAAATGCACTCATGTTAAAGAGAAATCCAGTCTATGAGCACCTGCATCCATAAAATGCACTCATGTTAAAGAGAAATCCAGTCTATGAGCACCTGCATCCATAAAATGCACTCACGTTAAGGAGTCACTAAACCCTAGTGGGCATTATTGTATTTTCGCATATTGTACTTTTTTGATCCCAGTTAGAAGGTTAAAAATACATATTTCCAGATTATGGGTGTCTAGATATTTTACTTGCTGTGTTTGAATCAGAAATAGAGACTCTGTACGTTGCATGTCTTTTCACAATATTATTGCTGGACCAATCAATTATCATTTAAAAAAAAAAATACACATTCTATATTCTACACTACACATTCCCCATCACTGAATGGAGTGCGGACTGTCCACTCATCTTTTAAAAACATATTTTTTTGGGAAATTGACCCTAATTTTAAAATTATTTTTAAAAAGTCTTTAATGACAAAACATCCATATTAGACTGCATGGATAGGCTGCCGTGTAATAAGTCTTTTCAGCCCTTCATCATCTGATGCTTAAGGATACTAAAAGTGTGGTTATCTGTGAAATTGCATGGGACTCCTTGGACAGAAAAAAGTGTACTTGGTTTTTTTAATAAATCCTGACTAACTTATATTCTTCGTGAGATCCTTGAAGGAGTAGAACCATTCTACAGCAGATTATTTGAAAATAATATGAAAGTCTCCCAAGAATAATTTACATAGTTTTGAAAGTACATAGTTCTATCATTTTGAATCTACATCTACATTTTTTTCATGAAGACGATTTTCCAGTTCATTTTCCAATCACAATGATTTAGTTTTTTTCTGCATCACAGTAGGAACATTTTTATGTCTACGGGGTAAATCTGCGCATAACATGAATCACTTCATTTTGAGTGTTTTCTTATTTCCATGTGACCTTGATCCAACAACACTGCTTGACCTCATCAAAATGTGACCTCGTTGCAAATTGTAATGTTTTTTTTCCCCCTGAGAAAAACTCCTCCCTTATGAGAACTAAATGAGAATGTTCTGAATCTGATGGTTTTAACCAAGAGTATCTTCGGCCCGCTCTTCATCAGTGATGGGCTAGAGACTCCAGAGTGGGGTGAGGGGGTGGGGGGGGGGGAGGTTGGTCACGATCCATACAAACAATCAAACAATAACTTCAATCTGAGCGGGCATGAATCATGGACAACCATGATTCAAAATCCACATGCTCCAAAACCTGACCTTCATCAGCTCCTGCAGTTTGGGGTCATTCTTCGAGTTGGGGTCGACCATGGTGCGGACCTCGTTCTCCTCTACAGAGACAGAGCGGGACAGATGGAGATGCAGGGTCATTTGAAGGAACCTCAGAGGGCAAATGCAGGGACTGTTTTTGACGTTCGTGTCACGGAAGAGGCTGTACCTAACATGGTGTCCTCGGGGTCCAGCTCGAACGGGATGGGGCTGAGGGGCAGGTTGATTGCGTTCATCCCCTCCTCCTGGAGCTCAGACACTGGGGGGGGCGGGAGGAAAAAGCATCATGTTCACAGGACAGCACACAAACTGAGACCCAGGCTTCAGAAGGCCAAGCTCACACTGCTGCAGTCTGAAGTACGAGCCCCAAAAACGCTACAGAACACTTGGACAAAAATTGCTCCAACTGACATGGATGGGAACAACCAGCAATTTCAAATTTCAAAGTTTGTGACAAGCAACGACCGTGTTTTCATCTGTCCTCGGTGCTTGCGACACGGTTACACTGAAAATTATTCAGCATTTATTTTTGATTTGGCTTCAACGTTGGCCATAATGCAAGGAGAGCGTCCCGTCCCGTCCTCCCCTATGTAACCGTGACGACGGGGACGGCGGGCCGCGGGGCCGACCTGCCGCGGCGGCGCTGCAAATTGGCGCCATCATCTCTGGAGTGCTGCTTAACTACACATGATAGCAGCGTAATAGTGACTCCCAGGCCACTAATAGGCCACCAAACCCTGCTTCCCAGTTATTTCTGCCAATTTATTGTACTCTCACACAAGTTACACTGTGATTGCTTTTTGGCGCCCGGTCCTCGTATTGTGGCGACGTGGTCTCGAAGGGGCTTGACACACCTCTGTGACAGAAGGGGATTTTCCTCACAAGGGTCTAGCGTAGCTCCCAAACTCCGGAGTCCACTTTTGTTTTTATTTTGGAAAGAGATGTCCGTTTTCGTGTCCGTAAAAGGTACTCTTGCACACAATACCGTTTCTTCAGTCATGCTGCCAAGCCGAACACCCTTTCCCCATTTGATTAACGGAAGCAATTAGGGCTAGACCGTGTTCTCCACACCTAAAGGCTTGCTTTCATTCCTTTTTTTCTTCTTCAAATTCTAAATTAAAGAAAGATTGTACTTTTCGGTTTTCAAGGGACACGCACGAGACACACCCTGACACTGAGTCCTGCAAATGGACCTGTACTGCACCAGCCGCACGCACCCTTTCAGAAACACTCAAAGAGCGCACTTCACTCACACCATTCCCAAGCCTTAAAACACTCGCACTCAGGCGGCTGGCACTTCACTCTGACCAGCAGAAGAGGAGCGCTAGCAAACCACCTACAGGGCCTCCCTTCAGAACTACTGGCAGAGTTAACACACTGCACAGGGCCACCCTTCAGAACTACCGGCAGAGTTAACACACTGCACAGGGCCACCCTTCAGAACTACTGGCAGAGTTAACACACTGCACAGGGCCACCCTTCAGAACTACCGGCAGAGTTAACACCCTGCACAGGGCCACCCTTCAGAACTACTGGCAGAGTTAACACACTGCACAGGGCCACCCTTCAGAACTACTGGCAGAGTTAACACACTGCACAGGGCCACCCTTCAGAACTACCGGCAGAGTTAACACCCTGCACAGGGCCACCCTTCAGAACTACTGGCAGAGTTAACACACTGCACAGGGCCACCCTTCAGAACTACTGGCAGAGTTAACACACTGCACAGGGTCTCCGGTCCGAACTCCGACTGCACAATACAGGACAGCAGTGGAGCCAAAGGGAATGTGATTGGTGCTCATCAGTGGTTGCAAAAAAAAAAAAAAAAAAAAAAGAGAGGCAGCAATTTTAGGGCAACTTCCTTTCGGCAATTTGGCCAGAATGGCTTCCATCAGAACAGATGCACTAGCAGGAGCTCTTATGGCGACTTTATCGTTCTCCGCCCGACAAAGAAACGCTGAGCTTTTTCCAAGATAGTAAAACCATAGGATACTACTGTGCTCAATTGCTGTCTTCTGGTCTGCCCACGTCAATCTGGCAAAGTGTGGCTGACACACTAGTTACGAGGCACAGATTTGTAACCGGGTATAAAAGGGGCGAGGCACTCAGCTAAGTTAAAATAAGAACAATCATAAGAATCTCAAGGATTGATGGGTCTCTTTGCCAATATGCATTCACTTCAGTTAAAAGGGCCAGCCCACCGCACCTATGCAAGGCTGACAGAGTCATACACCACTGAGAAGTACCCACAGTTGTGTGGCCACACTGTTGTATAAAGTCTAATACAATCACTTTCATGCCATTTAAACATGGTCAAAATGGCTCCTTGCTCCAAAGCTCCTCTTACATTGCAACAACAAAAAGCCCACTAAAACACAAAAAGGCTGAAAAAAACTGCAGATTACCACAGGGGGTAACAGGTAGAAAAGACTTAACTTCATCTGTGTATGAGCCACAATACATTTGCATGTATTAAGAGCAACTGACAGTGAAAAACTGAACAGTTAATGTAGGCTAGACATGCACAGGTACCGTTTCATAATACCAATCTGACTTGAATAATACTTCCAACCAGCTGTCTGCCACTGTGACTCTTTAAGTAAGTGGTCATGTTTACAGTTTGTCAGCGGGCCCTGGGGTCTTTCTCATAACATCTACAGAGAGGAGAAAATGACATCATCTCCTGACATACAAATCCAGTCAGAACTTGTAATTCAATACAAGTTCATTCCGTACAATAAAAAGAAATTAACGGCCCTGTTTTTAAAGGAATGAAAATTTTAATATTACGCTTTTGACAGAAACCGGTAAGAACGAGTTCCAGATCGCGAGCGCCGTTTAGCCGGAGGACGAAGACGACGGTCGTGGTTCTGAACCTCTCTTCGCCAGGCCTGTGTCATTTATTCACAGGGTAAAATGCATTAGCCCTTCGTGGACTGACCCAGACTCTGGGAAGCAGAGGAAGAAAAAAGTCCCTGCCGGCCCCGCGGCCGGAGCCGAGAGAAAGGCTGGGTTAGCGGACGGGGTGCGGGGTCAGACTGTCGCTTCGCGTTTGAGAAAATGGACTGTCCGTGTCACAAGCGTGACACGGCCCCTCTTCGCAGGTGCGTCGCCGCGGTCTCTATCGACGGCCAAAAGTTAACCGCAGCGGGGCTTCCGTCTGGCCCGGCGACGGTTTCGAAGCGCAGTGATGAATTGGGCGGCGGGCAAAGAGTCCTTTTCATTTGATTACTGGCGCGCGTTCGAGCCCTCGCCCGCGCGCGGCGGTGTCCGGGGTCCCGGCTTTTGTGACGCTCCGCGCTCCTGACGAGCGGAGGCCGCCCCCGCTGGCTCGGCTGCTAAGTGGCTATCGATCCGCGCGCCGCGTAAGGCCGCTTCTCCGCCGCGCCCTCTTCTTTTCACCCAATCAGTTAACTGACCCCGCCCGGCTCTCTGAAGGGCGGGCCGCGTGCAGGAATAAACGACGCCCCCTCCCTGGCACAGGCCTGGCGAGGGGGGGGGGGGGGGGGGGGGGGGGTTGGGTCGGGGAGGTCACAAAAACCCTGCAGAAAACTCGGACAGCTCCTCGCGTGAGAAAGTGCTGGGGGATATCCTGTGCTGGATTTCACTACTTCCTGTCAGGAGAGGCCCTCCCAGGGAGCCCCACATCCTGTTAATCAGTGCCAGCACTGCAGCCCCCCCCCCCACCGTAGCGCAGCCTGGTAAAGGGTAGGCGGCTTTTTATTTCTGCTCAGGAGAACCGGCTTGTCGCGCTAGCCCATGGAATCCTGCTTCTCTGAAACGCAGTACGTTTCAAAATCTGTGTTCTGCACCAAATTCACCTGCGTCCCGAAAAAAAATAACTACTTTTGCCATAAATACGCCAACTCACAATAATAACACAATACATGCATGTCATTCATAATTTTATTATGACACTTGTAACGGAAGCAGGATTGAACAGCTGGATTAGCGGGATGAAAGAAACAAATAATGTTTTGGCCTTCTGAATAAAATTTCTTTTGCCACACAGGCTAATAATATTAAAAAACCCTAGGAGCAACTTCTGATTTAATTTACTCATGTTGAGCAAGCTAGCTAAAGCGTGACACGTCGTTTTCCACTTTTCATTCAAATGGAGCGCTTTACGGTTGACTCCTGCAATGCTGCCCAGGGCTGGGTAAGTATTATGATCAATAAACAACACAAATGTCAGACATCGAAAAACAATTGGCTCAAAGAAACAGGAGCAATTGTTTTGCTGTGGTTCAAGTCTGGGTCATCGCCTGTATTCATTTAAAATGCACTATTGTTTTTTTCCACCTGTGTTTTTGCTCTTTTTTTCCCCGCATAAAAATTAATTCTGCATTAACATGACCACTGGAAAACTGTGTTGCTGAATATAAAACTGCAAAAACAAAAGCTGTAAGTGGTCGACAACACTGCAGACAAAATGGTACGACACAAAATTAATCATCTTGCCAAATAGTAAAGGAGTTTAAAACTGAAAGCAGAAAACTGAGAATATTGTGCTTCCAGTACACAGGCAGACAAACAGTCTCTAAACTGAATTATAAACAGGCTTACTTCTCTTTACGGCACACTGAATGCAGTTGAGCAAACGGCATATATGAAATATGAGGGACCGACACCATTGCCACCTGAGGCCATTCACTGCTTTGTGCGACTGTGTGCACACACATGTCCTCCCGAAATGGCTGTGCGTGTGTGTTTGAGTATGTGTGCGAGTGTATATGTGTGCGTGTGTGTGTGTGTGTGTGTGTGTGTATGCAAGTGGGTGTGGGTGAGTCTGTGTGTGTGTGTGTGTGAGTATGTACGCGAGTGTATGTGTGTATGTATTTGTGTGTGTGTGAGTTTGTGTGTGAGTGTATAAGTGTGTATGTGTGTGTGCATTCAAGTGGGTGTGGGTGAGTCTGTGTGTATGTGTGTGTGTGTGTGTGTGTATGTGCACGAGCATATGTGTGTGAGTGAGTATGTGCACAAGTGTATGTGTGTGTGTGCGTGCGTGTCCATGTTCCCCCTACCTCACTTCCTGTCCGCCTCCTAGGGGGCAGAAGGAATGGTCCTACCTGCACAGAGGGCTCTGCGCCCCATTGCGTTCCCACGGAGACGGCGTCGCCCGCCCCTGTTCACCAGCCCCCAGGGCAGCACTCTCTCCATCCTCTCTGCCGCTGACATGCTTCCTGCCCGGGCAGAGGAGCGGGCGCCCTACCCCTGCGTCCATCTCCCCCGCTGTCAGCTTCCTCTGAGAGGCGCCCCGTGGCCGCACGCGCTCAGCGGGCGAGCCGCGCTCCCGTACGCGCGCGCGCCTGACGCGGCGAGAGCCTGGTCACGTGAGCGGCCCTCATTCAGCGGGTTATTAGGCTTTCCATCAAACTGAATCAACCCCGCGGATTCCTCAGCCACTTCCCTTGTGAGCACATACATATATATGGCTCAGCTGCAGGCTCAGGGTCACACAGCCTTGCAGGACATGATTACCACAAACCCATCAGAGCACAAGTGCGCTCAGGGAAATGGATTGGCTCACTTATAGCTTGCTGAGGTGGAGGGGGGGGGGGGGGGGCACTGGTATTTAAACAACTAGCACAGAACCAGCGTTGTTAATTAAGGGAAAATGTACAGTACTCCACGATAACAGTACATTACCTGGAAGCAATAAAAAAATATCCAAATTAAATAAACCCAGACAGAAGCCGGGTAAACTAATGAACGCTCGCTGTTCAAACAGCATTTGCTCTTCATTCCTGAGTTACAACGTCCTCGATGCAAGTCAGACATGCTTCCATACATGGCAACGGCACAGCCCTTCGGCCTTAAGTGACAGAAGCTTTGTTCCGGCTCCCTCCGACACTCATACAGTACAGGCCACACTTGAACATCAGCATGTTGCTTCAAGGCAAGGAAAGCGTACCAGTTATTCCCCCCAGAGAAAACTGCACCGAATTACCGTTAGTTATTCAAAGACTAAGGTACCCTCAAATGGTTTCCACAGTTACGTAAGTACCACCATCACTACCCCTCACGTGTAACGTAAAAGAAAGAAATAACATTTTTTACGATTACAACCAATTCTGCTCTGTGAATGATGTCACAACTTATACAGTTATACAGAGGGCGCAGTCTGACTGAGGACATACACATTGCCTATATACAGTATACTATCATTATTACGTTATTTATACAATAACCTCGTCGCAATCATATAGAGATAGGCGTGTGCACACACGCGACTTCCAAGTAACATCAAAACAAACACAGCCTGAACGTGCGCACAACGTTTTAACACCCGCACCCATTTTAAAGATGACGTGACTCAAACTATTTTTTGAGCTCAGCTCAATTCAACTTTTTTTCTGCGCTCTTTCTGAAAATCTTTTTGAAGTCGCCTTTTTGGAAAATATAAAATAGCCGCCGGCCACCCATCAGTAAACTTAAAATACTGGAATTTATAGGCAGTTCGATTCAGTAAAAGTCACGCGTTTCCCTGAGGTTTCAGCAAAATGTAGCTATTACTTCTGGAGGAAGTATGAACTATATGCGACATTACCCAAACGAGACAGCTATAACTACCTTCTTTTGCCTTTTTCCTTCTTGCCAAAGTTCCTCCAAGCTTCCCCAGAAAGGAATCATCTTTCTTTCTTGAAGGTGGCGATTTTGGGGTCGGTGATTTAGGAGAAGACGGAGATTTCTGCGGCGAGGAAGCCATCGATTAACGTGTAAATGCCAACCAGAAGTTGCCAAAGTGTATTAACTAGCGGAATTCTCTCGTCAAAAGAAAGAGTGAAGTCTCGGACGGAAGTGGAATTCCAAATATTTTCCAAACGTATTACGTCGGAACTATCTTCGCAGTTTCGTATGCCCTCCTCCGTTCTGGGATACAGGCTGACAACATAGCTAGCTTTCTAGTTAGCACGGCTGCGAACTGATTTGTTCGGGAACTGTGTTGCCGATAGACCTGGCTACATTTAACATTTTTGTTTTCAAATTACACCGTAGGCTACCACATAATAGAAAATATAAGCGGAAACAACTCTAGCTTTATTAAAATCGAACATCCACAATAATATTTTAGCAGAGTCATTCGATTACGTCGGCTATTCTGTATTTCTGTTTCACATCTGCAAAATTACCGCCTCACATTTTTTTTTTTTTACACTTAATTGGCTAAATTACTCGACATTATGGCAGTAAGCCTATAGGCCTTTCTGCCTTGTATAAATGATCTACCCTTCCATACTTAAGCTGGTGAAATTTCTGAAGCCTGCATAGTCACTTGTTTTGAGAAACAGGCGAAATATTAGCCTCGGCAAGCTATAAAGATTTTTGAATGGTTAAAACGAGAGAGTAAAAATAAATCAATCTTCAAGTGAATAGAATGAAATATTTTTATTGGAATTATTTAAGATATATTTTTAAATATTAATTCAATACAACACATTCAACGCCAGTCTCTTTTACATAAATGTTTGCTTATTTACACAATGTCAGAAATACCCATACACCCGCTCATTATCATTCAAACATCGTTTAAATACATAATTAAAACGAAATATTCTTTGCATATTCGTAAATCAAAGAAAAACAGGTGAGATGGAGGCCTATAGCCTATTAATAACACATTGAAATGTTTTTACTCTTATTTGGTCAAAACTAGAAACATCGCTGGTCTAGTTTGAGAAAATCTTTGGTTTAGTTCAGACTAACAAAATAATTAATTTTTTCTGTGAATTACATGCACACTTGCTTTAAATAAATATTAAGATATGTTTGTGTAGAAATAACCTAGAATGCTGAGGAGTAGGGTACACCAAAGTTATCATGCATTCATGTATCAAAAAAAAAAAACAAGACACACGGCAGTTCAGGGTTACATCTAAGCTGTTTTGTACACAACCAGTTTCATCACACAGTGAAACTGCTAAACATACTTAAAGCCACTGTCCTTGGTCTCTCTGTAAAATCAATGGAAATACAATGTCTTCCATACCATTCAGAATTCTCTCATACACAATGTTATCACTGAAAAGTAGATTTCATCAGGGAGGCTATTTCTACAACTGAAGTGCAAAATATGGCAAATCCAACAGGCCCCGGTGTTGCCGGTGCTCCCCCGGGGCAGAACACCGAAAGCATTGTGACTGACGTGAGCCAGCCCTTCCTTTTTACTTAATTGGAGTGCATTAGTGGAAGGCAAAATTCTGGTACGGCACCACAGTGTGCACTATATGCAGAGTTATACACCATCAGTTTGTAAAATCAGCAATATGAAAAACAGGGTGGTCTTCTGACTCCCAGAACGGCACTGCTGTAAATCTGGTGGTGGCGGCGCTGTGTGGCCTCTCAGGCCCAATGGAGCCGGTAGCCCTTGGTGAGCACCAGGCTCTCCAGGTCCTGGTCCTCGGCCCTCTCCTTGAGACGCTGCTCCTCCAGGAGGCTGACCAGGGCGTCCCTCTTCTCCACCACCCTCATCATCTCGCTGAAGATCTGCTGCTCCTCGGCCTGCTCCCACGCACTCTTCCTGGAGCCTGCAGGGAGGGGGCGGGGACAAGTGAAGCAGGTTGGGGGGGTGGGGGGGCAGACAAGGGGACGTGAAGACAGAAGCCTGGATCTCACACGCCGTTGAGGGGGTGGGGGGGGGGGGGGGGGAGGAGGGGGCGGGGTCATGGGCTGCTGGCAAACGTAAAAGCGTTTCTGTAGCATTTAACCCAGATACGAGGGGAGAAAACCACCGTGGTCGTGGCGGAATCTATATGCG